>JBBGZY010000386.1:4132500-5467500 GCA_037952925.1 Lithobates clamitans | reverse complement strand
AACTAAACTATAATTGGATTACTTAGTTTGTTAAAGCACCGTGCATCATTAACAACTGGCCTTTTTTTTTTTCGAAAAAATACTGTTTTCACCTATTTTCATCCTTTCATTAAATCTCAGTGCTGTCAATCTCCTCCTTCCAGTTTTAGCCACTTTCTATCACACCGGCATCAGCTGAACATCATTGCTCTGGACTGGTTGCCTGACTGTGACAATAGTGGCCTAGGGTTGTGCAATGTGTGTCTGCATCGCCTGTAGTCCCCACCAGGGGTATATGTGACAGTGCAGGATCACAAAGATGACAGTAGTCACCTGATAACAGGAAGTACTTGAACAAGGATCTTCATGGCAGGATCACCAAGTATTATTTTAATTAAATCTGAAGATTTAAAAACACTGAAAGCAACTTCTTTTATCCACAGCAATATGTTATAATGTGAGATTTTAGCAAATTGATTTAAATTTACTTTAAATGCTTTAAGACCGCCCACAGTACTTTTTACTGGAAGCAGCCTGGATCATGTACATGAATGTGATCCAGCCAGTTCCGGGTTAGGGGCGCGCAGCACGCCACTCCCGCAAAGTTGCAGATCCCAGTACCCAGCCGCTTTCAGTGGGGGGGGGGTCATGTGATCACAATGTCATCAAAGCAAAAACAAAAAAATTGTGAAAATAAAATAAATTTTATTTAACTACTTGCCACCCGCCTGCAGTAGGCAAAGCCACGTACTGGTTTGTTGCCGCCTACCTCCAGGTTTAGTGCGTGCCCATGTGCGCCCTCTGTCTGGCTCCCACTGTGATTGTGCACAGCGGAAGTTTGACGGCAACCCCTGTCATTGATTCACGGCCTGGGACATGCTGATCCGCTGTGTACATTCACAGCCCAGAGCTCTGTGTTAACATTCAACAAAGAGCTCTGCACACAGGGAAAAATCTGTTTCTCATCTCTGATAAGCAGGGATGAGAAACATAGAGATCATTAGTAAAAAGCAGCACACATTACACATAATTAGGCACATATTTAACTCCTTGATCGCCCTAGAGGTTAACCCCAGTCAGTGTCATTAGTACATTGACACCGTATAGTATTAGCACTGATCACTGTATTAATAACACTGGTTAGTCAGTCCCCCTCCCCAGCATCAGTTTCTGTCATATTGACCGCTGCACTATCGCAGTCCCATTTTAAAGTTGCTGATTGCTGCCATTAATAGTATTAAAAAAAAAATAATACCAGTATATATACACCATAGTTTGTAAACGTTATAACAAACCAATCAATAAAACACTTATTGGGATTTTTCAAATCAAAAACATGTAACAGAATACATTTTGGACAAAATTTATGAAGACATTTGATTTTTGAATGTATTTTTATTGGATATGTTTTATGGCAGAAAGTAAAATAGGATTGTTTTTTTTTTTTTGTTCAAAATGTTCCACCTTTTTTTGTCTATAGTGCAAAAAATAAGAAATCCAGAGGTGATCAAATACCACCAAAAGAAATCTCTATTTGTGTTAAAAAAAATGATATAAATTTTGTTTCAGTAAAGCATGACCATGCAATTAGCGGTAATGCCGCGTACACACGGGCGGACTTTTCGACCAGACTGGTCCGACGGACCGAGTCCGGCGGACTATCTGACCGTGTGTGGGCTTCATCAGACCTGCAGCGGACTTTTTCGGTCAAAAATCTGACTGACTTTAGATTTGGAACATGTTTCAAATCTTTCTGACAGACTTGAGTCCGGCCGAAAAATCCGCTCATCTGTATGCTAGTCCGACGGACGAAAACCGACGCTAGGGCAGCTATTGGCTACTGGCTATCAACTTCCTTATTTTAGTCCGGTCATATGTCATATCGAATCCATCGGACTTTGGTGTGATCGTGTGTAGGCAAGTCTGGTCGTTAGAAAGTCAGTCGGAAAGACCGTCAGACCTTTGTTGTCGAAAAGTCTGACTGTGTGTATGCAGCATAATGCTGCGTTCAAACTTCGTGCATGTGGCTCACAGCGGGGGGTCCGGTGTGTTCCTGTTTTCCGCTTCAGGGATGAATCAGGTCTGAATTTTTGGCTGAATTGGGACCTAAAAACGGAGCCAAAGAGGCGCAGGACCCTTGTGCAATTCGCTCCGCAGCTGCCCTGGTGGTGTGTGAACCGGTTCCATAGAGAGCCGGTCACAATCTCCTGTCATACGAATTGGATGCGGAACAACCCTCATCCAATTCGCATTAGTGTGAACCCAGCCTTAAAGTAGCGCAGTGCAAAGACAGATAGTAGAAAATATTGTTTTTTTCAAAAATGTTTTCACTTATAAAGCAAAAAACAAAAACAAAAAACAGTGGTGATCAAATACCACCAACAGGAAGCTCGATTTGTGTGAAAGAAATGATATACATTTAATTTGGGGTGCAGTGTTGCATGACCGTGCGATTGACAGTAAAAAAAAATCGCAGCGCTGAATAGAAAAGAAATGCCCTGGTCATGAAGGGGGTAAAACACTCCAGAGGTCAAGTGGTTAAAAAACAAATATACTGCTTCCCGTGACCATATGTGGACAGATCTCGCCGGATTTCATTGCGCTACCATTTCTGATACCTGGCCATTGTCATTTCCCAGATAACATTGGAACAATCTGTGACTATGTAACATATGCAGCTACATGCAGTCTCTGTATAATTAACGTATCTGCCCAAGGGCCCATTCACATCTTCATGTTACAGTAATGCATGAAAACACTCCAATGCATAGTAACTCGTAACTCGCAGTGCGTTGTTATTCCATTTGCTTTGGATGCCACCCCAAGACATTATTGCAGTGGTGGGCAATGCACTCGTACTGCAGCGCACCACAACACACATGCTGGGCAATGTGGTGCACTGCTCTAAAAATAGAAGGTCATGTCTATTATTTGTAAGGGCTAGGTCACATGGGTAGTTGAGTGGGAGTTAAACCCCTCAGTTGAGCCATGCTTTTACTGCCCCCCACGATGCCGCAGCAGGAACTACACTCCCTGTCACTTTCGGTGGTATAGCGCCCACTGAGCACAACCAGTTGAAGTGAATGGAGCCGCTCTGGATGCATCCTGCAACCACATGCAATGCACGCGGTTGTGGCAGAGTAGCCCGGCATTGAGGGGGATAAAAGAGGCAGTAAGGAGGCAATACAACACGTTCTTACAGCCTATCAAATGCTCTCTGAAGAGAGATCCAAATGAGGATCACCTCAAAGCACCGGTGAACAAGCCCTTAGACCCGAGTCACACCTGCAGTATCCATTTTTAGTGCTTTTTGCATTTTGCAGATAAGCACTACAGACCATTTAACATGGTTTCCTATGGAACACGTTCTGTAGCGCAAATCTGCAAAATGCAAAAAGCACTAAAAGTGCCTAGGTGTGAATCAGGCCTAAGTGCGTTAAAGTGGGCTTCCATCACATTTAAAACAATTGCCCCTTAAGCATCATATGTCATTGTGGTAACACATGTGTATTCATACAGTGCATAGTGAATGAGCCCTAAATGTTAGTTTTTAATTTGCTAAATTATATGGGAAGGGAGAAATAAATATTTAAAGCTGAACTTGAATCTCTGTATGCTTTGTGTATTTCTTGCAGATCTGTGCAGTAATCCAATGTCTCTCTTCAGATTCTGCCTGTAATAAAGACCGGTCACTGCTGCTCTCTCTCCTTGTGCAGGGTGACTGGTCTTGTCCCCTCCCCCTCCAGTCGTTTTCTGCCAGCAGCCTATAGTGGGTGGAGTCTGAGGTTCCTCCCGCAGCTCTGCTCTCATTGTACAGCACAATGATGATGTCACTGCTACTTTTACAGGGTAATATCTGAGTTTGCAAATACATTTGGTGACCATGACGTAGCTTTATCTTTTGTGGCTATTGAGGAATATAGTTAAATGAAAGTTTTTGTAACATTAATAGCTTAAAAAAAAAAAATAATAATGATAAAAAAAAAAACTTTTTCCCAGGCTGTTGTTCCTGTGAAAAGTATGACACACAGGGGCCCTGTGAAAGTAGAATATAATAAGTGAGAGTCTGTGATTGGAATGCAGATTTACTGTGCTGGGTAGTGTCCAGTATATCAAGTGGATGAATAGTAATCTTCAATTCTCCCCAACCTTCTTGTATCGTGAGCCTGTCTCCAGCCTGGAATGTGACGTTTTGGAGAATGTGGGGTCATGAGAGAATAGTAACTTTTAACAGTTTCAAGTGTGAGCCATTTTAATGCCAGTATTTAGATTCCATTATTAATGGCACGGTCGTGTGACAAAGCTCACAATGTATTGTGGAAGTCATGTGACACTTCCAGTGACATATCATTTATACATTGGGGCAGCTAACTTGAGTTTAGATGCAGCTAATCGGAGTTATCTGTATTTAAAGACAAACTTCAGACAGATATTTCTTAGTTTTGGATAGGGTAAAAAAGAGCCCTTTGACTTAAAGCAGAACTCCAACCAAAAAAAAAAAAACAATAAACAATTGAAAATAAAACCAGATTTGGGTGCAATTTATAGCTCCTAGATTTTCCCTGCAGTGCTTTTTTTCTTCCACTAGATGTCCTCAGTCTGATGGCCGTCATCAGTGTTAATTTAGTCGACTAAATGAATATTATTTTAGTCGACTAAAATACGACTAAAACTAAAACAACTGAGATGACTAAAATTGGATTAAAACTAAAATGCCATTTTAGTCAAAAGACTAAGACTAAAACTAAATTGAAATATGACTTCAAAATTAACACTGGTCTGTAGTGCATGTTCATACCTCAATATCATAAATAATAACATATTAGATTTTTCACCCCAGCAGTATATAATGAGTTTGGAAATTGTAGAGAAATGTTAAATAATGCATTACAATTTAATTACACCCATTAGATTTTAGACGACTAAAATGTAATGGACATTTAGTCGACTAAATACGACTAAAACTAAAACAATTGCAGAAGACTAAAATGGGACTAAAACTAAAATGCCATTTTAGTCCTAAGACTAAGACTAAAACGAAATTTGCTGCCAAAATTAACACTGGCCATCATCATTCAATCCATTTACTTTGAGCTCAGACTGTGATTAGACAATGAAAGAGAAGCAGTAGAGCAATGCTTAGATTTTTCTGTCACTATGCTTTTTTCTTCTTGTCATCGCATGCACTGATTGGCTCTTTGTACTGCTTCTTCATCTCACACTCCAGCTCTGCTATAATAAAGGTGATACCAGCATACCTCCCAACTTTTTGAGATGGGAATGAGGGACACCTATCAGCAAAAGTATACAGGCATAGGACACACCCTTTGTCACGCCCCCTTAAAGGAGAAATGTACAAAAAACAAGATTGGTTAAACCTACAAGTGCTTTCTTTTACCACTACTATTCCTCTATATTGCCTTTTGGAATTTACAAATACAGCAATTTTGAAATCAGGTGAAAGGTTTAGTGCTGGAAAACACTTTTTGATAGATAAAAAGTGCATTTTTATATACATCTATATAGATCAGACCAAAATGAGGGACAAATGAGGGGGAATGAGGGACAGAGGGACATTGCTCCAAATCAGGGACAGTCCCTCGAAATCAAGGACAGTTGGGAGCTATGTACCAGGCTGGAATAGGATGACTGGACCGCAGGAATGTTCAGCTCCAGGTGTCCCCATTGGAAGATTTCCCCTCACCTTTTTTTTTAGCAACAACTTTAAAATTCTAGATATCCTATTGGCTCCCGCTGCGGTCAATCACAGTCAGTGAGGAGGGAGCCGGAATCAGGGGTGAGCCCTGTTCTGTGTGTCTTATGGGTGCACAGAGTGGGGCTCGTGAGCAAGCATGCATAAGTGCCTCCATAGCAAGCAGCTTGCTATGGAGGCACCTGGAGAAGAGGAGGAGCCAGGAGCATCCGCAGGGACCCGAGAAGAGGAATATCAGGGCTGCTCTGTGCAAGACAATTACACAAAGCAGATATGTGTATCATGTTTGTTATTTTTAAAAAAATACCCTTATTATAACTTAAATGTGAAAGATAAGCCCCAGGCAGGTCAACTGTGTCTATTGTGAGACTTAAAGAATTTGTAAAGCCTAAACATATTTTACCTTAATGCATTCTATCCCTTACTTCCTGGAGCCTTCACTTGATCCAGCTATGTGCTTGTCTGTAGCGGCTCTCACAGGCATTGCTGAGGCAGCGGGAGCCATTGGCTCCCGCTGCTATCAGCCAGATTCTTGATGAAGGAGCGGGGGCAGGGCCAAGCTGCACTGTCTGGGTCTATAGACACAGGCAGCATGGCTAGGGATTGAGCCTGTAGGTAGGCCACAATCAGATGTGGCTTCCTATGGTGGTACACCAAGAAAAACTGGTGCCAGGAGTGCCAGCGGGGGACCCCAGATGAGCAGGATTGGAGCCACTCTGTGCAATTATCTGCTGTGCAGAGCAGGTAAGTATAATATGTTTGATTTACAATCACTTTCCCTACGGTTTCCTGTTTTAGGGTGTCATCTTTCTCTTGCGGCATCCTTTGGAGCCACCCTTGCATGTGGAGACTAGAGTTGTGTCACCCTATACTGTGTACATCAAAAGAAACACACAGCCCCATAGCCTAGGATGGCGACGCACTCTCCTGCTCCTCCCTCCTCCTTTCTCCAAGATAACAGACTAGCTGGAGACTGAAATGTCCACTGCTAATTCTTATGGTGATGTTATGGGTTATATAAATTAAAATTATGTTCTATATGTAAAACAGTAAACAGACACATCTGCAATTAAAAAAAATGTAGTGTATCCTTATTATGTTAAAACAATTGTTGGAACATTTAATGAAAAAAGGAGTAGAAAGGGCAAAGCAGGCAGCAAATAATAAATATGTACAGCAGGTGGCAGCATTGTATGCCAAAATAGTGTGCCTGATTACATCCACAGAACTCCAGTAAATGATATTGCACATAGCAGGAGTTGCAACTGTGTCCTAATGGGGAATATTATTTTACTTCTTGTCCTAAGGAGAACAAAAAGCAAGGAAAGTGTCTTCTTAATGGTCACCAAAAAATGTTATCATTGCAATACTTCCCCACTTTTCCTGTTCTGGTGAACTCAAAATTTTGAAATTTCCTTGACTTTCAGCCCGGTGACAGTGGTCACCTGTACAAATAGGGAGAACAGCAATAAACACCTGCCAATGGTTCTAACCCGTCACCACTGCTTACAAAACAAAACAACAACAAAAAAATAATAATCTAAAGCCAATTTTTTGTTACAATACCTTGCAAAAGTATTGGTTGCTTTGGATAAGTCTCTATGAGCTTGCCAAATCTTTGCATCTTTGCCCATTCCTCCTTGCAAAACTGCTCCAGCTCCTTCAAGTTGTATGGTTTGCGCTTGTGAACAGCAATCTTTATGTCTGTATTTAGCACCATCCATCTTTCCTTCAACCCTGACCAGTTTCCCAGTCCTGACTGCTGAAAAACATCCCCACAGCATGATGCTGCCACCACCATGTTTCACTGTGGGGATGGTGTTCTTTGGGTGATGTGATGTGGTGGGTTTTCACCAGACGTAGCGTTTTCTTTGATGGCCAAAAAAGTTAAATTTTAGTCTCATCAGACCAGAGCACCTTCCTCCATACATTGTGGGAGTCACAAACTCAAAACATGCCATTTTGTTTTTTGCTGAAAGTAATGGTTTTCTTCTGGCCACTCTGCCATAAAGCCCAACTCTATGGAGCGTACGGCTTATTGTTGTCCTATGTACAGATACTCCAGTCTCTGCTGTGGAACTCTGCAGCTCCTCCAGGGTTACCTTAGGTCTCTGTGCTGCCTTTATGATTAATGCCCTCCTTGCCCGGTCCGTGAGTTTTGGTGTGCGGCCGTCTCTTGGCAGGTTTGCTCTTGTGCCATGTTCTTTCCATTTGGTTGTGATAGATTTGATGGTGCTCCTAGGGATCATCAAAGATTTGGATATTTTTTTATAACCTAACCCTGACTTGTACTTCTCAACAACATTGTCCCTTACTTGTTTGGAGAGTTCCTTGGTCTTCATGGCAGTGTTTGGTTAGTGGTGCCTCTTGCTTAGGTGTTGCAGCCTCTGGGGCCTTTCAAAAAGATGTGTATATGTAATGACAGATCACGTGACACTTATGCCGTGTACACACGAGCGGACTTTCGACAGACTGAACTCCGAAGGACTTTTTGACGGACTGTCGACGGAGGTCCGACGCAACGGTCTTGCCTACACACGATCACACCAAAGTCCAACTGATTCGAACGTGATAACGTACGACCGGACTAGAATGAGGAAGTTCATAGCCAGTAGCCAATAGCTGCCCTTGCGTCCCTTTTTTGTCCGTCGGACTAGCATACAGACGAACTGATTTTTTGACTAGACTCGAGTCCATCGGAAAGATTTGAAACATCTTCTATTTCTAAAGTCCTTCTGATTTTTCGACAGCAAAGGTCCGAGGAAGCCCACACACGATCTAATTGTCCGGCGGAAATAGTTCAACTCACCATAATGCAGAATCAGTGGGATCCCTGAGTGTGTCACTTTCCACGTCGCCTGCCACCAAAAGCAGATTGTCACTTGACACTTCACCTGCTACACGTTGCGGATTGTCACTTGCCACGTCACCTGCCACATGCTGTAAATTGTCACTTGCCACGTCACCTGTCACCAGATGAGGATTGTCACTTGCCACGTCACCTGCCACCAAATGCGAATTATTACATCACCTGTTACACGTTGCGGATTGTCACTTGCCACTTCACCTGCCACCAAATGCGGATTGTCACTTGCCACATCACCTGTCACCAGATGCAGATTGTCACTTGCCACGTCACCTGCCACACATTGTGAATTGTCACTTGCAACGTCACCTGTCACCAGAACCAGATGCGGATTGTCACTTGCCACGTCACCTGCCACACATTGTGAATTGTCACTTGCCACTTCACCTGCCACACGTTGTGGATTGTCACTTGCCACGTCACCTGCCACACATTGCAGATTGTCACATGCCACGTCACCTGCCACACGTTGCAGATTGTCACTTGCCACGTCGCCTGTCACCAGATGCGGATTGTCACCTGCCGTGTCACTTTCCTGCTAAGGTGGTCTCTTGCTATGTCCCAGAATCAGGCAGCAGAGAGATGATGTAATCTCTCTGCTGCCCACAGCTGCCTTCACAGTGAGGGCAGAACTGCAGGGATGCAGGGCGGGCACAGGATGGTGAGAGATGATGTCATCTCTCTGCTCCCCTGCCTGCCGGCTCCCTGACTGGCCAGCAGCCCACTCACAGGCACACACAGAGCCGCCCAGCTACCCCCCCCTCACCCGCCCACTCACCGACCTAGCCGCCCGCACTGTCACCCATGCCGGAGCCGCCCGCACACCGCACTGTCACCCAAAGCGGAGCCGCCCGCACACCGCACTGTCATCCACGGCCAGAGCCGCCCGCACTGTCACTAGGCAGAGCTGTCCGCACTGTCACCCACAGCTAGGTAATTTTAGGTGTATGAATGTGGCCATTTACACTATACAATCTGATTGTACAATCTCCTTTAGACTAAGGCTCGGTTCACACAGGGGCAACACGACTCTGGCCGCGACTTTGCGAGGCGACCTGGACACGACCTGAGGGCGACATAACAGCGCGACTTGGGGCGACTTGGGGCGACTTACAAGGCGACTTCAAGTCGCCTCCAGGACAGGCGACTTTCCAGTGGCCAATCAAACTACAATCAGCTCTGGGGGAGGGAGGGGTTTGCTTGAAAAAAACATCTTCTCTTCCTGTGAAGTCGCTTCACTATAGACCACGATCCGACTTGTAGGCGACTTCCATTGAAATCAATGGGTACAAGTCGCCTAGAAGTCGCCTTGAAGTAGTAAAGGGACCTTTTCTGAAGTCGGAGCGACTTCAGTAGCGTACATTAAGACGGCTCTCATTCACTTGAATGGAATTTCTGATGTTAAGCGACTTGGGGCGACTTGAGGTCTGACAAGTCGGATCCCAAGTCGCGGTAGTGTGAACCGGCACTTACCCTAACTAAATAATAGGAGGATACATGATCTATCCAATCACTCTGTATCCAATCAGGCAGGCACTTGCACTACCCCATGAAATTTAGCATGCACACTGAGCATCTGAAGGTACGCTGTGGAAGTCAGGCAAATTGGGTGCTGTGAAAACTTAGTTGATGAGTGAAGGTGTGCTAATGAGGACAGCTGGTAAACTCCTTTCTGGGTCTGAGGCTGGATTCACATCTATGCAGTTTTAGTGCTTTTTGCATTTTTCAGATTTGCACCGCAGTCCATTTAACATGGTTTCCTATGGAACACGTTCTGTAGTGCGAATCTGCAAAATGCAAAAAGCACTGAAAATGCATAGGTGTGAATCCAGCCCTACTGGCTTATCTGTCCTCTTTGTCTACCAGGAAGTTTCTAAAATGATCTACAAACTACAGCCAGGGATGGAGATAGGCCTTGTCTTCAAAGCCAAAGAAAACTTGTATTTTTGTACAACAGAGGTACATTACTGGTATGTTGGTACATGGGGGAGCTGGATTTTAGAAAAAAAAAAAAGGTGAACTTGGCTCTTAACCCTTTCATGACTAAGGCTGGCCATACACTATACAATTTTCTTGTTCAACTTTCCTTTAGATTTACCAAAACCATATAATATGAGGTCAAATCTAAACCCTTTCAATTTGTATGCAATCAGGCAGGCTCTTTCACTACATAGTTGAAGGTAAATCTAAAGGAATTTGAACAGGAAAATTGTATAGTGTATGGCCAGCCTTAGCCTATTTTTTAAATTTGGTGTTTACAACTTAAAATCCGTATTTTTTGATAGAAAATTACTTAGAGCCCCCAAACATTATATTTATTTTTTAGCAGAGAATCTAGAGAATAAATTAGAGATTGTTGCAATATTTTATATCACACGGTATTTGTGCAGCTGTGTTTTAAATGCAAATTTTTGGAAAAGGGACACTTCCATGAATTTTAAAAAATTCAAACAGTAAAGTTACCCCAATTTTTTGGTATAATGTGAAAGATGATGTTACGCCGAGTAAATAGATACCAAACATGTCATGCTTTATAATTGCACGCACTCGTGGAATGGCGACAAACTACGGTAGCTAAGAATTTCTATAGGCGACGCTTTAAATTTTTTTATGGTTACCAGTTTAGAGTTACAGAGGAAGTCTAGTGCTAGAATTATTGCTCTCGCTCTGACGATCTGTGCGATTTAAACACGTTTACCTATGCGGGCGCGATTTCCGTATGCGTTTTCTTTACTGCGCGAGCTCGCGGGGACAGGGGCGCTTTAAAAAAAAAAAAATTTCTTATTTATTTTATTTATTTTTATATTTAAATATTGTGTTTAAAAGAAAAAAAAAATTGTTGACTTTTATTGCTGTCACAAGGAATGTAAACATCCCTTGTGACAGTAATAGGTGGTGATAGGTACTCTTTATGGAGGGATCTGGGGTCTAAAAGACCTCCGATCCCTCCTATGCACTTCAAAGTATTCAGATCGCTGAAAACGGCGATTCTGAATACTGTGTATTTTTTTAAAACCGGCGGCATTGGCAGCCGAGTAAACGGGAAGTGACATCATGACGTCGCTTACGCGTTTACGATTAGGAGGCTGGAACGAAGCCACCCACGTCTTTGTTCCAGCCTGCCCCCAGCCGCCGGAGGCAGCAGATTGGTCACCGGGCCTCCCGATGGCACGGGAGGCCCGGTAAGAGCGGCGGGAGGCGGCAGGAGGGGGGGGGGGAGATGTCCCCTCCCGCTCCTCCGGTATAACAGCCGAGCGGCTTTTAGCCGCATCGGTTGTTATACTCGGGTAGCCGATCGCCCGCTGTAAAAAACGGTACCGGGATGATGCCTGCAGGTGCGGGCATCATCCCGGTATAACCCCGGAAAGCCGAGTACGGACATCTGCGTACGCTCGGCGGGAAGGGGTTTTAAGGGCCAATTCACACTATCTGCGGTGACAAGTGTTTTGCCGCATGGTAAAATGTCTGTCACCACAGGCAACAGAGAAAAGCCCCACTAGATGGAATTTTCAAGGCCCAAAACTGTAATTGTAAACAAATATCAAATAGTACCAAAGAGTAAAAGCACAATTGCAATTTAATTTAACAATTCCGTAAAAAAGAAGACAAATGATTGGCTGGTGCAATAGTAAAAACACCCTAAATTAAAAGTAATTGATATGGATAGGTGACAGTGTCAACAAGAAGGCACCAACATCCCTGAATAGTAGGTATATAAATGGGAGGAAGTTTAATGAGACTTTCAGGGTGCCAGGTATATAAAATGAACTGATAATACACCAAAAGTATAAAATTATCAAAATTTATTAGACAAAGGACAAAAATTTGCTTAAAAAAACAGCAAAAGTGGTGTCATGAAGATCCTGCCAGTAACCATCGATCCAGGCGCACGGGAACCCGGCCACGGGTTCCACTGCGCATGCGCGTGCGTTCACGGGTGCGGTCATGCACGGGCACGCGCGCGCACACTCCCGCTGGTGTCAGGCGGGCTATTTAAACCGGTCTGTCACACTCCATCCCCGCTGTCTGCTCTACAGCGTTCTGTGTGTGTTTCCTGATCTGATCTGTGTATCCTGTTATCTGACCCGGCTTCCATCCTTCTATCCGCCTGCACCAGACCCTCTTGGCTTGCCTGACCATCCCTCTGCATTACCCCTGGTACCTCTGCTGTCCGACCGCTACCGACCACCGGCTTGTTGACCCTCCGCTGTGTATACCGGCTTCCAGTCTGCTATTACCTGCTGTTGTTCCTGATTCCAGTCCAGCGTTCCAGGCTACTACCTGCTGTTGTTCTTGGTTCCAGTCCAGCGTTTCAGTCTGCTACCTACTGCTTGTTCCTGGTTCCAGTCCAGAGTCCCAGTCTGCTACCTGCTGCTTGTTCCTGGTTCCAGTCCAGAGTCCCAGTCTGCTACCTGCTGCTTGTTCCTGGTTCAAGCCCAGCGTTCCAGGCTCCTACCTGCTGTTGTTCCTGGTTCCAGCCCAGCGTTCCAGGCTCCTACCTGCTGTTGTTCCTATTTCCAGCCCAGCATTCCAGGCTCCTACCTGCTGTTGTTCCTGGTTCCAGTCCAGCGCTCCACTATCCGGCTTGCTTACCTGTTGGGTTCCTGGTCCTATCTGCATTCCAGTCTCTGTCTTCAGGTTCCTGATTCCAGAGGGTGCCACCACTACTGAACTTCCAGCAACTGTTGATCCTGCCAAGCACCCATACCACTCTTCACTCCTGGCCCTCTGTTTCCATTCCAGGGGAACGGGAGTGGGAGCTGTAAGGGAGGTCTTTCCCTGCACTTCAGGCTCACAACCTACCAGGTACGTGACAGTTGGCTTATACAAACATTACGCAGACATGGGTATACATCTAGTGAGCAGATGAAAAAAGGTCTTTCAGCAATAGTATCCCGACATGTTTCGCCCACTAGGGCTTCCTCAGGGGATGTTTGTTGAGAGACAGGACTAGATGTGTTACTGCATAAGACATAATACAATTAAATTCAGGGCAATATACAAAAATACAAAAAATTGCCACTGACCATCCAAAGTTCATAATCCGCCCACCAACCGGTGTTTACCTGCATGCTGATGTTTGAGTCACAATTGGAAAGACGGACACTGAGCTACACACAAGGAGCTGGCCAGAAGGAGCCCAAGGACAAGGCCATAGGCCGATATCTACCCAAGGAAAAGGCGGAGAATGAAAAGGGATCGGCAAATGCGGGGAAAAGGGGGGAAGGGGGAGAAGGGGATGGGGAAGGAAGAGGAATGAGGAAGGGGGGAAAGGGGGCAAGGGGGGAAGGAAAAGCAGAAAGAATGGCCCTGTGGCCATTAGGGGGCGCGCACCCCCCCCCCCGCTCACCCCCTGAGCCGATGAGAGTGCCTGGTGGTCTCGATCACTGCGACGAAGTGCCAGATCACCAAAAGTGCTCTGGTCTTTGGCCAGCCAAATGGTCCACGGTTGAAACGGTTAAAAACCCATCCTTTGGAACCACTTTAACCACTTCAGCCCCGGAGGATGTTACCCTCTTCCTGACCAGAGCACTTTTTGTGATTTGGCACTGCGTCGCTTTAACTGACAATTGCGTGGTCCTGCGACGTTGTACCCAAACAAAATTGATATCCTTTTTTTCTTTTCCTTTCCTTTTTTTTTAATTTTTTGATATTTGATCGCCTCTGCGATTTTTATTTGTTGCGCTATAAACAAAAAAGTGTCAATTTTGAAAAAAACACAATATTTTTTACTTCTTGGTATAATAAATATCCCCCAAAAATATATAAAAAAACGATTTTTCCTCAATTTAGGCCGATGTGTATTCTTCTACATATTTTTGGTAAAAAAAATTACACAATAAGCGTATATTGATTGGTTTACGCAAAATTTATAGCGTCTACAAAATAGGGGATAGTTTTATGGCATTTTTATTTTTATTTTTTTTTTATTAATAATGGCAGTGATCTGCAATTTTTATTGGGACTGAGTCATTATGGCGGACACATCGGACATTTTTGACACTATTTTGGGACCATTGTCATTTTTACAGCGATTGATGCTATAAAAATGCATTGATTACTGTGTAAATGACACTGGCAGTGAAGGGGTTAACCACTAGGGGCAGTGAAGGGGTTAAGTGTGTCCTAGGGAGTGATTCTAACTGTTAGGGGGCTGGTCTTGAACACACAGGACAGTGATCATTGCTCTCGATGACAGAGAGCTGTGATCACTGTCCTGTCACTAGGCAGAACGGGGAAATGCTTTGTTTACAAAAGCATCTCCCCGTTCTTCCTCTCCGTGACTTGATCGCGGGCACCCGGGGGACATCGAAGCGGATGACACCGCTTCATTAAAGGGGACGTACCTGTACGCCCTTTTGCCTACCAGTGCCATTCTGCCGATGTACATTGGCGTAGACCGAGCCTCTTTCTGAGATTTGTTGTTTACAAGTTAAAAACAGTTTTTTTTTGCTAGAAAATTACTTAGAACCCCCAAACATTATACATTTTTTTCTAACACCCTAGAGAATTAAATGGCGGTTGTTGCAATACTTTCTGTCACACCGTATTTGCGCAGCGGTCTACACGCGCACTTTTTTTGAAAAAAATACTTTTTTAAATTAAAAAATAAAACAACAGTAAAGTTAGCCCAATTTTTTATATATTGTGAAAGATAATGTTACGCTGAGTAAATTGATACTTTTTGCTATAATATATATCCCCCAAAAAATATATAAAAAAAATATTTTTTATATATTTTTGGGGGATCATTTTTCAAAATTGCGCCCGCTTGTGGAATGGCGACAAACTTTTACCCTTAAAAATCTCCATAGGCAACATTTAAAAAATTCTACAGGTTGCATGTTTTAAGTTACAGAGGAGGTCTAGAGCTAGAATTATTGCTCTCGCTCTACCAATCTCGGCGATACCTCACATGTGTGGTTTGAACACCGTTTTCATACGCGGGCACTAGTCACGTATGCGTTCGTTTCTGGACGCGATCTTGGCGGCACGGGGCTTTTTCTACTTTTTTTTTTTTTACATTTTTACACTGTTTAAAAAAAAATTGTGTTACTTTTATTCCTATTATAAGGAATGTAAACATCCCTTGTAATAGAAAAAAGCACGACAGGACCTCTTAAATATGAGATGTGGGGTCAAAAAGACCTCAGATCTCATATTTACATTAAAATGCAATAAAAAAAATTGTAATTTTAAAATTTTTTTAAAATGGCCCTTTAAGAGCTATGGGTAGAAGTGATGTTTTGACGTCGCTTCCGCCCTGCAGTGATATGGAGACGGATGGGGGCCATCTTCCCCTCACTCGTCTCCATACCCAGCAAGGGGACAGATGCGATCGCCTCTGCCGACGGCTCCGGTAAGCGGCGGAGGGCACCGGATCGCGGCGGGAGAGGGCGCTCTCCCGCTGCCGATAAAAGTGATCTTGCGGTGAATCCGCTGCAGAGACCACTTTTATCTTGTAGCGGAACACCCCCTGAAGAAGAGGATACCGGGGTTATGGCAGCTAGCGTAAAACGACGGTGGTTAAAGCAAGGGTTCCCGGCTATTGTTTCTGAGCAGAGAAAGCTGTATTTTTAGTCTTTTTCTCTGGATTCTGTAAAACTGGATTGGGGCCTGGAGCTTGAAGGTTACAAAGTGTCTTGGGCGGGATGGAACCTTCAATCGTGTGTACTGGATGCTGGCCTCTGTGAGTATACAGGTGTGCAGGGTCATTATATACTCAAGCCTGAGGGTAGCTCAGGGCTCCTCATGTGGAGAGAGCTCCCATATTGGAGACAGGAGGTCTCAATCTGGGGTCAGAGGAGCCCCAGCCAGGAGTCAATAGAAAGGAGATCTCAACCAGGGGTCAAAGATGCCTCAGCCAGTAACCAGGAGGCAGAAGGTCTTGTCTCAGGAGTCAGGTAATTCCCTATCTAGAGGCCATGCAGAGGAGTGGGCCATGCAGCAGGGCGCTGCGACTAAAGGCTGAGTGAGCCAAGCTAACCAGGAAAGCTGGGCAACGCAAGAAGAAAAAAGAAAGAGGGGGTTTGGACTTTAAATGAGGGAGTGGTAAGGAGAGCAGTGGTACTGCTGACAAGGAAGCCAGGAGGCTCAGCATTTTCAGTTGACTTTTCATGTTGATGGTGGGCAACTGATTTCTATGTGAACTGTTCCCTTGTGTTTAATGAAAGTGGATTGCCACACCCTAAAGTGCAGTTTGGATTAGCATACCTCCTTGCAAAACGCATCTGCCACATGAGTATAATCACCCCAACACCCCACCTGTAAGAACTATTCTTCTTCCCCTAGTGCTTTCCGTTGGCTAAAACAGAATTGCCTCAAGTTTGAATACACAAGTGGAACCCTGGATTACGAGCATAATCCGTTCCAGAAGAATTCTTGTAATCCAAAGCACTTGCATATCAAAGCGAGTTTCCCAGTAGAAGTCAATGGAAACAAAGATAATTCGTATTGCGTTGACTTCTATTACATGCAATACCGCATGTGGTCAGAGGTGGGGGGGCACTAGAGAGCCTCGGAAATACTCGGGGACAGCTCAGAGTATTTCCGAGTCATTCCGAGTATTTCCGAACAGTTCCGAACGGCTCCGAACCATTCCGAGTGTCCCCAGCGCCCCCTCATTGCTGGCCAAATGCGGTACTGCACCACCTATTATCTTGAATTCTGCTCATTTTGCGAGACAACACTTGCAAACCGAGTCAGAATTAAAAAAAAAAAAGTTGCTTGTCTTTCAAAACGCTCGTTAACCGCGTTACTCGTAAACCAAGGCTCCACTGTAATTGCTTTCAAAGACGATCAAATAAAAACACCTGAAAGTCGCTTCTCAGCTTTCAGGGATTGATTGAAGTAATAGTTGGTGGAATACAAGTGTGGGATTCATGCGACTGACATCGCCTGTGTAGTTCATACAGCTCATACAATCGGATCTTCTCCCATGGTGTATACAGACCAGTTATAAGCATGTATGGAAACAAAGAACAGAGAGGACACATTTATTCTGAGACTTGCCTTGCAATTAGAAAACCAATGCCCTCCCGAGTCAAAACATCACTCAGCCGGTGATAAAAATCTTTTTGGCCGCATAAATTGTACTTCGGATTTAAAGCAATCTGGACTTTATCTGAAGAATACCACATGCTGTTACCTCGTGCCAACAGAAACACTATGCTGTAGAATTTAGCTTTGTTCAACATATCTATTTATGTTAGATTCTTTAGGCTGAGAGGCGTATCGTTTTTCAGGATATAATAAATGTTTAAGGCTTGTGATGGACGAGGAGTGCAGATCAGATAAGGTCGATATTTGAACTTTTTTTCTACTTTTTATTACTGTGCTAGCTTGTTCTCTGTGTTATTAAAATCACTTTGTATATAGTACCAGTGAAAGTTATTTGCTTCAAGCAGATTAGGCATTATATTACTTCATAGGGTACAAAATTATTTTACGAAGGACGGAGTACATAAAGAAGGTAAAAACACTCTTCAATTACACTACATATTCTAACTAGAACATCGCTACAAGAAAAATGTAGGGCTCATCCACAATGGCATAGAGCCCGTACAGGGTGAAGAGCCATTTCTTTATCCTTTTGTGCTCTTATGCCCTGTACACACGGGCGGACTTTTCAGCAACAAAGGTCCGACAGTCTTTCCGACGGACTTTTGACGGACTTTCGAACGAATGGACTTGCCTACACACGATCACACCAAAGTCCGATGGATTCGTACGTGATGATGTACGACCGGACTCAAATAAGGAAGTTCATAGCGAGTAGCCAATAGTTGCCCTAGCGTCGGTTTTCGTCCGTCAGACTAGCATGCAGACGAGCGGATTTTTTTATAGGAACTGGGTCCGACGGAGTTCCGACGTAAAGATTTGAAACATGTTCCAAATCTAAAGTCCATCAGATTTTCGACAGAAACAGTCCGCTGAAGGTCCGATGAAGCCCACACACGGTCGGATTGTCCGCCGGATTCGGTCCGTCGGACCAGTCCAGTCAAAAAGTCTGCTTGTGTGTACAGGGCATTACTGAGCTGCATGCAGGCGGCGGTATGCAGGGATAGGTGCATGGCTCCAGATGCACATGCTCTGTGCCCCTATCCCTGCCTACCTGTTGTGGCTAAGGGGGAGAGTATGCACAGCTGTTGCGTAACGTATATGAGCTGCCTGCATGCAGCTCAGCACTGGTACAAAAAGTTAAATATTTGACTCTCCACACCGTATGGATGTCAGAAACCATGAAAACAGACCGAGACAAAAATACAGTTAAATTACACTTGTTTAATAATCAAAGTAAAAGAACAAACGTAGTCAAAACATAGCCAAAGTTCGGTAACCAGAATGGATAGTCAGCCAAGCCAGAAGTCAGGGATCAATGTAGTGGAACAGCAAGCAGGATCTGGAGCCAGAAGGGATGTTAGCAAAGCCAGTCTTTAAACATGAACGTAGATGTTTCTTGTGATATTGACCAAGGAGAAGGCAGAGCTCCTCTGGACTGGACGGCTTAAGTAGGTAGGACTGACGAGCAGGATATGATCAACAGCTGCGTAACTGTGGAGAAAGATGGGGGCTGGCAATTAGCCCACAGCTGAGGAACGTTTGTTATCATTGCTGCACATTATTAAAGGATTACATACTTTATAGCTATAGGAATGACTGGTGTGACAGTAGGGTGCTTTGTCACCAGGCCTGGATTGGACATAGGGCAAAGCGGGTTCCGAGACTGCAGGAGGAGGATGGAGAGAATGATTTTTCTATATGCAGCCGCCCCCACCGCTCCTCCTATCCTGCTTCTCTCTGCTGCTCCCCCCTGGGCTCTCCACCTCCTCCACGTACTCTCTGCCATCCCCTATACTCTCCACCTCTCCACCCCATAATCTCCACCTCCCCCCGTGCTCTCTGCCACCCCCCCCATACTCTCCACCTTCCCCCATGCTCTCTGCCACCTCCCATGCTCTCCACCTCCCCCCCATACTTTCCACCTCTCCCCCCATGCTCTCTGCCACCCCCCCATACTCTCCAACCCCCCTTACTCTTAGCCACCACCCCCGTGCGCTCTGCCTCCCCCTGTGTTCTTTGCCACCCCATGCTCTCTGCCACCCCCTTGCTCTCCACCTCCCCCCCGTGCTCTCCACCTCCCCCCATGCTCTCCGCTGCCCCCCTGTACTCTCCTCTTCCTCCCTGTGTTCTCTGCCTCTCCCCACCCCATGTTCTCAAGGTTCTTCCCTGTGCTCTCCAACCCCCCATGCTCTTTCCAGGGCCCACCTCACCTCCACCCCCCACACCTCTGCTGGGTTCCCCCCTCCCCTCTCTCAGGGGATCTGTCAGGGTGGAGAGTGGGGAAGGGGCCGGTTAACATGTCATGGGCTTCTCAATCCAAAATGCCCGGGCCTATTTTTTGTCCCAGTTCGGGCCTGTTTGTCACAGTGTGAGAAGAGGTAGGTCTCATTCAAACGTGTGTACTACAGTATACAGCAATGCGAGATCCATGTTTACCCACACAGGGATGCACAGGTGTTGCATGAATTTCAATGCAGGCAGTTCCATTCATGTCAATTAGAAAGGAAAAAAATGATATCAGACTATACAGGCAGTTTGTATTAGAAAAATTATACAATTTATTGGATAACAAATTATAAAATTATTCACGCTGTATGTATGCATTTAACTAGTTAAAAACAATAGTAGTGCTGATAGAGTTCACTGTGTACATTCATACACCAAAAGAGAATGCTGATAGGATAAGTCTTCATGTGCCGACGAGATTCACCAGACTTTGCTTCATCAGTGCTCATGAAGACAATACAGCACTCATAGATAAAACAATAGCATTTACATAATATTCATATACATCAACATCCAGTGTATTCATATATTCACTGTGTGGGACTCATCACAATTTCACAGTGTGTAATTCATCCATAGTATCAGGGGTCAAGTCCTGGGAAAAAAAGGTGTGGGAACTCACCCAAGATTCCCCCCCCCCACCTCAAAAAATAAAAATGTGTGGTTATGTGTATGTATAATTATATTATGTACTCCTTTTTTAACAAATAAAGTGCAACATTTATTGTAAAGTGCCAGTTTATGAGGACACATCTAAAATTCACATACATTTAAACAAATAAATATAGCACAGATGTAACAACAAAATAATTTAACAATAATTTAATTGCTATACTAACAAAAAAAAACACCACCCTGTTTGATAATGGTTCCCCCTCAGGGAATTTCTAAAACATGTTGCAATGACTGGGGGCCCCTTCTGCACTATGTTTCTATGGGACCCCTCCTGCTCCAAGGCATCCCTACGCATATGTTGGTCTGTGCAGAGGAGTGAGACCGGGAGTGCTGAGCATGCCGGCCCAGGGGCCCCTCTCCTCAGGCTGCCTGTATCAATTGTGCAATTGTGCAAAGTGGGGCCCAGGCCCCAGGCTGCTCACTCTTCAGTGCCCGTCAATGCAGCCTGATCAATGCCCATCAATGCAGCCTGATCAGTGCCCATCAATGCAGCTGGATCAGTGCCCATCAAATGCAGCCTTACCAGTGGCCATCATTGCAGCCATACCAGTGCCCATCATTGCAGCCTGATCAGTGCCCATCAAATACAGCCTGATCAGTGCCCATCAATGCAGCCTTTCCAGTGCCCATCAAATGCAGCCTGATCAATGCCCATCAATGCATCCTTACCAGTGCCCATCAAATGTAGCCTGATCAGTGCCCAGCAATGCAGCCTGATCAGTGCCCATCAAATGCAGCCTGATCAATGCCCATCAATGCATCCTTACCAGTGCCCATCAAATGCAGCCTGATCAGTGCCCAGCAATGCAGCCTTACCAGTGCCCATCAAATGCAACCTCTCCAGTGCCCAGCAATGCAGCCTGATGAGTGCCCAGTAATGCAGCCTGATCTGTGTCCAGCAATGTAGCCTGACCTATGTCTGAATCTGGGATTTGAACATCCTAGCGCGCCTGTCTTCCCCTCCCCCGGTCCTCCTCCCCCTCCAGCGGTGCTGTAACAAAGTTGTGGCTCCTATAATTTACGTCACACTGATTCAATTTGCAATTGGATCAGTGTCCCGCCTATCACTAGAGCTGGGGCTTTGTTACAGTGCCGCTGGAGGAGGAGGAGGCGGACCGAGGGAGGGGAGGACGAGCGCCCCGGGATGAAACCCCCCATGTGTGGCACCCAGGGCTGACTGCCCCCCCACTGGCACGGACGCCCTCTCCTTCCCACACACCCACACTGCCTGCCTCAGCTCCCATACTTGACGATAGTCCTGCATGAGGCGGCTGCTAATGGGAACAACGTTTCTGCTGTGGAAAAAGTACAGGAATGTTGTTCCCCTGCTTTCCCGCAGGACTCGAGCTTTGCATAGGATACATAATTGGGAATAGGGAATGGCATAGCTCCATTTGAACTTTTCCAGATGTAATCACTGTGACTCCAGGTGCATTATGGGATGTCACTGTTCACAGCGGGTCCTAAAGACAAAGTCATACAGTCTATCCAGATTAGGAGCGTCCTTGTATGTTGAAACAATATAGCATCAAGGTTCCTGTTTTGTAGAAAGACCCAAGTGATGAATCTTCTAATGACTAATAGTACCCCAGCTTTGAGATACCTGCTGCTTTGAAGCACGTGTGGAATTGGGTTCTGTGTGTCTCAGGGAATCTAGGCAGCAGGGCACTCAGCCTGTGCTAACTCCCAGGGGTAGGAGATTTAGCCTGTTATCAAACTCCATTGGTAAGGTAATTAGCCTTCTACTGGACAATAGCGGTGGGGCACCCAGTCTGTTACTGGACTCCAGTGATAGGAACCTAGCCTGTTACTGGACCCTGGCAGCTGGGCAACTTCCATGATACTGAAGCTATCTCAGCAGACAGGTTTGAAGCCAAGATTTCCCAGCAATATCCTGTCCTACAGAAATACATATTCTACATGAAAATAGGGATGAAGAAGAAAAAAGATGCAATATTGACCATGACCACTGATTTGTTTTATGAGAGTAACTTCCTACAGACTGTCTGTTTTGCAACTATCAGTGTACAGGAGTTCCAGGGAGCAACGTGGACTTGTTTGGCCAAAGCTTATTGGAGCAACCTGAGGCTGCTTCATAATGGGGAGGGGGGGTGCACTGTCAGGAACTAGAACACCTGCTGGTGCCACTGTGGTCTCTGGACTTGGATAATGTGGTTCTAGGCTCTACCAGAAAGGGGGGGGGGGGGGGTATCCCAGCAGTCAGCAGGTCCCAACAACTGGTCACCACTTGATGCTGGCTGCTGGGAGGGTATTAACACACCTCAGGAGTTACACAGTGCCTCAATATATTACCTATGTATCTGTATACTCAGAATCTGTGCTCATATACTCATGAAACTGCTACATTGTCTTACCCCCATTTTTGCGCCCCTTTCTTGCACTCTATTATTTTATCCTGCTCTAGCTGAATACCCAAATTCCCTCTCCCCTCTCTTTGTACATAATTAGGTTAGTTTCCTATGTTCACTGGGTTATGTACAGATTGCTGTGATCATGCCTTATGCCACTTGTGTTCTTTTGTTTATAATAAATTGTATTCATTTATTTAGTCTTGAGTCTGCTTCTCTCTGTGTAGTTTCCACATATCTGGTCACACTAGCACTGCATGAAGAATTCATTTAGAGGGAGGGTTGAGAGGGTGTAGCCACTCTGACTAATACACATGTGTGTAAATTTCAGTTTGAGCTATTGAGCTCTGTAATTACAGACTTTTTTTTCCAAAGCATAAAAAGTAGCTGAAAAAACCTAAAAAATACAAACCAGTAATGCAAGATGCAATGCATGTGCAATATGTAATATACAGTACATCTGCCTAAAAGAAAACAAAAATGTATTTGAATTTTTTGTATTTATTTGTTTTACCATATTAAATAAAGAAAAGTTGTACAAATCCCCTATTAGGGATGAGCCGAACACCCCCCGGTTCGGTTCGCACCAGAACCCGCGAACGGACCGCAAGTTCGCACGAACGTTAGAACCCCATTGACGTCTATGGGACTCGAACGTTCGAAATCAAAAGTGCTCATTTTAAAGGCTAATTTGCATGGTATTGTCCTAAAAAGGGTTTGGGGACCCGGGTCCTACCCCAGGGGACATGTATCAATGCAAAAAAAACTTTTAAAAACGGCCGTTTTTTCGGGAGCAGTGATTTTAATGATGCTTAAAGTAAAAAAAAAAAAGTGAAATATTCCTTTAAATATCGTACCTGGGGGGTGTCTATAGTATGCCTGTAAAGTGACGCGTGTTTCCCATGTTTAGAACAGTCCCTGCACCAAATGTCATTTTTAAAGGAAAAAATCTCATTTAAAACTGCTTGCGGGTTTAATGTCATGTCGGGTCATGGCAATATGGATGAAAATCAGTGAGACAAACGGCATGGGTACCCCCCAGTCCATTACCAGGCCCTTTGGGTCTTGTATGGATATTAAGGGGAACCCCGCACCCAAATTAAAATAAGGAAAGGTCCCTATATACTCTGAACAGCAGTATACAGGCGGTGCAAACAAGACAGGGACTGTAGGTTTGTTGTTAAGTAGAATCTGTTTGTAATTTTGAACATTTTTAATGTGTTTAGCTCCAGCCAAAAAATCTTTTCTAAGCTTTTTGGAAAACATAGGGAAGGGTTATCACCCCTGTGACATTTGTTTTGCGTCTTTCCTCCTCTTCAGAAGATTTCACCTCACTTTTTTGTCCCAATGAAAAATGTTTTTTGAAAATTTGTGTTTTTTTGTGGAACAAGGATTGGAAAGCATCAGTGGAAAGGAAAAATTGTTTTCCCATATTAACTCTTACAGGAGAGAATTTCCCTTCCTTAGGGGTAGATTTCATCTCACTTCCTGTTGTCTCCTTCCGTTTGCAAGTAGGAGTCGTTTGTAAGTTAGATGTTTGAAAGTAGGGTCCTGCCCTATATACTCAGCAGAAATTTGGGCCTTAGGTGTTGCTGTGGCCAAAACACTGTAAGCCCTCACAGGGCCCTGCTGTGAAATATTAGATCAAGAATTGTAATTACATGCCCCTGTTGAACAGGAGCTGAAAAATTAGGCCTTAGGCACTGGTGCTGGTGCCACAACACTGCAACCCCTCACAGACACTCTAGTTGGAACGCAGGAACGAGCCCTGCTGCAAAGTATTGCATCAAAAATTGTAATTACACGCCCCTGTTAGACAGGGGCAGAAAAATTGGGTCTTAGGCACTGGTGCTGGTGCCACAACACTGCAACCCCTCACAGACACTCTAGTTGAAACGCAGGAACAAGCCCTGCTGCAAAGTATTGCATCAAAAATTGTAATTACACGCCCCTGTTAGACAGGGGCTGAAAAATTGGGTCTTAGGCACTGGTGCTGGTGCCACAACACTGCAACCCCTCACAGACACTCTAGTTGGAATGCAGGAACGAGCCCTGCTGCAAAGTATTACATCAAAAATTGTAATTACACGCCCCTGTTAAACAGGGGCTGAAAAATTGTGCCTTAGGCACTGGTGGTGGCGCCCAGAACCAAAAATGTTCTTACAAGCTATCAGCGTGATGATTGAGGAGGAAGAGGATAATTACTCAGGGATAGTCACTCAGCATCAGCATAGGCAGTCTTTGAAGGGATCTGAGATTTCAAAAAAAATTATTCGGTTACATCTGCATCAGGTGCTTGGTAGCTGGTGGTGATCCAAGACTGATTCATTTTTATGAAGGTCAGCCGATCGACCGAGTCGGTGGACAGACGCACCCTGTGATCGGTTACCACGCCTCCAGCAGCACTGAATGTGCGTTCCGAAAGAACGCTGGATGCAGGACAGGCCAGTAGCTCAATTGCATACTGTGCAAGCTCTGGCCAGTGATCCATCCTCAAGACCCAGTAACCCAGAGGATTTTCGGTGGGAAAGGTGTCCAAGTCTGATCTTGCCCCTAGGTATTCCTGCACCATGTAAAACAGACGCTGGCGATGGTTGCTGGAACCGATCATACCTTGGGGCTGCGGACCAAAAAATTGTCTGAACGCATCGGTCAGACGGCCACCTTCTCCACCGCTCCTTCTTTGACTGACCGAAGCCTCAGCAACACGTTGTCCAGAAACAGGAGTTTGTAACCTCCCAGTCTCTGGGAACGCGTTGCACAGACCTTTCTGCAAGGCCTCCCGAAGATGTTTCATCCTCTGCTCCCTCTGCGATGGCAAGATAAGGTCCGCAACCTTACCCTTGTAACGTGGATCAAGGAGGGTTGCCAGCCAGTATTGGTCCTTCTCCTTGATACCACGAATACGAGGATCCTTACGCAGGCTTTGCAGGATCAGGGAGGCCATGCAGCGTAGGTTTGCTGAGGCATTCGGTCCGGAGTCCTCTGGGTCACTAAGGACAACAACGTCCGCAGCCACCTCCTCCCAGCCACGTACAAGTCCATGTGTTCCTTGGGACTGATCCCTTAAAGACTGCTGATGCTGAGTGCCAGGCTCCACCTCCATACTGACACAATCTTCCTCCTCCTCCTCCTCCTCCTCCTCGTCCTCTTCCTGTGTGATCGGCGGGCACGCAGGAACACTGTCTGGATAAAGGGGGCCTTGAGAGCTAAGGAAGTCCTCCTCTTCCTGCCTCTGTTCTGCCTCAAGTGCCCTGTCCATTATTCCACGCAGCGTGTGCTCCAACAGGTGGACAAGGGGGACAGTGTCACTGATGCATGCACTGTCAGTGCTCACCATCCTCGTGGCCTCCTCGAATGGTGACAGGACAGTGCATGCATCCCTGATCATGGCCCACTGGCGTGGGGAAAAAAAACCAAGGTCCCCTGACCCTGTCCTGGTGCCATAGTCGCACAGGTACTCATTGATGGCCCTCTGCTGCGTGTGCAGCCGCTGCAGCATGGCCAACGTCGAGTTCCACCTGGTGGGCATGTCACAGATTAGGCGGTTCTTGGGCAGGTTAAACTCCTTTTGGAGGTCCGTCAGCCGAGCACTGGCATTATATGACCGGCGGAAATGCACACAGACTTTCCTGGCCTGCCTCAGGACATCCTGTAAGCCCGGGTACCTGCCCAAGAACCGCTGCACCACCAAGTTAAGGACGTGAGCCAAACAGGGCACATGGGTCAGTTGTCCCTGTCGGAGGGCAGAGAGGAGGTTGGTGCCATTGTCGCAAACCACCATTCCTGCCTTAAGTTGGCGTGGCGTCAACCACCTCTGAACCTGCCCCTGCAGAGCTGACAGAACCTCTGCCCCAGTGTGGCTCCTGTCCCCCAAGCACACCAGCTCAAGCACCGCATGGCATCTTTTGGCCTGCGTACTTGCGTAGCCCCTTGAACGCCTACGGAGCACCGCTGGTTCCGAGGAAGAGGCCATGGAGGAAGAAGAAGAGGAGGGGGTGGAGGAGAGAGGTGTGTCACAATCAGCATTTTGGAGGCGTGGTGGCGGAACAACCTCCAACACTACTGCACCTTGTCCTGCATCCTTCCCAGCTGCCAGCAGAGTCACCCAATGCGCCGTGAAACTTAAGTAACGTCCCTGTCCATGCCTGCTGGACCATGAGTCAGCGGTAATATGCACCTTACCGCTGACCACCCTGTCCAGCGAGGCATGGACATTGCCTTCCACATGCCGGTAGAGAGCCGGAATCGCCTTCCGTGAGAAAAAGTGGCGTTTGGGTACCTGCCACTGAGGAACCGCACATTCCACAAACTCACGGAAGGGGGCAGAGTCTACCAACTGAAAAGGCAGCAGTTGAAGTGCTAGCAATTTTGCCAAGCTAGCATTCAACCGCTGGGCATGTGGATGGCTGGGAGCAAACTTCTTTCGGCGGTGCAGCAGCTGGGGCAGGGAAATTTGCCTGGTACAATCTGACGTCGGTGTACCAAAAGCAGATTGCCCATAAGTACTTGGCTGTGACACACCTAATTCTACACCTTCATTCCTCTCACTGCAGGTCGCAGAGAGGACTGAAGGTCTAGTGGGGTTGGAAATCTCAGCTGATGAGGAGCAAGGAGAGATCATCTTTGTTCTTTGGTGTGGGTCTTTTAGATACGCTTGCCAACGAACTGCATGGCAGGTCAACATATGTCTGGTCAAGCATGTGGTACCCAAGCGGGAGATGTTTTGGCCACGCGAGATACGCTTGAGACATATATTGCAAATAGCAGCGGTGCGATCTGATGCACTCGTCTCAAAAAAGGCCCACACCAAAGAACTTTTTGAATAACGCGCAGAGACTGCAGCGCCCTGCACATGTGGAGCTTTGGGGTGTGATGCAGTCAATGTGCTGCCCTTAGGCTGGCCCCTGGAGGGCATCCTGCCTAGTTGGTGATGTGCCACCTCCTCCTCCTCCTCCTCCTCCTCCTCCTCTCTCCTATCAGGCACCCACGTTGAGTCAGTGACCTCATCATCCCCTCCCTCCTCATCACTGGAGCAAACCTGGCAGTATGCTGCAGCAGGGGGAGCATGACTGCCAGATTGCTGTCCTTCTTGGGCACCCCCTCTGTCCGTGCTCATGTTACTGCCTTCATTGAGCTCAGTATCATCATCAGAGCCTTCCAAACGCTGGGCATCCTCCTGGAGCATGTACCCAACACTGTGGTCAAACAGTTCGAGGGAATCCTCAGGAGGACATGGTGGGGCTAGGGAAGGAGTCACTGATGACATTGAGCTGAGGGAAGAGGCCGCTGCTTTGCCAGACAAAGCACCCTGGGCATGGGTGAGAGAGGATGAGGAGGATGAGGACGGCTTGGTCATCCACTCGACCAAGTCTTCCGCATGTTGCGGCTCAACACGGCCAGCTGCCGAAAAAAAGGCCAAGCGTGTCCCATGGCCACGTGCTGATGAGGATGCACCGTCTCCACGACCAGCACTAGACACAGAGCCTGCTTGCCCTCTCTTATTGGCTTGTGACTGTCTGCCTCTCCTTCTTGGCCTTCCAGACATACTAATGGCCTGTAGCTGCACTAAGCTGGGATAGAACACCTGTAATTTTCTTCAGGTAGCTTTATATACTGTAACCAGACAAGCCTGCCTGTCAGTAGGAAGATAACAGGAACGGATCTAGCTGAACACTGTGAGCAGGACGTACTGCACTAAATGTATATAGCAGGAACGGATCTAGCTGAACACTGTGAGCAGGACGTACTGCACTAAATGTATATAGCAGGAACGGATCTAGCTAAACACTGTGAGCAGGACGCACTGCACTGAATGTAAATAGCAGGAACGGATCTAGCTGAACACTGTGAGCAGGACGCACTGCACTGAATGTAAATAGCAGGAACGGATCTAGCTGAACACTGTGAGCAGGACGCACTGCACTGAATGTAAACAGCAGGAACGGATGTAGCTAAACACTGTGAGCAGGACGCACTGCACTGAATGTAAATAGCAGGAACGGATCTAGCTGAACACTGTGAGCAGGACGCACTGCACTGAATGTAAATAACAGGAACGGATCTAGCTGAACACTGTGAGCAGGACACACTGTACTAAATGTAAATAGTCTAGCTGCCTGACCGTGGTACTAATAGGATCAAAAAGAACACCTGTAATTTTCTTCAGGTAGCTTTATATACTGTAACCAGACAAGCCTGCCTGTCAGTAGGAAGATAACAGGAACGGATCTAGCTGAACACTGTGAGCAGGACGTACTGCACTAAATGTATATAGCAGGAACGGATCTAGCTGAACACTGTGAGCAGGACGCACTGCACTGAATGTAAATAGCAGGAACGGATCTAGCTGAACACTGTGAGCAGGACGCACTGCACTGAATGTAAATAGCAGGAACGGATCTAGCTGAACACTGTGAGCAGGACGCACTGCACTGAATGTAAACAGCAGGAACGGATGTAGCTAAACACTGTGAGCAGGACGCACTGCACTGAATGTAAATAGCAGGAACGGATCTAGCTGAACACTGTGAGCAGGACGCACTGCACTGAATGTAAATAGCAGGAACGGATCTAGCTGAACACTGTGAGCAGCACGCACTGCACTGAATGTAAATAGCAGGAACGGATCTAGCTGAACACTGTGAGCAGGACGCACTGCACTGAATGTAAATAGCAGGAACGGATCTAGCTGAACACTGTGAGCAGGACGCACTGCACTAAATGTAAATACCAGGAACGGATCTAGCTGAACACTGTGAGCAGGACGCACTGCACTGAATGTAAATAGCAGGAACGGATCTAGCTGAACACTGTGAGCAGGACGCACTGCACTGAATGTAAATAGCAGGAACGGATCTAGCTGAACACTGTGAGCAGCACGCACTGCACTGAATGTAAATAGCAGGAACGGATCTAGCTGAACACTGTGAGCAGGAAGCACTGTACTGAATGTAAATAGCAGGAACGGATCTAGCTGAACACTGTGAGCAGGACACACTGCACTGAATGTAAATAGTCTAGATAGAAGATAACAGGAACGGATCTAGCTAAACTGAATACAGTGTATATATATATATGCAACACCTGGGATGCATATATATACACAATACACTGTAAGTGCAGCTAACTGACTGACTGTTCTGCCTAATCTATCTAACTCAAATCAAATGACACTGTCTCTCTCTCTCTCTATCGCTCAGCACACCGGAACACACACTACACAGGGCCGCCGTGCAGGCGGCCTTATATAGTGTGGGGTGTGTACTAAATCCCCTGAGCCATAATTGGCCAAAGCCACCCTGGCTTTGGCCAATTACAGCTCTCTCTACTGACGGCGCTGTGATTGGCCAAGCATGCGGGTCATAGTGCATGCTTGGCCAATCATCAGCCAGCAATGCACTGCGATGCCGCAGTGAATTATGGGCCGTGACGCGCCACACGAATTTGGCGCGAACGGCCCATATCGTTCGCAATTCGACGGACGGTCGAACAGCCGATGTTCGAGTCGAACATGGGTTCGACTCGAACACGAAGCTCATCCCTATCCCCTATACATTCCTATTAAATGGCAATCTGATTGGTTGAAATACTGTATTTTGCTCTTCACAATTGTGTTGCCAATGCCTTGTTGAATACGTTCAAATAAATATGGACTTTTTTTTTTTATTAAAGTGTCTGAAAGAAGAGAGGATTTTATCATTTATTCTCTCTGTGTAGTGGCTAATGTGTCTGGTTATGTATGGGATGTAATCTATCAAAAAGAATAAGCTACATTTAGCCCTGGTTCACACTGGAGCGTTTTGACATGTCAAATCGCATGTCAAATCGTCAGCAATGGCCGTCAATGGCACTGTCCTAATCGGTGAGATACCACATCTGCAGCACTGCACCGATTTCAAAAAGTAGTAGCTTGCCTTGGTTTTCATCAATCAGCCTTGGTAAATTTTGGTCAAGTTATAATTTAATGCAAATTTAATTTTTTATTTTCAACGGTTTATCCAATGACTCAATGACAAACAATGCATACATACATAGTTGTTACGTATTCTTTATGAAGTAACGAATAGAATTGTATTTGCTGAAAGTCTTTTGTGTTCAGTTCCCACAGACTGAGGGGAAATAAGCTTTATTGCTTTTTTGTCTCCAACGTACATCCCACAAAACCACAACAAATGTCTCAGTTGTACAGTCATATCACATCAATCTTGGGAGACATTCACAAAGATTTCTATGTAATAAAAAGGAAACAGTGGACTGTCGGTTGAAATTTATTTGGATGGGTTCTTTCACTGGAATGCTTTAGAGAGTGATATTTACAATTAATAGACATTCTCAATGGAGTACATTAACCTACATAGGACTAATTTAAATACAATAATTCATTGGAATCTGACATATGATTAATACGAATCTGTACAGAAAGATGAACTCCAGGCATATATAAAAAACACAATTTAACCACTTCAGCTCCTGAAGGTTTTACCCCCTTCCTGACCAGGTCATTTTTTTGCGATATGGCACTGCGTTGCTTTAACTGACAATTGCTCAGACGCGCAACACTGTACCCAAATAAAATTGATTTCCTTTTTTCCCACAAATAGAGCTTTCTTTTGGTGGTATTTGATCACCTCTGCAGTTTTTATTTTTTGCGTTATAAATAAAAAAAATACCGACAATTTTGAAAAAAAAAAACGAATATTTTTTACTTTCTGCTATAAAACATATCCAATAAAAAAATGTAAAAAATCAAACTTCTGCATCAATTTAGGCCAATTTGCATTCTGCTATATATTTTTGTTAAAAATCCCAAAAAGCTTCTATTGATTGGTTTGTGCAAAAGTTATGCATCTACAAACTATGGGATAGATTTATGGACTTTTTCTTTTTTTTTTTTTTAGTAATGGCAGCGATCAGCGATTTTTAGCAGGACTGCGACATTGCGGCGGACAAATGTGACACCAAGTGACACTTTTTGGGAACCAGTGACACCGATACAGTGATCAGTGCTAAAAAAAATGCACTGTCACTGTATAAATGACACTGGCAGGGAAGGGGTTAAGATCAGGGGCAATCAAAGGGTTAACTGTGTTCCCTGTGTGTGCTTTCTTATTGTATGGAGGATGGACTGACTGGAGGAAGAGAGACATCTGTGTTCCTGATTAGCAAAAACACAAGGCATACATAGGCAGACCGCCGTTCTGTCTCTCCCACGAACGCGTGGCGGGTCCCAGCTGCCATCGCGGCCGCCGGACCGGCTGATTGGCTCCCGCTGCGTCCAATAACAGCGGGAGCGCGGTTCCGGCGGCACGCGCGCTCTTCCCAGGGCCGACAACAGAAATCATGCACAAGTACGTGATTTTGTGCTTAATGGCCTCCCTACTGCAGTAAATGTTCGCGGGGCGGTCCTTAACCACTTGCCGACCAGTTGTACTGGGACAGAATGGCTCGTCTGGGGGCAACAACGTTATGTAATGTCACTTTGCCCTGTGGCCACTAGGGGCGCGCGCGGAGCCGATGCCAGTGCCCGGCGGTCGCGATCACCGCCGGGCTCCCGCGATCGCTCGGGGCACACGGAGAACCGGCATCTGTGTGTGTAAACACACAGTTTCCGGTTCTCTGAGGGGAGAAGTGACAGATTGTCTGTTCATACAGAGTATGAACAGCGATCTATCTCTTCCCCTACACAGTCCCCTCCCCCCCTTCAGTTAGAACACACACTAGGGAACACATTAACCCCTTGATCACCCCCTAGTGTTAACCCCTTCCATGCCAGTGATATTTTTACAGCAATCAATGCATTTTTATAGCACTGATCGCTGTAAAAATGCCAATGGTCCCAAAAATGTGTCAAAATTGTCCGTTGTGTCTGACCATAATGTCGCAGTCCCAATAAAAATCGCCGCCGTTCCTAGTAAAAAAAAAAAAGAATAATAAAAATGCCATAAAACTATCCCCTATTTTGTAGACGCTATAACTTTTGCACAAACCAATCAATATACGCTTTTTGTGTTTTTTTTTTTTTTTTACCAAAAATATGTAGAAGTATACATATCGGCCTAAACTGAGGAAAAAAATGTTTTTTTATATATTTTGGGGATATTTATTATAGCAAAAAGTAAAAAATATTGAGTTTTTTTTCAAAATTGATGCTTTTATTTGTCTATAGCGCAAAAAAATAAAAGCCACAGAGGTGATCAAATACGACCAAAAGAAAGCTCTATTTGTGGGGAAAAAAAGGGCGTCAATTTTGTTTGGGTACAATGTCGCATGACCGCGCAATTGTCAGTGCTCTGGTCAGGAAGGGGGTAAAATCTTCCGGGGCTGATTGATGGTGGTTAATGTATGTAAACTGATATATCCCTAAATCTTGTTTTTTTAAAGTGGTTCTAAAGCCAGAAGGTTTTTCATCTTAATGCATTCTATGCATTAAGATAAAACACCTTCTGTGTCCAGCAGCCCCCCTCAGCCCTCCTTATACTTACCTGAGCCCCATCTTGATCCATGAATGTTGCAGGAGAGTTATTGGCTGAGACAGCAGTGGGGCGCCATTGACTCCTACTGCTGTCAATCAAAGCCAGTGAGCCAATGAGGAGAGAGAGGGGACGGGACTGAGCTGTGACTCTGTGTCTGAGTGGACACAAAGAGCAGCGGTTCAGCTTGGGTGCTCCTACAGCAGTGATGGTGAACCTTGGCACCCCAGATGTTTTGAAACTTCCCATGATGCTCAACTACACTGCAGAGTGCATGAGCATCATGAGAAATGTAGTTCCAAAACATCTGGGGTGCCAAGGTTCACCATCACTGTCCTATAGCAAGCTGCAGGAGGGAGGGGCCAGGAGCACCGGTGAGGGACCTGAGAAGAAGAGGCTTTGGGCTGCTCTGTGCAAAACCATTACACAGAGCAGGTAAGTATAACATGTTTTTTAATTTTAAATTAAAAAAATTAAATAAAAAACAAGACTTTAATATCACTTTAAATACACATGAGTAAGTACCTGATTTTGACTTGCAGTCCACTGTACAAGAGCACTCAGAATACATAGTTACCAACAGTCCCGATTTTCCTGGGACAATCCCGATTTTGGGACCCTCGTCCCGATCAGAGGCTGTTCCGATTCGGGATTTTGCCCATGGAAATTGGGAATGTTTGCTTTTGCATTTTTGGAGCAGCTGACTTCAACAAAATGGCCGCCGGCGCCGCCGCTAGATCGTTCCCCCTTGTGTTCAGTGGAGAGAGGAAGGGGGCACGATCCGTGCAGCCAATGAATCTGCTTCTCCTCTTACAATACTGGGTTAGCTGCAGGGATCGGCCCCTCCCCACTCCACTAAACACACGGCGCCGGCCGCTCATGCCATGTTCCTTCTGCTCTTGTCTCAGTGCAGCAATTTAACTTTAATGTACAGGAGGGGGGTTAACTATATACAGGAGGAGGGGGGTTAACTATATACAGGAGGAGGGGGGTTAACTATATACAGGAGAAGGGGGGATAGCTATATACAGGAGGAGGGGGGTTAGCTATATACAGGAGGAAGGGGGGTTAACTATATACAGGAGGGGGGAGGGTTAACTATGTACAGGAGGGGGGTTAACTATATACAGAAGGGGGGTTAACTATAAACAGGAGGAGGGGGGTTAGCTATATACAGGAGGAAGGGGGGGTTAACTATATACAGGAGGGGGGAGGGTTAACTATATACAGGAGGGGGGATACAGGAGGGGGGTTAACTATTTACAGGAGGGGGGGTTAAATATATACAGGAGGGGGTTAACTATATACAGGAGGGTTAACTATATGCAGGAGGGGGGATACAGGAGGGGGTTAACTATTTAAAGGAGGGGGGTAACTATTTACAGGAGGGGTTACTATGTACAGGGGGAACTATGTACAGGGGGGAATACTATGTACAGGGGGGGTAACAATGCACGGGGGGGTTACTATGTACGGGGGTAACTATGCACAGGGGAGTAACTAGGGGGAGAGGGGAAACTATGTACAGGGGGAGGGGGTAACTATGTACAGGGGGGTAACTATGGCTCTGCCTGGGACACTGATGTAAGGACTGAGCCTGGGAACACTGGTGTAAGGACTGACTCTGCTGGGGCCCCTGATGCAAGGAGGGACTCTGCTGGGGGCACCTGAAGCAAGGAGGGACTCTGATGGGGGCACCTGATACAAGGATGGACTCTGCTGGGGGCACCTGATGCAAGGAGGGACTCTGCTGGGGGCACCTGATGCAAGGATGGACTCTCCTGGGGGCACCTGATGCAAGGAGGGACTCTGCTGGGGGCCCCTGATGCAAGGACGGACTCTGCTGGGGGCAGCTGATACAAGAACGGACTCTGGTGGGGGCACCTGATGCAAGGAAGGACTCTTCTGGAGTCACCTGATGCAAGGAAGGACTCTGCTGGAGTCACCTGATGCAAGGAAGGACTCTGCTGGTGGCAAGCAACGTGGCTGGTGACACGCTCAGGGATCCCACTGATTCGGCATTATGGTGAGTTGAATGATTTCATTTTATATTACAATGTAATAATAGAAATAATGCACTTCAATCATCCTGACACCATAACAATCATGGTGCCAAGATGATTGAAACGCTAACACTAGGTGTTTGGAGAGGATATTTATTTGCTGATTGTTAAACTTTCTAGAATACACATATTTCTATTGTTGTGTAGGATCTGGGGCTGCTGTCCCTTCATTCCTCTCTCCCCCTTTCCCTCTTTATCCCTCATACATCTCAGACTCTAACCACACCCCCTTTGAGCCACGCCCTTTTAAGCCATGCCCACTGTTTCACGTAAACCATGCCCATTTTTCGTTGCAGCGCACTTCACGCGCCGCAGTTTTCTTTTTTGTGGCTATGCCACGCCTACAAACTATTATTATATAATTATTATGCGGCTCCACCTACAGCCAAAAAAGTGTCCCGCAAATTTTTTTGCAATGTTGGCAACTATGAGAATGGGGGAGGGAAAACCAGAAAAAGGAGATAATCAGTGGTGTTGCAGTGCAAGGAACATGTGAATAGGCAGAGAAAGCAAGGTGACAGATGATCTCATCAGTCTGCTACTTCTTTTACTGTCCAGTCAATGGGTAGGGGAGGGGCAAGGCCTGTATGTGTTACTAAACAGCAGCAGAGAAAAAAAAACAGGTCCCTTCCCCTTCCAGATAGATTGTTCTGTGCAGCAGAGCTGTGTAAATCTCAGAAGAAGTGATGAGCTGAACGTACCTAGGTTCAGTTCGGGGCAGGCTCAGCGTATATGCCTAAACTCAATGGGAGCTGAATAAAAAAAAAAAAAAGTAATGGCCTTTTTCAGGCCAATTTGCTAGTGATTGTCAAACAAATGATATGGGTGCTGAGCACTGCCCTGGGGGACATGTACTAAAGCAAATAAAAAAAAAGTTAAACATTTAATTTGACAGGGAGCAGCAATTTTAATAATTCTTACAGTAAAACAATAAAATTACAAAATTCCATAAAATAACATGCCTGGGGGATGCCCTGACCCTGCATGTGAAGTGGTGCATCTGAGGAATGTATACTGCCTACCACAGAAACACTGATATTTACAAAGAATAAAAATTGGTTTCAATGGCCAGCCCCTGCTAAAAATTTTAAGGGCCTCTTACGCAAGAAAAAAGTTGTGAGATCCCCCCAAATGCCCAAGGGTCTAGTTTGTATTTTAAGTGGGAACCCCAATCAATTGCTGTATAAAAACAGGCATGGGTTTCCCCTAAAAATCCAGAGGGGGGGGGTGACAACACAGAAAAAGGGGGGGTGACAAGCGTGCAGCCTCCCTACTGAACAACATGGGGGGATATCTTGCAAGGGAGGATCCCCCTGGCAAAGCACCTTGTCACCATGTAGATGACAAGGACAATGGTCTCTTCTCCACAACCCTGGCCCAAAGGTTGTAGGAGTCTGCGAGTGGGGGCCTTCTCAGAATCTGGAAGCTCATTTTACCAATAGGGGCGCCTAGATGCCTCCCCCCTATCACCACCGTTTTACATGATGTTCATCTCCCACCAAACAGGTATATGTTCGGGTGTTTGTCTGAATGCCAAACAGCCAAGGTTCTAAGCAAATTTATGAACCTTGCACACTTTAACCACTTAAGGACCAGAAGATTATTCCCCTTAATGACCAGGCCATTTTTTGCGATACGGCACTGCCTCGCTTTAACTTACAATTACGCAGTCGGGCGAAGTTGTACCCAAACAAAATTGATGTCCTTTTTTTCCCACAAATAGAGCTTTGTTTTGGTATTTGATCACCTCTGTGGTCTTTATTTTTTGCGCTATAAACAAAAAAAGAGTGACAATTTTGAAAAAAAAATATACTTTTTAACTTTTTGCTATAATATATATCCACAAAAAAATATATAAAAAAAACGAATTTCTTTCTCATTTTAGGCCGATATATATTCTACATATTTTTGGTAAAAAAAAAAAATCGTAATAAGCGTATATGTGTTACATCCGTTGGTGGAAGTGTCATTAGTCACAGCAGCAGACGGCTGTGCTTGGGGTCCTAAAGTGATCATAGGCACATGGGCAGCGGCAGTACAGTATGATTCAGGTACCCGTAGGAGGTGACGGTGGTTTCTAACATAGGTCCTACCATCAGAATGGACAGCATAGCTGTTTGGTTGGCAGGCCTTTCCATGAACCGTGACCAGTTTGTCAAACCCATGGGTTGTCCCCATCCTTACCACCTGCCCAGGCTCCAGAAGGGAAAGGCGTCTGGCCGATTTGTCATGGCTCATCTTTCATTTTTGCCTGAGTGTAAATAAAGCAGTCTAAACATTAGTCTCAGCTCTTGGCAGGAGCTGGGATGGGACCATGGGAATCAGAGTCTTGGTTCGTCGTGATAGTAAACGTTGTGACAGAGAAGGCATGCCATCCCTAGATCTGTTGGGGAGGTTGAGTAGGGCTGCATAAAGGTCAGAACCATAATGTGCACATTTCTCTAGGAGATGCTTGGCCGATCTTACACTATGCTCTGCAAGACCATTGGTTCTGGGGTAATTGGGACTGCTAGTGACATGCTGAAAATCCCATTGGTGAGCAAAGTTCTTGAATTCTCTACTTGAAAAAAATGATGTGGCATTGTCAGTCATCAATTGATAGGGGATTCCATGTGTGGAGAATATCCTCTTTAATGTCCTGATCACTGTGTTACTGGAAATGTTTGGGAGGACATCAAATTCCCACCAACCAGAGTACAAATCTACCAAGATCAGGTAATCCTTGTTTGACCACTCAAATATGTCAGCTGCTGTGATAGACCATGGTCTGTCAGGTATTTGGAGAAGAGGTAAAGGTTCTCTCATCTGGTTCTGTCGTAGAGCATTGCATAGGGCACATCTGGAAACTTCTCTTTCAATGTCGTTGTATATAGTGGGTGCCAAAACATGGTTTCATGTGCCCTTCGCTTAGTGGAATAAATGCCAGGATGACCTTGATGGAGCTGTGTCAAGTAGTATTTTTGAAGAGAGTAAGGGATTACATATCTCTGACCATGCAGGATTAATCCATCATCCAGTGTCAATTCATCCCTCATAGAGTAGAATGGTCAGATATCATGTGGAATTTCCTTAAAGGAGCCAGGCCACCCAATATGAATGATGTCCATGAGGTGCTGACAGGTGGCATCTGCCTGTGTTTCTTGCTTTAGTTCCTGAATCCTTCTGGATGACAACACCCCATCCAGAGCCAACATATCATAATCCTCAATAGCTCCAGAGTTATCAGAAGTGGGGAGGTGTGCACGTGAAAGAGCATCCACAACAGTTCACGGCCTTGATTATAGATTGCATTCAGGTGGTAGCGTTGAAGCTTTAACATCATTTGCTGGATGCGCGCAGATGCTGTGTGCAGGGGTTTTCTCAGTATGGTTATGAGCGGCCGATGATCCGTCTCCACGGTCACGGGGTGGCCATAGATATAATCATAACATTTTACACAGGCAAATACTAGTCCCAAGAATTCCTTCTCAATTTGTACATAGTGTGCTTCAGTCTCAATGAGGGCTCTTGATGCAAAAGCCACAGGCCTCCCCTCTTGAAGGCAGACTGCACCAAGACCATGCTGGGAAGCATCAGCAGACAATACCACCGGCTTATGCACATCAAAACACTGTATATCAGGTGGACTAGTTAATTGTGCTTTCAATGTATCCATAGCAATAGCATGTTGTTTAGTCCAAAACCAGTTGGCATCTTGGCTCAGAAGCTGAATTAGTGGAGATGTTATCTCACTGTAATGATGAATGAACTTCGAGAGATAATTGGTCATGCCAATAAACCTTTGCAATCCATGTTTGTGTTCTGGAACAGGCATTTGATGGATGGCTTTGTTTTTTTCTGGGTCAGGCTTGACACCTTTATCTGTGAAAAGGTGTCCAACATATGGCACCTCTGAGACCCTGAAGCAACATTTGGAAGGGTTGAGCTGCATATTGATGGCTCTGACATGGTCTAGTACGCATTTAAGTAGTTTGTCATGTTCTTCAACGGAGGATTCCCAAATCAAGATATCATCCACGACTATTTCACTTGGCTGTCCAGCAAAGAGCTGTTCCATACATCTCTAAAAGACTTTGCTTCCAGTTTAAATTCCATATGGCATCTATAATCTCCCATATGGGGTCATATATGTTGTGTGTAATGATGATTCCTCATCCAGAGGGATTTGTCAGAATCCAAATTTCGTATCTAGAATGCTGAAGACCTTTGCCTCTGGCATGTCAGCGATCACTTGCTTTACAGTTTTTAATGGGTGATAAGGCCTCAAGAGAGCCTTACTGACGTGCACAGGATCAATGCATATGCACACAGTGCCGTCTTTCTTGACTACTGCTGCCGTGGCAGACGCCCAGGGGGTAGCCTCCTGCACTGGTGCAATGATGCCCATTCTAGTCATCCTTTCCAACTTTTGCAAGACTTTGTCTTTTATAGCCAGTGGGATCTCTCAAGGGGCACACATGTTAGGCTGTAGTGTTTCATCTAAGCACATGTGATACATGACTGGAAGCTTACCAACATTGTCAGTTCGAAATAAGTTCTAATAAGCGGTCATCTCAGGAGCCTGTTGATGTACAACATGTACTTCTGGACTGAGTTGTATTAGATTTAAGCGCATGCTGTCTGGTAAGCCTAGCAGGCGCTTAACATTTCTATCCTCAATGTGGAATAGCAGTTTGTCCCCTGATAGATCCAAGGTAGAAGTGCCCAGTGTATGAATTGTTTGACTGCCATAAGCTATCAGGTTTACTTTATTTGACTAATCAATTGACTAATCAATTTTAGCTTTGTGGTCAATGTTGTGCAATGTGGATAAGGACATGACAATGCATTTGGCACCAGTGTCAATTTTCAACTTGACATGTTTGTTGCACGCTGTTGAGAGGGTGGTAAATATGTCTCCCTTATCTGCAATTAGGTGATCATCACTTTCCACTTCATTAATTCTGTGCACATTTTGTTGTTTAGTATGACTAGATGGTGTCATCCACACACTTCTATTTTGAGGCTTGGACCTACAACATTTTGCAAAATGTTACATGAGTTACACCTTTTGTTAAAAGCTGGACATTTGTTGCGCTCAGTAGAGTGTTCACTACCACTGTTGCTGCATTGCCTTTTGTTTTGTTGCACCACAAACACTTCTGCGTCTCTTTTTAGTTCCTTAGTGGTCCTTTCAGAATGTTTAAACAACATACATATTCTGATGGCTGATTCCAGTGTCAAATCTTTCTCCCTGAACAACTGAACACTAGGGATGGGCAAACGGTTCGGCACAAGCATAATTTCGGGCCGAACTTTGGTTGTTCGGATGTTCTGCGAAATCAAGTGTTCATTTTAAAGGCTTTTATGCAAGTTATTGTCATAAAAAGTGTTTGGGGATCCAGGTCCTGCCCCAGGGGACATGTATCAATGCAAAAAAAAAGTTTTAAAAATGGACATTTTTTCGGGAGCAGTGATTTTAATAATGCTTAAAGTGAAACAATAAAAGTGAAATATTCCGTTAAATTTCGTACCTGGGAGGTGTCTATAGTATGCCTGTAAAGTGGCGCATTTTTCCCATGTTTAGAACAGTCCCTGCACAAAATGAAATTTCTAAAGGGAAAAAAGTAATGTAAAACTACTAGCGGCTATAATGAATTGTCGGGTCCCGGCAATACAGATAAAAGTCATTGTAAAAAATGGCATGGGATCCCCCAGTTCATTACCAGGCCCTTTGGGTCTGGTATGAATATTAAGGGAAACCCCGAACCAAAATTTTTAAAAAATATTCCGTGGGCGTCCCCCCAAATTCTATACCAGGCCCTTCAGGTCCAGTATGGTCCAGGGAACCCTGTGCCAAATTTTTTTTTAAAAATGGCCTAGGGGTCCCCCTCAAACCTTCAGGTCTGGTATTGATTTTAAGGGGAACCCTGTGCCAAAATTAAAAAATTGCGTGGGGCCCCTCAAAAATCCATACCAGACCCTTATCCGAGCGCCCCCCCTTTCCTGAACTGTACCAGGCCACATGCCCTCAACATGGGGAGGGTGCTTTGGGGTAGCCCCAGCAGACGTCCTATGACAAAACGCATAGGGCGGGACTTATCCATGTCTTGCGTCACCTCCAGATAGACGAGTACAAGTCGATCACCATGGACTGTTTATTAAATGCTTACCAGCATCTTTAAAAATGTGAGTACAATCTTGACATATGGCACAATAAAAGTTTTTAAACGGGTTCACGCTATGGACATTCCCTCTTTTCTATGGTGAACATATCCCAAGCCGGCATAGCAACACTCACAGTATGGACCAGAGACATCCAGGACTGCTACACAGTGGAAAACACTGTGACTGCTCATACCCCTGCAGGGGTGTCCCTATTCGGTGAGTGCAAGCACAATAAGACCTCGGCTAAGGAGCACCATCACAAGACCAGCACTTGAATAAGGAATGGTTTTTACAACAATACCTTCCAATGAAAATTTAACCCTTTCCAAATCATAATTTAAACAAAGACTTTTTGAACCATTTAAAAGACTTTCTCACCATAATTATGTACCTTTTCAACAAGTACTGGGCTTATGAAGCACAAATCACTTGGTTTACAGTTTAAGCACCAGTCACTTTATGATCTAGTGTAACTAGCACGTTTTTTGCACCCAAAGTAAATGGTATGTGACATAGATTACGATACTTAAAAATCTATATCTAGCACATGGCACTTTTACTATAAGTATTCACATATGTGTAATCACAAAACAGTTTTTATTTTTTATTTTTTATTTTTTTGGTTCATGTGATATCCATCTGTAATTTTATTTTCTGCATATTTAACTATTCTCATCCACAAACAACTTTTAGAGGAACGATCTACACTAATTTTCTAACCTAACAACATATACACCAGAGGGTGTAACACAATTGAAATATAAGCACGTGAAAAACAAGCAGGAATTGGCCTTTAAGGCTGCATCACGTGTCACCTAATTTTTATTTTCAACAGTGTAATTGGGTTTATGTTATGCTTTCCGTAAAGAAGTCACTCTTTAAAGCGCTATTTTATTTATGAAGTTTTTTATTTGGTATTTTGCAAGATAACATATGTAGCCAGTAATTTTCAATTAAATCATCACACAAGGTAACCATAAAAAATCGCATCACATTAGAGCCTACATCCCTTTTTTTTCATACCTTGTCCCCATGTTGATGTCCCCATGGCCTCATCCCCATAACCCTTGCCTGGTGGTTGTGGGGGTCTGTGGGCGGGGGGCTTATCGGAATCTGGAAGCCCCCTTTAACAAGGGGACCCCCAGATCCCGCCCCCCCTTTGAAATGGTAACGGGTAAGAACTGTCACCTGCGAGGATGCGTCAGACGGCAGGTGCCTCCCATGGAGGCGGATCGGTGGCGTTTTTTTTTTTTACATTTTTGGTCCGTCGGCGGAGCCATAGAAGAAGATGAATGGACTTCGTGGGACATTTTTATTTTTTAATAAAGGACTTGTCCCAAGTTGTGTCTTGTTTTTTTTTAACATTTTGACACTTTTTTTGTGAAATGGTACAGGTGCAATGTACCCACTACCATTTCAAACGGGGGGGGGGCTGGGATCTGGGGGTCCCCTTGTTAAAGAGGGCTTCCAGATTCCGGTAAGCCCCCTGTCCGCAGACCCCCACAACCACCAGGAGAGGGTTGTGGGGATGAGGCCCTTGTCCCCATCAACATGGGGACAAGGTGCTTTGGGGGCTACCCCAAAGCACCCTCCCCATGTTGAGGGCATGTGGTCTGGTACAGTTCAGGAGGGGGGGTGCTCTCTCATCCCCCCTCTTTTCCTGCAGCCTGCCAGGTTGTGTGCTCAGATAAGGGTCTGGTATGGATTTTTGGGGGGACCCCCACGCCATTTTTTTTAAATTTTGGCGCAGGGTTCCCCTTAAAATCCATACCAGACTCTTCAGGTCTGGTATGGAATTTAAGGGGGACCCCATACCATTTTTTTTAACAAAAATTGGCGCAGGGTTCCCCTTAATATCCATACAAGACCTGAAGGGCCTGGTATGGAATTTGGGGGGACCACCACACAATTTTTTTTTTAATTTTGGTTCGGTGTTCCCCTTAATATTCACTCCAGACCCAAAGGGCCTGGTAATGGACTGGGGGGATCCCATGCCGTTTTTTTAAAATTACTTTTATCTGTATTGCCAGGACCCGACAATTTCCATATAGCCATTAGTAATTTTAAATGACTTTTTTTCCTTTAGAAATATCATTTCGTACAGGGACTGTTCTAAACACGGGAAAAATGCGCCACTTTACAGGCATATTATAGCCACCCCCCAGGTACAAAATTTAAAGGAATATTTCACTTTTATTGTTTCCCTTTAAGCATTATTAAAATCGCTGCTCCCGAAAAAACGGCCATTTAAAAAAAAAAAGGTTGCATTAATACAGATACTTTAGGGAGCTTCCTGATGACGCATTCTATGATGCGAAACGCGTAGAGGCTGCTGGGAGTTTTTTGCATCAGGTGACCGGACGGGAACGGGAACGAGGCTTAAAGCACAAGCCAAGCGTGGAGGCCGCATAGTACTACCAGGCGGACCATGCAAACAACCCAACACCCAGGGCACTTTTAAATGTGAGTAGATACTCTTTCTTTGGATTTTAAAATAAATTGTTTAAACATATTGCGCTATGATCGTTTTTTGTCCCTATGCTTTTATATGAGGAATACTAGAGTCCAAGTTTAGCCGGTGAGGAGTGTTACTTAGGTGGAGTGGTTATCCCTTGAATGAACCAAAGGCGCATCTTTAAATAAGCATCTGGTGAGTGGCCAATCTGAATGGTGGAGGTGTCTCACTAAGTCACATATGATCACTGAAGGAACATAGGAGCACGTCAGTCACAACAATTGTTAAAGGATTTTGCAGCACTTTTGAAGGACTTTTTTCATGTATTGGATAATATATGTTTATATTTTTGTCTGATTCAAAGTTTTAAGTTAATGCACATGATACTATTTACAAGTGACTGTTTGGAAAAATAGGAAAAGAACATTGTAAGTGGTGGTAATATGGGAGTAGCGCATTCACACACACTAATCAGCATTTCTAGCCCATCTCAATGAAGGGTTCTTTTTGAATGCAGCAACCCTGACACATACTTAGAGGAAGTAGTGGTTTTGCGCCGGTGACACACACACATTAATAGAGTAAATGCTGAATATAAAGTCTATGCTAAATGGAGAGTATATATACTAGACTGACTGTATATACAGTTGTGAAGTTTACATACCCTGGAATGTTTGGCCTTGGTACATACACAGAAGGTGGAACACACAGGTTAAAATGGCAACTACAGGTTAATCTCCCACATTTGTGGCTTTTTAAATCACAATTAGTGTCCATGTATAAATAGTCAATGAGTTTGTTAGCTCTCACATGGATGCACTAGGTAGGCTAGACATTGAGCCATGAGGAGGTAGAAAATAACAGTCAAAAGACCTGCGTAACAAGGTAATAAATCTTTACAAAGATAGAAAAGGATATAAAAAGATATCCAAAGCCTTGAATATGCCAATCAGTACTGTTCAATCACTTAATAAGAAGTGGAAAATTTGGGGATCTCTTAATACCAAGCCAAGGTCAGGTAGATCAAGAAGGATTTCAGTCACAAATGCCACAGGAACTGTTCGAGATACAAAGAAAAACCCACATGTACCTCAGGAGAAATACAGGATGCTATGGAAAAAGTTGGTGTGATTGTTTTTAAGGAACACAATACGATGATACTTGAACAAAAAAGAGCTGCATGGTCAAGTTGCCAGAAAGAAGCCCTTACTGTACAAGTTCCACAAAAGAGCCTGGTTACAATATGCCGAACAACACCTTGACATGTCTCATTGGCTTTTTTGTGGCATTGGCGCAGTAGAGGCTTCCTTCTGGCAGCTCGACCATGCAGCTCTTTTTGTTCAAGTATCGTTAAATTGTGCTCCTTAAAGCGGAGTTCCGCTTAAAAAAAAAAAATTAAAAGTCAGCAGCTACAAATACTGTAACTGCTGACTTTTAATAATCGGACACTTACCTGTCCCAGGGTCCAGCGATGCAGGGGATCTCCGCCTCCGCTCGGAGGTGCCGACATTGTAATTGTGGGCGCCCAACTGTGGCTCACCCACTGCGCATGCGGGAGCCACGCCATGCTCCGGGACTGGCTGCGCAATCATCTGGGACCTGTGACGTGTCCCAGATGATTGCCTAGAGGGAGGGGGCAGAGCTGATCTCCCTTCCGGCACCGAGGGAAGTGACGTAAGGAGCTGAGGTGAGTAAAGAGGCAGATTACGAGGGGTGGAACTCCACTTTAAAAACAACCACACCATCTTTTTGGAGAGCAGCCTGTATTTCTTTTGAGGTTACCTGTGGTTTTTTCTTTGTACCCCGAGCAATTCTCCCCCAGTTGTGGCTGCAATCTTTCTTGGTCTACCTGACCTTGGCCTCTAAGAGCCTCTAAATTTTCCACTTCTTATTAAGTGATTAAACAGTACTGACTGGCATATTCAAGGCTTTGGATATCTTTTGACTGACCTTTCCTACCTCCTCATGGCTCAGTGTCTAGCCTGCTTAGTGCATCTATATGAGAGCTAACAAACTCATTGACTATTTATACATAGACACTAATTGTGATTTAAAAAGCCACAAATGTGGGAAATTAGCTTTTAATTGTCACTTTAACCTGTGTGTGTCACCTTCTGTGTCTGTACCAATGCCAAACATTCCAGGGTATGTAAACTTTTGATCAGGGTCATTTGGGTAGTTTCTGTTGTCATTATGATTTAAAAAGGGTAAACACAGTACTGCCTAACTGAATAACCTGCCTGCCTTGTCTAACTCAAGCTATCTCTCTGTCCACATCAACAACACTACACATGGCCGCTATGTAAGCAGCCTTATATAGTGTGGGGCGTGGACTTAGTCCCCCTGAGCCATGATTGGCCAAAGGCACCCTACCTTTGGCCAATTATGGCTCTCTCAACAGAGAGCGCTGTGATTGGCCAAAGCATGCAGGTCAGGTGCATGCTTTGGCCAATCATCATACAGCAATACACTGCGATCTCGCAGTGCATTATGGGGCGTTCTGCGGTGCTCAAATTTCCCACGAACGCCCCATATGTTCTGTTCATTTTAGAACAAACGAACACCCAATGTTCAAGTTGAATGTAAGATGAACTGCTGGCTCATCCCTATTCTACACCCTTCCTCTCCATTTTCTCTTCACCTACAGAGGATTGCAGGACTACGCATCCTCTCTACACCAGTTAACATTAGTGTGAGACCATTAGAAGTAAAGATCAATATATGTTATTCTACAAACGCTCTTATTTAATTATATACCTATCAAAGGTGAATATGATCAACATGTGACTCTCTGAAACTATGTGAAAATCTATTGAACTTGAAAAAAGGAATAATCCAAAAACTTTATAGTTTGCCTTTAAAGTGGTTGTAAACCTTAGACATGAAATATGAACAAAGCATATCTCTCTGTAGTGTGTACTTGTTTCAGTTAAGAGCACTAAGTGTCATTTCTTCTTCTGCTTTGTTCCTCTGCTATCAGCATGAAGCTGGAGCTCCACCTGATTGACAGTCTCAGCTCTGTTCCTATGTGCTGCGTGAAGGGGGATGTGTCCCTTCCCTCCAATCAGCTCTCAGACCTCTCCTTGCTGAGCTCTGCTGAGTGTGACTTCAGCTCTCCATCCCCTTTTTTTCTGACAGCTCAGATAAGCTTTATAAATTCTGGAATTTGAACTGCTGTAAAGGAGAGAAGACCAACGATAAACAGGCACAACTTACGTAGGAGGATTTGATTAATCTCTGTGTATCACCTGAGGTCAGTCACTTCACTGGGTATATGTAAGGTTTTACTTCCACATTGACTTGTGCTGTTTATGAAATATTCTTAAATACTTCTGTTGTAAGCTTGGGAAGAAAAATTTCACCAATTTATATGGTAATTTCCTTTACATTCTTTGAAATGGGGAATATAAAATTTACAGTGTAGACAGAAAAAAAAACAATATATATAATATTTTTAAGCATAACAGAACATTTAGTAATACAGATCCATACATCAGACCTAAGGCCCCTTTCAGACAGAGACGTTAAGGGGATCCGCCTGCTCAGCAGGGGATCTCTCCGCTGATCCCTATGACTATTGTTCTGCTGCTGTGCTTATGCTTAATTGCTAAATAATTCAGGCTCTCTGACAAATGAACCAGCTAAGATTGACTGTCTTCTGAAATGATTCAGTGTGTGTGTCTCTCTCTGCTAGCAAATCGTAAGTGAAAGTAAGTTGGCTGTACGTGTGTACTTAGTTCTAGCTATTTTACTGCCCCTCCTCTTTAGTTACAATCGGCCAATAACATTCATCATCACCATTATTTTTATTTTACTTCCCCCACCCAATTCCAGCAGCGATCTTTTCTCTCTATGTTGAATCTTTTCTCTCTATGTTGAATCTTTTCTCTTTGTGTCGAATCTTTTCTCTCTATATAGAATAATCTTGGACTAATAGAGCTAAGGTTAGGCACATTCGACCACAGGTTCGATAGATACAGATTGTTATTGTCAGCATCATGTCGAATCTCCTATCTATACGAAAACGAAATTAAAGCATTTGTTTATGTCGGATCTTTCGTTTTTCGGACTCTGCACTTTCGTTATTGTTTGTTAAAACGATAACAAAAATACCTGAAATTCGGACTAAAATGCATTTGGATGAAAACTAATGCACATGTCTAACAGCCAATAGAGTTTACAGTTTTGTTTTTTTGTTTTTTTATATTTTCAGGTTATATTTCTTCTTGTCAAAAAGCAATATATTTGTTTGTTTATGAAACTTGATTTTATTTATACTGACGTTGTATATGGCAACGGCTAAATCTGTTTCTGTAGTGCATGTTCAACCATTAATAACAGAAATAACATGTTATTAGATTTTTACTCCATTAGTATATGATGAGTTTGGCAATTCTAAAGAAATGCTTAAATAATGCATTCAAATTTAACCAAACTCAGTAAATTTTAGTCGACTAAAATATACTGGAGATTTTTGTTGACTAAAATACGACTAAAACTAAAATGGCATTTCAATCAAAAGACTACAACTAAAACTAAATTGAAATTTGACGTCAAAATTAACACTGAGGACCAGTTGTTACAGCTGAACTCCAGTCAAACAGCTAAATACAGAGATGCAATACATGTATGACAGGGGTAATACCTGCCAAATGGCTTGTATTTTTGTCCATTTGCTTTACTGGTTTATATAACCTACCAAACAGCACAGAAAGCCTGTTTTCTCTACTACAGTTAATGTAGAACTAAAGGCAAAACCCATTTTCCCTTCTGAATGGAGTAAGGAAGGGTTATAATCCCGTCAGTGTTTTTTACTGTCTGTGTCCCATTGGTGAGATTTCCGTTCACTTCCTGTCCCAGAGCCAAAACAGGAAATGAGAGAAAATCCCTCTAAAGTGAGGGAATCCCTGGTTGCCACCAGAACTATTGTACCCATTGAAACATTTCTCATCTTTTCCTGTTTTAGGGATATCCCAAAACTTGGGATTTTATTTCACTTTCAGTGGTAATGGTAAACTTGAAATGAAGAGGGTGAATCTGACTAATGAGGACACAGCAATTAAATGGACAGGTGTTCTAATCCCTCTCCACTCTATCCAAAGTGTCACGTACCTGATGATGGAGCCTGATGTGGAGAGGAAGACTATCCCTTACACCTCTGTCTCGGTACCCCTGATAAGGTAACAGGAGGCACAAGAGCCTGGAGTGGCATGAGTGCCTGGCAGTTCTGGTAAAGGTGGTTGCAGATTAGAGGTCTGTGTGCACTTGGATTTAGGCTGGATCGTGATGCAGGGCAGCAGGCACAGCAGGCACAGCAGGCTGGAAGACAGTCAGCAGGCACTTGGCAGCTGGCAGGTCACAGACAGCAATCACTCGGCAGGTGGCAGACAGCAGGTACTTGGCAGGCTGCAGGAGTAAAGATGGCCTCCACAGGCTGGACACAGTGCAGGGTCAGGCAAGCCAGGTCAGTAACTAGCAGGCACATCAGGAACAGAGCAGCAGGCAGAAGAGTTGTCAGGTTCAGGCTGGAGTTGGCAACAGTAAGCAGATAGGCAGAAGGATCAGATAGGGACGTGGCCAAAGAGCAAGCCATCAGTCAGTTCAGGCAGAGTTCAAGCATGGTCAGCCAGATAGCAGAACGGCAACAGGAGATCATGCACAGGAACAAGTAGCAGGTGTCAAAACTCTGTAGACGTTAAGGCAAGTTCCCAGTGCAGCAGAGGTGTTTAAATAACTCACTTGGGGACAATCTAGTGGCGGGCACGCGCGTCGGCGCGCACATGTATGCATGTATGCGAATTCGTATGAGCACAGGTCTGACTAACAGGAATTCTCCATCTGCGCATAACTATGCACCTATGCACATTTGGCCTTTCCTGACAATGGGTCTGGCTAATAGGATAACTATGCGCCTGGGTATATTTAGTCTTTCCTGACACAAAGCTAAAAAAAAGAAAGTTTTGCCTTTAAATAACTTAATTGAAATTACTTTAAATAATACAACTATCTCTTCTCCCTTCCCAACTAATCAGTCTGTCACTCTTCCTTCTCCTTCTGTGAACATGTTCCTTGTTAGCAAATGAGCATTGAGAAGCGTCTGATTGGCTTGTAGCACTGCCCCACCTTCTACCTTTCTGAGTGATGCTATAAACCCATGCCTGCAGTTCATAATATTGTTAAGATTTGACAGTCTTTATTAATCCCTAATATAGGTCTCCAATTGCATCTCATTGTGATTCCAATTTATTCTACTGCTCCAGCCTTGAGGAAAGGGAGGCCTTTCTCAATGAAACGCGTTGGCTTTACTTGATGGTCCTCACCAATAAACATTTTAAAAAGACCTCTGAGTGATATGAACTTTTCTACTGGGTGCTCATCAATAACCACACCAGAGTTTGTCATCTGCTGCTGTACAGGGGAATTCAAGAGGCTAATACTTAGTCAACTTGAGATTGCTTTATAAAATACATGCAATTAATAATTTTGTAATGGACACATACCCACATGAATTAGTGTTTTTTCTATAGTCTACAATGAAGTACACTTTTGTGGAGTCTAGTGTTGGCGTTCCTTTTAAATACAGGAGCTTACAGTATATTATGTGCCATAACATGATTCACAAACAAAATATTTCCCCAGGAAATTCCCTTTAGGTTTTGTGAGGCCCTAATGAGACAATCCCATCTTCCCAATGGCTTAGGGCCACCCACCAAGGAAGCTTGTGCTAGCAAATAATTGCCTAGTTAAAAATCTACCTCGACTTCCTATAAACTAGGCAAGTTCCTTAAGATCTCTTAAAATACTTTAGCAGTTAGCACTGTTTTCTCCTATTCTCCTTTTCTTCATAAAACAGGCCTATCCATATTTTAGTGGGATTTTAAACACAGCACAATAAATAAATGGAGCCCGGGATTAGGCAACGTTTACATACATTAAACCACAAGAATGAAGTCCATTAAAGCTTTTATTGAGAGCTGTGAATCAAGAGTGATGAAATGTCATCAACCCAACATACTTTTTGCAAGCAAAATAAATTTCTATTAAGATGTTATGAGATTTGGCTAATTCCTTGAAATTAAAGTATCTCGCATTTGATGCGAAGTCACGCAGGCACATATTTGGACCACAGTATTATCTTTGAAGGTCAGGGACACACATTGTAAAAGATTATGGTGTAAAGAGAGAGTTTGGACCCCCACATAATGCTCAAAATAGATGATCCATGTATGTGCAGGCCACGTCTCTATAGGCTATAAAAAACTCACGGGCACCTACAGTATTTCATGTTTTAAAGTGTATTCACAAGACCCAAAACCAACATTTTTTTAACCAGCCCTTAGATAACATTTTTTTTCTTTTATTTTCACCTGGTAAACCTGCCTGTAAAACACTCCCTGTTTTAGGTTGGCCATGCTCACTTACCAAACTGTATTAATTTCTACAAAACACCTCCACCTTTCCTTATCTTTATTACATGGGGTGGGGAGTGTTTTTAGAAGCACAAAGAGGATAACTGGAGAAAAACGATACCACTGTTTGAATTGCGGTTTAAATAACGCACAGTTATAGAAATGTTGGCAGGAGCAGTCTGCTGTCTCCACTGCAGGTGGTGATCAACCGGAGCGACAATGCAGGGTGGGAGGAAGTCATGAGGAAAAGGATTCCTCTATGGTTCCCTGAGTCATTGGGGCAGTGATCTAATTCGATGCTGGCCTCCCATGTGACTCTGGTAGCCATCTTAGGTGTGGCAGAGTCTATTTAAGACCCTGGGTTTGGCGCACTCTATGCAAGTGAGTAGAGTATGGAAAGGTATCCTGTCTCTTCGGAACAGTACTAGCAGTTGGGAAAGTTTCCTGACTAGGAGGGAAAGCGTAGGGTTGCATCTCTCTGGATACCTTCCTGATTGGGACCAAGAAGGCCAGGCCTAATTCTGTTCCCTCTCAAGGGATGCTATTGGCTGGGCTGGAACCTACTTCTTCACATTACTGGAAACTGTGAGTGTGCCCGGCTGGGTAGTTGTCATACCAGGTTATTGGGAGCTGTTGCTGCCTTACTTCAATAGAAGTCCTCTATTGCAACTGGCTGGGTGAGTTATTTATGCCACACCACACTGCACCTCCACCTACAGTTACACTGGTACTCCGGTAAGATCAATAGGTATTTTCTGTACTTACAGAAAATGTTTTTTGCCTGAAAAGAAAACCCAATGTAGTCATCACATCTGAAGAATGGTGTAAGGGATATCAAATGCAGGTATCCAGTGGCAGCAGGAAGGACCAGTTCAGTGTAGCTGTACTTGGGAATCTGGAAATAGACTAAGTATGATTAAGATAAAGTTTATTAATGCATATAACACCTATCCATCACCAACAAACCAAAAGTGAAAAATAAACATGACCATGAAGCAACACCATAACTATGTTACACTATATACAAATGCAGGGAAGCTGACAAAAACAGGGCATGACCAGGACTGGGACTGGGAACAAGGGGAACAGGGATGGGGTAACAGGATACAGGGACCTGGATGCAAGGTACAGGATAAGGCAGGAATCAGGATAATCAGCAAGCAGGTACAGTATATGACTAACATGCGAAACACTGAAGCAAATCAAGAGAGGGATTAAATACCATCTCAGCAGGCAGCATCAGGTGGAGCTTAAAGCGGTAGTATAGTCAATTCTTTAAGTTTTACCTACAGATAAGCCTATAATAAGGCTTACCTGTAGGTAAAAAGAATATCTCATAAACCTGTATGGTTTAGGAGATATTGCCCTCGCAATGAGCCGCTGACTTCAGAGGTGCATGTGCTCCGGGGATTCATGGCTGAAAGTCCGGCAGACGGTCCGGACCTTGCCGGAAAGAAGTCCATGTGCGCGGGAGTAACGACATCGCGGCTCCGGCCACTCACAGCGCCGGAGCCACGATACCCTGAAGACACGCCGAGGGAAAATGTCAGCTCCCTCAGCATGGATCGGGTGAGATACCGGCACCTCGTTCTAAGGTAATTATTTCAAAATGAGCTAGTATGCGGTGAATACTAGCTCATTATGCCTTTTCCCTTACAGGTGTAGAAAAAAAAATAGTCAGCGGGTTTACTACCGCTTTAATTACTGGGATCTGCTAGCAGCTCGGAGACACACACTGGTGGCCAGTGGAACTGTGGCCTTCAGCTCTGGGATCCACCATGCCACCAGCAGGTGAACCAGTAGTACCCATAACTTTGGTAGCCTCCCCCTGGATACTTGGCTAAGGAAGGTGAACTGTGTATTTCTGTAGTGTGCCACTGGAAGATAAAATACCAACACTGACTTCCTGAGAGCTAATATTTGCATAGACACACTCACTCAAGTGGCACCTCCAAAAAATTTTAATTTCTTATTATAAAAAAAACAATCACTTTGGATCCTTCATGATATATATATATATATATATATATATATATATATATATATATATATATATATATAAATAGATAGATTTAAATTGTGCATACTTACCTATTTTCAGATCCCCCTGGTCTGGTCACGTGACCTTCTGGGTCAGCCAGCTGTGGCTGCAGTAGAGAGGAGTGAGAGCTCCAACAATGGCTAGGCTTAGCCGTAGGCTTCAATGGCCCATCCGTTGTCGGTGCTCCTGCCTCTCCCTGCATCCCCTCGGGCTGAAGCAGGGGAATGGGATATGCGACTGGACTGGAGCGGGCTGAAAATAGGTAAGTATATACATCTTTCTTACACAAGTTAGTAAGCATAGATGTTAGGAGGGGGAGTCGACAGTTTTAAGAGTATGTAGGGCTATCCTGGAATTCCAATTTAACCTATATTCCACCGTAGAACTAGGGGCATGCACCTTTGAAGGACACAGTAACACAGGCTGCAGCTGGAACAGTGCAATTACAGTAGCACAAGGTTAAAAATGGTTTACAAGCGATTAAGTGTAAAATGCATTTTTTTAACAAACAATTGTCAGCTTCTATTAAAAACATGAGCTTGGAATTTATTAAAATGGTATACCAAGCAAAAGTCTTATAAATTCTTAAAAAAAAAATGTAAACCCATGTTTAGGTAAGCAAATTAGTCAGTTATTGTTAATCCTACTAATACTGCTAAGTGTAGTCTAGACATCTAGGCTTTAATAACCCCCAGTTATAAAGGAGTTAAGATGATATGTTTGACATGTAAAAAAGTATGAAAACCCATTAGGGATCCCTTTTAGTTCATTATGGAAATCTATACAGGTAAATGTATACATTCATGCTTGCCTCCCTACAAAGTGCCTGGAATATTTTCTTAATAAATAACGTCAGCACACATCAATGTTCCCTTATTTTCTCTTTAGTTGTAGAGATGAAACAAAGTTGTACAAATGTTACTGGTCTTGCAGGTCTTCCAAAGGCCACACAGTGTTTTGAGTTCTAAAATAATCCTTATTACAGAGGACTGGCTACATAATGTTGCCTTTGTATCAAAGGCCCTTTTTTCCATGGCGCAGACGTCAGATATCAAAAAGGTTGAATTCACCTTTGATATAGTGTCAACAAAAACCTGAATGCTGTAATTTTAACCAATTTTCTCCAGTCTCTCATCCACTCCTGTGTCGTCTCTATCAAGGTTTTTTGATTTTTTTTTTTCATTTGCTGGGTCAGTGTTGCAAGCTGATGTAGTACAGAAGACAGTGGAGTACTGTGAACGCTTATCCCCCCCCCCCCTCCTTTTCTATTTACACCCCAGCAACATCAAAGGCCTAGTTATTCCATCTTCCCGTGGGTTCCTATGGCCAGACTCAACTACACAGTTCAAAAGTGCACGTTTTAGAGACTGGCGACAGCTAACTCGTCCCTGCCGTGGTTTATCACACCAGACTGGTGCGACAAGATCTCTGCAACTTGGGCAGTATGACCAACTTCCTCCTTTCCTATCTGAAGCTCATTATTCCGAAGAGAAGATAATACCTCTTCCTTTTTTTTTTTATAAACCTTTTTTTTCATCTCCGTCTGGTGCTTCTCTGTGTCAAAATTCCTTCCTTTTAGACAAATATTTAATCTCCAACAATCTTCCTGTAAGATCATGTGGCTTTAGCCGCCGTGTTTGTTTTAACTTGTAACAAAGTCCAGCTTTTTATTTTTATAAATTTTTATGTGATCCAAAAATATAATTACAAAAATTTGGAAGTTTTGAATAAAAAATATTAATAGGGAATTTAGCATGAAGAGAAATACTTAATGAAGAAATATATTTGGTTAGGCCTCAGCTAATGCAATGGAATGCATTTAATTAAAGGTTCTATTTTAGGGAATTGTGTTTTGAAAAACATATTTTGATGAGAAACTCTGAGTTCTGGTAATTGCTGGGCCAATTCCTATGGTAAGGTGAGAGGGGTTAAAATTATTTTGATTTACATTTATGGATATTTTGCAACTTCAGTTATAACAGAAATAGAAAAAAATTAGGTACAGACCATGTGGATGAGGTAACATGAGGTACAGCTAGAGACCTTGCCATAGAGAGTTGTTATTATTATTATTTTTTTTATACAGGATTTATATAGCGCCAACAGTTTATGCAGCACATTACAATATAGAAAGGGAGACAGTACAGTTGCAATACAATAAAATAAAAAGAGGGTTAAGAGGGCCCTGCTCCTGAGAGCTTACAATCTAATAGGGTGGGGCAAGTGGTACAAAAGGTTGGGGGATGAGCTGATGGAAGTGATAAAAGATTCACTGGAAGTGTGATAGGCTTCCCTGAAGATATGTGTTTTCAGAGATCGCCTAAAGGCAGCCAAAGTAGGAGATAGATTGAGGTAGAGTGTTCCAGAGGATGGGAGAGGCTCTGGAGAAGTCTTGGAGATGAGCATGAGAGGAGGAGACAAGGGAACTTGAGAGAAGCGGAAAGGACGGTTTGGGTGATTTTTGGAGAGAAGATTGGTGATGTAGCTTGGGGCAGAGTTGTGAATGGCTTTATATGTTGTTGTTAGTATTTTGAATTTCATTCGCAATTGGAAGCCAGTGTGGGGATTGGCAGAGAGGGGTGACAGGCACTGAGCACCTGGTAATGAGCACCTGGCAGCAGCATTCATGATAGACTGAGAAGGAATTTGCAATATTCAAGGCGATAGATAACAAGGGAGTGAACGAGTTGGTTGAGTACCATGAGATACTTGGTGAGTAAGAGGAGTTCCATGAGTTACAGGTACAGGCTACACAGTAGTGAGTGAGAGGAGTAATGTGATGTAGAGACAACACAGTGAAGACCTGGTGGAATACCATGAGGTAGAGCTGTAGACCATGCAGTAGTGAGTGCACAGAGTACTATGAGGTGCTGATCACGCATCACTGATTAGAGTATGACAACGTGTGAGTGGATTGCCATGGGGTCCAGGAACAGACCATGCCATAGTGAGTGGGGGGATTGCCATGAGGTACAGGTACAGGCCATGCAGTAGTTAATGGGTGAAGCTCCATGAAGTACAGGAAAAGACCTTGCAGCAGGGAGTACAATTAGGTACAACCACAGGCCTTGCAATAGTCCATATACCATGAGGTACAGGAAGGAACAAACTATTCAGTAGTGAGTAGGGGGAGTACAATGAGGTAACTGTACAGGTCATGCAGTAGCGAGTGGGGGAGAATACTATGAGCTCCAAGTAGAGGGCATGCAGTAGTGAGTAGGGAAAGTGCCATGAGGTACATAACCAGATCATGCCATAGCACAATAAAGTACAGGTACAGAAAATGTTATCTGGGACCAGGTCCTCTGCACATAGGTGAAGATGTCGAAGTACACACACCCCTCCTTCCCATGGTGAGATGCATTGGGTTTGTGTGTTCTCACATGTGATGACCAGTTCAGTGCATGGTGCAGAAATGACAGCTGCTTTTCATAGCTCCTAGGTTATCACCTTTTGGTCTACGGAAAACTAAATGAGTGGGGGTGAGTATTGGGACATGGTTGAGTAAGTGTGATTTAATCATAATGAGAACTGTAAAACATAGCCAAGCATTTATTAATAATGGAAAGGATGAAGAGCAGGGCATGGACAGCCCAGCAGATTGCCCTGGGATAATGGCCCTCCTAGTGTAAATATGGGGATCCCCTTTCATTTTGACAGCTGGACAGTACTCCTGACACAGAATAGGGTGGCTGTCACACTGAGAGAGGATTCCCACTAATTACACTTTAACACAGTTTAAAGCCTAAGTACAGCCAAAATGACAAACAAAAAAATCAGCGTAAGGGACAGTTAGTAGGATGTGTCCCTTGTGCTAATTCCTCTTCTGTTTAGTGAAAATCTTCCCCTGTCCTGTCCCCACCCCTCTCTGATTGCCCCCATAATTGTCTAGTGAGGCGATGGGCTGATACATCTAAGAGGCTCCCTGTCACAGGCTCTCGGGGGTGAGGGGGGAGGAGAAAGAGATACATCCTGGTTTATGGAATGATGTCATACATCCCAGGAGTCTTCATGGGAATTTTTTTTCTCTCAACTAGAGAGGGGAGGAGGGGCTTTTTCAGCTAAGCTTACCCGCCTGCCTGCAGATTAGCAGGTGCAGTTAGCTTGCCTGCCACTAGATGGCTCTTTTCCCATTATAGCATGATAAAGGGAAAAGTTATAAAGCACATGTTAACTCCCCTTTTATAGACGTCCCCAGGGACGGACTGACAACTCATGGGGCCCCCGGGCAATAGGGGATCATGGGGCCCTCTTTGTCCCCACCCACCCACACACAAGCCACACCCTCACAAAGCCCCACGTATATATTGCACTGCTACATTACATGCATTGCTCACAGAATTTCTCTACTGTATGTTTAAAATAAATGTTTAAAGAGTTAAGAAAATAAAGAAAAATAAACTCACATTAACCATGTACATTAACTGCGGGGCTGTGTCTCCTGTGAGCAGAATCATGTACAGGTACTTGATTCTGCACTTGCGGGTCTGCGTGCTGTTTGACCCGCTGCCGCTGTGATTGGACACACCGCGAGCTAATCAGCGTGTCCGGCAGACCCGATGTCTGCCAGGCCCCGGCGATCATTTCCAACAGAGGCAGAATGGTGGTATGCCGATGTAAACAAGTCCCCAGAGAGTCTCCCCCTTACATCAGGGTCCCCAGAGAGCCTCCTCCTTACATCAGGGTCCCCAGAGAGCCCCCGACCCCCCCTCACATCAGGGTCCCCAGAGAGCCCCCCCACTTACATCAGGGTGCCCAGAGAGCCCCCTTCTTACATCAGGGTCCCCAGAGAACCCCCAACCCCCCTTACATCAGGGTCCCCAGAGAGCCCCCCTTACATCAGGGTTCCCAGAGAGCCTTCCCTTATATCCGGGTCCCCGGAGAGCCCCCCCTTACATCAAGGTCCCCAGAGAGCCCCCCCTTACATCAAGGTCTCCAGAGAGCCCCCCCTTACATCAAGGTCTCCACAGGCCCCCCCCATACATCAGGGTCCCCAGAGAGCCCCCCCATACATCAGGGTCCCCAGAGAGCCCCGCCTTACATCAAGGTCTCCAGAGAGCCCTCCATACATCAGGGTTCACTCCCCAGAGAGCCCCCCATACAACAGGGTCCCCAGAGAGCCCCCCATACATCAGGGTCCCAGAGAGCCCCCCCATAGATCTGGGTCCCCAGAGAGCCCCCCATACATCAGGGTCCCCAGAGAGCCCCCCATAGATCTGGATCCCCAGAGAGCCCCCCCATACATCAGGGTCCCCAGAGAGCCTCCCCATACATCAGGGTCCCCAGAGAGCCCCCCATACATCAGGGTCCCCAGAGAGCCCCCAAACATCAGGGTCCCAGAGAGCCCCCCCATACATCAGGGTCCACAGAGAGCCCCCTCCATACATCAGGGTCCCCAGAAAGCCCCCATACTTCAGGGTCCCCCCCCTCCCCACAGTGGCAGAACGGCTCCGCCGCAGCACTGCCAGCAGCATACCCCTAGATCCGACGAGCATCTCTTAGGAGCTTCTTACGGGCCCCCTACTGGCTGCGGGCCCTCTGTCTGCGTCCGAATGCCCAAATGGTCAGTCCGCCCCTGGACGTCCCTCCTGTTAGTGATGTCAGGGGTGTAGTGAGTGCCCACAGCTGTTGGAGGGACGCGGCAGTCCTGGGCATGGGATCAACATACCCCAGAGTTGCTAAGATGTAGTCCCCTGCAGAGCATATTATCTAAAGGCCCTTTGCAGGGCTGAAGTCCCAGGTGAGGTGGAACAGAACACAAAAGGAAACCTGTAGTTGCCCTGTCTCCTCTGACCTTCTTCTATGACCTGTAGAAGAAGGTCAGAGGAGACAGGGCAACTACAGACTTGTAGCGGGGTGCAAAAGGCCCTTTAGGCCAGGCCAGAGTTCTCTGATCTGAGTAGTGAAGCCTGGGAATGAGTGTGCCACCCAGGAGTGCGACCAGCTGGGCAGAGCTATAGAAGGGACATTGGAAAAGACTGGTATACTAATGATGGCACCTTGGTTCTGCTGGGTGAAGGAAGCTGAATTCCAAGGACCTAGTATACAAGGGGTAAGTGGTCCCAACTCTGTGGCAGTCAATAGGAGAGGAGGTGCAAAGGGAAGGCTTACAAAATATGTTGTTTTCTGCACTTAAAATGTCTACAGAATGTCTACTCTTGTTTATGGTGTTCCCATACCAAAGAATTCTGCTAATATGTCAAATGTGATGTCAGATGTCATGGAACTTTTGCAAAGTTACAGTAAAGTGCATTGTATGTATTTATGAGTGGACCTTCCCTTATTCTTAAATATTAAAACCTAAGGCAAAGGATGTGGAAAGGTCATGGAGCCTATGGCCAGGAATATGGCACAATATGGCGGAAGGTTACATCAACAGCAGGTGGATTGTTGTCATATCCAGAAGAAGCAGGGCAGGGACTTGCACAGTTTAACGCCAACACCTAGCCAGTCACAAGCCCCCTTGCATTCATGCCTAAGCTAAGGGCAAAGGGATTCCAGGAAGCAAATGCTACATGAATCATCGGTCCCTTATTCAAGCAGGCCACGGCTAGACATGCTAGAAGACATATTTGAAAGTGATTTACCAACAAAATAAAGCATGGAGACACAGATGGACTGGCATGTTTGTAATAATATAAAAAATTGTTAAATAGTGTTTCAGTTTGCGTTGCTCAAATACAGTTAAGTTCCCCTTTATGGAGGAAATGAAGATGGACTGGCCTGCAGCAGCCCTGAAATCAAGTTTTAGAGGATTTTAGAAGTGCACACCAATTGCTTCCTTTAAAAGTCTGTTTAATGAAGGCCTTCTGTGAATATGAAGTTTCCTTTCTATTTGAATTACCCAGAGGGGGTGTTGATGGCTATGTTGATTAGAAGACACAGTAGATCTCTGGACGAAACCTATTTACTAGCACTCCTGACATCTGATGTTCTTACTTTCCATCAATGACATCTGTTGAGCAAACTCTGCAGAATAAACAGTGCTCGCCTAAAAACAAGAATGATTTGTATTTCACTCTGTGGTCTGCTTCTCATTATTATGTTGATTTTAACGATTTACATGGTAAAGTAAACTTTTTATTTTCCGCACAGGACAGAGTCTGGCATTTGGCCAGCCAAGCCAATGCGTATATAACTCTAAAATTTAGGTCATGAAAAATACACAGCTGAGCAAAAGTGGGTAAAGAAAAATATTTTCGTTATTCATTGCAGCCAATCAGATTTCAGCTGCCATGCCCTGCGCTAGCAGAACAGATGAGATCTGGTAGCTTTTGGCAACACAGACTATAGGGTTTAATTATATATTAGTAATACAGCAATTTAATATGAACATATCTAATGTAAGAAGTTGCAAGGTGTTTTCTATTTTCTCGTCATTTTTTTTCAATAGATTTTAATACTACGGAATGTGAAAGAGATCAGATTTGTGTCAACGTTCTTGGAATGCAATTATAACTTTACATAAGGGCATATTTGTTACATATGCAGGCTCTTGTAGCTTTCTGATCCTCTTAAGTAGCGGTATACACTAGTAGAATTTTGAACAAAAATATGTACGAATATTCACAGCACAGGAATATTCTTAGGAAAATTCATACAAAAATTCTTAGAACATTCAAATGTTGTTTGAAAGATTTTGTTTGCTTTCAACATTTACTTTTGGAATGAATGTTTTTTACCGAATGAAAAACCCCTGATTATCGCCCTGATGAAGACACGTGACTCCCTGTGTCGAAGACGCGTAGGGGAGGGGCCAGGACGGAGCGATCAGCACAGAGCTGGGTTGTGGAGCTCTCACACCCCGCAGCACGCCGCACAGCCGTTTTTTTCTATGTTATGTTTGGTGCACATGAGCACCTTATAAATGTGAGTACCCCATGTGGGGATTGGATGTGATTTTAATAAAAGTATCCTACGGTATTATACTATATTAGCCTTTTTCTTTTATATGGTCTGATGTGAGTGGAGCCATAAAGAATCTAGTGTGGGAATCAGCTGTACCTAATACTGAGCCCAGGGGTGGCTCCAAAAGCGTGTATTGACACAATTAAAACCTGTGTCACACGCTCCAAGGTGAGCGCAATCACATTGGGGGTCACCAAGGCACTTCACAGCATGTTTTTCTTTGGGCACGTTTGATTCAAAACCGGAACTTTTTCTTTGAACCATCACCATTACACTGACTTTTATTTGAACTTGGTCACTTTATGTTACTGGATTGGAAGATTCTTTCACGGATGTGATTTGAACACCTTTATTAGGGCGATTATAGTTTCAATTCGCCCACGCATGTGATTGATTTACTCTGTTTGTGTTTTACGAATATATATATTGTTTTATTTTATTTTTTTCTTTTTCATTTTAATCACAGTGGATCTACATATGTGTAACATTTTTTAGCTTATACACCTTATTAGGAATGATTATATTTTAATCACTGTGGATTGTATATTTATCTTATTACGTTTTTCTATGCACATTGCACTTTGTGTTTTATTGCACTAGATATTTTTTAGTGTGTTTGGTCATAGGATTCACACAGCAGGTGATCTTAGTAAGTGATCAGAGCTTTAGGATTCACACAGCAGGTGATCTTAGTAAGTGATCAGAGCTTTAGGCTCTATTTGATTTGCACGCTTTATTATCTATGATTTGTACTTAGATTTACAGTTATTCAGTTACACCCCTAGGCGCGGCGCATTTTTTTCATATATCTAAAATATACTCAGTGCTCCCAGTTTAGGGAGACTTATTTAATAACTTCTTTTCCAAAAAAAAACTTGCCATACCTTATTTTTTACAAAAGAAATGTAGCAGAATACATTTTGGCCTTAATTTATGAAGATAATTTGTTTGCAAAATTTTATAATGAAAACTAAGAAAAAATAGTTTTTTTGATAGAAAGATAGATAGATAGATAGATAGATAGATAGATAGATAGATAGATAGATAGATAGATAGATAGATAGATAGATAGATAGATAGATAGATAGATAGATAGATAGTGAGTAGCTCAGCTAAATCTTTTTGTAGCTAAAACAGCAGACCAAACAAAGCTAACTTCTGATAGGTTACTGTAATGCATAGCTCCCAACTGTCCCTAAATTTCAAGGGACTGTCCCTGATTTGGAGCAATGTCCCTCTGTCCCTCTTTCCTCCTCATTTGTCCCTCATTTTGGTCTGATCCATATAATTATATATAAAATGCTCTTTTTATCTATCAAAAAGTGTTTTCCAGCACTAAACCTTTCATCTGATTTCTAAATTGCTGCATTTGTAAATTACAAAAGCCAATATGAAGGAATAGTAGTGGTAAAAAAGGACTTGTGGGTTTAACCAATCTTTTTTTTGTACAATTCTACTTTGAGGGGGTGTGGCAGGGGGCGTGTCCTATGCCTGCATACTTTTGCTGATAGGTGTCCCTCATTCCCATCTCAAAAAGTTGGGAGGTATGCTGCAATGTTCAAAGTACCTGATGTATAACAAGTATGTATAATGTAAAATTAGCTCTGCAGCATCATACCCAGAATCATGCTTCCCAGAAATAACATTACTGCAGGCAGTCAGGCAATGGTATTCTCCGATGTTGGATGAGAGATTTGCCAGGTAACATCTGTCCAAAATTTTAAAATAATTTGAAGAAAAAAAAAACAGGGATTTTAGAATGTTTTGATCTTGACTGAAATGTTATAGACCTTGTTTGGTCAATTTAATAAAAAAAATTATACAGTATTGAGTATGTGATTGATATTGATTAATGTCATCGGGAAGGTGCGTTTAGAAGACAAAGATACAATGTCTTCCTTCTGTTCTATAATTTTGTTGAAAGGTTGCTGAGAAATGAATGAAAGGAATTGATTCGTGCTACCATGAAAGCTTGGGAAGAAAAGTAACGTGCCCCAGTCAATCAGTGTCTTTCTGCTTGGTGATGACTACAGACCAGCATGCGATTCCCAGTTACTGAGCAGGTAACTTTGTCTTTCAGTACACAAATTAAAATATGATATGGTTATCTTGCCAGAGGACCCACACCATGCAATTGATTTATTCTGGTTCTCATGTGCGAGAATTTCTGAAAGAGCCCTAAATGTTGCACCAAGCACACAGTCATTTTTTTTTACTTGTTGTGACATATTGTTGGTGGTTACATTGTTATTTATTTATACATTTATAGGTGTATCCTATATATATATATATATATATATATATATATATATATATGTATATGTAATGATTATTTACTCTGATTTGGGATATCTACAGAGGGGAATTTTATATCAACTTTACTATATTTTTTGGTTTGCCCAATAATGGCCTATAGAAAGAGCAGCTACATTTTTTTTTTTAGCTGATTGGGTTAAAGTGGAGAAGGATTACAGATTCTCCCCCTTTACTTTGAAGCTGGGTATGGGTTTTTTCCACAATGTTCACGTATACACAGCATAATTAAACGTTATAGTGGGTCTATCTATTAATGTGCTTTTCTTCAGCACTCTCAGGTCCAGGTTAGCTGAAGTCACCCTGTCCCCTGCCACTACAAACTTCCCCATCATTCTTTTGTGTTAGGCGCAGGGTTGCCAACCACCAGTAAATTTACTGAAAGTTTGTAAAAATCTGTGATTTTTTTTTACAACTGCCAGTAAATATTAGGAGCTGATAATTTCATGCTGTGTTGACTTTTTAAGTGTAAATCAAGCAAATCACTTTGTTGTAGGTATTGTTAGTGTTTCCATATCATGTTTATACTGTTCAAATATTCACTGTGTTAGTTTTCAATAGGAGTTCTGTAATTTGTCAGGTTGGCAGTAAAAAATGCGCTCCGCCAGTAAATTTTCCATGTTTTGTCAGTAAAAAATGCTGCGGGAGGTTGGCAACCTGCGTCTCTCCTCATTGATCATTGAGTGGCCACCAATGATCCATTGTCCCACCAATTCATTCTGGGCATTTTGCAGATACTGGGAATGGCCTGGGGAGTATATTCTGTACAGCACTTGTGCTAGAGGCAGTGTACACAAAGTAAATAATTGCCACTAGCCAGGGGACAATGTTTTTAGGCAGTGGAGTCTCTGGATTTTAGGGAATAGAAACTCCAGATGCTCTACCTCCTGGCAATTTTTATTTCCAGACTATTTCTGCTTGAGGTAAATTTATGCCTCAAGTTGATTAAGTCTCTTCAAAATAAAGGGGTACCCTCATCCTGTTGATAGCAATATTGATATAGCTAAGGGTTACTACCACTAAACCCTCATCATATGGAAAATGGACTATCTCAGTACCCAGAAAGTAACACAAATTTATATAAAACAGTTTTTACATTTTATTTGTACAAAGATTGATTAAAAAAGGACACATATCCATAGAACAAGCACCCCATTGTACCCCACTTGGCTGCTGGCTCACTTTGGGTAAGCAACAAAAAGACAATTATCCCCTTTTGCCCCCCCCCCCCCCATTACCAATGTCTATTACCATTTATTTATCAATTGATTATTTGTTGCATTGTCTTCACTACAAATGGTAGTAATTAATTCCTCCTGAGGAAGCGGTTGTAACCACGAAACATGTAGAGGATTGGTTGTACATCAAGAATTAATTGCACCCTGCATCCTTAGGACTTGCCTGGGGATACCATACCACCAGCAAATATTGATGCAATATAAATGTTGTTGCAAGTATTGCTTGTTCTATGTGCATGGATATGTGTCCTTTTTAATCAATCTTTGTACAAATAAAATATATAAACTTTTTAATATAAATTCATGTTACTTTCTGGGTACAGAGTTCATTTTCCATATGCTGACAGTTTAGTGGGGGTAGTCCTTAGCTATACCAATATTATTTGTACTTTAAAGTAGACTTAAACTAAAAAAAGCAGTGTATATTTACGGCACCCCCTTTGTGCTGTGATGATGTGACTCCCATGTGCATTTGCAGGAGTGACATCATCATGGGCCAGTCAATCAAACAGCTGAAGAGTCCAAACCCGGAAGGGAACCGCCCTTAACAGTGGAGACATTGCAGCGATTGAAGTGACAGTTTCACAGCTAAGTTTACCATAATGTGCTAATAATACAAAGTACATTGTGGCAAAGTTTAATTCCGCTTTACTCACAAAAGCTCACTTAGACTAATAGAAGTGGCCTACATCACCCAATAAGATTTCAGGTTATTGTAGCCAGATAAATAAACCGTACATTCTTCTTAGTTACACTTAGTTATGTCCTTTTGAAGTTCCAAATTTTAAGTTTTATTGGTTGCCATGAGTTCTTCAACACTATGATAAACAAAAACTCACTACATTTTTCTTTTAACTCAGTACACAAGCCTCGTTCATTATGTGTCTAAGGCAGCCTTTCTCAACCTTTTCAACACAGAGAAAGCTTTGAAATAACTTTCCGGTTTCAAGCAACCCCTACTAAAAATGACTATATCTACAACTTATGATACATTAGTGTGATTGGCAGTGAGAAGAAAGCTTCTTACACTTGTGGTCATTGGGAAGAAGGTTATACCTCTTACAGATAGCTAAAAAGATCAATGGTGTCAGTGGGAATTTATTGCTCATTTCTAAAGGAACCCCTAGAAAACTCAGGAGGAACCCTAGTTGAGAAACCCTGGTCTAAGGTATGAATTCTTTCTGACAGTGTCTGTATCATCTAGTTGCGTGCACCCTTTCACTCTTCAATAATGTATTAGTGGAAGAAAAAGAAAAGTATGATCGGTTGCTATGAACAGTGTTAACTGGGACAATTCTTCCTTCAGTTGCATGAAAAATTAGGGCTATAATATTATTATTATTATACAGGATTTATATAATAAAGAAAAGGATGTCTCATGGCGGCTGAAATTATCTGAAACTCTTAGATCTCTTTAGATAACTGCTGGCAAAGACAAGTCATAAAACCAGTAATAAACAGATGCACCAACTGTATAATAAAATAGAAAGCTGTGTGCTCCTCCGGCTTATGATTCTTTTAATCTACCATTAAAATTGGTATGCTTTATGGCTGTCATGGCTTTAAATAGCCACAAACCTGAGGCTGAACTCAATATAATCTTTGTCGCAGGTTTGTAGAACTTCACAAAGACAGACAGTAAAAGCCAAAAGGAATTTTTGCAAAATTTCAACTAAAGGTAAGGTAATACGTTAAAAGAGAAGTATGGTCAATGCTGTTTTGGCCATACTTCCCATGTGGGCCACAGAAGTGCACTTAGTTCTGCTATCCTGTGACCCAAAATCAACCAACATTGAGTTAAAGTTACAGAGCAGCTCCAGACTCTTGATGTCAGGATCCACCCAGATTTCTTACAAGCAGCTGGCACAGCCTCCCAGCATACCACTAAGAGCCTGAGCCAGCCGATCCTGCCCCCTCTCCAGCCCAGTGAGTGCTGGAGGGGCAGAGCAGAGAGTGGTGACTGACTGTCACCACACTTTGCTCAGAGGGCCTGAGAACTAAAAGAACAAAAATCACGTGATCAAACAAGAAGTGTATTGATATGTAGGCAAGAGTCACTTTGGTGGTTAAATTGCTGGTAACGGTCACTTTGAGAAAAGAGAGGGGGAGGATTGTAAGATGTGTGTCCCTTTAAATGCAGAAGTTGATATTGAGCGACTAGTTCCTTCCTTAGGTGGCTTAAACTTGGGCTAATGTAAACACAAGTTCTACCTAGTAGGGGATAGTGGGGTTAACTCCGATGTCAGATAACCTGCAGTATTGGTAGAAGCCGATTCAGAGTGGTAGACTGCAATGGATAAGTCTTCGCTAGTCTTCCTCCTCAGGTCACCCGGCTTTCCGGTGGCACCCATGGCTTCCTGGCCCAGCCTGGTCCGGTCTGGGCCCACCTGGCTCCACACAACTGTCCTCCACATGTCCTTCTAACAACCAAGTCTCTCTCTCTCCCTCCCCCTCCTGTTCCCGGGCTTTTTCTTTTATATGCTCCCGCCTCCTGGCAAAGGCTCCTGGGCTGTGTAGTTTTGATCTCAGCTAAACTGTAAGAAAAGTTTTGCTTTCAGCATCCTGTACTCCTTTATTAAATTTCACTGACAGAACTTTTTCTACAAAAAGATCAGCCAAAAAAGAAAATCGCGTGTCCACCACCAAGGATCACTCTGAGTCTTACCAGAGTGCATGCGACCCTCAGATAGAGAAGTCACAAAAAGTCACATTTTATTCTTTATTACAGTAACAATGCACATTGTTACATAAGTAATGTGTTTTGAAACGGCAACTTGTAGTTTCCATCACTAGCTGTGTGACAAGGTGATAATGCAGGAGCACAGTTAGTAGACAGGGACAGGTTACTGTCATCCTACAGCAGGAAGTGCTGAAACTATGATCTTCCTAGCAGGATCAACAGGTATTATTTTAATGAAATTTGCAGATTTAAAAATATTGAACATGACATTTTTAAAATTACATTACGTGTTAAAACTTGTATGAGAATTTAAGGATTGGGTTTACATAAACTTCAAACAAGTCCCTCTGTCCCTGGTACCAAACCCACAACCCATGGGTCACATGGTTCCTTTGGCGCTTTTTTGTGCAGCCCTAGGGCCCTTGCCTGTATTTTAGTGATTCAGTGAAGGTAAAATAGGTTTTACACTGGCCACTAATATTGTAGTTAAACAGTTTGGTTTATTTCTTTCACATTATTATACTTTTTCCGTGCTGTCAATCCTTTTTCTCTTGGTATGCTTTTTTATCTTTATAATGTTGCTGAAAGAAATATCAAATGTGGCACATATAATTTTTAAGGGGGATATAGGAAGGACAAATTTGAAATGATTAATTTGTAAATGGTGGAAATAGCAGTGGTCTCTAGCAGCCTCATGTAACCAGTTTCCAGTCTCTGGCCATCTCCTGTTAATTCTCTGCAGTCTTTGACCATCTCTTGTTTTTTGTCTGCAGTCTTTAACCGTCTCCCATTGCACACCTGTAGTCTTTGACCATCTCTCATTACATGACCACAGTCTGACCATCTCTTGTAGCTTGTCCACAGTCTCTGACCATCTCCTTTAGCATGTCCACAGTCTCTGACCATCTCCTGTAGCATATCCACAGTCTCTGAACATCTCATGTAGCACGTCCGCAGTCTCTGACTATCTCCTGTTACATGTCAGCCATCTCTGACCACCTACTGTTACATGTCTACAGTCTCTGATCATATACTCTAGCATGTCCTCAGTTTCTGCATCCCCTGTTACATTCTGAAGCCTATGACCCTCTTCTGTTACAGTCGAACCATCTCCTGTAGCATGTTTGCAGTCTCTCACCATCTTCTGTTACATCTCTGCAGTCACTGACCATCTCCTGTAGCATGTCCACAGTCTCTGACCATCTCCTTTTACATATCTGCAGTCTTTGGCCATCTTTTGTAGCATATCTGCAGTCTCTGACTATCTCCTGTTACATGTAGGCCATCCCTGACCATCTACTATTAGGTGTCTGCAGTCTCTGATCATATACTCTAGCATGTACTCCAGTTTCTACATCCTCTGTTACTTTCTGTAGTCTTTGACCTTCTTCTGTTATATGTGTGCAATCTTTGATCATCTCCTCTAGCATTTCTGCAGTCTCTAAGCATCTCCTGTTACATGTTGGCTACCTCTGACCATTTACTGTTACATGTCTGCAGTCTGTGACCATATCCTGTAGCATGTCCTCAGTCTCTGACCATCTACTGTAAATGTCTGCAGTCTCTGACCATATCCTGTCACATATCTGCAGTCTGACAACTTTTTGTAGCATTACATTCACTAAATATTCTGTGTGGCCCTTTGATAATATGAAGAGCCCATGCTTTAGGTAAGTTGGTCTAGGTGCAGGTGTAATTGCTGTATCTTACCTGTATACAGTATGTATAAAAACAAAGGTAGCCAACACTCCTCTGATCTGTAGTGTGAGATGACTTTCTTGTAAGTCAAAGTACGTCATACTATCCAATGAAACATTAGGAGAATTCCTTACTATTACGTTGTCAGAAGAAATTTAGCTCAGGCGATTTTACCGCTCTGAGGAAACGTTCTGAAAGTCATTCTAAACGAAGCTGGCTGCAATCCAGATAATGATATTTCCAATGCACGGGGCAAACACAACTCAGAGCTCTTTCTCAGTCATAAAATGTTAGCCTTTATCTCTGTTTATTTTTCTGCTTCTCTTTAATTTGGCCTAATGGACTTCGGCCTGAACTCTTCCCCAGCACTCAAGAGAAATGTAAACTCTGGGAAAGCCCTGAGGAGCTTAATAGGTGCAATTAACATTTTGGGGGCTTTATAAAGTGATTTACATCTCAAGCTCTTAACCCACTTTGTGCCTGATTGGCGCAGCTGAAACCCCATCATAGAAGAACTTTGATTCCATTAAATTAGGTGGAAATATCTGGCTGTATTTAGGAAACACAGCTGTGCTATGCATGGGGAGTGCATCAGATACAACCCCCTTCATCCTCCTTTCACTTTCTAATTATTACTTTGAAATAATAGATTTTTAAAATGAAAATATTTCTTAATTTATATAAAACTAACTGATTCTGGTGATTCTCATCTCTCCTGCCCCAGCGGAGCCTATATGGACCCGCAACAGTCTATCAGATACACCCATACATACTTATCATACAAATCTTAAAGTGGAACTAAACTCTCTCATTCAATGTTAAAGTATAACTAAAGGCAACATATTTTTTTTTTTTTAGTTTTGAATAGAGTGGATTAGAACACCTGTCGGTTTTTATTGCTATCTGTGCCCCCTATATCTCTATATTTGTCCTGTTTACCAATATCATTGAAAGTGAAAGATTGTAGATTGTAAGTGAAAAGTGAGCTCCTTGAGGGCAGGGACTAATGTGAATGTATAATATATATATATGTAAAGCGCTGCGTAAATTGACGGCGCTATACAAGTACCTGAAATAATAGTAATAATAAATAATAAAAGAAAATTCCAAATTTTGGGTTGTCCCCAGAAAAGTAATAGAGGAAAAATCTTCCAATAGGGACACTAGTTCTAGTGACCAAGGGGTCCCCAATAAAGTCCCTTAATTTGTGGGGATTTCCTCTCACTTCCTGTTTAGGAACAGTGCACATGTTTAGTATCTGCACCTATACCTGTATCAGTGTATCCCTGGTTACAATACCACTTTAAGACTACATGTTCATTCGTTTCAGGGGAAAAAAATCTGTGCAGCACACAATCATACAGCAAAAGGCTGCTGTGTCTCACAGAAGCACTGTTAGAAACCTGCTTAAAATGGCTTCAATGGAGTGCATAAAACTCAGACTGGGAAAAGCAAATGGAGTTTCTGGATTTAGCACAGCTGCAAGGTTTACTGGATAAAAGAAGCAGTTCACTGATTATTTTATGTAATGTTGATGTAATGTTGCTGTTTAGCTATCTACCTTATGGATATTGTATAAGAAACAAGATTTTGTTCCCACACTGGTCAAATGGCATTTGACATTGAACAGTAGATAACTGCTGCTGAAAAAAAATCCCATCCCCGATCCCTCACAGGACATAGAAAACTATGCTCAACTTTAGTGAATATTTCTAAACAATGTTTACTGCTGTGAAAATTCTGAGAATAAAGACAAACAATATTGCTGGCTTTAAATATAGTATGTGGGAAGTATATATTGTTAGTTCCTGTCGTCCTATGGAGGAGGCTAGCTTGTACTGTTCCCAGAAAGATAATAATTAAAACCACTTCTCTATCAAAGTAAAAACAAAATGTTTGTGCCTTAAAAATGACTTTGCATCAAAATGCAGGGTCTGATTTTTCTTTAGCCACACCCCTCCATAAAAAAAGGATGTATGGAAAAAAACAGTTGAAAAAATAAAAACAGTGTATATAAAATAGACATATGTGACAGTTGCATTTGTGTTAATTTTTGGGGCTTTTTTTTAGGGTTGCACCGATACCGAGAATTTTTATAAGTACTCATGCACATGCTCCAATACCCGAAACTGATCTTGTGACAAACCCAACCGGGACAGGGGCTTATGGAGGGGACTAGGAGCTTGCCTCCTACCCACTGATTATGGCCCATGGAGAGAGCAGATCATTCTCCAATGATGGACAACAATGTGATGAGCGCTAAGGGAGAGGCTTAGATTAATTCTCTGAATAAGGACAATAAAGATTTCTCACAGGAGGTGTGGATTTTGATTCCGAAAGTGGGAAAAACACCCTCATATAAAGGCATCACATCCCTAGGTAAAGATATATATAAACATGGAAAAGGACTAAAGGGATTTTAACGGTGCAATTTTTTACTTTCTTAAAAAACAGTTTATTGTTTACAATCGATTAAAAGGAACATGGTTCATATATAACAACAAACAAAATTCTATTTTCAAACAGTACAAAATACACAAGATGGTCATGTGGGGAAGAAAAAGGTTTATACTACGAGTTCACAAGTGGTGGTTGTTGCATATTAGCCCGACATGTTTCGCATTGTCGCTTTCTCAAGGGATATGCAACTGTTAAGTGAGTCATCCAACACTTTTAGCAATTCTACAAAGATAGAAAGAGAAAAAGTTTTTATGTGCATACATACATAATGTTCAGTATTATCACTGCAATAAATAGATGCAAAGGTACAACACGTGTTGTCACTCTGAAAAGTCCAAAATGGCTTACCCCCAAAAATTGACCCAGTAAAGCCTCAAAAGCACCAGCAAGACCAGACCCAACCACGACAGGACAGCATAGGGGCCATGTTGCAACCACAGGGAGCAAAAAGATGGAGCTGGTATGTGGGTAAAAGTTGGTAAAGATTCAGTAATCTTTACCAACTTTTACCCACATACCAGCTCCATCTTTTTGCTCCCTGTGGTTGCAACATGGCCCCTATGCTGTCCTGTCGTGGTTGGGTCTGGTCTTGCTGGTGCTTTTGAGGCTTTACTGGGTCAATTTTTGGGGGTAAGTCATTTTGGACTTTTCAGAGTGACAACACGTGTTGTACCTTTGCATCTATTTATTGCAGTGATAATACTGAACATTATGTATGTATGCACATAAAAACTTTTTCTCTTTCTATCTTTGTAGAATTGCTAAAAGTGTTGGATGACTCACTTAACAGTTGCATATCCCTTGAGAAAGCGACAATGCGAAACATGTCGGGCTAATATGCAACAACCACCACTTGTGAACTCATAGTATAAACCTTTTTCTTCCCCACATGACCATCTTGTGTATTTTATACTGTTTGAAAATATAATTTTTTTTGTTTTATACGAACCATGTTCCTTTTAATCGATTGTAAACAATAAACTGTTTTTTAAGAAAGTAAAAAATTGCACCGTTAAAATCCCTTTAGTCCTTTTCCATGTTTATATATTTCTCACAGGAGTGGATGGAAAGGTGTAATATTTATCTTGTACAGGGTAATGGTCAGAGGGAATATGGTGGCCCTCCTGCAGACTGGGTTGGAGAGGCTCCTTCACAGAAAAATTTATCAACAAGTTCCCTCAAGAAATCAATGAAGATAAATGAATTCCACTTTATCAGACTGCTGGAACATTGTTTGTCTTCTGATGACTTGTCTAGTTGACAGAATACACAAGTGTCACTCCCATTGTGTGCCTTCTAGATGTAAATTCCCATTGTTAATTGAGTTAATTGAGTCACCTATTGTTTCTGTCTGTTGGCTAATTTGGCTAACTCTTGGAGGTTCTTATGATGGGGTTAACCTTGTGTCAACTTTAGCTCGTTATCTAACCCTTGTGTGATGTTTTGGGTAAATATTTGATTTTATTGATCATGTGGTGACTGACCTTCTTTTGAACTGTATAAAAACCTGTATTTCTGTTCAATAAACAGTCATTCCATTGGTTCTACTTCAACATCTTGTCTTTGTATGATGCTTGGGGTAAAAGGGCTAGTAGTAGCTCTCGGTCTGCTGGAATGGTTTGGAGGGCAGGAGGTACTGTTTGGCAAAAACACCCAAGTGTGGTGCCAAGTGTTCCATCACAGATATGTTTGCGGTGTGATGTGAGCCTAACATGAATGGGCTCAAATCGCGCTGCAAAGAATCAAATGCGATTTGAACAGGAATGTGGTGTGATTCTTGTCCAAATTGCAAGCACTTTTCCGCACCACTTCTGTGTGAACCCATGCTTTTAATAGTGATTTCAGCCTGGGTTTACACAGCAGCAGTGCGGGAAACCGCATGTGATTCTCTGCAGTGCAATTTGAGCCCATTAATTTTGTATGGCCTCAAATTTCACAGCAAAGGTATCAGTACTTGGTATCGGCGAGTACTCAATTAAACGTATTGGTACTCGTGCTCGCCAGTAGAAAACGGTATTGGTGCAAACCCTACTTTTTTACCTTTATTTTTACCAGGTAATGGTTAAATAACTTCCAGAGTGCCAATGCTCACATACCATTCTGTATATATAGAAATGCCATGCTGTCAACCTAGCACACAGTAATGATAACCTCCTCTTATTCTTCTTTTCCCTAAACAGAGGGAAGGGGGTTCTGTAGTCCTCAGAAATAACAGAGAATAATGTAACTGATTACAAAAGACGCAGAGACTACAGAAAGCTATCAGGTACTTTTTTTTCACTTTTCCAACAGATAGAACCAAACATTTTCACTGGTATGTTTTACAGGCCAAAAGTGGAATAATAAGAGAGGTTCATTGTTAGGTTTTACATAACCTTTAACTTACACTCTGGTTTCCACCCGCATTGCCTATTTGTGGGTGATGTTGCACACCCTCCTGCAAGATCCTGTGAAAGCTAGGGACCCCAAATCTTGTGAAAAGATATTCTAGCATGGTGTGTCTACAGACATCTCAAGCCTCCCGCGAGGTGCAGGAGCCTCCTGCATTTGGGGGGAGCCTCCCAGACACCCGCAAGTGCTGCCCGATATCCCGGCTGCGGGCTGATCCTGGATGGTCCCCTGGTTCACAGCCGGGGATGATTGGTGCAGCAGGAAGGACAGCTGTGAACACCGATCTCCCTGTATAGCTAACAGAGGCTTTTACTTCATTCTCTCTCCTGCGGCTGTCGGCTAAAAAGCTATACAGGGAGATCGGTCCTCTCTGTCCTCCTCCTCCAGCCCCCTCTGTGTCTTTCACCTGGCTCTCTGTTCTCCTCCTCCAGCCCCCTCCATGTCCTTCACCTGGCTCTCTGTCCTCCTCCTCCAGCCCCCCTCCGTGTCCTTCACCCCCCTTCTTCACCGGCTCCCTGTCCTCCTCCTCCTCCGCCCCCATCCCCTGCAGCCGGCTTCCCTCCTCTCCTCTCCCACCAGCTGTGGGGATCTGTCAGGATGGCGAGTGGAGGAAGGGACCGGTCATTTACCGCCCCCCTGCCTTTTCTGAATTGGACACAGTGAGTGAGATTGCTCCTGTGTCCTGTGAAAACTGAGCAAAGTAACCTGTGTGTTGCTCAGTTTATGAATGGTCATGTGATCTCTGCTGGAGTTGGGGTTCAGATTTAGGACCGGATGGTTGTGCACTTCAGCAAAGGCCACTTGACTAAGGCAGCACTTTTTCCGAGAACAGGAAGTATTTCAATGTTTATGCATCCCAGCAAGATTAACCACTTACCCTGTATATCATTTTTTTCATTCTTTGCACATATGTTAAAGCGGTATTAAACCCAAAAATAAAAAATGTAATGTATTGCAGCTTACTTTCAGAAAATATATAATATTATGAGGGGGTGAGGAGTGGGGTTAAAGTGGTTGTAAAGGCACAAGGGTTTTTACCTTCATGCATTCTATGTATGAAGGTAAAACATTTTTTGTGTGCAGCAGCCCCCCCCCCCCAGCCCCCTAATACTCACCTGAGCCCCCTCTTGATACAGCGATGATCACAAGAGTCTTGCCTCTTTGGGGACTCGCACTCCTGATTGGCTTTTGGCAGCAGCAGGAGCCATTGGCTGACTGCTGTAAATCATAGCCAGTGAACCAGTCAGGAGATGGGGGGGGGGGGGGGGCGAGCCATGGCTCCATGTGTAAATGGACACACAGAGCTACGGCTTGGTAGCGCTTGCTGTGGGGGCATCTGGCAGGAGGGAGGAGCCATAAGCTCCGACCTGGGACCCGACAAGAGGAGGATCCAGGCTGCTCTGTGCAAAACCATTACACAGAGCAAGTGAGTAAGACGTGAAAATGCACATGTAATTTTGCAATAATTCATGTGAATAAACAGTGTAAAAAATTATGACTAAATTGCAAACAAAAAATTGAAAATTAATGGGCAAAAAAAGAGAGTTCATTGGTGATAAAAGTTCATAAGAAGAGATCCTCTTAAAGCATAGATCCCATGGGTGAAATCATGTGAAATATGGGTAAAACTTGACCACGTGAAACACATGTGCATCCCTCTATATAAGTTGGTATGCACATGGGTCTGGGCCACACACACCAAGGAAAGCCATCCACAGGGGTGTAGCACCAAAAGGACATCAGTTTACCCCTCTACAAGATCCTAGGTCAGAGAGGGACGCACCAGCATATTGGGTCATCTTCCTATAGGATCCTAGATCCAACAAGCGCCTTATGACCCCCCCCCCCAGAATAAGGGTGGTTGCTGGCTCTCTGGTAAGCCTCCCATCTCTCGTGGTGATGGGTTTCACGGGGTCAAGTTTTACCCATATTTCACATGATTTCACCCATGGGATCCATGCTTTATGAGGATCTCTTCTAATGAACTTTTATCACCAATGAACTCTCTTTTTTTTGCACATAAAATTTCATTTTTTTGTTTGCAATTTAGTCATCATTTTTTGCACTGTTTATTCCCATGAACTATTGCATAATAATTATGGTTTACATGTGTATTTTTGCACTTTACATTTAGTTGCATATATTTGCATCTGATAACTTTTAGCGCTGCACTTTTTATTATATGTATTTTTGTGCCTAATATCTGGGTTATAGTGCTTAGCTGCTTCGTTTTCTGTTTTTACTAAGCGCGGATATCACTCTCATCCTACACATCTACTGGATAGCGTGTTCTTTTGAAAAACAACAGACTTACTGACTTTATCACTAGATGAAAATAAAAGAAAAAAAGCCAAAAAAAGAAACCTAATTCAGCCATCACATCTAACATATGGTAAACTGCAATATAATAAATGTTTGCTTTCCAGTTTGTCTCAAAAATGATTTAACCCCCCCCCCCCCCCTCAGAATATTATATATTTGTTCAAGTGTACAAAATGAAAGATGAGGTTTTGCCGAGTAAATAGATACTAAATGTGTCAGGCCTCAAAAGTGTGCGCCGCCACAAAAAAGTGAAAAATGACTGTACCCTGAATTATCAATAGGCAATGCTTTAAATGCCTTTGCACATTATCAGTATAAGAGCAGGGGATAATATTCATTCACGCTGTTTTGCGCAGATGGGCGAATCTGTAGATTTCTTTTGTTCAGCCCCAAGGGTGATCTTTGCATGTATGGTTAGCCTTCAGAAGCCTAGCCTTCACTGTTTGTGTATTCTGACAGCTGGCAGAATACAGTAGCCAGCAGGTGAGATTCCTCCATTCATGCTGTTTTGCGTGGATGGGAAAATCTATAGATTTGTCTCATTCAGCCACATGGCCAATGTTTGCATGTGTGGCAATCCTTCCAGGCTGTTCGATAAAGGATTAGTTACTGATACACTGAAGGTGACTCAAGGCTTAGGCTCTGAGTTTGCATTTAGTAAAGGGATACAGACTGTTCAAAGTGAATTCTTACTGAGCCTAATAAATAGAATGAATTCAATCAATCAATCAATCAAACACTCAAGTGCTAGCAAAAGTCCTTTTTCTTTTACTTTCCTAACACATGACTGGGTAATCATAGCACGCCCTATTCCCTTGGCAAAATATAATTTTACATTGTGAGCAGGACCAGTACAAGGAAGGTGCTGCCCTCCCCCCACTGTTCTCCTGCTACCTCCGCAAAACAATATTTAGGTTTGTACATGCATGTATGCGGGGGTGTAGGGCCTCAAAAAATTTTAGGGAGGATTTTATGTGTTCAGATGAAACTATTTTTTTTTTACAATTTAAAGTAATAATTTTTTAATTTTTTCATCACATACGGGGCAAAAAGTATGATTTTTTTTTTTTTGGTGATAGGTTCTAAATGAGACATTGAGGCTGTGTTCACACTGATACTACACGACAGTCATAAAACTGTCATTCTACTTTGCTCTGCGACATCAGTCCTACATCGGTCCTACATTGGTCCTACATCCATTCGACTTGAATGAACAGGATACTACTTTGATCAGACTTGATAGTAGACTTGTCCTTTGACCAATCAAAAAAATCCCAGAGTGACATAAATTCCTTTTACTGCTGCTGTAATCACCATGTCAGATGTCACAAGGTCGGTTGGTTAGGACAAGGATCCTACTTTGATCCAACTTCAATGATATTCAATATGCTGATGTAGGACTCAAGTGGGACCAAAATAGTCCAGGGAGCATTTTCAAAGTCAGACCGACTTGTGTCGGACCAGTTAAGACGGCTCCCATAGGGAAACATTGATTTTCACATGTCATGCGACATGAGCTCCCAGTGTCGGAGCGTTTGTCGTGCAAGTGTGAACCCAGGCTTAGAGTCTAAAAGACCCTGACTGGCTCACCTGCGCTCCAGTGAATCCAATGCAGTGCAGATTGCACTGCATTCGACTATTTCCAGGCCATACTGGCTGGAGAAAGTGAAAGACCATTTTACACGTTGCTTCTGGGTCAGCAGGGAGATGGGGAGGAAACCGGATGTCCACTCAGCTCCCTCTCCTGTACCTGGTGGCACCCGCCATGTTGGTCCTGGTTCCGCAGATGGGCACATGGAGTACAGGATACATGGCCGGAGTGCACACATGAGGGGGGGCCCATTACTGGGGGTTTCGAAAGCACACTGTCAGATCACCTGAGGTCAGGTGACAGATGCAACCAGTTGGGGTCAGGACTGCACCACTGAGGTAGTAGACCCTACAGCTGACTGCTGCGGATGGAGCTCTGGGTGGTTGAGGAAAGCAGGTATTCTGGAGCACCAACATGGATCACACTGGGAGCTAAAGCATGAGATTTCCCAGGGTGCGGAATGTAAGAGCCAGCGGGCGTTCACCAGGGACTTCGCTGCAGTCTGGCTCCAGGTCGCAGCCCCCGGGTTCTCCCAGCTCACACTCACGGTAGACTACTGGAGGATAGAAAGGAAGCAGCAGCCTGGGACAACAAGGATAGTCAGGAGATAAGCCAAAAGGTCAGGGCAACAAGCAGATAGGGATAGTGAACACGCCAAAGGTCAGGATATGAAGAAGATGAGGACAGTCAACAACAAGCCAAGGTCGGTAAACAGGATCAGACGTAGGACACACAGCAATGAGCACATGGAAGCCAAACACACAATATTGATCAGCAAGGCTTGGCTTGCAGTGCACAGGTAATGTAGTGTTCCTAATTAGAAGCTGGGGTGGAGCCATGCTTGAGGGAAGATTACTTAAGCATACAGGTGAACAGGGACTGGCCTCTATGCTAAACACAACAGAAAGGTGAGCAAACAGACAAGAACACTACTGCAGAGTCATGACACACACTGGTGGCCGTGATTTCTTCCATCTGCCAGAAATCTGCTTGTCAGATATACAGTATCTTACAAAAGTGAGTACACCCCTCACATTTTTTGTAAATATTGTATTATATCTTTTCATGTGACAACACTGAAGAAATGACACTTTGCTACAATGTAAAGTAGTGAGTGTACAGCTTCTATAACAGTGTAAATTTGCCGTCTCCTCAAAATAACTCAACACACAGCCATTAATGTCTAAACCGCTGGCAACAAAAGTGAGTACACCCCTAAGTGAAAATGTTCAAATTGGGCCCAAAGTGCCTATATTTGGTGTGGCCACCTTAACCTCATCTGTTGGGCATCCTCAAACGGAAGGTGGAGGAGTGCAAGGCCAGTGATGTGGTCATGGAGGAGGGGAAGAGGACCCCAGTGGCAACCTGTGAAGCTCTGGTGAACTCCATGCTCAAGAGGGTTAAGGCAATGCTGGAAAATAATGATGGCCACACAAAACATTGACACTTTGGGCCCAATTTTGACATTTTCACTTAGGGGTGTACTCACTTTTGTTGCCAGCGACTTAAACATTAATGGAAGTGTGTTGAGTTATTTTGAGGGGACAGCGAATTTACACTGTTATACAAGCTGTATACTCACTACTTTACATTGTATCAAAGTGTCATTTTTTCAGTGTTGTCACATGAAAAGATATACCGTATTAACTCGAGTATAAGTCGAGATTTTCAGGCCTTTTTTTGGGCTGAAAGTGCCCCCCCTCGACTTATATTCGAGTCACCGCCATCTGCCTACATGATCAGCGTGTCATGCAGGCAGACGGCAGCCAGCGTGTGCTATTCCTATTCGGCGGCCAATTACTGTTCAAAAGCCGCGCCTCCTCCTCGTCTGTGATAGGCAGAAAACTCAATTTCCCAGCAATCAATGTACAGCCTATCATGAACATTCTCTCATCCTCGTCCGTGGTACGAGGATGAGAGAATGTCCGTGATAGGCTGACCACCGACTGCTGGGAAATGGAGGAGGAGGCACGGCTTTTGAACAGTGAATGGCCGCCGAATAGTAATAGCACACGCTGATCGGTGCAGAGCGGCACACAAAGGCATGCACAGGACACAGGTAGGATGCACACATACACAGGACACAGACACATGCACACATACACAGGACACATACACAGGACACATGTACAGGACACATGCACATATACACATGACACATGCCCATATACACAGGACACATGACACAGGACACATACACAGGACACAGGTACAGGACACATTCACATATACACATGTCACGTGCACATATACACAGGACACATGCACATATACACATGACACATGCACATATACACAGGACACATGACACATGCACATATACACAGGACACATGCACATATACACATGACACATGCACATATACACAGGACACATGAAACATGCACATATACACAGGACACATGCACATATACACAGGACACATGACACATGCACATATACACAGGACACATGCACATATGCATAGGACACATGCACAGAACACATACACAGGACACAGGGAGGTATACAGCTGCAGATGGGCATTGTTGACCCTCTTTTTCCACTTACAGTAGCTGCTGCATTTGTCACCCTCGTCTTATACTCGGGTCTCAGGACACATACACAGGACACAGGTACAGGACACATGCACATATACACATGACACATGCACATATACACATGACACATGCACATATACACAGGACACATGCACATATACACATGACACATGCACATATGCACAGGACACATGCACAGGACACAGGGAGGTATACAGCTGCAGATGGGCATTGTTGACCCTCTTTTTCCACTTACAGTAGCTACTGCATTTCTCACCCTCGTCTTATGCTCGGGTCAATAAGTTTTCCCCATTTTTTTGTGGTAAAATAGGGCCTCGACTTACACTCAGGACGACTTATACTCGAGTATATACGGAAATAAAATATTTACAAAAATGTGAGGGGTGTACTCACTTCTGTGAGATACTGTACATACTCCTGGTTATGTGTAAATCCTCCCGCTGTCATATTTGTACAACGCACAGACCTGGCAGTAAAAGGGTTAAAAATCTGAATCCTCATGAAGTGGCTGGGGATTCAGATTTTTCCGACCCCCCATCCTGGTGCCTAAGTAGTCTAATGCTGCTGCTGGTCCTGATTTTGTCTCTATCCCTTTCCTAAATCCACCTCTCTGTTTGAATTTCAGATTGACTTGTGCAAAAAACAGATAAAGAAGATTCTCATGCGCTGCCAACAATAATGATATTAATAATGGTAATGGTTGCTGCTTTTAACTCCTCCATGTGTTCCCACACTAAAACAAAAACCAAGTGAAAAGATAGTGTAACGCTTCTCCAATCCAAACAAAAATATAACCAACTTCAATCAAACCACCTCAAGGTATCTCACGTCCCATGACTAAAATTGCCGAAATGATGACCAAAATAAATTCATTATGAAAGACTAAAAATACATAAATACACATACAAATTAAATGTATGTGTTAAATAAAATGCATCAAATATATGAATTTTTTAATAAAAAATCTGAGGAATTCACATGGGGCGTGACGTAACATGTAGTGATGTCACTTCCAGTCACTGTTAGAAGTCAGCCATCCTGGTACACCCATTTTGTGTGTACCAGGATGGCTGACTTCATGATACTTGCTGTATATGGGCTTTGGAGCCCTTTTCACTTGCGAGTGAGTTTTTAGCGTACCCTTTTTTGATAATAAATTAATATACTGCACTATGGAAAGCCTTTTTTGGTTTCTTATTTTGGAATGCTGATCCAGAAGGGGATATTCATTGCCCCTACCTGTGGGGATATGTATACCTGGGATCCTGAATACTAATCTGAATAAGCGATTACAGACATGTTCTGCATAGGTCCGATACGCATGCCGGAAAGACACATGGTGAATGTTTTAAGGAACACTTCGAATTGGGGAAGTGGGGTACCCGATTGAACCGTTTAGGAGTCGAATAATCATTGGGACTTTTCTTTTCTTCTCTTCTTTCTTTGTCACTTATTCTTCATCACATTATTATTCATAATTTCATTTGATTCAGTTTGTTGGAATCTTTGCTAGCCTTGAGGGGTTTACACCCCAGTGGAGTGTTTATCATTGCATATTGTTATTCACTCATATTAATTTGTATTAACACATATTGGTTTATATGTTATTGTTTCTCTATTTTTTCACTTTGTTGAAAACTGTTGTTAGGCAGGAGGGGTTTGCACCCCAGTGGGGTGTTTATTTTCATCATGAATATATATTGATGATAGCACTATTGATGCACTTTATTTAACACATACTGTATATTTAATTTGTATATGTATTTATGATTTTTTAGTGTTTCATAATTAATTTATTTTATTGATTATATTCATCATTGGGATGTGAGATACCTTGAGGTGTTTGATTAAAGTTGTTATATTTGTGTTTGGATCTTTTTGTGCAAATAACAGGCTTTTTTACAGGTTGTAATCAGACTGTATAATATTCAGGCAATATTTCATTGCCTGAAATATTTTTAACATTTTTATTTGTTTAGTCATGGCTATAATAATTAAAACATTCACAAAATCACTATTCCCTTTAATAAAGTGTATGAAGCTTTTGAATGGACATGGAGATAAGGTGTAGCAAGCTAGTAAAATGCATATCACTACTTCCAAGTAAACGTAATAGTAATAATCCAAATGTGTACCCACAAAAATAGTAATTATTTTCCTTTGATAGATCATAAATTGTGGGTTAAAGTTAAGAAATGACTAAGAATTTGGTATCAGAAGGTTGGGTGAAATATGTCATGCATAAAGGGTTTGAATGGTATTTTAAAAGTGCAGTCTTTGCCTTTATGGCAATAAAATATAATACAATCAATAGGTCTTGTTCCATGTGTTCTCACTAAAAATTCATCATTGCATTGTAGAAGAGGTCAGAGCAAAGTGTGTTTGAAAAGTTCTCTAACGTTTCTCAAGTGAACTAGAACAAATGTAGACAGCAAAATCAGCTTCAGAAATTAAATTTCCAATCTATGACCACCAATGGTCTTACAGCTCAGACAAAATCAGCTGCCTCAGTCCCTCCAACTCATTCACAAACTTGGAAAAAAAAACTGGAAGAAAACTACCACCTTTAATACTTACCTGTAGCTGCTGTCATCTGATCCTCTGTGGTGTCCCTTGGAGCTGAGATTGGTGATCTGCAGTTGCAGTCCACATCCACCGACTGGTCTTCTTGTTGCCCATTGCACCGTGATGTCAACCACACTGCTGCTTGAAGCCCTCAAGCAGGGGCGGACTGATAACTCATGGGGCCCCCGGGCAATAGGAGATTATGGGGCCCCCAGGCAATCAGAGATTGTGGGGCCACACAGTATACACACACACAGTATACAATCACACAGTATACACATACATGTGCACACAGTATACACAGACAAATGTAAAAAAAACACAGATTTATACATACTGTCCCTGGTTTTACTGAGGCTGGCAACCCTGATGGGGCCCCCTAGTGACCCAGGGCCCTTGGGCAGTGCCCAAGTGGCTCAATAGTCAGTCCGCCCCTGCCCTCAAGTCCCTATAGATCAGGAATCTCCAAACTATGGCTCTCTAGCTGTTGCAGAACTACACGTCCCATGAGGCATGGTAAAACTCTGACATTCACAGACATAACTAGGCATGATGGGAATTGTAGTTCCTGAACAACTGGAGGGCTATTGTTTCGAGACCCTTGCTATAGACCCTTCTTTTAGCCAGTATGAAGTGTTCACACCATTAGGGAGCAAGATAGGCAAGTGAAAAAGGATTCTTCCACACCACATGGCAGAAGAAAGAAGACTCTTCACTTAGCCTGTCGTGTGACCACAGGTTCAGGTAAGAATATAGGGCATTAAGATTTATTTTTTAAGAAATAAGATATGTATATTAGTTAAAGGGGGTGATGTGGGTTAGTTTTTTACTCCCTGCCTGGAGATCAACTTTAACAGAATAAAGCCCACAGGAACAAAAATTAGCTGCTGAAGTAGTCTTAGTACATGTAAAAAATCTTTTATATTTATTATATTAGCCCTCAAAGTCCAAGTTTACCCCTTTAACAGCAGTCATAAAGTTTTGATGAGGGAAGTTTTGAGACCCACCCACAAAATGTATTGGCTTGTTATTGTGGACTTTTTAAATCAAATAAATACACTTGGACTCTAAGTCATTTATCTCTTTTTTCCTATATCATTTAAATGTCACTTTAAGCAACACCTAGAATCTGTTTTGCTTTTGAGAGTTACCATACTGGAGGTATTATACTTCAAACTCACTGTGAGAATGCATTTATATGGGATTCAGCTCTTCCAATTCACAATTGCATTACAAATATTGAGTGTTCCCCTCAAAGTATCAGCCTAGTGCTAAGTCCATTGTCACCTGGATCATTGGTAGCTCAGGAGATGTAGCACAAATTTTGGAGGTAATGTGCATTTTACCTGTTTCCTATGGGGATGGGGAGATGGCCTATAGATGAGTTCCAGCTTAAACTTTTGAGCACTGTAAACAAAAGGCAATTTGCAGCAGAGAAGCTAAGCAAAAATAGCAAACATGAACCGAAAACTAAATCTCTACCTGCTGACTGGATATAAAAATACAAAACTGTATAATGTAATTATTCATATTTACCTATAAAATAATAATAATAACATAATAATATTTTTTTAAAGTGCTGACCATATTAAATACAAAACAATATGTATACAATTAATATGCATTTGTTAAAAATAAATAAATAAATAATTTGCTCTAAGTATTACCCCCACAAGCTTGCTAAGTATTCATCTAGCATAGCCTGTATTTGGATAATAACACAAGGCATTTACAACCATGGAGCTCAGCAGATACAGAAAACATGAAAAGAGAGTAAATCTCCTCCTGCTGGCTGAATATAAGATTACAACATTGTAATATGCAGTGTTTCATATTTACCATAAAAAACAGTTTTTTATAGTTCTGATTGTAATAAATATTTATACAATTATTAGGCAATAACTTAAAAAAAATGATTTGCTCATAGTATTACCCCCACACGCTGAGTATTCATGTAGCATAGCCTGTATTTGGATATTTGATAGAGTGTTACTTAATTAGTCATATATGTACTATAGATGAATTTCAGATTAAGTTACAGAGCGCCGTAAACAAAAGGCATTTTTACAACACAAGGCATTTTACAACAAAGGAGCTAAGCAGATACCAGAAACAAGAAAAGGAGAGTAAATCTCCACCTGCAGGTTGTATATAAGATAACAATATTGAAATATGCAGTGTTTCATAATTGTTGTTTTTTTGTACCATAATAATAAATACAAAATTTATTTACAAAACTATTATGAATTTTCTTTCAAAAATAATTTGCTTATAGTATTTCTCCTGAAACCCTGCTGAGTATTCATCCAGCATAGCCTGTATTTGGATTATTGGGAATGTAATACAGAGTTCTACATTTCGTATTTTAGTCTGCACCATAAAGGCAGGCAGCACCAATTACGTGACAAATCCCAGTCCATAGCCAAGTAGATGACAAGACTCCTAACTGCCGGGACGGAGGAGCAGTTAGTCAACCTGAGAAACATTGAAAGAACGTTTACTACAAGACAAAAATACATTCCCTTCATAATCGGAATTTGCAACACATGAATGGTAGACCCACATAGTTATTTTACAATGTAGTCTTTTTTTTTTTTCTTCCAGCAGAAGCCAGACTGAAAAACGTAGTCCAAACTTATGGAAGGGCCGCCACGATTGTGTACTTCAAACACTTTTTCCTGAAAACATACACCAGAGAACACACATTAAAATGCACACTTTAAGAATGTCTTAGCCAAACAGTTTATATATTTTTCAGAGCAAATACATTTTTATGGAATTTTCAGCGCAATGATTGATGGAGTCTGTCATAAAAATGTTTGACTCCTAATAATGGCTTCTTTATACAAGATCACTTCATCACTGTCTGTTAGTGTCTCCACTTCCATTATTTTTGTAGACCTTTGCCTTCCAACGCAACATTGATGGAATCATCTATTTTAGATGCTAACATATCAAGCTGCAATAGTACTTAAAGTAAACCTGTTGCTAATCAAATACTGTGTACTAGGAATCACTGCTCCTTTAAAGCAGATTTAAAACTAAAAACAAAAACATTTTATATTGCAGCTTACCATTCCTTGAATGTGGTTGCTGCATTCCTTTTTTCAAGTTTTCTTTACTTTATTTTCACTTGGTTACTATGCCAGTAACACACTTCCAGTCCTGGCCTGACACTCTCTCATTCTTCTTTATCAGGACAGCATAAATAAGATGTGACTACGAAACCCTGCCCATGTGCTAGTGTTCATAACATAGACGGGTGTGATTCTGTAGTTTGTATAAGGTGCAGCACAGGCAGTTATCAACTCACAAGATGTCTGGCAAGATCAACAGACATTTTTACCTTTTCTTAAAGGAGTTGTAAAGTCAGAAGGTTTTTTATCTTAATGCATTCTATGCATTAGGATAAAAAGCCTTCTATGTGTAGAAGCCACCCCAGCAACCCCTAATACTTACCTGAGCCCCATCTCTGTCCAGCAATGTCCACGAGTGTCTCGGCTGTTGGAGACTCTCCATCCTGATTGACTGAGACACAGCAGCAGCGCCATTGGCTCCCACTGCTGTCAATCAAAGTCAGCCAGCCAATCAGGAGAGAGAGAGAGAGAGAGGGAGCGGGGGCAGAGCCAGGCCACAGCTCTGTGTCTGAATGAACACAGGGAGCTGTGACTTGGCTCAGGTGCCCCCATAGCAAGCTGCTTGCTGTGGGGGCACTCAACAGGATGGAGGGGCCATGGGCACAGAAGAGGGCTTCCGGCTAGTGGGCGCGAATGCGCACCACTGGTGGCTCACTCTTGCTGTGATTATACACAGCAGGAGCAGATCAGTGGGTATCGCGGACTCAATGTCTACACCAGCTGATCAACCAGCAGACAGACAGAAAGGCAGTCTGCCTATGTAAACAAAGCAGATTGCCATTCTGACAGGAGGTAAAGCATGGATCCTGTGTCTCTGCAAAGGACAAGGATCCATGTCTTCCCCTAGTAAAAGCACCTCCCACACTGTAGTAAAACACAGGCTAGGCACACAGCTAACCCTTTGATCACCCCTTATGTTAACATCATCCCGGGCAGTGTCATTAGTACAGTGAAGGTGCATATTTTTAGCACTGATCGCTGTATTAGTGTCACTGGTTCCCAAAAAGTGTCAAAAGTGTCAGTGTCCAAATGTCAACCACAATATTGCAGTCCCACTATAAGTCGCTGGGCGCCACCATTACTTGTAATAAATAAAAAAGAATATAAATATCCTATAGTTTGTCGATGCTATAACTTTTGCGCAATCCAATCAATATATGCTTATTGGTATTTGTTTTACCAAAAATACGTAGCAGAATACATACTGGTCTAAATTTTATGAAGAAATTCTATTTTTTCCATTTTTTTGGATATGTTTTATAGGAGAAAGTAAAAAATATAGTTTTTTTTTTTCCCCAAATTGTTGGTCTTTTTTTGTTTATAGTGAAAAAAAATTAAAAACGCAGAGGTGATCATATACCAGGGGGTCAAGTGGTTATTATTCAATTTCATCAATTTCATCTGCCATGTAGCTGCCCAGCCCCCTATTTTATCTTTCTGTAATGATGCTATATCCTGTACTGATTTCTCTGCATAATTTGGTGTCATCCGTAAACACTGAAATTGAGCTCCTGATTCCAACCTCCATATCAATAATAAATACACTGAACAGTATTGGCCCCAAAACAGAACCGTGGGTCACACCACTCAGGTAAATTGGGTGTTTTTACAGCCCTCAGGTTGGAGCAATGGACTACAGTGTTCCAAATGTGAACATAGTTTCATGGATTAAGCTGCTTATGGAGATCATTTATCCCTCTGTGATAAGGTAAAATGGGGGGCCATTGGTACTCCAATGATGACAAAAAAATGTAATAGAAGAGATGGCCCTTTTCCTTGTGTATCGCAAAGACAAAGATGCTCAGAGTGCTAGTGGCTGCAGGGAAGGAAATCCAGGGGAGAATGATATTATATAGATTTTTACTTGTGGATAGTGGAAAATTCCTATGAGGAAAAACGTTTTTTTTTGTCAAAGGCTACAATACCTAATGGTGAACAGAAGTAATTTTTCTGTTTTTGACCATTATGAATTCAAGATTTGAACCTGTGTGGCTTTTCACACTCAGGAAGGATAGCTGGATTGTATGCTATGGTAGCTAAGGGTGGAGATGTCAAGTTCCCAGAGTAATTGACATTGTCCCACATTTTTAAGGAGTGCCGAACGATAGGGTTACCAATACCAACCTGTTTGCTGTGCGATCGTATTGTCCAAAAAGTGTGTCAACATCCACTGAAGAGCATTCAAATGATTTTAGGCTGGAAAGTAGAAGTTCCCGATGAAACATGTTAGGAGAGCAAGGCGGGCCAGTTGTAATAATTAGAAATATAAGGAACTGATAGGCCACCAATGTGGCCTGGCTGGAAGAGAAGATGTTTGGAAACATGTGGTTGGGATCCCCAATATGAAATGGAGAAATGGGTGTTGCAATATACACAATATGTGAGCTGGGATTTGTATTGGTAGAACTCTAAAAAAAAAATCATACAGATTACGGAGTACACTGTATGATAACTAGCCATACTGTGAGCTCTGAGGTACTCCATGCTGAATGCTGATGGTTTCCTACTAAAAAGAAGAGGATGACTGAAGCTTCAAAAGCAAAGTTGGGGATAGATTGATGTTTGGGGTTTAGATTTATTTATTTAACCCTTAGGCCAAAGAGTGGACCCAAAAGTGGATAGTAACGGTTGCAAATTAGAGATGGTGGTTTAATTTGTGAACATGCAAACTGAAATTTCCAAACCCCTTATGTTGTGATTATGGCAGATGGCAATGGCTAATGGCTCTAGTGCTAAGGCAACTAAAATGGTGGAGATTAGGCAGCCTTGGTGCATGACCTTGGAAAAGGCAAGTGTTAGGCAGCCTTTTCATTTTGAAGAGACTGTCAACACACCTCAACCCATCTGTGTGCTTGGGTGCACTATAGAAGAAAATATTACAGCGCACACATGCAAAAAAGACATTTACCTCCAGCAAGGCTAGTTTAAAACACCTAAACATTTTCAAAAAAACATTATCAAAAAATATGGGGATTTGGTCACACCATATTGCTATATGGTGCTAAGCCCACTTACTGCGACAAAGTACCCCATGATTAGTGGGTCCTACACTATCCATAGATTGGGAGATCCTGCTTCTCTAAACCATGAGAGCAATACACTCTTCTAAAATGGGAGAACCTTGAGGTCTCCACCCATGACACAAGTGGACACTAATGAGAGGTACTTAATGAGGGAGTGGGGTGCTCCTCACACAAAGGGATTCGGTCAGAATCCATACAATAGACAAACAAGATATAAGGGGGGCACACCCTAAAAGATGCATTAAAGATGGTGCAGCCATAAGACCGTACAGTAGAAGAAAATATTACAGCGCATACATGCAAAAAAGACATTTATTTCTTTTTTGATAATGTTTTTTTGAAAATGTTTAGGTGTTTAGGTGTTTTAAACTAGCCTTACTGGAGGTTTTAAACTAGCCTTGCTGGAGGTAAATGTCTTTTTTGCATGTGTGCGCTGTAATATTTTCTTCTACTGTACGGTCTTATGGCTGCACCATCTTTAATGCATCTTTTAGGGTGTGCCCCCTAAATATCTTGTTTGTTTGGGTGCACTATAGCACACGTGTGTTCCAGTGAACTTTAGATATGAATTGGGGTACACGTCACAATAAATGGCATTGTATGGCAGTACACATATATAGTGTGTTGCTGTAACACACGTTATAATGAAAGCTATTATGAGCAGGCCTAGTAAATCAGCCCCAGTTAGGTTGAATGTAGGTGAAATGTGTGCCCTGGGCCACTTTAATTGCAAAATATTTAACTGGTGTGTAACATTGAAAGTCATCAGAATTTTAATTTCCCTTTTCTTATCTCAATTATTCACCATTTATTTAACTACAGAAAGAACATTTGTGTTGTTGATCAGCAGTTTGGAATTCCTACTTGATACAATACAGACATTTATTAATGTGATTAATGGACTTCTCTGTTGTTCTATGGTTTAAAGTTATTTTCATTTTTATACACAGCAGGGGTGGTACCCTGTTATATACGGTTCAATTCCAAATTCCTGAGTAGACTAGAAAGTATTCAATATTTCTTTGCAATGATAAGCTGAATAAATTCAGGCTCTCAGTTTCCCAACTTCAAGAAAAAATATTATTGCTGATTATTTAACTAAGTCTTGAAAAAATATTAATTTTCATATAGTTTACGTGAAAAATTTATTTCTATGATATGCACGTGTCCCCAACAAACTAGTAGTTTGATTCTTTTGTAGCGACCCTCAGTAGGCTACAAGTGTTAGGTACATTTAGTTTTTGGTCTCCCTGTGATCAGGGAGAGCATTAATCATTTATTTGTGTCTTTTCTAGGTTCAACTGGTGCAGGATCAGCTACTTTCCCCTGCATCCCCCTGCATTTCCCCTGAACTTTGTAATATAGTGGGTGAGAGAGTTAACCCTGACCTTCATATTCATGCCTCTGCAGCCAAACCCTGGTCAGGAGAGTGAGTGATCAGCAGGGGGCTGAGATGAGTATAAATAGGCTGGGGCCTACAATAGCTGTCTCTTCTTGTCCATGGGAATCATGGGAATCCACTTGGAGCACTGAAGAAATCCGTTTGGGACCCCATCTCCAGATGGAGCTCGGGGCCTCTGGCCTAAGCATCCTGAATTAGTTCAGAAGGCTCTTCAGAGAATACAGCTCACAGGCAACAAGTACAGAAGCTAGATGGTACTGCAGGTAGCATTACATTATCCAGGGCACAGTGAGTACCTTCCATATGGACTCTAGAGACTTTTTTTTTCTTGCAATATTCAGGAGTGCTCATTACACTACATCTCCTGTTAAGGAGTCCCTGTTTGGAATCTAGTTACCCTTCATAAATAAAGAGGATGGCCTCACCCTGAAGGAGCAGCGTTAGAGTCCTCCTTTCATACATATTTCGAAGTATCCCAAGGTCAGCCCTCACCCTATCCCATTTCTTTCAGCAAATAAACTGCAAAAAGACATTCCTATGAATGATCCTATGACAGAAATTTGACATGAGTGACTGTGAAATTTTGTGTGCCTAGCTGCCATGTGCCTATCAGGAACTTGGGACCAAACAGCCATCCCGGGCTGGGACCTGTGGTACACGTTGAGAAATCCCCAAGAGAAAATGTACATGCATACAAATATGGCAGGGGATTATTAATCAACTACACTGAAAATGTATTTTCCTTGAACTCTGCTGAAATCTCACTACACTGTTATTTTTTAGCACAATCTGGCAAAGTAAAAAAAAATCTTGTTGAATTTCTATATTCGGGAGTTTTTTTTTATTTATCTGAGTCCTAAGTTTTAAAATGAATGTCAGGTCAAAATAAAAATAAAAACATTCAGTAGATCTCTGCAAATCAAGTACATCTCCCTACGTTTTAAAACTTTAAAGAAGAAATCCAGGTAAGGCATTTTTTACAGTTACACGCGCCTAATTTGGACCAATGTATCTATGCATATACCATACCTGTGGGATATTTCTAGAAGTTGGAAATCACTGTAGTAGACACCACTACTTCAGTGATCTCCATTAGATTGCGGGTCCCATGCTGAGCTGCTACCCTGCTGCATTGTGAACACAGGAGGTTGGCCACCCAGCACGTGCACCATTCAGGGAATGCTTTGCAATTTCTCAATAATTGCAAAGCATTTTCTGATTGGACAAGGTGGAGAGGCGGGACGGTAATGTCAAGCTCTCCAGCTCGTGCCGCTGACCTTCTGTGCTCACAATGCAGCAGGGCAGCAGCTCAGTGCGGCCCCTGGAAGCCCATGGAGATCACTGGAGTAGTGGTGTCTACTGTAGTGATTTTCAGCTTCTAGAGGGATCCCACAGATATAGTATATAAATAGTTACATTCATAGTTGGTCAAAACTGGGCCAATGTAACTATGTGAAAATGCCATACGGGGAATTCTTCTTTAAAGCTGAACTCCAGGAAACCTAAATATTCTCCTTTGCCATGGAGGTGTACCAACACTGGAAAGGTTAACTGCCCATTTTTGTCTAAGGGGTACTTTTAGTTATCTGGCCTCCTCTCCTATGCTCTGGTGGTCAAATGTCCTCTGACGCAATCAAAACTGATACAGGAACCATAGCCTGCTGACCATAGACCATTGAGGAACAGTCCACCATCAGAGCATGTGGGAGCGGCATCTGCCAGGGAATGGAAGACCAGGTAAGGAAGCTGTTTTTCTGTCCTCTAAACATCAACAAGCAGTTAACCCTTGCAGTGTAGGCACAGCCTGACTGCAAGGAAAGGGTTTTAAGCTTGCTGGAGTTGGGCTTTATAGAATCTGCAAGCACCTAAAAATATATATTGTTTTGCCAGAAATGCACTAAACCCCTTTTTTTGTGGGTTGAGTAGGTCAGCCCCTGTATGGTTGTCTTTTGTAAAATGACTCAAACAACAACATGCATCGTTTATGACTGTGCATTGTGGTAATATGCAATGGCGTCTCTAGGGGGGGGGCAGAGGGGGCCCTGACCCCCCCAACATTATGCTGCGCCCCACCATGTGCCCCCCCAATAAAAAACAATTTTTTTTTTTACAAAAAATCAATGTCTAAGAGGGAGAGAGTCCCCAGTCAGCTCCTGCGGGTGATTCTTCCCCCCTCCCTCTGTTCACTGACACTGCATAATGCGAGCGCTCACACAACCACAGCCGCCCGATCTGCTCCTTCCCCTGCATCCTCATTGGCAGGGAGAAGAGCGAGTTGCAGGAAGGACTCCACCAGGACTCTCAGTTACTGAAAAAACAGACTGATTTCTCAGACCAGCGCTGTCAATAGCAGGGGCAGGACAGCCAGAGGAGGCTGGGGAACCCCACAGTGGAAGAACACCAGGGCCCGGTGGCAAGACAACTTTTGCAACCCTGATAGTTCTCCCACTGCTTTGGATCCTTATATTTTCTTGGTATGCTGGTGACATATATATCTTGTTTTCTGCCACCCTGGGGGACCCCAATACAGTAGGAAGGGAACTCACTGCAGAACATGTGAAAGGGCCATTGTGGGGTCGTAGTAAAGGGCCCCAGGAGATTTATATATATATATATATATAATTGCATTTTATAGTCGCCCCCCTACTTTTGTCCCTGTCCCCCCATATGCCCCCCCTAAATATGAAAGCTGGAGACGCCACTGGTAATATGAGATAAAACTCGCATTTTACTGCAAGTTAATTGGATGCAAAAGATTAAAGGGGGCCTAGGAGAGATTGTAAAATCCCTGGTCTGTAAGACTTGGTTAACAGCAAGTGGTGCAGCACAGTATTGCGCATGCTTGTATTTTGTTCACATTCGCAGAAGTTCAAACAAAAGCCCTATTCCAAAGGTACCAAAAGCTTGTACATACATTGCATGTTTCCTATGACAGCATGGGGCTGATTTAAAGGTCCCAAGAGCTGGTACATACATTGCATTTTTCCTATGGCAACATTAGAGGGGAATTTACTAAAACTGGAGAGTCCAAAATCTGGTGCAGTTCTGCATAGAAACCAATCAGCTTCCAAGTTTTTGTCAAAGCTCAATTGAACTAGTTGAAGTTAGAAGATGATGGGCTACCATACACAGCTGCACCAAATTTTGCACTCTACAGTTTTAGTAAATCAACTCCAATGGGTCTTTTAGACCTACTGCTTTGCTTGGTGCATGTGCATTTCATTGCTTAGCAAGACGGTCATATTTTTTGTTTTCTTCTTTAATTTTTCAGGTGAAATGTTTGTATATTCATGTCTTACTCTACTGTATTGGTACAGAAGGTGCCCAAGCAGAATTTTTGGGTGCTCAACATGCATGGCAAACTAGGAAAGAACCAAATGCATTGAACATCAGTGGTTGGCTATATGGGTTTAGGGACTGCATTCACTAAAAGCATGTATATTCATGTATTTATGTGGCCCTGTGATGTAATTGTACCATAGTGATTTAGCCCTGTTCTTGTTCATTAGTAAGTCAGGTCCAATATGTGATCAGTTACAACTAGGAAGACTTATTGTTACAATACATCCTATTGGTAACTGTTCACATAATGAGTGATAGGTTGGCAAGTGAAAAATGAACAAAAAATACCCCTCTATAGTGTGTACTTGCCACATTCAAAAGCACCTAGTGTGGTTCCTGTCTGCTATCTCTTCCATCTGCTATCTGCACGAGTCACTTCTGACAGTATATGCCGACACCACAAAATCACGGGAGATTGCCCTGCCCCCACACCAGTGCACAATCTGTGAGTGACAGCCTCAGCTGTGCATGTTTTGCTATGATACTGTGTAGAGAGGGGTGTGTCCATTCCCTCCACTCATGTCTCAGATTACACTCAGCTCTTTTCTTTATGCTTTACAGTGTGTGACATCAGATCCCCACCTTCTGCCTGCTAGAATAGAAATGCTGTGTAGGGCTTCATGTACACAGGACGTTTGAAAACCTCTTCTGAATGCTGTAAACTTGACAGGTAGTAAATGGCGGTTAAAAACTTCGGTTTTGCTGCTTTTACATACTACGTTTAGGTGCTTTTAGCTGCAGTTATGAGCGTTTGCGTTTAGAAATGTTTTTTTACAGATAACCCCAGGAGGCTCTCTGAAATGCCCATAATGCATAAAAAAAATAACTGTTTTGTTATCTATTTCAGCCAGTCTGTGAAAGAAGAGAGAGCAGAATGTTTGTAGATAGATTTTTGCGTTTTAACTATAAATATATTAATTCATTCTCTCCCTCTCTCTCTCTCTCTCTCTCTCTCTCTCTCTCTCTCTCTCTCTCTCTCTCTCTCTCTCTCTCCCCATGTGGTGAGGAATGTGTTTTTCCACATTTTACATGTTCCCTTTTAAAAACGTGCATAAACGCGGGTTGCCACGTTTACACGCATTTACAAGCATATGCCGGTAAACTTCAGTTTTCAACGTGATTATTCTGCTTTCAAAAAAAGGACTGAAACCTTAATTGAAAAAAATGCCCAACTGCTCCTAAGCGTCAGTTTAGCAGCTGCAGTGTACACAAGGCCTTAAATGTGTGCTTTAGAAGGCTGTAGAGAACAGAGAGCTACAGATAAACAGGTACAACTTGTGTAGAAGGATTTGTTTCATATCTGTGTACCACCTAAGGCCAGTCACTTCAATGGGTATATGTAATGGTTTACAACCACTTTAAATTACCAGCATGTTTTTGGGATTTGCAAAGAAAGCAGCACACCCAAAGCCAAACAGAGAGAATAACATAGACTCCATATAGATATTGTCCCTAGTAAGAACCGATTGAACAAAGGGCCCCGGTGCTGCAGGGCATGTGCGCTAACTTAGCTATCCAGCTGCCCTGCAACTATCTCGCAATAATCCCGTAAAGGTTTACATTTTCATCCATTCAAGTTATTAAAACCTTATATAAACTAGTTTATGAAAATGATGTTGTTTACATCTTGTGTCTTTTTGTTCTCTCTTGCATAAATTTAGTGCTTCATATATTTTATTATGTTAAATAATTGTCTAAAAGGACATCCGTACTTTTTATTATTCTTAAAGTGACATATTTGGTACACACACTGAAACTAGCCATGGATTTCCCGGTGGCCCAAAAACTCATTATAATTGTTGATATGTTACTATATAACAAATGAGTTTTTCCCGCACAGCTCCACATGTGGCTGTGCACAGTCAGACCAGTAGTAAAACATTCTCGGTAACTTTAAACAAACCCAGAGTTGTCTGCCATGGGATGAAGATGATTTATCAATGGGTTTAATGTTTTACTATAAAGCTTGGTTGTTTCCACCTATATCTAATTATGACAGTCATCAGACAACCTGAGAGGTCTATGGACCCTTTATTGTCCGGTCATTAAAGGTCTCTTTGTTTGGAGTCACCTTTTGGACTTTCAGGAGTTTTTGGTAATGGCAGCCTCTAGTTCTTGAGACTCAGCAGATGGTGCTGCCATGGTTTGTCAGCAGCAATCAGCCTTCTCTGCTGCCACTGTTTCAGTTTACTTCAACTGATGCTATCAGTATGCGTTGTCAGAAGTGGTTTGAGCGATGGGCTATTAATGAGTTTGATTTAGTGCCGTCTGCAGGGACACTGCCTATTCCACACACAATATAGTCTTTTGTGAAGACCATAGAAATGCACTCAGCACTTCTTCAGCTTGGCCTCAGCTTTCTGGGATGTTCAGAAACATGAAAGAAATTCATACTGTTCTAGAGAAATAATATTACAAGTTAGAAAAAGCCTGGTTTTAGAACATGGGACTGATTCATGCTAAAATACAATAAAGATAATATACGGTAATAAAAACAGGATTAGTACACTCATGATGAAATGTATAGATTAAAAAAAGAAAATTTAAATATCATTTAGGCCTTTACACTGGCAGTTGAGGCAAGTGGAAAAATAGTGCAGGACCCATAAGGTTATCTTATTGGTAATGCTATCCTAAAGTATCGATGTTGATGTAAATAATATGGTTTCCGGGCATGCAATTTCTACACCCCTGAGGATCTCCATGGTCTTTTTGTATTGCAAGTTAATATAACAAAAATGGAAACTGAAGCACCAAACCACTGCTAAGAGGTCCAGATACAATTTTATTCATGAGGACAATCAAAAAAATACCCAAAACGTTTCGGAGGTTCAAAAACACCACCTTCATTAGGGCTGACGGAAAACAATGTGAATGGACTAAAAGTGAACTGGATCGTTAGTGTTATTCCTTCTAATATGATTAGAAGCACCGGCCTTGGCAGAATCTGGATTGGTAGTTTTGGTTTACACAGGCAGCAGTCTTTTCTGCCAATCTGAAAAGGGATCTGTGGTGAATCAATTTTTAGAGGGAGAGAGGTGGCTTCAGGAGCTCAAGAGCCGATACTGCCACCTTCTGAATGACTGTTTTTTTTTTTAGCCAAAGGGGATTTTGCATAAAAACACTGTGCTGTGGTCTCCTTTACTTCTGTGGACAAGTTTGGCAAGCAGTGCCATCTGTCAAACTCAGCATGCAGAGTTAAATCTGGACCTGGGCCTGAGGCTTTAGGGGCTTATTTATAAGAAAGTGAATGTTACTTTCACCAAACATTTCCTGGTGGGGAATCAATCAATGTCATTCAAAACACATGTACATGGAAGAATTCACCTTCAGTGAATATTTGGTGAATGTCAGATTTGCTGCTTTATGTATTTCCCCCTAAGGCTCCATTCACACTAGCGCGTTTTTTGATGCATTTTGCATTTAGCAGAAATGCATGGTAATTTTTTAACATGGGTGCCTATGAAACATGTTCACATCAATGCCTTTTTGTACCTCTGCATTTTTGGAAAGGGTCAGGGACTTTTTTTCATGCAAAATGCAGCGTTTTACATGTAATAGAATTCAATGGACCAGCATAAAAAACGCAAGTGCAACGTTTTTGCAGCATTTTTACAGCGTTTTTGCAGCATTTTTGATGCGTTTTGCGTTTTTGGCGTTTTTTTTTTTTTAGACTGTATACAGTCTAAAAAAAACTGTAAAAAAAAATGCAAATTGCGGCAAAAACGCTGCAAAAATGCTGTAAAAACGCTGCAAAAACGCTGCTCAAAAGCGTGGCAAGAATCACAAAAAAAACTCCAAAAATGCTCAAAAAGCATGGTGACCATTGTGACTGGTACTGAACGTTATGGGAAAATCCACTGGGAACACTTGTTCTGGTGACAATGGTCTAACATGGAATTTGCCCCCACTTTGGATAGATTTCCTCATACTTCCTGCTGGGTGTACAGGACGGGAAATTAGGGGAACTCTCTTTAATGGGGCATAGGTTCAGGTGCTTCCACTTAACAACTGTCCCTGAGGTATACTCTTATGTTGTCACCCTGTCATATACACCCCTGGTGGAGACTACAAGTGGTCATGCTGACACGCATTGCCCAGAATATGATTCACTCTCAGACCATTGCAATTACATCCAGCCAGTGTTGGAGTGAGTGCACGTAGACAGGAGTTGGCTGAAAAAAGTTGTAGCAGGTCAGCACCACTGAAATGCAAAAGGGCATATAAAAAAGGAGAAAACAATACTTTATGGGAAAAAATCCACAGCATTTGTTTATGAGACAAAGTACTTTAGCAAACAAAATATCATCTAGTTAAGGTTTACATCTACTTTAATGGTCAATGATCTGATAACATGGGAATATGGAGTTTTGTTCCTGAGATGTGTGTTTCTATTCAGCCATTCCTATGTATTATATCTACAGTTTGAGTTAGTGGTTCTGCATCCTTCTTGAGGCCTTCATTTAACATGAATGCATGGCTTAATCATACCACTACTCAATGGAGAAAGGAAAATGTTTAGAATAACACAATTTTTTTCTCACCGTAATCAGCCTGCTGTGGAATTAGATTAAGATAGGAATTAAAATGCTCCACATGTTTGGGGTTGCTTGGATAATAAGAGCCACTGTTCTGGAATGCCAAATGTGAGCAAGTCCACGTACTTCCTGACTGTGGAAATGTTTCTAGGAAGTTCCTCTAACCACATATATCAAGATATTGCATCAAAGAGGTGGTGTTTGAAATGAAAAAAAAAGTTCTACATTTGCCTAATGTGAAACAGAAATGTGACACTTACAAGCGTAGTCAGAGGCAAAAAGTCAAGAGTTATTAACGTAATGCTGGCCTTCTCCTAAAAACAGATTGAATACATTAACATTTTTTTTTTTGTTCCAGAGGCAAGCTTCGCATTTTGTAGTTCTCAGTTTGTACCTGTCTTTAAAACAGTCTATACAGCGGGTGGTTACAAGTATTGTGTGTGATCTGAGCTGTAGTTGTAGCTGTTGATGGCAGATCACTGAGGCCGACTACACATAGGCATTAAAATATTCTGCTTATTTTCCCTCTTTGTTCTATTGCCTTCTATCCCCACAAAGACTGAACGGTATACAAATGACAATAATGCCTCGTACACACGATCGGATTTTCCAATGGGAAATGTTCAATGTCAGGCTGTTGGCGGTAAATCCGACCGTGTGTATGCTCCATCGAACAATTGTTGTAGGACTTTCCGCCAACTAATGTTGGCTAGCATGTTCTCAAATTTTCCGCGGACAAATATCTGTTGTCAGATTTTCCAAGCGTGTGTACACAAGTCCATCGCACAAAAGTCCAAAGTACAAACGCGCATGCTCGGAAGCAAGGACGAGACAGAAGTAGTCGGTCTTGTAAACTAGCATTCGTAACATTTGTGACGTGGCAAATTATAAAATTTCTAAATGCAGCGCACAATTCTCTTCTTCTTTAATGGGATAATAATGAAGCTGCTTTGCTGGTGATACTGATGGAGTTATTGCAAACAAATTTTCAAATGCTTTTTTTTTTCTAGTGATATTCAAGAATAATATTATTACGCTTTTTTAAAATTATTTGGGCAAAATACTACAACACCATTATCCCGTCGTTTTTAAGATCAGAGATACAACTATGTTGGTGTCCCTTGTCAATTTTATATTGTATTTTTTTAGATGTAACTGCCTACTCCCAAACTGTCATTTGAAGTAAAACACATAGCCAAGTATTATTCTCCACAATTTTTTTATTGTGCATTAAAAAAAGAAAACAAATACAATTAGACATGCTATCTGCCAATAGAACTGTGCATTCTATTTTTCCCTTTGCTATCTGCATGAGTCCCTTGAGACGGGGTGACCCAAACACCACAGACTCTCGGAAGATGGCCCACACCCCCCCTCCAGCACACAGAGGTTGACAGCCTCAGCTGTGCATGTTTCCTATAATTATGAATTTGGTTTTCCCTTCAATCGGATCTCAGATAAAATTCAGCTCCCTGATGTATGCTGTGCAGTGTGTAACGTCATATGCCCTGCCCCTTGCCTTCCAGAGCTGAGTAATAGCCGTTGATATGTTTTAGAAGGCTTAGAGAAGGGGGATACAGATAAATAGGTACAACTTATGTAGGAGGAATTTTTTTTCATCTCTGCATATCACCTGAGGATAGCCACTACCTTCAATGGGCATACATAAGGGTTTACAACCGCTTAAAAAGAATACCTATTGGTCCTGTTATGAAGGTCCTGTTCAAACAGTGTTCTGTCCCTGTCTCCCTATTTTGCTCCTGGGTTGTTAAGTTTTTACACAAGCTTTCAAAGGACACTACAAGTGGGTGTTTCAACACACATTAGGCATGTGTAGACTACTATTGCTACTGTCAGTTAACCTGCCCAGAGAAAAGCCAAGCAGCTGTAGCAAGATGCCCCTTTACCTATTATGGTCTGTTGCAGGCATGGGCTCCTTTAACTCCTTTTTCCACAACCCCTGGTCTCCCACAAGCCTCTGTATTTCTGGATATGTCCAGGGGGTATATGCTTCCCTGTTTCCTGCCTTCTGCAGCTCAGAGAGGCCGCACTTGATAAGACAGAGTTCACTGGGCATGGGATCGCAGGCTGGTGTTCGGCCCTCCACCATTAGTTCCAGCGTGGCAGCAGGAGCCCAATAGCATGCAGATTCTGTAGTGGAGTGCCCCTTTAACTACCTTCCTCAGCAGCGGGCATGGGCTTCTTTAACTCTGTTGCCAACAATCCCCTGGGCTCCCATCATCCTCCAGACTCTCAGATATGCCCAGGGAATATAAATTCCAGCTACTCCTGCCATTTGGTCTTCAGAGAGACCCTTCCTGATGGGACAGCAGTGACTGAACATGTGAGCTGTTCTCAGGTGCTTCCATTGGCAGGACACCAGCGGAGAGTACAAGAGCACTCAGCTTCAGACTAAGCCCCAGTCACTGTGGCGCTCTGCCAGCAGACTGCCAGCAGGCTAAAGAGCCGAACACACGGGCCGAAATGTCACGCAGCATCAGCATCAATAGAAACTGGCTGACATTTGGCCCCTGTGTATGGCAGCTGGGCCAACAGATCTTTTTTGGTCATGCCCCTTGGACAGAAGCTGGCCAAACAAATGGCTTCTGTCGAAGGGACACGACTGAAAAAAGCCTGCCGATCGGTCATTCCCCTGTCAGAACACAATAGCTCAGTGGGGGGTTGCTGTACTAACATCTCATAGTTAGTACATCAGCTCCTATTGAGCTTTTTAGCTTTTTTTTTTTTGCTCAGCCCGCTGGGTTGAACGAAAAAACAAAAACAAAAAACGAATAAGGCGTATTAGGCTTTAGGAGTACTGCCCTTCAAGTTTGGTGGCATTGCTTCTTGACACCTGAACCTCCAGGACCAAAGACTCCTTCAGCCATATCCTTGTGGAATTTGTTATACTGTGATGTCACCTAGCACAAGTGACTGCTTATGTACAGAACTGTTTGCTTGAATAATAATGGTTTCTAGTATCTATGACTACAGGGCTTTATAGAGACCGTGCTGTAATACCACCTAGTGTCCTTATTGTGTTTCAGAGACATTGGGGTTGATTTACTGAGGGCAATAGACCGTGTACTTTGCAAATGCAGTTGCACTCATTTTTCCCAGAACTTAGTAAATGAGGTGAGGCTCTCCTGATTTTCATCATCCAATCACGTGCAAGCAAAAATGTTGCTCTTTTTAATTTTTTCTTGCACCTGATTGAGTATTCTTTACAAAGTAAAGCTTCACTACAGTCACTAAGCTCTGGGGGAAATTAGTGTAACGACACCTGCAAAGCTTACCTGTAGGCAGCCAGTGACGTCATCTGTGCATGTGCTCTGAAGGAACGGTATACCCGCACTGTTCCTTCAGAGCGCTGTGTCATGACTCCCGTGTGCATGCATAGGAGTAACATCATCCCAGCTTGGCTATTCAAGCTGCTAGAAGGAAGCCCTGTCATTGGTGACAGCCTTGCAGGGTTTTTTTCAAATGCTGCTGTTTACTATTGCTTTAATTCTACTTTAACCACCTCAATACAGGGCACTTTCACCCCCTTCCTGCCCAAGCCATTTTTCAGTTTTCAGCGCTGTTGCACTTTCAATGACAATTGCGCGGTCATGTTACACTGCAGCCTAATGAAATTTTTATCATTTTTTCCCCACAAATAGAGCTTTCTTTTGGTGGTATTTGATCACCTCTGTGGTTTTATTTATTGCGCTATAAACAAAATAAGAGGGACATTTTTGAAAAAACACAATATTTTTTACTTTTTGCTATAATAAATATCCAATTTTTATTTTTTTTTTAACAAATTTTTTCCTCAGTTTAGGTCGATACGTATTCTTCTACATATTTTTGGTAAAAAAAAAAATCGCAATAAGCGTATATTGATTGGTTTGCGCAAAAGTTATAGCGTCTACAAAATAGGGGATAGATTTATAGCATTTTTATTTATTTATTTATTTATTTATTTATTTATTTTTGACTAGTAATGGCGGCGATCTGCGATTTTTATTGTGACTGCGATATTGCAGCGGATATATCGGACACTTTTGACACATTTTTGGGACCATTCACAATTATACAGCGATCCGTGCGATACAAATGCATTGATTACTGTGTAAATGTGACTGGCAGGGAAGGGGTTAACACTAGGGGGCGATCGAGGGGTTAATGTATGACCTAGGGAGGTGATTCTAACTGTGGTAGGAGGGGACTTACTAGGGGAGGAGACCGATCGGTGTCCCTATGTACAAGGGACACACCATCGGTCTCCTCTCCTCTGACAGGACGTGGATCTGTGTGCTTACGGCCCTGCTCTGTTACCCGGCAATCGCGGGTGCCCGGCGGACATCGCGGCCGCCGGGCACGCGCAACGGGTCTCGAGCGACGCAGCGAGCACCCCCTAGTGGCTCCGGAGGGCGATCACGTCATATGACGTCCGCCCAGAACAACAGAAGCCTCGTCCCGCCGTCATATGACAGTGGGCGGTGGCTTAGTGGTTAAAGTCACTGCATATTCTTTTCAGTTACTTCCATATACATATACAGTAAAACCTTGGCTTGAGAGTAACTTGGTTTGAGAGCGTTTTGCAAGACAAGCAAAATTTTTAATAAATTTTGACTTGATATACAAGCGAGGTCTTGATATACAAGTAACGTCATGTCACAACTGAGTATAAAAGAGAAGAGAGGCGCCTATATGTGTAGCAATACAGTTACATTTAATGAAGGTACAACATTTAGAAACTCACATGGTTGACGATTAAAACAGGCACATCTAAATATTCAGGCATCCGGGGTAAAGATGTCCACATAGATTATCCTCTGCACTGTCATCAACGTCATCCATTCCACGCTGCGCACCACGAACGCTTCAAGCTTCGCTTTCAAATCGCTCTACTGCAGGGTAGTCTTCCCGGTCACAATTGCAGATTGAAAGCGGTGAGAGCCAATGGTGCGGAGGATGGTCTATGTGGACAGCTTTACCCCAGATGCCTGCATATTTAGATGTGCCTGTTTTAATCATCAACCATGTGAGTTGCTAAATGTTGTACCTCCTACAAATGTAACAATATTGTTACACTTTGAGGCACCTCTCTTCTCTTTTATACTCTGAAGCTCCTGTTGGATTTTGCTTCTAATCCACTTGTGGAGGCTGCCATTTGTGGATGGACATTTTATGGTTACACAACCAAATCACATTGCTATAATCTTTTTATATGGACTATAAACTGAAGGACTTCTGAATAAATGGTTGTGGAATGAATCATCTGAGTTTCTATGATTTCTTATGGGGAAATTGGCTTTGATATACAAGTTCTTTGGATTACAAGCATGCTTCCCAGGACTAATTATGCTCGCAATCCAAGGTTTTACTGTACTTATAAAAGAGATCAGCTTGTTGTAGATAGCCTTACCAGTGTATCTTAATAATTTTAAAAACATTGGGCTTGATTCACTAAGGGCAATTTTGCTGTTCCTATCTAAAGTTAGCCTTATAGATTTCCTCAATCCATAAAATAGTAAGGAAGCCAGAGATCAGCATAGTGGAAGAGCAAGCAGGATCTGGAGCCGGAAGGAATGTCAGCCATGCAAGTCTTTAACAGGAATGCAGGAGATAGTCTCTGTGCTGTTGACCAAGGTAAATGGCAGAGATCATCTGGGCTGGACGGCTCAAGTAGGCAGGACTGATGAGCAGGATATCATCAACGGGTGAGTCACTGTGGAGGGATAGGAGCTGGCAATTAGCCAACAGCTGAGCGGCCAGATCAGAGGAAGGAATGGCTGAGCCCAGCCCTGACAGAAACATTGCAAAGGCTAAAAAACAAATATAGTAACATAATGAAGGTTTTGGCATACCAAGTTTTTGTGCACTATAAAAAACACTTCTGTGGCTCAGAAATGTTTATTGTTTCTTGGGAGCGGACCTCCACACATTCCAGTTATTGAAAAAGATACTTGAGTTATTTGTCTCATTTACAAGTACCGGCCAAGCATGGTTGTTCAGACTCTGCTGTCTAGAGAAAGCCATGTATCGTTGAAACTGAATCTTAAAAACATCTGTAAGAACTGGTATATTCTTCCACAGCTTGTGGCTTTCTTGGACTTTCCTCTGGGTTTCATACATTCCAAATATATTGGACCACATTTAATGGGCTTCTGACTAATTAGACTGGACATGAGGTCATCTACTTCAGATAGCCAAACAGATTTAAAGCCTAACTCCAGTGAAATGAAAAAAAAAACCCTCCCTTCCCACCATTATAAAAAAAAAAAAAAAAATCTCAAAGCAGTACTCGCCATCTCTATGCACCAATGCTGCAATCCCTGTCCACATGTAATCTTGCCGTCTCTCCTCTTTTGGGTTTGAATGACACTCAGCATCATTCTTTTTGGAAAAAGAAAATAATAAATACATTAGTGAGGTAATTGATGGGCCTTTTTGGTACAAGAAAACGGTGAGAATAGTTTAAAAGCCAATTGCACTGTTAGAATTTATCTAAAGCTAATTTTTTTTTGTTTTAAATTTTGGATTGATTAGCTAACAGATGGTTTTCCATCTGTGTCCTGTTAGGGATATTTTCCTTGACTTCCTATCATGTATAAACAGCAGGAACAATAGAAAATTCATCAAAGTGAAAAAGTGTCTCTACTCAAGTATTTCCCCTCTATTCCTGTTCTGGATTTTTGATTACCCATCACTTTCAGACAATAGTCACAAGGACAATGAGAGATGATGAATCTCTGTGAAGCTGGCCATACATTAGATGGAGCGATTTTCTTTCCTGTAACAATGGTCAGGAAAGAAAATCGCTTGATTCCCCCACATACACAGTCAGTGTTGATGGGGTAATCCCTCCCACGAAGCCACTGTGTTCTTCATGATGGAGAACACAGTGATTACTGCCGGTGGCTATAATAACCAATGACAACAATCGTCTGTAAAATCTGACAGACTGGTTTACCCAAGTTGATCCGATCGATCACCTTGGCTATATTCAGCCTGTCCATACATGATTTGAATCTCGGACGGTCCCTGCTGAACCTGCTGAGATATGGCCAGCTTTAATGGGGATACAGACAGAAGTAATAACCCCCATAACAAATCTATACAGCACCATATCCTTTAGGCTGCTTTCACACTGAGAAATGAGCGCTTTTGAGTTTAAAAAAAAAGTGCCTGAAAAGCTTAAGAAAAATGCTTCCCTTTAAAATCTTTGAATGTGATCACACTGGGGCAGTGCGCTTTTTGGAGCATGTTTGGGAACTTAAAAAAACCTCCCCCAAAACACTCCTCCCTATCAAAATGAATGGGAACTGCATCTAAAACGTCTCAAAAACACTTCAAATTTCCTCAAACGCCCCCGCTAAGCTTTTTGGTGCAGTTTTTGAGTCACTTGTCCCTTAAAAATTGCACCACAAATACTGCAATAGCACAGCAAAAATACTCCATTAACACATAGGCATTTTACTAGCAGTTTTGAAGGGAACCAATGTGAAAGTGCCCTTAGGTTTATTGTACACGGGATGTTTTAAAACCTCTCCTGAACTATTTACCTTGACAGATAGTAAATGACGTTTAAAAACGTCAGTTTTTCCCGCGTTTAGCCGTGTTTAGCCATGTTTTACTGCGTTTAGAACCGTTTTTTGTTTTTTTTCCAATAGTCAAAAATGTATCTCCATTAAAAATGCCTGTAAACGAAACGCGGCTAAACGCGAGTTAGGCTTCATGTACACGAGACGTTTTTACAACCTCTCCTGAACAATTTAACTTGACAGATAGAGACCCACGTTTAAACCGTCAGTTTTGCCGCATTTACATGCCGCTTTTAATGTGTTTTGCCGCGTTTGCGTTTAGAAGCATTTAAAAAAATATATTTTTTCTTTTTTTTCAAAATAGGCAAAAATTAAAAACGCCTGTAAACTCAGCGTCTGAACCCATTTTTTTGTGTTCCAAAAAAAGCCTCTTTACTTAACTGCCTAGAAACGACTATAAACCACCCTGTGTACATGTACTGATAAGATAACATAGAGGAGAGTTCAGGGGCAGTTGAAAAAAATGCCCAACTGCTCCTAAACATTCGTTTAGCAGCAGCAGTGTACATGAGGCCTTAACGCGTTTACGCGCGTTTACAAGCTACAGGCATTTGGCATTTCAAATGCCTCTGAACATCCGTCCTGAACGCATTTTTTTGCTTTCTAAAAAATTGCTTCTAAACGCAACTCCCTAGAAATGACTGTAAGGCCCCTTTCACACAGGGGTGGTGGGGGCGTCGGCGGTACAACAGCGCTATTTTTAGCGCTGCTGTACCGTCGTTCTTGCAGCTGTATTCGGCCGCTAGCGGTGCGGTTTTAACCCCCGAAAAAGGGTTAAAATCACTCGTACAGCGCGGCTATAGCCGCGGTATTGCCGCGGTATAGCCGCGCTGTCCCATTGATTTCAATGGGCAGGAGCGGTTTAGGAGCGGTGAATACACCGCTCCTTCACCGCTCCAAAGAAGCAGTTTGCAGGACTTTTTTCACCGTCCTGTCAGCGCACCGCTTCAGTGTGAAAGCCCTCGGGCTTTCACACTGAACAAAGAGTGGAGGCTGTTTAGGGGCGGTTTGCAGGCGGTATTTTTAGCGCAATACCGCCTGCAAACCGCCCCAGTGTGAAAGGGGTCTAAATGACCCTGTGTACATGTACTGATAAGATAACATAGAGGAGAGTTCAGGGGCAGCTGAAAAAAACACCCAACTATTTCTAAACGTCCGTTTACCAGCAGCAGTGTACATGAAGTGTTTCCTTTGCTGGGAGTACATGGCTAGTGAGTATAAAATATGTTTAATTTTTAGCGTCCTCAAATAAAGCACAATTCTTTAAGATTATATCTCCCTACCGAAAATGTTAACAAGCACAAAACTGTATTAAAAAACATTTATGAATATTTCTTTCTGTTAAAAGTTTAATTTCTTCAGTATGTTGTAGAGAGTACTGATATCAAAGAAAGCAAATAAAATGCTGACATAAAGTTGATTAAAAGAAAATGTACAAAATATGGGTCTAAATATGTACAAAACCTTTCTGGCAAACATTTATAATTTTAAATGGCAATACAATAAAACATATTGTCCATTGTTAAATATGTGAAATAAATATTTATACTATTTACTGCACAGATAATAAATACTTGTAAAACAAATATATGGGAGTGCCTTAAAAGTAGTTTGATATCCACATATTGTATTCTAACAAAGAGAAAAAAAAATTTCTAATGTTTAGCCAAGAGATACACGCAGGCATATAAATCTGTCTCCCATTGTGTTTACATTTATGGAAATTCAGCACAAAAAAAACAGGAAAAATGGAACAGATGAAAAATTCTACATGCACTCTGTAAATGTCACAAAAATATAGCTTAAATGATTGCAAGAAAATTCTTACACAAATTGAAAAATGTAGTTCTTTGAACGGGGTATAGATAAGATAAATATTCTGTCATTCCAAATTAATAAGAGCTGGTATGTTTTGTTTGATCATTTTTTGTATGCATTTTTTTTCAAATTTAGGAAATACGCAAATGCCAAAAAGCTATTTAAAAAAATAACCACTAAGCCATGCTTAAAGTTTTTTTTTTAAATTCAAGCCTTTGAGTCAGGGAGGCCAACCTCCAGAAGTGAAATTTGCTGACACAGCACACAAAATTTACTGACGGAGACAAATGTTTTACTGACAGTTCAAAAAAGTCATCTGAAATTACCGTTTTCAGTGCAAATACATCACAGTTCACAGAGTCCCGTCCCCCCCCCACATCAGAATCAAGAGTTTCCCTTTATATCACAGTCCGCAAAGTTCTTCCCTACATCAGAATTCCCTTTTACAGAGTCTGCAGGGTTCCCCCTTATATGTATACCCTGATGTAAAGGGGAAATCTGATGTAAAGGGAACGCTGAGGACAAGCCCAGCCAAGCCCTCCCTTGCCTGCCTGAGCCCTCCTGAGTCTGCCTGAGCCCGGCCAGCTTTGGAGCAGCGCATGCGCAGTTCTGTGGCCAGCCTGGTGGCCATATTTTTTTGGAAATTGTAAAAATTGGCTGATTTTTATAAACTGTCTCTAAATTTATGGACAGTTGGCAACCCTGCATTACGTATATTTTCAAGAGTCATCTTTTCTTGTCTTTTTTATTTAATAAATAAGCATTTTGAGACACACCAAGGAATATAAATTAGAACTCCAAGTAGATGTAAGGGCCTAATGCAGTGGTGATGCACCTTGCATGTGCTGGTAGACAAAGAATGGCACCCCAACAAACTTTCTCAATGCATTTGCATTGCAGTGTGCTGCAGCACTGAGCAATGTACTACCATGCATTGCAGTTTGTTCTGGAACAAACATTTTTTAGGTCTGTTGCAGTGCATTAGGCAGCCCATTCAGCACACCACAACAAACCTGAGTGGTGTAAAGGGGCCCTAAAAAACACATATTAATGCAATCTTCATTTATGAATAAATCATTAAAAGAGAAGTATGGTCAAAACTTTTTTAGTCATACTTATCTTCTGGGTCACGGAAGTTACCTAATTTTTGTACTCCTGTGACCCAGAATCAGTAGACAGTGACTGATAGTCACCGCTCTCTACTCATAGTTTTCCAAGACTGGAGCGATCTGTGGTCATGTGATCGCTCGGGCTTAGAGCCAGCAGGGGACAGCTGCAGTATCATACTTATGCTGCAGCATGGAGGTGAGTATAGATGTTTGTCCTATTTTAGATTCCCATACGTCTCCTTTAAATATATGTTTAAATGCAACTAGTGCAAGTACTTGAAGATGATATGGATATCACTCAAGGTGAGTGGCTCTTTACAGTCTCCACTGAGAAATCCCGAGGTGCTAGATTGGCTCATTGCACTTTGACAAATCAGTTAGAAGCGAAAATGAATTATCAAACTTCTAGCTGCAGCAACTTTTCTCATGGCAGCGCTGACCCCTGCTGCTATTCAAAAAACAAGAAAAATTGGTGCAGCCTGGAGTGCAGGGTTTTCGTTTTCTTTCCTGAATAGTGCTAGTGCTTGAATTTCACTTGAGCTTTGTACTAACAAAAAAAAAAAGCCGGTGTTAAGCTGCCCTCCATCCACTAGGGAGATATGAATTGCTGGAGACACTGGCAAGGAGTTTGGAGGACTGTGGGAGATGTAGTTCACAAAGAGATTTAGCCTTTACCTCAGTTCTGTTCTTGAACTTCAACTTCCAGAGGCACTGTGATGGAGAGAGGGTTTTCCTGTTGCTTTCCTGGGTAGAGGAGAGAGGAAGGAGAAATGACTGGCAGAGAGCCTGAGTAGGGATGTAAAAATGACAGGAGACACTTTGGTATAAGTCCTTTAAAAATGCCCCACAATGTAGATCAATCTCACGTCGCCCAACGGACTGACAAAAAAAAAGCTGCAACAGCTCTGCCCCCATGGGAGGCTCTCATCGAGTGACGCTTCTTTTCGTTGACAGCTGTTATATAGCTAAGGGCGGGGCCACCCAGTGACGCGCAACCCCCACCCCCTCTGACACCAGGTGATGTCAGAGGAAGGCGGGGTCACCCCCTCTTCTATATAACAGCTGTCAACGAGAAGAAGGATCACTCAGCGGGAGCCTCCCATGGCATTTTTTATTTCTTTTTTTGGTCCGTTGGACACCTGTGATGAATCTACATTGTGGGACATTTTTATTTTTTAATAAAGGATTTGTCCCAAAGTGTCTCCTGTCGTTTTTACTCTTATTTACACATTTTTGTGAATTGGTAGGGGTACAATGTACCTATTACCTATTCAGATGGGGGGGCAGGGTCTGGTGGTCCCCTTGTTAAAGGGGGCTTCCAGATTCCGATAAGCCCCCCCGCCCGCAGACCCCCACAACCACCGGCAAGGGTTGTGGGGATGAGGCCCTTGTCCCCATCAACATGGGGACAAGGTGCTTTGGGGGTGACTCTAAAGCATCCCCCCATGTTGAGGGCATGTGGCCTGGTAGAGTTCAGGAGGGGGGGCTCTCTCATCCCCCCCTTTTTCTCCAGCCTGCCACGTTGTGTGCTCGGATCAGGGTCTGGTATGGATTTTAGGGGGACACCTACGCCATTTTTTAAAAAATTTTGGCACAGGGCTCCCCTTAAAATCCATACCACACCCTTCAGGTCTGGTATGGATTTTAGGGGACCCCTACGTCATTTAAAAAAAAATTGGTGCAGGGTTCCCCTTATTATCCATACCAGACCTGAAGGGCCTGGTATGGATTTTAGAGGGAACCCCACGCAATTTTTTTTTCAATTTTGGTTCGGGGTTCCCCTTAGTACTCATAGCAGACCCAAAGGGCCTGGTAATGGACTGGGGGGTGACCCATGTCGTTTTTCTCAATGAGTTTTATATATATTGTTGAGACCCAACAATTCATTAGAGCTGTGATCAGTTTTAAATGACTTCTTTTCCTTTAGAAATGTCATTTTGCTGTGGTATTGTTCTAACCACAGGAAAACTTCACCACTTTACAGGCATACTATAAACACCCCCTAGGCACGATATTTAAAGGAATATTTCATTTTTATTGCTTTATACGGCCATTTTTAAAGCTTCTTTTTTGCATTCATACATGTCCCCTGGGGCAGAACCCGGGTCCCCAAACACTTTTTATGGCAATAACTTCCATATAAGCCTTTAAAATGAGCACAATTTTTTTTTCATGTTCGTGCCCCATAGACTTTAACGCTGTTCATGTGTTCGTCCAAACCGGGGGTGTTCGGCTCATCCTTAAGCCTGAGACAGGGAGCAGACCACTGCACCTGGTTGAAAGAGTCATTGCAGAGCATCATAGGACGTTCCAAGATACTGGGCTGAGCCTGCTGCCCAATTGAAGAGCTGGAGGCTAAGGACACTGTCCAAGGTACACTTTGCCAGTGCGCAGAATGAGATCTCCAGCAGACACCGAGTGGTGAGAGGCTGCTGGCCAACCTTGCATTGCACCTTGATAAAAGAAGGCAAGAGTTGTCTGCAAGAACTACAGTGGCAGAGCATGCATCAATTCCTAAAGGGACATTACCTTAAGTGCTCCACCACAACAGATGGGCCCCAATGAGCTGGCCAGCGATTGGAGAGATAGGGTAGCATACTACTGCCTACTGACTGTTATCATAATGTGTATATAATTTCCCCCCCCCCCAATTAGGGTTGCCCAGTACAGGCTTTATGAGGGGTTGTGCTTTATAACAATCGTTGTTTCTGCAGTATATTACTCCTATTGCTAAAGCTGGCCATAGAGATAAATTCAAATTCAGCAGGGACTGACTACACTCGAAGGGGCTTTTTGGAAAATTTTGCTTTGCTTTGGGGGGGGGGGGAGTCCCTCCTGGCAGAATACAATAGAGCAGCAGTGTGTGGATTGGGAATCAGTTCAGCTGGCTAAACAGATAAAAATTGGATGACCAAATTTTGTTGTCATAGTGTATTTCTCTTACTGATTCTGCATTGTATTACTCATATAGCGAAAAATGTCATAGTATTTTCTCTTCCTGTTTAACAATTGCAGTATAATTCTCCGACCGCTGATTTATTGCAGTAAATGTCTTTTGTTTATCCACTTGCAAATACTATTTACTATAATTTACCCAACTGATGTGTCATTCCTGGTTTCTATGCACCTTGAGCCTTTGGGGTGTATATACAGATATATTCAGTAAAAGTTTTCTTGCTCAGCGAGGTGTGTCAGTGTGTGTTGTGCTGTTCGCAGAGTCATGGGCACAGGAACAGGTGACCCAGTACATCAAGCGGTGTCTTTCGGGGTAAGCGCTACACAGTAATCAAATAATTGTTAACGATTGATAATAAAACAGGAATATGTCAATATGTCTAACACATCACCTTCACTCATTTCATGCCTGTGTTTTCCCAGAAAGAGACACCTACTCTTCTTTTCATTATCCAACTGTCTGTGTGTACTCAAGCCCTGACTACCCTTTTGCTTTCCATGAATAGCACACAAGTAATCCAGACTGTGTTAAAACCTCTTATAGTCATTCAGACCTGGAACCCCCCTAATCCTGTTACTCTCTTACTTCGCAGTAGAATAGAGTCTTCTAAGTGGAAATGTATATAAAATCTAAAGTGCTGCCACTCTATGTCTATTGGGCAAGTGTCTTCATGCCTGCTTAAAGCTAAAAGCAGATTGTATTATCAGTGTGCGCATAGTTTAAGTTATTATTGCAGTGTAATATAATTTTTGTTATGACTTTCAAATTTGTACATGAGTGTTTTTCGTTGTTTTTATTGCATTAAATGTAGAGATATTAGCTACTAGAGGCAAGATAGGGTAGCCATTGTAATCACTATTCTGTTTAACAATTGCTGAGATAAGTTACCAGGCACACAGGGGGTGCATTGTTTTAAAAAGTCGGTGGGCTCATAGATAAAGAATGGGTGAAAAAAAAATATACAGCAGGGAGAATGTCCTTTTAATGACACTTCGAGGGTGACATTGAAAAAACACCAATTCTTTAACCACTTAAAGACCGGAAGGATTTGCCCCCTTAATGACCAGGCCATTTTTTGCGATACGGCACTGCGTCAATTTAACTGACAGTTGCGCGGTCATGCGAGGCTGTACCCTAACAAAATTGATATCCTTTTTTTCCCACAAATAGAGCTTTCTTTTGGTGGTATTTGATCACTTCTGCGGTTTTTATTTTTTGCGCTATAAACCAAAAAAGAGCGACAATTTTGAAAAAAAAAAAAACAATATGTTTTACTTTTTGCTATAATAAATATCCAAAAAAAATAAAAAAAATTAAAAATTTCTTCCTCAGTTTAGGCCAATATGTATTCTGCTACATATTTTTGGTAAAAAAAATCACAATAAGCATATATTGATATATTGGTATATATATTGGTTTGCGCAAAAGTTATAGCGTCTGCAAACTAAGGAATAGATTTATAGTATTTTTATTTATTTTTTATTTTTTACTAGTAATGGCGGTGAACTGCGATTTTTAGCAGGACTGTGTTGACAGATCGGACACTTTTGACACTTTTTTGGGACCAGTGACATTTATACAGTGATCAGAGCTAAAAATAGCCAGTGATTACAGTATAAAAGTCACTAGCAGTGTAAAGGTTAACACTAGGGGGCAATCGAGGGGTTAAGTGTGTTCCCTGGGAGGTGTTGCTAACTGTATGGGGGCTGGGCTGACTGGAGGAGGAGAGAGATCGCTGTTCCTAATCACTAGGAACACATAATCTCTCTCTCCTCCCCTGACAGTTTGGGGATCTGTTTGTTTACACTGACAGATACCCATTCTGCCTGTCTCTGGAGTGATCGCGGGTGGCCGGCAGACATTGTGCCTGCTGGACCCACTGGTTGGCTCCACCGCTCGCGAATAGGTGCCCACAAATCGGCGTGTACGCAATTCGTGCAGGGGAGCCAACCTGCCGCAGTACAACTCCTACCTGCCTAGTTAAATAACATGCTTGGGAGATGCCTTTAAGCTATATATGGTCTTATGGAACAGTATGATTTTAATGGACAGTGTCAACAACAACATATTCTGACATTGCAATTTTTGCACCCAATCTGATTAATTTCAATTTGAAAAAAAATTTATTTTTTAGGTAGTTTTGGCGGCAACACTTTTTTATTAATTAATTTACTGGCTGAAGCTGCAACCACATTATATCTAAAAGCTATAGTACAAATATGCCAGTGACAAAACAGTATAGTATGAGTTTCTTTTTTTTACAGTACCACACTGTATTGTATTAAAAGTGTAATGAAATGTCAAAACAGAGCACACAAAACACTTCAAAACCACCACCTTATATACACTCCAGGTGTGTGTTTAGTAGAAATTGGCTTTCACCAGGATAGCACTTAAGCTCTCGCATAGGCAGTAAAAAGAACCAAGGCAGATTATAGCTTAAAATAAAAATGTGAGTGTTTTATTCAAGAAATAACAGCAACAAATATTTTTCAGTGGCTGGACAGTGTATAAGCAGGTGGTTTAGACCGCAATATTAGAGGGAGAGATGAGGTAGGCTTTTAAATCTTGAAATAGAAGTTACACTGTATTCTTTATTACAGTAAATTACAGTATATTATTTGTGAGACAATAGCCACAAAAATTGTTCGGTGGCTGCACAGTATGTGAGCAGCCACCGTCAGAAGTGTCAGACCATAATATTAGAGGAAGTGATGAGGTAGGTTATTAAATCTTGAAATAGAAGTTACACTGTATTATATATTACAGTGTAATACAGTATATTACTTTAGAAAAACAATAGCTATAAAAATTGTTCAGTAGCTGCACAGTATGTGAGCATGGTTGGGCTGCAGTATAAGAGGGAGAGAAGAGGCAGGCTTTATCTTTAAAAATAAATAACTGGATATTTTTTGAGATACAGAAGCCACAGATATTGTTCAGAGACTGGACAGTATGAAAGCAGCTTGGTTAGGCCTCAAGATAAAAGGGATCTATGAGTTTTATCTCTAATTAGAAATTACAGTGCATTGAAAGACAATAACCACAAATATTGTACAGTGGCTTTACAGTGCAGCTTCAGATGATAGTGAGCATATTGAGCTGCAAAAAAGATACAGTGTCTGTAACCACCCCAAGTCTGGTGGTCTGAGCCTCACTTTATCCAAGCTCTTTGCACTGCAACCCATCCCAAATAATCTAGTGGAAATACATATAGTGGTCCCACATTACATCTTTCCACCTGGTGACTCTATTTTTTTTATGTAACCCTGCCCAGGTTATGACTACAGGGTTTTGAGGCTGTACCACTGGCTGGAGATGGCCCCATATGCACTCAAGGTAATGGCCTGTCCTGCCCGCAAGTGTCGTGTCATAGAGGGTCATTACAGTGAGATTTTGTGACTAAGAAGCTGACTTTTATTAAAATGAGTTGGGTCTGCTTCACTGTATTGTTTGAACTCATGCATGTGGGAGCCCTCAATTCTGGCAAGAAGCCCTGAAGTTCCACACGATACACCAGACCTTCAGATTACTGACGTCAGCAGCTGCATGCAGGATGAATATCTCCTAAACAGTGTACGTTTAGAAGATATTCATTTTACCTACAGGTAAGTCTTATTATAGGCTTACCTGTAGGTAAAAATCACAAAGCTGGGCATACAGCCGCTTTAATAGTAAAATCAAAACATTTATTTTATACCCATTTAACTAAGGAACAACTAAAAACTTTTTTCTCTTATTCTTGCTGTTGCTGCTAGATATTTCTGTCTCCTGACACCCCTTTTCCTTCTCCTTATGGCTAGCTCTAATTCACCACTGAAAGAATGATTGACTCCGCTGTAGAGCGGCCCTCAGGTACACTAAAATCATCTTTCTTTCCTGAGACTTAAAAAAATTGCTTACCAAAAAAGGAAAGCAAAAACAAAACTGACTTGTGTTCACACATTTTTGGCTTATTCAAACAGCTCTTGTACTGTCTTGTCTCTGCTTAATTGGTTTTCATAAATATATTGTATATGATATACTACACCAGCCTTTCTCAACTATGTTTCTGTGGAACCCTAGGGTTCCTTTTAGGGCTGTTAAGGGTTCCTTGAGCAGTGAGCAATTGTGAATTGATCTACCACCTACTGTCAAGCATCTGTGGTATTGAGCCCTTGTAGATCGTAAGCTCGGGGTTCCCCAGGGCGTGGCTTTTTAGCCCCAGCCTGCTTCTTCACCAGAGCCTCTGGAGATGGACTTGCAGCAAGCGCAAACCAGGTCGTGGCCCCCAGATGAGGATGCGGACCACTCGTGTGTGCAGAATGCTTGCAGGAGACAACAGGAAATCCAGGAGACAAGCTAAGGTCAAGGCGTTCAGCAAACAAGCACGGATGGTAAACGAAGCCAGGTGAGTACACAGGTAGTCAGGCACAGGATACACCAGTAACAAGCGAACGGGAGCTCAGAGAACTGTGAAGTTGCTCAGGCAATGTGGGTTACGCCGAAAATGTTTTATATAGACAAGCATATAGGCGGGCCAGAAAGTCATGGAAGGAAAGGAAATAAAATTTTCCAGAATAGCAGTTGATACCCATAGGCAGTGGCATTGCCATGGGGGTGCGGGGCGGCCCACACCGGGTGACATCCGCCAGAGGGGTGACACCGGGGCCACCGCTAAACATTGTACTATAGTGATTGCAGCGGAGCGGTGCTTGCAGGGCTGTCTGTAACACTCCTCAGTCAGGTCTGGCTGTCCCTCGGGGATCTCCAATATCTCCCAGGCAGTCGGAGTTGGTGGGCGGAGCTGGGGGTGTGGCTGCCTCCTCCCACTGACTCCTTCTCTATGGCTGATCCCGCAGCTGTAAGGGATAGATGCGAGGACACAGCAGCCCCGCCCAGGTCTTCATCTGCAGGCATGAGGCATGCTGTGTAAGTTACTGCACACTGCACAGTGTCACTACATAGAGTCCTAACTTGCCCTATACCACCCCAACCTGCCGTATACCACCCAAACCTCTCCTGTGCCACCCAACCTGCCCTGTGCTACCCTAACCTGCCCTATACCATCCTAACTTGCCCTATACCACCCCAACCTGCCCTGTACCACCCCAAACTGCCCTATACCATCCTTACTTGCCCTATACCTCCCCAACCTGCCCTATATAACCCTAACTTGACCTATACCACCCTATCTTACCCTATACCACTGTAAGCTGCCCTGTACCACCCTACTCTGCCCTATACCACCTTAACCTGCCCTGCACCACCCCAACCTGCCCTTTACCACCCCAACCTGCCCTATACCCACCAACCTGCCCTGTACCACCTTAACCTGCCCTATACCACCCTAACCTGCCCTGTACCACCCTAACCTACCCTGTACCACCCCAACCTGCCCTATACCACCTCAACCTGCCCTATATCACCCCAACCTGTCACTATACCACCCCAACCTGCCCTATACCACCCTAACTTGCCCTATACCACCCTAAGCTGCCCTGTACCACCCTACCCTGCCCTATAACACCTTTACCTGCCCTGTAGCACCCCAACCAGCTCTATACCACCCCAACCTGCCCTATACCACCTCAGCCTGCTCTATACCATCCTAACCTGCCCTGTACCACCCTAACCTGCCCTGTACCACCCCATCCTGCCCTATACCACCTCAACCTGCCCTATACCACCTCAACCTGCCACTATACCACCCTATACTGCCCTAGCCTGCCTCTATACCACCCTATACTACCTTAACCTGCCACTATACCACCCTATACTATGATTTACAGAGGCCATTTTAGAGTGCGCCCCGTGACTGCAGGGTGCTGGGCAGCCTAGAGAGGAAGGGGGGTGACACCATGTTTTACAGCACCAGGTGACACCAACCCGAGTGACGCCACTGCCCGTAGGTGAGCACAGCCAAACCTCACATGTGAAAGGAATCAGGGTAGAGAAAGCACTGCAGCAAAGGAGGTAAGACTTCACAAGCAGAAAACTGCAGATTAACTTGTGGCACCTACATTGACTGTGGAAAAGAAGAAAGGTAACCGCGCTCTCTGCAGGGACAACTTAATCCATACACCAGGTCCACTCACAGGTGCCAAGGCTTGATGTGTCCCAACACACTCCAATGCAACAGTAATAAGGAGAGCCAGCAAAACTGTAATCCTTGAAGTGACGTTTATTGGCACATCAGAGTGACAATAAAGCAATAAATCTGACACGTTTCGGCAATAGCCTTAGCCGTAGCTGTGTATTGGAGAGGGGGGTACAGAGCGCTGTGTTGGAGGTGCACATCAAGTTCTGTACCGTGTCTGCACCCTCTCACCCGCCATGTCTGTACCCTCTCACCCTCTCACGTACCATGTCTGCACCCTCTCACCCACCATGTCTGCACCCTCTCACCCACCATGTCTGCACCCTCTCACGTACAACGTCTGCACCCTCTCATGTACCATGTCTGCACCCTCTCATGGGAAAAATCTCCCTCTTACCGGCTTTGCCATAAGAGAAGTGTTTATCCTTTTCTCTTTCACTGTGCCAGCAGGGAAATCAATGTGACGGCATCATATATATGTAGATATATACACATGCATGTGTGTTTGAGCGTAAGGGTGCACACCCTAATGCATTAGGCTGCGCACACCTGTGCTTGCTAGCCACTTGGAGATCCCACAGGCACCACAGAGCTGCCGTGCTGATGTTGACCGTCTCTTGTATCATCTCTGCACACTCTCTGACCATCGCTTTTATCATCTCCACACACTCTCTGACCCTCTCCCTTTCTCTCTTTTTCTCCCTTTCTCTCCGATTCCCTCTTTTTTTTCTTTTCCTTTCTCCCTTTCTCTCTTTCTTTCCCTCTCCCTTTTCCTTCTCCCTCCATCCCTCTTTCATCTCAGGCTCTAAGCACTCCCCCATTAAGCCTCGTCCAATATTTAGTTTGAGCCACGCTAATTTTTCGCCACACACCACATTTTTCTTACTGCTAAGCCACACCTTCAAATGAATGCCCCAACCCTAATTAAAATAAGACTCCACTCACAAAAAAAAAAGTGTCCCTATAATTTTTTTCAGAATGTTGGCAACTATGATTTTTGCTGTCTGCATTTCATTTCTTTTATTATTATTCTTCATTTAATTTCAAGATTATCACCTAAATTGTACAGAGCAGGAGGGTTTAAAAGGATTTGTCCAAGGGTGTCAAATATGCTAGGTATGCTATATGTATTCCTATATATATAACTTTCTACAAATTTATAATCACACTAAAGTACTACAAACTGTAGGTATAATTATTTTTAGTAGGGGTTCCTGGAGACCTGAATTTTTTTTTAAGGGTTCCTCAAGGGTAAAGGCTGGGAAAAGCTGTACTATAGTGGAATTTTTATTGTAAAAAACTAACCCGCTTTGTTTATTTCTAGATAGTTATACTGGCAACACAACTACCACCTCACTGCTGGTCAATTTTTTCGGAGGTGTCTCTGGGACAGTACACTTCTATTTTTAGCATAACAAAACAGCTTCCTTGTTTCTAAGCCCTCTTCCTTTTATAACCTACTTACAAAACTGAGATGATACACTTGAATTTCTAGCACTGCAAACACTTTCCTTGTCTGTGTTTTCACATTTTAGCCTATTCTAACTGCTCACATTTACATACTGTCCTACTGCTGGTCATTTTTGCCAACCCATGCCTAGGGTTTTAGCTTTTGTTTTTGTTCAAAAAAAGGGTATCTGGGGATATGGCAGGGAGTTGTGGTGTATCTAGAGCAAGGGTTGTGGTATTTTAGGCAAACAGTGTAAGCAGGCTGAAGCAGTCAGTGGCTGCTGTCACGGCTGGGAGGGTTGGGGATAAAGTTTTGCTCACTCTCCTGATCGTTTTGGTTGGTTTTTCTGTCTGAGTCAGGCCCACTTGCCCTGTGTGATATAAATTGGGACAGTGGTCCAGTTCAGAGCATTCCCCAAGTGAGTGCCCCCTGAGGGGAGCCCAGATAGTCATCCTTGGTCCCACAAAAGAAACTGAGTAGACATGGTTCAGCCTTGTGCATGAGACCTGCAGGGGATGGAGACAAAAGAACAGACCCGCAGGAATAGGAGAATATCTTCTGTTATGGCCTGCAACAGAGACTTTTAGTTTGAGGTTCGCACTGAAGATGCCAACACTAGATTATGCCTCTGAAGGACCTACACTTGTGTCAGAAGAGCATGTAAAGGACTATGGACACTGGAATATACTTTCACAGGTATGCCGGGGCAGCACATCAGCCTGTAGTTATAGTTAGGGAACTAGGGAAGTATTATGTCTTACCTGTTGGACTGTAAAATGCCTACTTTTACACTTTTATCAACCACTTGCCGCCCACCCACCGTCAAATAAAGGAGGAGCGTTTCGGCTCTTGTTCTGGTACGACGTCATATGACGTTGCCCCAAAACGACTGCTCTCGCATGCCCGCAGGGGCACGCAGCAATCATGGCCGCGCAGTGTTCCTAGGACTCTGTAATGATCTCTGTAATGAACCGATGACGCGGCTCTTTAACCATGTGATTGGCTGTGTCTAATACAGCCGGTCCCATGTAAATGCTGAAGTGATGTTTATCAGCTCTCCTCGCCTCACACTGACAGAGTGTGTGGTGAGGAGAGCCGAAATGCAGCATCTCCTCACAGGGGAGACCAGCACAGGTAATCGGGGCACTGATCATCAGTGCCCTGATTACAGTAAAGCCCCAGCAGTGCCCATCAGTAACACCAATTAGTGCCCATTATTAATGCCAGTCAGTGCTACCTTTCAGTGCCTGCTCATCAGTGCTGCCCATCAATGCCCATCAGTGCCGCCTATCCGTGCCACCTATCTGTGCCCACCAGTGCCACCTATCAGTGCCCATCAGTACCGCCTATCAGTGCTCATCAGTGCCGCATATCAGAGCCACCTATCAGTACCCATCAGTGCGGCATATTAGTGCCTCCTCATCGGTGCCACCTAATCAGTGCCCATAAGTGCCGCCTCATCAGTGCACATAAGTGCCACCTCACCAGTGCCCATCAGTGCAGCCTATCAGTGCCCATCAGTGCAGCCTCATCAGCGCACATTATGAAGGAGAAAAATTACTTCTTTTCAAAATTTACTGACAGAAACTAAGAAAAACGTTTTATTTTTTTTTTCAAAATTTTCTTTTTTCTTTTTTTTAGTAAAAAAATAAAAAACCAGCAGTGATTAAATACCACCAAAAGAAATCTATATTTGTATGAAGAAAATTATAAAAAATGAATTTGGGTACAGTGTTACATGACCGCGCAATTGTCATTCAAAGTGCGACAGCGCTGAAAGCTGAAAAATGGCCTGGGCAGGAAGGGGGTGAATGTGCCCTGTATTGAAGTAGTGAAGTAAAGCGTTTGAAACTTTGTCCCTGCCTGGTCTGAGGTTATTAAGGAGGTGTATCGTAAGTAACCGCCACACACAGTCAACCAGTGGGTCTTAACACATTGGGGTATGAAGACATCAGCTTAGAATGAAGTAACATGAAGTCATAAGTAGTTGCCAAGATTAATGGAGGTATAACAAGCAGCCTGTTGATAGCGTGTACCTGTTGCAGATGGCACGGCCTCTAGCAGCAAGGGAGATGTTGTCCGCACTCCCATAGCAACAGGAGTGGATTGCATCGCAGAGGTTCCACATCCTGTACATAGGTGCGGACGTTCGGGAGTTAAGTGTGAGTGTATGTGTGGAGCCTGCGCAGAGTGCATGCAAGCTAAAAATTATAATCGAAATAAAAAAGGGGAAAATACTAAAATGAATAGAAAACAAGAGGCTTAAGTGCTGTGACAATCAGGTCGGTCGGTCTATCTATCTATATCTATCTATCTATCTATCTATCTATCTATCTATCTATCTATCTATCTATCTATCTATCTATCTATCTATCTATCTATCTATCTATCTATCTATCTATCTATCTATCTTATATATACAGAGTGAATGTTGAAATCGGATTGTTGTTAAAGCAACAGATCTATTGTCCAGGCTCTACCAAGTTTCTACTAAGGGTCTGCAATATCAGATTTCATCTGCAGAGGGCAGCAAGTGAGATATGTAATCCTTTACTTCCCCGCAATCCTGGTTATGGAAACCTATACTACAAGGAGTTATAGTCTGGCATTGCTAACCTCTACCTCTAAAATCGCTAGTTGCCTGGCTTCTATGCTAATCTAATAGCTTCAATTCCCCTTTTGGAGTCACTGACCCAAAACATGTATGCTGATCAGTTCTGACTTTGTTTTGACTTTATCTGCTGCATGTTTGTTCACTGACTCAAAGTTTTGAATTTAGAGACAGACAGGTAACTAATATTTTAAGAAGGAGGCCAGTCTACATTTTTCACTCTGTACTTATGTACACTAACTTCTTGCTGCTGCCTCTTGGTGGCCCTATAGGTAGGTACTGAGACCAAGAGCAGAGCATATGTGAAGGCTTTGATTGGAAGTTACCATGGCCACATGGCCCGGAGCTTGTTACACTAGCTTCCGATCACAAGCAGTGACTAGGAGCTGTTGGTGACAGCTCGTTCAGCGTGCTTGGATTGCACTGTTCATGCACTTTCAGGATCCCATGGAGCCACTCTTGCTTGTGCGTTCATGGCTGGCACTGTGGATGGGTCTCCTTGCCTCCAGAGTCATGGTCTCCAAACTGCAGCCCAGATATGGCCCTTTGTTTGCCTTTATTCAGCCCTTGGGGCACTATTCCTCCCACTAGCACCAAGGATGAGGCACCATTCCTTCCATTGACACCAACAGTGGAACATAATTCCATTTACACCAACAATTAGGCACTGTTCCTTCCACTGACACCAACAATGGGGCATAATTATGCCCACTAATATACTGTAAATGGTGGAACACTATTCCTCCCACTGTTACCAATGATGGGATACTGCTCCTCTCACTAACACCAACTAGGGGGCACTGTTTCTCTCATTAATGCTGTCAGGATCTGAGTCTGAACCTGCAACCTTTATGGTGTCAGGCTGTGGCTCTAATTGCTGTGCCACCAGAGATTGTGTCTTATTTCTGGTGAACCTTGAACCCTTTGCTCCTCCTATGAACTTTCTGGTTTAAGCCATGTCTCTGCACTCCCTGTTTGCCAGATTATTGCGCTCGCTCAAGTCAATATCTTGCTCCTTACATACCTGCTGCTGTCCTTATATTCGCTACCATTCATTATCGACCCATTATTTATCGGCTTATTTATTGACTACACTTCCATCTGAACCCATCAAGCTACTACTTGTTACTGACCTTTGGCTTGTTTACTGACCAGACTTCTCTTTGATTCCTACCTGCTTTATCTGCTATAGGACCCCAGCCTGCTCACCTCCTGGTGGGGCGATTCTGCGGACTGCGACCTGGCACACAGAAAAGCCCATCTCCACCATCAGGAGCTCTGGTAAACACAGGCTAAACTCCACGCCTCAAGTGAACCCGCGTTATCTGCTAGGAGGATCTGCTGGTATATTTCCTGCTGACTTCTTGTGAACCTTTCTACTGTTACAGACATTGGTCTCTGAGCCTGACCCTAGACTGTAGCAAATACCAATTATAGACACTATTGCCCCCCCCAAATACCAATGATGGGGCACTATTCTTCCCTTCTCCCAATACCAATGATGGAGCACTACTCTTCTCACTAATACCAATGATAAGGCACAGTTCCTCCTACTGACTACAGGTGCTATGTCATTTTTTTACTCTCAGCCAAGGCATTATCTATTCCCACAGACGTTGGTTCATCTTTTACTCCCACTGGCCACAGCCCGGTCCCCCTAAAGTCTGAAAGACAGTAAACTGGCCCTTTGCATATAAAGTTTGCAGACCCGTGGGCTAGAGAAACAAATATCATTGGATGCAGACCACTCCCCATCCCTTACTCCTCTCTATGAAGCACTCAGGGTGTAACCATACCCAGAAGTTCAGGGAAGTGGCAATGTGAACCCGGAGCCAGCGGTTATGCGTTGCAAAGATTGTCAGTGTATTTTGGCCTTATATAAGAAAATATGCACTAGGGAATTTTTATTGGGTGTCTAAGAATGCATGTATTTAAAAACAATTTGGCGTTTAAAATGTCTTTAAATGTAGGAGGTGAGATGGAGAAGGGCTATCCATTTCTCCAACAAGGGTCCAAATTTAATTTACTCCGCTGAACCTCTTCAATGACAAGCTAGTTTATTATCAAAAAAAAAAAAAAAAGGTTCCAGTACTATGTTCCAAAAAAAAAAAAAAGTATTCTGTGATTAAAAGAGAAAAAAAACCTCCAGACTGAAATGCCATTATAAACTGGTTAGGTCCCGCCAAGCTGTCACCAGCTTCAGAATAATGTGCATTATGTCTTTTTGTTATTTTTAATAAGCATTTTCAATTAATTAAAATATCTTAGTGAGTCTTAATATCACGGATATGAATTTCACTTTGATTAAAGTTCTTGTCCCAACCACAGATTGCAGAATGGGATCCAAGTCTGCCATAAATTGTTTTATGGAGCAGGGAAAGCCGCAGTTGTGTTGGCTATTATAATAATCACTGGGAAAATAAATGTATTTAATGAGTGAGACCTGTCAAACCTTTACATATCCTTATTTTTACACTTCGTAAATTGATACAGTTCTCTGAGGACCTTGATTTTTACATAATTAAAGTTGTAGGCATTGTGAGTGTCGATTATGAAGTCACAAATGCAAACATTAATGTATTTCTTGTTTTAAAGGAAATTTTTCTTGAGACAAATATGCGCGCTGTTGCCAGGAAGGCTCTTTTTGCAGAAAAAAGTGCTAACTGTCTCGCTGCCTTGCTGCCTTGCTGACCTACTGGCTGTAGTACTCTTCGTTCATGATAAGGGACAGGTAGGTTCTTATTTCACCAGTTGTTTACTTGCTCACGCATATGGGTATATTTTCAAAATGTCACATTCTATACTTTAAAAAATACATCTGTAAGCGCGCGCACATAAGCGCCGGTGCCAGAGGTTACACACGTATAGGCACGCACAGCGTTTTCTGTAATGCGTTTCCATGGGCAAAAAATACTCTGTAGCTGTGGCTCTCAGGCGCCACAACTAAAGCCATATTTTACTCTGTATGTCCAGGCATTGTAAATTATGGCTGCATGCAAGAGCTCTAACACTGCTTATAGGTGGAAGCAGCAGAGAAATGACCTTTTCAGTGTTTTGATATTCTTTTATTGTTCAAGAATGGGCTGCAGTGTTTAATTGCAATGTCATCTTTAAGGAGAGCGTCTGCAATAATTAAAAAAAAAATATTTTGCAGGAAAAATAGTTCACATATATGTATTTCTAATATATATTTAGCTGCTTGCCTGGAATCTCCTGTTTTTTTTAGGGTACTAATTTGACTTTGCGTTTTGTTGAAATTTCACCAAAATTGTCCACAATCTTTCCTTGTGGCACGAATCATGCATGCTGTGAAATTTTTTAAAAATAAATAATCCCCCCCCGCCCCCAAAAAAAATTTAAAGCAGTAGCAACCCCAAAAACAAAAACCTATTAAATTTCAGCTTACCAAATCTTAGATATGATGTCTGCATTCGTTTTTGTGATCTTTTTCCTTTATTTTCACCTGGTAATCCAGCCAGTAAGTCTGTTATCTTTCAAATTCCTTTAACAGAATAAGCTGTCCAAACAAAGTAACAGTTAGAGGGTTGAGAAAAATCATTTACCACTGACAGCTGTGCTTACAATGATCAGCTTTTATTCATGTATGCCAAATCTTTATCCTGTAGTTCGGTGCTGTAGCTAGAGGAGCGGGCTGTGCATCCCCTGCCGGCTCTCCTGTGTATTACAGAGTCTCTGTACTCCTGGGCTGCAGGCTATCTAGAGGAAAGAGCAGGCTGTTGAGTCTCATGTCTGCTTTTCTCCCCTCTCCAGCCTCTGCATTGTGATTGGACGGGACTCTGTGTGTGTCCTCCCCCTCTCACTCCTGCCCCCCTCTGTCTTAGCAGCAGCAGCTTTCAACCAGTCCATGGCAGAAATAACTTACTATGCAGCCCCCATGAGGGGCACTTACTATGCAGCCCCCTTAAAGGGGCACAGTGCAAGGCAAGTGAATGAAAATGGATGGCTGAATAACTACTACCCAGGATTGCTACGTACCTTAGAGAAGGAGAGCTTTTCTTGGGCAATTCTAGAGAGATCTGAGTCTCTTGCAGGAGGAAGAGGAACAGTAATGACAAGGGCCAGAGCTTCTTTCATCATGGGGACCAGAGGGTGCAGACCCACCACTGAGGTGTCTGTGCCTACACCAGAGAGAACACGGACCTGTTGCTGGTGTCTAAGCATGGCACCAATGAGACTGAGCTACTGAAAGATCGCTTGCTGAGCTGGGCCTGGACTTGGCAGGACCCTTTGCCATGAGCCTCTACAGCAAGGGAGAACCAGTGAGGACCAGGGCTGAGAGACTGAACCTTGTGAGGACCCATTTGGGAGGACTGAGTCACAGGGTCCTGGGTATCTGAGGACAGCAGACCACCAAGTGATCTGGAACAGATTCAGGTGTACCAGGAGGGGTCATATGAACATCTGTGCTTATTTCAACACTGATGCAGTTAATGCAATAAAGTCTGCTCCTTGTTTAGCAGCCCATCAGCCATTCACCACCTTAGAGAAAGGCCCCAACAAAAACCGGCTAATACTGACAATTAAGGTCCAACTACTTGTAGTCACCTCCAGAGGTACATCCTTTGTTAGGAACGCATGCACCCACCCGTTAATGGGGCTGTATGCATAGTGTGTACATGAGGATCTTTTATTTTTTGGGTTAGTTGATAACAATACTTTTACCCTGATTGAACCAGTTATAGTTTGGTTTAGCATCACAACTGGTAAGTTGATTGCCATTGTATGGTTCTGTGTTCACATGATCTAGTACTGCAATTTTAAACCTGTTTAATTGCTTGTTTGTTTATGTATTGTTTAACTACACTGTCATAATAAATCCTTTCAGTCTACCATGCAATTTTAAACCTGCTTAATTGCTTGTTTGTTTGTTTATGTATTGTTTAACTACACTGTCATAATAAATCATTTCAGTCTACCATACAGTTGCTTCTGGTCTATCTTCTGTACATTATTATAGAGTGGTAGCATACTAATTTATAAGTAGACATGTGTGTCAGTGGGGTCCGAGCAGCTTAAAGTGTCATGGCAGAACAGAGAATCCATCATATCCAGTGGCTCCTGCGGGGGTAAGTGCCACAAACCTCAAAGGAAAAAACTGTTTGCTGTAACTGCTTATAAAGCTGGAGTTTGGCTTTAACTCCTTCATGCCTAAGCCTTTTTATGACACTTGTTGCTTACAAGTTAAAGTCAATATTTTTTGCTAGAGAATTACTTAGAACCCCCAAACATTATATATATATAATATTACATTACATTACATTATATATATATAATATATATATTATATATATATATATAAACATTATATATATATATATATATTTTTAGCAGAGACCCTAGAGAATTAAATGGCGATTGTTGCAATATTTTATGTCACATTGTATTTACGCAGCAATCTTTCAAATGCAATTTTTTTTTGAGAAAATACATAGTGTGAAAGATGATGTTGCGCCGAATAAATAGATACCTAACATATCATGCTTTAAAATTGCGCACATTCATGGAATGGCGACAAACTACAGTACTTAAAAATCCCCATAGGTGATGATTTAACATTTTTTAGAGGCTACTAGTTTAGAGTTACAGAGGAGGTCTTGTGCTAAAATTACTGCTCTCACTCTAACGATCGCAGCTATACCTCATATGTGTGGTTTGAACACTGTTTACATTTCATGGTGCGACTTAAATATGTGTTCAAGAATTTTTATTGTTTTTTCTTAACATAGATATAAATTGTTACAGCAAATAAAGAATGATATATATAAATACAATAAATATATAAAGGTATCCCTAATAAAAAGAAACAAATGAAATAAACATAATTAACTAAGATATTCAATCAATGTTTAATAATCAATACGTATGTTATAATAAGTATTATTGTAATGAATCACTAAATTAATAAAAGGATTTTTAAAGATGTTCATGTCAAAAGATGTATTAAATAAATACCGTATTTATCGGCGTATAACACGCACCCCAAGTTTAGGAGGGAAAAAAAAACATTTAAGGGAAAAAAACTTACATTTAAATGCCCATCAATTGCAGCCTTCTCAGTGCAGCCTTGCCCCAGTGCAGCCATGTCAGTGCAGCCATGTCAGTGCAGCCTTGTCAGTGCAGCCTTGTCAGTGCAGCCTTCCCCAGTGTCCATTGCAGCCTTATCCCAGTGCAGCCTTGCCCCAGTGCAGCCATGTCAGTGCAGCCTTGTCAGTGCAGCCTTGTCAGTGCAGCCTTCCCCAGTGTCCATTGCAGCCTTATCGCAGTGCAGCCTTGCCCCAGTGCAGCCTTGTAGCTAGCAGTTTGAAAATGGCGCTACTCCCCTGCGATCCTGTGATCCCCTGCGATCCTGAGCTTCAAAATCGCCTACCGCGATTTGAAAATGGCGCCGCCGGGGCCGAAATACACCTCGGTCCTCGGCTCTTCTCGGCGGCTCCTGTTTCCTTTCGGCTCCACTCGTAGTCCCGCCCGGGATGGGTGTGACTGTGAGCGGAGCTATCCGAACCTAGACGAGTACACTCGGCTAGGTTCGGGCGGCGCTCGAGTGAAGCCGAAAGTGGCCGAGAAGAGCCGAGGACCGGCTCTGTGTATTTCGGCGCCGGCGGCGCCATTTTCAAATCGCGGTCGGCGATTTTGAAGCTCAGGATCGCAGGGGATCAGCGTATAACACACACCCACGATTTTCCCCTGATTTTAAGGGGAAAAAAGTGCATGTTATACGCCAATAAATACGTTATATATATATAAGAAGAATGTGTGTAAGAAAAGGACATTTATAGGTCATATATATTGTGTAAAGAAGAGTATTGTAACTAAGGTTGCCATGTATTTTCAAAAGTAGGTAGGTGTTTATTCAAAATGCAAGTCAATTTATCATTGACCATAATCCGGTTTAACTTTTGTGTAACATACTCAAATGTTATGTTAGGCTGATTCCAACAACGTGAATGGATATTCTAGCAGCTACGATTATATAAGAAATTAAGCGTTTGGTGTGTCTAGGTAAACTTATATTAAAATTTTTGAAAAAGAGCAATGTTAGGGGATTTAATAATATTTATCTTGGTAACTTCATGTATAAAGTCAAATATTTTTATCCAAAATTTACGTATTTTAGGACATCGCCACCAGATGTGTATCATAGAGCCTTCTAAAATATTTAGAAGAGATTTGTCGATTTTGTCGGTTCGTTTTAGCCATTCTCAAAGGAACCATGTGCCATCTCAATTGAGTTTTGTAATTAGACTCCACTATAGAGGTATTTATTGAGATTTTAGAGATATTGTTGATTGTTTTATACCATTCTGAGACTTCCCAGGAAAAATAAGATTTTTTTCCCATTGTGTCATTTATGGGAGCTTTTGTGTCGGTTCAATTAAAATATTATATATGATAGATATACGACCCGTTGTGGGATTACCGTTTCTAGTAACACAAGATTGTTCAAATAGGAATAATGTGGATGGGTGACTAATTCTATTAAGTTTATTTTCCAAGAACAAATTAATCGATTTGTATCGAGATAATTCTGAGGATGGTAATTGTAATATGGATTGATAATAGTTTCGTGAGTATAATTAATTTCCAGATAAAAAAATTCATAATACGTGACAAACCTTTATTTTTTCACCACTGAAAAAGATCAGAGGACAATCCAGGTATAAATTTAGGATTAAAGGAGATAAAGGTGTATGAGATGAACAAAGACTTTTTATTAATCGACATCTGTCCCAAATTGATAAAGAGAATGATAGATTAGGACATAAAATAGGGGGTCTCAATTTGTTAGGAATCCACATTAAAGCCACAATCGAACCTTTAGAGCATGCAATGTCCTCCATTTCAACCCAGTGTGGAGTTGGACCAGGAATTGTAGTGACAGCTAGTTGGGCTATTTGAGCTGCTTGAAAGTAAGCTATTAAATTTGGGACCCCTAGACCACCACATTTTTTTGAAGTGAAAATTGTTAGTTTATTAATTCTAGGGTGTTTTTGTCCCCAAATAAAATGTAAGATTTTCTTTTGAAATAAAAGGAGGTCTTGAGTTATGATAGGGAGATTTCGAAAAAGATATACAATTTTTGGTAAGATATTCATTTTGACTGATGAAATTCTTCCAAACCAAGAAAGATTTGACCTTGACCAATTATTCATATCTCCTGAAAGCCGTCTAAACATAGGAGGATAATTAGTAGAATAGAAAGTATTTAAGGAAGAAGTCAATTGAATTCCTAAATAAGAAAAAGAATGAGTGGCCCATTGGAAGTCAAAATTATGTTTAAATGACTGAACTGTCATTTCATTAGGTTAGGTATTGTTGTATGAGGGGAAGTAATATACATCAAAACATCATCTGCGTATAATGCACATTGTTCATAATGTCCTCAATGAATGCCTTTAATATTTGAATGATCACGTATAGCTATAGCAAGTGGTTCTATTGCAATTGGAAATAGAAGGGGCGAAAGAGGACAACCTTGTCTTGTGCCACGCTGTATATTTATGGGTTCAGATTTTAAACCTTTAGGAAGAATGTGTGCAGTGGGAGTGTGGTAAAAACACGTAGAATGCATAGGAAATAGGGGCCAAATTGAATAGTTTTTAATACCGAGAACAAATAATCCCAGGATAAACTATCAAAGGCCTTGTGAAGGTCCAATGATAACAACATAGTTTGGCAAATTAATGGGGAGTCCCAATGTGAATGGACAGCTGTACAGAGGTTTAAGGATAAACAGATTTGATCTGAGGTTTTTCGATGTTTGATAAAACCTGATTGATCCTTATGAAAATAATGTTCTAAGAAAGAATTAAGTCGTAATGCTAAGGCTTTCATGACAATTTTAAGGTGGTAGTTAATTAAAGATATAGGCCTATAGTTTGATATTTCAGTACGATCTTTATGTGGTTTGGGAATTGCGCTAATAAATATATTCCGACTGTGTGTATGCCTCATCTGACTTTTTCTGTCGCAAATTCAGATGGACTTAGATAGAGAACATGTTCTATATTTTTCCGACAGAACAAATTACTATCAGAAAATGACTATCTGTATACTGTTCCGACGCATGCTCTAAAGCAAGTATGAGACGGAAGCTATTGGCTACTGGCTATTGAACTTCCGTTTTCTAGTCCCGTCCTACGTGTTGTACGTCACCGCGTTCTGGACGGTCAGAATTTGGTGTGACCGTGTGTACGCAAGACAGCTTGAGTGGAATTCCGTTGGAACTCCATTGAACAAACCTTCAGCGTTTATTCCGACGGCAAAACGGGTCGTATGTACAGAGCATAAGAAGGTTGAAATACAAGACCAAGTGAGGTATCAATATATCAGCATATTTTTTATAATAACCATTAGAAAAACCATCAGGTCCTCGGAATTTATTCAATTTTAATGCGACTTACATATGAGTTTGCTTCTGCGCTCGAGCATGGAGGGATGAGGGGCTTTACATTTTTATTAATTTTTTTTTTTTTGCACTGTCCCTTTTAATTTATCTTTTTATCACTTTTATTGCTGTCACAAGGAATGTAAGCATCCTCTGTGACAGTAATAGGCAGTGACAGGCAGTGGCGGAACTACCGCCATAGCGACCCACGAGGGCGCTATGGGACCCGCAGCCGAGTGGGGCCCTGTGAGTTGGTGTGCAAGTGAGCGGGCGGCGGGTGAGCCGCTGAGCTGCCCATCCACTTGTACAGTCACACTGACTGTGCGAGCGGACGCAGCTGGGCGGCTCGGCAGGCGGGTAATAGAATGGACGGGAAGCTGCCAGCTGGGAGGCTCGGTGGGTGGACTGGCCAATCAGCGGGTCGCGGAGCAGAGAGGTGACATCATCTCTCACTGCCCGGCACCCGCCTTGCATCCCGGCAGTTTCGCCCTCACTCACTGTGCAGGCAGCAGAGAGATTTCATCATCTCTCTGCTGCCTGACTCAGACTGGGATACAGGAAGTGACAATCCCCATTCCCCACATTAGCAGAAAAGTGACAGTCTGCAACTTGTGGCAGGTGATGTGGCTAGTGGACAATGCGCAAATTGTGGCAGGTGACGTGGCAAGTGGACAATCCGCAATGGGTGGCAGGTGACGTGGCAAGTGGACAATTTGCAACGTGTGGCAGGTGACGTGGCAAGTGACAATCCACAACTTGTGGCAGGTGCAGTGGCAAGTGGACAATCCACAATGTGTGGCAAGTGACGTGGCAAGTGGACAATCCGCAACGTGTGGCAGGTGATGTGGCAAGTGACAATCCGCAACTTGTGACAGGTGATGTGGCAGGTGGACAATCTGCAACCTGTGGCAGGTGGACAATCTGCAACCTGTGGCAGGTGACGTGGCAAGTAGACAATTTGCAACGTGTGGCAGGTGACATGGCAAGTGACAATCCACAGCTTGTGGCAGGTGACGTGGCAAGTGGACAATGCGCAATGTGTGGCAGGTGACGTGGCAAGTGGACAATCCGCAATGGGTAGCAGGTGACATAGCAAGTGGACAATTTGCAACGTGTGGCAGGTGACGTGGCAAGTGACAATCCGCAACTTGTGGCAGGTGACGTGGCAAGTGGACAATCCACAATGTGTGGCAGGTGATGTGGCAAGTGGACAATTTGCAAGGTGTGGCAGGTGACGTGGCAAGTGACAATGCGCAACTTGTGGCAGGTGACGTGGCAAGTAGACAATCCGCAATGTGTGGCATGTGACGTGGCAAGTGCACAATCCGCAATGTGTGGTAGGTGATGTGGCAAGTGGACAATACGCAACTTGTGGCAAGTGACAATCTGCAACTTGTGGCAAGTGACATGGCAAGTGGACAATGCGCAACTTGTGGCAGGTGACGTGGCAAGTGACAATCTGCAACGTGTGACAAGTGACAATCTGCATCTGGTGGCAGGCGATGGTGGCAAGTGACACGCTCAGGGCTCCCACTGAATCTGCATTATGGTGAGTTAAACTATCTCATTTTATATAACAATGTGATAATAGAAATAATGTGTTTCAATCATCCTGACACCATAACAACCATGGTGCTGTGATGATTGAAGCACCAACATCAGCCATTGCCCCGATAAATTGCCCCCAAAAAAACGTATTTTCTGGCAGCGCCCCTCCCGGGACTAGACTCTGGATCTGCCCCTGCGGTGAGGATGAGGAATGTAAGTTTACTGTTAAGCCTCCCGGGCCCCGCGAGTCCAGCCCTGTCCCGACACACGCAGCCGCATACAGCAGGAGGTGGGAGCAGAGTAGGCGGGAGCAGAGTGGGCGTGGCAGAACGCTCGAGCGCACCTGTGAAGGGACATCGTTTTCGGCACATGAGGAGGCTCTGGAGTCTGGACAGGAGGTAGGAAGGGAGTGGGAGACTGTCATCTGTTTTACACTATTTTGCTATTTTTGTGAAGAAAATGTTTGCTATATTTTTTCATTAGGATAATTTCGGCACTAAGAGAGGGGGAGCAATGCCAGGTTCAAGGGTGCAGAATGTTCCTAAAAGCTTAAGAATAAACTTGATTAAACTACCATTAGGGTCACTGTTCATCATTGCTGTCTTATTTCTCCCCTATTTGTCTTGTATTTACACATAAGTTAAATCAGAACAGAAATGTGTTAGGAAGCATGGAGGTCAGCAATGTGTGTCCTTCAGGGGCTGCATACAGTATACTGCATACTTCTTTGTTTGAAATTATTATAAGCTGTTGCCTGGGTACTGTGCCACATGGGTGTGGTAATCTGTTGTTCAATGTCATTAGTTCATTTTTTCTGGTGGGGGGGGGGGGGTGTTTGCAACATTTTGCTATGGGGCCCTGTGATTTCTAGTTACGCCCCTGGTGACAGGTACTTTTTATGGAGGCATCTGGGGTCTATAAGACCCTAAATCCCTCCTTTGCACTTAAAAGCATCCAAATAGTCAAGTTTGCCTGTTTTGAATACTGTAATTTCTTTTAAATTTGGCGCCTTTAAGGCTTCAATAATCCGAAAGTGATGTCATGACAACACTTCTGGGTTACTAGATCTGAGACCCGATAGATCCGAGACCCGATCAAAGCCAATTCCGGTTGGATGGGAGAGTCCGCTGCTTGTAATAACAGCCAAGCAACTTCTAAGCCTCATTGGTTGTTATTACAAGAAAGCATAATATAATCCTACCTTGTTTCTTGGATGTTGTTAAGACACTTTCACTGTTACTTTTCACCCCCACCTTCACGGGGCATGCTCTCAAAGGCTAAGCTTAGAGCTAATGCATCAGGGGAGAGAAAGAGCATGTGAGGGGTTTGAGTCAGAGAAAGAGCTTGCTCCTGTGATGTGGAGGTGAACAGTAACAGGGGGCATGTCTTAACAACATCCTAGCAACAAGGCAGGACAGGAGGATGCAATCTCTGGCAGTTTTTCAGTCAGGCTTCATGAGGTATGTAAAGGGTCTACACCCATAGCAAGGTCATTATTTAACTTTGGTCAGAGCTGCACAGTTTGTTTTTATCTACAGGCGCCCCTTACCTCCATAGGCATTTTTTTTGGTAAAGATGAACTAACCCTTTACAGTTCAACTACAGCTAAAATGTTGTATTCCAGTTTTCAATGGAGTAGGAAAATAAACTTCTGTGAGATAAAAAAAATATATTTCAAGGAAAATTATATTGGTCTTGGGTAATTTTCCTTTTGTAAGCTTGTAAGGTTCTTAAATCTTATTTAACTTTTAAAATTTTATATATAAAATCGTTATTTGGCAAACAAAGGATTCCCAGGGAATTATGGGTTAGATGAAGAGTACTTCCCTCTCAGTTAGGATGTGTCTCTTTGAAACTTCATAGAGAAACATCAAATTAGGAATGGGTCACTTTTCTGATTCATTCTCTTGCATGTGCAAATATTAAGTTGAGCTACTGAGCTTTGTAAACATGAGTCTTTTTCTATCAAAGAAGCTAAAAATACTCAGGAAACTTTGTGAAAATGAGCGGAGAGCTCCACCTGCTGGTTACATTATGTCCACCTTTGGGGTTTTTTCCCTCACTTATGATTATACTTGACACCAGTCAAATAAATAGGAAGTGAAGATCAATCTCCCAAGTAGAGACAAAGACACTAAGAGAAAGCTCCAACCCTTCCCTACTTTATCTTTTTAATTGCTAGTGCTATAGCAAAAACCAACGACCAAGCCTCTTGATTGTTAAATACAAATATGCTTTTCAAGCTGAATGGAAAATGCTGTAAATGCTACAAAAAGGAATTGGTAACAGCAGCAACACACACAATGAAAATATTTATTACTGACAACTTCATACATGTTTTATAATTACATTAATTTAACATTTTCTGAAGGAACAGTAACAGCACAAACCCTAAAGCAGATCTTTCATTACATCTGTCAATTAAGATTATTATTTTTTTTTTGTTTTGCATAAGTTTGTTTTGAAAAGAAGTGATAACATGAAATCGAGTCCTGCTTCTGAAACAGGATAGAATCCCATCTCTGTAGTAACATAGTTAATCTCTCCATGTTCCTTCTGGTATCATGAGCTGCAAGTGCAGATTTCACATCTGCTTCAATAACTTAAACTTTTATTTTTGGCATTGGTCCATTGAGTAAATGAAAACCAGCAGGGCTTTGTTGTTCTTACAATATAGAAAAGGTACAATTATTATAAAAAATGTATGCAAATTATTTATTATATACAGTACCTACCTCCACCCATTTCTACCACACTGCTGTGTCATTAATGTGTATAAATGATGTCTGTGTGCTTAACAGTGCCTTTCATTAAAGTGAACTCATCATTAGGAACAAGAACGCAAATTAGGGAAGTCAGAATAAAACAATATTTCTTCGAGGTTACTCACTCTCGAAGAAATAGCACTACCCCTGAAGGAGCCCTTGTCATTTACCCAGTTCTTTCCCAAGATTAGTGCAGAGGCAGGTTCAATGATCAGTCTAGGGGATTTTATGATTTCCATTGCTTTCATTGCTGAATAACTTGGGATGGCATGTAGGTCAATGTGGGATACTCCAGATTCCCTAATTCTAGACAGGACACTTTACTTTTACTAAGTCTCTCAGAGCAGTCTCCATGTAAGAGCCAGTACAAATGGAAGGTCTGAGTCTCTTTGCAGGAGCTATCCCAGTCAGGAATATTACTATTTCTCTACTCCAAGGGTACAGCAGGCAGTCACAAAAGCCCTGGGATCAGGTCAGTACTCACAATGTTAAAGGATCACTGGATGCCTCCTTCCAGTATCCAGCGGACACTCTTCAGTGAGGGAGAGTAGGGATAAGCCAGATGTTCGAGTCAAATGTAAGTTCGACTTGAACTTCGGGTGTTCGCCTGTGCAGTGAACATTATGCGGTGCTCACGACAAATTCAAAAGCCACGGAACACCGTTAAAGTCTAATGCCCTGTACACACGGATGGTTTTCCCGTCGTAATAAACTCTGAAGGTTTTTCCGAAGGAGTTCCGACGGAATTCCGCTCAAGCTGTCTTTCATACACACGGTCACAACAAATTTTGACCGTCCAGAACGCGGTGACGTACAACACGTACAACGGGACTAGAAAACGGAAGTTCAATAGCCAGTAGCCAATAGCTTCCGTCTCGTACTTGCTTCAGAGTATGCGTCGTTTTTGCTACGTCGGAACAGCATACAGACGAGTGGTTTTCCCCCTGATAGGAATTGGTTCCGTGTGAAAAATTTAGAACATGTTTTCTTTCTAGGTCCGTCAGAATTTTCGATGTGAATAGTCCAATGGGGCATACACACGATCGGAATATACGATGAAAAGCTCCCGTCTGACTTTTTCTGCTTGTGTGTACATGGCATATGGGACACTAACATGAAAAATCAAAAGTGCTCATTTTAAAGTCTTATATGCAAGTTATTGCCATAAAAAGTGTATGGGGACCTGGGTCCCGCCCCAGGGGACATGTATCAATGCAAAAAAAAAGTTTTTAAAACGGCCGTTTTTTCAGGAGCAGTGATTTTAATAATGCTTAAAGTGAAACAATAAAAATGAAATATTCCTTTAAATATCGTGCCTGGGGGATGTTCTTAGTATGCTTGTAAAGTAGCACATCTTTTCTGTGTTTAGAACAATACCACAGCAAAATGACATTTCTAAGGGAAAAATACTGCATTTAAATTTGTATTGTCGGATCTGGGCAATATAGATACAAATCATTGAAAAAAATGGCATGGGGATCTAGGTCCTGCCCCAGGGCACATGTATCAATGCAAAAAAAAAGTTTTGAAAATGGACATTTTTTCAGGAGCAGTGATTTTAATAATACTTAAAGTGAAACAATAAAAATGAAATTTTCCTTTAAATATCGTGCCTGGTGGTGTCCTTAGTATGCCTGTAAAGTAGCGCATCTTTCCTGTGTTTATAACAATACCACAGCAAAATGACATTTGTAAAGGAAAAAAAATCTCATTTAAAACTACTCCCAGCTGTGACGTACCTGGTTTGTGAGCTTGACATGTAGAGGACAGCCTCTTCTACCACACCGGCATTGTGGGTCACTGGAGGTGACCCACAAATGACAGTAGGGGTACAATGTACCCGATACCCAATCACATGGGAGGGTTGGATCTGGGGGTCCTCCCCATGTTGAGGACATGTGGCCTGGTATGGTTCAGGAGGGGGGGCGCTCTCTCGCTCGGATAAGGGTTTGGTATGGATTTTGGGGGGACCCCTACGCCATTTTTAAAAAAATTTTGGTGCAGGGTTCCCCTTAATATCCATACCAGACCTGAAGGGCCTGGTATGGTTTTTGGGGGGACCCCCACGCATTTTTTTAACATTTTGGTGCGGGGTTTCCCTTAATATTCTTACCAGACCCAAAGGGCCTGGTAATGGACTGCGGGGGGACCCATGCCGTTTTTTTCAATGATTTTTATCTGTATTGCCGGGATACGACAATTCATTACAGCCGCGAGCAGTTTTAAATGACGTTTTTTTTCTTTAGAAATGTCATTTAGCTGTGGTATTGTTCTAAACACAAGAACAATGCGCTACTTTACTGGCATACTTTTATTGTTTCACTTTAAGCGTTAATAAAATCACTGCTCCTGAAAAAATGGCCATTTTTAAAACTTTTTTTTTGCATTGATACATTTCCCCTGGGGCAGGACCCGGGTCCCCAAACACTTTTTATGGCATTAACTTGCATATAAGCCTTTAAAATGAGCACTTTTGATTTTTCATGCTAGACTTTAACTGTGTTCGCTTGTTCGGACAAATTTTTTGCCTGTTCGCATGTTCTGGTACGAACCGAACTGAGGGGTGTTTGGCTCATCCCTAAGGGAGAGGTTAGTGCTCACAATGCCATAGGACAATTACATTAAAATGTAATTTTCTAATGAACCCATTAAGGGCAAAATAACAGGTTACTTGATAACTCTTACCCCTTTCTTATTGCTGACACTGATGTTCCGAATGGTTCCAAACCACCCCGTTTGCTCACTGGAGCAAAATGAACTACCAGGTTTGGGGGATCTGTTGACGTCCTCTTCCCTTCCTCTCAATATGTTGTGCTGAGTTCCTGAGCACCCAACCACCAGAAGATTGAAATGTGATGGTGCGCATAGGGTCTTTATTGTAATAACACCAACCAGGCTGATTTGGAGCTTACACAGGGCTTTTTCACAAGGGTCTGGTGGGTGGATGACAAAGCGAAGGAAAGGGTGAAAAATATGTTTCAGCAGCAAGGGTGTGGGGTATAGAAAGTAATAAAGAAATACAAATCATTTGCAGTCTGTAAAAGAAGATGCTTCATACTTACGTTTCTGATGGGTATTTTTCCCCGAATCCTACATTTTTAATGTAGAGTTGAACTAAGGGCAATATAAAAATGACATATATGATGCAGTCTGCCAATGGCATTAACTCATCAGTATTTTCCTGTAGTCTTATGTACAAAAGAATGCTTTATGGCTCATGCGCATTAAACTATAATAATTTTTTCACAAACAGAATTCACATACATAGTTCAAATTTGGATGTTTCAGATAAAAAACTAGAAAATTTTTCCATTCTTCACTTTCGATTTTTGGTCTCCTATGCTCAAAAACAAATCAAAATCGAATGAATATTTCAAAATTGAAACAAAATTCTGCTTGAGTATAACCAGCCTAAAAATTAACTATCCTCAAAGTTCTGTTGGCTGTACTTCTCTTGTGGATCACAGGTCACAAGGGTACGTTTAGGTTTGTCCTCCTATAAACCAGAGTCAGTTGACAGCAGACTATTACCCACTATCACATGACGCGGAAGAGCTTCCCTAATGTTTGAAAAGGCCACCCGACTGCCTTATTGACAGCTGGTTCCACCTTTTAGCCAATCCCGCCCCCTGCCCTGCCCAGCGCATCAGTGAGCACTGGCGGAGCAGAGCGAAGAGCAGTGACTGACAGTCACTGCTCTCTGCTCAGAGCAAATGGAGAACTGAGTAATCAGCGGTCAGGTGATCGCTCAGTTCTTGGACTTAGAGCCAATGTAGCATCACTCAGATGCTTTAGCATAATGTTGAGTATGGATCTTTTTTTTAAAAAAAAGCACATGCTTTTTAAATTGGAACTAAACTGTATCTGAGCACCACAAACTGAAAACACTGTTTAATGCATGTGTAATATTCAAAGCAAACACATCTATTCATGTCTCCATGATTTATTTTAGAAATCACTTTGAAAAACACCCCATAGCATTTCTGACTTCAGCCATCTTGAGTAAGGGCAGACGATTCATGTAGCATTTACTTCCTGCAATCCATCTGCCCTTAGCCCGGGCATTCAGTCAGGAGGGTGTGCTTAGCTGAGAAAACCCCTCCCCCCCTCCTCCAGATGAAAGAAAAGGAAATGCTATTGTAGCACGGACCTTGGACTGGTCTGGCTGTTTGCTCCCAGGTTCCATTCCCTGATAGGCACACAGCAGCCAGGCACACAGTGGGGTTTATTTACTAAAGGCAAATCCACTCTACACTACAAGTGCACTTGGAAGTGCAGTCATTGTAGACCTGAGGGGGACATGCAGGGAAAATAAAAAACAGCATTTTTGCTTGTACATGATTGGATGATAAAATCAGCAGAGCTTCCCCTCATTTCAGATCTTCCCCTCAGATTTACAGCGACTGCACTTCCAAATGCACTTGTAGTGCAGAGTGGATTTGCCTTTACTAAATCAACCCCAGGGTTTCACAGTCACTCAAGTTAGAGAACAAACTGCATGTTTTGTGTTTTTTATTTTGTTAAAACAGGCTGTGGATGGGCCTTGGAATACTCTAATAAACTTCAATAAGCAAACGAGCTTCGGATGTATTTCTCCTTTAAAACAGTCAGTTTTTACTCATAAAGCTTTAACCTTTTTTCCAACAGAAAAAAATTCTCCTGGTTTCTAATTTAAAACTACATATCAATATAAGAGTAGAGTGTCCAAAGGGTGGCAGCACTGCTGTGAGAATTCTCTGCAGAATAAACAGTATCACACCATTACAGGAAGTGGAAAAATACCTGATCTTCTGGCAGGATCAACATGTAATACAACTCTGTGGGATTTATAAAAACAAAAACTGCATACACAGTATTTCATTTTTTTATTTTGACCGTAGTTCCACTTTAGGTTTGCCGGATCAATTCCAATTTCTGCTTTAACCACTTGCCGACCGCCAATAGCCAAAAAACGGGTGCAGGGCAGTTGGATAACTCTGGGAGGGCGTACTATAACGTCCTCCCAGAATCGTGCTCCCGTGCACCCCTTGGGGGGCGCACCCAGGAATATCCGTGACCGCCGGGTTCAGGGGACCCGGGGCATCATGGTCATGGTAGAAGGCCGATGGCAGCGCCTTTACCACATGATCGCTCCATCAAATGACGAAGCAATCAATTGTAAACAAGCCGGTGCATGCCCGGTTCATCTCTCCCCTCTCTGTACCAATCGGTACAGTGTGAGAGGAGAGGGGGAGAGATCGGTTGCAGCAACACTGTGGGCTTGATCTGTAGTGCCCACAGCGCTGCTCTGTGCCAATTCCTGCCTCATCCATTCATGCTCAGCCATATCATCCATACTCACAGCCATCCATACTCATCCATCCATCCATGCTCAGCCATCCCCATCCATACTTAGCAATGCCATCCATACTCATCCATCCATACTCAGCCATGCCATCCATACTTAGCCATCCATCCATGCTCAGCCATCCCATCCATACTCAGCCATCCATCCATGCTCACCCATCTATCCATGCTCAGCTATCCCCACCCATGCTCAGCCATCCCCATCCTCGGCTCATCCATCCCCATCCATGGCTCATCCATGGCTCATCCATGCCACATCAGTTCTCATCTGTGCCACATACATGCCACTACAGTGCCCATCAGTGCCAATACAGTGACTCACAAAAGTGTAATAAGTAGTCAAATTAGATTTGAAATGTATGCCCCTAGAACACCTGACGGTGCTCCCTGCATTTTGGGCCTTTGTGGCCAGGCTGTGTAAAAGTCTCACACACGTGGTATCGTTATACTCAGGAGGAGTAGCAGAATGTATTTTGTGGTGTGATTTCTGCTATGTACATGCTATGTGTTAGAAATATTGTATAATATGTCAACTTTGTGTAAAAAAAAAATGCGTTTTCATTTTCATTCATTTTTCACATTTTCCAAAAACTTGTGGAAAAAAATACATGTTCAAAAGACTTGTTATGCCTCTAAGAATATACGTTGGGGTGTTTGCTTTCCAAAATGGGGTAATGTTTCCATTGTCCTGGTGCTCCAGGACCTTCAAAATTGCAAGAGGCAGTCAAGAAATTATATGTGTAATTTATGTCCCTAGAACACCTGATGGTGCTCCCTGCATGTTGGGCCTCTGTATGTGGCCAGGCTGTGTAAAAGTCTCACACATGTGGTATCGCCATACTCAGGTGGAATAGTAGAATGTGTTTTGGGGTGTAATTTGTGGCATGCATATGCTGTGTGTGGGAAATGACCTGTTAACAATTTTGTGGAAGAAAAAAAAGAAAAAAAAAATCTTCATTATGCAAAGAATTGTTGGAAAAAAATTACAACTTTAAAAAACTCACTATGCCTATCACTAAAGACTTTGGAATGTCTACTTTCCAAAAAGGGGTCATTTGTAGGGTATTTGTACTTTCCTGGATTGTTAGGTCTCAAGAAATGAGATAGGCCGTCAGTGCATCAGGTGTGATCAATTTGCAATGATTGGCACCATAGATTGACTCTATAACTTTCACAAAGACCAAATAATATACACAGATTTGGGTTATTTTTTACCAAAGATATGTAGCAGTATAACTTTTTGCCAAAATTTATGAAGGAAAATTACAAATTTGCAAAATTTTATAACAGAAACAAAGAAAAATGCTTTTTTTTTTTTTTACAGAATTTGAGGTCTTTTTTCATTTATAGCGCAAAAAATAAAAAACATAGCGGTGAATAAATACCACCAAAAGAAAGCACTATTTGTGTGAAAAAAGGACACACTTTTAATATGGGTTCAGTGTTGCATGACTGAGTAATTGTCATTCAAAATGTGAGAGCACTGAAAGCTGAAAATTGGTCTGGTTAGGAAGGGGGTTTAAGTGTCCAGTGGGTAAGTGGTTAATGCAGAAATTAGAACTGGTCTGATAATTTTTATGCACTTGTTGAATTTGATGCCCTTTATACCAAATTCAGGTCAAGACAAAAAAATAAAAATCTGATTCTTCCAACATAACACCACAGAGTTACGTGGCATGGGAATAACAAACACAAAGAGACATCGGTATCAGATACTGCAACCGAAAGACAAATAGCTGAGCCCACGCCACGCTCCATGCTGTAACCTTAGAAATGTTTTCAAATTTAAAGGGCCTGTGAAAATGTCACACAGCTATCAATACTCAATCGAGATGACCTTGACATAAAACATGGAGACATGTTTGGTTAAGCTGACCGCTAAAACCGGTCAAGCCGTTGGCCGCAGGCTTAGATCACGATAAAAGTTTATTATATCTCAATGCACATTGCCATTGGACCAGGAACATGCTTCGGAACTTTTATTATTTTTGGATGTTAGTTGTGATTTACCCTCTTCCCGTTTTTACAGAAATAGAGAAAGCAGCCTAAATTTACCTGCAGAAATATACTAGGAAATATGATGCTTTATTTAACATCAGGACTTTAGCCTTCTATGTTGTTATACGAGATTTTATTTGAAAACTGAAAAAAAGTTGTATCTAGTTACAACAATTCACCCCGTGGCCCTGTGTAATACCATAATTACTCTCTTAAATTTCTCTTTGCTTAACAGCATCCATCCTGTTTTCTGTTGTTACCGTATACCTCATTGGAAAGACAAAGAACGATTGTGAAAATAGGCAATAAGCCAGCATGTCGATGCCTGTTTTTAATTTGAGGTTACAGGCTTCTCTCTGTAGTGTAACATTATAAAACTATTTAATACTTTACTTGAAATGATAATTAGAGCAACGGTGTTCTGTTCCATGCAACACAGTGTTTGTTTTGCTGAATAATTTTAGATTTTCTATAGAGAATTTAGAAATAACATACCCCCTTCTAAAGAAGAACTCCAATCTAATTGGAAAGCAAGGCATTGTTTTTTTTTTTTCACAAGAAGCAAGGCATTGTTTTAAACGCAAAGCCATTGTCTTTCCTATATGAAGTTAGCTATTGGGTTTACATCTGTAGCACTTACCCCATGAGGAACCACTGTATTTTATTGGGTTCTCCAGCCCTGCCTTGTACCTGGACCTGACAATCTCTGGCATGCCTAAAACAGAGGAATGGGCTTTATTAGTCGTCATTGCACTTCCCTACAGTGACAATGGTAGAACAAGCCTGCACACTGAGGGGTTCATTTATTAAAGGCAAATAGGCTGTTCACTTTGTAAGGGAAGTTGCCCTTTGTAAAGGAAACTGCCCCAGAGCGTAGTGAATGAGATGAAGTTCTGTAGACTTCTATTATTCAAACGTGCCAGCAGAACTGCTTTTTTTTTAGTTTCCTTTCATGTAATTGGGTAATCTTTGCATAGCGGATCTTCTCCATATTCACTGAGTTCTGATCCCTTGCAAAGTGAACAGTCTATTTACCTATCCCTGAATGTCAGTGTAGCGCTCTTCCCCGCAGGGGGTTGCTGAATAGATGCTCAGGGTTCTTTTCCCAGTAATTGTCCTGCAGCCAGGCACACAATTACAGTCACTCCCACTATGGCTCAATGAACAGTCTAGGGGTATGCTTTTCTGATGCTTTTATGTAGAATGTGAACTTGAACTTGGATAGGTTCAAGGTAACTGAGCTACTCCAATAACATTTAGTAGTGAACTTGAGGACACTATTCTTCTTCTGAATAAGGTAAGCAAGGGTCATTGCTTGCAGAAAATATTGGATCAAGCTTTCTAGGAACACTTTAGTAGTTAATTCTCTTTAGGTAGAATTGTTTCTGTTGCAAGAGATTTAGCAGAGCAATAATGTGAGAAAAGAGTCCTTGTTGCAGCAGATAGTGGACTGAGCTTTTCAGGACATCAGACAAAATATCCCCTTTGGACAACCTGATTCTAACACAAGAGGAATGGCAGTAGCACATAGTCTCAAGGATCTCTCAGACCCACTTCATCCACCTACCTTGCCTACGGATCCAACAAGCCATTACCATCAATACTGGCAGGTGGATGGACACACCCAGGACCCTTCAATCTTAGGACAAGCATGGTAACACAGCCACTGGAACTTGGTGATAGAGATTGGCTTTCTGGGTTAACCTTGGACCATTTTAGAGGCTGTTATTCATATGCAATTTGAGAGACAGTTGCCTTCTTCTATATCTATATAAGGTTACCTGGGTCTAAGCGCTTCATGGAACATTTAGCTGCAGCTCTTCTTTGACACTCCCTACCAGGAGCTATTCCCAGCAGCTAAGATCCACAGACTGTCATCCCTTTTCCCTGCATAGGTCTCCATAGCAAAAGCCTGATCACTTTTGTTGTTCTGACGGATCTCTCACACAGCCTCTACTCACTAATGTCCTTGGATAATTGGTTCCCACCTTCCAATATCTCCCAGATATATTTACAGTGATACCAGACTAATGTCCCCAGACAAAGAGTCCCTTAGTCAGCCTAAGCAAAAATCAAAAGTGCCCATTTTGAAAGCTTCTATGCAAGTAATTGGGCATACAATGGTTATAGGGGTCCAGGTCCTGCACTGGGGGACATGTAAAAAAAAAAAGTTTGTAAAAAACTTAATTTTTAAATGAGCAGTGATTTTTTGATTTTTAAAGTGAAAGCATAAAAATAAAAATCCTTTCATTATAGTGCCTGGGGGGGGGGGGGGGGTCCCCTTAGTCTACCTGTAAAGTGGCAGATCTATACCATGTCTAGAATCTGCTGCAGCAATAATTGCTTTTATAAAGCCAAAAAAAATGTCAATTTCCCTGCAAGCTGCCTATAATTTGCACAGCAACAGCTGGGGAGCCAGTGTGAATGATGAGGCCACAATGTCGTGCACTGGGTACAAGATTTGAGATTTTTTGGATACATTCTGGTGTCACTTTGACTTTGGATAGAAGTAACGCGTGCAAAAAAATTGGTCATTGAGTGTCGGTGGTGCCTTCCCACCATAATCCTATAGAGGTAATCTTGATGAAAGCAAGAATTAGCCTTGCTGAAAAAATTGCAATGATATGCACCTGTCAAACAGGTGCAGGAAAATTGGTCTTTGGGTGTTAATTGTGCCCATGAAACCTGTACCAAAAACATTCTTCCAGATGAAATTGGATTGAACATCCTCAAAGATAGGCAGCCTCAAAGTCCTGCAGAGATTCCACATCCCAAAAAGACTTAATCAGTGACATCGGCATCAGGGGCTTCATATCTGGTAATCTAGGACTAATTCATTTTTATAAAAGTCAAACGGTCCACGGAGTCTGTGGATAGACATGTTCTATGATCAGTAATGAAACCTCCTGCAGCACTGAATGCCCGCTGAAAGCACGCTGGATGCAGGGCAGCCCAACAACTCAATAACATACTGGGCAAGTTCTGGCCAGTGGTCTATTCTCATGACCCAGTAAGTCAGTGGACCGTCAGCTGGAAAGCTCTCCATCTCTGTTTTGGCCCCGAGGTAATTGTCCACCATGTGATGCAGACGCTGCCGATGGGATGTGGAAGCTGACAGCCCTGGGCGGCGAAGACTAAAAAAATTCCGAAATGCCTCACTTAGGCATTACTGCTTCAGCCAATCAGGGCTTCCAATGCACTGTTCAGCACCGCAATGCATTGTGGTTGATTCGGGGGGGGCCGAACTACCGTTTGTTCGGCTGTTCGTCGAACGTCCGAACAGCTACAGTTCGGCCCGAACTTATGCTCGGTCGCCCATCCCTAATCGCAAGATCGCCAGGTGTTATTTTAATTAAAACTACAAGATTTAAAATATTGAATATTCATTTTGAAATTACATTAACATGTTAAAGTTATAGGAGATTTTGGTGATTGGTTTACATCTAATTTAAAAAAGCACCATGTCTATAGAGATTGGCCATCTGGGGCCAACCCTTTGTTTGTTGCCTTTATATCTAGGCCTGCTTTCACCATGGTGCTTTAGGCCACAAGCTACCAGTAACGCTATGGTATATAAAGCCCTGGACACAGACTTGGTCATATTTTCCATGCTCATTATCTGATGCGTTGTCTAGCTGACCCTAGCTATAGCCTTCCTACCTCCAGCCTGGCAGTCTGATGTATACCCTGCTGGAGATGTAAGTCACAGTTGAGTGATACACTCGGCCCCATGCAACGTTACAAATATATTCCTCCCTTTAGAGTGACCTATTCAGGAAAGCTGTGCGAACCACTGAAAATGATGTCAAATATTTGTTTTGGGCCATCTCAAATAAAAATGCCGAAATGTTCTTTCAAAGCTCCCAAAATACTAATGCCCGTAATATGGAAAATGCATTACCATTTGACTTCTTGAAAGCCGTTTACATGCTGTAGATTCTGTGAAATGTCATCTTTTGCTTCTGAAGTTCTTCCCGTAGACTTGAAGTATTAAATAAACATTAGATATTTCAAACTTCAGAAGCACTTTTTTTTTCAAAAAATGACAAATCCAATACACAGCATAATGCGGCACCAGAGGGGAGCGTTACATTTAATTATTTACACAAGCGACATGTCATTTTGGCTGGCGAAGTGTGACAGGAAAATAAGTCTTGGGGGTAAGAGCAGCTCTTTTATGACCACAACCATTTCTTTAGTGAACCAACCCTATGGTGTAAGGTATTGCAAACTGACAATTACAGTATCCTTATTTTCAATATCTTTTTTTTCTTTTTAAACAAAATGTTTAATAGAGTAGAACATTACAGGTGTACCAATAGCTTCTGGTACAGCAAGGATGCTATTACAGGTGATGATCAGAGCAGTGGTAGCCAGAAACATTCTTAACCACTTATCCCCTGGAAGTTTTACAGTACCACTCTTAATGACCAGGCCATTTTTTGCTATACTGAGCTACTTTAACTGACAATTGAGTGGTTGGCCGAAACTATACCCAAATAAAATGTATGTCATTTTTTTCTCACTAATAGAGCTTTCTTTTGGTGGTATTTGATCACCTCTGCAGTTTTTATTTTTTGCGCTATAAACAAAAAAAGAGCGACAATTTAAAAAAAAAAAAAAAAAACAATATTTCTTACTTACTGCTATAAAACAAATTAAATAAAAAAAATTGAAAACATTTAATTTCTTCATTAATTTAGGCCAATTTGTATTCTGCTACATATTTTTGATAAAAAAATCCCAACAAGCGTATATAGATTGGTTTGCGCAAAAATTATAGTGTCTACAAACTATGGGATAGATTTACGGAATTTTTATTTATTTATTTTTACTAGTAATGGTGGAGATCAGTGACTTATAGCGGGACTGCGACTTTGCGGTGGACAGATTGGACACTAAGTGACACTTTTTTGGGGATCAGTGACACTAATATGCCCCGTACACACGGTCGGATTTTCCGACGGAAAATGTGTGATAGGACCTTGTTGTCAGAAATTCCGACCGTGTGTAGGCTCCATCACACATTTTCCATCGGATTTTCCGACACACAAAGTTTGAGAGCAGGATATAAAGTTTTCCGACAACAAAATCCGTTGTTGGAAATTCCGATCGTGTGTACACAAATCCGACGGACAAAGTGCCACACATGCTCAGAATTAGGGATGAGCCGAACACCCCCCGGTTCGGTTCGCACCAGAACCCGCGAACGGACCGCAAGTTCGCACGAACGTTAGAACCCCATTGACGTCTATGGGACTCGAACGTTCGAAATCAAAAGTGCTCATTTTAAAGGCTAATTTGCATGGTATTGTCCTAAAAAGGGTTTGGGGACCCGGGTCCTACCCCAGGGGACATGTATCAATGCAAAAAAAACTTTTAAAAACGGCCGTTTTTTCGGGAGCAGTGATTTTAATGATGCTTAAAGTAAAAAAAAAAAAGTGAAATATTCCTTTAAATATCGTACCTGGGGGGTGTCTATAGTATGCCTGTAAAGTGACGCGTGTTTCCCATGTTTAGAACAGTCCCTGCACCAAATGTCATTTTTAAAGGAAAAAATCTCATTTAAAACTGCTTGCGGGTTTAATGTCATGTCGGGTCATGGCAATATGGATGAAAATCAGTGAGACAAACGGCATGGGTACCCCCCAGTCCATTACCAGGCCCTTTGGGTCTTGTATGGATATTAAGGGGAACCCCGCACCCAAATTAAAATAAGGAAAGGTCCCTATATACTCTGAACAGCAGTATTCAGGCGGTGCAAACAAGACAGGGACTGTAGGTTTGTTGTTAAGTAGAATCTGTTTGTAATTTTGAACATTTTTAATGTGTTTAGCTCCAGCCAAAAAATCTTTTCTAAGCTTTTTGGAAAACATAGGGAAGGGTTATCACCCCTGTGACATTTGTTTTGCGTCTTTCCTCCTCTTCAGAAGATTTCACCTCACTTTTTTGTCCCAATGAAAAATGTTTTTGGAAAATTTGGGTTTTTTTGTGGAACAAGGATTGGAAAGCATCAGTGGAAAGGAGAAATTGTTTTCCCATATTAACTCTTACAGGAGAGAATTTCCCTTCCTTAGGGGTAGATTTCATCTCACTTCCTGTTGTCTCCTTCCGTTTGCAAGTAGGAGTCGTTTGTAAGTTAGATGTTTGAAAGTAGGGTCCTGCCCTATATACTCAGCAGAAATTTGGGCCTTAGGTGTTGCTGTGGCCAAAACACTGTAAGCCCTCACAGGGCCCTGCTGTGAAATATTAGATCAAGAATTGTAATTACATGCCCCTGTTGAACAGGAGCTGAAAAATTAGGCCTTAAGCACTGGTGCTGGTGCCACAACACTGCAACCCCTCACAGACACTCTAGTTGGAACGCAGGAACGAGCCCTGCTGCAAAGTATTGCATCAAAAATTGTAATTACACGCCCCTGTTAGACAGGGGCAGAAAAATTGGGTCTTAGGCACTGGTGCTGGTGCCACAACACTGCAACCCCTCACAGACACTCTAGTTGAAACGCAGGAACAAGCCCTGCTGCAAAGTATTGCATCAAAAATTGTAATTACACGCCCCTGTTAGACAGGGGCTGAAAAATTGGGTCTTAGGCACTGGTGCTGGTGCCACAACACTGCAACCCCTCACAGACACTCTAGTTGGAATGCAGGAACGAGCCCTGCTGCAAAGTATTACATCAAAAATTGTAATTACACGCCCCTGTTAAACAGGGGCTGAAAAATTGTGCCTTAGGCACTGGTGGTGGCGCCCAGAACCAAAAATGTTCTTACAAGCTATCAGCGTGATGATTGAGGAGGAAGAGGATAATTACTCAGGGATAGTCACTCAGCATCAGCATAGGCAGTCTTTGAAGGGATCTGAGATTTCAAAAAAAATTATTCGGTTACATCTGCATCAGGTGCTTGGTAGCTGGTGGTGATCCAAGACTGATTCATTTTTATGAAGGTCAGCCGATCGACCGAGTCGGTGGACAGACGCACCCTGTGATCGGTTACCACGCCTCCAGCAGCACTGAATGTGCGTTCCGAAAGAACGCTGGATGCAGGACAGGCCAGTAGCTCAATTGCATACTGTGCAAGCTCTGGCCAGTGATCCATCCTCAAGACCCAGTAACCCAGAGGATTTTCGGTGGGAAAGGTGTCCAAGTCTGATCTTGCCCCTAGGTATTCCTGCACCATGTAAAACAGACGCTGGCGATGGTTGCTGGAACCGATCATACCTTGGGGCTGCGGACCAAAAAATTGTCTGAACGCATCGGTCAGACGGCCACCTTCTCCACCGCTCCTTCTTTGACTGACCGAAGCCTCAGCAACACGTTGTCCAGAAACAGGAGTTTGTAACCTCCCAGTCTCTGGGAACGCGTTGCACAGACCTTTCTGCAAGGCCTCCCGAAGATGTTTCATCCTCTGCTCCCTCTGCGATGGCAAGATAAGGTCCGCAACCTTACCCTTGTAACGTGGATCAAGGAGGGTTGCCAGCCAGTATTGGGCCTTCTCCTTGATACCACGAATACGAGGATCCTTACGCAGGCTTTGCAGGATCAGGGAGGCCATGCAGCGTAGGTTTGCTGAGGCATTCGGTCCGGAGTCCTCTGGGTCACTAAGGACAACAACGTCCGCAGCCACCTCCTCCCAGCCACGTACAAGTCCATGTGTTCCTTGGGACTGATCCCTTAAAGACTGCTGATGCTGAGTGCCAGGCTCCACCTCCATACTGACACAATCTTCCTCCTCCTCCTCCTCCTCCTCCTCGTCCTCTTCCTGTGTGATCGGCGGGCACGCAGGAACACTGTCTGGATAAAGGGGGCCTTGAGAGCTAAGGAAGTCCTCCTCTTCCTGCCTCTGTTCTGCCTCAAGTGCCCTGTCCATTATTCCACGCAGCGTGTGCTCCAACAGGTGGACAAGGGGGACAGTGTCACTGATGCATGCACTGTCAGTGCTCACCATCCTCGTGGCCTCCTCGAATGGTGACAGGACAGTGCATGCATCCCTGATCATGGCCCACTGGCGTGGGGAAAAAAAACCAAGGTCCCCTGACCCTGTCCTGGTGCCATAGTCGCACAGGTACTCATTGATGGCCCTCTGCTGCGTGTGCAGCCGCTGCAGCATGGCCAACGTCGAGTTCCACCTGGTGGGCATGTCACAGATTAGGCGGTTCTTGGGCAGGTTAAACTCCTTTTGGAGGTCCGTCAGCCGAGCACTGGCATTATATGACCGGCGGAAATGCACAGAGACTTTCCTGGCCTGCCTCAGGACATCCTGTAAGCCCGGGTACCTGCCCAAGAACCGCTGCACCACCAAGTTAAGGACGTGAGCCAAACAGGGCACATGGGTCAGTTGTCCCTGTCGGAGGGCAGAGAGGAGGTTGGTGCCATTGTCGCAAACCACCATTCCTGCCTTAAGTTGGCGTGGCGTCAACCACCTCTGAACCTGCCCCTGCAGAGCTGACAGAACCTCTGCCCCAGTGTGGCTCCTGTCCCCCAAGCACACCAGCTCAAGCACCGCATGGCATCTTTTGGCCTGCGTACTTGCGTAGCCCCTTGAACGCCTACGGAGCACCGCTGGTTCCGAGGAAGAGGCCATGGAGGAAGAAGAAGAGGAGGGGGTGGAGGAGAGAGGTGTGTCACAATCAGCATTTTGGAGGCGTGGTGGCGGAACAACCTCCAACACTACTGCACCTTGTCCTGCATCCTTCCCAGCTGCCAGCAGAGTCACCCAATGCGCCGTGAAACTTAAGTAACGTCCCTGTCCATGCCTGCTGGACCATGAGTCAGCGGTAATATGCACCTTACCGCTGACCGCCCTGTCCAGCGAGGCATGGACATTGCCTTCCACATGCCGGTAGAGAGCCGGAATCGCCTTCCGTGAGAAAAAGTGGCGTTTGGGTACCTGCCACTGAGGAACCGCACATTCCACAAACTCACGGAAGGGGGCAGAGTCTACCAACTGAAAAGGCAGCAGTTGAAGTGCTAGCAATTTTGCCAAGCTAGCATTCAACCGCTGGGCATGTGGATGGCTGGGAGCAAACTTCTTTCGGCGGTGCAGCAGCTGGGGCAGGGAAATTTGCCTGGTACAATCTGACGTCGGTGTACCAAAAGCAGATTGCCCACAAGTACTTGGCTGTGACACACCTAATTCTACACCTTCATTCCTCTCACTGCAGGTCGCAGAGAGGACTGAAGGTCTAGTGGGGTTGGAAATCTCAGCTGATGAGGAGCAAGGAGAGATCGTCTTTGTTCTTTGGTGTGGGTCTTTTAGATACGCTTGCCAACGAACTGCATGGCAGGTCAACATATGTCTGGTCAAGCATGTGGTACCCAAGCGGGAGATGTTTTGGCCACGCGAGATACGCTTGAGACATATGTTGCAAATAGCAGCGGTGCGATCTGATGCACTCGTCTCAAAAAAGGCCCACACCAAAGAACTTTTTGAATAACGCGCAGAGACTGCAGCGCCCTGCACATGTGGAGCTTTGGGGTGTGATGCAGTCAATGTGCTGCCCTTAGGCTGGCCCCTGGAGGGCATCCTGCCTAGTTGGTGATGTGCCACCTCCTCCTCCTCCTCCTCCTCCTCCTCCTCTCTCCTATCAGGCACCCACGTTGAGTCAGTGACCTCATCATCCCCTCCCTCCTCATCACTGGAGCAAACCTGGCAGTATGCTGCAGCAGGGGGAGCATGACTGCCAGATTGCTGTCCTTCTTGGGCACCCCCTCTGTCCGTGCTCATGTTACTGCCTTCATTGAGCTCAGTATCATCATCAGAGCCTTCCAAACGCTGGGCATCCTCCTGGAGCATGTACCCAACACTGTGGTCAAACAGTTCGAGGGAATCCTCATGAGGACATGGTGGAGCTAGGGAAGGAGTCACTGATGACATTGAGCTGAGGGAAGAGGCCGCTGCTTTGCCAGACAAAGCACCCTGGGCATGGGTGAGAGAGGATGAGGAGGATGAGGACGGCTTGGTCATCCACTCGACCAAGTCTTCCGCATGTTGCGGCTCAACACGGCCAGCTGCCGAAAAAAAGGCCAAGCGTGTCCCATGGCCACGTGCTGATGAGGATGCACCGTCTCCACGACCAGCACTAGACACAGAGCCTGCTTGCCCTCTCTTATTGGCTTGTGACTGTCTGCCTCTCCTTCTTGGCCTTCCAGACATACTAATGGCCTGTAGCTGCACTAAGCTGGGATAGAACACCTGTAATTTTCTTCAGGTAGCTTTATATACTGTAACCAGACAAGCCTGCCTGTCAGTAGGAAGATAACAGGAACGGATCTAGCTGAACACTGTGAGCAGGACGTACTGCACTAAATGTATATAGCAGGAACGGATCTAGCTGAACACTGTGAGCAGGACGCACTGCACTGAATGTAAATACCAGGAACGGATCTAGCTGAACACTGTGAGCAGGACGCACTGCACTGAATGTAAATAGCAAGAACGGATCTAGCTGAACACTGTGAGCAGGACGCACTGCACTGAATGTAAATAGTCTAGCTGCCTGACCGTGGTACTAATAGGATCAAAAAGAACACCTGTAATTTTCTTCAGGTAGCTTTATATACTGTAACCAGACAAGCCTGCCTGTCAGTAGGAAGATAACAGGAACGGATCTAGCTGAACACTGTGAGCAGGACGTACTGCACTAAATGTATATAGCAGGAACGGATCTAGCTGAACACTGTGAGCAGGACGCACTGCACTGAATGTAAATAGCAGGAACGGATCTAGCTGAACACTGTGAGCAGGACGCACTGCACTGAATGTAAATAGCAGGAACGGATCTAGCTGAACACTGTGAGCAGGACGCACTGCACTGAATGTAAATAGCAGGAACGGATCTAGCTGAACACTGTGAGCAGGACGCACTGCACTGAATGTAAATAGCAGGAACGGATCTAGCTGAACACTGTGAGCAGGACGCACTGCACTGAATGTAAACAGCAGGAACGGATGTAGCTGAACACTGTGAGCAGGACGCACTGCACTGAATGTAAATAGCAGGAACGGATCTAGCTGAACACTGTGAGCAGGACGCACTGCACTGAATGTAAATAGCAGGAACGGATGTAGCTGAACACTGTGAGCAGGACGCACTGCACTAAATGTAAATACCAGGAACGGATCTAGCTGAACACTGTGAGCAGGACGCACTGCACTGAATGTAAATAGCAGGAACGGATCTAGCTGAACACTGTGAGCAGGACGCACTGCACTAAATGTAAATACCAGGAACGGATCTAGCTGAACACTGTGAGCAGGACGCACTGCACTGAATGTAAATAGCAGGAACGGATCTAGCTGAACACTGTGAGCAGGACGCACTGCACTGAATGTAAATAGCAGGAACGGATCTAGCTGAACACTGTGAGCAGGACGCACTGCACTGAATGTAAATAGCAGGAACGGATCTAGCTGAACACTGTGAGCAGGACGCACTGCACTGAATGTAAACAGCAGGAACGGATGTAGCTGAACACTGTGAGCAGGACGCACTGCACTGAATGTAAATAGCAGGAACGGATCTAGCTGAACACTGTGAGCAGGACGCACTGCACTGAATGTAAATAGCAGGAACGGATGTAGCTGAACACTGTGAGCAGGACGCACTGCACTAAATGTAAATACCAGGAACGGATCTAGCTGAACACTGTGAGCAGGACGCACTGCACTGAATGTAAATAGCAGGAACGGATCTAGCTGAACACTGTGAGCAGGACGCACTGCACTAAATGTAAATACCAGGAACGGATCTAGCTGAACACTGTGAGCAGGACGCACTGCACTGAATGTAAATAGCAGGAACGGATCTAGCTGAACACTGTGAGCAGGACGCACTGCACTGAATGTAAATAGCAGGAACGGATCTAGCTGAACACTGTGAGCAGGACGCACTGCACTGAATGTAAATAGCAGGAACGGATCTAGCTGAACACTGTGAGCAGGACGCACTGCACTGAATGTAAATAGCAGGAACGGATCTAGCTGAACACTGTGAGCAGGACGCACTGCACTGAATGTAAATAGCAGGAACGGATCTAGCTGAACACTGTGAGCAGGACACACTGCACTAAATGTAAATAGTCTAGATAGAAGATAACAGGAACGGATCTAGCTAAACTGAATACAGTGTATATATATATATGCAACACCTGGGATGCATATATATACACAATACACTGTAAGTGCAGCTAACTGACTGACTGTTCTGCCTAATCTATCTAACTCAAATCAAATGACACTGTCTCTCTCTCTCTCTATCTCTCAGCACACCGGAACACACACTACACAGGGCCGCCGTGCAGGCGGCCTTATATAGTGTGGGGTGTGTACTAAATCCCCTGAGCCATAATTGGCCAAAGCCACCCTGGCTTTGGCCAATTACAGCTCTCTCTACTGACGGCGCTGTGATTGGCCAAGCATGCGGGTCATAGTGCATGCTTGGCCAATCATCAGCCAGCAATGCACTGCGATGCCGCAGTGAATTATGGGCCGTGACGCGCCACACGAATTTGGCGCGAACGGCCCATATCGTTCGCAATTCGACGGACGGTCAAACAGCCGATGTTCGAGTCGAACATGGGTTCGACTCGAACACGAAGCTCATCCCTACTCAGAATAAATAAAGAGATGAAAGCTATTGGTCACTGCCCCGTTTATAGTCCAGACGTACGTGTTTTACGTCACCACGTTCAGAATGATCGGATTTTCCGACAACTTTGTGTGACCGTGTGTATGCAAGACAAGTTTGAGCCAACATCCGTCGGAAAAAATCCTAGGATTTTGTTGTCGGAATGTCCGAACAAAGTCCGACCGTGTGTACGGGGCATTACAGTGATCAGTGCTAAAAATATGCACTGTCACTGTACTAATGACACTGGCAGGGACGTGGTTAACATCGGGGGCGATCAAAGGGTTAAATGTGTGCCTAAAGAGTGCTTGCTAACTGTGGGTGTGCTTATACTATGGTAAGGCAGAGATCCGTGTTTCTGTTTTGTAGGAACACAGGATCACTACCTTTTCTTCTCACAGAACGGTGATGTGCCTTGTTTACAGACAGCCATTATGCCTGTGTCCTGAATGATCAGTGGGTCACAGCGGATATTGAACAAGAGAGCCGCCTTGCCTCCCTATATATACAGTATACGGTCGGCAAATAGTTAAACTAGAACTAAAGGCACAAATTTTTTTTTTTTTTTCATTGTGAGTAGTATAAAGGAAGGTTTTAAGCTCTGTCAATTTTTTTGTCATGCGTGTTCCAATGGGGACATTTCCCAGCACTTCCAATCTGAGAGATATGAGTGCAAATCCCACTTTGACAGTTGTCACCTGAACAGGCTTACCCTTTGGAAGTATAGCGGGTACCTACTGTTAGGTAGGTGACCTTTTCTTTCTAGCTTTCTATTTCACGTAAATTTAGAACAGGCTTATGCTATTACAGTAGGCCTGTTGTTGTCAAATTACCATTTGAGTGACAGGTAGTTTATGTGATAGTCTCGACCAATCATTGATTTGCTTGGTAATCCCGGGACTCTCATATAAAAGGGGGGTCACGTGGTGCCCGGGAAGGTTCGAGTCCAGTCCTGCTCTGAGGAGCGAGAGAGCCAGCCTGGTTCCCGGAGGGGGAGGTGGAGGTTTTTCCCCTCCGGGAAGCCAGCAAGCCCTGCGAGATGGGTGAAGAACCGGCCCTCATGGATGAACAGACGACATCTTACAGCATGTAGTTTGCTGATGTCGTTGGCTGCCCCTGCGGGGAGGGGAACGGGCCACAAAGGAGCAGAGGAACTAGGAATCCTTGCGGGAGAAGTAGAGTGAAGCGAAAGGAAACTGGGTGATCGATCGCTTAGGAGCAGCACACGGGCTATTGATCAAGTGAGTGAAAAGCCCAAGAGAGAGGTACTGTCCAGAGGCTGAGGGATGTTGGTACATAAGTCAGTAAGACAGGTGGTTGTAACCTGTGATTTTGGGTTAAACATTGCCCCGGGATTCCAATCAGTCAAGCGGGAGAGGTCATTCAGAGTGACATTTATCGTTTATTCTGGGTCAGAAACTGACTTCCTTCTTCCCTGATAAAGTAATCATCCAGTTTTATATTGCTGTCTCCCACAATGCTGTGAGTCTTTGCAAGTGAAGCAAAGGAAAAGATCATAAATCAACCAAAGAGCATCTCAAAGAAAGTCCTTCTCCCATCCGTTTATGTTGATGAATAAATCATTAGGAAAAAGCATTAAGGACTGTGACTTTTAAACCTATGGGCTGCGAGGGTTGAGTGGTAAACGTGAATTACAGAGATAACAATTATTTAGCTGCTCCTTCGGGGGTAAGCGCTACAAGTGGGGGCGTCGTCCGGGATATCTGTTTCACGTTTGCCGCTAAGTATCTCCCATAGCAACCTGCATTTCAGTGACTGTTGCCAAGATAGCCTACAGTACAACGGTACCTACCACCAGGGGTCGCTGGGGAGGACTTTGGAAATGTACAGCTACAGTTCCTCGTGCGCTGAACCAACAAGTGGGGGGTGGAGTCACGCCCCAGAGGAAAAGTTTTTGATGTTCAGCGTGCCATGCGCCAGAGCAAGACAGGCGGAGGAAGATGGCGGAAGGTGTTGGGAGTACACTTGCCATGCAGCGGCTATCTGATTTGCAGGACTGGATTTTGATCGACACCGGTGTTCGGTTGGAATTGACCGGAGGACTGGCGTTGGGAGTGATCGATTTGAATGGTCATCCCCTGAAGAGTTTAATTCAAGTAGTGAGAAGTAGGGATGAGCTTCGAGTTCGAGTCAAACTCATGTTCGACTTGAGCATCGGCTGTTCACCAGTTCTCCGAACAGCGAACAATTTGGGGAGTTCGTGGCAAATTCGAAAGCCGTGGAACACCCTTTACAAGTCTATGGGAAAAATCACAAGTGCTAATTTTAAAGGCTTATATGCATGGTATTGTCATAAAAAGTGTTTGGGGACCTGGGACCCAGGGGACATGGATCAATGCAAAAAAAAGTTTTAAAAACGGCCGTTTTTTCAGGAGCAGTGATTTTAATAATACTTAAAGTTAAACAATAAAAGTGTAATATTCCTTTAAATTTCGTACCTGGGGGTGTCTATAGTATGGCTGTAAAGGGGCGCATGTTTCCCGTATTTAGAACAGTCTGACAACAAAATGACATTTCAAAGGAAAAAAAGTCATTTAAAACTGCTCGAGGCTAATAATGAATTGCCGGTCCGACAATACACATAAAAGTTAATTGATAAAAACGGCATGGGAATTCCCCACAGGGGAACCCGAACCAAAATTTTAAAAAAAAATGACGTGGGGTGTCCCCCTAAATTCCATACCAGGCCCTTCAGGTCTGGTATGGATTTTAAGGGGAACCCCGCGCCAAAATTTAAGAAAAAAAATGGCGTGGGGTCCCCCCAAAAATCCATACCAGACCCTTATCCGAGCACGCAACCTGGCAGGCCACAGGAAAAGAGGGGGGGACGAGAGAGCGCCCCCCTCCTCCTGAACCGTACCAGGCCACATGCCCTCAACATCGGAAGGGTGCTTTGGGGTAGCCCCCCAAAACACCTTGTCCCCATGTTGATGGGGACAAGGGCCTCATCCCCACAACCCTTGCCCGGTGGTTGTGGGGGTCTGCGGGTGGGGGGCTTATCGGAATCTGGAAGCCCCCTTTAACAAGGGGACCCCCCAGATCCCGGCCCTCCCCCCTGTGTGAAATGGTAAGGGGGTACAAAAGTACCCCTACCATTTCACAAAAAAAGTATCAAAAATGATAAAAATGACAATGATAAAAATGACAAGAGACAGTTTTTGACAATTCCTTTATTTAAATGCTTCTTCTATCTTCTATCTTCTTTCTTTTATTATGTATCTTCTATCTTCCTTCGGTTTCTTCCTCCATCTTCTTCTTCTTCTGGTTCTTCCTCTGGTGTTCTCGTCCGGCATCTTCCTCCGCGGCGTCTTCTTCCCTTCTTCTCCTCGGGCTGCTCCGCATACATGATGGCATGATGGGAGCCGGTTCTTAAATAACGGGGGCGGGGCCACCACCTCCCTCTGATGCACGGGGACTTGATGGGGACTTCCCTGTGGCATTCCCTGTGACGTCAGAAGGGGGTGGGGTTACGTAACGGGTGACCCCGACCTTCTCTGACATCACGGGGAATGCCACAGGGAAGTCCCCATCAAGTCCCCGTGCGTCAAAGGGGGTGGGGTCACCAGGTGGCCCCGCCCTCCATTATTTAAGACCCGTCAGAAGAGGAGAAGCATCGCACAGTGGGAGCCTCCCATCATGCTGGATGCGGAGCGGCCCAGAAGACGAAGGGAAGAAGACGCCACGGAGGAAGATGCCGGACGAGAACACCGGAGGAAGAACCAGAAGAACCAGAAGAAGAAGAAGATGGAGAAAGAAACCGAAGGAAGATAGAAGATAGAAGAAAGAAGATAGAAGATAGAAGAAGAATTTAAATAAAGGAATTGTCAAAAACTGTCTCTTGTAATTTTTAACATTTTTGACACTTTTTTTGTGAAATGGTAGGGGTACTTACCATTTCACACGGGGGGAGGGCTGGGATCTGGGGGTCCCCTTGTTAAAGGGGGCTCCCTGATTCCGATAAGCCCCCCCGCCCACAGACCCCCCCAACCACCAGGCAAGGGTTGCGGGGATGTGGTCCTTGTCCCCATCAACATGGGGACAAGGTGTTTTGGGGGCCTACCCCAAAACACCCTCCCAATGTTGAGGGCATGTGGCCTGGAACGGTACGGTTCTCTCGTCCCCCCCTCTTTTCCTGCAGCCTGCCAGGTTGCGTGCTCAGATAAGGGTCTAGTATGGATTTTTTGCCGCAGGGTTCCCCTAAAAATCCATACCAGACCTGAAGGGTCTGGTATAGATTTTGAGGGGGACCCCACGCCATTTTTAAAAAAAATTTTGGTTCGGGTTCCCCTATGGGGAATTCCCATGCCGTTTTTATCAATGAACTTTTATGTGTATTGTCGGACCGGCAATTCATTAGTAGCTGCGAGTAGTTTTAAATGACTTTTTTTCCTTTGAAATGTCATTTTGCTGTCAGACTGTTCTAAACACGGGAAACATGCGCCCCTTTACATGCATACTATAGACACCCCCCAGGTACGAAATTTAAAGGAATATTACACTTTTATTGTTTCACTTTAAGCATTATTAAAATCACTGCTCCCGAAAAAACAGCAGTTTTTAAGACTTTTTTTTGCATTGATCCATGTCCCCTGGGACAGGACCCAGGTCCCCAAACACTTTTTATGACAATAACTTGCATATAAGCCTTTAAAATTAGCACTTTTGTTTGTTCATGTTCGTGTCCCATAGACTTTAACGGTGTTCGCGTGTTCAAACAAATTTTTTGCCTGTTTGCAAAACAGGGTGGTGTTCGGCTCATCCCTAGTGAGGAGGCATATTTTGTTGAAAGCTTAACTTCAGTGGAAGCTTCCACAGGAGCGTCCGGTACAGTTAAAGTTCCAGTACCCCCGTTTAGTGTGTCAAATGCTACCGTTCCTAGCTGGCCAGCTACGTTCCAGCAATGGGTCAGTAGAGCTACTGACGCTTGTGTTTTGCCTGGTAGAGGAAAGGCTAAAGATTTGCCTAGACTCTCTAGACTCCAGAGGAAAGTTCAGCGAAGGGTAGCTCAAGAATGGGACCCCTGTGTCCCGGAACAAATTATGGACATTGTGGAAAGTTCCCGGGAGACATGGGAGGATGAACTTGTGTGGGACTATCTTCACGTTCCCAAGCCAAAAAGGATACCTGACAGTGAGGTTTGGGTCCGGATCAAAGATATTCATCGGGTGTGGGAGCTGAGAAGAGCGATCCACAAGGACAGAGTATTAGTGGTAAAGGTTGGACAAAATACCCACAGCTACTCTATCTCAGTGAGAGGACCAGGAGATAGTCGGAAGAGGTTGCCTGACCCGAGATACTATTTGTGAACAGGATTGCATTCACAAGTGTATGTTTTCTACCCAGATTGACTGCAGGATGGCAGATGGATTAGGGTGGGTTTTCCCCTAAGTAAACTGTTAAGCAGGAGACTCGCATTCATGATGCCTGACAAGGACTAAGTTATGGACACTAGAGTGTGCTGTTTCTGCTAAGTCCCTTTGTAGCAGAAGTACTTCTCCAAGGACTCTTGTTTAAGAGCCAAACAGAAAGTTTATTTTGCCAACGGGCAAGAGGATTTATTTGACGAGCATGTCTGTTGGGATGCGCTTTGCAGGAGTACTGCTGGACTCCTTTTGAGGGAGCGACTATCCCAATGGGAACATACGTGATGTAAAGTATTGTGTATTTGTTTAATTATCAGGTAGAGGATGATAACCCCCTCTGTATGGTAATGTTGTGTAATAGTATAAGTTAGAAATATTTTGTGTCTTTCTTTAGGTATATTGAAGATGTGATGGCTGTCCATTCTACAGATGAAGGTCTGTGATAACCAGATTATTCCTCCCACGGGAGCAATGCTTTGGTTACGCTTGTATTGAATGTTAGATGTAGGGATCTACAGTCAGGCCATGTAAATACTATTGTGCTGATATTGTGTACAGTGACAATTGATGCTAACTCTGTTTAAAGTTCATTCCCTTTTTCCCCATTCCAATTGATGTAATGAGAGGCTCTTTTTGCTCTTAAAATTTTAAGGAGTTACTCTGAAATTTATTTCCCACAACTGGGGACAGTTGTGATTCAAGTGGGAGGTGTATGTAGCGGGCACCTACTTTTAGGTAGGTGACCTTTTCTTTCTAACTTTCTATTTCAGGTAAATTTAGAACAGGCTTATGCTATTACAGTAGGCCTGTTGTGGTCAAATTACCATTTGAATGACAGGTAGTTTATGTGATAGTCTCGACCAATCATTGATTTGCTTGGTAATCCCGGGACTCTCATCTAAAAAGGGGGTCACGTGGTGCCCGGGAGTCCACTATCTGTCTTATCCGGAGATGTTTTGTGGACAATGCAAGAAGGGTAAGAAACAGAGAAGACAGGATCAAACAGCCTTTTTACACAATGCAGAGGATTAACCCCTTAGGTTCCACAGTGAGTATAACAAGCATGCTTTACTGCATATACAGACTGATTTTACTGTTGTGGGTTTAGTAACACATTAAATAACGAATTCTAAAGACTTTTTATATGTTGTTATATGAACTTATATCACTTGCTATGTGTCACTGTATCATTTTGGGTTGAAAGGGTTTATTATTTTTATAGTGTTTGTGTTGGTATTATTGGGGGACGAGTAATTCAGTCCTTTGAAGTTTTTGAATTCACATTACTAGTAGGGGAGGTGCATTTTAGCATTCATAAACTGTATATTGCAAATTGGATCATATGCCGTGGGAATGAATGAATCCTTAGAGGAGAGAGGTGTTTTGTAGTCCAGGTGTACAATTCTAAAATATATATATATACATACATATATATATATATATATATATATATATATATATATATATATATATATATATGTATATATATATATATATATATATATATATATATATATATATATATATATATATATATATATATATATATATATATATATATAAAATGTTTATTTCTGGTACAGAGCACAGTCACATAATTTATCAAACTCATATACCCACCCTGGGGAAGATGCACTGTATTTCACATTATATGTCATTCCCAGCACCACCACACCATTATTCATTGATCCTCCAATCTACTCTTTGTAGTTTGTCTGGTGAAGGCAGCTGCTAAATTTTACCCACTCCATAGTGCAGAATTTATTTATAATGCACAATCTGTGCTTGATCCGCTTAAATAGGGTACAAAGGTGACATTAGAGGTCTAATAGTACCGTGATGTCTTCTTAAAGATGATCTGTCACCAGCAATATGATATTGCCCCCTATGTGATAGCAATAATGTTAAGTAAAAACAAGCATTAAAAAAGTAACATACTGTAAATTACAAAAAAAGATCGAAAGCCCTCATATACATGCACAAAGGTATGTAAACTCATGTGTTTGAGGAGCCCGCGATTGTTCTACACGTTACATATCATCGCACATGCAGGAGTGAGGTCATTAACTCTAGGGCCATTACTCATGTTAAACTCTAAACGGAGTTTAACCCTTTCACGCAATTAAAAAAAGAATGAAAAGTAACATTTTACTTGAATTTATTTCCGAATGTTGGGTTACATAAACAGTCTATGTTTCATTCCAGCTCAATGCTCAGCAGGGTTTCATGGCCTTCAGTCATCCCCTACTGCAGACTGCTGGGTTCTATCAATGGTGATGGTGACATGATCTCCCCTAATCCATCTGAGTACCTCAAAAATCAGCAAATTTAAGCTGATTATAAGTCGCTAAAGGCAATGACTGTCACTTAGCAACTTGTCAGTGCACTGCACCTTCCAGATTTGGGATGCACTCCAAGCTTAATTTAACACTGGGTTGAGTGGTTAGCTAAGCAATGGCTAATAAGTTTATTTCTCTGTAGACGGTTTCTCTGTTAATTTTATTTCTGGCTGCTAAATTGTAATCTTATTATAATCTTCTAATGAAAAAATATCAATTAAAGCTGAAGTTTAATCTGCTTATATTTTGACTTTCCTGTTTCCTCCTTTCCTCCCTTAGCACGCTGATGAAATTTTTAAATGAAACCTTTCCATTTTTATGTCATACCTATGTTAGATCCAAAACAGTGCAAAGGGGTCCTCAGTAGACTTTCAAGCCAGCAAAATAAAAAAAACATCTGTTTAACCAGTAAGGTTAAAAACAGAGATGCTTGTTGTATACATTTGCGAATACACATGAAGGCCATACTGCCGTGTGAAGGCTCCTCTGATTAGTGTGATCCCTAACTTTTAAATATATTGGACATATACTGTATAACAATACGGAAAGCAGGCTTATATGGAGGCAACCTTTTCCTCCTTAAAGTGTTACTAAACCCACAACAGTAAAATCAGTGTGTATATGCAGTAAAGCATGCTTGTTATACTAACTGTGGAACCTAAGGGGTTAATCCTTTGCATTGTGTGTAAAGGCTGTTTGATCCTGTCTCTCTGATCCTCCTCTTCTTCCACTGTCTCCAAAAAATAACCTGATATTTACAGAGCCAGGGGACAAGCTGCACATGCTCAGTTTGGTGTGTATTTCTAGAGAGTTTTTTTTTTTTCTTGGGAGGGGGCATGTGATCAGCACAGGGTCAATCCATGTAAGAACCTAGATTAATTTGAGTGAACTAGTTTCAGCACTCACTACCTGAGTATTGTTGCTGACCATATCCATCCCTTTATGACTACAGTGTACCCATCTTCTGATGGCTCCTTCCAGCAGGATAATGCACCACGTCACAAAGCTCAAATCATCTCAAGCATGACAATGAGGTCACTGTACTCCAATGGCCTCCACAGGCCAGGTAGATTTTGTTAAACTGATACTACCTGTAAACTGTTACCACCTCATAGGTGTGCGCAGCCTAATGCATTAGGATGTGCACCCTTAAGCTCAAACACACATGCATGTGTATGTATCTACATATATATGACCCCGGCACATTGATCTCCCTGCTGGCACAGTGAAAGAGAAGAGCATAAACACTTCTCTTATGGCAGAACCGGTAAGAGGGAGATCTTTCCCATGTTCCTGTTGCTACACAGAGCGATAACACTAATGCACATGGGGTGATTAGGGTGTGCCTGGGCACACTCGGCACACCCTGTGCGCACGCCTATGTACCACCTGTAAGATAAATTGCCTTTTAAAATAAAACAAATTGCATCTTTAGCATCCCCAAACCCTGACAGCATAAATACTCAAATTTAGACTTTTCCCAATATATAAGATATACGGGCACTGGCCTGTCACCTTCCACAGATTCCTTCAAAGTGATGGAAAGCCTCAATGATCACTTTGGAGTTTTAAGAAAGGGTGGAGCAGCCCTCAACTTCCTTGGACAAAGTCATAATTTGCATATCAGAGTGGTCCAGATTTCAGTGGTCCCCTTGATCTTGAAAAAAATTGTTATTGTTATTATTGTTATGTTTTGAATAAAACAGGGAAGGGTTGGAACCCACATCAGGTTTTTACTGCTATCTGGTACTCCTTTAGAGAGATTTTCCCACACTTCCTGTCCTGATGACAATGGTTTTAGTAGACAGGAAGTTAGAAAAAGTTAGAAAAAGTTGTAGCAGGGACACAGGCAGAAACAAAAATCTGGCAGGGGTTGTAGCTACTCAAGAAAAGTTTTTTTTTTTTTGCTTCTGTGTTGCTGTTGGAATGTTCCTCTTACTTCCTGTCTGGTAAAACATTGGTAGCAAGAAAGGCAGTGAGAGGAAATTTCTAACAGAGAGAGAGGACCGACAGGGTTAGTAACCCTTCCTTACCGTCTCAATCAATAGGAAACATTTTTTGGCTTGACATTAAACATTTGTTCATAAACAAAGATTGCTAGTAGATAATAAAAACAGATATAAAATATTAGGTTAAAAACTGAAAGCAGTTAAAGCTGGACTTCGGACAACATTCTTTTTTTACTAAGGCAACAGTTATCTATTTGCTTACTTCAATCCTTTCGATTTAGTACCAATTATATATCTGATTGTCTGAGTAATCCAATTAGTTCGCAAAAATATTGCTAAAGGGTTGCAGTTTCCAATAAATAAGGCCAGTCACTGATGTTTTCTGTCCTTGAACTTCTTGAACATCTTGAACATCTTCCTATTTTAAAAGGCAATTCTTTGAATGATCCTGCCTTAAACCTTATCTTGAACCTTGAACTCTTTGCTCTTCCCATGAACTTCCTGATTTAAGTCATGTCTCTGCACTTCCTGTTTGCCAGATTATTGTGCTCTCTCCAGCCATTTGTCTCTCCTGGTACTAACATGCAGCAAAACACAATCAGGAGCTCTGGTGAATACTGGTTAGTACTTAGAACCCGCACCTTAGGTGAACCCATGTCATCAGCCAGAGTGACTTGCTTGTATACCTGTCCTGCTTCTCGGTGGGCACTGCTCCACTGCCATAGCTACTGGCCTCCGAGCCTGACTAGAGTAGTTGCTTCCTAGAGTAGTTGGATCTGGTCTCTTTATCGCCCTAGTCTTTCGACATCCAGAACCTTCCTCTGCTGGCAGTGCTTCTTAGAGTAGGTGGATCTGGTCTCGTTATCAAACTTGGCTTTCTACACCTAGAACCCTCCAGCTGATGGTAGTGCTGCTTGGAGTAAGTGGATCAGGTCTCTTTACAACCCCAGTCTCTTCTTGCCCAGAACACACCTCTCTGTGATAGTGCTTCATAGATTACTTGTGTGCGTGGGGCTAGCACTATAGTATCCAGCACCAAAAGCATTATCCTCAAAGTTTAAGGGTAGGTTCACCATATTAAATTTCGTTGAATGTAATTCCACCATTAACACTTCTTTTTGCAGAGCACAGTAGTTAGCACTAGCAACTTTGCGGTCTTATTTCTATATTGGACAGTGATATTGTGCAATGAAGTTCTCTCCAATACCCTGAGCAATTTCTAAGGAGCGATTTCGACTGTGCAATACAGGCTGCAGAGGATCCAGGATACATTAAATGTCCTTTCATGACTGCTGAAGATCTTTAAACCCAAGGCCTGATTAGACCCGAGGGGTCTTCTCCTAAGGTGAGTAGGCAATTCACCCAAAGGTGGCGGTGATGGTTATTGGATCACTTTATTATAAATTATTTTGTGCCACAGATTGGAGTGGATCTTCTTGTGAAGAGGAGATTCCAGCTCACATCAGAATACTATTTCATTTTGGACTTTGTTATTTGAATATTTTTTTATTATTGTGTGATTCACAGTATATATAAGGTTTTTATGTTTACAGCAATAGGCTGACTAATAGACTAATGGTTTTTGGGCATTAACAGTGGCAGGTGATTTATATTAGTGCTGTTAAAGTCGATCATTATTGTTGGTTTTGCATACACAACAATCTCACAGGTTGACCAAGCGCACCATTTTTTTGACTATTTATAACCTTTTTGGTGTGAGATCACTATCCAATGGTTGCAGCTGTTCCAGTTTTTTCACTTATATAGATAGTAATTTTATCACTAGACACATAGCAGCGCACAAGTACTTTACACACATATTGTTTTACAGGGTGATCATTCACAATCACTTTATTTGTTTTAAGAAATGAATTAGTGTTGTTGCTGAACATAGAGAGTATGATAAAAGGTTGATCCAGGAGTTCAGCTTGCTTTAAAATTACATTTATTTAAACCCATTATAATTTCTCTCTAACTGTCTTTAAAATTACATTTTGTAAATATTTTTTCTATTAGAGTTTAGAATAGACATATTAGTACATTGCACAAATACATACAGTAGAATGTACAGTCCACATACCCATACAAGCATTTTTCCACAATGGTAATTTCTATAGAGTTCACTTTTTCATGCTGACTTCATTGTATTTGGAACATTTCACAATGGAATCTGACTTACTAAGCACAGCAGTGAATGGAAACACACCTTGTATATAAACAAATTATTGAGTATTGGTTCCTGATACGTTTTTGACAGCAAAGTAAAAGAATGCCAGATCACGCTGACACAATAGGAACCACACAGTGAGTGCACCTTTAAAATAAATATAGATTTCATTTGTGTTTCCTCGGTTTTTACATACTGGATGCTAGACAGTGCACGAAGCTTAAAAAAATAGCAAGGTTAAAGCGGATTTCCACCCAAAAGTGGAACTTCTGCTCATTTGTCACCTCCCCCTCTCCAGTGCCACATTTGACACCTTTCGGGGGGGGGGGGAGCGAATATTGGTCTTTGACAGGTATTCTTATCCCACTTCCTGGAGCCACAGGTGAGGCCGTTGACGTGACCGCTTGGCTCCCTCCTCCTTCCCCTGCCACCAGGCCAGTAGGAGAGAGGAGCGGAGCCTCGAGCATGCGCAGCAGGGTTCCCGGTGTAAAGCCGTAAGGCTACACTGCCAAGTTCCCTTACCCGCAATGGTGGCGGCAGCACCCGACAGCTGATGGAAACATCAGCTGCGGTGCCTACATCACTGGACATACTGCAGCTGCTGGCTTTTAATTTTTGCAGTGGTGGGCTAATCTCCACTTTAAGGACTTCACTAATGATTTTCAATTTATTTTTCTCAAGTGGCATTCAGAGTGAGCGGGAATGTGGGGGATTGCTATGTAAACAGAATACGCTCCAGTGCTCTCTGTTCTGACCACATAATTAATATTGCCTATCAAATGCTAATTTACCAATATTTTCTGTATTTACTAAACATGAAGTGCAGAATAGTAAATAAGCTGAAGTTTTTGTATTGTGTACACAGTGCTGTAATTAGAACAAGGCATAGTTCTGATACCCACATGCAAATACACAGTGTAACAAGATGCGTTGTCACTTAAAATACATCCGCTGCAGAATACTGTTCTGGATGCACATCAATCACAGAATAAAATTGGAGCTAGAGTTCAAACCAAAGTTCATACTTACAAATCCCCCTATAATTTGGCACCTACCTTTATATTCTCTACCCTCCCCAGACATACAGCAATTAAGAATCTCTGGTCTGCTTACAACTAGGTTCTTACTTCTTCCATGGTCAAAATTTCTTTCTTCCACCATCAGAACTTCTTAAGTATGGGACCTTTTCTCTGAATGGAATGAGGCATTCACTAACTGCAAGTATTTAACGTATATTTAAAGCCACTTTTGTTTAGCTTTGCATTTAAGGGGTGTCAGATTTTTATTGCTATCTTTGTTCCTACTGGGGAGATACACCCCTCTATTTGTCCTAGTGATCACTGTCACCAATACTGAAATTGAGCTGTCGCCGGAACAGGGATAGAGGGAAAATCTTCAAATGGGACAGTTGATCTGGTTAGATCCTCTAACTTCCTGTTATGCCTCGAGATAAGAAGTGAATGAAAATTGCCCCAATGGGACACAAACAAAAACTGTTAGGGGTTTTAACCATTGCCTACCCTATAAAAAAAAAAAAAAAAAAAAAAAGTTGATTTTTGCTTTACATATTAAACACACTGTAAACCCATCTTTCTAGAAAGAAAATAATTGGAATGTAAATATTGTAAACCCCACTTTTTGATTTTTAGCTACAGGTAAGCCTATAATAAGGCTTGCCTGTAGGTCAAATAAATATCTCCTAAACTTGCACGTTTAGGAGATATTCACCCTGCATGCAGCCGGTGACATCACTGGCCCATGCACTTTGAGGGTTTGCATGCCTTGCTGGAACTTAAGAGCTTTGTGCAGAAACCAAGTGACGTCATCGTGGCTCCAGCATTCACATAGCCGGAGCTCATGAACCCAGAAGAAAGACCGGGGGAACATGTCAGCCCTCTTAGCGGTGACTTTACAGCACTGGAAAGCTTCGTTCCAAGGTGAGTATTTCATAATGTGCTAGTATGTGATGCATACTAGCACATTATGTCATTGCCTTGCAGGGTTTTTCTGAAAATCTGCGGTTTGCAACCACTTTAAAGCCTCAAGGACAATTACTTACTACCGATGCGATGTTGGCTGCTGAAATATTTGCTATCTTACTTCTTTGATTTCCCCCCCCCCCCCACACCCATCCTTGTAGCTATAATTTTCAAGTGCAATTGGGATCAAAAGGTCTGAGGTACCTATGCACTCATCAAGAGTGCCGACCATACCTGCCCTTTCAGCTCTCTCCTTCATTCATAGAAGTCATATTATAGCCTTCTAAACCCTATCTATGAATGGAGGACTGGGGGGTGATTGAGAGGCCTACCTCCTCCGCTCATGGATTGTTTTTCATTCATAGAAGTTATAGTACAGCTTCTATAATTTGAGGAGGTGGGAAGAAAGGACGGGCATAGTCGGCACTCTTGATGAATGCAGGAGGTCCCTCGGCTCTATTAACCCCCTCTACATTGGAAGATTACAAAGCAAGGATAGGGGGTCCATGGGAGGAAAAGGAGCTGGCAGCACAAGGGACACATCATATTGATAGTAAGTAACGTACAGTGGGGATGGAAAGTATTCAGACCCCCTTAAATTTTTCACTCTTTGTTATATTGCAGCCATTTGCTAAAATCATTTAAGTTCATTTTTTTTCCTCATGTACACACAGCACCCCATATTGACAGAAAAACACAGAATTGTTGACATTTTTGCAGATTTATTAAAAAAGTAAAAACTGAAATATCACATGGTCCTAAGTATTCAGACCCTTTGCTGTGACACTCATATATTTAACTCAGGTGCTGTCCATTTCTTCTGATCATCCTTGAGATGGTTCTACACCTTCATTTGAGTCCAGCTGTGTTTGATTATACTGATTGGACTTGATTAGGAAAGCCACACACCTGTCTATATAAGACCTTACAGCTCACAGTGCATGTCAGAGCAAATGAGAATCATGAGGTCAAAGGAACTGCCTGAAGAGCTCAGAGACAGAATTGTGGAAAGGCACAGATCTGGCCAAGGTTACAAAAAAATTCTGCTGCACTTAAGGTTCCTAAGAGCACAGTGGCCTCCATAATCCTTAAATGGAAGATGTTTGGGATGACCAGAACCCTTCCTAGAGCTGGCCGTCCAGCCAAACTGAGCTATCGGGGGAGAAGAGCCTTGGTGAGAGACATAAAGAAAAACCCAAAGATCACTGTGGCTGTGCTCCAGAGATGCAGTCGGGAGATGGGAGAGAGTTGTAGAAAGTCAACCATCACTGCATCCCTCCACAAGTCGGGCTTTATGGCAGAGTGGTCCGACGGAAGCCTCTCCTCCGTGCAAGACTCATGAAAGCCAGCATGGAGTTTGCTAAAAAAACACCTGAAGGACTCCAAGATGGTGAGAAATAAGATTCTCTGGTCTGATGAGACCAAGGTAGAACTTTTTGGCCTTAATTCTAAGCGGTATGTGTGGAGAAAACCAAGCACTGCTCATCACCTGTTCAATATAGTCCCAACAGTGAAGCATGGTGGTGGCAGCATCATGCTGTGGGGGTGTTTTTCAGCTGCAGGGACAGGATGACTGGTTGCAATCGAGGGAAAGATGAATGCGGCCAAGTACAGGGATATCCTGAACGAAAACCTTCTCCAGAGTGCTCAGGACCTCAGACTGGGCTGAAGGTTTACCTTCTAACAAGACAATGGACAATGACCCTGGTGGCGTCAAAACAACTCCGTGACTGTTCGGTTTAGGAATTATTTACATTTCCCCGTACAAGGATTTCTTCTGCGCACGCGCCGACCTATTTGGTGTATGCGCACTTTAGAAATCTCACGCTGTGCCGTTCCAAGTAAAGGTCATGCCGTGACTGGCAGCTCCCACGCGATGCATAGTAGCCCATTATGCTTTACCTTTGCAGGGAAACAAAGAGGAAGTAAACCCATCAGGGTTAACTTCCTCTTTAAACCCAATTGATTATCTCTGGAGAGACCTAAAAATGTCTGTCCACCAACGTTTATCATGCAACCTGACAGAACTGGAGAGGATCTGCAAGGAGGAATGGCAGAGGATCACCAAATCCAGGTGTGAAAAACTTGTATCTTTCCCAAAAAGACTCATGGCTGTATTAGATCAAAAGGGTGCTTCTACTAAATACTGACCAAAGGGTCTGAATACTTAGGACCATGTGATATTTCAGTTTTTACTTTTTTAATAAATCTGCAAAATTGTCAACAATTCTGTGTCTTTCTGTCAATATGGGGTGCTGTGTGTACATTAATGAGGAAAAAAATGAACTTAAATGATTTTAGCAAATGGCTGAAATATAACAAAGAGTGAAAAATGTAAGGGGGTCTAAATACTTTCCGTCCCCACTGTACCAAGTGCTTTTTTACTTTTGACTAAACTTAAAGTGGTTGTAAAGGCTGAAGGTTTTTATACCTTCATGCATTCTATGCATGAAGTTAAAAAACATTCATTGTACAGCTCAAGTTCTCTAATATTTACCCAAGCTCAATCCCAATCCAGCAATATGCACGAGAACAGCGGCTCTCTCGTGTCTCTCCCACCTCATTTATATCTACATTGCTGTGCTACAAGTGATGAGTAAAACTCTGTTAGAAACCATGAAATTAGCCCGAGACAGAAGTACAGTTAAATCACACTTGTTTAATAATAAAAGTAAAAAGAACAAACGTAGTCAAAACATAGCCAAAGTTCATTACCAGGAATGGATAGTCAGCTAAGCCAGAAGTCAGGGATCAATGTAGTAGAACAGCAAGCAGGATCTGGAGCCAGAAGGGATGTCAGCAAAGCAAGTCTTGAACAGGATTACAGGAGATAGTTTCTGTTATGTTGACCAAGGTGAAGGCAGAGATCCTCTGGACTGGACGGCTTAAGTAGGCAGGACTGACGAGCAGGATATCATCAACAGTTGAGTAACTTTGGAGAGATAGGAGCTGGTAATTAGCCAACAGCTGAGTGGCCAACTCAGAGAAGGAAGGGCTGAGCCCAGCCCTGACAAGCTCAAATCAAGTGTGTCTAAATGAATAAAGAATAAAAAAAATAAAATAAAAATCTCAAATGAGTCCAAATCCGTGAAAAACGTGATGCAAAGGAATCTTTCTGTTCAGATCTTCTCAACACCAAAGTGTGCATCTGCCCCCTTTATATGAAAAGAGTCATGAGAGCTTGCAAATTAGTGTGTCATCTACTTGTATCACCTCCAAATCTCCACCTGTAGCCATCAAGATCTTCCATCCAATGACATATGATGTTCAACTGAGATATAAAAAGAGAATCGGGAAGGCCCACATAGTATAAAACTGTATATGCAATTTATTATTAAAATAAATGACAAGCCATTCACAAAAGTTAAAAATTACAATTGCTTGATAATAAAAATACCAATCATGGGATCTCATCCGACAACTTCTTAGTACGTGGTGACGTCACGAGCGTAAGTTCCACCCTCATCATTAGCTGAGAGCCATTGGCTCCTGCTGCTGTGGGGATGAGCTGTGCTCAGTGTGTCCTATGGACACACAGAGACGGCTCGGGAGCAAGCATGCATGAGTGCTCCCAGAGCAAGCAGCTTGGTCAGGAGCGCCAGCGGGGTACCTAAGAGGAGGATCAGGGCTGCACAGAGCAGGTAAGTATGACATGTTTGTTATTAAAAAAAAAAAATCTTTGGTAGCACTTTAAGCTGTGATTCTGTAAATAGTAATGATTTGTCATGTTGGTCAAATAGCTTTAATGTTTTTGTAGTTGCCAGTCCCAAACAAGTTTGCATAACAGAAATTCATAGTGCAGTTAGAACTCCTGATCTGATTCATACTATTTTTACCACTCTAAAAGTATGACAGCCAGATAACTAGCATTTTTAGAAGGTGATGTCAGCAATGGAAGCTTCCATACATAGCAAAGTTCACCTTTAACACCTTGCAATTGAGTCCAGGATTTTGTCCCAGGGAAGCTCATTTTTCCTCTCCCAGTCTTAAAATCACATCCACAATCCCGAAACAGTGCAGTCAGGCTTCAATTGCATATCTGCTCTTGTAACTGGTTAGTACATTGTAAAACCAACTAAATATTGTTCCCAGTAAAAAAAAGTACTAGAGCTTATATATTCTCTGAGCAAGGGATGCCAGCAGCACTCCCTTGTGGCTGTAATACTGGCCTCTTGATGTTCCATACTCCACTGGTCACATGATCTACTACAATCTTGAGTTTCAAGTCTGCTACTTTCCATATAACCAGGAAAGGAAATCTGTTTTCTTTTTTACGTCAGATTAAAAAAGAAAATATGGTGAATGGGCTCATTCATATACAACTTGCATAATTTCTTGTGAATACATTCAGGCCCTCACATGTGAGAGTTTAATGTAGCCCTCCATCAAAAGGCAAAAGTTCAGCAATTTAGCAATTTCCTCCATTAAAGTAGATGTCAAAGATATTATTTCCAAAGATTCTGGTACGGTAGTAAGAGAAGATGACAGTGCCCTACCATGCATTACATAATTTGGATACTAACTACCTTTTCGTTATTGGATCTACAATTATAATATTAGATAGTGTGACCAAGAACACCTACACCTTAAAGCGGACCTTCACCTCCTGGATGCACTGGGCATCATCCTCCAACCACCCAAGCCCCCCTCCCCCCCACCTCACCTCTGCAATCTAAAACATAATTTTCGTTCCTTGGTTAGTTTACCTTTTTATTTTTTGTGTGCCCCACCTTCTTGGCAAGAAAAGGAAGCCCAAGGCAAAATAAATAAATAAATAGTGGAGGGCTAACATGACTGGGCAGACAGGGGCATCAGGGAGAGAGAGGGTTAATTTAAACAAGGTTAAGTTAGAAACATGCACTTACAATTATTGGTGGGATCACAGTGGGAGGAGGGGCTCCAAGGGGTCTTCTAGACGAAATTGTAAAGTTCTTGGAGTTGGAGGTGAATTGTTGAAAAAGAAAGTTCCCGCCCTTCCGCCCCTGCACTGGATCAATTCCCTCTGGATGCTTATAGCGGCTTGGCAGTCAGGATCTTTGGAGGCATTTTAAAATCTACTGTGATTATCATATTAAGGACCCATATAAGGTATGGAGTCCCATGTGGAATACCAGTTAATGGTGGTTTAACTGGTAAGTTGAACTGAGATGTATCTGCAGAGAGTTGTGGTTGTCCCTGAGACGGTGCGGTGCGACTGGGGACTGTGTTAGTAGTCACGCAGATACAATGTTGATGTTTCCTACTTCAAGGATTGGCAACCTTACGTTTATTGGTTACTGTATTATTAATTGGTTATTTGTTATTAAATGGCCGCCATGGCCAATTTTACTCCAAAATGGTGTCCTGGTGTTTATTTTAGTTAGGTATAGTATAGTGGTCACTACCACGTAAGGCTGATGACATATGTTATGCCTTAGTCATGACATCTCCACTGTTTTGAAGGTTCCTGGGATATATATGTCACAAATCCCAGAATGATTCACTTCTCATGCACAGTGGCTGGAAGAAAGTGGGTCTGGCACGTATCATCATGGGATAGAACTGCCTGAAACAGGAAGAGGCACCTGGCATCCGATGAGGTCAGGAGCAAAGAAGGCGGTATAGGACAAGGCATGTGGCAGTGGTGCAGCAGATCAAATCAGAAAAATGCTGGATCCACTGGGCAGGTGAGTATGTGAATTGAGAACATCCCTGAAAAACAGGTAAGAGGGGGGAAATAAGTGGAGAGAATGAAGTTCCCCTTTAAAGCGGAACTTCAACCGAAAGGGGAAGTTCTGCTTTAAGGCCTCCTCCCTACCTCCTCTTTGTGAAATGGCACTTTTTTTTGGGGGGGGGAGTGGGTAAGTGATAGTTCTCCCCCCCCCAAGATTCTGGGACACATCACATTTCCCAGAAGACTGCAGGACCAGTTACTTTGTGCAGCGTGGCTCACACATGCTCACCGGGCACTCAGCTGCCCACAGTTGAGATGCCAGCACTGGGGACAGAATACCAATGTAAAGAACAGCTTGGGTGAGCACATCGCTGGATCCTGGGACAGGTGAGTGTCTATTTATTAAATGTCAGCAGCTAATGTTTTTGTGGCTGCTGACTTTTAATAAACACAAATATGACTGGCGCTCCTCTTTAAGCATAAAGTCAAAGTTTCTGGGGGGGGGGGGGCACGTATTGGGTAGACATGTGCACACTGAAATACTTTGTTTTGGAATTTCGTTTTAGTCTGAAAAATAAATTTATTTAGTTACTCCCGAAATTCGTTTTTTATTTATTTCTTTTTTTGTTAAAAATTGCATTCGTCCGAAAATCCAAATTAATTAAGGTCGAATCTGTCATTGAAGGCTTATGGTGTCTGTCGAATGTTCAAAGAAGATTCGACGGAGCAGCTAAACTGTACGTGTGCATTTCTGGTCAAATTTTCCACCTACAAGCTAGCTGTAGTAGAATTCTAATGTTGTATGACTAGTAATAATTATATTTATTAATTATTTTACTAGTCAACCAACATTAGAATTTTTCTATAGCCTATGGGCGGATGCATTTGACCGGAAATGTACGATTGCAGCGTCGTACAGTTTAGCTGCTCCGTCGAATCTTCTTAGAACTTTTGACAGACACCATAAGCCAAAGATTTGACGTTTTTATGTTTTTCATTGCTTTGTCGAATCTTCGTCGTTCATGTTGAATGGTCTACTCTACCCCAACAGTCAGCCAACTTTCACATTTGTTTCTCAATCTCCAAGTGCAATGGCGGGCGCGGCATCCGATGTTGTGTCAGATATTGATATGGCATTATAATATAAAAACTATAATAATAAATTCCCCCCCCACAACACGGGCAGCCTCTGAGGCTATTACAACACTAGCAACACTAGTATCACTACCAAGTTCACAACACTAACACAATAGCAGCAGATTATTATGAAAAAGTTAAGTTGAACTGTAGCTTGCTTCACTATTGTTCTGCTGCTGTGCTTATGCTTAATTGCTAAATAATTCAGGTTCTCTGACAAACGGACCAGCTAAGATTGACTGTCTTCTGAAATGATTCAGTGTGTGTGTCTCTCTCTGCTTGCAAATCGTAAGTGAAAGTAAGTTGGCTGTACGTGTGTACTTAGTTCTAACTATTTTACTGCCCCTCCTCTTTGGTTACAATCGGCCAATAACATTCATCATCATCATTATTTTTATTTTACTTCCCCCACCCAATTCCAGCAGCGATCTTTTCGCTCTATGTCGAATCTTTTCTCTCTATGTCGAATCTTTTCTCTCTATGTCGAATCTTTTCTCTCTATGTTGAATCTTTTTTCTCTTTGTAGAATAATCTTAGACTAATAGAGTTAAGGTTAAACACATTCGACCACAGGTTCGATAGACACAGATTGTTATTGTCAGCGTCATGTTGAATCTCCTATCTATATCGAACTGTTGTCTCAACGAAAACAAAAATAAAGCATTTGTTTATGTCGGATCTTTCAGTTTTCGTATTCTGCACTTTCGTTATCGTTTGTTAAAACGATAACAAAAATACCTGAAATTCGGACGAAAATGCATTCGGACGAAAACGAATGCACATGTCTAGTATTGGGTAATGTGTGCCAGTGTAGAGACAAGGGGGGATGATAAGGAAGGAGTTTGGGGTTCATTTACATTTGTGAATGTACCCTGTCTGCCTTTATACTTGAGAACCAAAGTGGGTGTTCCCATGAGTAGCTGAAAGAGGAAGCCCTATTGAAAGGAATGGGAGGCTGTTAGCTCCTGCAGCCAATCATGCTCCCCCATGTTGCGATCACATGTGAGTGATTGGCCCTGGACACAGGTAGGCTGCATTCGCAACTGTATGTGCACCCTTAAAGGGAACATAGAACATTGTGGATGTCACTATCGCATTGTGACCCAGAGGAGAGTTCTGTTCACCTGCCCCTAAGCTTGGGTTGTGCTTTGAAAATTGAGGGCAGAGGCGGTGGTCATTTACCACTGAAATAGTGTTGGCTTATGTGCATAGTTTGGTCAGGTTGGCAAGGGGTCTGAATCTAGCAGTCAAGTTAACAAACACACTAAAGCATCAAGTAATAGTGTACACGTGGAAGTATAGCCTTCCCGGCTAAATTCACAACACCAGTAGGTCAACAGTGATCACAGCTAAAGCAATAATCAGCACTGGTATGTCTTAAAAAAAGAGAGAGACCCCTTCATAGTATATACCAGATGAGAGCTGTCAGTGAATATAACAACTCTCTTTGGCACACCACAGCATGACCACTCTCCTTTGTCAAATTCCACTAGGATTATCCTGAAACACACTTTAGGGAAATTTGTTGTCCTTTCACTATTCTAGAATTACAATAAGGCTTTACAAGAAATATGTCATATATTATTATGAGTCCTGAAGAAGCAGCTTGTGATCGCGAAACGTGTTGACCATGTGACATGTGACAATTGGATATAAATATGTAAAAATAATCTTTCCCTGTTGTATAATACAAAATTAATACTGTCTTTTTACTCTTTGAAAAGTTTTTTTTTTTAATGCTGTTATAAATAAATAAATGAAGATTAATAATTAAGGTTGTTTTCATTACCAATGAGCCATCCTAGGCCACCCAGTTTCATTTTTTATTTTTTCTAACTTTCAAGAACAAGACACTTACCAGCCTGTGGAGTCCAGTTCTGTCTTCCTCAGAGCCAAACCTTCACTGGACTGCAGCTCTCCAGCGCTGCCATCTTAAATATGGGAGTTGGCTATGATTTCCTGAAGTCTCACAACCGGCTCTCCACCGACCATGTGCAAGGCACAGCAACACTGTGGGACTGGTCATACAGCCTCCAGGGATATATGATGTTTCCCAGGAGGTTGCTGGTGGGGGTGCAGGGGAACTGGGCCAAGCTAACCTAATTCTCACCTAGGCCAGAATTGCAGAAGTGGGAACAGGTACCTGTGAGAAAAAGGTATTTTAGGAAAGTAGAGTGGGGGAAGAAAAGGAAGAGGATGAGCGGTACTTTCACTTTTAAGTGAAGGTCTACTCTAAACTATAAAGGCTCTTTCATACCAGCAGCTGCACTGAATGTGCCGATATCCTGATCCCAGTGCATCAAACTGTTTGTTTAGGCCTTTTTTTTTTCATTGACATGTGATTAAAGCGAGGGTTCACCCACACCGCCAAAAAAAACAAAATATTAAAAGCCAGCAGCTACAAATACTGCAGCTGCTGACTTTTAATACATGGCCACTTACCTGTCCCGGGGTCCAGCGATGTCGGCAGGGGACGCCGAGAACCCGCTCGGTTCTCCGCAGCTGCCGCCGCCAAGCTAGGTGAGGGAATCAGGAAGTGAAGCTTTGCGGCCTCACTTCCCGGTTCCCTACTGCGCATGCGCGAGTCGCGCTGCGCGTCCCAAGTGGTCCCCGCTCTCTCCTGGGAGCTGTGTGTTCCCAGCAGACAGCGCGGTGGGAACGGGAAGAGGCGTAGACTCCCATGGGAGTCTATGCCGGAAGTGGGTGCAAATACCTGTCTTAGACAGGTATCTGCACCCCCCTCCCCCCTGAAAGGTGCCAAATGTGACACCGGAGGGGGGGAGGGTTCCAAAAAGCGGAAGTTCCATTTTTGTGTGGAACTCCGCTTTAATTTTTATTGCACTATAAAATGCAGTGGATTGCATCTAACCAAGGTGCTCTAAAAAAAAAAAAAAAAAAAAGTAGTGCATTCAATACTTTTTTTCAGCACACACCACTATGCTGGCCTCAAAGGGAAGAAGACTATTTGCCTTGTCTCGGACTGGTGTAAATGATCCCTAAAACAAGCCCCAAAACAAGTTCAAAATAATATTGTGTAATTTTTTTTTTTTTTTATATATATAAAAATGTGCCAGCATTAAAAACTCAGTCTGCAATACTCATCTTCAGTCCAGAACTGTACCCCACATTATCTTTTCTTCGCTACAAGATGTTCTCAAGTCTTCCAGATTTAATGACACTTCCTGTAGTTTTATAAAACGTTTCAATGCATAGGAAGATACTAATATTAACGTATGTAGGTACCAGTAGCCATCATAGCAGCCACTTTTGATTTATCTTATATAGCTGGAGGTACAATGAGAGTGGCCCAATAATCATGTGTTAATGTTTATTGCAGTGGAGAAGGGAAGGTAGGAAGAGGACAACACATTTAGTTGCTGCTCATGAACTGTTTTTCTAACCTGTCCAGTTGATATGACTCTGGGATTAGTTGTTTGCCTCACATACTAGACATGAGATCATCATTCAAATGGGAAGTGTCATTTCTATAGTGTATTTTCAGTGAGATCATTTTGAGCAATTGATGTACAGTTCATCATAAAGCCTGACTCCAATCTTATGTAAAAAAAGAAAAATAGGTATCCCCTCCCAAAATCTTTTGTTGTAATACTCACTGCTTCTCTGGCACTATCCCTGGAAGACTCACTGATCCCTCCTGCTGCTGTTGGGTTGAATGACGCCCAGTGTCACTTTACCCATTCCCTGTGAGCCCATGGTGTCAGGAACAAACCCATGGGGGGTATGTCATTTAGGACCAGCCTGACTCCAGAGGAAGATATTTGCTTAAACTGGTTGTAAACCCTTACATATACCCAATGAAGCCACTAGCCTCAGGTGATACACAGAGATGAAACAAATCCGCCTATATAAGTTGTACCTGTTTATTGGCAGTCCTTTCTTCTCTACAGCCATTCAAAGTGTACAGTTTACATAGCGTTTCTGAGCTTCAGGAGGCAGGGGCGGAGATCTAATGTTGCATACTGCACAGCATAGAACAGGGAGCTGTGTGTAAGCTGAGACATGAGTAGAGGGAATGCACTTCCCTCTACACAGTCTCATAGGGAAACATGCACAGCTAAGGCTGTCGATCACCTGCTATGTGCTGAAGGGGAAGGGCAGAGTCACCTTCCGAGATTGCCTGGTGTCGACAGAAGTGACTCATGCAGATAGCAGAAGGAGAATCACATTAGGTGCCTCGGATAAGGGCAGGTAAAAACTATACAAGGATATGCTTTGTTTCGTAATCATTTTACGGTTAACAGCCACTTTAAGCAATCAAGAGTTTCCATTTAAAACATAAACAAAAACTTGCGTTGCGCTTAGGAATATATCTAAATATCCGTACACCCTAGTGGTGTCATATAAATTGAAATAAAGTGCAATGTGCAAATAATATGGATCTAAGATCAACTCTGCATACTTGAATAAATAAATAATGTATTTAAACTGCAGAGCGTCCGTCCAATCATATCCCCCTGATGAAGACACGTGATTCCCTGTGTCGAAGACGCGTAGGGGAGGGCCAGGACGGAGCGATCAGCACGGAGCTGGGTTGTGGATCTCTCATACCCCGCAGCACGCCGATTAGCGTTTTTTAGACCTGTAATGTATGGTGCACATTAGCACCTAATAAATCCCTTCTCTTTTTTTGGTATGATGTTTGTGGAGCCATAGAGAGTCTGCTTGGAGAATCATCTGGTATCAATCATTGAGCCCAGGGGTGTCTCCATAGCGTGTATTGACACAGCTGAACACTGTGTCACACGCTCTAAGGTGGACGCAACCACATTGGGGGTCACCGAGGCACTTCACGGCATGATTTGGGCACTTTCACTCAGCAACTGGAACTTTTCTCTGAAGCACTGTTATACTAAAATTTCTTTTTGGAACTTTTTCACTGCACATATATTGTGTTGGAAGATTTTTCACAGGTAAGGACGATTGTAGTCTTTAATATCACTCATTACACATTTGGTTTATTTATTTATTTATTTCACCTATCACTTGTATGATTACAGTGGAGTTTTGCATGTGGTATATATACAGTACATCATTTATAGTGCACGTTTTTTATTCAAGTATTAATGTTTTGCTGTATTCATTTATTTACTTATATATGCAAAGGTGATTTCAGATCCATATTTATTTATTTATTTACATATGCAAAGATTATTTCAGATACGGATTATTTGCACACTACACTTTGGGATTTACTGTATATGGCACCTTGCTTCACTTTTTGACATATTTATTTATTCAAGTATGCAGAGTTGATCTTAGATCCATATTATTTTCACATTGCACTTTATATCAATTTATATGACACCACTAGGGTGTACGGATATTTAGATATATTCCTAAGCGCAACGCAAGTTTTTGTTTATGTTTTACTGCACGGTTATGAATACGTGATCTGCGTTTGCAGCTCGGCATTCATTTCAGTTGGTTCTCCATTAAGGTATTGGATTATTGTGGCTCACAAGATTTTTTCTCTGTTAAGAGTTTCCATTTAGGTGAAATTTTAGAGAAGTCACTCTGCTCATCCCTGACAAGCGTTAAAGAAATCACATTTATTTTTGTTACTTTCTTTCCAGCATGCACATATAGTATTGGGTCTTGTTTCTGCTGTCTTTCAGTGCTCTAAAGACATACTATTTGCATTATTACAAAATGTAAACAATTGACAATGTCATACAGCTGTTGCAAAGTAGCTGTATATCACCTTCCGGTACAAACTGAATCTCCAGACATTTGGTATTTTCTCATGTTTCATAACTGGTGCTGAGAAACATGCTTTGCCAAAGAAAGTTATACTTTGGCTAATTGCTCTCTTGACGTAAACCTATAATTTGAAAATTATATAGAAAGGAAATAACAGGAAGTGACTCGAATGGCTCAAAGTATTGTTTCTGCAAGCTCTAATTGCGTTCTGATATAAAATGAGTATTTTTGCATTTTTTTTTAAATTTGAGCCTGTAACCATCAATTTATAGGTACCAGTTTGGTAATTATTGGGTTATAAGATGTTATTTTTACACTTTTTTTGGTTCTGTCTCCTCTTAATTTGTAAAAAAAGAGGCCTCCAGTTTTTTAATCCCTTTTTTATTTTCGGTAGTGAAATATAATGGCCTATAGATTGTGCTGTCATAAACCAGAGCTAAGATTAAATAGAAAGAAATTCTTTCAGTTTACCTTAGGCTAAGTTAACTTTTGTGCGTCGCAGGAACGCATGTAAAATCATGAATGTTCCTGCAATGCACAAAAAATGCACATCCCTTTTTGCAGGCGCAGCGATGCCAATAATTCTTACATGCACCCCTACACCTTGCTAAAGTAACATGCATTTTGGTGTGACATGATTTTTAAGAAGGGTCATGCACTACTTTAGTGCAATTTTCACGCGTAGGGCCCATTGAAATAAATAAGCTGCCTTAAGCACGACACGCAAAGTCACGCAAAAATGTGCATGCCCTGTCACACCTGCATAGGTGTGAATGGATCCTATGATTGTGTAAATATTGACAGCACTAAATATCTTTATCCAGGAACAGCTAAAGGATCATGTTTCTTGTGCTTGCAATACAGCATGATATATTGGCAAATTGATAAAGCCTTATATGTGTAAGTAAGAGTGAAATTCTGTTATTAGTGACATGCATAAACTTCATGTGTTTTCTATTGCCTTTTACATTTTACTTCCCCTCTCCTCTCTCTTCTCTTCTTTGACCCTCCCGTACTGTTCCTCTCACTCCTCTTCTTCTCCCCTCTGTTTTCCTTTAATACTCTCCTTTTCTCTCCATTTCTCTCCCTTGCCTTTCTCTCCTCTCCTCTCCTCTTCTCCTCTCCACTTCTCTCTCTTCTCCTCCTTGACCCTCCCCTTCTGTTCCTCTCCCTCCTCTTCTTCCCCCCTCTGTTTTCCTATAATACTTTCCTCTTTTCTCCATCGCTCTCCCGTACCTCTCCTCTCCTCTGTCTGCTCCTCCTTGACCCTCCCTTTCTGTTCCTCCTCCTCCTCTTTTTCTCCCCTCTGTTTTCCTATAATACTCTCCACTCTCTCAATTTCTCTCCCTTGCCTTTCTCTCCTCCCCTCTTTTCTGCCCTCCACTTCCTGTCTCCCTTTTCCCCCTTTTATATTTTCTCCTCTCCACTTTCCTTATCTTTCTACCATCCTCCCTTCCTCTCCTCTGCCTCTCTCGCCTTCCCCTCCTCTCCTGTACTTCTTCTCCTCTGATCTGGTCCCTCTTCTCCTTGATCCTTCCCTTCTTTTCCTCTTCCTTATCTTCTTCTACTCTCTGTTTTCCTATAATACTTTCTTTTTCTCTCCATTTCTCTCCCTCACCTTCTCCTCTACTCATGTCCTCCTCTCTCTTCTTCTTCAGTTTTATCCTCTGCCTTCCCCTCTTCTCATCTTAACACACCTCCTCTTTTTTATTCTCATACTCTCATCTTATATTCTCTCCATTCCTTTCCCTTTCTCTACCCCTTTTCTCCTCTTCTCTCACTTCCCCTCCCTTCATCTCATCTCCTGTCCTTTTCTTTCCTCACTCCTTCTTTCCTTATTGTGCTCCTTCCATCTTTTTGTCTCCAACTACCTATGGTCTCCTTTCCAATTTATCCCTCTCCCCCTGTCCCTTGTTCTCCTCTCCCCCTGTCCCTTGTTCTCCTCTCCTCCAGTCCCTTGTTCTCCTCTCCTCCAGTCCCTTGTTCTTGCCTCACCTTCTCTACTTCACCCCTTGCCCTACCATATTTTCATGCTTGTGCTCTGGGCTGCTCTTCTCATTTCCTCTCTTGCTGATTCTTTTAGCCCTTGGGATTTCTCATGTTTTCACAATGATAAAAATGAGTTATTTGTCTTTAGTATTAAAGCTTAGTAAGACTACATTAGCAATGTCTTGTTTTTTACCCCCCACCCAACCAACACATCTTTAACATTGCTTAAACTAATCGTTAATAATGACACCTAACAGAATTATAACTGACACTTCCTTCGAACAAAATTCTGCCCAACACCTTTTCTTAGAAATAACACTCCAAGTTGTCACATTGTGTTTCGGAAACAGTGATCCACACTTTACCTTCAAAGCTTGACATTCTACGTTTCCAGCCAAACTGTTGCCGGTTCCACAGAGATTGTCAAGAACGAAATGACTGCCTTTGTATTGCAGCTACTTGGTTTCTGACCTGGGGCATATTAATGATCTGCTGCTGTTTTAAGATGGATACACCCTGTTTCTAACAACTCAACATAAAAATCTTCCTATTATGTCATTTTGCAAAGCTTTCCTAAGGCTACACAAGCTGCCCAGATTAACAGGAAAACAATACATTGAAGTCATCTTATTAATTTGGGGATGGATTCTGCTGATTCTGCTGTCTTAAAGTATTTTTACTATATTACTCAATACTAGTTAATTAAGCACAGACTTTAAAGTAGAACTCCAGCCAAAACCTTTTTTTTCCAGATTTGGACAAAGTGGCAAGGGGGTAGAACTTACATCAGGTTTTTATTGTTGTGTTCTCATGGGGGAGGGGGGGGGATTAATGATGGTGAATTTTGTTCCTGTTATGGAAAGTGAGAGGAAATCCTAATTTTGTGGCTGTCACCAGAGCGGGAATAGATGAAATACCTTCTGCCTGTTCTGGTGACAACTGTCAAAGTGGGATTTGCACTCACTTTTGGGAGATTTTCACTTGTCATGTCGCTCAGAGAGGTAATGAAAAGGAACTCTGCCTAAAGGGGCCCAGACAACAACAAAAATGACACAAATTCTAAAATTTCCCAACTCTACCCAAACCTGAAGAAAAGGTTGGTTGGATGTCTTCTCCTGTATTGATACATGATTTAAAGCTGAATTCCAGGAATTCAGATCCTTTGTACAAAATTAAGGCATACTATGAGTTAAGTCCAGCAAGGTGCATGACACCACATTAGCTCTATAATTTATAGCTGACAGCTTTCTAGTACTCCCAGAAGACAGCTATCACTGTAGTACCAGGAGAGTGATGCTGATCCTTCTAAGCTGTGTATCTTGAACAGGTGAGTTGCTGCAGCTGCTATGCCTGCCCCTCCCTCCTCCTGCCCAATCACAGAAGTCTTTGTATTATGTGAACACATTTACAAAATACAAAGGCTTCTGTGAATGGATAGCAGAAGGCAGGGGTGAGCATAGCTGCTCTGTCTGGTTTTCTCCTCTCAGATCCCCAGAGCAATGAACCTGTCAAATGTAATTAATAGATACAATCTCAGGCTATGCCATGTAGCTCCTTGGACCTTACTCATATTGTGCCTTCACTTTTTGCAAAGTGGCTGAATTCCTCAAATTCAGTTTTAAAGTGTATTTCCATTTTTATGAAATGTCACATTTTATGAAAACACCACAAATGTTATGTGTTTCTATTCACACAACATCCCTAAAAATGTTTTCTTTTTTTATGGCTTACCTATTATTATTATCAGGGGCGTTGCTAGGTCTTCAAAAGATCTGGGGCTAGAGCCCATAGCAGTGGTCACCAACCTTTTTGCAGGCCCATGGGGGCATGCCGGTGGTAAGCCATAGTTTGCGGGCAATGGCTGGTGTTGGCCCTTCAATCATCATGGCACCATGGTTGATATGGTGTCAGGGTGATTGAAGCGCATGGTTTCTATTGTTACATTCTAATATATAATGAAGTGGTTCAACTCACTATAATGCAGAATCAGTGGGAGCCATGGGCGTGTCACTTGCCTTATTTCCTGCCACCAGATGCAGCGTGTTACTTGTCACCTGTCATCTGCTTGTCCACCCGCTCACTTCTCTCATTTCCTCCGTCTGTCTCATGCAGCCAGCCTGCCCGCCACAGCAGCTGTGGCCACGACCTACTGGTTAGGCAGGGACCCTGCGGCAAGGGACTCGGGGCTATGGGCTCCAGATTCGGGGCTATAGCCCCAATAGCCACCCCCTTGCGACGCCCCTGATTATTATCATTATTATACTCAGGAGAAGGCCTTATGGCTGACTGCAAGCATTTTTTAATGTCAGAGTCCCAAACGAGAAGCTTAGGACAGGCTGAAATACCTCATTATCGTTTAATGAAAAAGAAGAAGCCCGGCTTTTAAATTCTCAACCCTTTGTTAGGACAATGTTAAAATAAAGTGATAATGAGATTTGCCACCATAGTAAAGATAGTGTTAACTATGGCAAACACAGCCCCCCCTCCCCTGCCCCTCATAAACAAAAATAACTAAGTATGATTTTTCAGTGCTGTAGTTATCAGAAAAAAACATCTAAAATAGTAAGCACCGTATGCACAGATGAAGACACATACAGTATACTTGATGACTAAATATACTCCCTATGCTTCGTATTTAGTAGTGAATCACTCTATTGTTGCTTCCCTAATCTAAATGCATATAAAGGTGGCTTTTGGTAGTTTTTAAGAGTATAATGGGCTTTAACAGGCTCCTTAGGGTTACATAAAGCAAACCCATGGTCAAAATGTAAACTCATGTATTCATTTCCACATTGTATTCCAATAACTTCCAGCCTAATTGTATTAATCTGAACAATCTTGAAGTTTGTAATGATCCCCACATATTTACTTCCTTGAATTCTGTGACACAAATCCACTATACTCTGTGAGTAGGCATTGCTGTGTCAAACAATTCAAACAGCCTGCCTTCTGGAGGCGGAGTAAGTACAGGAATCACTAGGACCCTGCATTCACTATATCTGGTCTCATTCAGTACACAGAACATGGAAATGCAATAGTTGTATAAAAAGTGCTACATTCCTTTTATCATCAGCAGTATATGGTAGTCCCGTGCCTTTTATCAGTGTCTGGTTAAAGCTTGTAGGAGGAGTTTTCATTCTACTCTGACTGTCCTATGAGGCTGCAGGACCCCTGACGCACTGTCTGGACAGTGCTGATTCTGACCCTGTGCCGATCACATGCACCCTCCCAAGAAAAAAAAAAAACTCTTTAGCAATACACACCAAACTGAGCATGTGCAGAGTGACTCCAAAGGCTCTGTTCTATCAGGAGATGCAATGGGGACAGTGGAAAAAGGGGATGATACAGAATACAGAGGATTTGATCCCTTAAGTTCTACTGTGAGTATAACAAGCATGCTTTACTGCATATACAGACTGATTTTACTGTTGTGGGTTTAGTAACACTTTAAATTTAGGTCTACTTTAAAGCTCATCTCAAAGAAATTAAATTCACAGATGAAATACAAACTGTATATGAGATTTATTTTACCTTTCAAATAATTAGTATTTTTGTCCATACAGTCCTGGGATTTACACGACTACCCATTGGTAGTTGACATTATTTTCTATGTTACAGTTAAAGAATACAGTAATATATTTTTTCTGTCCCCAGCCTGCGGATTAGACAGTGAAGGAACAGCAGCAAACTGAGGCGGTAACCTCTCTGCTCACCTTGCTGTACTCTTCTGTCCACTTGTTCCTTGTTAACGCATTTGCCTGCAGCGTAGCTGATTGGCTATTAGTCCTGCTCCTCCCTCTGTTGTACAGGGGATTACAAGGGGCTAATACAAGTCAAGTTTGGGCACTAGTTGCATTTAACAAATTCTTTCATGAGTATTGTCTTTTCAAGGGTTGTAATACAAACAATTAAAGCACATATTAATTCTGCATTGTACAGTATGTATGGTATCAGATGCGTTACATAAAGACGCATAAGCAATATTAACAGTTGTGCAGTTTCAACATAACATAAAATAAACTAGTGGCATTAAAAGTGACTGTAAGCTCTTACTTAAACCCACTGAAGTGACTGGCCTCGGGTGATACACAGAGATGAAACAAATCCTCCCACATAAGTTATACCTGTTTACCTGCGGCTACATAAGTTGTACCTATTTCTCTGATACAACTTATGGAGGAGGGCCATCTCTCCTCCACTGCAGTTCAAAGTGCACAGCATTTCTGAGCTTCAGAAGACAGGGGTTGGAGATCTGATGACACACGCTGCACAGCATAGAGAAGAGAGCTGAGTGTAATCTGAGATTTGAGTGGAGGGAATGGACAACCCTCCATCTACACATTTTAGGAAAGGAGATATACACATCAGGGAAACCATACACAGCTGGGGTTGTCAATCATCTGCTGCGTGGTGGAGTTGGGGAGGGGGGGGTGTACCCTGGTATTGCTTGGTGTCAGCATAAACAATCAGAAGTAACTCGTGCAGATAACAGAGGGACTAGACAGAAGGCCGAAAGTACACTAGATGCTTTGGATTGAGGCATGTACATTTCATCAAATGATTTATTAATACATAGCTGCATTCATTTTTTTTATATCTGCCTGCAGTGCAGCTTTAAATTTGTCAGTAAACATACTCATATTTCATTTTTCATTTTTTGCTCCTTACCCTGGCAGCACTTAGTCACTCTTTCCTTCATCTAAAGTTTCAGCCAGAATGCAATGCAAATGAATAACAATCAAGTGGATATTAAAGAGCTTTTTGTAGATCTTCCTTCATAAAATAAGCTTTGGTTTTCATAGAAAGGATCAAAGTAATGGGTAACACATATGTCCAGAGGATTGTGGGAAGTAGCTTTTCCGGCTTGTGGTGACCGGAGCTGGTGTCAAGATTATTTTTTTTATTTTTTTGGGGAAATGAAGTGAATGCCCGGTCATATTTTCATTGCATTTTCCATCCTCTAGATTGGTTTCACTAGTAAGCTAGTAGCTAAACTCAGGGCTATCTTAATGCATGGGCACCCCTGGGCACTGCCCAGGGGCCCCAGGTGCATGGGGGCCCCACGATAATCTTTCATTATATCATACTTGCCAACTGTCTCGGATTTGGCAGGACTGTTACACTTTTTACTAAGCTGTCCTGGCATGGCCACGTCCCGAAACCTGTACTGTGCCCTCCTTATCCAAGTATTGTGAGCTCCAGAACCCCCCGTACTGTTCCTTTCTGTCTTTCCACCTGTACTATGCCCTTTGTAGTCTTTGATTTAAGTCATGTTTTCTTCTTGTTTAAAATCGATTTTATTGAAAGTACTAATAAATATATGTTTAAGTCTATCATTTATTTATACTTTAATTTTTGAGCGAAGGTGCGTAAATTGGGGAAGGCTAGTAGGGGCCCCAGTGCATTACTTTGCCCATGGGCCCATTATGCTATTAAGACGGCCCTGGCTAAACTGGAAGAACAAGAGTGACCAGCTTATATAGCCACAATATTGCAGCAGTAAATATGTAAGAAATGTATCTTTCATGTCAAACAAAGCTTCCAATCCAAAAAAAGAATAAATCATTGACTTGAGGTATGAAGACAATTTTATCAGACATACCAATAAACTGAAGGAAAACAATAGCAATAACAGACAGAGATGGTGATTTATGAAAATGAATTCTCCAGAATCTAGATATCATAAACTTGGCTCAGAGAGTGTGTTAATGGAAACTTCAAATAGAAGTTGCTCCCTGTGTCCCCATTAAGAAGATTTGATCTTACCTTCTGTCACAATGCTCAATAGGGCATTGAAAAGTTAAGCATCTACAAAAAAGTTTTTAAAAAAGAATAAAAGCATCCCATGAAATAACAATTTGCTGTTCCCCTATTTTGAGTCTCAAACCCTAACAGATACGTTCCTGAACAAAAATGCAGTTATCTCCATATAAAATATATGTATAATATGATAATCTTCACATATATGTAGAATATGATAATCTTCAATGACAAGAGCTATGAGGGTTGATTTACTAAAACTGGAGAGTACAAAAGCTGGTGTAGCTCTGCATAGAAACCAATCAAATTCCAGGTTTTATTGTCAAAGCTTAACTGAACAAGGTGAAGTTAGAAGATGATTGGCTACCATTCACAGCTGCATCAGATTTTGCAGTTTTAGTAAGTTTCAGTAAGTCACCCCCACTGTTTCTATAGAGATAAAGAGATAGGTTCCACCGGTCGGAATATGTCACTTCTTCAGGAGACCTTCAAGACTAGGGATGTACATACATGTATTAATGGTCATATACATTTTGGAATTTAAAGCAACAAAGACAGTGCTACAACCCCAAAATCCCATAAAGATAGACAGGATGAGATCAAGACATCTGTGCCCGAACTAATTGAGTACTGAACGGCCAGGATCCAATGAAGAGAGTAAAAATCAAACCATAAAAAAGGAATCAATTCCTAAAAAAATGATGCGTTTTAGCCTCCTACATAGGCCTTAGTCATGACGCGTCCTTTTTATGGTTTAATGAATTAAATAAAGATATCAATTTTTAATGCCAAGACTTCCTGGTACCGGATTTTTACTTTCTACATTTTGGAATTTATACAACCATTTTAGGGTACCAGAATTTTTTTTCTAGCTTGCTTGCAATGAAGCAAAGTAAAAGTGGTGACCTTTAACGAATTTAACAGCCTCTCATATTAAATCAACTAGCAAAAGAGTGTCTGTTCCAAAATGGGCAAGGTTGCGGATATTACAATGAAAACTGTAACTTAACGTGTTCTATGAAAACAGATTATATAATAGTAGTTCTTTATTTTTATGCCATCACCATAATTATTTTCAAATGCTTTCACGCCACACTGTAACTTTAAATTACTTCTAATTCAATTTAAAAATAATAGAATTTGTAAAAATGTTGTTATTGTTATTTTAAATACTAAAATCACAACTTGGAATTTCTAAGCTTTAAAAAATTCTATTCTGGATTGAAAAATGTATTATCTGTATATGAATTGTATTTGGGCTTTTGATCTCCCCCATCCAATGAGCCACAAGACTCACCAAAATGGCCAAGAGAAGATATAGCTGATAAATCTTTGTTCTGGGCACCACTGTGACTTTCTGGGCATGTTCACTATGTAGACATTTGACACATAACTACTAATGTATGTGTAGCGCCCCTGCTCTAGGGTGACTAAATTGAGTTTTTTTAGATTTGCTGTAACCATTTGAGCAGCAAATTATTTTTCAGGTTTGGTCAGGCCTATCCCTAAGTCTGGTGGTTGATTGTTCCTGCATGCTCTGGAAGAAGCTTCCAGAAATAGAGTAGGATGGTTAGCCACTGGACAATGCATATTTATCTGACCCTAGCCAATCCCTGGGAGGGAGGCCCAGAATGCGTGGCTGGGGAGAAGATCAATGATTTTGAGGGTGCGATCATAGCTCTCTCTCCTGGGTTCTCCCCTCTGGCAGGACACCTGTAGAAGATCTGTTAGGTCTCACCACATGCTTGGCTGAGGGCCTGCAGGAACCTTGCAGGAAATTCGCTGGAGCACACTACTGTAGGAAGCTGGAGAATTCACCTTTTCACTGAGGAGTGTCACAGAGAAGCTGGTTGAAGAGCTGTCTCTGGACATTGTACATAGGACTCTTCGCATAGAGCTCCAGGCATACCAGTACTTTGAGGGTTGGACACCAGAGGTTGCTACAATAACTGTGAGCTCATACAGAGTCTCAGACTAGCTGGCACTCTCTTCTACTTCCAGCATTACTTAAGTCTGCTTTTAAAGAACTTTAATTCAGAATCTGTCGTCTGATACCTGCATGTGTTTTGAGTATCCTGCGCCCTCATCCCTCTATCAGCCTGTGTTCAAATATTGCAATAAATATTAAAAAAGACACTTCTAGACTGAGCCTGAGTTTTGTCCATGTGCTCTGGAGCTGGTACCTGGGCTGGCAGCCTCAGAGCAGGTAAGAGAGACTCTGGGGGTGAGTGCTATATATGCATAGCCAGTCTCATCTAAAAGAAGGATTGAGATTTTTGGCAGATATTCCCGATAAAGGAACATGGTTTACACCTACAGCAATGGTGGCCCCAAGCATTGGACCCACCCAAGTGGTTTAGCACGAACCAGTAAGGGGCATTGGGAGATCAATGCCTCTTCAACATAAAAAAAAAGTCCTGAATAGCTTAAAAAGAGAAAGAGGGGGGGGGGGGGGCTGCTTCCTGAAGTTCTGCTTTAAGTAGTTAAAATATAGTTAAAAGTTTAATACTTCCTATTGGTAAATGATGAAGAGTAGAATGTCTGATGCTATCACTGTTCCTTCAGTGTAGATGGATGCTTAAAGCAATTATAAACCCTGCTTGGTCATTTTTATCTACAGGTAAGCTAGAGGGCTTCATTCCAAGGTGAGTATTTCATAATGTGCTAGTATCAGGCCCGGACTGGGTCAAAAAATAGGCATTTAGTAATTTAGGAATTTAGACTGAGCAGCCAATTTCCCAGCAACTGCCCATTCGTGAGGGCAGTTGGTGACGGGATAATCACGGAGTTGGTTCTCCGCACTGTAATGTAATGGGGCACTGTGATATATAGGGGACTGCACTGTAAAGGAAACTGTAATGATTACAGTCCCCCTTTACAGTGCAGTTCCCTTTTCATCACAGTGCCCCTTGCAGTCATGCCCCCCTCTCTGCCTCCCCTGTACAGTCCTACCTTTGGCAGGGCAGGATTCAGCCTGTATGTCCTCTACTGGCTCTCCCACCCTTCCAAAGATGTCATCCTATCAGCAGAGTAGTCTTTATTCTTTTTTATTTTTCACTCGTATTTTTCTCTTAGGCTACTTTCACACTGAGGCACTTTACAGACGCTACAGCGCTAAAAATAGTGCCTGCATAGCGCCTGTAAAGAGCCTCTCCTGTCTCTCCAGTGTGAAAGCCCGAGTGCTTTCAGACAGGAGAGGTGCACTTGCAGGACAGTAAAAAAATTCCCGCTCCTAAAGCGCCCCTGCCCATTGAAAACAATGGGGCAGCGCCGACATAGCGCCGCTGCAGCGGCGTTTTGCGGGCGGTTTTACCCCTTTTCCGGCTGCTAGCGGGGGTTAAAACTGCCCTGCTACCGGCCGAATAGTGCCGCTAAAACGGCGATAAAGCGGCGCTAAAAATAGCACTGCTCTACCGCCGACGCCCGCCCGCCCCAGTGTGAAAATAGCTTTGTTTTCCTCTCCTTTGTCTCTCTTTTTCTGTTTCTTTTTTCCTTTTTTCTCTCTCTTCTTTTCTCTTTATATATCCCCTCTTTTTTTCTATCCGTTCTTCTTCCCTCCTTCCCCTCTTCTTCCCCCCTTTTTGCCCTTTTTTATGTCCTTTTTGCCACCATTCATCTTTATCTATTTACACTTTCTTGTGTCCTTAATTACTCCTTGGTCTGCCTTTTCTCGTTTACCTGTTTTCCTTCCGTGTCTCCTTTCCCTCTATGCACTCCTGATCTGATGGCTTCACTTTTCTCTGTGCACTTTACACTCACGTTTACTGTCTCCCTCTCTCCTCTTGGTTTTTGGATGGACGTAATCTGTCTAGGTGGACGGGGTCTCCTGACATCATACGTTTCCAGGACATCAGCGGCCCCAGCCCTGGCAGCGCCCCCCCCCCCCCCCCCAGTTGCCTAGCTATCGCTGGCCTCAGCGCGCATGCGGGAACAGAGATCGCTGTTTTAATTGGTTCCGACCTGCTGCCTAGCAACCACAGATCCCTGCACTCACAGCTGTCAGTGTTCAGATCTCTGGCTCCTCCCTCCCCTGCTCTGCTGATAGATGACATCGTCAGCAGGGGAGGAGAGCCTGGAGAGGAGACACAGGCACGGCCGCATAGCGGGAGATGAGCGGCGACCGTGGCCTGTGTTAACCCTCTCCAGGCCGCAGTTGCTGCTTACCTCCCGCTGTGCGGCCCGGTCATCAACAGGCATCGGACCGTGACCCCAAGGTTGAGCACGGCGGCCCCGGCCCACCGGGCAGCCCCGGCCCACCGGGCAGATGCCGGTGCGCCCTATGGCCAGTCCGGGCCTGGCTAGTATGCATTATGCCATTGCTTTGTAGATTTCTTTTTCTTTTTTTTCTTTTTTTTTGCAACATCTGCAGTTTACAACCACTTTGATAAGTACAGTGCCTTGAAAAAGTATTCATACCCCTTGACATTTTATTATTATTATTTTAAAATATTTACAAAAATGTGAGGGGTGTACTCACTTTTGTGAAATACTGTATATATTGACACAAGACCCTGTCATAGCTTTTATTCTGCTATAAAATTTTGAGAAATAAAAAAAACGGCAACCACCTCCCCCTCCAGGCAGGTATAATTAATGGCCTGAGCTAAGACAGAAACCATATTTTACAAACACAAGTGACAAAAGTGCCCAGACACAGTTTCCATTAAGCACAAGAAAGCAGGGTCTCAGTAACAGGCTGTCACACTTAGAAAATATATGCATTTTGCAGAAATACGCGGTGTTTGTTATTTATCTTAGGCGCGGATCAAAACAAAAATGCACAGGAAAAGAAAACTTATATAAACAAGATTTGAATTTATGGAAGGTATTGAAAGACTGCGCTTCTATTCAGCCACGGAACAAGTGAAAGTCTTCAAGTAGGTGTTGGTTTGAATCAAAGTTTCCATGGCTATTTAAGGTGTTAATCCTCTTCTAGTATAGACAGTACGGTAGTTAAACACTGTCTTCTCTCTGTCCCATGGATTTGCAGAGGAATCAGCTGAAAACATGTCTTTACTTTACCTCCCTGTCCCCATAACTAAAATATTCCTCGCTGGCTTTTAAGTCATCATAAAATTATGAAACAAAGACTGTGTGGATGGCGTCTCCCAAATGACTTAATGCCAGCCCAAACTTTAAAGCTTTCAGAATTTTAAATTGAAAATGCAATAAAAAAATGTTTTGTGGCATGCCTCATTTTTTTCCCTGCAGACAGTGTATGAAATATTTTGCTTATTAACCACTTGACCTCCGGAAGATTTCATTCCCTTCATGACCAGGCCATTTTTTGCGGTACGGCACTGCGTTATCTTAACAATTGCGCGGTCATGTAAAGCTGTACCCAAATAAAATGTATGTCTTTTTTTCCCACAAATAGAGCTGTCATTTGTGTTTTTTTTTGTTTTTTTTGCTGTATAAACAAAAAAAGATTGACAATTTTGGAAAAAAAAACAAACAATATTTTTTACTTTCTGCTATAAAACATACCAACTAAAAAAATAAAAGAAATCAAGTTTCTTCATCAATTTAGGTCAATATGTATTCTGCTTCAAATTTTTGGTAAAAAAAATCCCAATAAGCCTATATTGATTGATTTACACAGTTATAGCATCTACAAACGATGGTATATATGCTGGAATTATACTTTATTTTTTGTTATACTAGTAATGGTGGCAATCAGCTGGGCTGTGATATTGCGGTGGACACTAACTGACACATTTGACACTTTGCGGGAACCAGTGACACTAATACAGTGATCGGTGCTAAAAATATATACCATCACTTTACTAATGACATGGCTGGGAATGGTTAAACATCTAGGGTTAAATGTGTACCTAGCCAGTGCATTTGTGTACTGTATGTGCTGTTTTTTTTAAGGGATGTGATGGATTTTATGCCCTGATTTGCAGAGACACAAAATCCATTACTTTCCCCTGTCATAATGGAGCTCTGCCTTGTTTACATAGGTAGCGCGCCGTTCTGTGTCTCTGCCCGAAAATCTGCAGATGCCGGCGGGCATCCAGTGGCTGGCACATGAGATCGACTTCTGCTTCGTCCCCTCCCTTTCCTGACCTGCCAGGCTGCATACTCGGATAAGGGTCTGGTATGGATTTTGGGGGGACCCCACACCATTTTTAGTGTGGGGTTCTCCTCCAAATCCATATCAGACCAAATGGGCCTGGTATGGATTTGTGGAGGGGACCCCACGCGGTTTTTCCCAGATTTTCTTTTTGCACAATTCTTTTTTTTTTTACGTCCAGCTGTCAGCGGGAAAACGGTGGCCGGCTTCCTGGCCTGCTCCTTACCAACCAGCTATATACAGCGTGTTTAAAAAGAAAAGAAAAAAAACCACAAAACACAAAATGCATAAAAACTGCATGCAAAAACGCATTAAAAAATGCGGGTTTAAAAACAAAAAACACACAAGTGCAAAATGTGTCTGAAAAGCGCATCAACCGCATAGATGTGAACATAGACTAAAGGCATATACGTTCCAGTAGTCACCAGAACACATCAGATTTCCCCGTTGTTTTGTTTTTTTACCTAACCTCCTGTTCCCATGACACTCACAACATTTTTGATTTGCCATAATTTTCTGTATCAGAAACAACAGTCGCCAGGGCCAACAGGAAGGACACAAACAGCAAACAAAACCTGACAGGGGTTCTTTCTTCTCACCAAAGATTAATTCTTTATTTAGCAGGGTATATCATGCAGTAATACAGAAGGCTCAACAAGATATGTTACAAAGATAATACATGTTGTACATCTCTATACCACTATTATATATAATCCTAGGGGTACCTTTCGTAAATTTCCTTCTCTGGATCGATAGAGGATGTATGTCTAACAAATAGGAGACCTCCGCACCCCGCATGACCCCTTTAATTTAAGGGATTGGGTATGAGGTTGGGGCCGGTTCACACCGACCCTTGAAAGTCTACATCCGATGCACTAGCATCGGGTAGGACGAGAAACAGAAACAGGAAATGTTAAAGGATAGAGAGGGGGAGATTAGAATGTGGGGAGGGGGAGAATCAGAGATGAGGTGGGAGAATAGAAGGTGGGGAGAGAGAAGAAGAAGAAAAAAAAAGGGGGGGGGTGGGGTAAATCTCCCTGGCCAGTCACAGCCAATTCTGCCAGGAAGTTTTGCAATTATTCCCCTTCAAGGGGGTCGGTTTATTAGCTGTCCATATTCTTCAGAGTAGATAAACTCGTGCCAGAAGTACCATTTTTTGGAGAATTTCTCATTTAGGCCTTTTTCGGTGGCCACCAAGTCCTCCATTGCATGTATGTCTGCTACTCTTTTAAGCCATACAGCCACATTTGGTGACTGGGTCTGCTTCCAATACAGTGGGGTGCAGTCTTTTGCTGCCGTGAGCAAGAATGGTAGTATGGATTTCCTATAGCTCTTGGTTGGGATCAGGGGCGGACTGACAACTCATGGGGCCCCCGGGCAATAGGAGATTATGGGGCCCCTGGGCAATAGGAGATTATGGGGCCCCCAGGCAATAGAAGATTATGGGGCCCCCAGGCAATAGATTATGGGGTCACACAGTATACACACACATACAGTATACACACACAGACACACAATATACACATAGTATACACACACAGAATACACATACACAGACTGGAAAGGAGGGGCAGCTATATTCTTGGAATTTTTTAAAAAAACACAGACTTTTACATACTGTCCCTGGTTTTATTACGGCTGGCAACGCTGATGGGGCCCCTTAGTGGCATGGGGCCCTCGGGCAGTGCCCGACGGCCCCAATGGTCAGTCCGCCCCTGGTTGGGATCTTGTGGTGATGCAGAAGGAAGAACTCAGGGGAGTCTGGCAACTCTGCATACTCTTTAAGCCCGGAGTTCACACTGCTGCGATCTCAGAGATCGCACGTGATTCTGACCCGCACTGCAGGTGCCGATCACATGCGATGTCTGTGAGAAGCGAGTTCAGCCATACAGTTGTATTACTGAACTCGCATTAGATTTGCACAGAAAATATTGCAGAGACTTGTTTTTCCCTGCACTAGAATCAGATCGCATGGGTGTTCTCACCCATGTGATCTGATTCCTGTGCAAGTTGACAGTTCGCACTGCGATCTGTGAACTAAACTGGGGGTGACACCCGCAGCGGTTCGCAGTAGGCAATGTGAACTGCCTGTGGGAGAGGAGTGATGCTAGAACCAAGGCTGGAATTGCGCTGGTTCCCGCATCACACTAGTGTGAACCAAGGGTCAATGTAAACTTTTTTTTTTAGACTTTGAACTGTATAATCCCATCAAACTTTGTCACCAGTTGGTGCACGTGTTAGTATAGTGAACAGCTGAGTTTTCACAATGCACACATGGACCTTCAGAATTTGGGTCCATATTTGGGCCCTGCTCCTCCTGCATATGTGCAGTGTAAAATTGATTAAATCCAATATAAATCCTGTACAGCGCCTGAACTATAAGCCACTAAGCCAGTCAGCTCAGCTCAATAACATGTAGCAGGGATATCTGAATGTAGCAAGTTGTCATGGATGGTAGAGAGAAAAAGGTAAATTGGACCTAATATTGTGTAGGTCCCTCAACACCTCAAACGCATTTGATTGCTCCATGGTTCAGTTCTGATGCTCACATACCCATTGTAGGCACTTTTCACTGTGGACATGGGTCAGCAAGGGCACCCTGACCAGTCTGCACCTATGCAGCCTCATACACTAAAAACTGCAACGCACTGACACCTTTCTATCGGAACCAGCATTAAAGGGGTTGTAAAGTCTCCAGGTTTCTCACCCTAATTCATTCTATGCATTAAAGAGGTTGTAAACCTCCTGTTGTAAGTAATTCGAGGCTTACCTATAGGTACTGTAAATATCTCTTAAACATGATGTCATCGGTACATGCGCTCTGAAGGAACAGCTTTTCTTCAGGCGAGTGTGCCGTGACTGGCGGCTCCTGCACGCATGCCAGTCACAGAGCCGGAGTCCGCGGCCCCAGAAGGAAGACGGGCGAAGATGGATGCGGCCTGCAGCGTGGACGACGTGGGCTTCGTTTGCAGGTACTGCGAGTGTCACATAATGTGCTAGTATGCGATGCATTCTAGCACATTATGCCTTTACTTTGCAGGGAATTAGAAAGGAAGAAAAGTCCACAAGGGTTTTCTAACACTTTTAGGTGAAAAACCTTCTGTGCTGCAGCTGCCCCCAGAGCCCCCACTTTTTCTTACCTGAACCCATCCATTCCAGCGACAAGCACGAGCCCGGCGGCCCCAATTGCAGTCTCTGTTCTCATTAGATAGATTGATAGCAGCAGGAGCCAGCAGACGCAGCAGCGGGACTCATGAGCGTGCCCGCATGGGTGCCCCCATGGAGAACATCTCCCCGTGGGGGCACCCCGATGAAGAGGAGGAGCCAGGAGCGCCAATGGGGCACCCCAGAAAAGAAGGATTGGGACTTCTCTGTGCAAAACCCTTGCACAGAGCAGGTAAGTATAACATGTTTGTTATTTAAAAAAAAAAAAACCTTTACAATCACTTTAACTTTTTAAGCAGTTTGAACTACAGTAGATTTTCTATTGTATTGGTCTATGGGGGCCAGCTTTCATTCCCCACGTGCATCAATGAGCCTTGGCTTTCCATGACCCTGTTGCCGTTTTGCTGGTCTTCCTTCCTTGGACCACTGCAGACTAGGAAACATCCCACAACAATTTTGGAGTGGCTCTGACCCAAGCGTGTAGCTATTACAATTTGGCCCATGTCAAAGTCCATCAAATCCTTACCCTTGCTCATTTTATCTGCTTTCAACACATCAACCTTAGCGACAACATGTTTAATTGTTGCTTAATATAGCCCACCAAACAGAACTAATTCGCCCCACACACGTGTATAAATAAAAAAAAGAATTCCAATCAAATGGCCACACACCTACATGATATAATGGCCATATTTAAAAAAATGTACTCAGATCTCCTTTCCAACCCTTCCACACATATTCCACCTTCAGCACACCCATGGCTTGAAAAAGTACCATTCTCTTTCATATCCCCTTCACAACTTAATATGTTAAATGCTCCTTGCACGGAGGAAGAATTAAAGGGAATTATTGGTTCACTCCAAAAAGGCTCTGCCCCTGGCCCAGATGTTTTTTCAGCGTTCTATTATAAACAATTTGTCAATTTATTAGTCCCAAAATTAACATGGACCCAATATCCCCCCTCCCAATAACAAAATATTAAAAGGTGAATTTTTCCCAAGGAAATGTTACACATCATTAATACCTAGACCAGGAAAGGATCACACCCTACCCCAAAATTATAGGTCAATTTCGGTAATGAATAATGACTTATTTAGTCGAATAATTAGCAAACCGACTATCCACTATAATTCCTTCACTGATTTCCCCAATCCAGATTTATCCCAGGTCGCCAAATCACAGACAATATATGTCTAGCTACCAACATAGAACATAGTCCAGGATGCGAATCTCAGATCTAGAACTGTACTATTTGTAAGTCTGGATATTAATAAGGCCTTTGACAGTGTCTCTTGGAAATATATGTATTCTATTTGATTGCATTCTATGCAGATATGGTTTTAATGGTGAATTTCTACATGCCTTTCAGGCTGCAACTCTGAATTTTTTAAGGTTGAGAGGGGGACTAGACAGGGCTGCCCACTTTCACCCCTCCTCTTTGCCCTAGCCATAGAACCCTTAGCCACTGCTATATTATTACATCCGGACATTACAGGCTATACAGTTTAAAACAACTCATACAAATAAGCATTTTCGCGGATGATATGCTATTTTTCCTCACCCAACCAATCATTTCTTTACCCAACCTGTTACACACCTTACAATTTTTTGCGCATGTATCAGGTCTAACGGTTAATATCACAAAATCAATTGGTATGCCGATTAATATCCCCCCCGGCGCAATTAAACTCAATACGCAGCTCCTTCCCATTTATATGGTCCATGGAAGCTCTTACATACCTGGCCATTAATCTAACCCCGGATATGAAAGACTTATTCGCCTAAAATTTCCTACCACTAATACAAAAATTGAGAGCCATGATTAAAATATGGAAGTCATACCATATTTCCTTTTTAGGAAGAATCACAGCCACAAAAATGTCGTTATTACCTAAACTGTTATACTTATTTAGAGCACTACCCATCAGGATTAATAAAATGCTAATAACAAAAGTCCAGATGTCAATAAATTTATCTGGTCTGACTCTCATCCTCGCCTCTCAAATTGTGCTCCATAGATCCCAAAACAGAAAGGGTCTAGGAGTACCAGACTTCTGGTTATACTATTTAGCCTCACGTTTATCTCAAATTGCTCAATGGCATGTGCACAATCCAAACATTTCTTGGGTTAGACAGACGATGGACTCAATTTCCCCCCTCCCAATTTCTGGCATATGGTGGAGAAATAATACCCCCAACAGACACTTGCAACAAAAAACAGCTAGTTTCTCAATCATATCAATTATGGCAATTATACAATACCAAGTTTAACTTAACCTCAGCCACCCCTCCACTAGCCACCTTTTTAGGAGACCCTAAATTCCATTCAGGGGAAAACATTCCCACAAATTTTTGGGGGTCAGATAACAATAATACTACCTTATCCAAATGTATTCAAAACTCTAACATTTCTACCTTTGGTGCTCTACAAGCAAAATACCAAATCTCAAATAATGAGCATTATAGATTTTTGCAAATCAGACACTTCTTTACAACACATTTCCAAACCATAAACAGTAAGCCACCATCATTATTTGAAAACATATGTCAAAAATCCCCTAGAGCAGTGGTTCTCAACCTCTCTAGTGCCATGACCCCTTGATAAAATTTCCCAAGTTGTGGGGACCCTTAACAGTAAAAAGATTTTCGTAGCGTGGGTTGTCAGTACCCAAGGCAAGACAAGTAATTTGCGCCCCTAATGGACATTTAGCGCTCCCTGAGTCCCTTCTACTCGTACAGTATTAAAACCCTTTATGGTACATTTTAGGATGTACCACTCTTTATCATTGTTCTCCTCCTTTCTTTCCCTTTTATTTCTCTCTATTCCAATTTCTTGTTTTTTTTCCCCCATCCCTCTCTCTAGCCGTGTTTCTTGTTCTTTCTCTTATTTTTTTTCTCTCTTTTTCTTTGTTCCTCCCCCTCTTTTCCTCTCCCTTCCACGTATTCTCTATTTTTATTCCTTCTCTTATTCCTTGGTGGAGGTAATGGGATGAGTGGCAGTACTGGTGGGGAGTTGAATGGGCGGCTGCGAAGAGGCTGAGTGGGCGTCTGCGGGTTCCTGGAACAGCCCAGCTGGGCGGCCAGAGGCTCCAGGGACAACCCTGCTGGGCGGCCGCAAAAAGGCTAGGCTAGCGGTGCGGGCTTCAGGAATAGCCCAGGATTCGGTGACCCCTGGCAAATCATCATTCGACCCTCAAAGGGGGTCCCGACCCACAGGTTGAGAACCACGGCCCTAGAGGAAGTGGCCTGATTTCGGAAGTCTATTGTAATATATTAAACCTCGCCTCACAAGATAGATTACCATATATGCAAAAGTGAGAAATGGAATGTAACATATCTCTCTCAATTGAAGAATGAGATGACTGTATCATAATCCTTCGCAAATGCATAAGGTTACTTATGGTTAGAGAGACAGCCACTAAATTGATTATGAGATGGTACTATACGCCCACCAAATTCCATGCAATGTTTCCTACAAATCCAAATACATGCTTTAGAGGATGCAATTCAATTGGTTCTTTCTCTCATATATTTTGGGATTGTAAGCATACCTCCAGAATTTAGAGACAGTTATAAAATTTGGCTTCTTCTATTTCAGGTTCCCAAGTTCACCTCACTTTGCCTAATTGTATTTTATTCACGAAAATAAATGGTTTGCCCACACCTCATATGAGATTAATTCATAAAATATGTGTCACTATACATTGGCTCATAGCCTACCACTGGAAATCCACGTCAATCCCTTTAGACCATCTGAAAACTAGGATCAATGCTGTAAACCTTATGGAAAGGATATTCCATACATTGTATAACTCTATGCAATTTTATAAGAAAAAATGGGATCCCTGGTTCATACACGGTGAAGATCTATGTAAAATGGCTGAGGACTAAAATGTATACACGTTACACGTCCAAGATACAAATGTCTAATGTTTCTTACTTAACCACTTGCAGACCAGCTGCCATCATTATACGGTGGCAGGCCAGATCGTTCCTGCAAATCGGCAAACCTATACATCGGCTCCTTATGCCCTGTACACACGGTCGGACATTGATCGGACATTCCGACAACAAAATCCATGGATTTTTTTCCGATGGATGTTGGCTCAAACTTGTCTTACATACACACGGTCACACAAAGTTGTCGGAAAATCCGATTGTTCTGAACGCGGTGACGTACAACACGTACGTCGGGACTTTAAACGGGGCAGTAGCCAATAGCTTTCGTCTCTTAATTTATTCTGAGCATGCGTGGCACTTTGTGCGTCGGATTTGTGTACACACGATCGGAATTTCCGACAACGGATTTTGTTGTCGGAAAATTTTATAGCAAGCTCTCAAACTTTGTGTGTCATAAATTCCTACGGAAAATGTGTGATGGAGCCCACACATGGTCGGAATTTCGGACAACAAGGTCCTATCACACATTTTGCATCGGAAAATCCTATCGTGTGTACAGGGCATTGAAGAGCCATAGCAGGCTCGCTGGCCACCCACGATTGGGGGCACGTGAGCCAAAACAGAGATCTGTGTATGTAAAGACACAAATCCCCGTTCTGACAGGGGAGGAGAGACAGATCAGCTGTTCCTAGTAATTAGAAACAGCTATCTGTCTCCTCCTCTAGTCAGTCCCATCCCCCCACAGTTAGAAACACACATGAGGGAACACAGTTAATCCCTTGATCGCCCCCTAGTGTTAACTCCTTCCCTGACAGTGATATTTACACAGTAATCAGTGCATTTTTATAGCACTGATCGTTGTATAAATGTCAATGGTCCCAAAAAAGTGTCAAAAGTGTCCGATCCGATACATTTTGGAAATGCCAGTGTCAAAAGTGTCCGATCCGCTACATTTTTGAAATGCCAGTTAAATCTTGGCTGTGTCAGTAAATTTTGGGTGTCGTGTCAGTAAATTTCAATTTGGTAGGTTGGCAACTCTAAATGCAGGGGGTACAGTCTTGCATACATTTACATGAGCACGGTTGGTGTACACGCAGACACTGCTCTTTAGGCTCCATTCACGTCTTGGAATTCCGAATTCGAAATAGCGGCAAATCGCAGAATGCCTGTGTGATCCCCGTCCCTTCCAATATCCCCGATTGCGGCGCAATTTAGCCACGTTACGTTGGGCGACAATCGTGTTAAAATCACGCAAACAGAACTGTGGGACACCTGTCACCCCAAAAGAAGTTCTTGTACAGCCCCCCCCCCCGCGATTTGCCACTATTTTGAATTGTGGGCAGAATCGCGGCGGTTCCGTCCCCACAATTCGGAACGCCAAGATGTGAACGGACCCTTAGTGCTCATCTTGACACATTTACCTAACTGCAGGGCCATTGCATGTGCACAATAGAAGGAGACAGAGATCTGGCATGTGGAGAGCTACTGGAAAAATACTGTCAAAAAGAGTCCTAATTTCTAGTTTAAAGTGTCTGTCTGCCACATCTAAGCAATGAATAACCTGGTAATTTCCACCTTATGCCATGTCTTGTAATTACAGAAATAAATAGCACATTGGTGTTCCCAGATTATAAAATTAGATTTACTAAAAAGCCCTTCCTTATAGAAAATGTTTTTAAAAAAAAAATCACTTTTGGGAAGTGATAAAAGTATCATCAAGTCTAAAAGAGTATCATTAGATGTGATGCAGGAAGGGTGGACTGTGCGCTTTATATAACCGGGGACATTTTTGGTTGTGCTGGGCACCCTGGAGCCAGGAAATATGGAGTGGCACGACTTTAGGTTTACCTTATTCCAAACAAAAACAATATACGATGACCTACAAACAACAGTGTACAGTAGACGAGCAAATGTTTTCTGGTCTACATTGCTGATTAGTATGTAATGGCGTATATGCCAGATGCTGATTTATGTGTAATGATATTTACATGCCTTTTTTGTGGCTTGTGGTGGATAACCATTAACCGTTTAACCCTTCTACCCCGTAGCATGTTGTTTCAGTACATTGGCATGCAACTGTGATTGAACGCACATGTTTTATGGCTAAATTAGGAGCAGGCAGAAGAGCTGACTCTAAAGCCGTTACCAGACATAATATGGAACACTGAGCCTTATTGTCCCTCTTCCCTATTAGAAGACAGTGGACCTTCACTGGCAGTGTCTTGTACAAGAACTGTCTGTATTAACTCAGTAATCAGACTTTTATTTTGTTTTTTTACATTGACACTTTGTAGGTTTAAGTGGTATTAGATACTGTGGATAATAATATTATTATTACTATATTATTACTTTTATTCTGCAGAGATTTCCAATTTGGTAAAAATAAACATACAAGGATTAAATGATAATGACGCCCAATCAATAAAATCTCAGACATGTTAACCACTTCAGCTTCAGAAGATTTACTCCCTTCATGTCCAGGCCATTTCTTGTGATGCGGCACTGCGTTACTTTAACTGACAATTGCGCGGTTGTGCGGCGCTGTACCCAAATAAAATGTATGTCCTTTTGCCCCACAAATACAGCTTTCTTTTGGTGGTATTTGATCACCTCTGCATTTTTAATTTTTTGCACTATAAACAAAAAAAGACCTACAGTTTTGAAAAACATAGATTTTTTACTTTCTGCTATAAAACATATCTAAACAAATCGAAAAAAATCTAATTTCTTCTTTAATTTAGGCCAATATGTAATCCCAATAGCGTACAATGATTGGTTAGTGCAAAAGTTATAGCGTCTACAAACTATGGGATATATATATATATATATTTTATATATATATATATATATATATTACTAGTGATGGTGGCGATCAGCGACTTATAGTGGGACTGCATTACTGCGGTGAACATTCTGACACTTTTGACACTTTTTGGGGACCAGTGACACTAATACACTGATCATTGCTAAAAAAATATGCACTGTCACTGTACTAATGACACTGGCTGAGAAGCAGTTAAAGGGGTGTTCCGACCGTTTTTTGTTTTTTTTAAAGTCCGCAGCTACAAACACTGTAGCTGCTGACTTTTAATAAGGACACTTACCTGTCCAGCGAGCCCGCGATGTCGGCCCCCCCGAGGCCGATCCGTCCATCGGATCGGCCGCCGGCACCGCCATCCTAACTAAGGGAAACAGGCAGTGGAGCCTTGCGGCTTCACTGCCAGTTTCCCACTGCGCATGCGCGAGTTGCACGGCGCTTTGTGAATGGCCCCGTGGTTTTCTGGGACACGCACATGTCCCAGAAGGCAACGGGGCCGCTCGCCAAAGAGGAGGAAGCGCCACAGAATAGGAAGAGGTAGATTAGGGAGACTGCCTAGCAACAGGGGTTTCAGGTAAGTTAAAAAAAAATTTTCAAATTTTTTTAAAAATTATTTTAAGAGTATTGATTTTTTTATTTTAGGGTGGCCCTCCACTTTAACATCAGCTACAATCAAAGGGTTAACTGTGTGCCTAACCAGTATTTTATTACACTGTGGGGGAGGTGCTTTTACTAGGGGAAGACATGGATCCTATGCTTTGCAGGGACACAGGATCCATACCTTCCGTCCTATCATAATGGCAATCTGCAGCATGCATGTAGGGTTGCCACGTTATCCCTTTAATCCCAAACACACATTAATTACACAGGTTCTGTGGCTAATAAAGGTGATAATTAAGCTCACTTGTGCCTTATTTGCATTAAATTATCATTAAAACCTATGTAATTAATATATGTTTGGGTTTAAAGGGATGAGGTGACAGCCCTATATAGCGTGCCCCATATCCAGAAGAGTTGGCTAGTTGGCTCACGTATATATACATATGTATTTATTTATATACAGTATCTCACAGAAGTGAGTACACCCCTCACATTTTTGCAAATATTTTATTATATCTTTTTATGTGACAACACCGAAGAAATTACACTTTGCTATAATGTAAAGTAGTGCGTGTACAGCTTGTATAACAGTGTAAATTTGTTGTCCCCTCAAAATAACTCAACACACAGCCATTAATGTCTAAACCACTGGCAACAAAAGTGAGTACACCCCTCAGTGAAAATGTCCAAATTGGGCCAAATTAACCATTTTCCCTCCCCGGTGTCATATGACTCGTTAGTGTTACAAGGTCTCAGGTGTGAATGGGGAGCAGGTGTGTTAAATTTGGTGTTATCGCTCTTACTCTCTCATACTGGTCACTGGAAGTTCAACATGGCACCTCATGGCAAAGAACTCTTTAAGGATCTAAAAAAAAGGATTGTTGCCCTACATAAAGATGGCCTAGGCTATAAGATGATTGCCAAGACCCTGAAACTGAGCTGCAGCATGGTGGCCAAGACCATACAGCGGTTTAATAGGACAGGTTCCACTCAGAACAGGCCTCGCCATGGTCAACTAAAGAAGTTGCACATGCTCCACGTCATATCCAGAGGTTGTCATTGGGAAATAGACATATGAGTGCTGCCAGCATTGCTTGAAGGGGTGTGGGGTCAGCCTGTCAATGCTCAGACCATACGCCACACACTGCATCAAATTGGTCTGCATGGCTGTCGTCCCGAAAGGAAGCCTCTTCTAAAGATGATGCACAAGAAAGCCCGCAAACAGTTTGCTGAAGACCAGCAGACTAAGGACGTGGATTACTGGAACCATGTCCTGTTGTCTGATGAGACCAAGATAAACTTATTCGGTTTAGATGGTGTCCGGCGCGTGTGGCGGCAACCAGGTGAGGAGTACAAAGACAAGTGTGTCTTGTCTACAGTCAAGTATGGTGGTGGGAGTGTAATGGTCTGGGGCTGCATGAGTGCTGCCGGCACTGGGGAACTACAGTTCATTGAGGGAACCATGAATGCCAACATGTACTGTGACATATTGAAGTCGAGCATGATCCCCTCCCTTTGGAGACTGGGCCCAGGGCAGTATTCCAAAATGATAACGACCCCAAACACACCCTCAAGTCGACCACTGCCTTGCTAAAGAAGCTGAGGGTAAAGCTAAGCTGAAACATGATCTCTGTTTTCCTCCAGTGTAACGCTCCCCCCACAGTTAGAAAGCACCTCCCTAGGACACACTTAACCCCTTGATCGCCCACTAGTGTTAACCCCTTCCCTGCCAGAATAATTTATACAGGGATCAGTGCATCTTTTTAGCACTGATTACTGAATTGGTGTCACTGGTCGCCAAAAAGTGTCACTTAGGGTCATATTTGTCCGCCACAATGTCGCCATTGCTAGTAAAAAAAAATGCCATTTATCTAACCCATAGTTTGAAGAAATTTGATTTTTTTTTTTTTTTATTGGGAATGTTTTATAGCAGAAAGTAAGGAATATTGTTTTTTATTCACAATTGCTGCTCTTTTTTTGTTTATAGTGCAAAACATAAAAACCGCAGAGGTGATCAAATACCACCAAAAGAAAGCTCTATTTGTGGGGAAAAAAAAGGACATCAATTTTATTTGGGTACAGCATCGCACGACCACGCAATTGTCAGTTAAAGCAACGCAGCGCCGTATTGCAAAAAATGGCCAAGTCAGGAATTGGGTAAAACCTTACGGTATTTGCAATGATAATTTATAAATAAAAGTTGCAACAGCAGCTTTCATCCATAAAAAAAATGAAAGGCAGGGTTAGATTGTCACACTGACAGCCCACCCCTGCAAATCACACAGAATTTCTGCTTCACTTCAAAAGATGGTCCCCTGTGCTGTTTTCCAGGAAGGTTTTTAGTGCTCCTGATATGAAGCAGGTGGTTGCTACTGACAGCAGAGCTCTGCAACAGTGCAGGAAAAAACTTGGGGTGATGCAAAGACAGGAGTAGCTCATCTGTGCCCCTCCCTGCACAATACCCACGACGGAAGCCTCTTCTGCTTATGTCTTGGTCCGCCTTGAAGTGGGAATAAGGTTTGCCATAGACAATAGACAACGTTTCTTGGGCCATTGGGATTGATTTATAAGCTGTTAACTTTGCAAAGGAAGTTGCACTCTCCAAGGGAATGAGCTCCACAGCTTATGCATATGATGAAATGTCACTTTGCAAAGAATACACAATCACGTGCAAGGAAAATGAACATTTTTTGCTTGCACATGGTTAGATGATAGAAGTCAGCAGAGCTTTACCTCATTCACTAAGCTCTGGGGAAAATTCACTTGCAAAGTGCAATTTTCCCTGCAAAGTGAACAGTCTATTTGCCTTTAGTAAATAAACCCTATTGTCTTTTTTAAACTAAAGCAATCTAGTTATACAAGGAAGAGGGCCATAAAGGTAGTCATGGTGTGGGAAAACCCAGTAGCATTCGGGCAAGTTTCTCTAAACTGATCAATCATTTTGATAACGCTCATTTGGGCTCTCATGTGCTACAACATACAGATTGGATCATGTCACAATCTGACTCAAAAAAAGACTATTCTGAAATGTGTATGGGTACTTTATGGATTATAACTAATGAAAACAAATGCAAATCAAATGTAATAATGTAATGTAAAAAGTCAATGAAGTGGTTAAAGATTGGAATGATTCCTATCTGGCAGTTCTGATCTGAAAATAGGGCCTACAAATATTTTTACTGAGTCTGTTTGTTTTCCGAGCAAGATGAACCGGCTTGGCTTATCTCGTATCTCAGAGTCTGCTGTCTCTACATGATTAGTGGATAGTTTAATTGATGTTGAGCTGAATAAAGATTGTTAACAGCAAAAAAACAGCCGTTCCTTGCCGAGAGGGAACTGGAACACAATGGGACATGGAAGTGGTTGGTGCAAGATTATAACTCGGAGCGCATATAAAAAAAGGCCCACTAATCCACTTATATATGCTTTTAAAAGTTATACATTTTCAGCTTAATTGTGATTATTACATTAAAACCATCCAAGTAGTGATGGGAAAATACTTTTGGTTTCGCTTTACTGGTGTTCCAGTGAATCTGACCCTATGATCTGCTTTGTAGGTTTGATCGCTGGTAATACGTGTTATAAAGGATCTTTTGGATCCCTTACCAGCCCCCTCCCATGTTCTCCCATATTCTGTGCTCTGGTTCAGAACGTAGGCCCTCATTTCACTCATGCTCTGGAGGAAGGTCCAAAGGATCCACTGAGTGGATTGGTTCACCTTACGAAGAAAATCAACAAAGTGTGGCTAGCTTTACCCAGGATCGGAGGAACTGTTTTGATCGTCACTAACACTTGCTATGTCACCTGAAATTTGAAATCAGGCTTCTTGCAGAAGGCGGTGCCTTCTCCGTAAGGTGATGGCTAGAAGGGAAAAAACGTAAATATCAATTCCACATTTGCACTAAATTGAAAAGATACCTTGGCATGCTAATAAATAAAAAAGTAGCTCTTACTACAATACCAACCTAATTTTTAGAGCTGTCCCCAACAAACTCATCATTCTGTGATTAAGCAGAGTTTGTGTTTCAGGTTAAATAACCGCAACATCATCCAACCTACTTCCTATGAACATATGGCATCATGGATACATCCCCTGAGGAAGAGAAAGGCCCTGCAATATCATGTGACCAGGCTGAAGGCTGCTGGATTTGGGGTACAATGTGTACAGCACTTTGCAAACTGTCACGTACCTTGTAACAGATCCTGATGTGTAAAAGAAGACCTCTCTTACAGCCCTGGCTCAGGGACCCATGGAGTTGTATCAGCGGCCGCAAGAGCGCAGTAAGGTAGGAGTGCCTACGAGATCCTCTGTTGACAGCAGAGATATGCAGCTGATGAGCCACCAGACCAGACTGGGTGGTTGGCAGCAGAAGCAGCAGGTGCGGATGCAGACAGGGCTGTCTTAACGAGTGGGCACACCTGGGCACTGCCCAGGGGCCCCAGCTGCATGGGGGGCCCCTGCACTTTCCCCGTAGCAGCTGGTCTTTGAGCCCACACTGCTTAAAATTGGGGGCCCCAAGATGGCACTAAGACTGATGGATACACAGGGGAGGCAGGCTGACAGCAGTGCGCCATGCTGTGCAGAACAATACCTATTATTTCACAGACAGCAGGGAGGGGCAGGGCCGGAGTTTCAATGATGCTCTGACCCCGCCCAATGCAGCTTGAATGCTAGGGATTTGAAGGCTGCGGGGTAGGAGCTGGAGTGGGAGCTGCTAAGTCGGCAGCACTGAGAGCCCACCTGTGGAAGTAGCATTGTGGATGGTGTCATGGTGAGCCCAGCTGTCCAGCACTGTTTGAACTGAAGGGCTTGGAATGCCCGGAGGGATGCTCCCTCCTCCGCCCCTCCTTCTTCCTGCTTGATTGGTATAGGTGAGTCCAGTGCTGGATGTGGGCACATAGCCAAAAGTTTACATTGCACTGTATCTCCACTGGAAATAATGGTGCTGGGGGATATCAAGAGTGTATGGGGAAAAAACAATGCTGAGGGGGGATCCAGGGTGTATAGGGGGAAGCAATGCTTGCGGTAGCTTGGGTGGCTATAGTGCTAGAGGTATCAGGGATGTAGAGAGGCCACAGTGTAGGGGGTATCAGGGATGTAGTGGGGTCACATACAAGGGGTATCTTAAGTATATGGTAAGAGTGCTGGGGTAATATCTAGGATGTAGTGGGGTTAGAGTGCTGGGGGGGATATCTAGGGTGTAGAGGAGTCAGAATGCTGGGGGATATCTGGAGTGTAGAGGGGTCAGAGTGCTGGGGGGATATGTGGAGTGTAGAGGGGTCAGAGTGCTGGGGGGATATCTGGGATGCAGAGGGGTCAGAGTGCTGGGGGGATATCTGGGGTGTAGAGGGGTCAGAGTGCTGGGGGGATATGTGGAGTGTAGAGGGGTCAGAGTGCTGGGGGGATATCTGGGATGCAGAGGAGTCAGAGTGCTGGGGGGATATCTGGGATGCAGAGGGGTCAGAGTGCTGGGGGGATATCTGGGGTGTAGAGGGGTCAGAGTGCTGGGGGGATATGTGGAGTGTAGAGGGGTCAGAGTGCTGGGGGGATATCTGGGATGCAGAGGAGTCAGAGTGCTGGGGGGATATCTGGGATGCAGAGGGGTCAGAGTGCTGGGGGAATATCTGGGGTGTAGAGGGGTCAGAGTCCTGGGGGGAAATCTTGGGTGTAGAGGGGGCATAGTCCTGGGGAGGCATCATTCTAGCAGATATATTATATGCACAGGACAGCTTTGTTACTTTATGTATGTAGCATTTTCCCACTGTTTCTTTGCTGTACAGAATGTTTGTTCATGTAGTTAATGCGGAGATCCACACAAAAGGGGAAGCTCCGCTTGTCTGCCTCCTACCTACTTGATGTATGTTTACCTGCGCTGTCTCCATTGTAGGGGCCCCAAAGCATTACTTTGCCCAGGTGCCCATGATGCTATTAAGACGGCCTTGGATGCAGGACAGCGTCACCAGGCACTGGATGGAGCAGAATGGACAGAAAACTGGAGAAGGGTCAGACAAGCTGGGTCAATCACAGATAGTCAGGTATGGCATAAACGGCAGGCAGAGATTGGTCAATAGGCAAGTAGAGGTTGGCAGCAGGATATCACACAGAAATGCAGGTTGAGCGGGGTTAAGGCAAACCAGGGTCAGGACTGGAGATAAGCAAGCGTAGTCATGGAAGCCGGGTCAATCAAAGGTAAATCAAATATAGATACAGGAACAGAGCTCAGGTAAAACTGCATTTCAGACAGCACTGCACTAGTACATCTGCTATCCTTATATATGGCACTTTGGCACCAATGCAGAAATGGCTAATGTGCGCAAGCATGCATAGGCCTTTGCATCTGGCGAATATTGGTGCACTTTTGGGTGGAACTCTGCTTTACCCACTTTAGCCCCAGAAGATTTGGCTGCCATGACCAGGCCATTTTTTGCGACACGGCACTGCGTCGCTTTAACTGACAATTGCGTGGTCATGCGACGCTGTACCCAAACAAAATTGAAGGCCTTTTTTTCCCACACATAGAACTTTCTTTTGATCACCTCTGCGGTTTTTATTTTTCGCGCTATAAACAAAAGAAGATTGACAATTTTGAAAAAAACACAATATCTTTTACTTTTTGCTATAACAAATATCCCACATTTAAAAAAAAAAACAAAACATTTTTCCTCCGTTTAGGCCGATATGTATTCTTCTACATATTTTTGGTAAAACAATTTGCAATAAGCATATATTGATTGGTTTGCGCAAAAGTTATAGCGTCTACAAAATAGGGGATAGATTTATGGCATTTTTATTATTATTTTTTTTTTTTTACTAGTAATGGCGGCGATCTGCGATTTTTATCAGGACTGCGATATTGCAGTGGACAAATTGGACACTTTTGACACATTTTTGGGACCATTGACAACTATACAGTGATCAGTGCTATAAAAATGCACTGATTACTGTGTAAATGTCACTGGCAGGGAAGGGGTTAACACTAGGGGGCTATGAAGGGGTTAACTGTGTACCTTAGATATGTTCTAACTGTAGGGGGAATGGGACTGTCTAGGAGGAGAGAGAGATCGGTGTTCATACTTAGTATGAACTCACAATCTGTCTCTACTCCCCTGAAAGAACAGGGATTTGTGTGTTTACACACACAGATCCCAGTTCTCGCTCTGTCATAAGCGATCTTCTCGCCCGCCAGGCACTCGCATTGGCTCCGGTCACACGCTGCAGGCGTGCGCGAGCCCCTAGTTGCCAAAAGGCGAAGTGACGTAAGGTAACGTTGATTTGCCCAACCAAGCCAACCTGCCGCAGTAAAACTGCGGCGGTTGGTCCAGAAGTGGTTAATGATGAAAAATACAGACAGATAATTATCCATCATGCCATACCATCAGGGAGTCGTTTGATTGGAACCAAATTTATTCTGCAGCAGGGCAATGACCCCAAACATACAGCCAATGTCATTAAGATCTATCTTCAGTGTAAAGAAGAACAAGGGGTCCTGGAAGTGATGGTTTGGCCCCCACAGAACCCTCATCTCAACATAATGGAGTCTATCTGGGATTACATGAAGAGACAGAAGGAGTTGAGGTGGCCGACATCCACAGAAGATCTGTAATTAGTTCTCCAAGATGTTTGGAACAGCCTACAGTACCTGACGAATTCCTTCGAAAAATGTGTGCAAGTGTACCAAGAAGAATTGATGCTATTTTAAAAGCAATGGGGTGGTCACCATAAATATTGATTTGGATATCTCTTCTGCTCTAATACTTTTTTTAAACTAATTTTAATTGATAAAAATAAACTATTACCACTTCTATTTCTGAAAGCATCTCTATAAAATGTTTGCACAGTACTGTATATAAGGATTTTTAAAAATGAGATGCTTTAGGGAGTTTGGCAGAGCAGGGGTTGGGGGGCTTACAAAGCATGAAGTTGGACTTTAAAATTAACTTTTTAGAAATATGGCATGATAGCCAAACCACTAGCGTTTGCCAAAAGGCAAGATCATAATTGGCAGCCTCCATATTTTTTTATTTCTTACAAACAGTGTAAATTTTGACATCAAATTTCGATTCAGTTTTAGTTATAGTCTTTTGACTAAAATGCCATTTTAGTTTTAGTCGTATTTTAGCCATCTGAATTGTTTTAGGTTTTAGGCATATTTTAGTCAACTAAAATCTCCAGTACATTTTAGTCTACTAAAATCTAATGGGTTTAGTTAAAAATCAATGCATTATTTAAGCATTTCTTTAGAATTTCCAAACTCATTATATACTCCTGGAGTAAAAATCCAATAACATATAATTTATGGTATTATGAGTTGAACATGCACTAAAGACACAGATTTAGCCGTTGTGATATATAATGTCTTTATAAATAAAACCAAGTTTCATAAACAAACAAAAATATTGATTTTTGACAAGCAGAAGTACAACTTGAAAATATTTTAAAAAAACCTGTAAACCATGTTGGTTGCAATGCCATTGCACATATTACCTAAATATATTACCAACATTAAATATCAAGAAAAAAATAAGAAAAGCCTTTTTCTTATTTATTTTTTTCTTTTAGCAGCTTAGTAAATGCCCCCTACTTATTCTTATGTGGTAGTGCAGTGTTAATTTTGATGTCAAATTTCGATTTAGTTTTAGTCATAGTCTTTTGACTAAAATACAATTTAGGTTTTAGTTGTATTTTAGTCTTTTGACTAAAATGCCATTTTAGTTTTAGTTGCATTTCAGTCATCTCAATTGATTTAGTTTTAGTTGTATTTTAGTCGACTAAAAAAGTATTAATTCAGTCAACGAAAGTATTTTAGCCTACAAAATTAACATTGCTCACAAGATACGTATCCTTTAACCCTTTCACTGCCAATACCTTTTTTTTCCCATTTTGTGCACACATGCATAAACACACATTTCTGGCATGAAAACACACTTAAACCCCAAAATATGATATATTTTCTAAAACAGAGGACCAAAAGAATTAATTGGTGGTAATTGCATTTTTTATGTCATATAATATTATAGCAGGTGTTTATCAAACCTATATTTTCAGTAAATATATACTAAAATGACTTTTAATGAACTCGCAATGAAAACGCAATTAAATCTCCTGTAAAATATATCAGATGAGACTGAGTAGAGTAAATAGAAACAAACTTAAAAAAAAAAATTGAAACAACTCACTTAAAATTGTGTGCACCTGCCAGTAGGCAGCAAAGTATGGCACCCCAAATTGTCTATAGGCAGTGCTATCACCTTTAACCATTATAGCGTAACAAATTAGAGTTACCCATGAATAATGGCCCTAGATTGATTCCCACCACCCACAGTGTGCACAGTGACTCTAATATGTGTTGGGCAGCCATTATTCTTGTACGCTTACATGCCCTACATGTGCACTTGAGCTTGTATGTTGCTTCAACATTCTTCAGGGGAACACACAGATTTGCTGTGTGTGTGGAAGCAGTGGTCACTCTACAGAGTTCTGACATGTCCTCTGCTCAGTCAGACCTTGTCAGGGCTGGGCTTCTTTGCAGCTCTCCTCTCAGTGCTCAGGCTGCTCAGCTGTCGGATAATTGTCAGCACTCATTGTTTCCACTATGGCTCACCTGGTTATCATTACCTGCTCGTCAGTCCCGCCTACAGCCAGCCCCTTCTGGATATTTAAACTGCCTTGTTCATTCCTTTCCTGCCTTCTCCTGGTCAACATATCTGGAGTGTTTCTGCTGTTTTCCTGTGAAAGACTTTGCCTGGCTGATGTCCCTTCTGGTTCCTGATCCTGTTCTTCTGCCTCCGACTATGCTGATCTCTGGTCTTCTGATTACTGACTCGTCTGACTACCCGTTTTGGCTTCTGATTCCTGGCTTATGTTTTGACTACATTTTCTGATCTGTGCAATTTTTTACAATTACATTTAAGGTGTGATTTTTACAGCATTTTCTGTCCCAGTCTAATTCGTGGCTCTTGACAGACCTATAGCTTTGCAGTTAGCAACTCATGTTCCCTGCTTATTGGAGAACCCTAGCTCTGAGTCATGAGGGCGTGTGTCAGAATTCTGCAGAGAAACCACTGTCTCCATACAGGAGCAAAACTCCTTCTCTGAAATATGTTGAAAGGGACAGGATTTCCTACTCAGACTGTGACTGATTTATGTAAAAAAAAAAAAAAAACTGTATGATTTTGCACACCTTTTTTTTGGACAAACCTGAAATTAATATATCTAATTTAAGACCTTCCCATGCAACCCTGGTGTCCCTTTAACACAGCCTTTCTCAATTTTTTCAACACAGAGAAATCAGTGGTGGGCGGTGCTTAAAAAAAATTGGCGGACACAAACAAACCCCTTCAGGTCCGCTCTCAATACAGGGTGAGACTTACTTACAAACGGAGCCCTCCAGCGCTGGGCTATCACGGCTCCCCTGATACCTGGCGGCTTCCGTGTTTACCCGGACTTTACGGGTTCCAAATCTTCAGCCCCCTGATTGGCCAGGACGAGAAGCCAGAAACTGGAAGTGACATGATGTAAAATTGATTTGCTAAAATCAAAAGTTGGAGGGCTCTGCGCCCTGAGGACAACCTAAACCAAGCCAATTAGATCCTCGGGCTCTAATTAAATGCTTGTCAAAAATTGACAGACCTAATAGACACCCATTAGTCCGGTGCCCCACACAGTGCACACAAATAAGTGCACACAAATAGAACTATTTATTTTTAAATAAATGATAACATGACTAACATTTTTTTAACTTTAAGATGTTAAAAAATGTTGGTCATATTATCATTTACCGGTATTTAAAAATAAATCATTCTATGATTAGCTTTCTTATTTGACAAACAAACTTTTGGAACTTTGGGGGGGCGGCGCCCCTTATGGACCAGCCACCACTGCTTGAAATAACTATCCAGTTTTAGGGAACCTCTGCTAAAAATTACAAAATCTTCAACTCATTAACATTAGTGTGATGGTCAGTGGGAAGAATGCTCCCTATTCTTGTTGATATTGGGAAGAATTAACCCCTTACAATTACCTAAAACAAACAATGGTGTCAGTGGGAACTTATCTGAGAGGCAGAAATTGCTCATTGCTCAAGGAACCCCTAGCAACCTCTGGAGGAACTCTGGTTGAGAAATCCAGCATTAATAAGATCTTTATGCCCAGGAGAACACGATCACTTGACCACTGTGGCGGTCTGTCACAGTGGTCACATGATTGGAAGCCGGTCCACTAGAGACTTGGTCACTGTGCTGGGAGCAGGGCAGGGACAAGGGGTGGGCAGGTCTATCATGCGAGGTGGGGGGCACCCCAAGGATATTGAGGGGAAGGGAATTTGTGTTGAGAGGAGGAATATGGGGGGCGGTAAGGGAAAATAATTGTCCTAGAAGGGGAATTTGTATTAGGAGGGGATTTAGGGGGTTTGTGCTAGAAGAGGTGATATGGTAGAGGGGAGAAGGAATGTGTGCTAGGGGGAGAATTGTTTTTTTTTTGGGGGGGGATTTGTGCTAGTAGAGCTTATTGGGAGGTAGTTGTAGGAGGGGGTGGAGTATTTGTGCTAGGAGGGGTGTTTTTTTGGGGGGAGGGGCATTTATGCAGGGGGGCAAAGATTTGTGCTGGGAGGTGGGATTTCAGCAGGGGGGCTGGGATTAGGGGAAATTTATGTTTGGGGGTAATCATGCTCATTAGTGCCCTATTTTTTGGGGGGCAGGGGATTTGTGCTGACACATAATGCTCATACATCTTCATCTTGGGGGGGGCACAGTCTGGCATGTTTGCCCTGGGCTCTAGGTAACCTTGTCCCGGCACCGTGGGAGCACACAGTGAGCACGCTCTCATCACAGAGACCTTGGTTGCCCATGGATACATATGTGCCCCGTATGGGTGTTAAAGCCCACCCTTTTTGCTTCAGTGTTATGTGCGCCAAGAGGTTAAACATGAGTGCTGCCCCCATGAATGAACTCCTACCTAGGTAGTTTATTTGGAGTGTGTGCATTTGTACCTGCACTGCGAATACAAATACATATAAAGGATCCCAGGCATACAGTAGACTGAAATAAAAATCCAGACTGTAAAAACAAAGGAAACTGATTATCTGTGCCAAACGCTTTAAAATGTTTTTATTCTTTCACTTTGTCAAATCATAGACCACTTCGTTTATTAAACAGACATTTCTCTGGTTAAATGCTGGCCGCATAAATTTAAATATTTAAAAACATCCTAAATCCTTTCCAAAAGTTCTTTTTTGGAGCTTCTGGTGTTAATGCCCCATCTAACAAAGATACACACACTTGGTTTTAATTTCTACATTCTGGAAGTGATTGTTGCTTTTGTTATATTATTTAAAGGCTCATTAACATTTGGAAATGTAAACACGTACTTTAAATTAGTTTTCACAGTTAAGAGAGAGCCTGGAACTGAGATCTCCTGCTGGAGGGGGTTAAATTACTTGGGATGCTGAAGGATTCGGATCATGGAGACCATTAGACCCCTTTCACACTGGGGCGCTTTGCAGGCGCTACAGCGCTAAAAATAGCGACTGCAAGGCTCCCTGAAAGATCCGCTCCTGTCTCTTCAGAGGGCTTTCACATTGGAGCGTTGTGCTGGCATGACGGTAAAAAAAAGTCCTGCTACCAGCTTCTTCGGAGCGGTGAAGTAGCGGAGTGTATACCACTCCTCCACCGCACCTGCCCATTGAAATCAACGGGGCAGTGCGGCTATTTGCTTGGCACAACCTCATCTTTTATTTTTTATCTTTTTTTGGTGTGCCATAAAAATAACTTTAGTGTATTTTTTACTGAACTTTTGCTCTGATTAACCACTGCACTAATATTATGCGAAAAAAAAAAATAAACATCAACACTGCAGGGTGTCTGCTTCAGAAAATATGTAATATTTTTGGGGTTTTAGGTAATCTTTAGGCTCCAAATAAATTTTAAGCATGTGTGCAAAAAATGCAAAAACAGCTCTGGCTGCAAAAGGGTTAAAGCGTTTGTTGTTACGCCAACACTTCATATTCATGATATGTGCCTGCTGTACTTGTATGAGAATGTATCCTGTCCTCTTTATGTTGCTTCCTTCATGTGAAACCCCTGGTGTTCCTACTAGTCTCCTCACTTTCTATTAAAAACTGACCACACTAAGCAGGAAGAGCACGTGGTCAGTTTTTTTAGCTATGCTGGGAACTCAGTATGCTCTCCCCAGACCCTCCTTTTTTCTTACCTGAGCCCATCCAATCCAGTGTTGTGCACGAGCCCAGTGGCCCCATCTGCTGGCTCTCATCTCATTGGACAGATTGATAGCAGCAGGAGCCAATGGATCCCGCTGCTGTCAATCAAATCCAGTGACACGGGATCGGGGCACGGGGGGGCCAAGTCCCACTGTCTGTGTATAATAGAAGAAATAGCTGCACTCCGTGCTGGATCAAAATTCTTATTTATTCAGAACATTCCAAGGTAATGATTAAGCGCACTTGGAGTGTGCGAAATGCATCTACCAGCTTTCTGTCTTTTGTCAACACTTGGGATGTTCTGAATAAATAAGAATTTTGATCCAGTACGGAGTGTGGTCATTTCTTCTATTTTGATTGCATTCAGAGGCGAGCCGAGGCGGGCACCTGTCTAGATCATCAGGCATCTAATCTCACCTGGAGCAGCGAGTTTTTCTTGTTGGATATCCTGCTGTCTGTGTCAATGGACGCAGCATCTGGACTCGGGAGCGTTCCCGCACCCGATGAAGGGGAGGAGCCAGGAGCGCCAGCAGGGCACTCCAAAGGAGGAGGATCGGGCTTGCTCTTTGCAAAAGCTTTGCACAGACCAGGTAAGTAAAATATGTTTGTTATTTTTATTTTTAAAAAATCCAAACCTTTACAACCCCTTTAAATCTTCCTCCTTGCCTTCCATTGTGAGAGGAAGGGGAGGGGTCACCAATGTAAACAGCACTACATTGTTTACACTGGTGATCGCTGTAATTGGACACATCAGTGATCACATTGTGCAGAGACGCTCCATTTGGCTCTGTGCCTTTTAGTTGCAATGGCCAGACATAAGGTGGTTAAAAAAAATCAAAAAACTGTATATACTGAGGCATGATGCCATTGCCAAACATACTGCAAAATAGATGTTGGGTTTACATTATTATTATACAGGTCTTTTACATACACTGTTACAGCTCACTGTTTGACTTTCCTTATTGCCAGAACTGGCATTCTAAATGTAAAACAAAAAAAGCTTCAATCACTTTTAAACAGGACGCTGTGCTATATTAGAAACAATCCCAGAATGCTCAGCATGGAGACATGTGTCTGCGAAATCGAGTAGCTAAATGTGGATAAATACAGTGTACAACTACAGCCTGAACTCAATAGCATTCCTGTAAACAGAAAGACGTGTAATGGTCCACAGAGGGGTTTATTGTTATCGCTCGCTGACTGCATAATAATATCCGCATGTTACCACAGAGGGAGACATGTTACCACCTCTCATGTGCACTGTACAATTTTCAGCTGAGTTTAGGCTTCGGTGATTGGACTTGAGGCTGAGGCCTTGGCAGAGGCTCCTGCTGACTGCGCTTCCCCAGATCTTTACAGCAATGGGACTGATTAAAGCATCGAGTCTCTGCGGTTTGGCTTGGTCACTGCTGCCCAATTGGACACCACATCTTCTGCGGGTTTCCTGTCAAGGATGGGTTTGGCGTCCTTTAATTCCACTACAATTATCTCTCTCTCTTTTTTTTTTTTCTCTTACAATGGCCATGCCCCTTTCATTGTGGGAACTCGAGTGAGAAGGTATAATTTCATAGTTTTAAATTGCAAACATATGAGATTTGAGAAAGAGAAAGAAATAGAGAGAGGGAGAGGAAAGAAAACATTTTTTTACAATGTTTCCGTAACGGAGGAAAGATTTTCATGCCACATGTACTGATGCAGAAACATCTGAACAAACTTGACGCATAAATTGAATTTACTTGTTTTTTTTATTTTTATATTTTTATAAACAATTGCCACTTACCATTTAAAAGTAGGCTTCTTTTCCTCATGCAAAAGTAAAAAAAAAAAAGTCCAAAAACATGCTTTGCATGAAATAGACTGAAATGTTAGCCTATGAGCACACTGCTGTTGCATATGAATGCATATAAAATGCCACGATTTTGCACGTGTTCAGGAAAACAGTCAACAAACATGCGTCGCCCTTGTGGTGTCATTTACTGTTAATTACACCCCAAATGTGCTTATAAAAGGTATATTTATGTGTATCCCAGAAGGCACAAACGCGCAAAAAAGTGCAGTTAAAAAAAACGCTTGTAGCAACCAGATGGATGCTGTAGACCAAGCTACCTAGCAAAAAAATGTTTTGTTACCTCCAGACTATCCTTAAAGCAGATAAGCAGTGCCATCAGACCCTCAAAGAAACACACACATATACGTAGAGGATGGATGTTGAAATGCATAATGTGGATTCCTACATGTACCACTTACAGTATCTTATGATGACGTATGTAACTGTATGAGGCCTATATGTACCTAACTGTATGTAACTTGATGCCAATGGGCCATTCAAATTGTAATTATGTGTCTATCATCTTGCTTGTAATTATATAAAGAATGTATATATATAAAAAAAAAGTTCAAAGCTAAAAAAAAATTGCTGTATGCATAAGTGTGACACCTAATTACACCCAATGAGAATGGAGACTCTATATATGTATACTATATATATATATATATATATATATATATATATATATATATATATGTATATTATACATATATATATATAAGTTTAAAGCTCAAAAAAAAATGGGCTGCCATACACATGAAGCATGAAAAAAATACAGCATGTGACACCCAATGATACTCAATGGGAATGGGGACTTAAAAGTGAACTTGGAAAAAAATAAAGAATAGTGCATACAATGCCACAAAATAATGTGATCTTTCATACTGTTTTTGTGACGTTCTGTAAAATGTCTTAATGGTATGGTTTGCAAAATCCTTTATTTTGCTTCTAAAGGATAAATGCTGGGTTCAAATATATTCAAATTGGATGCGATTTTAACCGCATCCAATTCGTGAATTCGTGAATTACTGGATTTCAATAGAGCCAGTTCACACATGTGCGGGGCAGCCGCAGTGGGGTTTTGAAAGGGTCCTGTGCGTTTTTGGGTCCGGTTCAGGTGCAAAATCAGGTAAAAATTTGCACCTGAATTGCACCTGAACCGGTGAACAGAAACGCACTGGACTCCGGACTGCAAACTGCAGCTGCATAGAACCAGGCCTAAAGGATTATATATCTGTGTCACCTGAAGGTATCAGTTATGGAATGGTAGTCTTATGTCGTTCATGTTTTATCCTATAAAAATGAAAAATAAAATTATTCTAGTTCTATTATAGTCTGTAAAAACTGTGGCTTGGAGTGGCTATGAACATGCAAATATTTACACAATCTTAACAGGAGTAAACAAACTTTAAGACGACCTGAGGTCTCACTGACCTCTAGAGCTGCAGACACTGTGGAGCAATTTATTTATTAAGTTCATAAAAGAAAGGACTAAAAAGCTTCAAATTGTACCCTCAGTAGCCCATATCATCTTGCTTCTCCCTCAAAAAGCCAACTGTCCCTAATATCGAGGGACTGTCCCTGATTTCGAACAAAGTCCCTCTGTCCCTCTGTCCCTCTTTCCTCCTCATCTGTCCCTCATTTTGGTCTTATCTATATAGTTGTATATAAAATGCACTTTATATCTTTCAAAAAGTGTTTCAAAGTGCTAAACCTTTCATTTAATTTCTAAATGAAAGTGCTGCATTTGTAACTTTCAAAAGCCAGTATAAAAGAATAGTAGTGGTAAAAAAAAAAAAACACTTTTGGATTTAACTAATATTTATGGTTGGAGCCCTATGTCCGGTATGTACATGGATACCACTTACAGTAAAGATAGGACTTACCATCGGAAATAGACCTGAAAGTGTGGACTTACCATATGAAATGGACCTGAAAGTGTGCCTTGGTCTAATGGCCGGTATGCCAAAATAAGGGGGCATACCCTGGTTTAAGAAATGATTATTCTGTAAGAGAAATGAATGAAATGAATAGTTTGAGAAATGCTGTGAAATGGGGATGGGAGGGTGGGTATCGCGCACAGGAAACCGACAAGCACCACAGGTGAGCGGGCTGCTTAAGTACCCCCCGGGCTCCTCCCATAAATTCAGGCCACCATACTGGCCTTCCTACTTATGGTTGGAGCCCTATGTCCGGTATGTACATGGATACCACTTACAGTAAAGATAGGACTTACCATCGGAAATAGACCTGAAAGTGTGGACTTACCATATGAAATGGACCTGAAAGTGTGCCTTGGTCTAATGGCCGGTATGCCAAAATAAGGGGGCAAAAACATTCAGGTAGGGTTATGATTTTATTGATTTTCAATTATTTATTGAGCCAATTTGGAGAATGCCTGTGCCATCTCTGTTTGTGGATTGGGGATATACCGGGCGAAGCAGGCTGATTTCCACCTGCCTAGTCTTTTGATGATGTGGTCTGGAACCCCGTGGCGGGATGCCGCGGAGGCTGCTCCGATGCGAAACGAGTGTCCGGAATACTGACTAGGGTTAAGATGAAGATTGCGGAGAAGTATTCTTATGTGTTCCACAAACTGAGAGGCGTTTAAGGGTTTAACTGGGAACGGTAGAAGGGGACTGCTGTCTGGTTGTTCAGGCAGGAGTGACAGGAGCCGGTTGAGTACGGCGACTGGACACCAGCTGTTGTCGGTTTTGTAGAGGTGAATGTTCGCTCCTGAGCCCGTTTGCTGGGTTTTAGAGACCTCGAGGTGCAGGATGAAGTGGTCTTGGTATCTAAGTAAGTGTCGTCTGCATAGTACTCGGTCTGTGGGTTTGTTAGAGGTGAATTCGCCAGGGCGCAAGAACCCATAGTACGCTAGATATATCGCTGCTTGTAAGACCGTGCTGCGGAGCAGACCGAATGGCGAGGTAGCCAGAATAGTTGACATGTCCCTAAAGATGGGTCCCGTAATGGGCAAGCGCTTAGTGCTGATGACTGGTTGTTGTTTCTGGATTCCCCTTAAAACGGCTCGTATAGCGTGAGATGAGAATAGTGAAGATTTCGTGGGGTCTTCAAGCGCCATAAAATGTTGAAGGCCGGCTAGGTATAGCCGGATGGTATTGTAGGATAAGGCCAACTGCGTGTGGCAGTGTGCAGTGAAGGCCAGTACCTGCTTGATATCTGTTGGTCCTTTACGGCAGGACGTGAGGAATTTGTTAAAGGCCTTCCAAGCTGTCTGGTAGGCTTTAAGTGTGTTGTAGGAGAGGGAATGATTTATGAGTTGTGTAGCTCCGTGTAAATGTTGAACTAGTCCAGGGTCAGTTGTGACCAGACAGGGATAGGGGCCGACATTGGATCGGCATCGGGAACCTGTTTGAAAAAGGAGGAATAATTGAAACGTGACAGTGCGTCAGCTGCTGAGTTGTATCTGCCGGGAATAAATGCACAGTGTATATTGAACTGATGTTGTAAAGACAGTTGTACCAACCTGCGCAGGAAGGACATGACTGCTAGGGACTTGGACCTGCCTTTGTTGATGATGTCTGCCGTGGCCTGGTTGTCGGTGCTAAAGACTACAGTTTGTCCTGTCCAGTGGTGGCCCCAGAGTTGTGCGGCTGCCACTATGGGGTAAAGCTCAAAGAGGGCAGATGTTTGGGAAAAGCCGGGTATCAATAGTATCTGTTGAGGCCAGGGTCCTGAAAACCAATGATGGCCAAAAATTGCCGCGAAACCTGTGGAGGCTGCGGCGTCCGTTACCACCTGGGGTGAATGGACCGAAACTATAGGTATGAATAGAGATATGCCATTCCAGGCGGACAAGAATTCCTCCCACATGGATAGGTCCGCTATGGCTGCGGAGTCTAAATTCAAAATCTGATCAGGGTCTTGAGTTTCCGACAGAAATCTGAGTAGGCGTGATACAAATGTGCGGCCTTGTGGAATAATTCGCATAGCGAAGTTGAGCATACCCAGGAGGGACTGCAACTGTTTTTTGGTACAGTCCTTGGTGTGTGTAAACTCGTGAAGGACTGCCCTAATGCGTGTTAGTTTGTCGAGGGGGAGACTGGCTTGCATTGCGCAGGTATCCAAGCTGACCCCGAGAAAAGTGATGCTATTTGCTGGGCCATCGACTTTGTGCTCGGCAATAGGAACATTGAGGTTTCCAAAAATTACCCTAAGTTTGTCGAGATCTCCTGGGGGCTTGCTGGGTGGTTCTATCAGTAGGAAGTCATCTAGATAATGGATGACTTCATGGCATTGACCCTTGTGTAATAGTATCCAACCGAGGGACTGGGCGAACGTGTCGAAGAGCCACGGGCTACTCTTCGAACCGAAGGTGAGCTTTGTAGCAAAATAATATGCTTCCTTCCACTTGATGCCATGCCAGCACCAAAGGGATGGGTGGATGGGCAGGAGCTTGAAGGCATCCGAGATGTCGGCTTTGGAGAGCCAGGCGCCTGTGCCTGCTTTGATGATCGCTTGTATTGCCATGTCCACGGAAGAATATTTTAGGGAAAACTCCTCGGAGGGGATCAGGGAATTGAGACTGGGTATGTGGGAAGAATGAGGCGCAGACAAGTCGTACACCAAACGCAATTTATTTGAAAACTTGCCCTTGACAAGCCCAATAGGGCTGACTCTCCATGTGTTGAAAGGGGGGCAACTGAAAGGGCCTATCACGTAACCTCGATCCACCTCTGCCTGTAAGAGCTGATCTATGGCTTGTTCGTCAATGGCTGCCGAACGAAGATTGGCACATTCGTGGGTAGTGTGGGGTAGTGAAATGAGGCCGGTGTGAAAGCCTGCTGTGAAGCCTTGGATAAGGAAGGTGGCCAGGGAAGGGGTGGGATGTGAAGTGAGATACCATCCTAACCATAAGAGGTTGATCCGGCTTAGTCACGCCTTCTTGTGTTGCTTGACTTCACACAAAATCCTAGGGTGTGCTCTATGACATAAGGTGCAGAGGTGAAGTAGACGGCACTGGCTGAAGTTGCAGGACCCCTGATTAAAGTTATTACAGATGGCTGCCCCTCCCACGGTTCGGACTGGGCGTCCGAGTTTGTCCACCTGAGGCGTTGGTTCAGGGATCGGCTGACCCTGTACTGAACCTGAGGTAGAGGGAAACTCGAAAGGCCGTCTGATTGCCGTATTGGCGCACCAGGTGGCAGTGTGGGTGGAAGACTGGCAAATCGCACACAGAGGTCAGCGTAAGCCGGCAAAGTGGCGGCAGAAGAGCTCTGTGTCCATGAGACTCCAATCTGTCGTGATCTGGAACTGTATGAGTCTGGCCGCGGCCTTGGCTGAAAAGGAACGATGGTAGTCGTAAAAGGCAAAACCTCCGTACTTGTGGCCCAAGTCTACCACAGTATGGAGATACAAGTCCAGCTCTTCCCGCCTGCTAGGGGTGGCTGAGCACAGGACATCTCTGAGCATGCCAAAGGCCAGGGTAAACTCTGAGACTGTTAGCTTGCGGTTCAATCTGGGGTCTTTGGCTTTAAGGACCACTGATATGTCACCCCAGGAGTAGGCTTTATTTTCTGCCAAATCATGCACGGAAATGAGGAGAGAGGCCAGGTTGACGTCCTTGCCGTCCAAGATGTCCTTCCTGATACTGGTTGGGACCAGGTGGGAGGGGTAGACAATGTGGCTCGAGCCTGAGGTACCTGCAGGAAGAGGTGTCAAGCTTTGAGTTGCCGTTGGGTCGGGGACAGCCGTGGCCGGTCGGGCCTCCAGAAGTGCAACCCTGGTTTGGACGTCTGCAACTGAGGTGGATAGAGATGACACCATCGTGTGTAATTGTGAAATGGCCGATGATATCGACTGAAGGGATGCCTGTTGGGTACTGGGTCCTGCTGCTGGTGGGGGAAAGAGGAGTTTGAAAAGCTCGCCTTTCCTTGCTGTGGCGGGGAAGGGGACACCTCTGCGTCTGAGCTCTGCCGTCAGTTTGGGGATAGTCCATCCCCTAAGGGATTGCACGCTGCCGCTTTCTGAGACCGGAGAAGGTGACAGAGGGGCCGTGAGGTCTTCGCTGCCGGTCTGAGACATGGTTGCTCTGGTGAGGATTCTCTTGAGCTTTTATTTCCTGGTTGACTGTAACCTATTAGGGGTGAGATGAATTTCAAGTTTTTTCTTTGATCCGCTGAGTCATACTTACCCGACTTATTCTCCCATTCCCCTTTTTTTTTTTTTTTTTTTTTTTTTTTTTTACCTGGGGGGATATCGTCCAACCTGGTGCAGGGTGGACCTACTGAACTTTGACTGACCTGAGAAAAACGAAAAGGTGACAATTCGTGAAGGGATTGCTAACTGGTTTTTTGAAGCAACGATTTGTATGACAATGAAATGATTCGAAATGTTTGCCTTGATTATGAATGGACTCCATGACAGAGGTCCGGCCTGGTCGTCATCATTGATTCGACCGAGAACCGGGCTCTGGAGCATGTATTGAAATGAGGCAAGTGAAAACATTGGTGCACCCGGGACGATCTGGTGCCTGTTTGATGCATCTGGATTCGAATCGGAGCACCGTATGAAATGAAATGAGAGAAATGATTATTAGACCGAGGCTTGAATTGGTTGTGCCGTGTTTGCGACTGGCAACCAACCGAGCTCTGGTATAGGTATGAAATGCTGTTTGGAACCAGCAAGGCATTCCGTAAAGAATCGGTGCATGTCAGATGCGACTGGTTCCGGAACGGTGATGCGTTGTGGGAGTGAAATGGTAGTAAGCTGCATGGCAGAGACATGGATCCATCCCCCGATGTCTGCGATTAGCTATGATCCGGACTTTGAAGCATGTATCAGAAATGAGGCCGAGCCCTGGGGTACGCCATAATGAATCGGTGCATTTCCATGCGACTGGATTCATGTGTGAACGTGATACGTGGAAATGAAATGATAACCATGACAGAAGGTACGAATTACTGATAAACGTAACTCTGGAGCATGTATAGAAATGAGGCCAGTCCTGGGGCACGCCGAGACGAATCGGTGCATTGCCATGCGACTGGATTCATGTCGGAACGTGATAGGTGGAAATGAAATGATAACCATGACAGAAGGTACGAATTACTGATAAACGTAACTCTGGAGCATGTATAGAAATGAGGCCAGTCCTGGGGCACGCCGAGACGAATCGGTGCATTGCCATGCGACTGGATTCATGTCGGAACGTGATAGGTGGAAATGAAATGATAACCATGACAGAGGTATGAATGACTGAAAACGTAACTCTGGAGCATGTATAGAAATGAGGCCAATCCTGGGGCACGCCGAGACGAATCGGTGCATTGCCATGCGACTGGATTCATGTCGGAACGTGATAGGTGGAAATGAAATGATAACCATGACAGAGGTATGAATGACTGAAAACGTAACTCTGGAGCATGTATAGAAATGAGGCCAATCCTGGGGCACGCCGAGACGAATCGGTGCATTACCATGCGACTGGATTCATGCCGGAACGTGATACGTGGGAATGAAATAATAACCATGACAGAGGTACTAATGACAGACAATAACGTAACTCTGGAGCATGTATAGAAATGAGGCCAAATAACTGGGGCACACCGGAACGAATCGGTGCATCTTTTTGATGCGACTGGATTCGAATCGGAGCGCGGTAGGTGACTGAAATGAGAAATGTTTTGAAATGATTTGAAATGTCAGAAATGAGTTCTAGAATGTTTCAGAAATGAGAAATGATTGGTATCGAACTGACTTGATCCGATAACTTGCAAATTGCGACTTGCTATGGCTGTTTACTGATGCATATTTTTAAACACCGACATGCTAGAAATGAAGCGACGTCTGCGTCGCGGTGCTGTCGAAATGGTAACATATCGAAAGTACGAGCGATATATATTACAATAGTGAAGTGCGAGTAACGAAATTTGAAAGTACGGTTTAGTGACATGACATGAAACGAAAAATGCGATATACATTGCAGTTTATGAAAAGCGAGTGAAACGAAAAAATTTTGAAATTACGGTTTAGTGACCTGATATGAAAACGAAAAGTCCGACGGGACCTTACCTGCGACAGCCAAGCCAGCCGCGTGGTACAAACTACGAACGAAAAACGCGGACTTCGAAAGTTTTGAGAACGGTATCGAATACGGAATTTTGCGAGGCAAGAACTTGCGGACGCTGGTATATCGAATAGTCGGCCTAGTGACGTGTATCGCGCACAGGAAACCGACAAGCACCACAGGTGAGCGGGCTGCTTAAGTACCCCCCGGGCTCCTCCCATAAATTCAGGCCACCATACTGGCCTTCCTACATATATATGGGATGGGGCAGGGGGTGTGTCCTATGACTACATACTCTTGCTAATAGGTGGCCCTCCTTCCCATCTCAAAAAGTTGGGAGGTATGCAGAGCACAAACATTATAGTTAGAAGAGAAGGGGGCTTAGGGCCAAACTGCTGAGTTACTGCTGGGAGGGGGGATCAGGGGAGCTGAGCTGCTGGATTACTAATGAGATGGGGGAGCAGGGGAAACTGAGCCACTGATCATAGGACTTAGACAATTTCAGTTTTTTGCTTGCAATTTGAGTATGAATTACTCCACAGTGTCAGCAGCTACATAGACCAGTGATGGCTTGTGTTGAAACTAATTTACAGCTTGCCATGAATGTGTAGATACTTAAATGCCCATAGCCTGGCCACAGGTGCACATTTAACAGACAAAGCATATGTGTGACGCATTTCTTTGTATTGCTAGGTTGGAGGCAAAAAGTTTCATGGCACTTGGTTGGTAGGGACACAACATTTATTTGGTAATTTCTTCAAGTTTATAATCTGATCTTTACCTTCCTTTATCATATTTCCTATATTTGCATAACAAAGTTATTTTACCAGCATCTAATATGGAGAGCTTATATATAAAAAAAAACAAGTCCAGACTCCCTCTAAATCATTTGAATACATGTTGACTTTTAAAAGAAAAAGTTCTCTTTACGCAAAATCAACCATTTTTGAGCAGCGGCTTCATAGCAGACATGAAAATAATCATATGGTCAGCCCGGATGAGCCAAAAGCTATCAATCTGCCATCAAGTTCAGTTTCTGCTTACTAGTTAACGTTTGCACTTGAATGATATACAATATTAGACTTTCTTCAGGAATTTTCTTTGCCTTGGCACTTTCCTTTTTCAGCTGACGTAGTAGAGATATTTTTATTTCTTCAGGAACACATTTTGGGGTAGGGGGTGGTGGCAGAATAAGAATTTGCTTTATTAACTCTGCATTACTGAGTTTTATTCATTTTTACAAAATATTTTGAGCAAAAATCTGCACTTAAAACTGACTTACTCTCAACTGTTAACACAAAACTCTATTAGCAGTTTTAGTAGGGTAGCTAAGTAAAGTGTAATAAAAGAGCTAAAACATAATTTTATTGGAGAAAGTGCTGCAGTGTGTGATTCACTTTTTATTTGTATTACCGTATTTAACATTGGGCAGTATTATCACTTTATAAGTTATGATATAAGGACTTATGATATAAGGATTATATCAGCCATGTTGATTATACATGTTTGAACTGTATCAGGCCTTTGTCTGTGATATGTGATTCACTTTTTTATTTGCAATTTTTAACATCATAATATTTAACCACTTCAGCCCCGTAAGGATTTACCCCCTTCCTGACCAAAGCACTTTTTACAATTTGGCACTGCGTCGCTTTAACTGCTAATTGCGTGGTCATGCAATGCTGTACCCAAACGAAATTTCCGTCCTTTTCTTCCCACAAATAGAGCTTTCTGTTGATGGTATTTGATCACCTCTGCCGTTTTTATTTTTTGCGCTATAAACGGAAAAAGACTGAAAATTTTGAAAAAGAATGATATTTTCTACTTTTCGTTATAAAAAAAATCCAATAAACTCAATTTTAGTCATACATTTAGGCCAAAATGTATTCGGCCACATGTCTTTGGTAAAAAAAAATGTCAATAAGCGTATATTTATTGGTTTGCGCAAAAGTTATAGCGTCTACAAGCTAGGGTACATTTTTTGGAATTTACACAGCTTTTAGTTTATGACTGCCTATGTCATTTCTTGAGGTGCTAAAATGGCAGGGCAGTACAAAACCCCCCCAAATGACCCCATTTTGGAAAGTAGACACCCCAAGGACATTGCTGAGAGGCATGTTGAGCCCATTGAATATTAATTTTTTTGTCCCAAGTGATTGAATAATGACAAACAAAAAAAAATTTACAAAAAGTTGTCACTAAATGATATATTGCTCACACAGGCCATGGGCATATGTGGAATTGCACCCCAAAATACATTCAGCTGCTTCTCCTGAGCACGGGGATACCACATGTGTGGGACTTTTTGGGAGCCTAGCCGCGTACGGGGCCCTGAAAACCAATCACCGCCTTCAGGATTTGTACAGGCGTAAATTTTTTATTTCACTCCTCACTACCTATCACAGTTTTGAAGGCCATAAAATGCCCAGATGGCACAAAACCCCCCCAAATGACCCCATTTTGGAAAGTAGACACCCCAAGCTATTTGCTGAGAGGCATGTTGAGTCCATGGAATATTTTATATTTTGACACAAGTTGCGGGAAAGTGACAATTTTTTTTTTTTTGCACAAAGTTGTCACTAAATGATATATTGCTCACACAGGCCATGGGCATATGTGGAATTGCACCCCAAAATACATTTAGCTGCTTCTCCTGAGTATGGGGATACCACATGTGTGGGACTTTTTGGGAGCCTAGCTGCGTACGGGGCCCCAAAAACCAAGCACCCCATTTTGGAAAGTAGACACCCCAAGCTATTTGCTGAGAGGCATGGTGAGTATTTTGCAGCTCTCATTTGTTTTTGAAAATGAAGAAAGACAAGAAAAAAAATTTTTTTTTTCTTTTTTCAATTTTCAAAACTTTGTGACAAAAAGTGAGGTCTGCAAAATACTCACTATACCTCTCAGCAAATAGCTTGGGGTGTCTACTTTCCAAAATAGGGTCATTTGGGGGGGTTTTGTGCCACCTGGGCATTCCATGGCCTCCGAAACTGTGATAGGCAGTGAAGAGTGAAATCATTTACGCCCTTAGAAAGCCTGAAGACGGTGCTTGGATTTCGGGGTTCCGTACGCGGCTGGGCTCCCAAAAAAGTCTCACACATGTGGTATTCCCGTACTCAGGAGAAGCAACAGAATGTATTTTTGGGTGTAATTTCACATATTCCCATGGCATGTTTGAGCAATATATCATTTAGTGACAACTTTGTGCAAAAAAAAAAAAAATTTGTCTTTTTCCAGCAAGTTGTGTCACAATATAAAATATTCCATGGACTCGACATGACTCTCAGCAAATAGCTTGGGGTGTCTACTTTACAAAATGGGGTCATTTGGGGGGGTTTTGAACTGTCCTGGCATTTTATGCACAACATTTAGAAGCTTATGTCACACATCACCCACTCTTCTATTCACTTGAAGACAAAGCCCTTTCTGACACTTTTTGTTTACATGAAAAAGTTTTTTTTTTTTTGCAAGAAAATTACTTTGAACCCCCAAACATTATATATATTTTTAAAGCAAATGCCCTACAGATTAAAATGGTGGGTGTTTCATTTTTTTTTTCACACAGTATTTGCGCAGCGATTTTTCAAATGCATTTTTTTTGGGGAAAAAAACACACTTTTTTAATTTTAATGCACTAAAACACACTATATTGCCCAAATGTTTGATGAAATAAAAAAGATGATCTTAGGCCGAGTACATGGATACCAAACATGACATGCTTTAAAATTGCGCACAAACGTGCAGTGGCGACAAACTAAATACATTTTTAAAAGCCTTTAAAAGCCTTTACAGGTTACCACTTTAGATTTACAGAGGAGGTCTAAAGCTAAAATTACTGCCCTCGATCTGACCTTCGTGGTGATACCTCACATGCATGGTGCAATTGCTGTTTACATTTGGCGCCAGACCGTTCGCCTTTGCGCGAGAGCAGGGGGGACAGGGGTGCTTTTTTTTTCCTTTATTATTTTTTTGCTTTTTTATCTTATTTTTAAACTGTTCCTTTCATTTTTTTTAAATCATTTTTATTGTTATCTCAGGGAATGTAAATATCCCCTATGATAGCAATAGGTAGTGACAGGTACTCTTTTTTTGAAAAAATTGGGGTCTATTAGACCCAAGATCTCTCCTCTGCCCTCAAAGCATCTGACCACACCAAGATCGGTGTGATCAAATGTTTTCCCAATTTCCCAATGACGCTGTTTACATCCGGCGAAATCTAAGTCATGAAATGCTTGTAGCTTCCGATTTCTTAGGCCATAGAGATGATTGGAGCCATTCTGGTCTCTGATCAGCTCTATGGTCAGCTGGACAAATCACCGGCTGCATTCTCAGGTTCCCTGTTGAGACAAGAGAGCCAGAGAAAAACACGGAAGACGGTGGGGGGGGGGCATTCCCTCCCACTGCTTGTAAAAGCAGTCTAGAGGCTAATTAGCCACTAGGATTGCTTTTACATGAAAGCCGACTGCTGGCTGAAAAGAATGATACCAAGATGATACCTAAACCTGCAGGCATCATTCTGGTATAACCACTCAAAGTCGTGAATGGCGTAAAAAATGGTTAACAATAAAACACAGTAAACAGTAAATTATAAAAAATTGCATACCTGAAAAGCAAACATGATAAAACATAATAACAATAAAACATTGCAGAATAGAATACAGTAAAAAAAGAGCAGAACAATAGAGAGAGAATAGAGAGAGAGAGAACAATAAAACGCCAACTATTTTTTTTTTATTTTATTTTATTTTTTTATTTTTTTTTACACTTTTTTTTGTAACTGTATTTTTTATAACTGTAACCGGCTCCAGGTTCGGGTCTCTCAAAATGCGATGGCATCTTGGGAGACCCTGTGAAAGTGTGCCCTAGTCTGTGCAATGCTGTACCCTACGCTAATACTCAACTAGTGTATTGTAGCGTTCAAAACATTAACCAATGCAAAGACCAAGATTGTCAGGACAGGAGGGACAATAATTGCGGGTGTCACGCCTATATCCACGCTTGCTGCAGACACAACATCTTTTTTGGGGGTTCGTTGGGTAGGGGTACTCGGGAGGACATATGCCTCTCATGCAGCCGACTTCATTTGGTTGGGGATGTGAATGGGGGAAGTACGGGCGCTGAAGAAGTGGTGGGTTCCCAATTAGGATTGGCAAATGCAGCAGGAAGGGCATTATGGGCAAGACGGGCCTGTGTTTGTCTTCTTCTTAGTGGCAGCGGGACACTACTTGTGCTTGCCACCTCACCAGCTTGAACTGCACTTATGGGACTCGCCACGTCACCAAGTGTTACTGCAGTGCTGGTTTGACTACGACCGGGGTGTACTAGGCCGCTGGTGCTTGCCAGTTCACCAAAACTGTTAGCGATCGCAGGGATCAGGCCTGACTCTGCGAACGCTGCAGTTACGTGTTTAGTGTTTTGTAAGTGACAGTGATCAATCGATACTGCACTTGGGTGGGCTGGGCTGGACTGGGCTGGGCCGGGCGGAGGGGCAAAACGCAGGTGCTAGCAGGTATCTGGGCTTATCCCACTAACACTGCGTTTTTGGGAACCCTAAACTGCTGGGGGCGCTAATATAGATCTGATCGGATCAGAGATTGATCCGTTCAGATACTATACCATTAAGGGAGGTGCATGGTGCGTGCGTGGGTGTTAGCACTACTGGCACTAACGTGACGCTGCCTGGGGCGACGCAGACCCTATCTGACCCTAAAACCTAAGTGATATCACCGCCGGGCAATCAGGGGGCTAAACCTTTATAAGGTAATAAACGGCGGGTGCCCTGACACTATAAAAAAATAAAACAAACTAACCAGCGTCACCCGTAACAGTTATACGGTGATCACTGGTGAAAGGGTTAACTAGGGGGCAATCAGGGGGTTAAAACCTTTATTCGGTAGTATATGGGGGTCCCTGACGCTATAAAACGCTGACGGCGATCCTATATATTTACCTCCCTAACTAGCGTCACCAGTGACACTAATACAGCGATCAGAAAAATGATCGCTTAGTGACACTGGCGACGGGGGGTGATCAAGGGGTTAAAACTTTATTAGGGGGGGTTAGGGGGGTACCCTAGACCTAAAGGGGGCTAACACTAACTGCCCTACCACACTAACTGTCACAAACTGACACCAATGCAGTAATCAGAAAAAAAAACTGCTTGGTGTCAGTGTGATAGGGGGGGGGGTGATTAGGAGGTGATGGGGGGGTGTAATGTATGCCTGGCATGTTCTACTGTGTGTGTGTTGTGCACTCACTCAGATGTCTTCTCTCCTCGGCGGCGGAACGGAAAATACCGAGCCGAGGAGAGATGACATCATTTCCTCTGCTGCTGTTTACCATACAGCAGCAGAGGAAGAATCTCATTGTCTGGGAGCGATCGCGAGGGGGCGGCACGAATGGATGGTCTCCCCCTCACCTCTCATTGCTCCCTGACAGAAGCCAGACCCCGCTGTCATGGTGCACATTGGCACCAATGACAAAGTCAGAGGAAGATGGAGTGTCCTAAAAAATGATTTTAGGGACTTAGGAGCTAAATAGAGGAAAAAGACCTCCAAGATAGTATTCTCAGAAATACTACCGGTACCTTGAGCCACACCAGAAAGGCAGAGGGAGATTAGGGAGGAAAACAAGTGGCTGAGGAGCTTGTGTAGAAAGGAGGGGTTTGGGTTCCTGGAGATGGCCAGAGGTAGAGCTAGCTAGCGTGGAACATATTCTAGAGGGTAGTTTCGGCGGCATTAGGTTGACTAAAGCACCTAAACCCGAGGTAGGTATAGTAACAAGACCTATTTACAACCCCAGAGCACCCAATAAGGAGATAATAATTTACGATCGGTCTAAACTACGTGCCATGTTCACCAATGCCAGGAGTCTGGCGGACAAGAGAACTAGAGCTACTGTTGTACGAGGAGGATTTAGATTTTGTAGGAATTACAGAGACTTGGTTTGACAGCTCTCATGATTGGCTGGCAACCATTCAAGGGTATTCCCTATATCACAGGGTTAGAGAGGGTAAAAAAGGGGGAGGGGTATGCCTGTATATTAAAAATGATGTACAAGTGAATGTGAGAGATTACATCACTAATGGAGCAAGGGAGGAGGTGGAATCCTTATAGGTAGAGCTACATAGGCAGGAAACTAAGGGAAAAGTAATACTGGAAGTATGCTATAAGCCCCCTAACCAGACAGAGGAAGCAGAGGAGGACCTCCTATCACAATTTGGATTAGCGGCAATAATGGGAAGTGTCATTATAATGGGGGATTTTAATTATCCAGACATAGACTGGGTGGAAGGAACCGCGCATTCATCTAAGGCTCGCCAGTTCCTAAATGTCTTTCAGGACAATTTCATGGGTCAGATGGTAAATGCACCAACTAGAAACAAAGCGTTACTAGACCTACTGATTACCAACAATACAGACCTGATAACAGATGTGGAAATACGGGGCAATTTAGGAAACAGTGATCACAGGTCAATTAGTTTTAGTATAAATCACACAAATAGGAAACATAAGGGGAATGCAAAGACACTGAATTTTAAAACAGCCAACTTCCCTAAACTACGATCCTTGCTAGAATAATGGGGCAATGAGATAACATTTTAGGAACAAAAAAACACAGAGGAAAAATGGGTATGCTTTAAAAGCATATTAAATAAGAGCATTAGCCAGTGCATCCCAATGGGAAATAAATTTGAAAGAGCTAATAAAAATCCTGGGTGGCTTAACTCCAACGTAAAAAATGCATATAAAAGCAAAGGAGAAGGCCTGTACAAAATAAGGTCCATTGGCATGGACCATAGGGTGAGTACATGGATTGAAAACTGGCTACAGGGGCGAGTTCAGAGGGTGGGGATAAATGGGGAGTACTCGGAATGGTCCGGGGTGGAAAGTGCGGTCCCTCAGGGTTCTGTCCTGGGACCAATCCTATTTAATTTATTCATAAACGACCTGGAGGATGGGATAAACAGCTCAATCTCTGTATTTGCGGGCGATACTAAGCTAAGTAGGGCAATAACTTCTCTGAGGGAGGTAGGAACCTTGCAAGAATATCTGAAGAAATTAATGGGGTGGCAACTACATGGCAAATGAGGTTTAATGTAGAAAAATGTAAAATAATGCATTTGGGGGGCAAAAATATGAATGCAATCTAACACTGGGGGGAGAACCTCTGGGGGACTCTAGGATGGAAAAGGACCTGGGGGTCCAAGTAGATAACAGGCTCAGCAATGGCATGTAATGCCAAGCTGCTGCAAGCAAAGCAAACAGCATATTGGAATGCATTAAAAAGGGGATTAACTCCAAAGATAAAACGATAATTCTCCCACTCTACAAGACTCTGGTCCAGCCGCACCTAGAGTATGCTATCCAGTTCTGGGCACCAGTCCTTAGGAAGTATGTGCTGGAACTGGAGAGAGCCCAGAGAAGGGCAATAGAACTAATAAAGGGTCTGGAGGACCTTAGTTATGAGGAAATGTTATGAGCACCGAGCTTATTATCTCTGGAGAAGAGACGCTTGAGGATGGGGATATCATTTCAATGTACAAATACCGTACTGGTGACCCCACAATAGGGATAAAGCTTTTCCTCAAAAGGGAGTTTATAAAGACATGTGGCCATGAACTAAAATTAGAAGAAAAGTGATTTAGCCTTAAACTGCGTTCTTTGCTGTAAGAGTGGTTAGGATGTGCAATTCTCTTCCACAGGCGGTGGTTTCAGCAGGGAGCATCAATAAATTCAAAAAACTATTAGATAGGCACCTGAACAACCACAACATATAGGGATATACAAGGTAATGCTGACATATAATCACACACATAGGTTGGACTCAATGGACTTGTGTCTTTTTTTAACCTTGCCTACTATGTTACTATGTTGATTAGTTAACATAAACAAACGCACATTATTAAGGGGATAGGCGCAACAGCATAAACCTTCTTTTAAAGCAAAAAAGACTAAAAGAAAGAAAACTAATGCCACCACCACATGTAAAGTTAGTAAACTGCAATATATTAGATTTTTGTTTTTTTGGATTTAATACGGCTTTAAAAATGTGAACAATCCAGGAAGAATCAATTTCCTAGCACAGCCACGTCCAGGGGCGGGCTGGGCCGGGGGGCAGGGTGGAAATTTCCCCCCAGGCCGCCTAACTTATATTTAAAAATGGCCTCTTTCATGGCTGCTGACATTTTTTTTTATGCAGGAGGTCGACCACGGCGGCTGCTGATTGGCTGTGTTCCTCCCGCGCTGCATTCCGGGAGTAGTAGTCCGGACCGCGCTCAAGTTCCAGGTGGCGATGGGTGAAGAGAACTAAGCAGCGGTGCGCAGCACCCGGAAACTACAACTCCCGGAGACGGAGTCTTCAGAGGCAGGCAGAGGCGGGGCGTGAGTCACTGGCTCGGGCTGGGCAGGGCACTGGATGGCTGCAAGCAAGGTCGGTACAAGGAATGGGAGGAGCGCCAGGTTGTGAGCAGGAAATTCTGTCAACAAAATCTAATTGTAACGCTTGTATACCCCGGTTTCCTGCCAAAAACAAAGATTATGTACCCCTGCTCATTGCTCTGTGGCAGCAGATACACCCCTTTCCAGGCTCCCTTCTTGAGTCCCCCCGTCCCAGATCGGAGCTGGTACAGTCCCAGCGGCAGTACACCATGTGGGCGGGGCAGTAAGAACCTCACACTGCAGCATCGATTATTGGGTCCCGCCCAGCAGCACACAGCAGAGACCTCCTCCTGGGCAGAGTATAGATGTGTACAGCACGGATGGGAGGCTGGATCCTCTGCTACTGTAAGTCTCCACCGCCCTGCATACTGTAATGTGAGCCTGCTCTGTACTTTTCAGTGCAGGTTTATTGAAAGTGAAAGTAAAATTCTTGAATAGGTTAGGAATTAGTGTGACACTTCAGGTGCTACATAAATGTAATCCACATACACATTATATCTTCTAAAAATAATGATTTTAAATAAGATATAATGTGTATGTGGATTACATCTATGTAGCACCTGAAGTGTCACACTAAGAGCCCATTCACACAGGGGCAACACGACTTGCAGGTCGCCTCAGCGAGGCGACCTGCAAACGACTTCCGCGGTGACTTGCAAAACGACTTCTGTATAGAAGTCTATGCAAGTCGCCCCAAGTCGCCCCCAAAGTCGTACAGGAACCTTTTTCTAAGCCGGAGCAACTTGCGTCGCTCCGATTAGAACGGTTCCATTGTACAGAACGGGAGGCAACTTGTCAGGCGACTAGGTCGCCTGACAAGTCGTCCCTGTGTGAATGGGCTCTAATTCCTAACCTATTCAAGAATATAAGAATACACAGCAAAGGATGTGATGATATCCCAGCTCAACTCCAAAAAAGTACAGAAGTGTGGGGGAGGGGAGAAGGGGTATAGTCTTTTTTTTCTTACCTGATTCTATGCTCCAGCCAGCTCCAGTGTTCTCCTCCCTAATCATCATCACATATAAAGGAAGATTAACCTCGTATGGTATGAAGTGGAGGTTGGAGTGTGACCAATGTCATTCCTAACATACACAGGAGCTGCAGGGGACAGAACTGCAGAGAGCCCGCTGAAGCAAGGGATAAGGTAAAGTTGGGTAAACACAGATCAGAATTTATCGGTTTCCGCAGGGGCTGAATTTTGATCTGTATGTAGCCCTCTCTGTTAGGCAGGAACCCATTGTTATATCATCTTCTGCTGGAAATCATTGCTCAATTAGCTGCTTGTAGTCAAACAGCACCAGTGTATTCTGACAGGGGACAGTCCCTACTGTCAGAATACAATGTCCCAGTGAGGGGAGATTCCCACATCCAGCCACTTGTGTGAAGGGAGAAATCTGTCAGCCACTTGCTTGAGCCTCATCTTGATCTAGCAATGTGCACAAGAGCAGTTGCTCTCTTGTGGACTGTTTGTTTTAAGTGTATTGCTTTGCACTGTACATTTGATTTGCAGCACTGGAAGTTTGGTAGTAACTCAGGAACTCTAGTGGGCTGCGGGTCCAGCTGGGAGCTGGCCTGTGGGTCAGTGGTTCTGTGGGTCACTTGACTGGACTTGCCCCCCAGGCCTAAGGCTGCCAGCCCTCCCCTGGCCACGTCCCTCCTGCCACGTCATAGCCCTCTATTTTTCTGAAGGTGTCTAATTACTCTCTGTGCTGGCTCAGCTTCCCCATCCTCCCTTTACCTCCCTACATAACTTTTTTATGTAGCTACCTGAGGAGGAGTGAAGGGGAATAGTATACCGTGTCACATTAAAGATGGTTTTGCTCAGCAGCAGTCTCTGGGCTCTACATTATGGTAGGTTCAAATATGATCTTATAGGAAATGTTTTGTTGAAACAAATGGTGTGGCAACAGGGTCTCTTTTACATTGTAGTGAAAGCATATAAGAGAATAGAAGAGAATTTGAAATACTGACAGAGCCAAGGATTTGCTAGTTAGAAAAACAAAAACACTTTAAACAAGGGGAAAATGACTTTCCTCCAACCCCTGATCAGTGAACAAAGGCCCAATGGCAGTGGAAGTGGAGGACAGGGGCTGCACATTTGGACTAGATAACACTACACAGCAGAACATAGAAGATGGCACTGCTTAAAAGAGAAGTATGGGAATTTTTATTATTTTTAAATCATACTTACCTAGGTGGATGCAGCATCGGCCCAATGCTACATCTGTCCCCTGCTGGCTCTAAGGGTGAGAACTGAGTGAGCAAAGACCGCTGATCACTCAGTTCTCAGAGATCCCTGAGCAGAGAGTCGGTGACTGTCAATCACCGGCTCTCTGTTCTGCCCTTCCAGCGCTCACTGGAGTGCTGGGCTGTGAAGGGGGCAAAAGCAGCTGGCTCAGGCATTCAGCAGCTCACTGAGAGCTTGAGCCTGGGTGCTGGGTGCCTTCAGTCCGCTGTCTGCTGAAAACGGGTCACAGGAGTACAGAACGATCTGCACTCCTGTGATCCACAGGAGAAGTACAGCCAAACAAGCTTTGGTGTACTTCTTCTTTAATGAAAATACAAAGCTTTATAATAACCTTCTTGTACTGCTGACAGGAAAGGGAAGCACTCTACTTTATATTTTACAGAATATCCAATAAAAAACAAAGACAAGCATGACGTTGGGGAGCACTATCAATAATACATATTAAATCATTTGGAATGTAGGGACCACATCCCATGATTAATAGTTTAAAACAAAATCCCTAACCAAAAAGCTAAAAGGACTTTAACGGTACCACATTTTTTATATGCAAGTACAAAATTTATTAATAACATTAAGAAACAGTCTTAAAAGCATTAATAATCAGAACATCTGGAGAATATACACATTTGCTGTATACAAAGATTCCTTCACATTTTAAAAACAGAAACATCATGGGTTCTTTATATTAAACACGTTTCACTGGTCAACGCCTGCTTCTTCAGGAAAAAATATACACATTTTTATTCAAATCCCACAGACATAATGACATGTGCAAGATTGGAACCAAGCCTCAGGAGGTATGCATCCATACCAAGAAGGAGCCTGGTTTCAAAAATAATATTTAAAAGGAGGAGAAACCCTAAACCATCATATGCATCCAGTAAGGCATCTAATTGGCATCTCTTTTAGCCTCTGATAATGCATCTCACATTCTCCAGAGATTCCCCAAATGACAGCCCTCTTTTTTATATTTTTGTCAGGGCTGGGCTCTCTGCCCTCCCCTCTCAGTGCTCAGGTTGCTCAGCTGTTGGTTAATTGCCAGCTCTTCATTCCACAGAGGCTCACCTGGTGATCATTTCCTTCTGGCTATTTAAACTTTAAATAATTTATTCTGTGCCTTCCCTTTGATCAAACCCATCTGGAAATTCTCTGCTGTGTTCCTGTTAAAGATTTGCCTGGCTGACTTCCCTTCTGGTTCCTGACCCTGTTTGCTGCTTCTGACTATGCTGATCTCTGGCTTTCTGATTTCCTGGCTTGCTATGACTACGTGTCTGGTTACCGAACCCTGGCTATGTTTTGACTACGTTTACTATTTGTACAATTTTTACCATTATATTAAAAGGTGTGATTTTTACTGCATTTTCTGTCTCCGTCTGATTCATTGCCCCTAACAATTTTACTGAATGCTCAATAAAAAACATTTTATGCCCACTGATGTGCAGTGGAAATGAAATACATTCAGTTATTCATTTCAGCTAATGTGATCATTACCTGAACAATACCCATTATACCAAAGTGTTGCACAACAATTTTAAGTTTAAATCAGGCGTGTAAAAGGAGTGTTTGGTCTGAAAACTGATGAGTGGTAGCATTTACATGGGTTTACAAAAGGAAGAAAGCTCAGCGATTGATACTGTTTACTGCAAATCTGAAGAGCAGACATGACGTAGGGCAGAGGCATAAAGTTGCCAGAATCCCAGGTTTAAAGTGTTGTCCCCCTACTATGCAGCAAAAATGTTTGGTTCTATGTAGACTGACCCAGAGTAGGTGATATGGCATATGAGTTCAATAGTAATTAATCCATCATTTTATGGTGCCAGCATTCCAATAATTAACTGAAACACCTCATACAAATCATGATATCCCAAAGTGGGACTTTGTTAGGCAAACCTTACACAGAAAATTATTGTAAAACAAATGTTGGCCTCCTGTCTTGTTCTGCTCCCCTCCTATCCCAGTTGATCAGTTAGCCTAAAGGTCATACTAACAAAATCAGATGGGGCAAGGATGGCAAAACACACCATAACCCCTGTAAGAGGGAGGACCACATCCTAAAAAGGAGAGGGGTCCTCACCAACCACAGGGCAAGGGACTTTGAATGTGCCAACAAAAGAGGAAAGACAAAAACATCAATTATATAAAAACATTGTTTTAATTATTTCACATTAAAAGATAAAGTACCATCTAGATAAAATCATATCATATAAACTGAATAAGGTGTTGGACAGTTAATATTGAATGTTATAAGCGTGTGGAATCAACACGCTTTGCTATAATAGCTTCTTCAGGATTCACGCTTAGTGATGGACACCACATAGATCAGACTGTTACAGACTTTCAAAGAGACCTGAATGGTATTAATATAGAGCCCACCCTGTTTCGTCCATAAAGATATGTGTGGTCCTAGAGGTTAGACTTGAGCTTCCAAAATATTGGATAAAGGTAGTATAAATATCACAAAAATATAAATCTTATTAGCCACAATCGAAGTGACAAACTCTGGTAGGAAGGGGAATTCCTCTGGTCAAATGCAGAGGGGTATAAAGGATGAGTTTCTCCACAGTATGAGGCGACTCCACACCTTATACTCAGCTCCCAATGCATCCACCAGCACTGACGTTTGTCTGACCAAACCTCAAGGATGGCAAAACGACACCTAGAAGTATACTGTAGGGCAAACTGTTGGCCTTTTCTGTTTGGTTCTAGGTGTACTGACCCAGAGTAGGCAGTATGTAATTCCACCATACCCTATTCCACCAAGAAATAAATACAAACTGTGCAGTGACAACAAGTGTTGACCTGACTGGATTCTGGAATCTTTTATTATACATGGGGTGTTTTACAGAAATTAAACATGATATGTGACTGGTTATGTGCCTGCCCTGGCAACCCTGCTACCCTACGCCATAGCCTATATTGGTTATGCAGAACTCTGGCCTTGATTTCTTTACATACAGTGGGGATGGAAAGTATTCAGACCCCCTTAAATTTTTCACTCTTTGTTATATTGCAGCCATTTGCTAAAATCATTTAAGTTCATTTTTTTTCCTCATTAATGTACACACAGCACCCCATATTGACAGAAAAATACAGAATTGTTGACATTTTTGCAGATTCATTAAAAAAGAAAAACTGAAATATCACATGGTCCTAAGTATTCAGACCCTTTGCTGTGACACTCATATATTTAACTCAGGTGCTGTCCATTTCTTCTGATCATCCTTGAGATGGTTCTACACCTTCATTTGAGTCCAGCTGTGTTTGATTATACTGATTGGACTTGATTAGGAAAGCCACACACCTGTCTATATAAGACCTTACAGCTCACAGTGCATGTCAGAGCAAATGAGAATCATAAGGTCAAAGGAACTGCCTGAAAAGCTCAGAGACAGAATTGTGGCAAGGCACAGATCTGGCCAAGGTTACAAAAAAATTTCTGCTGCACTTAAGCTTCCTAAGAGCACAGTGGCCTCCATAATCCTTAAATGGAAGACGTTTGGGACGACCAGAACCCTTCCTAGAGCTGGCCTTCCGGCCAATCTGGGCTATCGGCGGAGAAGAGCCTTGGTGGGAGAGGTAAAGAAGAACCCAAAGATCACTGTGGCTGAGCTCCAGAGATGCAGTCGGGAGATGGGAGAAAGTTGTAGAAAGTCAACCATCACTGCAGCACTCCACCAGTCAAGGCTTTATGGCAGAGTGGCCCGACGGAAGTCTCTCCTCAGTGCAAGACACATGAAAGCCCGCATGGAGTTTGCTAAAAAAACACCTGAAGGACTACAAGATGGTGTGAAATAAGATTCTCTGGTCTGATGAGACCAAGATAGAACTTTTTGGCCTTAATTCTAAGCGGAATGTGTGGAGAAAACCAGGCACTGCTCATCATCTGTCCAATACAGTCACAACAGTGAAGCATGGTGGTGGCAGCATCATGCTGTGGGGGTATTTTTCAGCTGCAGGGACAGGGCGACTGGTTGCAATCGAGAAAAAGATGAATGCGGCCCAGTACAGGGATATCCTGGACGAAAACCTTCTCCAGAGTGCTCAGGACCTCAGACTGGGTCGAATGTTTACCTTCCAATAAGACAATGACCCTAAGCACACAGCTAAAATAACGAAGGAGTGGCTACACAGCAACCACTCCAACAACCATCCAACCTGACAGAACTGGAGAGGAATGGCAGAGGATCCCCAAATCCAGGTGTGAAAAACTTGTTGCATCTTTCCCAAAAAGTCTCATGGCTGTATTAGATCAAAAGGGTGCTTCTACTAAATACTGAGCAAAGGGTCTGAATACTTAGGACCATGTGATATTTCAGTTTTTCTTTTTTAATAAATCTGCAAAAATGTCAACAATTCTGTGTTTTTTTTCTGTCAATATGGGGTGCTGTGTGTTCACTGATGAGGAAAAAAATGAACTTAAATGATTTTAGCAAATGGCTGCAATATAACAAAGAGTGAAAAATGTAAGGGGGTCTGAATACTTTCCATCCCCACTGTATGCTTTGCCAGAAGTATCAGTTCCTCTATATAACATTGCACTCAGCTGTTTGGAGGACATCGACCTCTCAAGGTCGCAGAGTTAAATGACCATTGCAGGAGCAGAAAAAGCAGCAGATGATGTTCTCTGATGTCCTGGCTCCGTTGGATTGTTCCAGCAGTAAAACCTGCCAGAAAAATAAAGAGAAAAGAAATGTATGTAATTATGTTAAGCTATAATTTTCCCCTCTCTTTTAAAACTAGGACACATATGATCCTCATTGGGCTTATCCCATCCTCCTCAACATTATCTTGAATGACGACAAATACAAAGCAGAAGGGAGTGAAGGGAACTATTGCCTCCATTCAATGGGGTTCGAGGTCCTGTCACTCACACCTGACAGATAATTTCTAGGATTAAATAAACTGCTGAGCTGGGGTGGAGCACTGTTTCAGGGCAGATGTTAACTTTTCAACTGCAAAACTCATTGTCATCTTGCTTGTGTTAAAAAAGCATGATTTCAGAAGCTGCGTTTATCGAAGGCATAGATGAAAAACAGACAGAGAAGGTGAATCCTCTCCAACAAAGAAACAGATCAGCCCCAAATCTCAGAATTAAGTAGATAATAGCTGTCCCATCATAGGTGTGCGCAGCCTATTGCATTAGGGTGTGCACCTCAAACACACACGTCTGTGTATGTGTATATATATATATACATATTTATAGCAGTAGAGCAACGGACGGTGTCAGTAGTGTACGGTATTTTGAATAATTATAACTTTTTTACTATAATTTTTTTACAATAGTTTATTACCATTTTTTTTCCACAATTTTTTAGAAGCCTCATTTGGGGGCTTTGGTAAAATAACAGGGGTCTAAACAGACCCCTGATGTCTCACTTTTGAAACAGAGAAAGGGACTGAGGACAAAGATTCCCCAGTCCCTGTCTCTGCAGCCAAGCAGCAGGGGAAATCTGCGCAGCACAGCGTGATTAGGGTGTGCCCAGGCACACCTGGCACACCCTGTGCGCACGCCTATGTGTCCCATTCTGAACAAGTTCACTTGTAGCAGGTGACATTAATAAGAAATACCGGTAAGCAGTAAGAAATCTCTAAAGTGTGGACAATAATCTCTTTGTTCTGTGGGTTCCACTGATTTTGTAGAGGTTACTAATGACACTGAACGGCAAGTACAAGTTGCAAGCTGTTTTTTTTAAAGGTGTTCTAATATATGAAAAAGTGAACCTGTATCAATAAAAAAAAATCTTACTGAACCTCTCACTATAAAGCAGGCAACATAAGGTGCCTGCAAAGAAAAAATGGCAACCGCCCATATATTTATCTATTTATTACAGTTGTTTATATAGCACCAACAATTTATGCAGCACTGTACATTCACATCAGCCCCTGCCTTAAAGTGGTTGTATACCTTTTTTTAAACTTTTACCTACAGGTAAGCCTATAATAAGGCTTACCTGTAGGTTAAAAAAAAATCGCCTAAACCTGTACGGTTTAGGAGATATTCCCCTCGCAATGAGCCGCTGACTGCAGCGGCGCATGCGCACAGGGGATTCTCGGCTGAAAGCCCGGCAGCCGCCGGACTTTGCCAGGAAAAAAGTCTCCCGAGCGCCCGAGTGACGACATCGTGGCTCCGGCCACTCACAGCGCCGGAGCCGCGATACCCAGAAGGCACGCCGAGGGGAAATATCAGCTCCCTCGGCGTGGACCTCGTTCTAAGGTAAGTATCTCATAATGAGCTAGTATGCGGTGCATACTAGCTCATTATGCCTTTTCCCTTACAGGTGTAGGGATAAAAAAAAAAAGACAGCGGGTTTACTACCGCTTTAAGGAGCTTACAATTTCAGTTCCTTTCTTCATGTGCATACATACACATACTAGGGCCAGTTTTTAAACATGATGTTAAAAGCAGAGGTTTTTTGTTACATGCATTTGCAAATACATGTGAAGCCACAAGACATCTTTGGAAAGTGTGGCCAAAGAATTCCCATCTTGGGACATAAAGTGCCTGCTGCTTACTATACCACTCTTCTCTACTGCCTTGACCTGTGGTTAGAGTTTTGAGAAAAAAAAATATCCAAATGTTTACAAGTCAGTATTTTGTATAAGGCTAGGGATGCCCCCAGGCTTTGAAACCATGTATGAGGCAAATTGATAACGTTCATTTCCCTGAAATTTGTGAAAATTTGAAATAAAATTGGCAAAATGTTGCTACCCTGAGTCACTGGGGAAGGTGAAATTAAATTGTTTTATAAGGGGATAACAAGCTTTAAATGGCTCCTGAGGGTTAAGAAATGTGCTTTCAACTATCCCAGACCCGTTCTTGTGCAAAAAACAAAAACAAACCCTACGTAGATGCTGAGCACTGCATTGTTGGAGGCACAGGGGAGTATAGACCTATGAAATCAATTCACAATAAAGTGATTGTGAACCCACTTGTTTTGTTTTTTTAAACAATAAACAGGTTTATATTTACCTGCTTTGTGCAATGGAACTGCACAGAGCCGCATCGATCCTCCTCTTCTTGGGTCCCCCACCGGCACTCCTGGCTCCTCTTCTTCTTGGTGTGCCACCATAGAAATCTACTTCCTATTGTGGCATACCTCCGGGCTCGATCTTGAGCTGTTGTCTATAGACACAGACAGTGCAGCTCGTCCCTGCCCCCCACTCCCTCATTGCAGGATTTGACTGTTGGCAACAGGAGCCAATGGCCAAGATAACAATGGGTAACACACTATGTCATGAAGAACTAAAATCCTGCAGCGCCCACAAGGTCCCCCTGCTCAAGAAAGCACATGTACAGGTCCGTCTGAAGTTTGCTAATGAGTATCTGAATGATTCAGAGGAGAACTGGGTGAAAGTGTTGTGGTCAGATGAGACCAAAATCGAACTCTTTGGCATCAACTCAACTCACCGTGTTTGGAGGAGAAGTAATGCTGCCTATGTTCCCAAGAACACCATCCCCACCGCCAAACATGAGGTGGAAACATTATGCTTTGAGTTTTTCTGCTAAGGGGACTGGACAACTTCACCGCATCAACGAGTTGATGGACAGGGCTGTGTCAAATCTTGGGTGAGAACCTCCTTCCCTCAGCCAGGGCATTGAAAATGGGTCGTGGATGGGTATTCCAGCATATCAATGACCCAAAACACACGGCCAAGGCAACAAAGAAGTGGCTCAAGAAGAAGCACATTAAGGTCCTGAAGTGGCCAAGCCAGTCTCCAGACTTTAATCTCATAGAAAATATGTGGAGGGAGCTGAAGGCTCGAGTTAGCAAATGTCAGCCTTGACACCTAAGACCCTTTTCACACTGAAGGCATTTTTCAGGCGTTAAAGGGCTAAAAATAGCACCTGCAAAGAGCCTGAAAAACGCCTCCCCTGCAGCCCCAGTGTGAAAGACCGAGTGCTTTCACACTTGAGCGGTGCACTTGCAGGATGTTAGAAAAAGTCCTGCAAGCAGCATCTTTGTATTAGTTTAGGAGCGGTGTATACACCACTCCTCCATCTCCCCTGCCCATTGAAATGAATGGGCACCACTGCCAAAGCGCCTACAAAGCTGTATAGGAAAAACTATGTATGCCTTTCCCCATATGATTTAACCAGATCCAGGTACACATGCAAATGTGGAGATAGGGCTTGCATTTAATGATAATTAATTAACAACATCTCTACAAAACCCACTAATGAATATGATTATGAAAAGTCTTATGACATCCAATTTAAAAGTATTCAATCATAACTGCATATATTTAGTAATTTCCCATGGAGGATACTTTTCATTGCAGTGGGTGGTTCATGGATGCATAATATACATATACAATGTTTAAGAGAAATTACATTTCAGTTAGTAGCTGAATGAGAATAGAGGTACCCTGAATCTGTATTTTAAAAGACAGATCTACAGTATAATTTTAGGTTTGGAATACAAAGGTGTATATTCAATTAGTTTTTCATTTTTTGCAGTACACATTTTTTTATTTTGTAAATATATTGTTCATGAGCGCAATTCCCCTATTTATTAAGGCTGGATTCACATATCTGCGGTGTGGTTTGCAGTTCTGGAGTCCTGTGCGTTTCTTTTCACCGGTTCAGGTGCAATGCAGGTGCAAATTTTTCCCTGAATTCACACCTGAACCAGACCCAAAAACGTTCAGGACCCTTTTCAAAACCGAACCAGAGCTGCCCCCGACATGTGCGAACCAGATCCATTGACCGTTGGTCACTATCATATGTTATGTGAATTAGATGCAGGTAAATACGCTTCCAATTTGCATATATGTGAACCCAGCCTTAGTCTTCACCTATGCCCCATGCCTGGATGTACCAGGCATATTGTAAAACCTCTGGTTGCAAATTAAGCAGATGCAGTTAAAAAAAGCAGGCAGCAGTGTAGGATGGAATTCAGGCGAATCCTCAGTGCTGAAATCTGTTACATTTAAAAGAAGACAGATGAATTGCAAAATACAAAACAAATCATAATGATTACTTTAATATACAGTATAATGTCCTGCCTTCTACAGTAAGCTTGAGTCGTAGTTACAGCTCATTGCAATTTCTTTATGGGGAATGGCAAAAAGTGAGACTACTGCAGCCATGATTTCTGAAAAGAACCAACAAGCTTGTAAAAATGTATTTACTGCAGGGCTTTTTTCAGCGGGAACGTGGGGGAACGCAGTTCCGGCACCTCCAGCACCAAATGTATGTAATAGCAAGGGATGTGCTGGAGGGTCTATTAATACTGTCTGCTGGGGGATTTATGGTCACTGGTGGGGATCCGTTTTTGTGTGAGGGTCTATTATTGCTTGTGGGGGATCTATTGTTGCTGGGGGGGTGTCTTATGGTGCTTGTAGGGATCTGCTGTTGAGTGAGAGGTCTATTGTTGCTGGCTGCTGGAGGGTCTACTAATGCTGACCGCTGGGAAATCTGTTGATGCTGCTGGAAGGGTGTTGTCTAATGTTGCTGGGGTGGATCTTTTGTTGCTGACGGTGGTATTTTGTTGTGGATGGTCCATTGTTTCTGTGTGGGGGGTCTATTGATGTGTGGAGAACTATTGTTGCTGGGGTGGGGTCTATTGTTGCTGAGGGGGGGAACTATTGTTACTGGGGTGGGGACCATTGTTGCTGGGGGGGGTCTATTGTTGCTGGGGGAGTCTATTTTTGTGTGAGGGATCTATTGTTGCTGGGGTGGAGTCTATTATAGCTGGGAGGGGAATCTATTGTTGCTTGGGAGGATCTATTGTTGTTGGGGTGGGGTTGCTGGCTCCAGTGCATCTATTTTTACTGCTTTTCTTGTTATTAGACAAGAACAAATTCCATACAAATTATTTAGCAAATGATACTTGTGGCAGTACCGGGAGGTGGGTAGGGGTGGAATCAAGGGATGGTGCTTGGAGGTGGGTAGGGGGCTGAGACAAGGGGGGGACTCAGAAAGGGGGGTTCCTGCACCTATTCTCTGAGAAAAAAAGCCCTCATTTACTGTATATATGTGTAATCAATATACTCTTCAAAAATATCAAAAATATGTTGACTAAGTTGATATGTTGTAATAAAAAAAAAAATAATAAAGAAATTTTATATATATATATATATATATATATATATATATATATATATATATATATATATATATATATATATATATATATATATATATATATATATGTGTGTATATTATATATATATATATATATATATATATATATATATATATATATATATATAAACATTTAACGCATAAATGAAGGTGAAATGGAAGGCAAGTCACACCCATTCTCCCTCAGCTTATAAACTGCTTCATCATAGTACGAAACATATCGCACATGACACTGGGCTGTCATCTACATTGTGACTTTACAGACTTGAAGGGACCAGATCATCATTTCACAGGAAAAGATCAAAAGAGAAAAACAAGCAAAGATTCTTTGTGAAATGAATTCACAGGGCCAGGGAGGGAATTAAACACACAAAAGAGCAACTGTACCCAACAAAGAAAACAGTAAAAAGAATAGGAACAATATTTTGGTAGCGTCATTATCTTTACAAAGAAACAAGAAAGGAAATGGATACAATTATTGCTGGGAAAAAAAGCATATGGTTATTTCATTACGGAGTATAGCAGACATTCTAAAATAAAAGTAAAAAAAATATATATAGAATAAAAAGAAGAAACAAGGACATACTGTTACAATTCCAGCTTATTCCAATTGCCCAATCCATGGGCCACATAAACGGTATGAAACCGATTAATTTGATACACACAAGTTCCTCTGAAAAGGCAGCATCGTGTTGGGCTCAGGGAAAAGTCAGCATCACATTTTGCCCAGGAATAAGTCGACATCATATTGTGTTTAGGGAAACATCAGCTTCATGTTGTACTCAAAAAGTCAACATCACACATTTTGTTCAGAAAAAGTCATCACCACATTATATTTGGTGAAAGAGTCAGCATTATACTGCGTTTAGGGAAAAGTCCCAGCATCATGTTTTGTTCAGGAAAAAGTCAGCAGTGTCCAGGTAAAAGTTAGAAAAGTTAACATTGCATTTTGCTCTGAAAAATAATAAGTATCTTGTTGTGCTCAGGTAAATGTCAGCCTCACACAGTGTTTAGGGAAATGTAAGCATCGCATTGTGTTCAGGGAAAAATCAGCATCACATTTTGCTGAGGAAAAAGTCAGCATAAAATTGTATTCATGGGAAAGTCAACATCACGTAGTGCTTAGAAAAGTCAATAAATATCACATTGTGCTCAAAATACAACAGTTAGCATCATGTGCTTGGGGCAAAAATCAGCATCATGTTGTGTTCAGGTAAAAGTCAGCATCATGTTTTCAGGTACAATTCAGCATCACGTTGTTCTCAGAGAAAAGTCAGAATCATGTTTTGTTCAGAAAAATGTCAGCATCATGTTGTGTTTAGAGAAAAGTCAACATTACTATATGTTTTGTTCATGTAAAAGCCAGCGTCATGTTGTTCTCAGTGAAAAGTCAGTCATATTTTGTTCAGGAAAAGGTAAGCATTATGTTGTGCTCTGGGAAACGTCAGCATCGCATTCAGCTCAAAAGAGTCAACATCACATTGTGCTCAGAAAAAAAAGGCATCATCATGTTGTGCTCAGAAAAAAAGTCAGCATTACGTGCTCCAGGAAAGGTCAGCATTACGTTGTATTCAAAGAAAAACCAGCATCGCGTTTTGTTCAGGTAAGAGTCACCACTGTGTTTTTAAAAAAAAAAGTCAGAATAATGCTTTGTTCTGGATAAAGTCAGTATTATGTTGTGTTCAAGGAAAAGTCAGCATCGTGTTGTGCTCAGAAAAGTCATCTCATTGTGCTCAGAAAAAAAAGTTTGTGTCATGTGCTCAGAAAAAAAGTCAGCATCACTATGTGCTCAGGGAAGAATCAGGATCACATGCTCAGGGAAAGATCAGCATTACATTGTACTCAGGGAAAAGTCAGAATTATGATGTGTTAAGGTAAATTAAAATGTATGAAAACTTTTGTTTGTCTGTTTTTTTAGGATAGAGTAGTTAGAACATCTGAAAGGGTTTTCTTCTGTCATTTCACTTCCTGTCCCAGAGACACAACCAAAAGCTGTCAAACAGGGATAATCCATCCATAGCCTTTTTGTTTTGTTCAGCCTGCAGACTAAACAAAAAAACAAAAAAACTAACAGATACCTATATCCACACAAATGAAGTAGATGGAGGAATCCCTGCCCCCACTCAGGGGCATTATATTCTTAATCAGAATTATAGTCAGAATGCAGCCGCTGATCAAGAAAAGTTTTCCAACATTCTCCTTTGATGAAAGTTGATTAAAAAATTAACTTTTGTCGAGCTGGGACAACCACACGTTTATTGAAATTTGGCCAGTCTCTACTAAACCAGCCAAATTTCGATCTGTCAATGGTCAGATTTAGACAAATGTTACCAGACGAGGTTTACCTATTAAAAGACTTCCTTCACCTACTGTTCCTGTGACAACTCAAAAATTAGGGTTTTGGCATCAGTTTTTTGTAACAGAGATAATGGTCACTGGGACAAATAGATGGGTGCATCTCCACAGCAGGGATACAGACAGCAATAGAAAGTTTAACCCTTTACCACTCGTTACATGCTCCTTTTCTGCTGGTCCACTGGTTTTCCTTCAGGTTTAATAATGCTTGTCATTTTTCTGTGAGCCCAGAGCATCACAGATAGAATCCCTGGGGGTACATCATCAGGTTGGCATGTGGTTACAGGATAATTCTTAAAAAGCATGGAGGATTGGCCAACCTTGCTGCTGGAGGAGAAGGGTCCACTCCAGACAGAACACACCTGGAAAAAAAAATATTCTAAAAACATTTAAATTGAAGGGGAGGAGGTGTGGACCAATTCTACAATTGGGTCTTAAAGGAATGATAAGGGCAAGGTAGTGTGGAGGGTATTGGACTATTGTTCCACTGTAGGTTAATGGCTTGTCTGACCAGTTGGATTCAAGGTTCTTTAGGGCCAGTCTGGTTGAATCTCCTTTATAGCTGGCTTTTAAAGTTCACTTTTCCTTACTATTTACAAGATAGAGCGCAAAGGCAGGACCTCCAAAAGAAACAAAGAACATTTAGTTTGTAACAATTTTCACTGCACAATATGCACCTGTGAAATATGGTTTATTTTCATTCCCTTTCTCTGGGATAGCGCTCCCACATACATTCCCCATATCTACAGGGATAAAGGAGTTACCACGACTTCTCAAGCAATCTAATGAGATGTATTCTCAGCACTGAAAAAGATACAATTATGGACAGGCTTCTGGCCAACCATACACTCTATGCAGCTATTACAGACCAGGCTAAAAAAAAAAGAAGAATTTACTTTAACCCTCTGAGAACTCATCTCTCTTAAGAAGTAAATATTATCTCATTGGTCTAATTAAACAAAAAAAAACAAAAAAACAGCTATAGTATATGTTAACATTGTGAGCATACATTGTATTTTAAGTTATAATTGTAAAGCTGAAAGAACCATGGTTAGCTATTACATTGTGCTTACCTGTTGTAGTTTGACATTTTCAGTGGATATTAAAACCTACTGCGACGTACCTCATGTCCTGGTGATAGCCAGTCACACCCTATGTCACTAGGGCAAAAGGGGGGAGGGACGTCTGCTTATCGTAGGTATGAGCCACTATCGCGTCTCCAACGTAGACTACGTGTGCTGCTTCTGCCTTCTTTGAGAAGATTAAAGCCTATCAAAGCCCCAAAACAAAAAAATGTATATATTGCAGCTTACTAATCCTTACATGGCTCCATTATTTTTCTGTTTTCTTTTTCCTTTATTTTCACCTGATTAACTAGTTATAAATTGAGGTGGTTGCCATATTTTGTAACGCGCTGTTTGCTGGTATGGGCTTTGGTACACAATGGAGTTGATTTACTAAAACTTGTGCCACTGTGCATGGTAGCCAAACAGCTTCTAACTTCAGCTTGTTCAATTAAGCTTTGACAAAAAAACCTGGAAGCTGATTGGTTTCTATGCAGAGCTGCACCAGATTTTGCACTCTCCCATTTTAGATCAATCCCAATGGACACCTTCAGCTGCCATTGTGCTTTTGCTCAGCTTCTAATGTGTCCATGCACCTCGAAACACACAGTCGGACTTGCCAACGGGACAAGGTCCGTCGGCATTTCCGACGGAAAAATTTAGAGCATGTTCTCTATCTAAGTCCGTCGGAAATGCCAACAGAAAAAGTCCGATGGGGCATACACACGGTCGGATTATCCGACCAAAAAGCTCCCATCTGACTTTTCTGTCGGAAATTCCGACCGTGTGTACGCGACATTAGGAGGAATGGGCTGCCCGAGGCATACCTTCCCTTAATTTATCCAATACTATATATGCTCCAACATGGAAACTCCCAAATATAAGACTTAGGATTGGACTTTACAGAGGAGCCTTGACAAGGCGGTGTGGCCTCCTCAGATATTTGCAAATGTGTACAAATGTGCTCTGCATACCAGCACATTATGGCTAAAAGCTCCTAAGGCCAAATTGAACTTGTATAACTCCACTTAAAAGAGATACATATCTCATGAAATTTTACATTTAAACCTCTTCCAGGGCCTTGTTCCTCCAGGGCCTTGCCTACTGGTTTTGTGTTTGTAAAGTACATCCTGACATTCGCATTCTTTGGCTGCTTCATCACTGTTTTCAGGATGATCTTGAATCAGAGCTGGGGAAAATACAGGACACCATGGTCCTTAGTTAAAGCACTACCTTGAACCCAAGGAGGCTGCACAGCAGACTATCATGTGACAAGAGACTGCATTCTTAACCAGAATCACTGTGAGAAGTTTAATGAATCTGGCTCCAGTGCACTGTATAAAATGCAGAAAAAAAGAACAGACTTTCTGACTTTAGTATGGCTACAGTGTTGAGCGATCTGCTCATGGATTGATATTACACGTTGACTGCTTTTGCTCACAAATAGTGCAAAATGTCTTCAACATGTTAACTGTAGGAACACCAGGGTGCTCTGTGCCTCCAGATTGCCTCAGATACAAGGACTGGCTCAATATTTTCATTCTCTGGAGCCAGGCTTGTGGGAGATCAAGAATCCTATGCATTTATTGAGTTTAGCCCTAAGAGATGTATGTGGTCTGATCAGACAATGAGATTATATCATGAGTGCGGATTCCAGAAGAGCGCATGTGGTTTTCCAATTTTTCTCTACTTGGAAGATCACAGAGGGCTAAATGTTATTTCCTAAGCTTGCCGGACCCCCGCTACCAGTGCTTACGTGTTTAACGTTCTCCGTTCTATTAAGCTGTCTTATTTCTAGTTCAGCTTCAGTGTATTTCCCATACAAGCCATTATGTGTCCGAGAGGACGCTGGCTGTCACTAATTCATTTTTCATGGCTCCACATGAGAGCACTTTCCAAAAAGCTAATTTCTATTGTTCGAGCGCGCTCAATTCAGTCACCTCCATCTCAAGCCATATCTTGCTGGAGACCCGTGAGCGCCCTGCCGTGTGCTTTATGTAAACCATTGAGTTTACTTTACATTAAACAGAATTTTTTTGGAGTTTTTTTTCATTGTAAAATGGTACATGTGGAGAAGAATTCACAATACTGTGCACATTTTTCTCATCACAAGGTTATCAGTAGCCTAAAGAGACCCTGTCACCTGACATGTTATTTACCTGTAAAAGCTTCCCTTGTGCAGACATTCAAAAGCCTTGAATCTTGTGCTGGTCACAGCCATCTCAGATGTGACGTCAGCAGCCCCAGCAGATTCAGAGCTGTCGCTCAAATGACACACTATTGTATTCTTCTATAATCCTCCCCAGCTTCTACATAAAATGTTATGTAGGAGAGAGGAGGAGGAGCTGGGCCAGCACAGCCTGTAATTAGACACTGTCAGACGTGGACTATGATGCTGGAAAAAGCATAGGAATGCATAGGTCAGTGTTAGGGAATTTTTGGAGGGCTTACTGTATTTCCACAGCAAGCTCAGAGGCAATTTTGCAAGTCAATAAAAAAAAGTGTTTAGAAAGGAAAACTGTGGCAAATAAGAATTTAGAATACTTAGAATAATTAGAAAAAAAATTCTGTGCTTTTCCCAGAAAATTATTATAGTTAATGACAGGTTTTTTTTTAACCATTTCTTTATCGCCATATCTTTAAAACTTTTAAAGGAAAGAAAAAACTGTGCTTACTAACAATAAGACTATACCATCATTTGTAAAACGTAAAGACCTAAAATCAAAGCTGCAGCTCTGCTGTGAGATATAAATCCGGTCATATCATTAGCAAAACATAAAGAGTTGCGCTATACCTGATAACAATAGAGACACACCATATAAATAGAATGCACAAATAAATGAATACAAAATGAAAAGTGAATAAAGTCCAGGGAAAAAGGTGAGACTTGGCTCACTCTTAATTATTTTCCATACGTTGACTCCATAGAAAAGCATTTGAAGCTTCAAACAGAATGTATCTTAAGAAATATATAAAAGTCTATATATTTCACTTTTCCATATCCAAAAACAAATATAAATATTTAAATGTATCCAAGTCCATTATTCTCAGAGACCCATTCCATTCATAAATTCTAACACTATGAGAGGACATAATCCAGTGAAAGAAAAAAATGCAAAAGTGAAAAATTGTGTGTAGCGGATGCCCGCTATTCCCGGGACTCCGCCAAGCTGGCCGGAGCAGGCTTTCCAGCTTTAGTTAGGGAGAAAGCACCCGTCAGTGTCTGCATGGGCTTTTTCACTCCCTCTTCTCCCTATTTCACTGACTGAGTCTAATGTAACATGAGCTGACACACACAGAGCTCTGCATTCAGTAGCCTCTCTTTTGCCCCTATTGGCAGGAAGAAGAAAGCCAATTAAAGGCACAGTTACAGCAGCCAATAAGAGAGACTGTACTGAACTGCAGGTACAGCTGCAATGGATTTTGGGACATGCAGTTTCCTCACAAAACAGCCCCATAGACTGGTATACAGGGAGAAACTACAAAGCCCTGGATGCTCTGCACAAAAAGGAGCTGAGGACTCCATTCTGTGTCCTGAGGGAAAGTCAGTCATGATGAGGCAGTGAGGGAGATCAGACCTGTAGGAGAGATGCCGTCTCTCAGATGATCTCCCGGCGCAATTCAGGCCTCCACCGCCGGTCGGCAAGCCTGAGAGAAGGGGATTCCAGGTGCATATCAAGGTGCACCTGCACCAACAGTGAAGCGTTCCAGTGTGAGTTGACTAGTCGGGTCACCAAGAAAACCTGCTGTTCCAGAACATTCGTTTGGGCCTTGATCACAGGATTTGGTGAGAGGGCATTTTGCCCATCTGCAGAACAGAGACACTGCACCATAGAAGGAGTATGAACACTGTATACAGACATCATTGCTGGTAGTCATCTTGCTGACACTTGTAGTGCCACAGGGATAAGGTTATCCATTTCTGGGACACTGTATACAGAGATCATTGTCCTCTTACCTTGCTGAGGAGGATCCTGCCATTTCACTTGATGAGCTGGGCCAGTTGTGTTGTTTGGGCCTGCTATACAGGAGTTTAAGTGCACCAATGAAAGTGGCTAGCTGGAGATATCAAATCTTATTGTTTCTTCAAAAGGACTAAAGCTACTAGTGCTATACGGATCAGCACACAAATATTCATGGCTCTGCATATGCATTGGGTGTGTGGGACAGTTTATCTAAGAAGTTAAGCCTTTACCTGTTAACTTGTATAGAGTGTTTAAAGTTGGCCCTGTGGTGTCAGGGGACAGGAGAGAGAGCCTGGCACAAAGGGAGTCATTCCTCTGCTCTCCCCCTGTCTGGGCTTTTAGAGCTAACCTGAGTAAAGGTAACCAATCAAATTTAAAGTGTCACATTGTGCTTTATTTGCCATTAACCACTTGAGCCCCGGACCATTATGCTGCCTAAGGACCAGAGGTCTTTTTCCAATTTGGCACTGCGTCGCTTTAACTGCTAATTGCGCGGTCATGCAATGCTGTACCCAAACGAAATTTGCGTCCTTTTCTTCCCAATAATAGAGCTTTCTTTTGATGGTATTTGATCACCTCTGCGGTTTTTATTTTTTGCGCTATAAACGGAAAAAGACCGAAAATTTTGAAAAAAAATGATATTTTCTACTTTTTGTTATAAAAAAAATCCAATAAACTAAATTTTAGTCATACATTTAGGCCAAAATGTATTTGGCCACATGTCTTTGGTAAAAAAAATGTCAATAAGCGTATATTTATTGGTTTGCGCAAAAGTTATAGCGTCTACAAACTAGGGTACATTTTCTGGAATTTACACAGCTTTTAGTTTATGACTGCCTATGTCATTTCTTGAGGTGCTAAAATGGCAGGGCAGTACAAAACCCCCACAAATGACCCCATTTTGGAAAGTAGACACCCCAAGGAAATTGCTGAGAGGCATGTTGAACCCATTGAATATTTATTTTTTTTGTCCCAAGTGATTGAAAAATGACAAAAAAAAAAAAAAAATATTTACAAAAAGTCGTCACTAAATGATATATTGCTCACACAGGCCATGGGCCTATGTGGAATTGCACCCCAAAATACATTTAGCTGCTTCTCCTGAGTATGGGGATACCACATGTGTGGGACTTTTTGGGAGCCTAGCCGCGTACGGGGCCCCGAAAACCAATCACCGCCTTCAGGATTTCTAAGGGTGTAAATTTTTGCTTTCACTCTTCACTGCCTATCACAGTTTCGGAGGCCATGGAATGCCCAGGTGGCACAAAACCCCCCAAAATGACCCCATTTTGGAAAGTAGACACCCCAAGCTATTTGCTGAGAGGCATATTGAGTCCATGGAATATTTTATATTTTGACACAAGTTGCGGGAAAGTGACACACTTTTTTTTTTTTTTTTTCATAAAGTTGTCACTAAATGATATATTGCTCACACAGGCCATGGGCATATGTGGAATTGCACCCCAAAATACATTTATCTGCTTCTCCTGAGTATGGGGATACCACATGTGTGGGACTTTTTGGGAGCCTAGCCGCGTACTGGACCCCGAAAACCAATCACTGCCTTCAGGATTTCTAAGGGTGAAAATTTTTGATTTCACTCTTTACTGCCTATCACAGTTTCGGAGGCCATGGAATGCCCAGGTGGCACAAAACCCCCCCAAATGACCCCATTTTGGAAAGTAGACACCCCAAGCTATTTGCTGAAAGGCATGGTGAGTATTTTGCAGCTCTCATTTGTTTTTGAAAATGAAGAAAGACAAGAAAAAACATTTTTTTTTTCTTTTTTCAATTTTCAAAACTTTGTGACAAAAAGTGAGGTCTGCAAAATACTCACTATACCTCTCAGCAAATAGCTTGGGGTGTCTACTTTCCAAAATGGGGTCATTTGGGGGGGTTTTGTGCCACCTGGGCATTCCATGGCCTCCGAAACTGTGATAGGCAGTGAAGAGTGAAATCAAAAATTCACGCCCTTAGAAAGCCTGAAGGCGGTGATTGGTTTTCGGGGTCCCGTACGCGGCTAGGCTCCCAAAAAGTCTCACACATGTGGTATCCCCGTACTCAGGAGAAGCAGCAGAATGTATTTTGGGGTGTAATTTCACATATTTCCATGGCATGTTTGAGCAATATATCATTTAGTGACAACTTTGTGCAAAAAAAAAAAAAAAAAAAAAAAATTTGTCTCTTTTCCGCAACTTGTGTCGCAATATAAAATATTCCATGGACTCGACATGCCTCTCAGCAAATAGCTTGGGGTGTCTACTTTCCAAAATGGGGTCATTTGGGGGGGTTTTGAACTGTCCTGGCATTTTATGCACAACATTTAGAAGCTTATGTCACACATCACCCACTCTTCTAACCACTTGAAGACAAAGCCCTTTCTGACACTTATTGTTTACATGAAAAAGTTTTTTTTTTTTTGCAAAAAAATTACTTTGAACCCCCAAACATTATATATTTTTTTAAAGCAAATGCCCTACAGATTAAAATGGTGGGTGTTTCATTTTTTTTTTTCACACAGTAATTGCGCAGCGATTTTTCAAACGCATTTTTTGGGGAAAAAACACACTTTTTTTAATTTTAATGCACTAAAACACGCTATATTGCCCAAATGTTTGATGAAATAAAAAAGATGATCTTAGGCCGAGTACATGGATACCAAACATGACATGCTTTAAAATTGCGCACAAACGTGCAGTGGCAACAAAATAAATACATGTTTAAAAGCCTTCAAAAGCCTTTACAGGTTACCACTTTAGATTTACAGAGGAGGTCTACTGGAAAAATTACTGCACTCGATCTGGCCTTCGCGGTGATACCTCACATGCATGGTGCAATTGCTGTTTACATTTGACGACAGACCGCCGCTTGCGTTCGCCTTAGCGCGAGAGCAGGGGGCGACAGGGGTGTTTTTTTTTTTTTTCTTTATTATTTTTTTGCTTTTTTAATCTTACTTTTAAACTGTTCCTTTCATATTTTTTTTTTTAATCATTTTTATTGTTATCTCGGGGAATGTAAATATCCCCTATGATAGCAATAGGTAGTGACAGGTACTCTTTTTTGAAAAAATTGTGGTCTATTAGACCCTAGATCTCTCCTCTGCCCTCAAAGTATCTGACCACACCAAGATCGGTGTGATAAAATGCTTCCCCAATTTCCCAATGGCGCTATTTACATCCGGCGAAATCTAAGTCATGAAATACTCGTAGCTTCCGGTTTCTTAGGCCATAGAGATGTTTGGAGCCACTCTGGTCTCTGATCAGCTCTATGGTCAGCTGGCTGAATCACCGGCTGCATTCTCAGGTTCCCTGTTGAGACAGGAGAGCCAGAGAAAAACACGGAAGACGGTGGGGGGGGGGCATTCCCTCCCACGGCTTGTAAAAGCAGTCTAGAGGCTAATTAGCCGCTAGGATTGCTTTTACATGAAAGCCGACCGCTGGCTGAAAAGAATGATACCAAGATGATACCTAAACCTGCAGGCATCATTCTGGTATAACCACTCAAAGTCGTGAATGGCGTACCTGAAGACAAAAAAATGGTTAACAATGGTTAACAATAAAGCACAGTAAAGTGTAAATAATTACACACCTGAAAAACAAACATGATAAAACATAATAACAATAACAATAACAATAAAACATTGCAGAATAGAATACAGTAAAAAAGAGCAGAACAATAGAGAGAGAGAATAGAGAGAGAGAGAACAATAAAACAACAACTATTTTTTTTTATTTCATATATTTTATTTTTTTTACACTTTTTTTGTAACTAACTTTTATAACTGTAACCGGTTCCAGGTTCGGGTCTCTCAAAATGCGATGGCATCTTGGGAGACCCTGTGAAAGTGTGCCTAGTCTGTGCAATGCTGTACCCTACGCTAATACTCAACTAGTGCATGGTAGCGTTCAAAACATTCACCAATGCAAAGACCAGGATTGTCAGGACAGGAGGGACAATAATAGTGGGTGTCACGCCTATGTCCGCGCTTGCTGCAGACACAACATCTTTTTTGGGGGGGTTCGTTGAGTAGGGGTACTCGGGAGGACATAAAAATGCCTCTCATGCAGCCGACTGCATTTGGTTGGGGATGTGAATGGGGGAAGTACGGGCGCTGCAGAAGCGGTGGGTTCCCAATTAGGATTGGCGAATGCAGCAGGAAGGGCACTATGGGCACGACGGGCCTGTGTTTGTCTTTTTGGTGGCAGCGGGACACTACTTGTGCTTGCCACCTCACCAGCTTGAACTGCACTTATGGGACTCGCCACGTCACCAAGTGTTACTGCAGCGCTGGTTTGACTACGACCGGGGTGTACTAGGCCGCTGGTGCTTGCCAGTTCACCAAAACGCTACCAAAAAACTGTTAGCGATCGCAGGGATCAGGCCTGACTCTGCGAACGCTGCAGTTATGCGTTTAGTGTTTTGTAAGTGACAGTGATCGATCGATACTGCACTTGGGTGGGCTGGGCCGGGCCGGGCGGAGGGGCAAAACGCAGGTGCTAGCAGGTATCTGGGCTGATCCCGCTAACACTGCGTTTTTGGGAACCCTAAACTGCTGGTGACGCTAGTATAGATCTGATCGGATCAGATATTGATGCGATCAGATACTATACCACTAAGGGAGGTGTACAGTGCGTGCGTGGGTGTTAGCGGTACTGGCGCTAATCTGACGCTGCCTGGGGCTGGTGCTTGCCAGTTCACCAAAACGCTACAAAAAAAACTGTTAGCGATCGCAGGGATCAGGCCTGACTCTGCGAACGCTGCAGTTATGCGTTTAGTGTTTTGTAAGTGTCAGTGATCGATCGATACTGCACTTGGGTGGGCTGGGCCGGGCAGAGGGGCAAAATGCAGGTGCTAGCAGGTATCTGGGCTGATCCCGCTAACACTGCGTTTTTGGGAACCCTAAACTGCTGGTGACGCTAGTATAGATCTGATCGGATCAGATATTGATCCGTTCAGATACTATACCACTAAGGGAGGTGTATGGTGCGTGCGTGGGTGTTAGCGGTACTGGCGCTAACCTGACGCCTGGGGCTGGTGCTTGCCAGTTCACCAAAATGCTACCAAAAAAACTGTTAGCGATCGCAGGGATCAGGCCTGACTCTGCGAACGCTGCAGTTATGCGTTTAGTGCCTTGTAAGTGACAGTGATCGATCGATACTGCACTTGGGTGGGCTGGGCGGAGGCACAAAACGCAGGTGCTAGCAGGTATCTGGGCTGATCCCACTAACACTGCATTTTTGGGAACCCTAAACTGCTGGGGACGCTAGTATAGATCTGATCGGATCAGATATTGATCCGATCAGATACTATACCACTAAGGGTGGCGTATGCTGCGTGCGTGGGTGTTAGCGGTACTGGCGCTAATCTGACGCTGCCTGGGGCGACGCATATCACCGCCGGGCGATCGGGGGGCTAAACCTTTATTCGGTAATAAACGGCGGGTGCCCTGACACTATAAAAAATAAACGAACTAACCAGCGTCAACCGTAACGGTTATACGGTGATCAGTGGTGAAAGGGTTAACTAGGGGGCAATCAAGGGGTTAAAACATTTATTAGGTAGTATATGGGGGTCCCTGACGCTATAAAACGCTGACGGCGAACCTAAATATTTACCTCACTAACTAGCGTCACCAGCGACACTAATACAGCGATCAGAAAAATGATCGCTTAGCGACACTGGTGACGGGGGGTGATCAAGGGGTTAAAACTTTATTAGGGGGGGTTAGGGGGGTACCCTAGACCTAAAGGGGGGTAATACTCACTGTCCCAACACAGTAACTGTCACAAACTGACACCATGCAGTAATCAGAAAAAAAAAAAAACTGCTGGTGTCAGTTTGTGACAGGGGGGGGGGTGATTGGGGGGGATCGGGGGGCGATCGGGGGGGGGGATCGGGGTGTTTTGTGTGCCTGGCATGTTCTACTGTGTGTGTGTGTTGGTGCACTCACATAGATGTCGTCTCTCCTCGGGCCGGAACGGAAAATACTGACCCGAGGGGAGATGACATCACTTCCTTTGCTGCTGTTTAGCATACAGCAGCAAAGGAGTGTTCTCATTGGCCGGCGGCGATCGCGAGGGGGGGGCCACGAACGGATGGTCTCCCCCTCATCACCGATCGCCGCTGGACAAAAGACGACCGCCTCGGGCACCGGGGGGGGTCCGATCGGACCCCCCACCCGCGGAAGGCAAATCACGTACCCTGTACGTGATTTTGCCTGTCCGTGCCACTTTGCCGACGTACATCGGCGTGAGGCGGTCGTCAAGTGGTTAAAGTGTGCCTCTGCTCTTGGGGACATTCTCAGATTTGGAATCCCCTGAGAGCAGCTTGAATATAGGATTGAGAGATATATTGCTCTTAAATCTCAGTTATTGCTCTCTAGTTGATTACTTGAATATATATTGTTACTGACTGTCATCTTTCCACAGAAATATTGTGGTAAAGACAATTTCTGTGTTTTATCATAATGTGTGTGATTCTCATTGGTAATTGCACTTACACTGGTGTGCCAGAGGGGGCTGAGACTGTTATTAGGGTTGAGAGGCAGAGCAATGGACTGAACAAACAAAAGCAGCTCCTTCTGGGGAATCACTACATGTGGATCATAAAACCAAATCAAACAAATACATAAACATAATAAAATGAAAAGTCCTCTCCATACATGACCAGGATATTAGGAAATGTGTGTAATCATCATCATCTGTTACCAAATCTGAACTCTTGACTAGAGCACCACCACCTGTGTATGGTAAAAATGCCCACTTACCAGCTACATGGGACATTCTATGACAAAAGGTCAACAATGCTTGTGACTACACACCCAACCAGGGCCTTTCAATACCTCTCTAATACGATCCTCTTAGAACCAAAGGTGCAGATCATCCAGGTATTGCTTCCATAGTTTCAATCCCAAAAATTTAAAATGCTCCACATAGTGTAAAATCTTAAGGTATATTTTATTAAAAACTAAGGTTGCACTTACCTCAATACAGTAGTACAAATGCCTTTAAAGCACTCTACTCTCGCCAGCCGGCAAAAACACAAGCAACCCGCACTTCCGGGAACCAAAGAACGTGATGACGTGATGACGTTGCTCCGCCCTCCTTTTGATTTTACCTTTAAACCTGGTAGAGTGTTGAATGTTTATATCTTTAATGCCATTTATAAATGGCATTGAAGAAAATATCCTCAAGTGGCCAGTGTGCCCATGAATCATTGTGATCTGAGCTGTCATTAGATGACTCAGATCACAGAGACAATGTACAAAGGTGGTTCTATCTACATTTGCGATTGCAAATGTAAACAATATAGTGTTTACATCTTGGACCCCTTCCCTTCCTATCACAATGGAGGAAGGCTAATCTGATGAATGAATGAATCAATCAATCATTCATAAGTAGAATGGTAGCAGCAGTTTGTAGCAGGGTGCTAGGCATGCAGTTCTCACTTTTTATCACTACGTAGATGATTGATTATTTCCCGCCTCGACTACTGCAACTCTCTCCTTAATGGCCTACACTTAAACAGGCTATCCCCCCTTCAGTCTATTATGAATGCTGCTGCTAGACTAATACACCTCACTAATCGATCCGTGACTGCTGCTCCTCTCTGCCAATCCCTTTACTGGCTTCCCCTACCCCACCGTGTAAAATTCAAAATGCTAACCATAACATACAAGGCCATCCACAACATCGCCCCCATCTACATCACCAACCTCATCTGCAGATATCGCCCAAATCGCCCCCTTCGTTCCTCCCAGGACCTCCTGCTCTCTAGCTCCCTTGTTACCTCCTCCCATGCTTGCCTTCAGGACTTCTCCAGAGCCTCTCCCATCCTCTGGAATTCCCTGCCCCAGTATGTCCGATCAGCCCCTACTCTGTCCACCTTTAGGAGATCCCTGAAAACTCATTTATTCAGGGAAGCCTATCCCACACCCACATAACTGTCCCTGAGCCACCCCCATCAAATCATTCTTTTGTACCACCACCCCCTCCCTTTAGAATGTAAGCTCTACGAGCAGGGCCCTCCTGTACCTTTTGTATTGAACTGTACTGTAATTGTGTTGTCCCCTTTATACATTGTAAAGCGCTGCGTAAACTGTTGGCGCTATATAAATCTCGTATTATAATAATAATAATATAATAATAATAATATAATAGTAATGATCCTACCCGTCTTTAGTTCCTTATTTAGAATTGTTGTGTCAAGGCTATTCTTCCTTTTTTTTCTATCAAAGGATGGAGTCAGGCATGGCATTAATGTGTTCTTTGCCATGAATGCTAGGTGCTGTCTTGGGGGAGCCTGTGAACTAATAGGACATAGAGCTCTCCCATGATTTGGGCAGCCATCTTAGACACAGGGAGGCTGTACATAGCCCCTGCTGGGTCCTGGGATGAGCCCTGCAGTGTGGGGAGTTTCTGATATGGGCAGTTACATGCTGGATAGGGAGAGAAAGGCCTAGTGCAATTTTTTTCCCCCTTTCTATATGAAAAAAAAGTAAATATAACTGTGGTTATTAAATATATTTGTCTGACAGTAAGTGAAATCAATACATTGTTTATGCAATTCAAGTAACTACAGAACTGTAGCTTTTTGTCACATGACACTATGGGGTTAATTTACTAAGGGCAAATCCACTTTGCACTACAAAGTGCACTTGGAAGTGCACTTGGAAGTGCGGTCACTGTAGATCTGAGGGGAAGCTCTGAAATGAGGGGAAGCTCTGCTGATTTTATTATCCAATCATGTGCAAGCAAAAATGCTGTTTTTTATTTTCCTTGCATGTCCCCCTCAGATCTACAATGACTGCACTTCCAAGTGCACTTGCAGTGCACTTGTAGTGCAAAGTGGATTTTTCTTTAGTAAATAACCCCCCCATGTAACCTCTCTCTCTAAATAGAATTATAAAGGTATTAACCTCCCTAGTGGTATTCCCGAGTGTGGCTCGGGGTAGATTTTCAATACCAAAAGCGGTATCCCGGAGCCAGACTCGGGATCGCAATGCAGGATCCTTGTAGATGTTAGTTACCTTATCCCCTGGATCCTGCGATGTCTACCCGCTGTGATCGGCGAGCCGCCATGTCTCGCTCGATTCACAGTGCCGAGCTCCGTTCCCTGCAAGCGTTGCGACGCACGGGGATGGAGTTCGGCGCCAAATTCAAAAAGTAAAACACACAGTACAGATACAGTATACTGTAATCTTACAGATTACAGTACTGTATCAAATAATTACACATCCCCTTTGTCCCTAGTGGTCTGTCCAGTGTCCTGCATGCATTTTTATATTATTATATTATATATATTATATTATAAAAACTGTTATTTCTGCCTGGAAACTGGAGATTGTCCATAGCAACCAAAACTGTCCCTTTACATCAAAAGTGGTCTTAGACCAGCTAGAAAACAGCGATAATAAATTAGAATCACTCGCAGAAGTGATTTGTGGGGAAATCCATCACCAAACACTAAAAGTAACGAAAGCGACAATTCTGCAACTGAGCAAATTTCAGTGTTTTTGATTTGATTACATTATTGAATAATTTTTATTATTATTATATTATTATTTGTTATAATTATTTATAGTTATTTATTTTATTATAATTTTTATTTCGTTTTTCAAACTTAATCATACCCGGGATGTCTACTAGACTCTGGTTTGGACAGATTTAAGTGAATTATTCCTAAGAATTACAGGCCTATAATATAAAACGCCACATTTCTGTGCAAAATAATTGTACCGCTTTCAGCATCAAAAATCTGAAATAATCATACCACCAGGGAGGTTAAGAGCAGGGGACATTTGGTTAGCTTAGATTTAGGGCTACTTGTTATCAGATATGTGGTCATGCATTTTCTACATTTTCAAGTGTGGGCAAATTTCAAACTTTCTGATTCATTAAAGGCAAATAAGCTGTTAAGTTTGCAAGCAAAGTTGCACTTTGCAAGTAAATTTTTCCAAGAGCTTAGTGAACGTGGTGAAATTTCACTTTGCAATGAATACCCATTCACATGCTAGGAAAAAAAAAGCAAGAACAGCAAAAGAGCTTTTCCTCACTACCTCTTTCTCTAAGCTCTGGGGTCAATTCCCTTGCAAAGTAAAAAAACCTATTGTCCTTTAAGAAATTCACTCCACAATGGGGGTAATTTACTAAAGGAAAATCCACTTTGCACTGCAAGTGCACTTGAAAGTGCACTTGGAAGTAAAGTTGCTGTAGATCTGAGGGGGACATGCAAGGAAATTAAAAAACAGCATTTTAGCTTGCACATGATTGGATGATAAAATCAGCAGAGCTTCCCCTCATTTCAGATCTACCCCTTAGATTTAGAGCAACTGCACTTCAAAGTGCACTTGCAGTGCAAAGTGGATTTGCCTTTCGTAAATAACCCTGTGTCTTTCTTCCCCATACTGCTTCCTTACCTCACCCTCTGTCTATGTACCACAGGGATCATTCCTTGAACCCTAACTAATGCCCAATGCCCAACTATACCCATGGCTTTGGCCAGCTGATGAACTTTTAAAATCACTTTTGGCAGATGATGCTCAGATTTATCTTCACATTCTCTCGTTTAGTATCTCCAGGTTTAAAAAAATACAACATACACCTAATCTGCATCTCTTTTGTGGCCTACCAACAACCAAATTCATGCTAATCTAGTTTATCTCTAAAAAAGAAAAAAAAATCAGTTTATATGGAACATGCACATTGCATCTCAAAGAAGCTCAAAGAAGTGGCTCCAACAAGCTTTTGAGCTTTTTTGATTTTTTTTCTGCCTGGAAACTCCCCTCTATCTTAGCCAATGTGTCCATACACATTATATTGTTTTCAGGAGTTTACAGGCTTAGAGTTTTTTTTTTTCATTTCATTTTCCTTCCTTTTTTTGTAATGTGAACAATATTTTTTTGTATGTTGCTTTAAATATCTTAAAGCTTGCATATAAAATGCACTTCCACTATCTGGAAGACTTTTGTGTTGGCCATTGTAGGTTCATATATGTTCTTATGAAGGTCATTCATAAGTTTAGTAAGTAATTTCTTGTGACTGTCAGGCAGAGATTTACTAAACACGGTTACTATGCACAGAATCTGGTGCAACTGTGCATAGTAACCAATCAGCTCCTAACGTCAGCTTGTTCAATTAAGCTTTGACAATAAATCCTGGAAGCTGACTGGTTACTATGCACAGCTGCACCAGATTTTGTGTGTACCAGTTTTAGAAAATCTCCCCATGTGTGTGATGGTGGAAGAGACCCTGTGAATACCTTCACTCAACTCAATAATGTGAGATAAAATTATTAGTTACTGAGGTGAATCTATACTGTGACCATTGCAAACACAGGTCTTTCCTTTTACCTCCATCAGGGTAGCTACCCTGCCATGCTGGGTGACTGTTATTCCCATCATACATTCTCTATACTATTCCTATGTCATTCCCCTGCACACAAGTTATAGTGCCCCTGGAGAGAAGGAGAACACTATTTCTATTATTTGCAACTTTACTAAACTTAGAAAATAATGATATTTTGATACAGAGATCAGGCATCTTGGATATAGCATCAGTTTGCATATATATCAATATAATTACCTTATTAATGGAGCTCCAATATCATTGCTATTCACCAGTCAACAGAAATCTGTAGTTGGTTCAAATACTTCAATATAGCATTCTCCACAATATAGTTTAATCAACAGAAATCTGTATTTGGTTCAAATACTTCGATATAGCATTCTCCACAATATAGTTTAATCAACAGAAATCTGTAGTTGGTTCAAATACTTCAATATAGCATTCTCCACAATATAGTTTAATCTCTCTCCTCATGCCCTGGAGCAACATGCTCATCGGCCTATGTTCCCTCAAGGTAAGGCCTAGTTATATTAAAGCTCCAGAAAACAGGTGTTTTCACTTTGAATGCCTCTGCAGAACTCCTACTCCACCCAGCAACCAATGTCCTTTAGATGTGGAGAACATTTTCACCAATCGCAAGCCAGTTATGCAAGAGGGTGCTGTAAGCGCCCTTTACATGTGGGTAGCTTTAAAATAAACCCATACTTTGTCTATGTCATACAAAATAATAGGTTGTTTTGCTACATGCACAGCAAACAGTCAGCATTCCCCTACTCCACTGCCCAGCGATGGACATACTATTCGTGCAGACTATGCACTTGCACAAGGGCACTTTGAGACTTAAAGAAGAAGTTCAGCCAAAAACTAACTAACTCTTAATTTACTTGCAGCCAAATTCTAAAACTAATCTATCTAACCCTTAAAGCAAAATTCGCTATACATACCTTTTCTGAAGTCACTCCGGTCCAGTTTCCAATGGCAGATGCTGTGTGCAGGAGACAGCCAACAATGGCTGGGAAATGGCTGGGAAGTGATGTCACCCATAGACTTACTATGAGGCTTCTGTTTACGTTGCCTCTCCTGCACATGCCTACATAGAGAAGCCGCTGCTGACAGCTCACCGTGGGACCGGAGCGGATCGGCTGCAGAAAAGGTATGTATAGCGTTTTTGTTATACAGGGTTAGATAGATTGGTTTTAGATTTAGAATGTGGCTGCGAGTAGGTTTAACGTTAGTTCGTTTTTGGCTGATCTTCTACTTTAAGCTCAGTATATACTGCACACATAGACTGCTTTCCTTCAGCTTAAGAGCTGAACAAAAAAAATCTAACAGATTCCCCCAACCACGCTATACAGCGCAGATAGTGGAATCTCCCTTTGTGGCTATTGTATTCTGACAGCTGCAGCCAGCAACTGTCAGAATATGCAAACAGTGGCTGCATCTGATTGGATGCAGTCACTGTTCATCTGACAATTATTCAATCAAAAGATGTCAGGCAAGAGGTGGCCAACAGTACCATGCACATAGTGAATTTTGGTCGTATCATCAACATTTGCATAATGTGTACCCAGCTTTAGGGTTCCATTTATGTTTGATATGAGTCAGATAATTGCTGGGACCTCTCCCTTTGTGTATTAGACATGGACACAGCTCACTTTTATTCATCTGTTAGTGCAAAGCGAATTCGGGTTTTTGCTTGAATAGTAGATAATTGATGGACCCAAAGATTTGCCTAACACTTGGCCCTTTGATGACTATGTCAGTCAATGAAGCTGACAAAATATTAGGTACTTCCAGGTATGGGGGAGTCACATGACTTTCTCCCTACTTTCCCATAATGCAGTTCACAGTCATTGAACAGCCAATCCCCAAAGTCCTGTCACATGGGTGTGGGGAGTGTTTGCAAAACCCTGTGAATGTTTTCCCTTCTTCAGAAATCCCATTACTATCCTTTCCTATGGTTGCCATTGAGTGACATGAAGATATGCAAAATAACTGAAATGTTTAAACATCATTCTGTAGAACATCAGGTCATTATGGTTCAGTGTACATTGTAGACCTTCCATTATGGCACACTAATTGCAAATATAATAATACATTTACAATAAATGAATCATCCAGCTGTAGTGACCTTACCAGACATTTCAATATGTAAGTAAACTCTTTGTCAATGTTAACAAAGAAGTACTCTTATGAAAAATACATTTGTGTGTCCCTGTTAAAGCCCTGAGGGTTTATTTACTGTAGGGCAAAAGGCTCCACCACTCCTACGCAGCCTTAGCTGGCACCAGTAAGTCCGCACGAAGATACGCTTGAAATGGAAAATGCAATAGTTTTACAGATAAGTGCGCAATTATCTGAAGATGACATCTGCATTTTCTCCTTTAAAATGAAGCCCATTATAAGTCAGATGATATTCATTTTCCCTGATCTTTAAATGCAATTTCATGCAAACTGAATAGACAATTAATACAGAGAGACGACTGTGGTGGACTTAGTGGTTTGAATAATAAAACATTTTCGTAGGTTAATGATCATACATATGTACCGAAACATCCAGCTTTCCCATAATAAAATGATCAATATGCATTTCAGCAAGGAATGACATGGTTTGATATTGGACAATGTACAAGACGAAAATTGTACTGACAAGGATATTTCATGCTTCATTGACAATATAGTTGTTACAATTAAAGGAGAACATGAGGCATGCAGTATGTGTGCAAATAGTATATATGGCTGTAATAGTAACTGCACTGCTCAGTTCCTCCTAGGCACAAAGTATTTACTGTATATTATATATATATATATATAGATAGATATATACCATATATACTCGAGTATAAGTCGAGGTTTTCAGCACATTTTTTTGTGCTGAAAGTGCCCCCCTCGACTTATACTGGAGTCAAGCACTTTTCTGCAGTAAAAAATTTCATTTTCCAAATTGACTTTGGGGCCCCGTATCTCAGGTCCACTTGGTGCTAGGAACCCCAAAGCTGAAGTTTCTAGCACTAAGTGGCCTTGAGATACGGGGCCCCAAAATCGGTTCGGAAAATGTCATTCTCTGCTGTAGAAAAGTGCTTGACATTTTCTGAACTGATTTTTGGGGCCCTGTATCTCAGGGCCACTTAGTGCTAGAAACCCCAGCTTTGGAAATTTTATGGTGCTAGTTCCGCTGGGTTTGCACACCAAATTTGGGGTTCTTAGCACTAGATGGCCACGAGATACGGGGCCCCAAATTGGGTCAACTGTGTCCATCTGCAGCAATGTCATTTCGGAAACCCTTTGGGTTCAGAGACCCCAAATTTTGGCTGCAGCTAGGGGGCATCTAGGAACCCTTAACTACCGAGTTTGAAGTTCAGGGGACATATGGCTGCAAATGGGCACAGTGAGGCATGCAAATGGGCACAGTGATGCTGCAAATAGGCATTGTTGACCCTCTTTTCCACTTACAGTAGCTGTGCATTTCTCACCCTCGTCTTATACTGGGGTCAATACGTTTTTCCCATTTTTTTGTGGTAAATTAGGACCTCGACTTATACTCAGAACGACTTATACTCGAGTATATACGGTATATATATATATAGATATATCTATAGATATATCTATATATATATATATATATATACATATATATATATATATATATATATATATATATATATCTATATATATATATATATATATATATATCTATATATATATATATATATATATATATATATATATATATATATATATATATATATATATATATATACACAGTATCTCAAAAAAGGGGGGTGAACACTTTTGCAAGGCACTGTACCTGCTCTGTGCAATGGTATGGTCAAGTGAGGTATGTATTGGGGGGGGGGGGGGGTAGGTATACTGCTACTTGGACCACTTTAAAGTGGTTCTAAAGGCTAAAGGTTCTTTACCTTCATGGATTCTATGCATGAAAGTAAAAAACCTTCTGTGTGCAGCTCCCCCCTAGCTCCCCTAATACTTACCTTAGCCCCATCTTAAACCAGCAATGTGCACAAGAGCAGCTGCTCTCCCAGCTCTCTCTCTCCTCATTGGTTCAGACCCAACAGCAGGAGCCATAGAGGAGGAGGGATCAGGGGGCATGGCTGAGCCCCATTCTGTGTGTCAAAGGACACACAGAGCGGGGAATGGGAGCAAGCACGCACCTGTCCCCCCATAGCAAGCAGCTTGCTATCTGGGAACTCAAGGGGGGGGGGGCATGAGTGGCAGGAGCCCCCAGAAGTGGAGGATCGGGGCTGCTCTGTGCAATGCTACTGCACAGAGCAGGTAAGTTTAACCCTTTCATGACTAAGCCTATTTCTGACATTTGGTGTCCCCCCTTATATGTGATGGATCAGAACACAATAGTCTAAGTTGGTGAAGTAAAATTAGAAAAATATATACATAAAACAATTTTTCAGAAATAAAAAACTGATAATTGGCATGTGCGTATGTATTCACCCCCTTTGTTATGAAGCCCATAAAAAGCTCTGGTACAACCAATTACCTTCAGAAGTCACATAATTAGTGAAATGATGTCCACCTGTGTGCAAGCTAAGTGTCACATGATCTGTCATTACATATACACACATTTTTGAAAGGCCCCAACACCTAAGCAAGAGGCACCACTAAGGAGGGCATTAATCAGAGAGGCAGCACAGAGACCTAAGGTAACCCTGGAGCAGCTGCAGAGTTCCACAGCAGAGACTGGAGTATTTGTATAGAGGACGACAATAAGTCGTAAGCTCCATAGAGTTGGGCTTTATGGCAGAGTGGCCAGAAGAAAGCCATTACTTTCAGCAAAAAACAAAATGGCACATTTTGAGTTTGCGAAAAAGGCATGTGGGAGACTCCCAAAATGTATGGAGGAAGGTGCTCTGGTCTGATGAGACTAAAATTTAACTTTTTTTTTTTTTTTTTAAACAATAGATTTTTATTGAAGGGATTTTCTTAACATTACAGATTGACATTGTCACGATAATAATTGTGACTAACTTCTTTGCAATAGTTCTTAAGAATATTCTTATACAAATACAGTAATTTATAGTCTGTACCAGCCTACCCCTATTGAGTTCAAACTGTAGGCAGGGATAGGCCATCAATTGCGTTAATTAGTTGAATACAGAAAATTGTAAGGAAAACAAAAAAAAACAAAACACATATACATACACATATATATTTAAATTATTTAACTTTTTGGTCATCAAAGAAAACACTATGTCTGGCGCAAACCCAACACATCACATCACCCAAAGAACACCATCCCCACAGTGAAACATGGTGGTGGCAGCATCATGCTGTGGGGATGTTTTTCAGAAGTCGGGACTGGGAAACTGGTCAGAGTTGAGGGAAATATGGATGGTGCTAAATAGAGGGATATTCTTGAGAAAAACCTGTACCACTCTGTGTGTGATTTGAGGCTAGGACGGAGGTTCACCTTCCAGCAGGACAATGACCCCAAACACACTGCTAAAGCAACACTTGAGGGGTGTAAGGGGAAACATGTAAATGTGTTGGAATGGCCTAGTCAAAGCCCAGACCTCAATCCAATAGAAAAATCTGTGGTCAGACTTAAAGATTGCTGTTCACAAGCGCAAACCATCCAACTTGAAGGAACTGAAGCAGTTTTGCAAGGAGGAATGGGCAAAAATCCCAGTGGTAAGATGTGGCAAGCCCATAGAGACTTATCCAAAGCGACTTGGAGCTGTGATAGCCGCAAAAGGTGGCTCTACAAAGTATTGACTTTAGGGGGGTGAATAGTTATGCACATTGACTTTCTCTGTTATTTTGTCCTATTTTTTGTTTGCTTCACAATAAAAAAAAAAAAAAAAACATCTTCAACATCTTCATCTTCAAAGTGGGCAGGTTCTGTAAATTAAATGATGCAAATCCTCAAACAATCCATGTTAATTCCAGGTTGTTCACATGGCCTTTTAGTTTGTGTGTTGCCTTGCTGGCTGCAGTGGCACCTTCCAGTCTTAGGCTAGCCATACTCATTAGCACTTCTCTTGTTCAGCCCTGCGGGGTGAATGAGAGAAATCACTCAATGCTTCTATCCATGCTAAACAACGTGGATGGAGAAATGTCCCCACCCTTCCAGTTGTTGTATCCCGACTATCATAGCACTTGTAGCTGTCTGAATACCTGAAAAGTGCCTATTTACTCAACAATTTTCCAACTGACTCCTTTGATTTTCCAACTGAAGTTTGTCAAACCGAGTGGTGCCGACAGGGTCACCCACAGTTTGAACTATGGAAGATTAATCAGGAATCACCTTAAATTTGAGCTGTGTATGGCCACCTCTACTCTGACTTTCTCACTTACAGAGCCCCTTTTATATTACAGCAGTTGGATGATATCATAAGCAGAACTACCCTGTTTCCCCGAAAATAAGACCTAGCGTGATTGTCGGTGATGGCTGCAATATAAGCCCTACCCCCCAAATAAGCCCTAGTTAATATCCTTGTAGGTCTTCTTTTCAGGGTAGGGCTTATTTTTGGGGAAACAGGGTAGGGCTTATTTGGGGGGTAGGGCTTATATTGCAGCCATCACCGACAATCACGCTAGGTCTTATTTTCGGGGAAACAGGGTATATTCTAAACACAAAAAAACCTTAAATATTTATATTAACTAAAAAAAACAAACTATTGTTTTGAAATGGCCGTGGCCCTTTATTACTGGTGTAATGTTTAATACCAAACCAATAATCTCACATAAAATACACCAATAATGTAATTTTAATCAAATCCATAACAATAACTCAGCCATACAGCTCAAGTTAACAATGCAATACAATTGTCCCTTCTCAGAAGAGATGGACTTAAGCCACATAAAAGGGAGCCACGACAAGAAAAGCAAAAGGAGTGGGAGGACAGGAGTTCTTTTCTTGATGAAGTCCAGCGCCGACTGACTGGAGTAACACGCAGTTTCTTTTATTTTACAGGTCAAGTGCGTGCAAGAACCGTTAATCATCAAAAACAGCCAATTACAGGTAAGCATGGTAATTACATTTAAACCATAACTTTATTTATATTTAACAGGTTTGCAATGATCCCATAGGTGGTCTTTGGTGTGCAAAATGTTTTGCTCCGCTCACTTCATTTTTAGCAAGGTGCTTAATCTGAGGTGGAGTTTCTTTCTCCCTTTGGAACACATCCATGAGCATACAATGGGCCATCCCAAAACCATTTGTCCCTACAAATATATATAGGTAGAGTATATGCGATAGACACAATATTTCGGCAATAAAATACACCATATTACCAAATTATTGGGACACCTGCCTTTACATGCACATGAACTTTAATGGCATCCCAGTTTTAGTCCGTAGGGTTCAATATTAAGCTGGCCGACCCTTTGCAGCTATAACAGCTTCACTTCTTCTGGGAAGGCCGTCCACAAGGTTTAGGAGTGTGTCAATCGGAATGTTTGACCATTCTTCCAGAAGTGCATTTGTGAGGTTAGGCACGCCTGTTGGAGAGAAGGCCTGGCTCGCAGTCACAGCTCTAATTCATCCCAAAGGTGTTCTGTCGGGTTGAGGTCTGGACTCTGTGCAGGCCAATCAAGCTCCTCTACCCCAAACTCACTCAGCCATGTCTTTATGGACCTTGCTTTGTGCACTAGTCCAAATCATTTGGTGGAGGGGGAATTATGGTGTGGGGTTGTTTTTCAGAGGTTGGGCTTAGACCCGTATTTACAGTGAAGGGAACTCTTAAGGCATCAGCTTACCAAGACATTTTGGACAATTTCATGCCAGCTTTGTTTGGTGATGGTCCCTTCCTGTTCCAACATGACTGTGCACCAGTGCACAAAGCAAGGTCCATAAAGACATGGATGAGCGAGTTTGGGGTGAAAGAAAATGACTGGCCTGCACAGAGTTCTGACCTCAACCAGACAGAACACCTTTGGGATGAATTGGAGCAGAGCCTGCGAGCCAGGCCTTCTCCCCAACATCAGTCCAACAACATCACAAATGCGCTTCTGGAAGAATGCTCAAACTTTCCCATAGACACACTCCTAAACCTTGTGGACAGTCTTCCCAGAAGAGTTGAAGCTGTTATAGCTGCAAAGGGTTGGTCAACTCAATATTGAACCCTACGGACTAGGACTGGAGTGCCAATAAAGTTCATGTGTAAAGGCAGGCATCCCAATCCTTTTGGTAATATAGTGTAGCATTCATACCTACCTAGGTGGATGCAGCATCGGTCCGATGCTGCATCTGTCCACCTGCACCTCTACACTGAGAACCGAGCGATCGAACACCACGATCTCTCAGTTGTCACAGGTCCCCGAGCAGAGAGCTGCAGACTGTCAGTCACAGCTCTCTGCTCAGCCCCCTCCTCGCTCACTGGAGTGCTGGGCTGTGGAGGGGGCAGAGCATTCCCTCAACGATCTTCTGAGAGCCTGAGCCGGGTGTCGGTCCAGGGAACTGGAGGATCCTAACTTCCTTTGTCGTGATGGCCTGGTTCCTGGACCGACTTCTGTGACATCAGCAGAGAGTGGACTTCAGCCCGCTCTCTGCTGAAAACGGGTCACAGGAGTGCAAAATGAATTGCACACCTGTGATCCATAGGAGAAGTACAGCCAAACGAGCTTTGGCTATATTTCTCCTTTAACGCAGGTGTACATTATTTAAAGATATAGAGACAATGTAATCCCAAACATTAATTCAATTTGTTAAAACCAAAAGTTTAAAATACCTTTTTCCATGTCCTTTTTTAGCAGCCATGTGGTCCCTCTCTGTGCTACTTGTTGTGCGGTGAACACATCACTTCAAATAACCAAAATTCCTTATCTCCTAAATTCCACTACTCCTTTTGGCTGAATAGATTTTCAGGCAGCCCGAAGCCACACAGCGGTGTAAAAAAACCCCACCACTGCACCGTTACGTTAAGTTCATGCTAGTTAAGTCTTGTTACCCTTGAAAAGGAAGTGACAGGCCAAACAGCAATAAAGGTGAATCTTTTATGACTATATTCATTTTTTCCATCTCCTTACATCAACAATTGTGTCTTTGTGCTTTGGTCTTAGATGTTTTGTCCACATTCCTAATATTACAGTTGTTTGGTAGTCAGGGCCAAACTGACCATTGCTGTTGCAAAATTACAAGTCCCATCATACCTCTGCCTTTGGGTGTCATGCTTGTGACTGTCAGAGTCTTGCTCTGCCTCATGGGACTTGTAGTTCTGCAACAGCTGGAGGTCCGCTAATTGCATATCCCCCCCTAGTGAGTACTGACACAAATAAATATAGAAAAATCAAATTTGCAATGTTGTATTACTGGCCCACAGAGCCTATTGTAGCTTAAAACTGAACTTTAACCACTTGCTGTCTGCCCCATAGCAATTTTACTGCTACAGGTCGGCAGCTGTGCGCCATATATATGTGCGATCTGGGTCTTCCAGGTAGCGGGCGCAAGCCGCCGGCAGCTCGCTCCCACTGTGATTATACACAGCAGGAGCCGATCATCGGGTAGCACAGACTCAATGTCTGCCGGAACCCGACGATCATTCTGTACAGAGATAGAAGCCCATGTAAACAAGGCGGATAGCCGTTCTGTCAGTAGGTAAGGCATGGATCCTGTGTTCCTCCAAAGCAGGGACAAGGATCCATGTCTTCCCCTAGTAAAAGCACCTCCCACAATGTACAAAATCACTGGCTAGGCACACAATTAACTCTTTGATCGCCCCGGATATTAACCCTTTCCCAGGCAGTGTTATTAGTACAGTAATGCCGCGTACACACGGTCGGACTTTTCGTCTACAAAAGTCCGACGGACGCCGACGGACTAAAGCTGGCTGACAATCCGATCGTGTGTGGGCTTCCCCGGACTTTCAGCGGACTTTTCCAGCCTCAAATCTGATGGACTTTAGATTTGAAAAATGCTTCAAATCTTTACGTCGTAACTACACCGGACCCAGAAATCCGCTCGTCTGTGTGCTAGTCTGACGGGCCGCTATTGGCTACTGGCTATCAACTTCCTTATTTTAGTCCGGTGTATGTCATCACGTACGAATACGTCGGACTTTTGTGTGATCGTATGTAGGCAAGTCCGTTCGTAAGAAAGTCTGCCACAAGTCCGCCAAAAGTCCGCCAAAAGTCCGTCGAAAGTCTGTCGGACACGCTGTCGGACTTTTGTAGCCGAAAAGTCCGACCGTGTGTACGCGGCATGACAGTGCATATTTTTAGCGCTGGTCACTGGTTCCCACAAAGTGTCAAAAGTGTCAGTTAGTGTCCGATTGGTCTGCCACAGTATCGCAGTCTGGCTATAAGTCGCTGATCACTGCCATTACTAGTAAAAAAATAAAATAAATAAAAATTCCATAAATATATCCCATAGTTTGTAGATGCTATAACCTTTGAGCAAACCAATTATTTACACTTATTGAAAATTTTTAAAACAAAAATATGTAGCAAAAACATATTAGCCTAAATTGATGAAGAAATTTGTTTACTTTTTATTAAATATTGTTTTTTTTTCAAAATTGTCTGTGTTTTTTTGTTTATAGTGCAAAACGGACAGGTGATCAAATACCACCAAAATAAAGCTCTATTTGTGGGAAAAAAGGGCATACATTTTATTTGGGTACAGTGTCGCAAGACCGCGCAATTGTCAGTTAAAGTAACGCAGTGCTGTATCCCAAAAAAATGGCCTGGTCATAAAGAGGGATAAATCTTCTGGAGCTGAAGTGGCTAGACAGATATTAAAAAAACTGTTCATGTAGTTATGTTAAAAAAAAAAAAAATCACAAAGTAATTTGACATTTCTTAAATCTCAAATTCAAAGTTATTCTTGAAGAAAAATATATTCCATTAAGGAGAAATATTGAAAACCATAATCGTTCTAAACTCGAGCGAGGCAAGGACGACTATCACAGTAACAAGGTTTGCAATTTGGTTAGTCTCACATACAGACGTAATGACCTTCAATAGTGCTCAGACTAACAAATACTTAATTAGGGACAAACTCATACAGTTACTTTTGGCAGACACACTGCAGAATATGGTTACTCAATTAAATTTATTGTGATTGACTGTATATTAAGGTAAAAGTAACATTAGTTGTTTATTGGTGACATTATTATTTTTCTTTCTCTTTTTATGTAGGTCCCTGGGGAAGAAAGATTCTGAGATAATACTTTACCATGTAACCACAAGGAGCCAGAGTGTTGTCCCTTTGCTGTGTGCTTCCCTATAGAGATTTTCAGCTTAATTGATTTCTTCTGTTGTTACATCTATTTCTAGTTACTGTTTGTGTACATGTGATTTTTTTATAACTGTTCTTTGTTTTTGTTTTTTAAAAAGGTGTTAGTATTTGACTTGTGTGAGCTATTGAGGTCTGTAATCATCAGGCTGTAAAGAGATAGTTGAAGATATGAAAAGAATTTGAGAGCTCCACATTCTTGCCAAAAAAAAAATTGAAAATTTTAAACTCTTCAGCCTCGTGCCCACGATTGGATTTTCTGACGGGAAATGTTCGATGTCAGGCTGTTGGCGGAAAATCTGACCTTGTGTATGCTCCATCGGACAATTGTTGTCGGATTTTCCTCAGACAAATATTGGCTAGCAGGTTTTGCAATTTTCCACGGAAAAATGTGTGTTGATGGATTTTCTGAGCGTGTGTACACAAGTCCGTCGGACAAAAGTCCAAAGTACAAACACGCATGCTCGGAAGCAAGGACGAGCCGGAAGCGGTCGGTTTTGTAAACTAGCATTCGTAATGGAGAATTAACATTTGTGACGTGGCAAATTATGAAATCTCGAAATTCTCTTCTTCTTTAATGGGATAATAATGAAGCTGCTTTGCTGGTGATACTTATGGAGTTATTGGAAACAAATTTTCAAAGGCTTTTTTTTTCTAGTAATATTAAGAATGATATTATTTTTTTCTTTTTTTGGGGGCAAGTTAACACAACACCATTATCCCGTAGTTTTAAGATCAAAGATACAACTATGTTGATGTCCCTTGTCAATTTTATATTGTATTTTTTAAAATGTAACTGCCTACTCCCAAACTGTCATTTGAAGTAAAACACATAGCCAAGTATTATTCTCCACAACTTTTTTATTGTGCATTAAAAAAAGAAAACAAATACATTTAGACATGCTATCTGCCAATAGAACTTAACCAAAAAGTACATTATATGCATCCAAAAATATCGAAAATATAACAAATCAAATCATTATTCAACCAAAAAAAATAATGTCAAAGCAATAACTCCAAGGCCAATAATAAATAACACGTTATCTCCTCCGACTCCCCAACATGTCTGGTTGACGAACGACCGTTCAGAAACAAACTGAAAAGCACAAAATGTAAAGCGTTAAATGAAAAGCGCGAAATGAAAAGCGCGAATCAACACTCACCAAACTTCTACTAACACGAAATTAGCAGAAGGAGCCCAAAGGGTGGCGCTAAAGAGCTGAAAAAACATGTACTACCTCACTACGTTCCCGATTGTTGGCCAACAATTGTGTGGCTGTGTGTATGAAAGACAATTTTGGGCCAATGCCCTTCGGACAAAAGTCCACGGTTTTGTTGGCCAACAATCCGATCGTGTGTACGAGGCTTAACTTCACAAAAGGAAGAATAATTTAAACATATTATTTTTTTAGTCCTTGTCATAATGAATGAAGAAAGAAAATACGTACAAAACTACCATGCATTATCTTTAAAGGCAAGCTTATTACAAGCACATCCCTTCTTTATAGGAGCAAATTAAAGACATTTGAGGGTTTTTTTTCTGTCTATTCTATTCAGTTTATAGCAAACTGTTGTATGGTGTTCTTTACAACACAGAGTATTTTTTAAATAACTATACCGATCCAAACCAGTTGATACATCTTAGTTTAAAAAAATCTGCAATGTAGTATTTTATGTCAGATTGGCCTCTTCTGTAGTAATGTTATCATGTTAACGAGAAACAAAGGCACAGTAATGAACATTGGCAAAGATATTTTTTGTTTTGAGCCTGATTTTCAACGCTTCGGGCCAAACGCATTATGTTATGTTACTTGTTTGGCATCTCACGTTAATGTTTAATTTTCTATACAGGAATCACATGGTGCATTTTATACACGCTTGTCTGAGACAATGTTTCCTACTTAAGAATATCTGTGCCGTTTCTGGTTTGAGTTTTATGATAAAATGAACTTTTGTTTCCACTGCGGGTTTGTAGAAAAATGAATAATTAGGAAATGGTGGTATTAAATCTTATTGAAACAATACAACGTTTGTCATTGCTTGCAGCATTTTTTAATCATCTTTTTGAGCAGCTTCCAAAGTTATAAAACGAATTATATAGGGATACTACAAAGTCCCTGAAAATACAGTGAGCCTATTTACACATTGCAAAATATGCACAGTCTATGATGACAAGATGGAGATTTTTCATATGAGGAGGAATAGGTTGTAAAGTCAGGAGATTTGTTTGCCAGTAGGTGTGATGGAGAAATGTCAGATTTCTTTATTATGGCTCACCAAATACATAAGAATGCATCCTGAACTTGGTTATCTTAGTTGACTTTATTCTATACAAATGTCATTACCAACTGACCAACTGACTAAACCCCTACAGGTATGTGTGCTATATTCCTTAATGGTAATGGTAAATAAAATATCCTTCCTCAAAGTGGATGTAAACCCGATTCATGAAATTTGAGCTGGGCACATATATCTGCAGTGTTATGTTATCTCTCTTCAAAGCACTATGTTCCGTAGCTGTCTTCTGCTCCATTCTTCTGTTATATGCCTGATCCCTCCTGACAAGTTCTTCATCACATATGATAAAAGCAGCCAAAGTTTTGTGTTGGGGAAGATGCTATAAATAGATTAGCAGAGCCCTGAATGATTCAACAAACAGAACTGAAAGTCTCTACCTATGAGGAGAGGGGGTGTATGCTTTTCCTCCAATCAGCTGCCTTGGCCATATGCCCAGGCTTGACTGCAGTGCCAACCAGGAAGGTAAAATCTCCTAACAAGATCTGCACTTTCTAAACAATATATAAAGCTGAAGACAGCAGATATACATGTAAAACGTTTGTAGGAGGATTTCTTTCATCTCAGTGTAACATCTGAGGCTGTTCACTTCACTGGGTATATGTGAGGGCTTACATCCACTTTAAGGATAATATCCTTCTCTAAGGGTTACAATTGGTCAATACTACCAATTAGATATATATACGTGGTAATGATTAGTAGTTCAAAAAGTTGCTTGTTTATTGTATCCATTAACACTAGACATGTGCGCTGTCAATAAATTTGTTTCGTTTTGTTCCGTTCCGTATTAAAGTTAATTAGTAATTCGTAATTCATGTCCGAAATTCAATTCGGGTTCAGACAAAATAGATATTTTCGTTAGGTTCGTAAACTTTTCGTTACAATAACGAAAGTTTGTTATGATAAATTTATCATTATGAGGGGCTCCCACCATCCCTGTGCTGTGCTAACTTCCTGGGGTTTTTAACTTTTAGGTTTGTTAACTTTTCGTAACAATAGCGAGCGAATGTTCATCATTATAAATGTATCATTATGAGGGGCTCCCACCATCCCTGTGCTGTGCTGACTTCCTGGGTTTTTAACTTTTAGGTTCGTTAACTTTTCGTAACAATAACGACAGTTCGTTATGATAAATTAATCTGAAGTTCGTAAACGAAATTTCGTACAAAGTTTGTATGCATAAAAATTTGTATTTCGGATCCTCACGAATGTACAAATTTCCCATTCGTATGACACTAATCACACATGTCTAATTAACACACACAATGACAATATCTCTTCTCCTCTGCTCAAATACAATACAACACTCTTCTTACTCAGTTCTCAGGAATGCACTTTGCCAGTAATCCAACCTCCAGCACAAAATGAATCAACTGATTGGACTGTAAGATTTACTCTGAGTTGACCCTTTGTTTAATTAGACCTTTTAAGAACTATGCCGAATTCATTCGTTATTTTCCTTATAATTTCTTTCTTATTAGTTAAAATTCGTTATCTTTTTCTTCAGACATTCGGATGCATCTGAATGTCCGAAAGATGCAAAATTCGGCCAAATTTCGATTAGTTACAAAACTAATTGCACATGTCTACTACCAATTACTCCTGTATATACCACAGCCAAAGCTTGGAATAAAGTAGTCTCTTACCATGGCTGCTTCATGCACACATCTGGTTTCATGATCATCTACCAAGCCAAAATGAAAAGGGGGACTGCTTGACAAAAGTATCTTGCTACATTTTTCCAATATTATTATGTTTACTATTTCCATCTGTCAATACTTAAAGTGTTACTAAACCCAGGACCTGCATTCACTATATCTTGTCTCTCACAGTACACACAACATGGAAATGCAATAGTTTTAGTAAATATAAACTGCTAAATACCTTTTCTCATCAGCTGTATATAGGAGTCTTGTGACGTCTTGCAGTGTCCAGCAGAGCACTAGTCAAATCTTGTAGAAGGAGTTCTCATTCTCCCCTGATTGTCCTATGTCTACAAGACCCCTGACCCTCTGTCTGGACAGTACTAATTGGCCCTGTGCTGGTCACAGGCACTTTCCCAAGAGAAAAAAACTCTCTAGCAATACACACCAAACTAAACATGTGCAGAGTGTCCCCAAGGCTCTGTTCTATCAGGAGATAGATTAGGGGCTCTGTGAGAAGGCGAGGATCAGAGAAGACAGGGCAGCCTTTTTACACAATGGAGAGGATTTAACCCCTTAGGTTCCACAGTGAGTATTACAAGTATGCTTTACTGCATATACACACTGATTTTACTGTGGTGGGTTTAGTAACACTTTAATTAGATGTTGTATACAGTTTGATTTTTTCTACAAGTGTTTGTGTAATCTCTCTTCGCACATCGCCAAAAAAAACAAAAAGAAAAACCATAAACTATCACGTAACTGTAATAAAACAAGGTGTTGCTAAATTATTGTAATAGTTAAAAGCAAGTGATGCAAATTAGCCAAGTCATTTAGAAACCTGTACTGAAAGGTGATCCATATGTGAGTGTTCTGAGCTTAAAGTGATATTAAAGGCTTGGCTTTAAAAAAAAATAGCAAACATGTTATACTGACCTGCTCTGTGCAGTGGTTTTGCACAGAGCAGCTCCGATCTTCCTGTTCTTGGGTTCCCCAGCCAGCTCTCCTGGCTCCTCCCTCCTGCTGAGTGCCCCCCAGAGCAAGCTGCTTGCTCTGAGGGCACCCGAGCAGGCTCGCTCCCGAGCCACTGCTCTGTGTGCCTATTCACACAGAGAGTCACGGCTCTGGCCTACCCTCTCTCTCTCTCTAATTGGCTCACTGGCTGTGACTTACAGCAGCGGGCGCCAATGGCACCCGCTGCTGTCTCAGCCAATCAGATGGATCGAGATGGGGCTCAGGTAAGTATTAGAGCTGAGGGTGGCTGCTGCACACAGAAGTTTTTTAATCTTAATGCATAGAATGCATTAAGGTAAAAAACCTGCCTTAAGAACCACTTTAAAGTCTATCTGAAGTCTAAAGTTGGTCATAGATGGATACAATTTTAAACGAAAATTCCTGGAAAACATTTTAGAACATTTTGTACAAAAACTTTCAAACCATTTGAATGTCATTCAAAGATTTCATTTGCTTTTAACACCTGATTTTAAAATGAAAGGACTTCACCTAAAGAAAAGGACATGCACTGTCAGAAATTCATTAATTCCAGAAAAAAATTTTGCTCCTTAGAATTTTCTTGTCACTCAAAAACGAACATCAATTTGACCCATTAATGATTAGAAAAACGAATCAGCTTTCTTAGAACATATTTTTCAAATAGTTATTCAAAATTCTACCTATCTATGGCCAGCTTAAGAAATAGTTATTCAGTCAGATAGACATTGAGATTTCAGTAGGCACCTGGACCTAACAGATCTGGCCAGACACACCCCCTCACTTTTTTTGCACTACAACTGTGTGTGAGGACACTTGTGATAAGGGGGTGTGGCCACTACTCACCTATGCCAGCAAAAAGCACTGGTGTAGGTGGGAAGGAAGTGCATTTTCAGAAGAATATCTTTTAGGGTATTTATAAGCAAGGTTTTTAACATGCAGTGGGTATAGAAAAGAATCACCCCCTTTAAAAAAATCAAATTTTGTTGCCTTGCAACCTGAATTGAAGACAGACACAGTTATTGTTTTATCCAGCTGTACTTACTTGTGCAACTTTTAACATCCAAGTAAAAGATATAACACCGACATTTTAAGAAAAAAACACAAAGAGAATCACTTAGTTGGAAAAAGGATCACCCCCTTATGTCAGTATTTTGTTGAACCACCTTTTGCATTCACTATATCTGGTCTCCTACGGCACACAGAACATGGAAATGCAATTATTTTAGTAAATATAAACTGCTAAATACCTTTTCTCATCAGCAGTATATAGCAGTCTAGTGACTTCTTTCAATACTTGGTTAAAGCAGACAGGAGGAGCTTTCATATTGCACTGGCTGTCCTATCAGGATGCAGAACCCCTGACCCTCTGTCTGGACAGTGCTGATTGGCCCTGAGCATGTGCAGAATGACTCAAAAGGCTCTGTCTTATCAGGAGATGGATTGGATTGGGGACAATGGAAGAAGTGGAGGATCCGTGCCTGCAGGATCAACCAGCCTTTTTCCACAATGCAGAGGAATAACCCCTTAGGTTTCTCAGTGAGCATAACAAGCATGCTTTACTGCATATACAGACTGATTTTACTGTTGAGGGTTTGGTAACACTTTAACCACTTGCCGACTGGCTCACGCCGATATACGTTGGCAAAGTGGCATGGGTGCGCAAAACAACATACCCATACGTCGCTGTGTCATCCTCGGGTCCCGCGGAGTTGATGTCCGCCGGTGGCCCGCGATCATGACACGGAGAGGCAGAACAGGGAGGTGCCTATGTAAACAAGGCATTTTCATGTTCTGCCTAGCAACATGACAGGGATCTACTACTCCCAGTGATCAGGAGCAGTAATCTCTGTCATGTTCTAGTGAGCCTATCCCCTCTACAGTTAGAACATGCTCAAGGAACACACTTAACCCCTTAATCGCCCTGTAGTGTTTAACCCCTTCCCTGCCAGTGTCATTTACACAGTAATCAGTGCACTTTTATAGCATCGATCGCTGTATAAATGCCAATGCTCCCAAAATAGTGTCAAAAGTGTCCAATGTGTCCATCGCAATGTCGCAGTCATGATAAAAATCCCAGATCTATCACTAAAAAAAAAATATATAATAAAAATGCCATAAATCTATCCCCTATTTTGTAGACACGATAACTTTTGCGCAAACCAATCAATCTACGCTTATTGCAATTTTTTATTACCAAAAATATGTAGAAGAATACATATCGGCCTAAACTGAGGAAGAAATTTTTTTAATATATTTTTTGGGGATATTTATTATAGCAAAAAGTAAAAAATATTGCTTTTTTTTTCAAAATGTTCGCTCTATTTTTGTTTATAGCGCAAAAAAGAAAAAAAGCAGAGGTGATCAAATACCACCAAAAGAAAGCTCTATTTGTGGGAAAAAAAGTATGTAAATTTTGTTAGGGTATAACGTCACACGACTGCGCAATAGTCAGTTAAAGCGACGCAGTGCCGTATCGCAAAAAAGGGCTTGGTCAGGAAGGGGGTAAATCCTTCAGGGTCTGAAGTGGTTAATTACAGCCTTTAGTCTGTTGGGATATGTCTCTACTAAATTTGCACATCTAGACTTTGCAATATTTGCCCATTCTTCTTTGCAGAACTGCTCAAGTTCAGTTAAATCTGATGGTGACCGTTTGTGGACTGGAGTCTTCAAGTCATTGACACAGATTTACGATGGGGTTTAAGTCTGGGCTCTGACTAAGCCATGCAAGGACATTCACCTTTTTCTCCTTCAACCAATGGTTCCAAGAGGCTGCAAGAGATCAGCAGCACTGATCAAAAAGATAAAAGTGAGTATCTTATTTTAAAAAAAAACCTGGATTGCTTAACCACTTCAGCCCCGGAAGGATTTGCTCCCTTAATGACCAGGCCATTTTTTGCAATATGACACTGCATCGCTTTAACTGACAATTTTGTGGTCGTGTGGCGCTGTACCCAAAAAAAAATGACGTCCTTTTTTTCCCACAAATAGAGTTTTTTTTGGTGGTATTTGAACACCTCTGCGGTTTTTATTTTTTGCACTATAAACAAAGAAAGAGTGCCATTTTTTTTTTTTTTTTTTTACTTTCTGATATAGTACATATCCAAAAAAATATATATAAAAAACAAATGTATTCATCTGTTTAAGCCAATATGTATTCTTCTACATATGTTTAGTAAAAAAAAAAAAAAATCGTAATAGGCGTATATTGATTAGTTTGCGCAAAAGTTATCGCGTCTACAAATTATGAGATAGATTTAGGGACTATTTTTTCATTGATTTTGCTGGTAATGGTGGCGATCTGCGATTTTTAGTGGGACTGCAACATTGTGGTGGACAAATCTGACCCAAAATGACACTTTTTGGGGACCAGTGACATTATTACATTGATCAGTGCTATGAAAATGCACTGATCCATGAATAAATGACACTGGCAGGGAAGTGGTTAAATGTGTTCCTTCAGCTTGTTCTAACTGTAGGGGGTATGGGCTACCAGGGACATGACAGAGATCACTGCTCCCGATCACTGGGAACAGAAGATCTCTGGGATATCCCCTGTCAGAACGGGGATCTGTCTTGTTTACAATGGCAGATCCCCGTTCTGCCTCTGTGTACAGTGATCACGGGCGGGTGACGGTCATACGATTACGTCGGTTCACGTGGGAGAGCCGACCTGCCACAGTATAAGTGCAGTGGCTGGTCAGCAAGTGGTTAAATCATGTATTGTTGCTAGCAATGTATAATGTATAATAACCACTGGAGGACATTTTTATGTCATAGACCTCAAAGTTTTGTAACAGATTCAAAGGGGTAGAAGGAGGGAATCTGCATAGAGTCCAGGTTTCATACACTCTGTTTATTCTTAGGCTTCTCTTAGAGCATTGTGGTTCACTTACTAAAGTACTATCAGTTGTTTACCTTGCAAAGTGAATTTTAAAGTATAACTAAAGGCAACACTTTTTTTTAGTTTTGGATAGAGTGTAGAGGGATTAGAGCCCCTGTCAGTTTTTATTGCTGTCTGTTCCCCCGTTAGAAAGATTCACCTTCTCTGTTTGTCCTGTTTATAATTATAATTGAAAGGCAAAGTAAAACAAATCCCAAATTTTGGGTTGTCCCCAGGAAAGTAATAGAGGGGAAATCTTCCAATGGGGGCATTAGTTCTGGTGACCTAGGAGGCCCCAAGGGAGCCCCTAATGTATACAAATTTCTTCTCACTTCCTGTTTTGGCTATGCAGCAGAAAGTAAAAGTAAATCTCCCCAATGGAACAAAGATAGCAAAAAAAAACAACAACAGGGGTTATAACCCTGCCTTAATCTATTCAAAATAAAAACAATGTTTTGCTTATAGTTCTACATTACCTTAGCTTCCCGAAGGGGGTGAAACTGTGCCGGCTTCAGTTCTCCAATCATCCACTTTCCCTTGCACATACCTCATTTACTAAGCTAAGTGAAAATTCACTTTGATGTTCTATTACTAAGGCGTCATTAATAGCATCTGCCTTTTTTTTTGGTCATACTATTCAAAAGTGTTCTAATAAACTACAACCCCATTCAACCGTTCACTTTTACCCTTCTTATTCATCCAGGGCCATAAATATCAATGGCGCCCCATACCAAAACCATTAGTGGGACCCTTGCTGTTCCAATCTCCATCTTTAAGCACAAGTTGCACAACTATTGGAATTACAAAAAACTATCCTTGCGGTGCCCCCTAACCCTACCCCCACACTGTAAAGGTTATATACTTGTTCATTTCTAGGGGATGAGGTTGTAATACATACCTTACTTTACTCTCTGGTAGGCTCCTGGTTGTTGGCTATTGGCCCAGCATTAGGGATGAGCCGAACACCCCCCGGTTCGGTTCGCACCAGAACCCGCGAACGGACCGCAAGTTCGCACGAACGTTAGAACCCCATTGACGTCTATGGGACTCGAACGTTCGAAATCAAAAGTGCTCATTTTAAAGGCTAATTTGCATGGTATTGTCCTAAAAAGGGTTTGGGGACCCGGGTCCTACCCCAGGGGACATGTATCAATGCAAAAAAAACTTTTAAAAACGGCCGTTTTTTCGGGAGCAGTGATTTTAATGATGCTTAAAGTAAAAAAAAAAAAGTGAAATATTCCTTTAAATATCGTACCTGGGGGGTGTCTATAGTATGCCTGTAAAGTGACGCGTGTTTCCCATGTTTAGAACAGTCCCTGCACCAAATGTCATTTTTAAAGGAAAAAATCTCATTTAAAACTGCTTGCGGGTTTAATGTCATGTCGGGTCATGGCAATATGGATGAAAATCAGTGAGACAAACGGCATGGGTACCCCCCAGTCCATTACCAGGCCCTTTGGGTCTTGTATGGATATTAAGGGGAACCCCGCACCCAAATTAAAATAAGGAAAGGTCCCTATATACTCTGAACAGCAGTATTCAGGCGGTGCAAACAAGACAGGGACTGTAGGTTTGTTGTTAAGTAGAATCTGTTTGTAATTTTGAACATTTTTAATGTGTTTAGCTCCAGCCAAAAAATCTTTTCTAAGCTTTTTGGAAAACATAGGGAAGGGTTATCACCCCTGTGACATTTGTTTTGCGTCTTTCCTCCTCTTCAGAAGATTTCACCTCACTTTTTTGTCCCAATGAAAAATGTTTTTGGAAAATTTGGTTTTTTTTGTGGAACAAGGATTGGAAAGCATCAGTGGAAAGGAGAAATTGTTTTCCCATATTAACTCTTACAGGAGAGAATTTCCCTTCCTTAGGGGTAGATTTCATCTCACTTCCTGTTGTCTCCTTCCGTTTGCAAGTAGGAGTCGTTTGTAAGTTAGATGTTTGAAAGTAGGGTCCTGCCCTATATACTCAGCAGAAATTTGGGCCTTAGGTGTTGCTGTGGCCAAAACACTGTAAGCCCTCACAGGGCCCTGCTGTGAAATATTAGATCAAGAATTGTAATTACATGCCCCTGTTGAACAGGAGCTGAAAAATTAGGCCTTAGGCACTGGTGCTGGTGCCACAACACTGCAACCCCTCACAGACACTCTAGTTGGAACGCAGGAACGAGCCCTGCTGCAAAGTATTGCATCAAAAATTGTAATTACACGCCCCTGTTAGACAGGGGCAGAAAAATTGGGTCTTAGGCACTGGTGCTGGTGCCACAACACTGCAACCCCTCACAGACACTCTAGTTGAAACGCAGGAACAAGCCCTGCTGCAAAGTATTGCATCAAAAATTGTAATTACACGCCCCTGTTAGACAGGGGCTGAAAAATTGGGTCTTAGGCACTGGTGCTGGTGCCACAACACTGCAACCCCTCAAAGACACTCTAGTTGGAATGCAGGAACGAGCCCTGCTGCAAAGTATTACATCAAAAATTGTAATTACACGCCCCTGTTAAACAGGGGCTGAAAAATTGTGCCTTAGGCACTGGTGGTGGCGCCCAGAACCAAAAATGTTCTTACAAGCTATCAGCGTGATGATTGAGGAGGAAGAGGATAATTACTCAGGGATAGTCACTCAGCATCAGCATAGGCAGTCTTTGAAGGGATCTGAGATTTCAAAAAAAATTATTCGGTTACATCTGCATCAGGTGCTTGGTAGCTGGTGGTGATCCAAGACTGATTCATTTTTATGAAGGTCAGCCGATCGACCGAGTCGGTGGACAGACGCACCCTGTGATCGGTTACCACGCCTCCAGCAGCACTGAATGTGCGTTCCGAAAGAACGCTGGATGCAGGACAGGCCAGTAGCTCAATTGCATACTGTGCAAGCTCTGGCCAGTGATCCATCCTCAAGACCCAGTAACCCAGAGGATTTTCGGTGGGAAAGGTGTCCAAGTCTGATCTTGCCCCTAGGTATTCCTGCACCATGTAAAACAGACGCTGGCGATGGTTGCTGGAACCGATCATACCTTGGGGCTGCGGACCAAAAAATTGTCTGAACGCATCGGTCAGACGGCCACCTTCTCCACCGCTCCTTCTTTGACTGACCGAAGCCTCAGCAACACGTTGTCCAGAAACAGGAGTTTGTAACCTCCCAGTCTCTGGGAACGCGTTGCACAGACCTTTCTGCAAGGCCTCCCGAAGATGTTTCATCCTCTGCTCCCTCTGCGATGGCAAGATAAGGTCCGCAACCTTACCCTTGTAACGTGGATCAAGGAGGGTTGCCAGCCAGTATTGGTCCTTCTCCTTGATACCACGAATACGAGGATCCTTACGCAGGCTTTGCAGGATCAGGGAGGCCATGCAGCGTAGGTTTGCTGAGGCATTCGGTCCGGAGTCCTCTGGGTCACTAAGGACAACAACGTCCGCAGCCACCTCCTCCCAGCCACGTACAAGTCCATGTGTTCCTTGGGACTGATCCCTTAAAGACTGCTGATGCTGAGTGCCAGGCTCCACCTCCATACTGACACAATCTTCCTCCTCCTCCTCCTCCTCCTCCTCGTCCTCTTCCTGTGTGATCGGCGGGCACGCAGGAACACTGTCTGGATAAAGGGGGCCTTGAGAGCTAAGGAAGTCCTCCTCTTCCTGCCTCTGTTCTGCCTCAAGTGCCCTGTCCATTATTCCACGCAGCGTGTGCTCCAACAGGTGGACAAGGGGGACAGTGTCACTGATGCATGCACTGTCAGTGCTCACCATCCTCGTGGCCTCCTCGAATGGTGACAGGACAGTGCATGCATCCCTGATCATGGCCCACTGGCGTGGGGAAAAAAAACCAAGGTCCCCTGACCCTGTCCTGGTGCCATAGTCGCACAGGTACTCATTGATGGCCCTCTGCTGCGTGTGCAGCCGCTGCAGCATGGCCAACGTCGAGTTCCACCTGGTGGGCATGTCACAGATTAGGCGGTTCTTGGGCAGGTTAAACTCCTTTTGGAGGTCCGTCAGCCGAGCACTGGCATTATATGACCGGCGGAAATGCACAGAGACTTTCCTGGCCTGCCTCAGGACATCCTGTAAGCCCGGGTACCTGCCCAAGAACCGCTGCACCACCAAGTTAAGGACGTGAGCCAAACAGGGCACATGGGTCAGTTGTCCCTGTCGGAGGGCAGAGAGGAGGTTGGTGCCATTGTCGCAAACCACCATTCCTGCCTTAAGTTGGCGTGGCGTCAACCACCTCTGAACCTGCCCCTGCAGAGCTGACAGAACCTCTGCCCCAGTGTGGCTCCTGTCCCCCAAGCACACCAGCTCAAGCACCGCATGGCATCTTTTGGCCTGCGTACTTGCGTAGCCCCTTGAACGCCTACGGAGCACCGCTGGTTCCGAGGAAGAGGCCATGGAGGAAGAAGAAGAGGAGGGGGTGGAGGAGAGAGGTGTGTCACAATCAGCATTTTGGAGGCGTGGTGGCGGAACAACCTCCAACACTACTGCACCTTGTCCTGCATCCTTCCCAGCTGCCAGCAGAGTCACCCAATGCGCCGTGAAACTTAAGTAACATCCCTGTCCATGCCTGCTGGACCATGAGTCAGCGGTAATATGCACCTTACCGCTGACCGCCCTGTCCAGCGAGGCATGGACATTGCCTTCCACATGCCGGTAGAGAGCCGGAATCGCCTTCCGTGAGAAAAAGTGGCGTTTGGGTACCTGCCACTGAGGAACCGCACATTCCACAAACTCACGGAAGGGGGCAGAGTCTACCAACTGAAAAGGCAGCAGTTGAAGTGCTAGCAATTTTGCCAAGCTAGCATTCAACCGCTGGGCATGTGGATGGCTGGGAGCAAACTTCTTTCGGCGGTGCAGCAGCTGGGGCAGGGAAATTTGCCTGGTACAATCTGACGTCGGTGTACCAAAAGCAGATTGCCCACAAGTACTTGGCTGTGACACACCTAATTCTACACCTTCATTCCTCTCACTGCAGGTCGCAGAGAGGACTGAAGGTCTAGTGGGGTTGGAAATCTCAGCTGATGAGGAGCAAGGAGAGATCGTCTTTGTTCTTTGGTGTGGGTCTTTTAGATACGCTTGCCAACGAACTGCATGGCAGGTCAACATATGTCTGGTCAAGCATGTGGTACCCAAGCGGGAGATGTTTTGGCCACGCGAGATACGCTTGAGACATATGTTGCAAATAGCAGCGGTGCGATCTGATGCACTCGTCTCAAAAAAGGCCCACACCAAAGAACTTTTTGAATAACGCGCAGAGACTGCAGCGCCCTGCACATGTGGAGCTTTGGGGTGTGATGCAGTCAATGTGCTGCCCTTAGGCTGGCCCCTGGAGGGCATCCTGCCTAGTTGGTGATGTGCCACCTCCTCCTCCTCCTCCTCCTCCTCTCTCCTATCAGGCACCCACGTTGAGTCAGTGACCTCATCATCCCCTCCCTCCTCATCACTGGAGCAAACCTGGCAGTATGCTGCAGCAGGGGGAGCATGACTGCCAGATTGCTGTCCTTCTTGGGCACCCCCTCTGTCCGTGCTCATGTTACTGCCTTCATTGAGCTCAGTATCATCATCAGAGCCTTCCAAACGCTGGGCATCCTCCTGGAGCATGTACCCAACACTGTGGTCAAACAGTTCGAGGGAATCCTCATGAGGACATGGTGGAGCTAGGGAAGGAGTCACTGATGACATTGAGCTGAGGGAAGAGGCCGCTGCTTTGCCAGACAAAGCACCCTGGGCATGGGTGAGAGAGGATGAGGAGGATGAGGACGGCTTGGTCATCCACTCGACCAAGTCTTCCGCATGTTGCGGCTCAACACGGCCAGCTGCCGAAAAAAAGGCCAAGCGTGTCCCATGGCCACGTGCTGATGAGGATGCACCGTCTCCACGACCAGCACTAGACACAGAGCCTGCTTGCCCTCTCTTATTGGCTTGTGACTGTCTGCCTCTCCTTCTTGGCCTTCCAGACATACTAATGGCCTGTAGCTGCACTAAGCTGGGATAGAAAACCTGTAATTTTCTTCAGGTAGCTTTATATACTGTAACCAGACAAGCCTGCCTGTCAGTAGGAAGATAACAGGAACGGATCTAGCTGAACACTGTGAGCAGGACGTACTGCACTAAATGTATATAGCAGGAACGGATCTAGCTGAACACTGTGAGCAGGACGCACTGCACTAAATGTAAATACCAGGAACGGATCTAGCTGAACACTGTGAGCAGGACGCACTGCACTGAATGTAAATAGCAAGAACGGATCTAGCTGAACACTGTGAGCAGGACGCACTGCACTGAATGTAAATAGTCTAGCTGCCTGACCGTGGTACTAATAGGATCAAAAAGAACACCTGTAATTTTCTTAAGGTAGCTTTATATACTGTAACCAGACAAGCCTGCCTGTCAGTAGGAAGATAACAGGAACGGATCTAGCTGAACACTGTGAGCAGGACACACTGTACTAAATGTAAATAGTCTAGCTGCCTGACCGTGGTACTAATAGGATCAAAAAGAACACCTGTAATTTTCTTCAGGTAGCTTTATATACTGTAACCAGACAAGCCTGCCTGTCAGTAGGAAGATAACAGGAACGGATCTAGCTGAACACTGTGAGCAGGACGTACTGCACTAAATGTATATAGCAGGAACGGATCTAGCTGAACACTGTGAGCAGGACGCACTGCACTAAATGTAAATACCAGGAACGGATCTAGCTGAACACTGTGAGCAGGACGCACTGCACTGAATGTAAATAGCAAGAACGGATCTAGCTGAACACTGTGAGCAGGACGCACTGCACTGAATGTAAATAGTCTAGCTGCCTGACCGTGGTACTAATAGGATCAAAAAGAACACCTGTAATTTTCTTAAGGTAGCTTTATATACTGTAACCAGACAAGCCTGCCTGTCAGTAGGAAGATAACAGGAACGGATCTAGCTGAACACTGTGAGCAGGACACACTGTACTAAATGTAAATAGTCTAGCTGCCTGACCGTGGTACTAATAGGATCAAAAAGAACACCTGTAATTTTCTTCAGGTAGCTTTATATACTGTAACCAGACAAGCCTGCCTGTCAGTAGGAAGATAACAGGAACGGATCTAGCTGAACACTGTGAGCAGGACGTACTGCACTAAATGTATATAGCAGGAACGGATCTAGCTGAACACTGTGAGCAGGACGCACTGCACTGAATGTAAATAGCAGGAACGGATCTAGCTGAACACTGTGAGCAGGACGCACTGCACTAAATGTAAATAGCAGGAACGGATCTAGCTGAACACTGTGAGCAGGACGCACTGCACTGAATGTAAATAGCAGGAACGGATCTAGCTGAACACTGTGAGCAGGACGCACTGCACTGAATGTAAATAGCAGGAACGGATCTAGCTGAACACTGTGAGCAGGACGCACTGCACTAAATGTAAATAGCAGGAACGGATCTAGCTGAACACTGTGAGCAGGACGCACTGCACTGAATGTAAATAGCAGGAACGGATCTAGCTGAACACTGTGAGCAGGACGCACTGCACTGAATGTAAATAGCAGGAACGGATCTAGCTGAACACTGTGAGCAGGACGCACTGCACTGAATGTAAACAGCAGGAACGGATGTAGCTGAACACTGTGAGCAGGACGCACTGCACTGAATGTAAATAGCAGGAACGGATCTAGCTGAACACTGTGAGCAGGACGCACTGCACTGAATGTAAATAGCAGGAACGGATGTAGCTGAACACTGTGAGCAGGACGCACTGCACTAAATGTAAATACCAGGAACGGATCTAGCTGAACACTGTGAGCAGGACGCACTGCACTGAATGTAAATAGCAGGAACGGATCTAGCTGAACACTGTGAGCAGGACGCACTGCACTAAATGTAAATACCAGGAACGGATCTAGCTGAACACTGTGAGCAGGACACACTGCACTGAATGTAAATAGCAGGAACGGATCTAGCTGAACACTGTGAGCAGGACGCACTGCACTGAATGTAAATAGCAGGAACGGATCTAGCTGAACACTGTGAGCAGGACGCACTGCACTGAATGTAAATAGCAGGAACGGATCTAGCTGAACACTGTGAGCAGGACGCACTGCACTGAATGTAAATAGCAGGAACGGATCTAGCTGAACACTGTGAGCAGGACGCACTGCACTGAATGTAAATAGCAGGAACGGATCTAGCTGAACACTGTGAGCAGGACACACTGCACTAAATGTAAATAGTCTAGATAGAAGATAACAGGAACGGATCTAGCTAAACTGAATACAGTGTATATATATATATATGCAACACCTGGGATGCATATATATACACAATACACTGTAAGTGCAGCTAACTGACTGACTGTTCTGCCTAATCTATCTAACTCAAATCAAATGACACTGTCTCTCTCTCTCTCTCTCTATCTCTCAGCACACCGGAACACACACTACACAGGGCCGCCGTGCAGGCGGCCTTATATAGTGTGGGGTGTGTACTAAATCCCCTGAGCCATAATTGGCCAAAGCCACCCTGGCTTTGGCCAATTACAGCTCTCTCTACTGACGGCGCTGTGATTGGCCAAGCATGCGGGTCATAGTGCATGCTTGGCCAATCATCAGCCAGCAATGCACTGCGATGCCGCAGTGAATTATGGGCCGTGACGCGCCACACGAATTTGGCGCGAACGGCCCATATCGTTCGCAATTCGACGGACGGTCGAACAGCCGATGTTCGAGTCGAACATGGGTTCGACTCGAACACGAAGCTCATCCCTACCCAGCATTGTATTCAATGATGTCATTGTGCAACTGTGGCCTAGAGTGTCTTATAGAAAAGGCTTCAGGGGACCAGTCAGGCTCGGTTCACATATGTCTGGGCTCAGTTTTATTGCGATCTTTCAAAGGAGTCCAGTGTGGTTTTGTTCACCGTTTCAGGTGAGATTCAGGTGCACATTTGTTAAGAGTATGATACTTGGAATTGCACCTGAAGCGGACCTAAAATTGTACCCAGCCGGCCTGCAGATATTTTTTTTTCCAAAAAAAGCAGGTTTGGTTCATTCGTTCATTCGAAAGCCGGTTTGGTTGATTCGTCATGCAAATCTGATGTGGTTCAAAACGCATCCAATTCACATATATACGTGAACTGAGCCTCACACTGATGGAGGGAGCCGGCTGGAGCAAGGAGTAAAGTATTACATCTTATTCCTCTTGCCCTAGCATTAATTAGAGTTAATGAGCATTTAACCCTTGCAGTGTGTGTGTGTGTGTGTGTGTGTGTGTGTGTGTGTGTGGGGGGGGGGGGTGGAGATGGGGGGCACAGGGTCATTTTCTGTCATTTCCAGAGCTGGGCTTTAAAGGCAATTTCTCTAGAGATAAAAAAAAGTAACTTGTTACATAACAACTGTAAAGAGGTTCCAAATCTATATATCTATACATTATATATATATATATATATGCACATTTATTTTCGAATGCTACTGCTATCTGCATAAATCATGAGTTTGGAGCTCCATAGCAGTTTTTCTGCTACTACTAAAGTTATCCCCTTACAGTCGTCCATTCATCATGTTCTTTTACACACTTCTACTTCCTTCTCTACATACCTTCCCCCCAAAAACACCTATATATCCACCCTTCATGCATCCACACTTTAATCCATTCTTCTTTCTTTTTTTTCTTTTTAATCCATTCTCCTTTACATCTCTTTCTTTCTTTACATTAACTGATTCAGCCCCGTTAGATTTTACCCCCTTCCTGACCAGAGCACTTTTTGCGATTCGGCATGGGGTCACTTTAACTGAAAATTGCGCTGTCGTGCAACGTTACACCAAAACAAAATTGACGTCCTTTTTTTCCCACAAATAGAGCTTTCTTTTGATGGTATTTGATCACCTCTGCGGTTTTTATTTTTTGCGCTATTAACAAAAAAAGAGCGACAATATTTTTTACTTTTTGCTATAATAAATATCCCCAAAAAATATATATAAAAAAAATTTCTCCTCAGTTTAGGCCAATATGTATTCTTCTACATATTTTTGGTACAAAAACGTAATAAAATATATTGATTTTGGTTTGCACAAAAGTTATAACAGCTACAAAATAGGGGATAGATTTATGGCATTTTTATTATTATTTTTTTTTTATTAGTAATGGTGGCGATTTGCGATTTTTATCGTGACTGCGACATTATGGTGGACGCTTCTGACACTATTTTGGGACCATTGTCATTTATACAGTGATCAGTGCTATAAAAATGCACTGATTACTGTGTAAAGGACACTGGCAGGGAAGGGGTTAAACACTAGGGTGGGATCAAGGGGTTAAGTGTGTCCTAGGGAGTGATTCTAACTGTGGGGGGGATGGGCTACCACTGACATGACAGCGATCACTGCTCCCGATGACAGGGAGCAGATGATCCCTGTCATGTCCCTAGGCAGAACGGGAAAATGCCTTGTTTACATAGGCATCTCCCCATTCTGCCTCTCCATGACACGATCGCGGGACACCGGCAAACATCGAGTCCGTGGGACCCGCGGGCACGTTCACGATGTATGCAGCACGCGCGCTTCCACTAGCCCCGCCAATTAAAGGGGACGTACAGGTACACCCATTTGCCCACTGCTGCCATTGTGCCGACGTATATTGGCGTGCGGCAGTCGGCAAGTGGTTAAATTGATACAATATTTTATAGTACATACTGCAACAATATGCTAAATATAGTCATGCTTGTTTTTAAGATTTGTGCTTTTTTGGGATCTTAATGTGTTACTAAACCCACAACAGTAAAATTAGTGTGTATGTGCAGTAAAGCATGCTTGGCCCGTACACACATTCTGACTTTTTGACAACAAACATGCAAATTAGCTATTTTGGAGCAACATCCGGCCATGTGTACACTCCATCGGACTTTTGTTGGCTGTGCGAACGGACAAACTTTCCGGCAACAAAAGTCCGATGGAGCAAAGTCCGATCGTGTGTACACAAAAGCATCGGACTTTTGTACAAACTACAGTACGCGGCCGCGAGAATGGTTCTCGGCAACAGGGTACTGTACATCTTGTGCTGGCTGCAATAGGAAAAACACATTTTCATATTTCGGCGAGCGCGAGCAGGAATTCCCCTCTGGGGACATGCCAGGCCTTTAGGTCTGGTATGGATTTTAAGGGGAACCCCCTACACCGAAAAGACGGCGTGGGGGTCCCCCCCAAAATCCATACCAGACCCTTATCAGAGAACGCAGCCCGGCCGGTCAGGAAAGGGTGTGGGGGACGATCGAGCGCCCCCCCCTCCTGAGCCATACCAGGCCACATGCCCTCAACATGGGGGTGGGTGCTTTGGGGAGGGGGCACCCTGCGGCCCCCCCACCCCAAAGCACCTTGTCCCCATGTTGATGGGGACAAGGGCCTCTTCCCAACAACCCTGGCCGTTGGTTGTCGGGGTCTGCGGGCGGGGGGGGGCTTATCGGAATCCGGGAGCCCCCCTTTAATAAGGGGGCCCCGAGATCCCGACCCCCACCCAATGTGAATGAGTATGGGGTACATGGTACCCCTACCCATTCACCTAGGGAAAAAAGTGTCAATAAAAAAAACACACTACACAGGTTTTAAAAGTAATTTATTAGGCAGCTCCAGGGGTCTTCTTCCGACTTCAGGGGTCTTCTGCCGACTTCGGGGGCATCTCAGGCCTCTTCTCTCCACGCTCTCTGGTTCTTCTCCGGTGCCTTCTTCCTTCTGCCGGGCTCCTTCGCTATTTTCTGCTCTTTTGCCACTCTTTTGCTAGCGGAGGAGCCCGGACATCTGGATCGTCTTCTTCCCTCTTCTCTTCCAGAGATGTTGACACAACGCTCTCTCCGGCTGTAATGCTGTCTGTGCGCTCTGCTATGACTTATATAGGCGGTGACCCCGCCCCTATGACATCACAGTCCTGGGGCATGCTGGGACTGTGAGGTCAAAAGGGGGCGTGGTCATAGGATCACATGACCATGCTCCCTTCAAGCTTTAACCAGACACTGATAGAAGTCACAAGACTGTTACATACTGCTGATGAGAAAAGGTATTTAGCAGTTTATATTTACTAAAACTATTGCATTTCCATGTTCTGTGTACTGTGGGAGACCAGATATAGTGAATGCATGGTCCTGGGTTTAGTAACACTTTAAAAGAAAGAATTTGTGTTAAATTACAACTCTTCTTTGTGATGTTTCTGATTTTCATCCTGAATGTAAGCCTTTTGATTAACACCAAGCATTTTCATTTTAAGCTCACGTTTTATGTTTATCGGTTGGGAGTTTTAGCATTGAGTCAGGTCAGACATCCACACCCTATGTAGAGTATCTGCAGGCTCCCCTGGTCCATAAAAAAATAACTGGGGATTACCAAATGTACTTTTTGTATGACATTATTATTACTTTGGTTAACTTTCAACGCCTTAAAGTGAATCTGTGGCCAGCCTATGGATATTGAAGTATTTATACAGTACATTCTTAGAAGGTAGTAAATAAGCTTAGAACCAAAATCTCACTAACCTCTGTGGAGCAATTCAAACTCAAAGTTCATAGCAGAAGCACTGAGGTAGCACTTAAAGAGAAACTACACTGCATCTGAGCACCACAAACCAAAAATGTTATTTGATTAATTTTTCATTTTCAAAGCAAACTCTCCCATCCATCAATGTGTCTGTGCTTTATTTTGCTGAGAAATGACATTGGGGTTGACTTACTAATGGCAAATAGACTGTGCACTTTGCAAAGTACAGTTGCTCCGGAGCTTAGTAAATGAGGTAAAGCTTCACTTTGCACAGAGTATCCAATCACGTACAAAGAAAATTAAAAAAACAGCATCATTGCTTGCACATGATTGGATGGAAGTCAGCAGAGTTTCTGCTCATTTACTGAGCTCTGGAGCAACTACACTTGCAGAGTGCACAGTCTTTTTTTTCCCTGTAGTAAATCAACCCCTTTGAAAAACACCCTTCTAGCATTTCTGGCTGTGGCCATCTTGAGTAAGGGCAAATGATCCATGTAGCATTTACTTACTGGAATCCATCTGCCATTGGTTCAGGCATGCAGTCAGGAGGGTGTGCTTAGCTTAGAAAACCCCTTCTCCCCTCCTGAAGACTCATGGGATGTATGACATCATTTGCCTTGGCCTGGAGACTAAGATGTAATTGAAGAAATGTACAAAAAAATGTAAAACTTGTAAATATGATATGCTTTCATATCTATTTACTCATACTAGCAGATTAACCACTTCCCGGCCGCCATATAGCAATATGACGTGTGCAAAGCGGTTTCATTATCCTGACTGGATGTCATATGATGTCCAGCAGGATAAGCTGCTAGCGCACGCCCACAGGGGCACGCAGCACAGTGATCGGTGGAGAGCCTCTGAAATAGGCTCTTTACCATGTGATCAGCTGTATATCGGCTTTTCCTCCATTCGCACTGACAGACGCGAGTAGAGGAGAGGCAATCGGCTGCTCTCCTGACAGGGGGGGGCCTGCACTGATAATCAGTGCATTGATTATTAGTGCAGACCCATCGAGGATGTCCACTTCAGACCACCAGGTGAGCCCACCAGGGATTCCAATCAGTGCCAATCAGTGCCCATTAGGATTGCACTCTGTGCTCATCCGTGATTGCCTGTCAGTGCCTCCTGATTAGTGCTGCCTATCAATGCCATTTATCAGTGCCGCACATCAGTGACCATCAGTGCCCACAAGTGCCCCCTATAAGTGCTCACCATTGCCACCTATCAGTGCCACCTATGAGTGCCCATCAGTGCCACCTATGAGTGCCCATCAGTGCTGCATATCAGTGCCACCTATGAGTGCCCATCAGTGCTGCTTATCAGTGCTGCCTATCAGTGCCCATCAGTGCTGCATATAAGTGCCTCATCATTAGTGCCCATCAGTGCCAATCAGTACTGCCTCATCAGTGCTCATCAGTGAAGGAGAAAACATATTTATTTACAAAGTTTTGTAACAAAAAGGAAGAAAAACTTTTCTTTTTTTTTTTTTAATTTCCGTTTTTTTTTTTATTTGGAGTGCAAAAAATAAAAACCCCAGTGGATGATCAAATACCACCAAAAGAAAGCTCTATTTATGTGAAAAAAATTATACAAATTTTGTTTGGGCACAGTGTTGCATTGCCGTGCAATTCTCATTCAAATTGTGACAGAGATGAAAGCTGAAAATTGGCCTAGGCAGGAAGGGGTGGGGGTTGGGGAAGTGCCCAGTATTGAAGTGGTTAAAGCGGACCTTCAGTCCTTTTTTCAATTTTCCATCGATTAAATCTTCTGCCCTTGTTGTTTTATCTTTGGATAGTAAAACAATTCTTTTTTCTTCCAGTAAATACCTTATACAGCCTACTTCCTGTTTCTTGTCTGGTAAAAAGCCTAGGCTTGTGACATCATGCGCAGCTCTCTCCCTCACTTCTGTGAGAGTTTGCCAGAAATGGAGGGGGGGGGGGGTGAGTCATAAGATGGCCAATGAGAGCTTGAGAGCTAGAGGTGTGTCTCTGTGTGTCTGTCCAGGAAGTGAAGAGGCAGCAGCTTCAACTGCCCACAGGTAAAATGATTGCAGCCAGACTCAGTGAAGGGAGATTTATGCAGCATATTTGGCAATTACAGAGTCACAGTATACTGTATATAAAATAAAATGCAAAGTGGTTGGAGGGAAGCTTAAGAATTGCGAAGATGTATTTATTACAAATTATGTGAGCAGACTGCAGTTCCTCTTTAAGGATTAGAAATAGTGTTGATTGAGAGAGTGAAGTTCTGCTTTAAGTTGTCCAAGTTTTACTCTTAGTATCCAGGCTTCTCAGAATGGAAACCTAGTACCTTTTCCATGTCATGCCTGTCACTGAATTGCCCTGTATATGGCTCAGTGCAAACAAAAGTTATAATGTTGATTGTATGTGCCCTTTATTTCAGACATGTCTAAGTTATTTCATATTGGCTATATTATTTTAAATTGTTTGAAATATTTTGTACAGCACCACAGAAGAAGTCGGTGCTAAACCACATAATAATAATTAAGTTAATCCTATTAAAAAAGAACCTGTCATCCAAATGTATGCCCATGCAGTCTCAACTGTGACCACATTATCTCCAAGGTAAATGTTATTAACTGCAAGTCCTGTCTCTCTTGTGACTCCATGGAACTTCAGGAGGCGAGAAGCTGGAAACCGGAAGTGACGCAATAGCAAATATTGATTGACTAAAATCAAAAGTGGGAGGATTCGGAGGCGCAGTGCTCTGTGCCCAGAGAACAACTTAAGACAAGCCAATTAGAGCCTCAGGCTTTAATCACATGCTTGTCAAAAAATGACAGGCATAATAGAAACCCATTAGTCCCGCGCCCTGCACAAAGCACACACATAAAATGATTTATTTTTAAATATGATGTTAGAAAATGTTAGGCATATTATCATTTATTTAAAAATAAATTGTCCTATGATTAGCTTTCCTATTGGTCAAAACTTTAGGGGGGCGGTGCCCCTGTGCCCCTTATGGAACGGCCGCCACTGTCTCTGAGTATCTTTTGTCACAGCAAGAATGTCGGAACCCAGAGTGTCAGAGGTGTCAGAGGACTTGCAAGGTCAAAGCAACCAGTAGGGTACAGGTCCTTTAAGTGGTCCTCATGGGGGTAGCGCTATATTGCTTACCAAAAATAATATTTAAAATATTTACTTCGGTCCTGGCCTCACCATAGCCTCCTGGAGAGGTTGTGCACTCAAAAAAACAGTACTTTCACACTAGTTTTTGGTCAAAATGTTTCTTTTTTAAGGCATTTCATTTGGGAATGCTGGGTGCAATAATGCCTCGTTTCCACCGAGCGGTTCGGTTCGGTACAGTTTGGAAGGCCTACAATGGTCCGGCCTATTCAGGTGAGCATTTCCACTGCAAGTCGGACCGACAGGGGCCATACGTGGGTTTAGAAAAAATGCCTAGCATGGCGTCACACGTCCACTAATCCGTGGAATGTATCGTAGCTCCGCCCTAACCGAACCATTGCATTTTCTATGGCCCCACATCTGAAGCAGGACCCTGAATGGAGCGGTACAGTTCGGTTGTATGGGCCGCTTTCATAATGGAAACACCCAATAACTGAACTTTCTATTTGTATGGAAGGTTTGCTTTAACATGTAATAGCTGTCTGAAAAGAATATCTGGCAAAATGTGCCTTACAGGAAAGATCCTACTTGCTAACCGTCCTTAGACTTGAGTTTGACATGCCTGATATACTGTATATAGTTATACAATTCCCTGGGAGGGATTTTATCAAACCTACCCATCGTGAGCAAGAACATATTTGTGAGTGTGTTCTGGAAATTGATTCAAAGTTTTAGGAGAAGTTTTTATTGGAAAAAGTAATTTGTATTCTGCAAGATCTTCCTATAATTTCGTTTTAAGACCGCTTTGAAATTTCACATGTATCTAATTTTCTGATGTTCTCAGCAATAAAATGTTTTGTGATGGTGTCATAGCCTTGTTTGGTAAACCACAGCTGCAGTTGTAAAAAGAATAAAGAGCGATAAAGCTCTGTAATCTAAAATTTCCCCACATTGAGCCCATGAATATGTCCTTGCTAGATCTGGAATTTTTAGATTGCCATGAATAAGATTTAATTGTCTTGTTCCTTTACAGGCAAGTCTTATACATGCCATGAGCAAACACTGCTGCCTCCATTTATAGTATTAGAAGTGTGCCTATTCAATGGCTAGTTAAAAAGGTAAAAGAGGGTAAAAGCATGCTTCTTCCCATGAAAAGAATAAAGAAACACTAAAGGCAAAACTTTTTTTTTTAGTTTTGGATAGAGTGGAGTTCTTATTGCTTTCTGTGCCCCCTTTAGGGAGATTCGGCCTCTCTATTTGTCCTGGTAATTGTATACATTGAAATTGAAAGTAAAAGAAAATCCCAAATTTTGGGATGTCCTCAGAAAAGAAATAGAGGGGAAATTTTCCAATGTGAACACTAGTTCTGGTGACCTAGGGGTCTCCAAGGAATTAACGTAATTTGCAGGGATTTCCTCTCACTGCTTTGGTTAGGGGACAGGAAGTGAAGAGAAATCTCCCCAATGGGATGGCCAAAAAAAAAACTGACAGGGGTCAAAAGCTGTGATCACAGAATAAAAAAGCAATGTGGGAAGCAGAAAGCCTTGGCTTGGGGCTTGGCTTTCTGCGTCCCACATTGCTTTTTTATTCTGTGATCACAGCTTTTATTCTTACTGATGTATGCTGGATTTTATAATAAAAAACCCACCTTTTGACCTACACCATATGGAGGCATTTTTTCTTTCCATACCCCCTCGGATGAGAGTTCTTTGGCTGTCCAGTTTGGTTGTCCAACGTCTGAGTTCCAGCTTTGCAGTTTCCAACGTCCAAGTTCCAGCTCTGTGGTTACCTGCACACCTCTTGGAGTCACGTTTGGAGGTCTTTGGGTCCCTTGGATTGCTTTGGAGATCTGCTGATCTAGGCATCTCTGCTTGACTGACTCGTTGTCTCTGACATTCAAGTCCACCATTTCTGGTAAGAGTATATACCCCTCATTTTTGGTTGAAGATATACCACCCCTGATGCTCTACATGCCGGCCAGTGTATCCCATCCCTGAGTAACCACCATTCGGTGGTGGACTTTACAGGTTCACCATAGGATTGTTCCACTAATTGGACTTTTTTCACTTATATTTTCACTCATTTTGATTGTTTTATCTGAGATTGATTTTCATCACAAAGTTATCATTTGTATACTTGGCACATTTGTTTTTGTTTATTGTTCTTAGCGCTACATTTTTCACCATCCACTATTTTGAATTTTTGTCACATTCTTATGTAGCAGCTGTATACTAATTTTTCACTAATTGGGTTAGCGCAGTAATATTTCTTATTTACACTTCTCCTCATTGGCTGACTGACTTTGATTGACAGCACTGGGAGCCAATTGCTCCGCACTGCTGTCTCAGCCAACGAGCAAGGGAGTCTCGGGCAGCTGAGACACTCCTGCAATATCACTGGATCTAGATGGACTTTAGGTAAGTATTAGGGGGCTGAGGGGGGCTGCTGCACACAGAATGCTTTTTATCTTAATACATAGAATGCATTAAGATGAATAAACCTTCTGCCTTTACAACCACTTTAAGCTCACCGTTATTATGGTGACCGTATTAAATTTTGGATTTCACATAGTTTTCTGTTCTGGCAACAATTGTCACCTGGACAAATAGAGAGAATCTACCCAGCAGAAAGAATTGGACAGGAGTTCTTATCCTTCCTGCTCTTTCCAAAACTAAAAAAAAATACAAACAATTTTCAAAATATCTTGGCTAAGAATCATCCTCTGTGCACCCATCTGTTCCTGGTTTAATTTGCTAAGCTTTAAATTACTCATCAATGTCATCAATGACATTAGGGCCAAACCCTGGTCTTGAAATTAAAGCGGGGTCCACCCACACCGCCAAAAAAAATAAATATTAAAAGCCAGCAGCTACAAATACTGCAGCTGCTGACTTTTAATACATGGCCACTTACCTGTCCCAGGGTCCAGCGATGTCGGCAGGCGACGCCGAGAACCCGCTCGGTTCTCGGCAGCTGCCGCCGCAATCCTAGGTGAGGGAATCAGGAAGTGAAGCGTTGCGGCTTCAGTTCTCGGTTCCCTACTGCGCATGCGCGAGTCGCGCTGCGCATCATAAGTGGTCCCCGCTATCTCCTGGGAGCTGTGTGTTCCCAGGAGACAGCACGAAGGGACGGGAAGAGGCATAGACTCCCATGGGAGTCTTAGACAGGTATCTGCACCCCCCTCCCCCCTGAAAGGTGCCAAATGTGACACCGGAGGGGGGGAGGGTTCCGAAAAGCGGAAGTTCCATTTTTGTGTGGAACTCCGCTTTAATCCACTGTCCTCCTGTCCAATGAACATGGTTCAGTGACCAACAAGAGTGTTGTCGTTGGAGAGTGGAAGATGTGAGGGAGGAGTCCAGCCCTTAAAGTGATTGTAAATGATCACCTTGTAAAACAACCCATTTAGTTTAAAATAGAAATGAAAGACAACAGGTTTGTGTATAGATATAAAAAAACATTATAAGGGACGTGCGGTGAGGTCAGTGGCTGGTGAGGCACTGGCTAGTGTCAGAGCCAGAAACAGACATGTTAAATATACAGCAAACGTTAGAGCAGGAGCAATAATTCTAGTACTAGACCTCCTCTGTAACTCTAAACAGGTAACCTATTAAAAATTTTAAAGCGTCACCTATGGAGATTTTTAAGTAACAAAGTTGGGCGCCATTCCACAAGTGTGCACAATTTTAAAGCATGATATACGTTAGGTATCTATTTACTTGTCATAACATCATTTTTCACATTATACAAAAAAAAATTGGGCTAGCTTTAGTGTTTTTTATATATTCATGAAACAGTTAAAAAAAAAAAAAACACGTTTGAAAAATTTCTGCGCCAATACTGTGTAACATAAAAAGTTGCAACAACCACCATTTTATTCCCTAGTGTGTCTGCTAAAACAATATATATAATGTTTGGGGGTTCTGAGTAATTTTCTTGCAAAAAAAATTATTTTTACATGTAAGAGAGAAGTGCCAGAAATGGCCTGGGTGGGCAAAGGGTTAATTACCATAAGTAAGTAATATACAAATAATTATTATATATTGTTTTTAAGGTTATTTGCTATATATTCAAAAACTGTACTCAAGCAGGTGGCTTAACGGACAAATTACTGAAGTTTGAAGTTATAACTTCCAACCAGTAATTTCACAGTAAATATATAAATAATACATTATTATGTTATAACATATAGCATAATAATATATGATTTAGCTTGATTAAAACAGTAGCTTTTCAGCAGGAAGCAGATTCTCATTCTCCCTCTTAACTGTGTGAGAAAAACATGGGATTATGGGTACATTTTATACCTATAAACCCATGCTTTTTCCTACTAGTTAAGAGGTCTGGGCTGGAAGGAAGCATTTGTCTTTTAGACACATGCCCCCTTCTATGACACTGCAGTGAGAGGACAGCCTCCACTGCAGCATTGTTATTGGACAGCTGGGATGAATGGTGCTTTATCATTGGTACAAGGCACCAAGCTGTCCATTGAGCTCAGTGCCTCTGACAAGAAGTGAGGAGAGGCACTGTGAGCTCAGCCTTTCAGTCTGCTGCAAACAGAGTGTGCCAGCTTGTATTTAAACTGGCCGCTCTGTTTGTAAGTTCTGACAGGCTGCGCAAGAAGCCCCATATCTCAGGAACCATAAGTGGCTGGAGCCCCAAATTTTGACCAGTGGTGGGGCAGGACTTAAGCTACCTGCCCCCAAGGTGACCCCAGGTCACCAAGCTATGACCCTTGAAGCTTGAACGTTTTTTGTGTTTTTCATAAATATGAAGTGTTGGTGTAACAAACGCTTTAAATTGGGTAAACTTAATTCCTTAGTAACAAAGTAAAACTAACATCAAAGGGATTGTGCTGTGATCAAGGCTTGTAAACCAGAATTCGTGAGCCTCTGTATATTTTTTCTCACGTTTTTTTATGCACCAATAAAGAAGCAACAAGGACTTGCTCTATTCTTTGAATTTATAAATCAGAGGAACTCTCAATGGAGACTAAGGCCGCGTACACACGGGCGGACTTTTCGACCAGACTTGTCCGACAGACTTTCCAGCGGACTTTCGACTGACTTTTTAACGACCGGACTTGCCTACACACGATCACACCAAAGTCCGACGGATTCATACGTGATGACGTACACCGGACTAAAATAAGGAAGTTGATAGCCAGTAGCCAATATCTGTCCTAGCGTCGGTTTTTGTACGTCGGACTAGCATACAGGCGAGCGGATTTCTGGGTCCGGCGGAGTTACGACGTAAAGATTTGAAGCATGTTCCAAATCTAAAGTCCGTCAGATTTGCGACTGGAAAAGTCAGCTGAAGGTCCTGTGAAGCCCACACATGATCGGGTTGTCCGGCGGACAAGTCCGATCGAAAAGTCTGACCATGTGTACGCTGCATAATTCACACTATGTGCAGGTGACAGGCATTGCACTGCATTGTCAAATTCCAAGCACTGCAAAGACACACAGAAAACAATTGCTTTCTGTTTGCCCTATTCACACTGTAACTCAGCCCGCTACGCTGCAGTGGACTGCTATAAATTGCAGATATGCTTCATTTTATCTCAGAGCACTGTACAGCATTGTGCTGCTGTATGGCGACATGTACATTTCAAAATAAAGTTTGTACAAAAAAAGGGAGCTGTGTGATGAATCGCACAACACCCCGCCTCCTATTGCAGTCGGAACGGACAGCTGCCAAAGAGGTAAAGTTCTGGGATTTACTCTCCAGCAGCTGTCCATTCTAGTGTGAATTCTTACTTATAGCTAATAAAGATAATAGCGGACACAAAGGGTCTGATCAGGTTCACCTGTCAGTTTTTTAGGTGGAACTGATCGCACAGTTCATTCACCCCTATGGACCGATACAAGTCCATTTACACCTGCCTACCTCCGATCAAATCTAGTCTGCTAAAATAAAACTAAGGGAATCCATCCTCCTTTGTCTAGATCAGAGATATGCAATTAGCTGACCTCCAGCTGTTGCAAAACTACAAGTCCCATCATGCCTCTGCCTCTCTGTGGCATGCTTGTGGCTGTCAGAGTCTTGCTATGCCTCATGGGACTTGTAGCTTTGCAACAGCTGGAGGTCCGCTAATTGCATATCCCTGGTCTAGATGAATTGGATCTGATGGCAGTTGGGTGTAAACGGACAGAGGAGTCCATTTACACCTAGACATCTATAGAGCACAGTGGGCTGCAAAGAAACAGACACGGACCTGTCATCCGCTTGCTCTGCTCTGATCAGCAGGAGATCAGCAGACAAATCCCTTACTGATCAAAATGGAGTCCGCCCCGTGTGAAAGGGGCCTTAAGTGGCTGACAGGTTCAGTTTGAGGGTGCTGTTCACCTCTAAACTCCTCACATGTTGTGTTTGGTTGGAGGAAACTGTGACCATGCTCCAGAAATTGGTCTTGTATGACAATCAAGTATAATTAAAAAAGATAAAGAGAGACCATATTTTAATCTGTTATTGTAGCTAAGTGCCCATTTTTTCACCATGCCCAGATGCAGGTACAAGCTTGTTTAACTTATTTTCCCACAACTCCCTGGGTTCCTGGAGATGCCCAGCTTCCTTCCCTTTCCAGCAGCTCAGAGAGATCACACCTGATAAGGCAAAGGTAGCTGGGCAAGTGACTTACAACCAGGTGAGTGGCCCTCCGCTGTCAGAACTGGCATGTGGCCATCCGGTTTAGAGCCTAAAAGCATGCAGCTTCTTCAGGAGACTACTGCAAGGAGCCCCACCCTGATAACTGCCAGAATACTCAAGTATCATTGCGGTGGTGCATCACCCTTAGGCCTTAGATTTCTTCAGCTGTTCAACTGTATTACCAGAGCTACCCTGAACTTCACTGAGAGTGAGGCGGTCTGTCAGGGTGATCACACTGTTTGGATTCTGAACCATTTTACTGATGTACTGACTCGCAGCTAGACCTCTGTTGTTTCAGAGTCTTACAGAGATTATTTTATGCAGCCAATTTACCCCAATTAAAGGGGTTGTTTTTTAAAAAAAATAAACATGTCATACTTACCTCCACTGTGCAGTTCATTTTACACAGAGTGGCCCCGATCTACCTCTTCTGGGGTCCCCCAGCAGCGCTGATAGCTCCTCCCTGCATCGGATGTCCACGTTGGAGAAGCGCCCTCCTCTGTGGACACCCATGCGGATGAGCTCCCAAGTCCTGCTTTTGCGTGTACTCACACAGAAAGCAGGACTCAGAACCGCCCCCGGCACCCACGTCATTGGATTTGATTGACAGCAGCGGGAGCCAATGGCTGCGCTGCTACCAATCTATCCAATAAGGACACGAGACGAAGAAAGACAACGTAAGTAAAACAGGGGGGGGGGCTGGGGGGCTGCAGCACTACAGGAGTTTTTTTCACCTTAATACATAGAAAGCATTAAGGTGAAAAACCTTAAGGGTTTACAACCCCTTTAAGCTATAGAGATGTTAATGTGAGGAATCCATGTTTGTGAATTATTCTGTAGTGTATGCATGATTTTTGCCACTCTGAACTTGTTTTGCAGTATTGCTTCTAACTTTGCACCTGTTTAGTAAACAGCAAGCTACAGTTACTCCCTCTCTAGTCATTTGTCCAATTACCCATCCAAATTTACAGGACTAATCCTTTTTATAAATGTGAATGATTGCATAATATTTTGTATTTTCATTTCTAGACAGCAAGGTCTTCTTCCAGGCTGTCCATAGCTGCTTTGCTAAATAAGTCTGTTGTTTACAGAGCACAATAGCTTAAGCTGAAATTTACTCATATGACACCTTCCCGTCCTTGGCTGCTCTTAAGATTAATTTAGTCATTATTTTCAATTGCAGAAAGAGAGTTAGAAGGCAAACAGCTGCTGTGCTCTTTTTTGTTCAGAAAATCTATAATGCTCTGTGAATCCTGTGTCATAGGTTAAGACTGTATTTAATGTTTATTTGTTGAACAAGGATTGCATGCATGCAGTATATAGCAAAAGAAATAAAACAGGCATAAACCATACGTTAAAAAACATACTTTAAAAAAATAATTAGAAAATAAACTGTCCAGAAACCATTATAGTACTTCTTTATTACGATACTAAAGCTGTTCCCCTTGGATATCAATGTGTGTTGAGCACATCATCCAAAATGTAGTGTGACCACAAGAATTACTTACAGTTTGATTAATATATAATAAATGGTGTCCTCACCCTCTGGACACATCAAATAAAGAGACCATAGATAATAGTAGAAATTTGTATTATCAGTCGGTCTGGATGTATTACAGCATGGCAATTTTATATGCCCTCAAGGTTGCTACAGACAGCTCCTTTGATCTAATACCTTGGATGAATGTTCAGAATAAATTAAATGGAGAGGATAAAGCGGCATTCTTTTCCATCTCGTGAAAGTGACCTTCTGAACAACCAGAGCAGTGTTTGTTTTATGAAAGTGTCTTTGAACCTCGGCTGCAGAACATATTACCACATTTCTTGGCGTGATAGCGCATTAAGCAATGTTACGCTTTTTCTACAGACATACATTAATATCAGTCTGTTTTCTGGGCACTTTGAATCTCTGACATCAGTAAAATTAAAGCTTTTCATGATGTTAATAGATATATAGTACTATATGACTAATATTTGAGTATAAATACAAAATAAATTATCTTTACAAAATAACATTCTCTATGTATTGTGTCTTTTTTATTTATTTATTTATTTTTTATATCCTGTCCTGGCCCCACTAGGCCCTACTATGACATGGAGTGTGGCGTGCCCCTACCCATATTATCCATTGGGAAGCTTTACTTGCCTATAATGAGAGTCTCCAATTAGCCAGTGGGATAATAAGTGGCTTGAGGTCAGAGTCATGCTTTGACCTGGTTGTGGCTGCTTTCAGAGACCTTACATAGGTAAAGATTGAACATGTTAAAGTGGTTTTACACCTCTGAAGTGAAGAATGAATTAAGCATATTCCACTATAGTATGTACAGGTGCGTCTTATAAAATTAAAATATCATCAAAAAGTTAATTTATTTCAGTAATTTAATTGAAAAAGTGTAACATATATTTTATATAGATGCGTTACAAACATAGTGATATATTTCAAGCATTTCTTTTTTTTTTTATTTCGATGACTATGTCTTACAGCTAGTGAAAACCCAAAATTCAGTATCTCAGAAAATTAGAATAATACATAAGACCAATAAAAAAAAGGATTTTTAATACAGTAATGTTGGCTTACTGAAAAGTATGTCCATGTACAGTGTGAAATGCATTCACTACTTGGTCGGGGGTCCTTTTGCATGAATTACTGCATCAATGTGGCATGGTATGGAAACGATCAGCCTGTGGCACTGTTGAGGTGTTATGAAAGCCCAGGTTTCTTTAATAGTGGCTTTCAGCACATCTGAATTGTTGGGTCTGGTGTCTTTCATCTTCCTCTTGACAATACCCCACAGATTCTCTAGGAGGTTTAGGTCAGGCTAGTTTACTGGCCAATCAAGCACAGTGATACCATGATCATTAAACCAGGTAGTGGTACTTTTGGCAGTGTGGGCATAAAGCTGGTCAGCAGAGGGAAGCATGAAGTGCTCTAGAATTTCCTGGTAGAGGGCTGCGCTGACTTTGGTATTGATAAAACACAGTGGACCAATGCCAGCAGATGACATGGCTCCCCAAATCATCAATGACTGTTGAAAATTTTGCATTTCATTTGGAAATCAAGGTCCCAGAGTGTGGAGGAAAAGCAGATTCCAAGTTGCATGAGGTCCAGTGTGAAGTTTCCACAGTCATTATGATGAGAAGTTTGAGATGAGAAGTTTATTTTTGGTGGTTGATTAACCCAAATGGCAATGAGTGTTATTTGGAAGTGGTGGGAGAAAGCCACCATTATCTTTGGGAGTATCCAAGAAGGGGTTTTCCAGGATATCTATATGTTAATGCTTGTTTGACCTTTGGTAATGGAGGTTAAACCATAAGGTGAGATCACACCCTGGCGAGATTGTTGGGGGAAATGTTACCTGAGTTGAGTTGTTTCATTATTATTACATCATATTTTCAGCAAATATTGTGGACTTTATCACATATACAATATTTCTAATTGTTTATTTGGACCTTATCACTAACATCATCAATTGTATATGGCTACATAGTTATAATTGTTAATCACTGGCTATTCAGTTCTTTTGTGTGAGCTTTATCACAGATTGATTTGAACATTATTTATGATACATTTATGATAATTGTAGTTGAAATTGTTATTACACTTGTTAAAGCGGAGCTCTCCCCCCTCCAAAAATTAGAAGTCAGTAACTACAAATACTGTAGCTGCTGATTTTTAATATTAGGACACTCACCTGTCCAGGGAGCCTGCGATGTTGGACCCTAAGACAATCCATCATCAGCTCTCAGGTGCTGCCGCTGCCATTCCTTGTAAGGCAAACCATCAGTGAAGCCTTTCGGCTTAACATCGGGTTCCCTACCGCACATGCGCCAAGCATGCTGCACTTTCTGAATGGCCCGACGGAGGGGGAAGGAGGAGGGGGCTGAACTTCCTGCGGCGAGGTCTCCCGGAAGTGGGGACGGGTACTTGTCAAAAACAGGTACTCGCTCCCCCCCGAAAGGTGCCAAATGTGGCACCGGAGGAGGGGAGGAGGCAGATAAGCGGAGCTTCCACTTTTGAGTGGAGCTCCGCTTCAACCACAGATTTTGGTTTCATTTTCAGCTGCTGTATACATTGCATATATATTTTTATTTTCTTGTTAATTTCTCATACAGAACTTTTTATATATTGATATTTTTACTGATGATTTTATTGATTACACCTTTTAGTGCACATGGCTCAATTTTGAAGACTTGTGCATAGAATTTTGGTATTTTTTTAGGTAAATGTGCTGGTTTCTTAGGTATATGACAATCCTTACATTTTTGTACAATGGCTTGGGACTTGTCTCCAGAAAGCCTGCTGGGCTACGCAGGACCAAAAAATATGTAACGTATCACCTGGCATTAAACCGCACCTCCAGCAGGTCTGGTGAACAATGTATAGATGAAGTGTAGCAATGATGGGGTGTGACACTAGCAGATGACAATTTTGTAACCAGATTCCTGATACCTTTTACTGATGGATGACCAATAGGAAAATGTAAGTATTTTCTCATTTGCCTTTGATAAAAAAGGTATCTGAAGGTCCTTCTCCCATTGATCTAGGAAGTGGCATGGGGTCTGAGATGTGTTCAGGGAAAACAGTTTGTAGAAAAGGGAGAGCTTCTGTCCCACAGGTTCAGAGGCCTGGCATTGAAACTATGGATACTTGAAAAGATGGGCGTTAGTTGGGGATTTGAGGTAATGTGATAGTTGAAGGATCCAAAGTGGACCTAGGGGAGAGAAGAGAGGGTCAAAAAATATTTGGTCAAATGTTAACCATGCAGAGTTCCTGGTGAACCCTGGAGCATGGGACTTGTGTATTTTTAATGTTGCCATTTAACCACTTAAGCCCTGGATGGTTTACCCCCCTTCATAAAAAGGCCATTTTTGTGATACAGCACTGAGCTAATTTAATTGACAATTGCGCGGAGGTGCGATGCTGTACCCAAATAAAATTGATGACTTTTTTTCCCCACAAATAGAGCTTTATTTTGGTGGTATTTAAACCCCTCTGCAGTTTTTATTTTTTGCACTATAAACAAAAAAAGACCAACAATATTGAAAAAAAAAGAAAAAATAATGCTTTTTAACTTTCTGCTATAAAACATATCCAATAAATGTAAAAAATCTAATTTCTTCATCAATTTAGGCCAATATGTATTCTGCTACATGTTTTTGGTAAAAAAAAATCCCAATAAGCGTATATTGTTTGGGATACGCAAAAGTTACCGTGTCTTCAAACTATGGGATAGATTTATGGAATTTAAAAAAAATATTTCACTGGTAATGGCGGCGATCAGTGATTTTTAGCAGGACAGCGTCATTGCGGTGGACAAAACGAATACTAAGTGACACTTTTTGGGGACCAGTGACACTATTACAGTGATCAGTGCTAAAAATATGCACTGTCACTGTACCAATGGCAGCTAAGGGGTTAACATCAGGGGCGATCAAAGGATTAAGTATGCTCCTAGGGAGTGCTTTCTAACTGTGCGGGGGATGACTTAACTGGAGGAAGACAGAGATCCGTGTTTCTGCTTAGCAGAAACACAAGACCTCCACCTTCCTCTCTGACAGAACGGCGGTCTGCCGTTTATATCGGCAGACCGTCGTTTCTCCTCTTCTGTCAATGATCCACAGGTCCCGGGCGGACATTGCGTCTGCCGGACCCGTTGATTGGCTCCCGCTGTGTCTAATCATAGCGGGAGCTGGTCACCGGCGGCTCGTGCACGCTCCCAAGACCCTCTCCATGAAATCACATACAGGTGATGGTCCTTAAGTGGTTAAACTGCATTGAAAGACCCACTCCCCCCAAGCAGGATTTTTAAAAAACATTATTATATTGGTACATGTCCCCAATGGCAGCATCCAGCTACCCAATTAACTACCCAATTAACTTTACAATTTAATAATTAATAAGGAGCTACATTTATTTATGCCTTTTACATTTGGCTGGAGTTCAGCTTTAAAGATGAATGCCAGAAAGATATAATTGACACAAATGAAAGCAGCACTCTGTTAATGAATACATCAGCCACTTTTGTGACTTACACACGGCATAGCTGGCATGGTGACATTTCATATTTCGGTTCTGCAGCTTCCTTTGTCACCTGTATGTTTACTGGACACTCAATCCGCAGTGTGATGGCTGTCCCACATTGTCACCCTGTCACAGGTACCCTTACTTGGGACTATAAGGGCCTGTGCTGACATATATGGCACAGATACGGTCCTCTGTTGCCAATACCAGGAATACAGTCCAGAGGAATAATGTGCAGCCAATGGGGGAGGCGGTACATGAGGACAGGAAGTGGCTGGAGAAGATTAAAAGAGAAGTATGGGTTTCAAGGCAAAAAAAAAAAAAAAATATATATATATACTCACCTAGATCCTAGATGCTGCATCTGTCCCCCGCTTCTTTTAAGACTGAGAACTGAGCGATTAAAGACCACTGATTGCTCAATTCTCAGCTTTCAGTAAACAGAGAGGCAGGGACTGTCAGTAACCAGCTCTTTGCTCTGCCCCCCCAACGTTTACTGTAACGCTGGGCTGTGGAGGGGGCGGAAACGGCTAGCTCAGCCTCTCAGAGTCCCACTGAGAGGCTGAGCCAGCCATCCGTCTAGGCATCTGGGTGGCATCTTTTCAGAGCCTGGACTAATTCTCTCAGGTCAGCCAACAGCAGGCTTTAGCGAGTCACAGGAGTAGTACAGCCAAAATATCTTTGGCTTATACTTCTCCTTTAACAGCTCTGAGATGTAAAAAAAACAAAAAACAAAAAACAAACCCCCCCCCCAAAAAAACGATTTATTGAAGAAAAGGCGATGGTTTATAATACAAAGTGACAAAAAACAACCACCAAAGGAATATACACCTACAAGGACTCCCAATTTCAATACAAAATATATTTCCAGCACATATGGTTGGGAAAAAGCATTGGCAAGGTTGAGGACATGTAACAAATATAAAGTAGGTGGTATCCCAATTGGACTGCAAAAGTGGAAACGCACTCTAAAATAGATCAAAACCTTAGCTAAATAGCATTTACTTTCATAAAGCACTTTGCATAATAATGAAAAACAAAACAATCGTATGAATCCTGGGAATGTTATGAAGAGGTGCCCATAACCTATACAGTGAGGGGAGGTGTTTCCAAGATAATACATACAAAAAACAACCACCAAAGTAATAACAAGGGCATCAAATTTCAATACAAAATATATTTATTGGATATATGATTGGCAAAAAGCATTGGCAAGGTTGAGGAACACCTCCTCATAGAAAAAACATCCAGGGGACCCCCCATCTTCTACTGTAGTGGATCACAGTGGGGAGGCTCTGGACAGAGTGGGATTGCTCTGAGATGACCAGAGTGGGGTGGGAGAGGAGTGTCGGGGCGAGGTTGATGGGGTGTCCCCCGGGTGCTTTTTCTACGAGGAAGGGTTCCTCACCCTTTTTGCCAATCATATGTCCAATAAATATATTTTGTATTGAAATTGGATGCCCTTGTTATTACTTTGGTGGTTGTTTTTTGTATGTATTATTTTGGAAACACCTCCCCTCACTGTATAGGTTATAGGCACCTCTTCATAACATTCCCAGGATTCATACAATTGTTCTTTTTTTATCATAATACGAAGTGCTTTATGAAAGGAAATGCTATTTAGCTATGGTTTGATCTATTTTAAAGTGCATTTCCACTTTTGCAGTCCAATTGGGATACCACCTACTTAATATTTGTTACATGTTACATGAACCCTTAATGTACTGTCCTGGCAGATCTCACTGTCAGTTGTAAACTATATTTGAACACTGTCTGTTCTAACAATGGCTTAAGGATCTAGAACAGGAGTGTCAAACTCAATTTCATTGTTGGCCGCATCAGCATTAGGTTTTCCCTCAAAGGGCCGAATCTATCTCTAAGAGTAGAGGTCCAGAGCAAGCCCCCCCACCATCAGAAGTCAAGAGACTCCCACCCTCCCTTACAGCACAATGCACCCCCCTTACCTTGTGATGCTGCTGGGAAGAAGCTGGGGTGGGGCTGGGAGGCAGAAAGTGCAGGGTCTAGAGGAGGACCTGTGGAAGGCAGGAGTCAGCTGCCAGAATGTGCTGAATGCTGAGACCGGGGCCGTGGAGACGAGGTTGTGCTGCGGCTGCACAGAGAGGCACAGGATCTGTTGGAGGAGTCCTGTCCTTGTCTCTGCTGCAGACTACCGAGATGGGGTGTGGAGGGGGGGGGGGCACAGACAAGCTTCTCTGTGGTTGCAGAGAGAAGATCAGGATCTAGCAAAGGAATTCTGTACTCTTCTCTGCTGCCAACTGCTAAAACAAGTGGGGGTGGAGGCGCGGGGTGCCGTAGCTGCAGAAGAGGTGGGAGGGCCATATAAAAAATGGCCTGGAAGGCAGGATTCGGCCTACGGGTTTGACACATGTGATTGAGGAACTGGGCTGCTGCATTGTATGGTAATTAGAGGAAACTCAGTGTGTCCCTATGTGTCAGCAGGGACAGATAGTTTTCCTGTCATTTCAAATTGTTCACAGTAGCTTTCCGTCTGCCAGAGGCCTGCTCTAAACAACACCTAGAAATATAAGAAATATATTTTTTAATAATTTGCTATGTGAATGGGAAAACTTAACAATCATATAGGGGAGTTTTTTCAATTTTAACTGCAAACATGAAAATATACTTTAAGGCAGAACCCTTTTACAAAAAAAGTTTAAAGCACAATTAGGGTAGACTCAGCTGACTTTACCTTGCATAAGTAAGTTTGTGAGACAAAAAAAGTTTGATGACAATCTTCTCTTGGAATCAATTGATCCTGCTTCTTTGTTACCCTGTGTCTGGAGCCTGCCTGAAGCGTGAGAGTTGGGTGGAGACTGTAAGACTGGTACATGCTCGCTATGCAATGCTTTTAAATGATTAGACAATACTGGACACCTTAGCTGGAGTCAGCTTTTTGCCCTTCAGTCTCTTAGTATCATGGTGTTGTCTGCCAGTTGTATTACACAGCAGACAAGCAGAGCTGAAGTCAAGGCACTTAGTATTGATGATAGCGCAGTAGTACTGAGCTGATCAATAGCAGCCTTCCTTCTCCTTCTCGGCTAAAAGCTAAAGAGACTAGTTGATGCATAGATGATCACGGTAATTTAATTATACATCAGATTGATTTTTAATGTGCTTTACAATTATTTTTTAAATGTTATGGCCAATTTAGGAGCCTTTTTCCTTTGCCGAGCCTAAGATATCTCTCAACATGAGTAGACTTTAATGACTCTTAAAAGTACTTTTTTTTTTTTTACAAAATCTTTTCCGATTATGAAAAAAAACAACAACATTAAAGCCGAACTCCAGGCAAAATGCTATATACAAGGTTGAATTGAATGTATGCAAATCACTTTACTTGCCAAACAATTTTTAGTTCTGTTCAGCCAGGCAGCAAAGTACTGGACAGACATACATCCTGATCTAGGACCCACCCAAGCCTGTTATTGGACAGTGAAGGAGCAGCAGCACTTAGCTGAGGTCATTTCTGTGTCTCCCCTCCTGCAAGCATGTGCACAGGATTAGACTGACAGTACTGTGTACAGTCCTGAGAGTGCTGTTCATCCCTTCTCAGTGTCAATGCTACTATTCAATTACAGGTGGCTGATTTAAAAAATGTATTCTGGTACTTATAAAAGTTGTCTATAAAAATACATTTACATTTTTTATGGAATATAAACATTTTATTTTTTTAAAGGTAAACTCTGGGATCATAAAATGTTGTCTAAATACAAGAGAAGAAAATATTACAGCGCACACATATTTTCTTCTACTGTACGGTCTTATGGCTGCACCATCTTTAATGCATCTTTTAGGGTGTGCCCCCCAAATATCTTGTTTGTCTAAATACAAGAGCCGTGTGTATTCTTATTTGAAAAAATGATGTGCTTTGTGTATTTCTTCCAGACCTGTGCAGTAAAATCCAGTGTGAAAATGTACTTTTGTGCAGAAACTTCCTGTAATAAAGACCAGTCACTGCTGCTCTCTCTCCTTGTGCAGGGTGACTGGTCTTGTCTCCTCCCCCTCCTGTAGTTTTGTGCAGGCAGCCTCTAGTGGGTGGAGCCTGCAAGACCCCTCCCACAGCTCTGCTCTCTGTGCAGGCTAAGTATAGAACAGTGATGATGTCTGAGAATATCTGAGTTTGCAAAGGCATTTGGTGCAGACAAAGGGAATTTATATTTATGTCTATTGAGAAATATAACCAATTAAACGTTTTTGTGCCTGGAGTTCAGCTTTAAACAGTATTTAAATAGTAACTGTCATGTATTTAAAGAGAAACTTTACTTCCCCTTGCATATTTTTTCTTTCCCCTCTTACCTTACCTGTTGGATTGTTTTCAAAAAACATACTCACATGCCAAGCAAATCTAGGATTGTCTGGTGCAGTGTTTCTCAAACTTTTTTGTCTTGCGGCTCACCAAAAGGATCTAAAAATTCTCACGGCACACCTGAAAAGATTTAACAATTTTTGTGGTGAAGAACTTATCTATTTTTACATAAATATTTATTTTAAATGTAATGTGAAGGATGTGGCTGCTTTCGAGAGCAAATCAGATTGAGGAAATTGTAATCCTCTTTGTACTTTCGCTCGCTTCCTTGCTTTTCATTAAACAGTTTCCCTTTCAGAGTTCCAGACACGATTAGGTATTTCTCCTTTGCTAAACAATGGACAAACTTTATTTATAAGCATTAAAGTTGGAATGGAACAGTCTCTACTATTATTAAATAATTAGAGCGTTCGAGTTCTCCCAAGATCTTGCACAAGTCTCGTGTTTACAAAAGGAAACCAATGAATGACAGACTGGCAGAGAGTGCGTTTTTATATATGTTACTTTTTTAACTTTTGCGACATTGATTTACCATTTATTTTTTCGATATGTTCAAGTTTTTAAAACGCTAGCAATTTAAATTTTTTTTTAAAACTCCCTGGGCACACCTGCAAATCTCACATGGCACAATAGTGTGCCACGGCACACAGTTCGAGAATCACAGGTCTGGTGTAATCTATAGCTCAAACCAGGTCCTGTGCTGCGACCTCCTCTTCTTATATCATATGAGGGCTGGCTATATTATTATATTTACCAGCACTGCTTTCATTGCAGTGTTACTAAACCCAGGACCCTGAATTCACTATATCTGGTCTCCCACAGTACACAGAACTTGGAATTTCAATTATTTTGGTAAATATAAACTGCTAAATACCTTTTCTCATCAGCAGTTAGAGCAGTCTTGTGACTTATATCACTGTCTGGTTACATAGTTACATAGTAGGTGAGGTTGAAAAAAGACACAAGTCCATCAAGTCCAACCTATGTGTGTGATTATATGTCAGTATTACATTGTATACCCCTGTATGTTGCAGTCGTTCAGGTGCTTATCTAACAGTTTTTTAAAATTATCGATACTCCCTGCTGAGACCACATCCTTGCTGCTCTTACAGTAAAGAACCCTCTACGCAGTTTAAGCTTAAACCTCTTTTCTTATAGTTTTAGTGAATGGCCACGTGTCCTATTAAACTCCCTTCCGCAAAAAAGCTTTGTCCCTATTGTGTGGTCACCAGTACGGTATTTGTAAATTGAAATCATATCCCCTTTCAAGCGTCTCTTCTCCAGAGAGAATAAGTTCAGTGCTCACAACCTTTTTTCATAACTAATATCCTCCAGATAATAAATGGAAAAGGGTTTCCGCGCTTACGGACTAACCGGTCTGCAGCCTCCCCTTAATCGCACCCCCAAAGAGGTGAGAGATATAAGAAGGGTAGGGGTAAGAAGGGTAGGGGTAAGTGGCGCTACCTAAGCCGGGGGAACCTAATTGTAATAACAAACCGTGCTAATGTGTACAGAGCGGTAAAGACCACTCATATATATACTTAAAAAGTGTAAATAAACCATACAAGTGTAATCAGAAATCCCCCACCTATTTGCATGGGGAGGAGTCTGACCAATAAAAAACCCCCAGTAAGTGGTAGAGGGATAATGTGATAGACAACCTACAAATACCAATAAAATAAAAATTATAAACAATAAATATAACTGCTATACAGCATCTACCAAGTGAATCAAATAAATCAGATAGATCCAAAGTCCATGTTAGACCACAGTCCCATCCATTAGGCAGAGTGAGAGAGTGTGGGATATATATCTTGAAAGCAAATCAACATGTGATACAAGACCATTAATAATGAACTGTGAAAATAAAATAAAATTCCGACATAAACAAAGTTCTTGCAAGTGGTGACTTTCGTGAAGGATTAATAATGAACTGTGAAAATAAAATAAAATTCCGACATAGACAAAGTTCTTGCAAGTGGTGACTTTCGTGAAGAAAATAGCTGATGTCCAGTGACTTTGCGGTGCTCCCCGTCAAGGATCCCCACTCACCAGCTCCTTACACCCCTGCGGGGGTAATAGGCATGTAGTACCAGGCAGTGGAATGGCGTCCTAAGATCCAGTCTAGCCGTCCCCAGGTGCCTCCGCTTCAGATATGATGTGCTCCGTCAGTATCTTAAGCCATCCTCATGGGAAAAAAACAGGGCTCCCATAGTGTGATACGTTTAAAAAATATATTTTATTAAAAACAGCATTTATACAGCAAATAAAAATGATCTGAGCTCCCTATATAAGAGGGGACAGATACTCACACTATTTACAGGAGATAGTACACTAAAGGAGCTCGTGGATAGAGACCAACAGCTGAGCGGCGTGCGCCCTCAGCTGTGTTCCACGTGCGCCCCGAGTTCCAGGTGTGACATAAGTGCGTAGCTCCGACTTACGCGTTTTGTCATCGACGTTGTCAAAGGCGTAGCTAGCATACTTCGTATAGTGCTATTTGAAGGCAAGCGGGCATACTACGTTCTCCTCCTACTCCTCCCATGGGCGGTCTCCCATCGTATAGACTGCACAGTCCCTCCCTACCGGATTAGGTCATTAGGAACTACAGGGGAATCCCAGGGTCTTAAGTACATAAACGGAACATTGTATCCCCGCTCACCATCATTAGAGGCAGATAGAACATTACTAAATCCATCTTATACAGAAAATATATATTATTACATCCAGTATCACTATAATACAGTGATCTAAACCAGTTGATGGATAATACCATATCCCAAAACATGGCATTAAGTAAAATGGGGAAGGGGGGAACCAGGGATAAGGGCGAAAACCCCTAGTGATAATCTCAGATAATGCTATTCCATAGGCTGAGCATATAACTAACGGAAGGGTGTATTCTCTGGTAACTTTGGTGTCACCATATGCAACAAAGTTGCATGTGGTCACCAGATGCCATTACATAATAGGTGTCAACTCAAGATCCAGCACCCCACCATGCAGACCCCAAATCTTAAACTGGGCCTGCGAGCGCTGGGTCCCGGACATCCACCATTCATGCCGGACTATGACAGGCTAAGTACCCCCAACATAATGAAAAGGACAAGGACAGAATATTTAGGCCTTGTCCTTTTCATTATGTTGGGGGTACTTAGCCTGTCATAGTCCGGCATGAATGGTGGATGTCCGGGACCCAGCGCTCGCAGGCCCAGTTTAAGATTTGGGGTCTGCATGGTGGGGTGCTGGATCTTGAGTTGACACCTATTATGTAATGGCATCTGGTGACCACATGCAACTTTGTTGCATATGGTGACACCAAAGTTACCAGAGAATACACCCTTCTGTTAGTTATATGCTCGGAGTGAACGCGGAACGCAGCTGAGGCGCACGCCGCTCAGCTGTTGGTCTCTGTCCACAAGCTCCTTTAGTGTACTATCTCCTGTAAATAGTGTGAGTATCTGGCCCCTCTTATATAGGGAGCTCAGATCATTTTTATTTGCTGTATATCGGCTGTTTTTAATAAAATATATTTTTTAAACGTATCACACTATGGGAGCCCTGTTTTTTTCCCATGAGGATGGCTTAAGATACTGACGGAGCACATCATATCTGGAGAGAAGGCACCTGGGGATGGCTAGACTGGATCTTAGGACGCCATTCCACTGCCTGGTACTACATGCCTATTACCCCCGCAGGGGTGTAAGGAGCTGGTGAGTGGTGATCCTTGAGGGGGAGCACCGCAAAGTCACTGGACATCAGCTATTTTCTTCACGAAAGTCACCACTTGCAAGAACTTTGTCTATGTCGGAATTTTATTTTATTTTCACAGTTCATTATTAATCCTTCACGAAAGTCACCACTTGCAAGAACTTTGTTTATGTTGGAATTTTATTTTATTTTCACAGTTCATTATTAATGGTCTTGTATCACATGTTGATTTGCTTTCAAGATATATATCCCACACTCTCTCACTCTGCCTAAGGGATGGGACTGTGGTCTAACATGGACTTTGGATCTATCTGATATATTTGATTCACTTGGTAGATGCTGTATAGCAGTTATATTTATTGTTTATAATTTTTATTTTATTGGTATTTGTAGGTTGTCTATCACATTATCCCTCTACCACTAACTTGGGGGTTTTTATTGGTCAGACTCCTCCCCATGCAAATAGGTGGGTGATTTATGATTACACTTGTATGGTTTATTTACACTTTTTAAGTATATATATGAGTGGTCTTTACCGCTCTGTACACATTAGCACGGTTTGTTATTACAATTAGGTACGCTGGCTTAGGTAGCGCCACTTACCCCTACCCTTCTTCTCTTTACTAATATCCTCCAGACCCTTTATTAGCTGTGTTGCCCTTCTTTGTACTCGCTCCATTTCCAGTACATCCTTCCTGAGGACTGGTGCCCAGAACTGGACAGCATACTCCAGGTGAGGCCGGACCAAAGTCTTGTGGGAGAATTATTGCTTTAGTCCTGGAGTTAATCCCCTTTTTAATGCATGCCAATATTCTGTTTGCTTTGTTGGCAGCAGCTTGGCATTGCATGCCATTGCTGAGCCTATCATCTACTAGATTCCCCCAGAGGTTCACCCCCTCGTGAGTGGATTGCATTCATATTTTTACCACCCAAATGCATTATTTTACATTTTTCTATATTAAACCTCATTTGCCATGTAGTTGCCCACCCCATTAATTTGTTCAGATCTTCTTTCAAGGTTTCCACATCCTGCGGAGAAGTTATCACCCTGCTTAGCTTAGTGTTGTCCGCAAATACAGAGATTGAGCTATTTACCCCATCCTCCAGGTTGTTTATGAACAAACTAAACAGGATTGGTCTCAGCACAGAACCCTGGGGGACCCTACTTTCCACCCCTGACCATTCTGAGAATTGCCCATTTATCACCACCCTTTGAACTCGGCCTTGTAGCCAGTTTTCAATCCATGTACTCACCCTATGCTCCATGCCAACAGACCTTACTTTGTACAGTAAACGTTTATGGGGAACTGTGTCAAATGCTTTTGCAAAATCCAGATACACCACGTCTACAGGCCTTCTTTTATCTAGATGGCAGCTCACCTCCTCATAGAAGGTTAATAGATTGGTTTGGCAAGAACGATTCTTCAAAAATCCATGCTGATTACTGCTAATGATACCGATTATATTACTGAAATCTTGTATATAGTCCCTTATCATCCCCTCCAAGAGCTTGCATACTATTGATGTTAGGCTAACTGGTCTGTAATTCCCAGGGATGTATTTTTGGCCCTTTTTTAAATATTGGTGCTACATTGGCTTTTCTCCAATCAGCTGGTACCATTCCAGTCAGTAGACTATCAGTAAAAATTAGGAACAATGGTCTGGCAATTACTTGACTGAGTTAACTAAGTACCCTTGCGTGCAAGCCATCTGGTCCCGGTGATTTATTAATGTTAATTTTCCCAGGTCTATTTCTAATTCTGTCCTCTGTTAGCCATGAGGGTGCTTCCTGTGATGTGTCATGAGGACAAACACTGCAGTTTTGGTTACTGAAATCCCCTGATTCCCTCGTGAAGACTGAGGAGAAGAATAAATTCAATACCTTTGCCATCTCCCCATGCTTTGTAACCAGATGTCCTTCCTCATTCTTTATGGGGCCAATATGGTCTGTCCTCCCTTTTTTACTGTTTATATTCTTAAAGAATTTCTTGGGATTTTTTTTGCTCTCCTCCACTATGTGTCTTTTGTGTTCTATCTTAGCCGCCCTAATTGCACCCTTACATATCTTGTTGCATTCTTTGTAAAGTCTGAATGCTGATGATGATCCCTTAGCCTTGTATTTTTTGAAGGCCTTCTCCTTTGCTTTTATATGAATTTTTACATTAGAGTTAAGCCATCCAGGACTTTTGTTCACTCTTTTAAATTTATTTCCCAATGGGATGCACTGGCATCCCTTATTTAATATGCTCTTAAAGCAAACCCATCTCTCCTCCGTGTTTATTGTTTCTAAGATTTTATGCCTATTTATATCTTCTAGCAAGGTTCGTAGTTTAGGGAAGTTGGCTCTTTTGAAATTCAGTGTCTTTGTGTTCCCCTTGTGTTTCCTATGTGTGTGATTTATACTGAAGCCAATTGACCTGTGGTCGCTGTTTCCTAAATTGCCCTATATTTCCACATCCGTGATCAGGTCTGTATTGTTGGTAATCAGGAGAATTAGTAACGCCTTGTTTCTAGTTGGTGCGCCTACCATCTGACCCATGAAATTGTCCTGCAAGACATTTAGGAACTGGCGAGCCTTAGACGAATGCGCGGTTCCCTCTGCCAAGTCTATGTCTGTATAATTAAAATCCCCCATTATGATAACACTTCCTATCCTTGCTGCTAATCCGAATTGTGATAGGAGGTCTGTCTCCCCCTCCTCCATCAGGCTAGGGGCCTATAGCATACTCCCAGTATTGTTTTCCCCTTAGCTTCATCCCTTTGGAGCTCTACCCATAAGGATTCCACCTCCTCCCTAGCTCCCTTATTGATGTCATCTCTTACATTCACTTGTACATTATTCTTGATATAAAGGCATACCCCTCCCCCTTTTTTTTTCCCTCTTTATCCCTGCAATAAAGGAAATACCCTTGAATGGTTGCCAGCCAATCATGAGAGCTGTTGAACCAGGTCTCCTAAATTCCCACAAAATCTAAATCCTCCTCGTTCAACAGTATCTCTAGTTCACCCATCTTGTCTGCCAGGCTCCTGGCATTGGTGAACATGCCACGTAGTTTAGACCGGTCGCATACTGTCCTCTTATTGGGTGTTCCGAGATTGCAAATAAGACTTGTTAGTATACTTACCTTGGGTTTATGTGCTTTAGTCAACCTACCAATAATGCCCCCCAATACTACCCTCTGGAATATGTTCATTGCTGACTATCTCTACCTCTGGACCCTCCCCTTGCCTAGTTTTAAACTTCCTAGTTTAAAAATCTTCACTCCCAGCAGATCTGCACCCTCCTCATTTAGGTGCAGTCTGTCCCTTCTATAGAACTGGTGACCGACTGAGAAGTCCGCCCAGTTGTCCAGTTCTTTTTTTCCTCACGCTGACAGCGTGAGGAGAGATAAAAAGCTGATTACCGGCGTGTGTAAACGGGACATAGGTCCTGTACACAGAGAGCCACTGCCGCCTCATCAGTACCCACCAGTGCCACCTACCAATGCCCACCAGTGCCACCTACCAGTGCCCATCAGTGCCACCTATCAATGCCCATCAGTGTGACCTATCAGTGTCCATCAGTGCTGCCAATCAGTGCCCATAAGTGCCTCATCATAGGTGCCACCTATCAGTGCTGCCTATCAGTGTCACCTACCAGTACCTATCAGTGCCCATCAGTGCCACCTATCAGTGCTTTTCAGTGCCACCTATCAGTGCTCATCAGTGCCACCTATCAGTGCCCTTCAGTGCTCCCTATCAGTGCCCTTCAGTGTCTCTTGATCAGTGCCCACCAGTGCCACCTCATCAGTGTTCATCAGTGCCACCTATTAGTGCCACCTATCAGTGCCCATCAGTGTAGCCTATTTGTGCCCATCAGTGCCACCTAACTGTGCCCATCAGTGAAGCCTCATCAGCGCACATCAATGAAGGAGAAAAATTACCTGTTTGCAAAATTTTATAACAAATTATGAAAATTTTTTTTTCAAAATTTTCAGTCCTTTTTTGTTTGTTTAGCAAAAAATAAAAACACCAGCTGTGATTAAATACCAAGAAAAGCTCTATTTCTGTGAAAAAAATGATAAAATGTAATTTGGGTAGAGTGTAGCATGAACGCGCAATTGTCATTCAAAGAGTGACAGCGCTGAAATCTGAAAATTGCTCTGGGCAGGAAGGGGGTTTAAGTGCCCAGTAAACAAGTGGTTAAACATGTTTTGTTTTACTTTTTGAAAACTTTTTTTTTCTACATTTTAAACTTTTTAAAAGTTTTTCAAAATCATTTTCGCAAAGTTGTCACGTTATGGGTTAAACATTTTTAAGGAATTGTAATGGTTATTTTTATCTCTTGGTTATTTTACTATTTAGTTTAATATTCCTCTAATCTCCCATCTAGATTGTAATCATGTCAGAATCAGAACCTAGAGACTAATGCAGCACATAATGAATACAAAGTCTGTGACCTCTGTGTCAGAGTTTTCTAAACAGTCTATGAAGTTCTGTGCAGCGTGGATATAAGATTCAAAGCTTCTGCAGGAGCATTTTTCACTTGCACAATATCATTCACTGTTAATCATGGAATCTGTGGGTTTTGGGTCAAATTCATGGTAACTTTACTTGAAATGTTTTCAGGAATCTGAGAAAATGTTTTTATTAACTAGGAGTGACCCTGTGTTATCTACTTATGGTAACACGCGTAAAAAATGTATTACTGCAGTCTAAACAGTTTTAAAACCTCATAACTTTTTAAAAATATTTTGTAGGTAAGCCACAATGCCAAAAAAGTTTTGGGGCTGAATTTTACCCCCTTCTTTGATCTGCTTCATTTGTGTGAAAAACTGGATAATGTTTTAGGAGAGCCTTTCTCAACCTCTTGAATATGGAGGAACCCTAAATCAATTTTCTATTCTCAGGGAACCCCTACTAATATTCAATATATCTACAGCTCACGGTACATGAGTGTGATGGTCTCTGGGAATGTGGTCATTGGTCAGTCCCCTCTTACAAATCGCCAAAGAAAAAAATGATTGGTGTCACTGGTTATTATCTAAACGGCAGAAATTGCTAATTGATGAAGGAATCCCTAGCAACCTGTGGAGGAACCCTGGTTGAGAAATGCTTCTTTAAAAGGTTGAATATTTTGGAGTAGTGTAGCACTGCCCTCCTGGGGGTTGCAAGATAAAACAATACCCCCCTGGTTGCCCTGAACCAGTGAGTCCTCTTTTACCTCTAACACCCTGGGTTCATACGTATTTTACCTTCCTTTTCAGATGACAACAATAAGACGGAATTGCACAGAATTGATTACATCAGCAAAATGTACTTAATGAGATGAAAGGGCAAATTCAGGTTTACACTTTAAAATGTTATCTTACACAGAAACGTGACCTATAACTAAATATCAATCACTTATGAGATTCAAACATTCAGCAGTGAACATTTTAATCTCTGTGCTCAACTGAGCCCATATAATATATATATATATGCTGTATGAACAGGCTACAGTAGAGCAGAGAAATGGCTCTTATGAGTGTCAGACCCCTGTCTATTGCTCTTTCACATATACAATGGGAACAGAAAGTATTCAGACCCCCTTAAATTTTTCACTCTTTGTTATATTGCAGCCATTTGCTAAAATCATTTAAGTTCATTTTTTTCCTCATTAATGTACACACAGCACCCCATATTGTTGAAAAACAAACACAAAATTGTTGACATTTTTGCAGATTTATTAAAAAAGAAAAACTGAAATATCACATGATCCTAAGTATTCAGACCCTTTGCTCAGTATTTAGTAGAAGCACCCTTTTGATCTAATACAGCCATGAGTCTTTTTGGGAAAGATGCAACAAGTTTTTTACACCTGGATTTGGGGATCCTCTACCATTCCTCTTTGCATATCCTCTCCAGTTCTGTCAGGTTGGATGGTAAACATTGGTGGACAGCCGTTACTAAGTGGCTAGGCAGCCCTCAATGTAATACAGCACCTCATCCCAAAAATTTGAAAATCAAACCAAAGGAAAGGGAGTACAGGGATTATGACGGTGCCAGGGAAAACACAGTATATTCAAAAGTTAAAAAAAGATAATTTTTATTAGTACAAAAAAGATTATAAAAAGTAGACGCAAGGATCACAAGAACATGGTGTGCATAAACATTAAAAACATATCTGTAACGAGCTTCACGTTGCTTGGCCTCAGGAATGTAGCGGCCAAAAGCAGTAGGTAGGTATTTTAAATGCCCGACATGTTTCGCCAGTATTGGCTTCCTCAGGGATAGATTGTTAATACCTAAGGCTCATACAGTAATTCTATAGAAAGAAATATGACAATCAGTGTACATACTAAGATAAATGATACATTAAATGCACATGAGACATCAAAGGTCTAGACATACACATGTTTGCGAACTGTCAGTATAGGCCAACCTCCACTACCCCCCAGAGGGCGCCCAAAGAGCCTTATGTGTGGGGAGGCTCTTTGGGCGCCCTTTGGGGGGTAGTGGAGGTTGGCCTATACTGACAGTTCGCAACCATGTGTATGTCTAGACCTTTGATGTCTTATGTGCATTTAATGTATCATTTATCTTAGTATGTACACTGATTGTCATATTTCTTTCTATAGAATTACTGTATGAGCCTTAGGTATTAACAATCTATCCCTGAGGAAGCCAATACTGGCGAAACATGTCGGGCATTTAAAATACCTACCTACTGCTTTTGGCCACTACATTCCTGAGGCCAAGCAACGTGAAGCTCGTTACAGATATGTTTTTAATGTTTATGCACACCATGTTCTTGTGATCCTTGTGTCTACTTTTTATAATCTTTTTTGTACTAATAAAAATGATCTTTTTTTAACTTTTGAATATACTGTGTTTTCCCTGGCACCGTCATAATCCCTGTACTCCCTTTCCTTTGGTTTGATTGGTGGACAGCCATTTTTAGGTCTCTCCATAGATGCTTAATTGGGTTTAAGTCAGGTCTCTGGCTGGGCCATTCAAGAACAGTCACAGAGTTGTTGTGAAGCCACTCCTTCATTATTTTAGCTGTGTGCTTAGGGTTATTGTCTTGTTGGAAGGTAAACCTTCGGCCCAGTCTGAGGTCCTTCACTCTGGAGAAGGTTTTCGTCCAGGATATCCCTGAACTTGGTCGCATTCATCTTTCCCTCGATTGCAACCAGTCGTCCTGTCCCTGAAGGTGAAAAACACCCCCAACAGCATGATGCTACCACCACCATGCTTCACTGTTGGGACTGTATTGGACAGGTGATTAGCAGTGCCTGCTTTTCTCCACACATACCACTTAGAAATAAGGCCAAAAAGTTCTATCTTGGTCTCATCAGACCAAAGAATCTTATTTCTCACCATTTTGGAGTCCTTCGGGTGTTTTTTTAGCAATCTCCATGCAGGCTTTCATGTGTCTTGCACTGAGGAGAGGCTTCCGTCGGGCCACTCTGCCATAGAGCCCCGACTGGTGGAGGGCTGCAGTGATGGTTGACTTTCTACAACTTTCTCCCATCTCCCAACTGCATCTTTGGAGCTCAGCCACAGTAATCTTTGGGTTCTTCTTTACCTCTCTCATCAAGGCTATTCTCCCCCGATAGCTCAGTTTGGCCAGACGGCCAGCTCTAGGAAGGGTTCTGGTCATCCCAAACGTCTTCCATTTAAGGATTATGGAGGCCACTGTGCTCTTAGGAACCTTAAGTGCAACAGAAATTTTTTTTGTAACCTTGGCCAGATCTGTGCCTTGCCACAATTCTGTCTCTGAGCTCTTCAGGCAGTTCCTTAGACCTCATGATTCTCATTTGCTCTGACATGCACTGTGAGCTGTAAGGTCTTATATAGACAGGTGTGTGGCTTTCTTAATCAAGTTCAATCAGTATAAGCAAACACAGCTGGACTGAAATGAAGGTGTAGAACCATCTCAAGGATGATCAGAAGAAATGGACAGCACCTGAGTTAAATATATGAGTGTCACAGCAAAGGGTCTGAATACTTAGGACCATGTGATATTTCAGTTTTTCTTTTTTAATAAATCTGCAAAAATGTCAACAATTCTGTGTTTTTCTGTCAATACGGGGTGCTGTGTGTACATTAATGAGGAAAAAAAATGAACTTAAATAATTTTAGCAAATGGCTGCAATATAACAAAGAGTGAAAAATTTAAGGGGGTCTGAATACTTTCCGTCCCCACTGTAAATGCAGAACAGTAAATAACAAATACAACTTTTAGCAAAAGAAATGTGTTGCAATTCAGCCTGCTCTTTCAGAGAGTTCTTGGTGAATTATAACTCTATGAGCTTTAATAAAATACATCCCTGAAGTGGGGAGGGAGGTGAAAGTAGTCCTGTGTTGCTGTGTGGTAATCCTGTTGATCTTCAGCTAGCTCTTTGATGTTTAATGGCATGCAAAGAAACTGGATGGTAAAGCAGAGTAACTGGCCCAATACGTTGAGAATAAACAGCCAACAATCTTCATGGGTAAATTAGACTGTATTTGCATTCACAGTGATCACTGATGTTGAAGATGTTATATTTTGTGGAACTACAAGCAAAAGCGGAGCCATAGAAAGCAAAGATGTTTGTATATAGTGTCTATGATGTTTAATCTAAAGCTGACAAGGAATGCAGGAGACAATACAGTGTCTATAGGACTGGGCTGTTGCCCGCTCACCACACTGGAACAGGGGATGATGATGATTATAAGGATGATGATGATCTCTCAGGAATGTGGCTCAAGGGATGACTTCTGGCCTCCACTGCACCGCATCATGGTTCTCCCGGATTAATGTCTAAACCGCTGGCAACAAAAGTGAGTACACCCCTTAGGGAAAATGTCCAAATTGGGCCCAAAGTGTCAATATTTTGTGTGGCCACCATTATTTTCCAGCACTGCCTTAACCCTCTTGGGCATGGAGTTCACCAGAGCATCACAGGTTGCCACAGGAGTCCTCTTCCACTCCTCCATGATGACATCACGTATTTGGTAAATGTTAGAGACCTTGCGCTCCTCCACCTTCTGTTTGAGGATGCCCCACAGATGCCCAATATGGTTTAGGTCTAGAGACATGCTTGGCCAGTCCATCACCTTTACCCTCAGCTTCTTTAGTAAGGCAGTGGTCATCTTGGAGGTGTGTTTGGGGTTGTAATCATGTCTCCGAAAAAGAGGGATCATGCTCTGGGGGGTCATGCTCTGCTTCAGTATGTCACAGTACATGTTGGCATTCATGGTTCCCTCAATGAATTGTAGCTCTCCAGTGCCGGCAGCACTCATACAGCCCCAGACCATGACACTCCCACCACCATGCTTGACTGTAGGCAAGACACACTTGTCTCCGTACTCCTCACCTTGTTGCCTCCACACATGCTTAACACCATCTGAACCAAATAAGTTTATCAGTAATCCATGTCCTTAGTGTGCTTGTCTTCAGCAAACTGTTTGCAGGCTTTCTTGTGCATCATCTTGAGAAGAGGCTTTCTTCTGGGACACCATGCAGAACAATTGGATGTTTATGGTCTGAGCACTGACAGGCTCACCCCCCACCCCTTCAACCTCTGCAGCAATCCTGGCAGCACTCATACGTCTATTTCCCAAAGACAACCTCTGGATATGACGCTGAGCACGTGCACTCAACTTCTTTGGTCAACCATGGCGAGGCCTGTTCTAAGTGGAACCTTTCCTGTTAAACCTCTGTATGGTCTTGGCCATCGTGCTGCAGCTCAGTTTCAGGGTCTTGGCAATTTTCTTATAGCTTAGGCCATCTTTATGTAGAGCAACAATTCTTTTTTTCAGATCCTCAGAGAGTTCTTTGCCATGAGGTGCCATGTTGAACTTCCAGTGACCAGTATGAGAGAGTGAGAGTGATAACACCAAATTTAGCACACCTGCTCCCCATTCACATCTGAAACCTTGTAACACTAACGAATTACATGACACTGAGGAGGGAAAATGGCTAATTGGGCCCAATTTTGATATTTTCATCTAGGGGTGTTTTTACTTTTGCTGCCAGCAGTTTAAACATTAATGGCTGTGTGTTTAGTTATTTTGAGGGGATAGCAAATGTACACTGTTATATAAGCTATACACTCACTTCTTTACACTGTAGCAAAGTGTAATTTCTTCAGTGTTGTAACATGAAAAGATATAATAAAAATATTTACAAAAATGTGAGGGATGTACTCACTTTTGTGAGATACTGTACATATATACAGTTTGATTGTTTGCATTACAGATATTGTTTGATTATATTCATGTGGCAAATGCATTTTGCAATGGGTTGCACCAGTCCAAACTGCATTATAGGGTGTGGCAGCCCACTTTTATTGAACAAAACAGAAAATTCACATAAGCATCAGTTGCCCATGCAGGGGTTCTTCCACGTCAACATGAATTGTCAACTTATATGCCGAGCCACCTGGCTAGCCTGTCAGCAGCACTGCTGTTCTCCTTACCAGTCCCACTGACTGTGGCGTCCATATTTCCTTATTCACCTTTAGCTGCACGGCCCTCTCCTGGCCTCTGGTCAGGGGTTCTACTGACACCCCGATAGGAGTCTACCTGAGACCTGGAACGAGACCTCTTGTTTCCTGGCTGCTGACTGGGGCACCTCTGAACCCTAGTTGAGACCTTCTGTCTCCAATATGGGATCTGTCGCCAACAAAGCTGTCTCCAAACTCGGAGCTCTGAGCTAGTCTCAGGCATGAGTATATAATGACCCTGCACACCTGTACACACACAGGCTACAGGCATGCAGTAAAATCCGAACACAGAATTGAAGCTTCCATCCCTCCCAAGACAGTTTGGAACTTTCAAATTTCAGACCCCGATCCAGGTTTACAGAATCTGAAGAAAACTGAAAACACAGTTTTCTCCGCTCAGAAACAATATTGCATAATTTCATATTAAATTTCATATTAAACCTTAATGCAAATCCTGTTTCATTTCCTCCCACATTTTCAAAGTGGCAGGGCCTTGCACTGTCACACTATATTGCACTTAACTTTTAGGCAATATAGAGTTTTCACTAATTTTTCATTTTCTCATTCCCCCCCCCCCCCCCATTCTTCTTATAGAATTGCATATCAGTATTGTTTTTTGCATTTTGTTTGTTGTGCCGCACCTAGTGGCGGTGCGTCCATTAAGGGTGCACGGGCGCCGCCCCCTCTCTCCAGCCACCCCCTCTATGTAGTATGGCTAGATTCATGCATTGCATGAATCTATCCATGGGCGCTGTAGCCACCCCTCATTCAGGCATCTGGCCCCTTTTTGGATGCCGGGCACCTATATTACAGCAGTGGGGGGGTGTTTTTGAAGCACCTGATTAGAGCCATAGGCTCTAATAGGCTTCAAGAAAGGTGAACTGCGAGCGCAAACCATAGCGCTCGCAGTCCACCCAGGTGTGTTAGCAAAGCAAATGAATATTTGCTTTGCTAACACAGAACCGCCTCTCAGCCAATCGGGAGGCGCAGATGTAATACCACCTGATTGGCTCAAGGCAGAGGCGATCCCATTGGCCGCCTAGAAGAACAGTAAGAAGACACGCATGGAGGACACAGGAGCCATCACCGCGCTACCAATCCCACAGCTGGCTGCCTGACCCGCCACCATGATGGGATAAGTGCCGGGCAGCCAGCGGGCGGACGAGCAGGCGGGGGGGCACAGTGGCTGCATATTATTGGCACAGAGGCTGCAATTGATGGGGCACAGTTGGCTGCATTTGCTGGATATAGTGACTGCATATTATGGGCACTGAGGCAGTAAAAGATGGGCACTATTGGCTGCATTTGCTGGGCACAGTGGCTGCATATTATGGGCACAGAGGCTGCAATTGATGGGGCACAGTTGGCTGCATTTGATGGGCACAGAGGCTGCATATGATGGGCAAAGAGACTGCATATGATGGGCACAGTTGGCTGCATTATGTGGGCACAGTTGGCTGCATATGATAGGCACAGTGGCTGCATATTATGGGCACACTTGGGTGCATTTCCTGGCACAGAGGCTGCATATTATGGGCACAGTGGCTGCATATGATGGGAAGAGTTGGCTGCATTTGCTGGGCACAGAGGCTGTATATGATGGGCACAGTGGCTGCATATGATGGGCACAGTGGCTGCATATGATGGGCAGAGTGTCTGCATATGATGGGCACAGTGGCTGCATATTATGGGCATGATGGCTGCATCTGATGGCACAGTGGCTGCAATTGATGGCACAATGGCTGCAATTGATGTTTTTGTTTTAGTATTTTTCAGGCAGAGGCGATCACATTAGCCGCCTAGCAGAAAGGGAGGAAGACACGCACGGAGGACACAGGAGCCATCACTGCCTGTTATACTCTGTATAAAGCCCCCCCCCCGCTAGCCTGTCACAGTGCTCTGTCCACCAAACTCCCCATCGGTAGCCTGCCACTCCCGGTGGTGGCCTGCCTTAGTGCTCTGTCCTGCCACTGAGGAGTGACAGCAGGACAGGATGTAGGGCATAGAGCAGGCTAGCGCATTGGCACCGCTCTCCCACTCAGCCTGCTACAGTGCTAACTGATGGTGTCACTCCTCTGCTGGATGTCACCTGGGTGCGGTCCGCACCACCCGCACCCACATGAATGAATGAATGAATGAATGAATGAATGAATTGTAAAGCACAGCAAATGCGAACTGAATCGCCTCAAGGCGCTGAGGTACATTCTCTGTTGTCAGCTTGTTAGAAGAGGAAGGTCTTTAGTTTTTTCCTGAAGGCCTGGTGGTTTTCTTCCATGCGGATGTTGGTAGGAAGAGCATTCCATAGCCGGGATCCTTGGACTGCGAATCTTCGTTCTCCCTTTGCTTTGTAGCGGTATTTGGGAATGATAAGGAGGTTTTGGTTGGCTGATCGAAGACTGCGAATTGGTGTGTAGTGTTTTATTTTCTCCCGGAGATATAGCGGAGCATTTCCTTGTATACATTTGTGGGTGAGACAGAGGGTCTTGAAAGTGATCCGATTCTTCACGGTTAGCCAGTGTAGGCTCTTTAGGGATGAGGAGATGGATTCCCAGGGTTTTTTTCCTGTTAACAGTCTTGCCGCCGTGTTTTGGATGAGTTGTAAGCGCGCAAGCTGATATTGGGGTAGCCCTACGTAGAGCAAATTTGCGTAGTCGAGTCGGGAATTGATGATTGTTCCCACAACTGCCGCTTTGTCCTCTTCTGGGATGAAGGGGATTAGTCTGTGTAGCTGGCGGAGGAGATGGTGGGATCCGCTCACCACTGATCCTATTTGTGCATCCATTGTCATTCCTGAGTCAAAAATGACTCCGAGGCTCTTGGCTTTGGTGCTTGGAGAGATGGTCTGTCCGAGGATGGAGGGTGGTGTCCACGGAGTCTTTGTTGTGGAATTTTTGTTAGCTTGTAGGAGAAGAAGCTCTGTTTTTGAACCGTTGAGTTTGAGGGAGCTACTTGTCATCCAGTCATCTATTAAAGTGAGACATTTCTGTAATTGCTGATGACACCACTGGCTCTGAAAGGGGCCTGGCATCTGATGGCACTATCTTCTGCAACCAGACACTCTTCTGGAACATAGCCACCTAGTGGCAGACTAGCTAACTGCACCTGCCCACAAAGCTCATTTGTTTGAAAACATATTACATTTTAAATGGCCAGGAGAGTATTTAATGATACGGGGCTACAATGTTGAACATCCTTCAATTTTATTTGCTGTTCTCTAATAGTAACCAGTTTGCTATGGTGAGCTCATTGGGGTCATTAGTCATGATTTCCATTATCTATGAACAAGATGATGCTTCAGCAGTGGTCAGTTACAGCATATTTTGCTTTTCTTGTATCTTTTAACTGTCAGAAATAAGACAAATGTTCATACACAAGTGACCTAATGTGACCACAATCAGATTATTTAAAAGGTAAATGATGTCTATGACAAAAACCAGGTGGAAGGAGAACTGTAGTTCTTTTAATGTTTTTACATATACATATTAAAGAGATCTGTTTTACAAACAGTTTTTATCAGTATGTGACTATGTACAACATTATACATTGTTATGTGGGGACACAGATTTATTCATTACATAGGCATGGTCTGCTTCCTTTCATAGACTTCTAACTGACAATGAGGAATTTTTATAGATTAAACAGGACACGCAGGGAATTCTAATAGAGGATTTTTTACAAATGGCAAACATTGAGAAAATATTACTACTACCGGTAGTCAAAAATGTAATGTGGGTAAAGACTGCTGGGCAAATGCTAGTGATAGACTGCATCATATGTCATTATTCTTTTATTTTGTCATACTTCTACTTTAAACACAGGTTCACTTTACATGCCACAGGGTATTACTTTCCTAAGTGTCAAGTGTACATTCCCATTGGCAGGTACAAGAGCATCTCTGCCATAAAATCGTGTAGCTTTCAAAAACTGGAAGAAAGACAATTGACAATGAGGGTTTCTTTAGAATTTAAATATGACAAGTAGTGAAGTTTATGATAAATAAAAAATGTAAGGAAAATGTTAAAGTAAACCTAAACTCTGGTTTTAAAAAAATATATTCTACTCGAGTATGTATTCTAAAAGTGTTACCAAACCCACAGCAGTAAAATCAGTCTGAATATGGAGTAAAGCATTCATGTTATACTCACTGTTGGACCTAAGGGGTTAATCCTCCGCATTGTGTAAAAGGGCTGTTTGATGCTGTCTTCTCTGATCCATCCCGTCTTCCACTGTTCCCTAATAATTTCATGATAACACAGAGCCTATGGAGTCAGGCTGCACATGCTCAGTTTGGTGTGTATTCCTAGAGAGGTTTTTTTTCTCTTGGGAGGGTGCATGTGTACAGCACAGGGCCAATCAGCACTGTTCAGATGGAAGGTCAGCGGTTTTGCAGTCTCATAGGTCTCATACAGTTAGAAAGCTCCTCCTACAAGCTTTAACCAGTGCTTGGCTGGGCACTGATAGAAGTCACAAGACTGCTCTAACTGCTGATGAGAAAAGGTATTTATCGGTTTATATTTACTAAAACTATTGCATTTCCATGTTCTGTGTACTGTGAGAGACCAGATATTGTGAATACAGGGTCCTGGGTTTAACAATTGCTCTCAGCCTCTTCCAAATCTCCAAATTCCCTTTTTTTCTTCCGTGATTTATCGTCCTGTTAGAGGCTAACTATGTTCATTCTTCATGATCCAATTGTACGGAGGAATGTAGCCACCCTTTCTTGTTCATTCCTTAGATGGACTAGAGACTATAGACTATGGGATTTGTAGTGTGCATAGAGCAGTGCACATAACCGCAACTACACAATATCATGGGAAATGGATTACCGGGCCATTAAGTAATGGATGTGTATGGATTGTTTTGAAGAATACAGATATTGTTTAGTGTCATTTTAATACTGGCCAAAAATGTAAGAGTTTGTTTAAAACAGAGAGCAGATATCGCTGTACTCCACTTAGCTACGCACACCAGAGCTCATTAATAAAATGCTGGCCTTGGTATGTAGCCTGCCTACCCCCCTTTTTTTTCTAATCAAGTATCTAATCAAATAACTTTTTATTATTAAAATATATATATAAAAAGTACAGTATACAGGTATGTTGTCACAACAATAGTATAAGTAAAAAGGAGATACAATCATACTCTTGATATATATATATATATATATATATATATATATATATATATATATATATATATATATATATATATAGTGTGTGTGTGTATATATATATTTTCATTTTTTCATTTTATATACATATACTGTGTATATATATATATATATGTATATGTACAGTCTGGAGGAAAGAAGGAAAAGGGGAGACATGATTGAAGCCTTTAAATACATAAATGGGTGAATTCGGTTCAGGTGGGATGGGTTTAAATTGCACCGCACTGAATCGCACCGGAATGCGGTGCGGTTCCTGTGCGATTCACATGCAGGTTATAGTGTGAACTGGGGCTAAAGGTGGGGTTATACGTTTTCTTTCTTTCTTTTTTTTTTTTTATATGTTAGACTTACAAGAATTACAGAAGAGACATTTCTTTTAGCAACCTTTTCACTTGCATTTGACCTTGATGTATACATCTTGGCAGGTCTAAGTGAAATTAAATTCCTCCAGCGATGGCTCTTTCCTTGCCTCTCTTTTACTACTTACATACGTTAGTTGGGAGATGCTCCTCCAGACAGACTCCCCGAGCTGGGTTCATTTACAAGTAAAGGCACCAAGTCCTGCTCTGCTGTGTAGTGTTTTGCAGGCAGCCCGCATTTCCTGTAGCGCGCAATTGCTTAATCAAGGTTCCTCTGCTGACCTCCAGATGACTTTTTTCATGAATAACCAGGTTTGTTGCCACCTCTCACACTGGATTTTCTCTAAGGAAATATTCTGTTAAGGGGCTACAGTTTTCCATTTCAGCGTGCGGCACTTCCCAGATGCGTACTATTTCACTTGGCTGGGCTTGAGAAGCTCATGGTATGTTTGATTTCCAGTACAAGATCCCATTGAAGACACCAGAGTTTTTACTACAGCAAAGTTCTCTGTGTGTTTTTGTTATAGGGAATTGTATAGTCTTTTGAATGTTTTTTTTTTCACATATACATGTATGATATACTGTGCATGTAAAAGATGCATGAAAACATCTTGTTTCTATGTATAGTTTGTAAATACATTAGTGTTTCATAGTGCTAAACAATGGTTGTGCTTTACTTCTTTTCTCAAAATCGAATCTATGATTTGGTGTTGTACTTACTCACATACTAGCATGGCCCCTGCACATTACCTCTACATAGAATGCAATCGTCTCTAACAAAGCCTCTCCGCACAAGGCTGCAAGCATTCACTTGTGCTCCACAGCATGTTCACACCATTGAATGCATTCCTGAGTACTCAGTTCCAGCTTTCCTAAATTCTAACCGCCATACTTCTAGGCACTAGTGCCCCTCACAACCCTTGCATTCTGTTTCACTATCTAAAGATACATTGACCGAAGTTGCAAGAGAGACCAACCTCATCATCTTGGGTTTCTTATATAGCAGTAGTCTCCAAACTGCGGTGCGGGGGCCAGATGTTGCTCTTTTCATGTTTTTTTCCAGACCTTGGGGCACTATTCTCATCCACTGATACCAACAATGGGACATAATTCCCCCCACTGATACCAATGAAGGGACAAAATTTCTCCCAATGACACCAATTATAGGGCACAGTTTCTCCCAATGACACCAAAGATGGGGCAAAATTCCTCCCAGTGGCACCAACGATGGGGCACAATTCCTCTCAATAACACCAATGATAGGGCACACTTCCTCCAAATGATATCAACAATGGGGCACATTTCCTTTCATTGACACCAACAATGGAGCACTTTTTCTCCCACTGACACCAAAGTATTGTTTATTCCTACTGACGTTGGGACCTTTTCTACTCCCAATGGCCACAGTCCGGCCACCTAAATTCTGAAGGACAATAAACTAGCCTTTTGTTTAGGCAGTTTGGAGGCCCCTGTTATATAGGTATGTGACAGTTGGCTGACTCATTGAGAACAATGCACTGCATATGTGGTTCACACATCATCTCAATAGTTAAGTATTTAATAATTGTAATGGATAATCTACAAAGATTTACAGTTATGGGTTGAAGGAAAGAAAATTGCTCCATTTCCCCATCAACACTGTTGATGGGGGAATGGAGCAATTTTCTTCTCTATCCATTACAATGATTAAATACTTAACAACTGTTGAGATGATGTGTGAACCACATATGCAGTGCATTGTTTTCAATGAGCCAGCCAACTGTCAAATACACTACATTACCAAAGTATTGGGACACCTGCCTTTACACACACATGAACTTTAATGGCATTCCAGTCTTAGTTCGTAGGGTTCAATATTGAGTTGGTCCACCCTTTGCAGCTATAACAGCTTCAACTCTTTGGGGAAGGCTGTCCACAAGGTTTAGGAGTGTGTCTATGGGAACGTTTGATCATTCTTCCAGAAGCGCATTTGTGAGGTCAGACACTGATGTTGTACGGGAAGGCCTGGCTCACAGTCTTCGCTTAAATACATCCCAAAGGTGTTCTATCGGGTTGAGGTCAGAACTCTGTGCAGGCCAGTCAAGTTCCTCTACCCCAAACTCGCTCATTCATGTCTTTATGGACCTTGCTTTGTGCACTGGTCCAAATCATTTGGTGGAGGGGGGATTATGGTGTGGGGTTGTCTTTCAGGGGTTGGGCTTGGCCCCTTAGTTCCAGTACCAGGGACTCTTAAGGCATCAGCATACCAAGACATTTTGGACAATTTCATGCTCCCAACTTTGTGGGAACAGTTTGGGGGTGGCATTTTCCTTTTCCAACATAACTGCGCACCAGTGCACAAAGCAAGAAAAATAAAGACAGGGATGAGCCAGTTTGGGGTGGAGGAACTTGACTGGCCTGCACAGCGTCCTGACCTCAATCCAATAAAACACCTTTGGGATAAATTAGAGTGGAGACTGTGAGCCAGGCCTTCTTGTCCACATCAGTGCCTGACCTCACAAATGCGCTTCTGGAAGAATAGTCAAACATTCCTATAGACACACTCCTAAACCTTGTGGACAGCCTTCCCCAAAGAGTTGAAGCTGTTATAGCTGCAAAGGGTGGGCTGGATTGCCATTAAAGTTCATGTGCGTGTAAAGGCATGTGTCCCAATACTTTTGGTAATATAGTGTAACTATATGTTTTAGCCTCTGTTCCCAGTTGAAGCCTTGCACGGGGAAACGCATCTGGTGGAGCACTAGTCTCTGACGTCACTACGTATTTTGAAAAATCGTTTTATTGCTTGTGGATGTCAGCATTTATGGAAGTCTTTGCAATAAATTCTTTTAACGGAAATACTACGTGATGAAGCCTCTTCTTCTTCTCTTTACCCGGTAAACGAATTTGGGTTTGGAAGACAAATTAGGAGGATTGTTTAATGCTGTGTGGAAACACTGCATGTAACAGCAGTCCGCTGTATCGAGAGGAACACTGATTCGGGGGGTGTATTAGGAGAAATACCCACGGTTGGATTGACCCTTCACTGAGCGAGTGTTACATCGGTTCCGGAGGTACCTTGGAAGGAATATCTATATTATTGAGCCTGTTTGATCTCTGTAATTGGAGATCCACCTTATCCGGTAAGCGCTTCAACACTGAATTGGAAGTTTCAAATCCCAACATGAATGTCTGACATCACTATTTTCATTATATATATTTTTGGAAACACCATATGGACTTAAATGTCAACACAGTTTGATAATATCACTAGTTTTGTTTTATTTTTGAAAAACACAATTTTTGACACAGTATAAGGAAGTGAATGTCAACACAATTTGAATGTATCAGGATTTTTTATTACACATAGGTGGATTGTATCAGATTTTTTGTTATATAGGTTTGCCCAACCTAATCTCTTTTTTCCAATACTTATGAGCTGCATATTCAGGCTAATTAAGTTGCAGCACCTACATTTGATCACATTACTTTTCACAGTTAAGGAATTAACCCTATCTCTCTCCCCTTGATTCAGCACTTTAATTGCTGGTGTTTTTTCAAGAGTAAGAGGCAGCGCAGATTTTCCACCAAACAGGAACAGAGGAAGTAAAACCCATCAGGGTTTACTTCTTCTTTAAAGCGGTTGTATACCCGCTGTTTTTTTTATTTTTCTACACCTGCAAGGGAAAAGGCATAATGAGCTAGTATGCACCGCATACTATTTCATTATGAGATACTTACCTTAGAACGAGGCGCCGGCATCTCACCCAGTCCACGCCGAGGGAGCTGACATTTCCCCTCGGCGTGTTTTCTGGGTATCGCGGCTCCGGTGCTGTGAACGGACGGAGCCGCGATGACGTCACTCCCGCGCATGCGCATGGGAGACTTCTGTCCGGCAAGCTCCGGAGTTTGCCGGGCTGTCAGCCGAGAATCCCCTGTGCGCATGCGCCGCTGCAGTCAGCGGCTCATTGCGAGGGGAATATCTCCTAAACCGTACAGGTTTAGGAGATATTTTTTTTACCTACAGGTAAGCCTTATTATGTAGGTAAAAGTAAAAAAAAAAAGGTATACAACCGCTTTAAAGGGGGGGCAGAAAAGAAAATTGCTCCCCGAACAAAACAAAAAAAATGACAGGATGGTTGTACTGAAATCGATCCATAGATCAGTCTATTGCTGGCTTTAGGTGAAACTTTTAAGAACATAAAAGTCCCACCAAAAATGACTTCAGAATAAACGCTGGAATAATAACTGTAAATATGTGCTTACTTTCCTTTTAAAGCGGAGTTCCACCCAAAAGTGGAACTTCCCCTCATTTGTCTCCTCCCTCCCTGGTGCCACATTTGGCATCTTTCGAGGGGAGCGGATACCTGTCTTTGATAAGTATTCTGTTCCCACTTCCCGGGAGCCACAGCCGCAGCTGTTAACGTCACTGTTTGGCTCCCTTCTCCTTCCCCTGCTGCTGGGCCAGTAGACGAGAGGAGCGTAACCTCGTGCATGCGCAGTGGGGTTCCCGGCGTGAAGCCGTAAGGCTACATTGCCGGGTTCCCCTACCCACAATGGCGGCGGTAGCACCCGACAGCTGATGGAAACACATTGCTGGACTCCAGGACAGGTAAGTGTCCTATTATTAAAAGCCAGCAGCTGCAGTATGTGTAGCTGCTGGCTTTTAATTTCTGCAGGGGTGGACAGACCTCCACTTTAAGGTGTAAGTGAACTCAAAAAGTGAAGATTTTCTATGTTATAGGGAAAATCTTAACTGTGCTTAAGCTTTAGCCTGAAAAATGTACCTTCTGTCTGGAATGCCTCCGAAAAATAGCAATGGCCTTCCTGGTATGTGAGTGTGCCTAGGCAATCCTGTTCTTGCAGCCTCAGTTGTATACAGTCGTGCTCATAAGTTTACATACCCTGGCAGAATGTATGATTTCTTCCCCATTTTTCAGAGAATATGAATGATAACACAAAAACTTTTCTTTCACTCACGAAACGTGTTTGGCGGAAGCCATTTATTATCAATCAACTGTGTTTACTCTTTTTAAATCATAATGGCAACAGAAACAACCCAAATTACCCTGATCAAAAGTTTACATACCCCAGTTCTTAATACCGTGTATTGCCCCCTTTAACATCAATGACAGCTTGAAGTCTTTTGTGGTATTTGTGGATGAGGCTCTTTATCTTCTCAGATGGTAAAGCTGCCCATTCCTCTTGGTAAAAAGCCTCCAGTTTCTTTAAATTCTTGGGCTACCTTGCATGAACTGCACGTTTGAGATCTCCCCAGAGTGGCACAATGATATTGAGGTCAGGAGACTGAGATGGCCACTCCAGAACCTTCACTTTATTCTGCTGACCTGTCATTTATACCTGTAATGGCAGGTCGACTTGGGATTGTGTTTTGGATCATTGTCATGTTGGAATGTCCAAGTACGTCCCATGTGCAGCTTCCTGGCTGATGAGTGCAAATGTTCCTCTAGTATTTTTTGATAACATACTGCATTCATCTTGCTAACAATTGTGACCAAATTTCCTGTGCCTTTGTAGCTCACACATCCCCAAAACATCAGTGATCTACCTCTGTACCTTTTAACATAGGCCTTGTTGACTCCTCTCCAAATATTATGTTTATGGTTGTGGCCAAAAAGCTCAATTTTGGTCTCATCTCTCCAAATGACTTTGTGCCAGAGGGTTTGAGGCTTGTCTCTGTGCTGTTTGGCATATTGTAAGTGGGATACTTTGTGGCATTTGCGTAGTAATGGCTTTCTTCTGGCGACTTGACCATACAGCCCATCTTTCTTCAAGTGCCTCCTTAGTGTGCATCTTGAAAACAGCCACACCACATGTTTTCAGAGAGTCCTGTATTTCACCTGAAAGGTATTTGTGGGGCTTTCTTTGCATCCCGAACAGTTTTCCTGGCAGTTGTGGCTGAAATATTAGTTGGTCTACCTGAATGTGGTTTGGTTTCAACAGAACCCCTCATTTTCCACTTCTTAATTAGAGTTTGAACACTGCTGATTGGCATTCTCAATTCCTTGGATATCTTTTTATATCCCTTTCCAGTTTTATACAGTTCAACTACCTTTTCCTGCAGATCCTTTGACAACTCTTTTGCTTTCCCCATGACTCATAATCCAGATACGTCAGTGCAGCACTGGATGAAAGATGCAAGGGTCTGTCAGGAGTCCAGAAACTCATTGACCTTTTATACACACACACTAATTACAAGAAAACTGATCACAGGTGAGGATGGTTACCTTTAATAGCCATTCAAACCCCTTTGTGTCAACTTGTGTGCATGTTATCAGGCCAAAATCACCAGGGTATGTACATTTTTGATTAGGGTCATTTGGGTAGTTTCTGTTGCCATTATGATTTAAAAAGAGTAGACACAGTTGATTGATAATAAATGGCTTTAGCCAAACACTAACCATGAGTGAAAGAAATGTTTTTGTGTTATCATTCATATTCTCTGAAAAATGGCCAAGAAATCATAAATTCTGCCAGGATATGTAAACTTATGAGCACAACTGTATCTATGTGTAGCACCCTGGGGTTTAGTCAGGGAGCTCCTCACCAAATCCCTTGTCAGGAGTAGCTACTGTAGCTACGGGCTGCTAGGCTGGAGATTGGGCCTGTCCCAGGGGGTATCAGGCTGCCAGGCTGTGTGAGGGCCTATCCAGAAGTAAGAGGGCAGCGTAGGGTTGGGACTGCGGCTTGCAGTCCAACCAAAAGTGACGGTTCTGTTGGCCAGAGAACCTGTCAGTGGTTGGAAGTAGAAGGGAAGCTGTTGCCACCAATCGCCTTTACCAGGCACCCCAGTGAGTAACTGAAGCAAGTATCGGAGCAGTATTCTCACCGAACGGGCACGGTGGAGAATCGGGAAACTTCAGGCGGTGGTCAAGTCAGGGACCCAACCAGCGGAGGTGACCCTTGCAGAGCAACCTTTTGTGTCAAGCTAGGGACCGAGCCGGTCAACAGGGGTAAAGATTGAAGGTATCTGAAGTGCCAAGCTAGGGACCCAGCAGGGAAGTGTGGGTGACGCTTGAGGGAGATACCACCGCAAAAGCCTTGAGGAGCTCATGGGATTCAGAGTTAGTAAATCAGAGGGTACAGTGAGAGACCAGGAGCTCAAGGGGCTGAAGAACCACAAGGAGAAGTTGTAGTACATCTCAGAGAACTGTTACTTTGAGTTGGGAACTGTTTAAGTACTGTTACCATAGGAGACAGCAATCCTGCACGTGCAGAAGTTGGACATTGCTGGGGCCTTTCCCTGTACGGCTGTTCTTTTGAAGTCTTGGGGTCTGCCATTAGAAATTGCAACTACTTAAGGGTGTCCTGGCCCTAACCCCCTTTCTCCTACAAAATATAAAAAGGACTGTCAAAGAAATAAACCTCTTTTACATCCAAGAAGTGTCTGGCGCCCAATGACTTTTACCACCTTTGCACCCACTATACCTCACAACCCACCACTTATTGAAGAATGTCGGTTAACATTGGCCTTGAAGGTTCCCATTATACTGGAAGAGGTCAAAGATTCTGCTATATACAGTGTGAGATCTAAGGCACTGCTGCTTCTGACTACTTATCTAGAACACCTGTAATGGGATTTTGTGATGTCACTATTATTTTTCTCTCTGTTTTCCTTGCTCGTAGGCTTTGACATGAGAAAACAAAGCCCTTCATGATGACCACTTCCACATACAGTCCACACAGTGCAGTAATGCAAAAGAGATCAGCTGTAGGGAGACCACAGACAATATTGACAACTAATCCTTTGCCTTCTGCCTGCCTTTTTTAGGCTTAACTTTCATAGTTCAGTTCCTGCTTAAAGCAAATGCAAACCTATAATGTTAAAGGAATCAAAGCGATAAAAATGCATGTATAAACTAATATACATGTATATAGTCTTGTGGGTATGGTACAATGGTGCAATTGGCACAAAGACGCAACACATGATTTTACAGAAATAACAAAATTAGTCAGTGAATGCAGTTTTTAAGAGAATCTGTCTTAATAATAAAAACTGCTGCAAGTAAAAAGTGCAGGCACCAAGCAGTAGCCTTCCAAACCCTTCCATAAGAGCTGAATCTCTGGTGTTTCTAAAATGCACAGAAACAATGCTACTTGACAGTGCCAAATGTAAATCTGCCACTTCCTGACTACTTCAATATGAAGTAAGGTTACAAACCAGCATCATGAAGCCTCTGTGGATCCCTAGAAAGAAAGGCTAGTGGTGGCTGTTTGGTTGCTGCTTCATAAAGTTTTTAAAATCACAATGGCCAGGCCCAGCTGCAGGAAACAATCACAAGTAGCTCCTGATCCACATGATTGCTGACTACATTGGGTCCAGGGCTAATGTGGGCACTATGAGTAGTGAGGACACCATGGACTACTCCAAGGTCCAAAATGGACCACTGGCCAGAGCTTGCACAGTAACCGCTGAAGTATCCAACTTGCCCTGCAGTCAGTGTGCTATCTGAGAGGGCCTACGGCCCAGCAGGACTTTTATTATGGAGAGATGGATCCACTGTCCGCTGACAGTGTGGGCTGGCTTGTATTTATTAAGATGAACTAGTCATAAATTACCAGTGACTTTAATTCTCCTGCTGCTGATGCTGCAAACTAAGCTTTTCAGTGTCATCCAGACCACCTAAAAAAAAGCTATTGATATCGGTCACCATTACCTACTCCTGCACCTCTTCTGCCATATTCTGGTCCTCCATACTGTAAAGAACAATTTATCCACAGCTTGATTTCAGCTCCAACATTTCCAATGCTTGCCTCATGTTAAATCCTGCATCACTTCCAAAATTTGATTTCAGCTACAACATTTCTCATTTTTGCTGTAGGGTAAGTCCCATATTGTGTCTAAAAGCTTGCTGTCTATTCTGGTGTTTTGGTTCTATCCTGTCACTGAGAAATATTTTCTCCTATTGTCTCTAAGATAATATACTGTAATGTTTTAACAAAATAAGTGATTGGAAGAATGATTAGATGGGCAGTAACTGTGACTTGCAGTTTACTAAACAGGTTAGAAGCAATCATGAGAAAAGAATACACCCCAACTGCAGAATAATAAAAAACAGGTTCAGAATGGCCAAGAATGTGGACAAACTGCAGAGTAATGAAACCTGCACAAACTCAAAGTGAACGCACAAAAATGTCTCTGTGACTTAATCAAGTGAAACATGTAGTTGCATAGCAAAGTCTGTAGAAGATGCTATAACAGGAGAGAGGCACTACTGTAAAAACAAAATACAGACAGCTACTTGTGATAATCCTCAAAAACAGGGTCCCTCACAGTGAAGTCCAGAGGAGCTCTGGTATAAAAGGTAAACAACTGGAATGATTCACAGACAAAAGACCACCCCACTGGAACTGGAGTACTCTGGTAGCAAATAGGGAGGGGCTCTAATTTTTATTACAAGGTAAAACCTGCCTCGTTTCTCCTTCCTAAATTGCAGGCCTAACAAAGTTGCTTACATACTATCCAGCCACTAAAAAATATAAATGGCTGATGCCTCTCAATTAATATACTGTCATTTTTATTTCAATACCAAATGTATCTCTTCTCTTCCTAGTAAATTGCAGCTTAATGAAGGTGCTTACATATTTTCCATCCACTATAAATATTTGTGGCTATTGTCTCTCAGATAATATATTCAGTTTATTTCAGGACAAAACCTGCCTTGTTTCTTACTCTTTCTTTGTGCTCTAACAAAGCCCATACTGTTCAGCCACTATAAACAGTTATGGCTGTTGTCTCACAGATAATGCGCTCTAATTTGCTGCATTCATACTGTCCAGCTATTATAAAATATTTGTAACTCTTTTTTTCTCTCCGATAATACACTGTAATTTGCATGTCAAGATAAAACCTGCCCCATCTCTCCCACTTTTTTTGCTGCCTAACCAAGCTGCTCTACATACTGCCCGGCCTCTATAAAATATTTGTGGCTATTGTCTCTCAGATAATATTCTTTCAGTGTTATTGCAAGAAAAAAAAAACATCATCGTCTCTTACTATTTGTCGCTGACCAATTTCTACAAAAAACATACCTGAAGTCTATATTTTGGGAACAATTGGTGATACCTTAATGGAAGGAGTGCAAGGAATGTGGGGGTTTTGTGAACTATAACATTTTATTAAACGTTTAGGACAATGCAGTGTTGTACTGCAAAATAAAACTGTTGTGCCATTGGGCAATTTGTAACAGGCTGAGTACTTTGGCTTTAATCTTTAAGATTACATCTTCCTATAGTTTTTAGACCTGTTATGGCTGCTACCCCTACCCGTCAATTCAGGTCTACTACCATTTGATGAAAATCAGGTTTTGCAGCCTAACTAAAAGAGCCACTTTTTCAAGTTTTAATCAAATTGGGTAAGCCAAGCTAACTGTAAAAGTTAAAACATCAATTACACATTCAAAATATGTGCTGCCAGTGTCCTGAGCCTGTCTTGAAAATACCACTGTTCTGTAACACTACCCACAGCTTAATAGCATCCCTTCCTATGTAATTTAAAGGATTGATGTTATTTTCTTGTCACCTTCGAAACATCATTTAAGATTCCTCCTCCCATTCTACTACATTTTTTAAATGTCTCTAAAGTATGTCCTTTTTTGGCAGCACCCTGAAATGTTGTTTAATCTTTTTTTTTTTTACATTTCTGCAGTTGCTTTCTGGTTTCTGGCCTGGGCCAAAATTATGCCATACATTCCAGGAGTCTTCGGGAGGGGAGGAGGGGAAGAGGGGGTGCAAGTATGCCCTCTTGCCTGCATGTCTGAGCCAAGGGCAGATGGGTTCCAGGAAGTAAATGCTACAGGAATCACCTGCCCTTACTCAAGATGGCCATGGCTAGAAATGCTAGGGGGTGTTTTTCATAGTGATTTCTCAAGAAAACGAAGTATGGAGACATGGGTGGATGGGCGAGTTTGCATTGAATAGAAAAAAGGAAATAAAGCGTTTTCAGTTTGTAATGCTCACATGCAGTTAAGTTCCTCTTTGAAGTGTTACTAAACCCAGGACCCTGAATTCACTATATCTGGTCTCCCAGAGTACACAGAACATGGAAATGCAATTATTTTAGTAAATATAAACTGCTAAATGCCCTTTTCCATCATAAGTATATAGCAATCGTGTGACTTCTATCAGTGTCTGGTTAAAGCTTGTAAGAGGAGTTTTCATTTTACTCCGACTGTCCTCTGAGGCTGCAGGACTCATGACCCTCTCTCTGGACAGTACTGATTGGCCCTGTGCTGATCACATGCACCCTCCCACACAAAAAAAAAAACTCTCTAGCAATACACATCAAACTGAGCATGTGCAGAGTGACTCCAAAGGCTCTGTCTTATCAGGAGATAGATTGGGGACTGTGGAAGAAGGGAAGGATCAGAAAATACAGGATCAAACAACCTTTTTACACAATTTGGAGGTTTAACCCCTTAGGTTCCACAGTGAGTATAACAAGCATGCTTTACTGCATATACACACTGATTTTACTGTTGTGAGTTTAATAACATTTTAAGTTCCCGTTCCTGAGTTTCATCTGGCTTAATACCATAGGACACATTTTGTACTTGGTTTTCAGTACGCTAATTATCCAGCCATTGTAAAAATGTATATGCAGCTCCCATATGCTTAGAAAAGTTTGATCATGTACCTAATGGGTCTAAAGTGCTTTATATCAGAGTGTTAACTGTTAGTTTCAATCCAGCACTGCCTGTCCTTGTTGGTACAAGCTGCCTTGTTTTCGGCCTGCACTTTCCCTGGTTATTGTAACCCTATCCCTACTCTGAGCCTCTGTTTTATGTGTAACATGTTGTTTCCTAAAGTTACTGAGCTCGTCATCCCTTGATCATTGCATTAGCTTTACCAACACACCAACTCTTTTTTTGCCATTTCATTAAAAGTCCCATAAAGGTAGTTTTTAAATCCTTGCGGTTTTAAGTTGCTTTTCTGCCCAAGTTTTGGGATCAGGCACAGTGACATTAGCTGCAGATCACAAGCACCTAGTACTTTAGAAAGCAAGTGTTTTTTATTCCTGCTTTCAAGCTGAGATGAAAGATTGTAAAAGCTTTTTCTTTTTTTCCTTGGGGAATTAAAGCTTACAAACGTTCCTGTGTCCAGCCATCGTTTTACTACTCGGGGAAAATATTTAAAGGGTAGTTTTCTTCCTGTATTGAGCTACAACTTTAATAAATGGTGTCTGTCAGCTACTTAATTCTCATCATACTTTATTTTGATCTGCTTGTGTATTTAAGATGTTGGGGAGAGTGTGTTTTCATGAACTGTGCACACCGGAACTCTGCTTAAAGCCAGATTGTAACTTTTTTTTTTGTTTTGTATATATAGCAAAAGTAGAGGGACGGCTGCCAAAAATTCCTTGTAAGTCTATTAGCTTCTTAGCTCTCTGTATTAACATCTGTCTTTACTAAATGGTTATAGGGCCTTAAACACATAATACAGTGCATGACGAATGCCAGGAGGGGAACATTGTCAGCCATGGCAGTGTTTTTATTTAAAGGAAGATTAAAATGAAATTTACATATTCTTAAAAACAAAAGAGGCTATAAGCTATAGAAAAAAAAAATGCTAAATTTTGGGTATTTTTATGTTTTAATCCCCATTGACACAAAATTTTAAGCCTGTATCAAATCTCCAGATCTACAGATATAGTCCTTATTAACTACTGTTTTGTGGCAGTTGAATGATGTTGAAGAAAAAATGGAATGCATTATGTAATTTCCCTTTAACAGTTGCTGGCTCCCATAAATTGTGATCAGCTGCCAGTTAAAGTAGACATGAACATAAACAGTGAGGATTTCCTTTCCTATAGGGATTTATTTATTTATTACAGGTACTTATATAGCGCTGTCAATTTACGCAATGCTTTACATATACAGTTAGGTCCATATATATTTGAACACAGGCACAATTTTCATACTTTTGGCTCTGTTTGCCACCAGAATAAAATTAAAACAAAACAATCCAAATGAATTTGAAATGCAGACATTTAGCTTTAATCAAGTGGTTGAACAAAAATATCAAGTACAAATGTTATGAATTTGCAACTATTTTTATACATACCGTATCTCCCCCCCCCCCCCATTTTCTGGGGCTCAAATGTAATTGGACAAATTAATATAATCATAAATAAAATGTTAATTTTTAATATTTTGTTGAGAATCCTTTACTGGCAATGACTGTCTGACATCTGGAACCCATGAACATCACTAAAGACTGAGTTTCCTCCTTTCTGATGCTTTGCCAGGCTCTAACTACAGCCGTCTTCAGTAGTTCTTTGTGGGTCTTTCTGCCTTTAGTTTTGCCTTCAGCAAGTGAAATACATGCTCAATTGGGTTGAGATCAGGCGACTGACTTGGCCATTGCAGAATATTCCACTTCTTTTCCTTCAAAAAGCCCCTGGGTTGCTTTTGCAGTGTGTTTTGGATCATTGTCCATCTGTACTGTGAAGCGCCGTCCTATCAACTTTGCTGCATTTGGCTGAATCTGGGCTGACAGTATATCTCTAAACACTGCAGAATTAATCCGGCTGCTTCTGTCTTCTGCCACATCATCAATAAACACCAATGACCCAGTGCCACTGGAAGCCATGCATGCCCATGCCATCACACTGCCTCCACCATGTTTTACAGATGACATTGTGTGCTTTGGATCATGAGCTGTTCCAAGCCTTCTCCACACTTTTTTCTTCCCGTCATTCTGGTACAGATTAATCTTAATTTCATCCGTCCAAAGAATGCTTTTCCAGAACTGGTCCAGTGGAGACAAAGGCAGCAATAACATCTGGCAGATGCTCTAAACCTTAAAGAGTAACTCCACTTTAGTTGAGAAAAAAACATTCCCCCTGGGTGTTTAATGTACATTGCAGGAATTTTAACAAATTTTGTAGCAGATTCCTACCTTTGTTGCTGTGAAGAAATAACTTTGTTTCACCAGACTGATTGCATTCTCATTCTGAATCGGAGAGTCTGGTTCATTATTAATCAGCTGATTTCTGTGTTCTGTGAAGAAAGCTACAGCGTCTGCGTCCCTTTAGAAGTGAATAAACCCTGGGGAGTATCTCACCAAAACTCACCTTTATATTGCTGGGGGTGCCTAAAATCTGACTTAGTGCAGGATTCTGGGAAAATCAGTGAGCCAATCAAGCAAACAGGAAATTACATTTCTGCTGGGGTTCTGTATTTGACATCACAGCAACTGCAGATTGAAAAGAAATGGTATTTTTAATAACATTAGATTACAAAATGACTTGTGTAACAATTGTACAGTATATGATAAATTATTTTTTTTTTATTTACTATCTTTTTTCCATAAAAGTGGAGTTACCATAAATATTTACCTTGTCCCATCTATACCCATAGAATGCCAAAACCAAAGGACATCATTACAGTTTAATAAAAGTATATACATCAATAAATGACTGAGGTCATTTTAAAATAATGTTTGAGCACAGAGGAAGCGTGTGTGATTTTTGTGTGATTTTTTTTTTTTCTGATATCAAATTGTGAAATTTCATTTTGACGCCTCGCTCTTAAGTGACTCATATTCTGTCCTGACATGACCACATTTGGGTAAAAGAAGTCTAATTTTAGTTCAGCACCTTTATGCAGTTTTATCACTATTCAGAAATCAGTAACATTTCTTATAATCTTTATTGTCTACAAATCCGTGTTGTGTAAGCTCTTTTTGCACAGAAACAACCAACGGGGGGGGGGGTGATGAAAAGGGAATTAGTCATAAGTGTAGGAACGAATGGAGGGTAGTTAAAAGGTAGTATATATTACTAATCCGTGTAACCGGGAACCCGGACCCCGGAAGGTGCCAAAACGCTACCAATCGGCGGCACGTGACGTCACTGGGTCTGGCTCCCCGCACTATGCGTACGTCATAACGTTGACGGCGCATGCGTGCATCGCCTCAAGTCAGATGGGCAAACGGCCCAAAACAAAGGAAATACAAGTGGGAGGCGACCTTCCCGAAGAATGGCTGAACCCACCAGGGGAGTCACATGACCACCGTTAAAAGGGAAACAGAAGGCTCAAGGGGACCAGTTAGCTAAGGGTATGGGGTAAACAAAAAACAAACAATATCATAAACATAACCCATCACAGATAGAAAAACAATTACTTATGAGGTAATACAAGGGAATGGTGGAAGATTAAATCTGCACGAAATTAATACAAATAGTTCAAGAAATATTAGAATTAAAAACAAAAACACAAATGTAGTCTGGCGGGTTATCCAACTCAAGACAGGGGAGATGAAATGTATTTGAATGATTTGCTGAAAAAATTAGTGAGCCAAGGGGAGTTTCCGGCAACTAGTCAACGGGAACACAAAAAACAAAGGTTATGTAACTCCCCTGGTGGGCTCAGCCATTCTTTGGGTAGGCCGCCTCCCACTTGTATTTCCTTTTGTTTTGGGCCGTTTGCCCATTTGACTTGAGACGATGCGCGCATGCAGGTCAACGCCATGACGTACGCATAGTGCAGGGAGCCAGACCCGGTGACGTCACACGCCGCTGATTGGTGGCGTTTTGGCACCTTCCGGGTTGGGGAGCTCACTTAATGGGCTTCGGCCCATCAGTGAGCATTGCGGACATTGAGACTTTGGCCACTCTTACCAAGGTGAGATTTATACCTACTGACCTGTTAAAGGCTTTTTCCTTTATTGACAAATTTTTATTTACAGACTGGACTATCTTGATTGCACAGGCTGTTAATTTCGATCAGCAGATCTGCTCAGTGCAGCGCCGTATAAGTTTTTTTTACCTCTGACGCTAGTAGCCCAAAGACGCTACCTTACAAACTGCTAAGCCAGCATGATCAGTCCCTGTTATACCTCGCCTTTGGTTGTGAAAAAAACAGTAGGTCCTTAAGTGCTAGAACTGACAACCATTGAAAACCATTGTCATGTCATAAAAATATTTCAAAAAATGGCTAGAACCCAGTGCAGCTGCTAACTCCTGGAGGGAGGACTTTGACAAAGTGCAGGCACGTGAAACATGTTAGTCATGGTCGCCACGGCAACACAATGGAGCTTGCGATCCGCCCAGCATTTGGTTTCTCCTCACTTCCGGCTCTGATCATGTCCTCCGGCCCTCGGATTCACCGAGTACCATCCAGAGCGCTGTTCAGGAAGCCAGGTCTCAGCTCGGCTGGTCATCCAGCCCGACTGGTGGAATCCTTTGACGCGATCTACAAGAAACCTCCTGGTCACAGTGAGTCGGATATTCCATGTCTAGCCACCTGTTGCACTCCAGAGAGCGTTGTCCCTCCCAATTCCATTTTTGTGCACACTGAATTTACAGAGTCCACTACTGAGGATTGATACATAAAGCACACTTGCTGACATTAACCCTTTGTTATCTGGAGTTACGGCGGCATCGCTTACACTATCATTCGGAGTACTTCAATCCTGACAGTGACTTGTTTTTAATCAGTTTGATTTTATCTTTTTATTGTCAGTTGGTGTTATTTATTCTTGATGTGCATCCAATAAACGAACTTTGGTTGTGGCCCACCCTGGTGATTATGATCTGGCCCCCTTCCAGTCTGTCAGGAGGGGTGGGGGTGCGGGTGAGTGGCGTTAATTTGCCGCCGCCCACCCCCCCCCCAAAATATTTAGCACCAGCCTCCCCTGGTAAGATTAAAGAAAAATCTACTCACTTTCAGTCTGTAACACTTTACCAAGGTTGACTGTTATTAAGGTACTTGGACCCAGTCTGTTGTGTCTAAAGCTGGCTGTAGATAAAAAATCATCCAGTTCAGCAAGGACCAGCCAAATTCTAATCCAATTATGTTCCTGTTTGAGAGAAGTTCCTCTGTCAGAATACAATAGTGCAATCGGGAGAATTCCCCCATCTGCCTTAATTGTGTGGCTAGAGGAAGCAGTTGGAAGGTGATTGCAAAAAATGTAGTCATGGCCAACTTTAGGAGCGTGTAATGAGAAGACCAACTTACTGCCATGCAAATTGTTTCCAATGATACGCTAGCATGTACTGAACAAGAAGTTGTAATAGTACTTATCGAGTGAGCCTTTACCACTATAGGAGGATCCTTTCCAACTGCCCTGTGTGCCCTTTGTATGACTTTTCACAATCCATGCTGCTAGATATTTGGATGTAGCCTGTGGTTGCAGCAAAGAAATTTGCTCTGTGTATGGCTTGCCTAAGTCTGCTAAAAATGCAGGTAGAGTCCATTCATTCACCAGATCAAAAGACATTATTCAATCGGGAGCATCATCCTGTAGGATTAAAGGGCTCACAAGACAACATGTTTTAGTCAGGCCATACACGTAGCAAATTTTTTTTCTGCAACCACAGACATTGTTGAGAGGGGCATTCTATCCGCCAAGCCATTGTATTCTCCCGGCGGAGAGGAAGGAGAAGCCATCCCTGCCAAGAGAAGACAGTGAATATTGCTAGCGACTACACCAGCCGCTACCGATCATCAAATGTAGAATACGGCAGACTGGTTGAAAGTTGATCGATCCATCAACTTGGTACATTAAGCTTGGCCATACATGGTTGAAATCTCAGCCGGTTCCTCCTGAAGTGGCTAAGATTCTAACCATCTATGGTTGGCCTAAGACAAAAGATAAATCCCTCTGGGAGGAAAACGTTTCTTTTCAGTGATCACATCTTCAACTTTAAGGAATTGATTTACTGGGGACTCATTTGTCCATCTAACTTTGGTGACAGCTTTGGTGTCAGCTGAGAGTCATACTAACCCTTTAATCAAAATAGTAGCTCTAATTATATTTATATTTTGAAAATTAAGTATATAGAAAGCTTTCATAACTTGCAGCAAGCTGATTGATAGCAGATGCTCTTTTTAGATATTTTAAAGTCAGGATTGTCAAACATTGGAGCAGCTCAGAGGCATGGTCACCAGGTCCATTTTCACTCTTGCCATTTTTTCTTGTGATTTATTCATTCTAATCAGAATTTGAAAGTTCCAATGACATTAATGCACCTTATAAAATATAAAGAATCTGGCAGACCAGTGAAATAAATAATATATCAACTCCTAATGTACTGTAAGCTTTCATTTTTATGATTCATTACCTGTTAAGATGTCATAAAAGTTGTTTCCTATTTTAGATTTTTTTTAATTAGCCTACAAATATTTAGTTAACCTAAAGCATATCACAAGGTTTATTTTTACTAATAATTGATGCTGTTAGTGTAATTTTTTCTTCTGTATTTGAAATCTTGGGTATAATTTGACTAACCTTTCCAGCAGACATTATTAAATAATAAACACTGTGTCAGATCGGTTTCCGTAGAGCTTAAACACGATTTATATATTCCAAAGGCAATGTTTAAATTTCCCCAAATTGTGCACCATTTTTTTTCCTTCAAGTTATTTTCTAGCTACTTATTATTTTAGTTGATTGGTCTAAATATGACTTATTAAAGCTATTAAAGAGTATGTCAAACCAAAATAAAATATGTCTGTATGCAAAAAGGTTCAGTCATCCAATGCCTTTTAATACTTCTTGGGGACTCCAACAGAGATATTTCTGCATCTAAGTTTCCAGCTCCACCTAAGCAAAACATCACAGGTTGAATTTATATGGTTATCCCAGCACTTTATTTGGCTGTAGATGCAGCTGAAAAAGGTTAGAACCTTTGTTAGGTTTTTTACTGTTGTAAAAGGAAAGGAGATTGAGGAAGAAATTTTCTCTTACTTTACAATGCAGTCATCAAGACAGGAAGTCATCAGAATTTCTGATGGCATATGTGTCCCTATTGTGAACATCTTCATGTCCTGTGTGGTCAGCAGGACAGGAATAATGGTGAAATCTCTCCAACAGAGACAAAGATGGTGATAAAAATAAAACATTATTACAACATTATTCCAACACTTTCTGACTATAATAAAAAAACATATATATATATATATATATATATATATATATATACACAGTATATATACAGTGGGGAGAATAAGTATTAAATACACTGCCGATTTTGCAGGTTTTCCTACTTAAAAGGCATGTAGAAGTCTGTAATTTTTATCATAGGTTCTCTTCAACTGTGAGAGACGGAATGTAAAACAAAAATCCAGAAAATCGCATTATATGTTTTTTAAGTAATTAATTTGCATTTTATTGCATGTGCAGCGCTGGTAGATTTGCAATCTACCGCATGTTAGGTAAATTTAGTAATTTGTGTGTTAGGAAGTTTAAGTTTGCCTTTGTTCCAGCTTGGCTGATGTTGTGTGTGCTTCCGTGCTGACCGGTCGGTGTCGCTGTTACCACTGGTCAGTGTTGGAAAGGCAACCTGTTGAAGCGTATGGATGCTCTTCTGTCCCGGAGACAACTCGGTGGAGGTGGTCGGGCGAGGGTATTTATGGGACAGATGCCATATTTTGGGGTTCGTTTTTCAGCCACCTGCTGGCCCTCCTGGCCGACAGGTATGCATTAAGGAGCTACTTCGTGGTCCTCCGTTCCGGAGGTCCACGATACTGCGGCGCAGGGGTGGGTCCAGAGGCTTGTCTGGGGCCTACCACCGCGGCCGAGGAATGGTCCTGAGCTGTCGGTCCTGTGTGACGAAGCTGGACAACCGAGGAGATCCCAGGGGAGGACCCGTCTTGGAGGGATCACGCAGAGTGCTGGTCTATAGAGGGGCCTGGTGACTCGGTTGGAGAACGTATCCGAAAGTAACTATACAGCATAGTGTTGCCGGGTCGGCTTAAAGGTTCAAGCACTGTGACTGACATTCATTTCAGAGAATCTGATACATCCTGTGGCAGAGGATCGTACGGGTTTTGTTCCCAAACAAGTCTGTGGCAGAGACTTTGATTCGTGCTGCGTACTGGCTGCTAGACCGGTGAGAGAGGCCTATCCAGACGAGCAAGGAGTGTGTCCCACGAGGGGAGCGCATTCCATATAGTATCTGAATTCTACCAGGACGTTTGTCAAAAGAACCCTACAAGAGGATATTTGAGTTTCTTCTGCAAGTTTCCTTTCCACCTCTTTCCTGCTATTTCCTAAGTCGTTTGTTTAATAAAGCATTGAAAACGTACTCCAGTGTTGGTGCGTGTGTCGTCCAGAAGTAAACTCAACTGAACCCTAGACCCGGTGCCGGTCAAACAGAGGGAAGCAAAGTGAAGGTAACAGACCCGCTTAAACCAGCAGCTCCACCGAGAGTTATTGCTACACATGACATAAGTATTTGATCACCTACCAACCAGTAAGAATTCCGGCTCTCGAAGACCTGTTAATTTTAATTTAAGAAGCCCTCCTGTTCTCCACTCATTACCTGTATTAACTGCACCTGAGCATGCGTGAACTATTGTGTGATGGACTTGTGTACACACGCTCAGACTTTCCGACAACAAAGTGAAGTTGGCAGAAAATTTGAGAACCTGCTCTCCAACATTTGTGGGTGGAAATATCGACAGCAAATGTTTGATGGAGCATACACACGGTCGGACTTTCTGACAACAAGCTCACATCGAACATTTCCCATCGGAAAGTCCGACCACGTGTACGCGGCATTACAGCTTAGTCCTAATCCTGCATACCCCAGCCAATATGTAAGCTCCTCTTGAGTCCACTTCAGGGGAACACCTACTAATGCTACAATTATAGAGAAGCATATGTCCTAATTTAATGGTTCATTTGGTATCCCAACTTCCTCTCTCCCTGCCCTAGTTCCCCCCTTTTTTTTTTTTCAAGAGAACTGTAGGCTGTTAATTACAGTTAATATTGTTATCAATATTCTATGTAGCTCTACTCCCGAAGGAGCCACTCTGATTCACTGGTTCTTTCCTACAAAGTGCAGAGGCAGCAAGGTACACAGCAAAAGTCCATTCACTCCAGCTGTCTAAACAGTCCAGGGATTTGTCTTTTTTGTAGTTTATTTGCTGGTAGAAACTTGGAAGGGGTGAAGTGAGATACTCCAAAATGACTGACAAATAGCAATTCAAGGACAATCTTCTTAAGTGAATATGAATATTGAACAGTCTATTCCCTCACAGCTGAGGACCATTAGATGGGATGCAGAACAAATATAGCTAGTTAAGTTCATGGCTAAGGACCATGAAGTAGCTTAGCACAAATACAGCTAGTAGGGTTCATAACTTGGGACCACTTAGTAGCTTAGCAAAAATACAGCTAGTAGGGCTCATGGCTGGGGACCATGAAGTAGTTTATCACAAATACAGCTAGCAGGGCTCATGGCTGGGACCATGAAGCAGGTTAAAGGTTCAGCACAGAAAGAAGGCTTTACTCACTGGTATAGTCCTGGTAAAGGATTAGTTGATAGATACAGCTTGTTGAAGAGCAATTCAGTGTCCAGTCTCATGACTCCAGACGCAAGCAGCCCCTGTCCTCCTCTGCTCAGCAATCCATCTCATCAGGGGGAGAAGAGACAACCTCCTCAGGGCTCCAAACTATATAAAAGTTCTCCCAGCCACCACCTTGGCACACCTCTCCAGGAATTGGCTGGGCCATGCTCAATATTCCGTCCATTCATTTAAATTCTCCCTCCTTATACTCTAGAAACTTCTTCCAAATGCAGGGGGAAGCAATGAAACTCACAGCCAGTGCAAGCCTCAGCAGACAAATCTAAAAAATCATTGCTCTTCCGGCTAAAGCAGGAGCCCAAACCTAAATCTTCCTAGAAGCCTAACTAGGAGGGTGCTACCGCTACTGTACATCATTGGGAAGTTTTTAGTACTCATTTTTTGCACCACTCCTGTTTTACTGATCGTTGTATAAGTGCTGAATTGTGTACCTTTTTGTACCTTATATGTACAGTATGTTAAAAAAAGTACCTGTTGAAAAAAAATTAAATTTTGACTTAATGTACAGTTTACCAGCAGTAGAGAAAATGAGGTCTCATGCCATGTCAGACACGACTGTGTTGTGTAAGGGCGTGGATGTAAATCTCAGAGCTGGATGGACAGATATACAAATCCTTTGGCAGTTTAAACAGCTGCCATCTATTTCATATGTGTATTTAGCTGGTTATTTGGAGTTCAGCTTTTAATTAACATGACTAAGAAATGGCAGCAGAAACCTACGAGCCATAGGAAGACCGTCTGTATTTAGTACATAAAAATGTTGACATATTGTGCTATATTTTGTTTCTTTGTGATTCATCTTTAAATAGATTGGAATCGTTCCTATGCCTGCTTGTAGTCAGGTAGTGGTTACTGCTGCTCCAGCGGGAAGTTAGGTGTTAATTGTAATTCCCCGGTCCTGTGTGATATAAAAGGGATGGAGGTCCGGATCCAGACGGAGATGGTGGAGAGATGGTGCGGAGAGAAGTAAGGGGAAAGAGAAGAAGATGATCAGTTTAGATCTGGTCCACCTTGCTACTCTCACCTGATGCCATTACTGGAGTCTGGATGGCCAGTATAATGTCGCAGTCAGAGCTACATTCCAGAAATGGACTCAGCCAGTATTGGACTTGAAAAGATATGCTAGGGCAGCTACAAGCCTGAAGTTAGGGACTAGGGATGTTAGGAAACATTGCCACTTCTTTTGGACTGTCGATTGTCACTGTCATCATGTTAACTTATTCTTCAAATAAAATGTTTGAAACTTTGCTTTTGTCTGGTCTGAAGTTATTCAAAGGGTGCAATGCAAGTTACCTGCACACATAGTCTATAGCAGGGATATGCAATTAGCGGACCTCCAGCTGTTGCAAAACTACAAGTCCCATCATGCCTATGCCTCTGGGTGTCATGCTTGTGGCTGTCAGAGTCTTGCTATGCCTCATGGGACTTGTAGTTCTGCAACAGCTGGAGGTCCGCTAATTGCATATCCCTGGTCTATAGCTTGGGTCACTAAGTACAATGGCTTGCGGTTGTGTTGTGGTGAAATTGATCTCAATGGTAAAGATTTATAGGCGGTGCCATCTGTCGAACTCTGCAGCTCTGAGATAAAATTGTTGCGGCCGCCAGTGTGAAAGAGTCCTCCCTGTTTTGATCAATACCTAAGAATATATAGGAATTCCCTTCCATCAGGTTTTGCTGATGAAGTTTGTTGGTTGTTTTCAGATCAGCCCCTGTACATTTGTGTACTGTGATCTTGTTTTCCACTTTGGTTAACGACTACTTCAAGTTCCTCACCCAAAGGTGGAATTGCATTTGCTTTTAGGCAATTTCCTATCATATCTTGCCATTTTTCTGGCAAAGAATGTAAAGGGATATTTATGTAATGCACACACAGGCAGTAAAGCCTCGTACACACGATCAGATTGTTTGCCAACAAACATGTGGAATTTTGTCCGAATGGCGTTGGCCCAAACTTGTCTTGCATACACACGGCCACACAATTCTTGGCCAACAAATACGAACGTAGTGACGTACTACGTTGTTTTTCAACTCTTTAGTGCCACCCTTTGGGCTCCTTCTGATAATTTCCTGTTAGTAGAAGTTTGGTGACTGTCGATTCGCGCTTTTCATTTGCGCTTTTCATTTCATGCTTTTTATTTCATGCTTTTCAGTTTGCGCTTTTCATTTCGTACTTTACAGTTTGTTTCTGAACGGCCGTTCGTCAACCAGACATGTTGCGGAATCGGAGGAGATAACATGTTATTTATTTTTGGCCTTGGAGTTATTGCTTTGACATAATTTTTTTGGTTGAATAATAATGATTTGATTTGTTATATTTTCTATATTTTTGGATGCATAGAATGCAGTTTTTGGTTAAGTTCTATTGGCAGATAACATGTCTAATTGTATTTGTTTTCTTTTTTAATGCACAATAAAAAAGTTGTGGAGAATAATACTTGGCTATATGTTTTACTTCAAATGACAGTTTGGAAGTAGGAAGTTACATTTAGAAAAATACACAATTGACAAGGGACACCAAAATAGTTGTATCATTGATCTTAAAAACTAGGGGATAATGGTGTTGTGGTAACTTGCCCAAATAAAAAAAAAAAAAAAAAAAAAAAAGCATAATAATATTATTCTTGATATCACTAGAAAAAAAAGCCTTTGAAAATTTGTTTGCAATAACTCCATCAGTATCACCAGCAAAGCAGCTTCATTATTATCCCATTAAAGAAGAAGAGAATTGTGCGCTGCATTTGGAGATTTCATAACTTGCCACGTCACGAATGTTAATTCTCCATTACGGACGCTTCTGCTTCCGAGCATGCGTGTTTGTACTTTGGATTTTTGTCCAACGGACTTGTGTACACACGCTCGGAAAATCCGACAACACACATTTGTCCGCGGAAAATTTGAAAACCTGCTAGCCAAAATTTGTTGGCGGAAAGTCTGACAACAATTGTCCGATGGAGCATACACACGGTCGGATTTACCGGCAACAGCGTGTCATCGAACATTTCTCGGCGGAAAGTCCGATAGTGTGTACGCGGCTTAAGAAACATGACAGAGTCTCTAAGCCTTCCCCACTCTATGCCAAACAAAAGACAATGCACAGGCTGGGTATTCAGAACACTATACTAGCTTCTTTCTTTCTTTCTCTTCTCTCTGGCAGAAGGAGGGCCATAGCACTTTAAACAATAAAGTTCTGAGAAGCTACAGTGCCTCGAAAAAGTATTCATACCCCTTGAAATGTTCCTCATTTTGTCATGTTACTGTAGCAATATGGACTACAAGCATAAAGCACCGTGCCTTTTAGCATTTCAAAGTCTGTCCCTCTAGTGATCAATGTATCTAGTGACATCATATCTGTGTGCCAAATAAAAGGATTGTGAGATGAATAGTCCTCTCGTCAGATAATTGTGTGCCAGGACTACATATCCCAGGGTTCTTTGCTGCCATCTGAAGATTGCTGGGAGTAGCAATAAAAGCAGCAGAAGCACGCACGGAGGTCTCTTCCTCCTGGGCCTGACGCAAGATGGACCTCTCTGTGCAACAGGGAGAGAGAGGGGCCGCAGCCTACCACGCGGAGCATTACTTTCCAACCCGGGGCCTGACTCTGTCGTTCGCTGTCGGACATTGTGTGTGGCCAGCTTCACATAGGGAGATCTAGACAGTGGATCCACTGCAGGAGTGTCGCTATACGAGTTTCTGTTCGGAAGACATCGGAGCGATCTGGTCATTGGTGAGAGGGCAAATTGCTCGACCTTTATCCATTCTTTGTGACAGTTACATTGAGACACTCTGCACAGACATCTTTACTCCAAGAACACTTTACTGCATTATTTGAACACTGTGCTCAGACATCTTTAGTTTTCCTTACTACAAGGAATCTACTGTTCCCACCACATCCAAACGGATTACAGTTAATGAGTTCCAACTAGCCAGTGAAGAACATCAGATCTGCAACGTGGACTTTATTGCCATTACTTATAGAAAGGCCCCTATATTACACTTCTGTAGACCCGCTCTCTCTTTCTAGGATAGCATGTAGGCTGGCCAGGTTCCATCTTTTTATAGTGTGGCAGTATAAGCAGTTAACTGAAACATCCGTCCAAGAGGTAACATTTTCTCTAAAGGAAGTGTACATACAGTGGGGACGGAAAGTATTTAGACCCCCTTAAATTTTTCACTCTTTGCTCTATTGCAGCCATTTGCTAAAATAATTTAAGTTCATTTTTTTCCTCATAATGTACACACAGCACCCCATACTGACAGAAAAACACAGAATTGTTGACATTTTTGCAGATTTATTAAAAAAGAAAAACTGAAATATCACATGGTCCTAAGTATTCAGACCCTTTGCTGTGACACTCATATATTTAACTCAGGTGCTGTCCATTTCTTCTGATCATCCTTGAGATGGTTGTACACCTTCATTTGAGTCCAGCTGTGTTTGATAATACTGATTGGACTTGATTAGGAAAGCCACACACCTGTCTATATAAGACCTTACAGGTCACAGTGCATGTCAGAGCAAATGAGAATCATGAGGTCAAAGGAACTGCCTGAAGAGCTCAGAGACAGAATTGTGGCAAGGCACAGATCTGGCCAAGGTTACAAAAAAATGTCTGCTGCACTTAAGGTTCCTAAGAGCACAGTGGCCTCCATAATCCTTAAATGGAAGACGTTTGGGACGTCCAAAACCCTTCCAGAGCTGGCCGTCCGGCCAAACTGTGGCTGAGCTCCAGCAGAGATGCAGTCGGGAGATGGGAGAAAGTTGTAGAAAGTCAACCATCACTGCAGCCCTCCACCAGTCGGGGCTTTATGGCAGAGTGGCCCTACGGAAGCCTCTCCTCAGTGCAAGACACATGAAAGCCCGCATGGAGTTTGCTAAAAAAACACCTGAAGAACTCCAAGATGGTGAGAAATAAGATTCTCTGGTCTGATGAGACCAAGATAGAACCTTTTTGGCCTTAATTCTAAGCGGTATGTGTGGAGAAAACCAGGCACTGCTCATCACCTGTCCACTACAGTCCCAACAGTGAAGCATGGTGGTGGCAGCATCATGCTGTGGGGGTGTTTTTCAGCTGCAGGGACAGGACGACTGGTTGCAATCGAGGGAAAGATGAATATGGCCAAGTACAGGGATATCCTGGGCGAAAACCTGCTCCAGAGTGCTCAGGACCTCAGACTGGGCCGAAGGTTTACCTTCCAACAAGACAATAACCGTAAGCACACAGCTAAACTAATGAAGGAGTGGCTTCACAACAACTCTGTGACTGTTCTTGAATGGCCCAGCCTGAGCCCTAACTTAAACACAATTGAGTATCTCTGGAGAGACCTAAAAATGGCTGTCCACCAATGTTTACCATCCAACCTGACAGAACTGGAGAGGATCTGCAAGGAGGAATGGCATAGGATCCCCAAATTCAGGTGTGAAAAACTTGTTGCATCTTTCCCAAAAAGACTCATGGCTGTATTAGATCAAAAGGGTGCTTCTACTAAATACTGAGCAAAGGGTCTGAATACTTAGGACCACGTGATATTTCAGTTTTTCTTTTTTAATAAATCTGCAAAAATTTCAACAATTCTGTGTTTTTCTGTCAATATGGGGTGCTGTGTGTACATTAATGAAGAAAAAAATGAACTTAAATGATTTTAGCAAATGGCTGCAATATAACAAAGAGTGGAAAATTGAAGGGGGTCTGAATACTTTCCGTCCCCACTGTATATATATATATATATATATATATATATATATATATATATATATATATATATATATATATATATATATATATATATATATATATATATATATATATATATATATATATATATATATATATATAGTATTATTGTTGTTAAAATATTGTCTTGTGTCTTTTGGAGAAATACTTTTGCTGAGTTGGCGCTGTTGCCTAGAACTCAGCAGATCTATTACCTCCTCTTTGTGACAACTTCCCCTTTTATTGCTTCAAGTAAAATATTAATAGAACCTAAATACATTAAGTTGTCTGATTATTGCCATACAATGATACAAGGATATCTGAACCCAGAGTGTCAGGTGGGTTGGAAAGTTCACCAGGTCATGGCCGTGCAGATGAGCAGGTAATTCTAAGCAGGGGGCTGTGCTACATTACAACCAAAAATAGAAATGTATTTTATTGGGATTTTATGTGATAGACCAACACAAAGTGGCACACAATTGTGAAGTGGAAGGAAAATGAAATTTTTACAAATAAATATCTGAAAAGTGCGGCGTGCATTTGTATTCAGCCCCCCTGAGTCAATACTTTGTAGAACCACCTTTCGCTGCAATTACAGCTGAGAGTCTTTTTGGGTATGTCTCTACCAGCTTTCCACATCTTGAGAGTGACATTTTTGCCCATTCATCTTTGCAAAGTAGCTCAAGCTCTGTCAGATTGGATGGAGAATGTTGGTGAACGGCAATTTTTAAGTCTTGCCACATATTCTCAATTAGATTTAGGTCTGGAATTTGACTGAGCCATTCTAACACATGAATATGCTTTGATCTAAACCATTCCATTGTAGCTCTGGCTGTATGTTTAGGGTCATTGTCCTGCTGGAAGCTGAGCCTCCGCCCCAGTCTTAAGTCTTTTGTAGACTCTAATGGGGCGTACACACGGTCGGACTTTTCGGCTACAAAAGTCCGACAGCCCGTCCGACAAACTTTTGACTGACTTTTGGCGGACTTGCGGCGGACTTTCTAATGAACGGACTTGCCTACATAGGATCACACAAAAGTCGGATGGATTCGTACGTGATGACGTACACCGGACTAAAATAAGGAAGTTGATAGCCAATAGCTGCCCTAGCGTGGGTTTTTTAGTCCGTCGGACTAGCATACAGACGAGCAGATTTCTGGGTCCGGCGGAGTTACGACGTAAAGATTTGAAGCAAGTTCCAAATCTAAAGTCCGTCAGATTTGCGACTGGAAAAGTCCGCTGAAAGTCCAGGGAAGCCCACACATGATCGGATTGTCTGCCGGATTTGGTCCGTCGGCGTCCGTCGTACTTTTGTAGCCGAAAAGTCCGACCATGTGTACGCCCCATAACATGTTTTCTTCTAAGTTTGACCTGCATTTGGCTCCATCCATCTTCACATCAACTCTGACCAGCTTCACTGTCCCCGCTGAAGAAAAGCATCCCCCACAACATGATGCTGCCACCATCATGTTTCACAATGGTGATGGTGTCTTCAGGGTGATGTGCAGTGTTAGTTTTCCGCCACACATAACGTTTGCTTTTAGGCCAAAATGTTACATTTTGGTCCCATCTGACCAGAGCATCTTCTTCCACATGTTTGCTGTGTCCCCCACATGGCTTTTCGCAAATTGCAAACAGGACTTCTTATGGCTTTATTTCAACAATGACTTTCTTCTTGCCACTGATCCATAAAGGCCAGATTTACGGAGAGCACGACTAATAGTTGTCCTGCGGACAGATTCTCCCACCTGAGCTGTGGATCTCTGCAGCTCCTCCAGAGTTACCATAGGTCTATTGGTGGCTTCTCTGATTAATGCTCTCCTTGCCCGACCTGTCAGTTTAGGTGGACGGCCATGTCTTGGTAGGTTTGCAGTTGTGCCATACTCTTTCCATTTCCAGATTATGGATTGAACAGTGCTCTGTGAGATGTTCAAAGCTTGGGATATTTTTTTATAACCCAACCCTGCTTTAAACTTCTCTACAACTTTATCCCTGACTTGTCTGGTGTGTTCCTTGGCCTTCATAAGGCTGTTTGTTCACTAAAGCCACGTACACACGAGCAGAATGTCTGACAGAAAAAGTCAGACGGACCTAGAAATAGAACATGATCTAAATATTTCAGACTGAACCAATTCCTTTCGGGCAAACCGCTCGTCTGTATGCTGTTCCAATGGACCAAAAATGACGCATGCTCTGGAGCAAGTACGAGACGGAAGCTATTGGCTACAAGCTATTGAACTTCCTTTTTCTAGTCCCATCGTACATGTCGTACGTCACCGCGTTCTGGATGGTCGGACTTTGGTTTGACCATGTGTAGGCAAGACCGCTTGAATGGAATTCCGTCGGAGTTCCGTCGGAGAAACCTTCAGAGTTTATTCCGACGGCAAAATCGGTTGTGTGTACAGGGCATAACGTTCTCTAACAAACCTCTGACAGCTTCACAGAAAAGCTGTATTTATACTGAGATTAAATTACACACAGGTGGACTTTATTTACTAATTAGGTGACTTCTGAAGGCAATTGGTTCCAATAGATTTTAGTTAGGGGTATCACAGTAAAGGGGCTGAATACAAATGCACAACACACTTGAAAAACATTTATCATTTTCCTTCCACTTCACAATTATGTGCCACTATGTTTGGTCTATCACATAAAATCCCAATAAAATACATTGACGTTTTTCGTTGTAACATGACAAAATATGGAAAATTTCAAGGGGTGTGAATACTTTTTCAAGGCACTGTACAATCTCATCCAAAAAAGTACCATGAAAAGCCAGCTAAATCTTCCTACATTTATTTCACATTATTTATAGACTAAAGTAAACCAAATGGACTGTCTTGACTAGGGATGGGTGAACGTTTCGGCCCGAGCATAAGTTCAGGGCCTAACTTTAGCTGTTCGGATGTTAGACGAACAAACGGGTAGTTTGTTCAGCCCCCGAACCGACCACAATGCATTGCGGTGCTGAACAGTGTATTGCAAGCCCTGATTGGCTGAGCAATGAAAGCTTCAGCCAATCAGGGCACAGAGCACTGTCAGAGTCATGATTGGACACTGTCATCATGACTTTATCCAATCATGGCTCATTCCCGCCCCACAGTATAAAAGTATTCTTTCAATGGCAGCCATTTTCAGTGTGATTTCGAGGGGAGAGAGATAGAACAGGGCTCTGTTCAGTGCTATCAGTTAGTTAGTGTGCTATACTGTGCTATTTTACTTGAATTTTCAGTGTAGAATATTAGTTTAGTATCAGTCTTGGGATAGTGTGAGTTTAGTGAGGAGTACCGTCATTCAGCTTTGCATAGTGTGCAGCTAGAGGAGGGACAGCTCAGATAGTTTCACTGCAGTGTAGTGAGACCATGTCATTCATACGTACATTAGTGTGGAGTAGGGACAGCTCATATAGTTTCAGTGTAGTGTAGTGAGACCGTGTCAATAATCTTGACATTAGTGTATAGCTAGAGTAGAGACAGTTCAGATAGCGTCAGTGTAGTTGAACATGTCTATTTGATTGTGTTACTGCCAGTTTAACGCCATATAGTTCTGTGTGCATTACTGCCAGTTTAACGCTATATAGTTTTGTGCGTTACTGCCAGTTTAACGCTATTTACTTCTGTGTGCGTTACTGCCAGTTTAACGTCATATAATTTTGCATGCGTTACTGCCAGTTTAACGCCATATCGTTTTGTGTGCGTTACTGCCAGTTTAATGCCATATTGATTTGCGTTTGTTACTGCCAGTTTAATGCCATATTGTTTCGTGCATTACTGCCAGTTTAACGCCATATAGTTCTGTGTGCGTTACTGCCAGTTTAATACCATATAGTTTTGTGTGCGTTACTGCCAGTTTAACACCATATACAGTAATTCTGTGTGCAATACAGCCAGTTTAACGCCATATAGTTTTGTATGTTGCTGCCAGTTTAACGCCATTTACTCCTGTGTGTGTTACTGCTATTTTAACGCCATATAGTTTCGCATGCGTTACTGCCAGTTAAAAGCCATATTGTTGCAGGGAAAATGTCTTTTTTTTGGCTTTATAAATGCAATTATTGCTGCAGCAGATTCTAGACATGGTAGAGATCTGCCACTTTACAGGTAGACTAAGAGGATCCCCTAGAAACTATATTGGAAGGATTTTTTTTATTTTTATGCTTGCACTTTAAAAATCAAAAAATCACTGCTCATTTAAAAATTAAGTTTTTTTTAACTTTTTTTTTATTAATACATGTCCCCCAGGGCAGGACCCGGACCCCTGTAACCATTGTATGCCCACTTGCTTGCATATAAGCCTTCAAAATGGGCACTTTTGATTTGGTGCAAACCAAACAGGGGTCTGTTTGGCCCATCCCTAGTCTTGACTTAAGCACATTTCTAATATTTCTTGAATAGTATTAGCAGCTCACTCATTAATTTGTTTCCTGGAAAGCTTCTTTAACCACTTCCCGCCCGCCCTATAGCGGATTGACGTCCGGGAAGTGGTTGTGTTATCCTGACTGGACGTCATATGATGTCCAGCAGGATAACATGCCGCAGCGCGCCCCCGGGGGCGCGCATCGCGGTGATCGGTGGAGCGGTGTGTCAGTCTGACACACCGCTACACTGATCTTGGTAAAAAGCCTCCGGCGGAGGCTCTTTACCACGTGATCAGCCGTGTCCAATCACGGCTGATCACGCTGTCAATAGGAAGAGCCGTTGATCGGCTCTTCCTCACTCGCGTCTGACAGACGCAAGTAGAGGAGAGCTAATCGGCGGCTCTCCTGGCAGGGGGGGTCTGCGCTGATTGTTTATCAGGGCAGCCCCCCCGCAGATCACCCCACTCGACCACCAGGGATCGCCACTAGGACCACCAGGGAAGGGGCAACGTGGATGGCCAGGTATGTACCCCATGGCCATCCACATGTGCCCAATCTGTGCCAATCAGTGCCCACAAATGGGCACTGATTGGCACTATTATGCCAAAGATCTGCCCAGCAATGCCCAGATCTGCCCAGCAATGCTATATCAGTGCCACCTGTCATTGCCCATCTGTGCCACCTGTCATTGCCCATCGGTGCCACCTGTCAGTGCCCATCTGTGCCCATCAGTGCCCACCTATCGGTGCCCATCAGTGCCACACATCAGTGCCACACATAAGTACCCATCAGTGCCACCCATATATGCCAATCAATGTCACCTACGAGTGCCCATCAGTGCCGCCTATGTGTTCCCATCGGTGCCACCTATGAGTGCCCATCAGTGCCACATAATAGTGCCACCTATCAGTGCCCATCAGTGCCACCTATCAGTGCCCATCATCAGTGCCCGTTAGTGCCACCTCATTGGTGCCACCTCATCGGTGCCCATCAGTGCCGCCATATCAGTGCCCATCAGTGCAGCTATATCAGTGCCCATTATTGAAGGAGAAAGCGTACTTATTTACAAAAAAATTTAACAGGAACAAAGAAAAACTTGTTTTTTTCGAAATTTTCGGTCTTTTTTTATTTGTTGCGCAAAAAATAAAAACCGCAGAGGTGATCAAATACCACCAAAAGAAAGCTCTATTTGTGGGAACAAAATGATAAAAAAATTGTTTGGGTACAGTGTAGCATGACCGCGCAATTGTCATTCAAATTGCAACAGCGCTGAAAGGTGAAAATTGGGCTGGGCGGGAAGGTGTCTAAGTGCTTGGTATTGAAGTGGTTAAAATATGATTTTCCCTGGCATATCCATAAAGGCTTATAAATTATTTCTAATAATATGTAATGGGAGGTATGAACAGGAACTTGTTGTAGAATTCCTGAACAAACATGACCTTTGCCTGTCACTGTCTCAGCAGTGTCTGAGTTTTTATTACTTCCTATTAGCGAGGTCTTTTCTGATCCATTGGGCAATCTGAGCATTCGGGCTATAGGTGCGCCTATTCTGTGCCTGTCATCAGTGTGTCTGTCATCAGCATCCTACGGCTTTGATGTGCTTTTATCCTATTCATAGGAAATGTTAAAGTGCATGTGCTGAAATTATAATGGGCAGCTGCAAAGCCTACAATGAAGAGACCAGCGTACGTTACTGTATAAAAAAAGTCCTTTTTCTGAATGTTGCAATAAAAGAGACGCGTTGTTTACAAAATGAGTGGGTGACTAGGACCAAAGAGAAGGAAAATGTATTTAATACCTTCTTCATTTCTGTGTATACAAAGGAGCATGGGGGAGCATTAGAGATGTGCGGTTTGTTTCATTCCGAATTAAAATTTGGACACATTTTTCTTTATTCAGAAATTCAGATGTATCAGAATTTCTAAATTACAATAGTAATGAATTTAAATTAATCTGAAATAATGAATCAAAATGAATAGTTTTCTAATCAAATTCAAATTTCTGAAGAGAATAAAATAGAACAGAAAATAAAGGAATAGAATAGAAAAGAATATAATAGAATATAAAATAATAGAATTGAACATAATAGAGTAAAACAGAAGAGAATCAAAATGAATAGTTTCCGAATCGAATTTGAATTTCTGAAGAGAATAAAATAGAATAGAAAATAAAGGAATAGAATAGAAAAAATAGAATAGAAAAAGAGGAATAGAATAGAAAATAAAGGAATAGAGTAGAATAGAATAAAAAATAGAATAGACTAAAATAGAAAGAATATAACCATCTTCCGAAATTTGTATTTTGGATAGAATAAAGTCAAATTTGAATAAAATAGAAAAGAATAGAATAGAAAATAATAGAATAGAAAATAAAATAATAGAATAGAAAAGAAAAGAATAGAATAAAGAATAGAAAAGAATTGAATATAATAATAAAATAAGAGTCTTGTGTGCTATTACTAAATTCCAGTCTAATACGCATCTCATGCATATTAGACATGCATTCAAAAAATTAGCCGCTGACACTGTTCACAGTCTCATATTGTGCAAAAATATAAATATAACAATAAAGTGTCGCGCTAAGCAATCAACATACAATATCTGTGTACAATGTACCAATAAAAATATAAAAAAGCATAACAATGTATAAACAATGGATATTATAAATGCATATAAAAACGTAATGTCATATAAATACAATAAAGTGCTATGGTGCTCAAATATTTCATAACATTCCGTGTACAAACACGTTTTAACCACTTGCTTACTTAAACCCTCCTCCTGCCCAGACCAATTTTTAGCTTTTAGTGCTGTCACACTTTGAATGACAATTACATTGTCATGCAACACTGTACTCAAATTAAATGTTTATCATTTTTTTCACACAAATAGAGCTGTCTTTTGGTGGTATTTAATCACCACTTGGGTTTTTATTTTTTGCTAAACAAACAAAAAAAAAACAGAAATTTTTGAAAGAAAAAAAAAAATTGTTTCATAGTTTGTTATAAAATTTTGCAAACAGGTAATTTTTCTCCTTCATTGTTATTCGCTGATGACGCTGCACTGATGGGCACTGATAGGCTGCACTGATGGGCCCTGATGGGCTGCACTGATAGGCACAGATAAGGCGACACTGATAGGCTCCGATAAGACGGCACTGATAGGTGGCACTGATGGGCACTGGTAGGTGGCACTGATGGGCACTGGTAGGTGGCATTGATAGGCAGCACTGGTGTGAGGCACTGATTGGTGACATTTATAGGTGGCACTGTGGGCACTGATAGGTGGCACTCTGGGCACTAATAGGTGACACTGTGGGCACTGATGGGTGGTACTGTGGGCACTGGTAGGTGTCGCTGGTGGGCAGCACTGTTGTGCACTGGTAGGTGGCACTAGCAGGTGGCACAGGTGGGCACAGATGGCTCTGCAGAGGCTCTCCACGATCAGGACTGATGTCCCTTTCACAGCCGCTGGTGATCTGCTTTTTTTTTTAATAATAGCATAAGGAGAAAAAATAGCCGATTACCGGCTCTGTTTACATCACATGATCAGCTGTCAGCTGAACATGTGGTAAGGGGTCGAGATTGGGATAGACCTTACTCCGATCTGTGATCAGCAGAGTCTCATAGACTCTCAGATCACAGAGCGCGCTGCGCGCGCCCTGCAGGGTGGGACGCAGGCCGCTTGAGCACGGGAGGAGGTCTATTGACGCCCTCCCGGCAAAGTAGGTCCGCGCTGTAGCCATCATTTGGCTATAGCGTGGACGGGAAGAGGTTAATAGCGAAAGTCCATATTGAACTTTATGTGTTAGATCCCCATATGGGATACATATAGTGAAGATCCTTGTGAAAAGTGCTCCAAACTTAGAAATACGTGCCAGCACTCCTGTGCTCCCCTTTGTGGCTACCCTTACCTCAAAGCGTGTGACCGCACAACTAAGTTTGGTCTGAACACGCTGACGAGCCACCCCTGGGCTCTATGGGAATAACTGCTCAGGTCACCTGGATCCTCCTACAGTGGTATCCTCATAATAATGGAGAGAAAAACCAACTGGATAGTGAATAATATAATCGTTTCCCAAAATTCTAATTTTGAATAGAATAAAATGAATATAATAGAAAAAAATAGAATAGAAAATAAAAGAATAGAACAGAAAAAACTATAGAATAGAATGCAATAGAAAGAATATAACCATCTTCCAAAATTCAAATTTAGAATAGAATAAATTCAAATTCGAGTAGAATAGAAAAGAATGGAATATAATAGAAAAGAAAAGAATAGAATAGAAAAAACAATAGAATAGAATGGAATAGAAAGAATATAACCATTTTCCAAAACTCGAATTTCAAAGAGTATAAAAAGAATATAATAGAAAAGAATAGAATAGAAAATAAAAGAATAGAACAGAAAAAAACTATAGAATAGAATGGAATAGAAAGAATGTAACCATCTTCCAAAATTCGAATTTAGAATAGAATAAAATCAAATTCAAATAGAATAGAAAAGAATGGAATATAATAGAAAAGAATAGAATAGAAAAAATAATAGAATAGAATGGAATAGAAAGAATATAACCATTTTCCAAAATTCGAATTTCAAATAGAATAAATTCAATTTTGAATAGAATTCGATTTCAGTGCAATTCGGAACATTCAAATCGATTTGAATTTGAAGAATCCAGACGAATTCTGAAAACGAATTCAACTAATATAACTAAACAAATTTATGCAAATAACGATTTGGAACGAAACAAATGTTTTCGTTCTGCACATGTCTACTCTAGAGAGCACAAGTCCTTAATGGATATACTATCGATAAAGCTCCAAATGATCCACAATGGCTCAAAACTGATATGGTCCTGAAACACTTATCGGGCGTACACACAGTCGGACTATGTTTGGACATTCCGACAACAAAATCCTAGGATTTTTTCCGATGGATGTTGGCTCAAACTTGTTTTGTCTACACACGGTCGCACAAAGTTGTCGGAAAATCCGATTGTTCTAAACGCGGTGACGTAAAACACGTACGTCGGGACTATAAATGGGGCAGTGGCCAATAGCTTTCATCTCTTTATTTATTCTGAGCATGAGTGGCACTTTGTCCGTCGGATTTGTGTACACACGATCAGAGTTTCCGACAGAGGATTTTGTTGTCGGAAAATTTTATCTCCTGCTCTCCAACTTTGTGTGTCGGAAAATCTGATGGAAAATGTCCGATGGGGCCCACACACGGTCGAAATTTCCGACAACACGCTCCGATCGGACATTTTCCATCGGAAAATCCGACTGTGTGTACGGGGCATTAGACAAAATATTGGTAAATAAAGCCTTACACACACGTATTCTCAAAGAGTTGAGTTGTATTACTCTCAATGATAGAAGAATTATTATGCTCACCAGTCCAGTGGTCCCTCATACTTTCCCTCTATTCTATCGCTACAGCCTACGTCAGACTCTCTGGGAGTGTTCATTGTCTGTGTACCCCGCAGCACACACCGTGGTTCCTTCCTCCGACCCCTTCGACCAGGGCCGTCTTACTGAACGGGCACCCCTGGGCACTGACCAGGGGCCCCAGGTTCACCTGGGGCCCTATCAGAGCCAGACAAATAGCACTAGCAGTGGGGCAAGGGAGTCGGGCTGAGCGGGCACAGGCAGTCTAGCGTGCGGCGGCATCTTTGGTTCCGCCTGCCAGCTGGGCTGTCACCACCTCTTCTGAGCCTCCCTGAGTGAGAGAGCTAAGGCAGAGGGGGGGGCGAAGCTCACGTGCCGCGGATCCCCCTCCCGTTCGCTCTCGCTGCCGGCAGGCAAATAACAGGAGTGCAGACGGCAGGGGCGTTGCTAGGTCTGCAAAAGATCTGGGGCTAGAGCCCATAGCAGTCACCAACCTTTTTGCAGGCCCGCGTGGGGGGTGGGTTGGGTTGGGGCACCGGTGGTAAGCAATTTTTCACGGGCGATGGCTGGTGTTGGAGCTTCCATCATCATGGCACCATGGTTGATATGGTGTCAGGGTGATTGAAGTGCATTATTTCTATTGTTACATTCTAATATTTAATGAAGTGGTTCAACTCACCATACTGCAGAATCAGTAGGAGCCCTGGGCTTGTCACTTGCCACATCTCCTGCCACCAGATGCACCGTGTCAATTGCCACCGTCGCCTGCCACTAGATGTGGATTGTCACTTGCCATGTCGCCTGCCACCAGATGTGGATTGTCACTTGCCACTTTCACTTGGCAGCAGATGTGGATTGTCACTTGCCAAGTCACCTGCCACCATTTGCAGATTGCCACTTGCCACATCACCTGCCACCATCTGCAGATTGCCACGTCTCTTGCCACCATTTGCAGATTGTCACTTGCCACGTCTCCTACCACCATTTGCAGATTGTCACTTACCACGTCACTTGCCACCTGATGTGGATTGTAACTTGCCATGCCAGCCAGTGCCACTAAATGTGCATTGATGCTGCATTGGTGGCAGGCTGACAGCACTGGTCCATTTTGTGAGAGCAGGAGAGCGGTGATGCAGGGCGGGCAGTGAGAGATGATGTCATCTCGCTGCTCCCCGCCGTACCTCGCTCCCAAATTGAAGAGGCCCGGTTGTGAAGAGCGCTAATGTGGAGTGGGCGGAGAGAGATGTCATCTCTGCTCCTCCGCCTGCTCGCTTCTCTCCTCTCCTCTGTCTCTCTCATGCAGCCAGCCCGCCCACCGCAGCAGCCACAGCCTGCTTGTTAGGCAGGGACCCTGCGGCAACAGACTCGGGGCTATGGGCCCCAGATTCGGGGCTATAGCCCCAATAGCCACCCCCTAGCAACGCCCCTGGCAGACGGTGAGCAGGTCTGAGGAGAAGAAACTGTGCTGCCCCCCTCTAACCGCCGCTGTCAGAAGAGGGCTCTATTTCCTGCCTATCCCCCCTCCTCCTGTCAGCAGTGGGGAGAGCGGCTTTGTCTCTGTCTGGAGAGAGCAGCTGCGGGCTTTTCCTCCCCCCTTCCCTCTCTTCCTCATGCTGCTGTTAAAAAATAAAAATAAAAAAGGAGCACAAAGGAGGATCATGGGTGGCAAGTGACACGCTGAATCTGGTGACAAGGGACCTCTGGCAAGTAACACACTGAATCTGATAGCAGGGGATGGGTGGCAAGGGACACGCTTAATATGGTGGCAGGGGATGGGTGGCAATTGACACACTGAATCTGGTGGCAGGGGATGGATGGTAAGTGACATGCTGAATCTGTTGACAGGGGACCGGTGGCAAGTGACACACTGAATCTGGAGGCAGGGAATGGGTGGCAAGTGACACGCTGAATCTGGAGGCAGGGGACAGGTTGCAAGTGACATGCTGAATGTGGAGGCAGGTGACGGTGGCAAGTGACATGCTGAATCTGGTGACAAGGGGGCGGTGGCAAGTGACACGCTGAATCTGGTGGCAGGGGATGGGTGGCAAGTGACACGCTGAATCTGGTGGCAGGGGACAGTAGCAAGTGACACGCTGTAAAGTAGAAATATTGTACTTTAATACTTGAGAGTAGGTGCGTAGATTGAGGCAAGCTTGTAGGGGCCCCATAGCGTTACTTTGCCCAGAGGCCCATGATGCTATTTAGATGGCCCTGCCTTCGAGCCTATACAGCAGTGACACATTGCTCGAAGGATGGAACCACAGCACATGGTAAAGAACAGAGGCATCCAACACTCCCAGAAGTGTTGAATCCTAAAGAGTCTGCAATGGACATAAGATTTTCACATGGCTTGCAGTTTTTTGATCCTCTATAGCAGCTTCCTTTTTATGGTCAGAAGCATTATTTTCTGTAGGCACCTAGGAAAACATTTATGAAAGCGATTGTATATTAATTAATGTGCAATTTGTGTACAAACAATGTTAGCTTTGAAAATCTCAAGTTTGCTCATTTCTCTATGGCTACTTGCACACTGAGGTGCTTTACAGGAGCTACAGCGCTAAAATTGACGACTGCATAGCGACTGTAAAGAGCCTCTCCTGTCTCTCCAGTGTGAAAGCCCGAGTGCTGTGCGGTGCACTTGCATGACGGTAAAAAAAGTCCTGCAAGCAGCATCTTTGCAGAGCTGTAGGAGCGGTGTATACACCGCTCCTAAAGCGCCCCTGACTATTGAAATCAATGGAGCAGCGGCGCTTTGCGGGGCGGTTTTAACCCTTTTTCATCTGCTAGCTGGAGTTAAAAGCGCTCTGCTTGCGGCCAAATAGCGCCACTAAAAATAGCGCCGCTTTACCGCCGATGCCCGCCCGCCCCAGTGTGAAAGTAGCCTAAGGATGAGAAAGTTTGCTCCAAACATTGTTGCACTGGAACAGTTGAATGCAATTTTCGCTAAAATTTCAGAGGGTGAAATCAATTTTTCAGAAATGTTGCTTCTCATCCCTTGCTAACCATGTAGCACATTATAGATGAAAGAAGCAAAGTCATGAGTGTAAGAAGCAGAAATTAGAATTCTACATGGAATTGATGGTCTTGTACGCTATGGTAATCTGATACAAGTGTCTCAAATGGAGATGATGCTTGGCTTCATGTACTATACACGGGATGTTTTTACAACCTCACCTGAACGATTTAACTTGACAGATAGTAACCGATGTTTAAGACGTCCATTTTGCCGCGTTTACATGCCGCGTTTAGACGCATTTTGCTTTGTTTGCATTTAATAGCATTTAAATAAATAAAAATATATATATATATATATTTAAATAGCCAAATGGCGCTTGTAATGCCTGTAAACTCAACTGCCTAGAAACGACTGTAAACGACCCTGTGTACATGGACAGATAAGATAACATAGAGGAGAGTTCAGGAGCAGTTGAAAAAAACACCCAACTATTCCTAAACATCTGTTTACCAGCAGCAGTGTACATGAGGCGGCCACACAAAGTGATTTTGGTATATTAGATGTGCCAAAAGATTTTCCTGCTTCCGGTAAAGCCAGCTGGAGGGAAGTTCTGACCCAGAAATAATAACTGTTTTCAGTATTACAGCTGGCTTGGGTATGCTTTGGAAATCATCTGAGGAAGTAATGCAGCTAGCCCGAATGTTCCAGATCGGACACTTTTGAGACTTTTTTGGGACCATTTACATTTATACAGCGATCAGAGCTAAAAATAGCCTCTGATTACTGTATAAATATCACAGACAGGGAAGGGGTTAACACTAGGTGGCAATCAAGGGGTTAAGTGTTCCCTAGGGAAGTGTTTCTAACTGTGGGGGGGAGTGTACTGACAGGGAGTAGAGAGAGATTGCTGTTTCTGATCACTAGGAACAGCATATCTCTCCCTACTTCCCTGACAGAACGGGGATCTGTTTGTTTACATTGACAGATCCACGATCTGTCCCTCTCTGGAGCGGAGGAGAGCAAAAAAAATCCCAAGAAATTCTTTAAGTATGTAAACAGTAAAAAAAGGAGGACAGACCATATTGGCCCCATAAAGAATGAGGAAGGACATCTGGTTACAAAGGATGGGGAGATGGCGAAGGTATTGAATTTATTCTTCTCCTCAGTCTTCACACGTGAATCGGGGGGCTTCAGTAACCAAAACTGCAGTGTTTATCCTCATGACACAACACAGGAAGCACCTCCATGGTTAACAGAGGACAGAATTAAAATTAGACTTGAGAAACTTAACATTAATAAATCACCGGGACCAGATGGCTTGCATCCGAGGGTACTTAGGGAACTCAGTCAAGTGATTGCCAGACCATTGTTCCTAATTTTTACAGATAGTCTACTGACTGGAATGGTACCAGCTGATTGGAGAAAAGCCAATGTAGCACCAATATTTAAAAAGGGCTCAAAATACATCCCTGGGAATTACAGACCAGTTAGCCTAACATCAATAGTATGTAAACTTTTGGAGGGGATGATAAGGGACTATATACAAGATTTTAGTAATAAGAACGGTATCATTAGCAGTAATCAGCATTGATTCATGAAGAATCGTTCTTGCCAAACCAATCTATTAACCTTCTATGAAGAGGTGAGTTGCCATCTAGATAAAGGAAGGCTTGTAGACGTGGTGTATCTGGATTTTGCAAAAGCATTTGACACAGTTCCCCATAAACGTTTACTGTACAAAATAAGGTCCGTTGGCATGGACCATAGGGTGAGTACATGGATTAAAAACTGGCTACAAGGGCGAGTTCAGAGGGTGGTGATAAATGGAGAGTACTCAGAATGGCCATGGGTGGGTAGTGGGGTTCCCCAGGGTTCTGTGCTGGGACCAATCCTGTTTAATTTGTTCATAAACGATCTGGAGGATGGGATAAACAGTTCAATCTCTGTATTTGCAGACGATACTAAGCTGAGCAGGGCAATCACTTCGGGATGTGAAAACCTTGCAAAAAGACCTGAACAAATTAATGGGGTGGGCGACTACATGGCAAATGAGGTTCAATGTAGAAAAATGTAAAATAATGCATTTGGGTTGCAAAAAGATGAATGCAATCTATACACTGGGGGGAGAACCTCTGGGGGAATCTAGGATGGAAAAGGACCTGGGGGTCCTAGTAGATGATAGGCTCAGCAATGGCATGCAATGCCAAGCTGCTGCTAACAAAGCAAACGATAATTCTCCCACTCTACAAGGCTCTGGTCCGGCCGCACCTGGAGTATGCTATCCAGTTCTGGGCACCAGTCCTCAGGAAGGATGTACTGGAAATGGAGCGAGTACAAAGAAGGGCAACAAAGCTAATAAAGGGTCTGGAGGATTTTAGTTATGAGGAAAGGTTGCAAGCACTGAACTTATTCTCTCTGGAGAAGAGACGCTTGAGAGGGGATATGATTTCAATTTACAAACACCGTACTGGTGACCCCACAATAGGGATAAAACTTTTTCGCAGAAGAGTGTTTAACAAGACTCATGGCCACTCATTAAAATTAGAAGAAAAGAGGTTTAACCTTAAACTACGTAGAGGGTTCTTTACTAAGAGCGGCAAGGATGTGGAATTCCCTTCCACAGGCGGTGGTCTCAGCGAGGAGCATTGATAGCTTCAAGAAACTATTAGATAAGCACCCGAATGACCACAACATACAGGGATATATAATGCAATACTGACACATAATCACACACATAGGTTGGACTTGATGGAATTGTGTCTTTTTTCAACCTCACCTACTATGTAACTATGTAACTATGGAGCAATCGCTGGCGGACAGCACAGCAGCCGGCCACGTGCATCGGCTCCGACGTCGCGGGCGTCACACGTGCGCACCCTAGAGCTCTTAAAGAGGCGGACGTACACCTACGGCGATTTGTGCAGCCGTGCCAACCTGCCACTGTATAATGACGGTGGCTGGTCGGCAAGTGGTTAAAGGGGATTTCTAAAAATAAATGGAGAGTCACTGTTTGACTGGTTCTCCTTGGGGTTTATGGAGGGATTCATAGCTTCTACAGCCCTTTATAAAAACATTAAACCCCTCTCCTGCTGTTGTTTGAAGTACTTGGCAGAATGAAGGCTGACATCAAAAATACAACTGTGGACACCTGACAAAGGTTTGTAGACACCTCACTGTCACACCTAAATAAGTTGGTTGAACACCCCATTCCATGGGCAATAATATGAAGTTTCCCCATATTGAGCTATTACAGCTCACATACTTTTGATAAGTCTTTTGACAAGATTTTTCGGAGTATGTATCTGGGACTTCATACATATTCAACCAAAAGAGCATTTATTAGGTCAGGTACTGATATTGGATGAGAAGACCTGGCTTGTGATCCGCATTCCAATTCATCTTAAAAGTGTTCTGTAGGGTTGAGTTTAAGATTTTGTGCAGGCTACTTGAGGTCTTCATCCAATCATGTCTTTATGAAGTTGGCTTTGTGCACAGGGCAGAGTCATTCTGGAACAGTTTTTCTCCAACCTGTTGCTATAAGTTTAAAAACCCAAAATTTATTTTTATGCTGTAGAATCAGCAATACCCTTCACTGGATTCACACCTAAATACAATAATTTGTAAAGATGTCCACATAATTTTGGCCATATTGTGTATTTTCAGATCATGGCTGTAATACCAGATAATACCAGATTTGACCAGTTAATAGAAAAATCTGTAATCACAGAACTCTGCTCTGACAAAACCAAGCAATTGGGAAAGTAAGGAACCACCGGTGATAATGAATGGAAAGGAAATTTCCAAACTTCCTGGAAATCCTCTTTAAAGAGACCCAGTTGCCAGGCCATTAATATCAACAACCATCTTCTCATAAGATTATATTTGCACTCAGAGTACTTTATGAATTGTGTTTCCATGTCAAAGCCTCCCTTGTGGAGATATGCAAAAGTTATGAAACTGTTTATGGGCACCACTATCCTAGATCTGATGCCAGCTGCCCCTGCAAACTCAGAGCTGTCCCGCAAGTAATAGCATCCCCCTTTTGCTTCTTCCCTGGAAGTTAATTGTATAGAAAGCAGAAATACTACAAGTGAACATTTCAAATGTTTCCTTGTTTTACCTGCATTCTTTTTTTCTAGGTTGGTGACAAGGTCTCTTTAAAGAAACATCAACGGGGTCTTGGTGTGTCCAGGATAACACTGAAGCTGGTTGGATAAACAGGATGCAGGAAGCAGGGCAACAGGAAGCAGAAATACAGATGACAAAAAAGCAGGAAGTAAAAAAAACAGGAAATTTTTCAAATCTTCTGATCCTCTAGTGTTGACATTTTAGCCTTTTAAAGCAAATATAAAAGTCCACATATTCCCTAAAAGTACAGATTGATTTTCAAAACAAACATATTCAGAGCTTTGTTCCAATTCAATACATCGTTGGTGCAATGGCTCTCAGTTTTGAAAAAAAAGTGTTGCAATTTTTGTCTTTTAGCTTTATTTTTATTCATTTTATTTGTATTTGTTCTATTTTTAATTTAATTTAATTTATTGTACTTATATTTTATTTGTAAACTTTTAGACATTAAAAAGTGTTGACATTTTAGTTATTTAAAGCAAATATTAAATCAACCAATCTCTTCCTAAGCAGAACAGATAGCCTTTCAAAACAAACAAGTTCACAGTTTTGTATAATTCCAATACAATGCATTCTAGGTGCAATAGGTGGTCTCCATTCCTAAAAAAAAAAAAAAAAAGCAAAAAAACCCCAGCAATTTTGTTCAGAAAAAAATGCAATTGCTATCAAGTTAATCATATACATTACAAACAATTTATCATAATCTATACTTTATCTTTTAAAAAAAATTGAAGTTGAACTTATGTCCTTTCTCAAGCTAAAGAAAAATGGGAAGCTTTGTCTTTTTTAATGGCAGCTGAGTAATCTCAGTGTTATAATAATAAAAGGAAAACCTTCATTAGTTGTGAATAGTTATATTGTAGTGCAGGGGTCTCCAAACGTTCTAAACATAGGGCCAGTTTACTGTCCTTCAGACTTAAAGGGGGTTGGACTGTGGCTATTGGGAGTAGAAAAGGTCCCAACGTCAGTAGGAATAAACAATACCGCATCTTTGGTGTCAATGGAAGGAATTGTGCCCCATCGTTTGGCACCATTGGGAGGAATTGTGTCCCATCCTTGGTGTCATGGGGTGGAAATCTGTCCCTTCAGTGGGAGGAATTATGTCTCATTGTTGGTATCCGTGGATGAGAATAGTGCTCCAAGGGCTGGATAAAAGCCAAAACTTTTTTATTATTATTCTGGATGGAGGAGAAAATGGTTAAACCCATGTTTTACTCCTAGGGTCAAACTGGTGGCAAAGAAGTAATATTTTAATTGTTGGGCAATACATTTAAATGTAGATGTACAGTAGATGTAAAACCATCTGAATAACATTTTCTTGCTTTAGGCACTGTGTATCATTGTAAACAATTGCCATGTTTCTTTTAAACTCTTGTTTCCACTTTTATCCTTTGTTGCTTCCTGTCTACATGCACTCAAGTGAGGACTGCATGGCACTACTACCAGCAAGTTTGGGTAAGGTCACAGTGCCTCTTTAAAGACTATATGAGGTTTTAGTGATTGAGTTAACAGTTTAATTACCAATTACCTTTTTGAAATTATATGTTATATAGGCTTGTAAGCAAAAGTAGATTTCTCCTTTAAGGCCCTATTCCCTGTACCAGTGGATAGTAATCAAAACATGAAAGAGATTCCAAACTTCTCTACTGTATTAAAAACAAAAACAAAAATGCAATACTTTCAGACTTATTCAAAATGGCTGTGGTGATGTACATAATCCAGAATCCCAATTATACTTCTTTTTTTCCTTCCAGGAATAGCAAACAGTAGATGTGGGCATAGACATAGCCACTAGAGGGAGCATCTACAAATCTAAATATGAAATATGCAAGAAAATAGTTATCACTAAATAGAGAATTGTTATCACTAAATAGAGAATTGTTATCACTGAATGGTGAGAACTGACTTCAAACTGAAAGGAATATTTCGTTTAAAGCAACCCTGTCCCCAGTAGTTCGTACAGCTTCTCGGTGTCATAATATTATAATTATTATTATTATTCAGGATTTATTAAGCACCAACAGTTTACACAGTGCTTAGCTTACAAAATAAAGAGGGACAGTACAATTACAAAACAGTTTAATACAGAAGGACTAGGAGGGCCCTGTTCCTGGAGCTTACAATCTATTATGTATTGTCACACTGATTGCCCTGGGAAGTGTCTTCTCTCTCTCAGGTCTATCCACTCCCTGACAGCAGCCATCTTGGTATGTGATATAAGTGGCACTGGCAGATACAGGCCATCACACTTGTCAACTCTTACTAGCAATCCCCCACAAGCAGGCTATAGTAGGGGCCAGAGATTGCTTTCATGAAGCTTATCGTGGCCCTAACACAGTGTCTGCTGCTGTCCCTTAAAGCTAAAACAATGGCCAAAAATAAGATGAAAATGAACAGCCCATCAAAGAAAAAATATCAAAACTGCTATATAAAATAAATAAGTAAAAAATAAATAAATAAAATTGCTGCAACATTCAGCTCAATCCAGAGATGTTTGCTGTAGTACTTTTCTGCCACTAGATTTCCTCTTTCTGATGGCCAGCATCATTCAACCCACTTCCTATGAGTCCAGGTCATCCTGGACTCACCACAGTCTGGTATGGGACAGTAAAATAAGAAGCAGCACAGTGAGGAGCTCATCTTTGTGTCTATAGGCTCTCTCCTCCTAGAGGCATGCTTCTTGTTAGCACATGAACCCATTGATTCCTTGTGGAGCTTCTTCCATACTTCTTCCATTCTTCATATTCTAGCTCTGCTATACAGGGATTGCAAGAGGCAGATACCAAGTCAAATTCAGGCACTTACACGGCTTCCATTCAGAAAATACATTCAACAATGTACAAATGATTACAGAGCCACATAAATCTGTGTTTTTTATAGCTGCCTAGAGTTTGGCTTTAAAATATTGCCAGGCTGGGCTGGAAGGAGCTTGGGTGGGGGGTAGCCAGGAAAAAAAAAGAATGCGCTACGCTTATAAGTGTTGGATTTTTTTTTTGTAGTGCAGATAAATCTCCAGTTATTTTTCAGAAGCGTTGCGAAGCGGATGCAAAAGTATGTACATTTACAGCTTAAATCTGAACTCCAGGAATTATGTTTTTTTTTTTAACCACTTCAATACTGGGCACTTTCACCCCCTTCCTGACCAGGCCAATTTTTCAGCTTTCAGCACTTTAAATGACAATTGCACGGTCATGCAACACTGTACCCAAACTAACTTTTTATCATTTTGTTCACCACTGATTTTTTTATTTTTTGCTAAATAAACATAAAAATACAGATTTATTTATAAAAAAAAAACATTTTCTTAGTTTCTGTTATAAAATTTTGCAAATAAATAATTCTTCTTCATAAATTTAGCCCAAAATGTATTCTGCTACATTTCTTTGGTGAAAATAACCCAAATCAGTGTATATTGTTTGGTCTGTGTGAAAGTTATAGAGTCTACAAAGTATGGTATATATCTGAAAATTGATCAATCCTGATGTTCTGGCGGCCTATCTCATTTCTTGAGGCCCTAAAATGCCAGGACAGTAGAAATACCCTCCACATTACCCCTTTTTGGAAAGTAGACAGTCCAAGGTATTTAGTGGGAGGCATGGTAAGTTTTCTGAAGTTGTAATTTTTTTGTCATCATTTTTTGGAAAATGAAGAAATATTTTTAAAAAGTCACCATTTTCTTTTTCTTTTTTACATACTGTCACCAGTGCAGTACAGCATCATCATATAACTGGTGTGGCGGTGATCAGGGACACTGACAGGTGAGTATGCAAAAAAAATGTTAAAAGTTTTTTTTTATTACATTTTTTTTTCTTTCTTTTACAATTTTTTGTGACCAGAGCAATATAACTTTGCCATAGTAACATTGTACTGCTCTGGGGAAGTGATCCGGATTTATTAATTTTTTTTTCACATTATGTTTGCTTATAGCAGTGCATTACTTTGCTATAAGCTTGCATTTTATTGAATGAAACTGATTCATTCAGTCTTGTTTGTTGTTGTTATCTGTAATTGGTCAAAGCTAATCACATGGTACAGATGGGTTGTGATTGGCCCTGTCTGTACTATCTGATCAAATTGACCAAACACAGCTAGCAAGACAGTTGTACACATTTAAGGGCATGAAAGGGAGCCATCCATTGTGTAAAACTGTCATGTGACCTGCTGTGATTCGTAATGGCGGCCACATGGTACTAGCAACGATCAGTCATCGGCTGTGTCCCGTGGACATCCACCCCGGATCGACGAAAGGCATCATTCGGCCATAGGCCGGGTGGGAACCGGTTAAACTTATATTTCTTTAGCTTGGTTATATCTTGTTCTTCATAACTGACATCTGGAGGGCCGCTGGAAGGACAGAAATATGCTACATACAGTGATGGTCCTTTCTGGGTGCTGCTTGAGTGATTTGACATCTGTATACTGAACACAGGGGGTCACATGCTTGCTCAGCACCTCTGAGAACAATGGCTAGACCTTGTGGACTGCTAACAAAAATTGCCCCGGTCTCGGGCAAAAGGCCTAGCCCGTGAGGTGAAGTGCAGAAAAAAACTGGTGGTATTGTGGCCTCATCCACACAGTTGGGTCCCAAATCCATAGTGATACTAAGAGAGAGAGGACACTTGACACTGGGGGCTCTCTGCTTTCCCAACTCTCAGCCAGACCAGATAGCTCCACTCAAATCAGGAGGCACTGAGCCCCTTGAGTCCATTAGTACTATGACCCCCACTTTAACCAGATGGTGCTTAACTTGGATTCCTTCCCCTGTGGGAGGTCACTCAGGACTCTGCATTTCCCATTGCCATTTGGATTGGACAAATCATTATCCTTAGTCAGGATCCGTACAACTTCTTTTTCCTGAGGATTATTTCTATGGACCTCATAGATGAACATTACAGTCAGACACATGTGAAATGGTCAAAAGGCCAGAAAGATGTAGGAGCACCCCAACTGGACACTGATAAAAACAGATACTACACTTGGCCTTAGCCAAAAGAAAGTTCCTGAAGTTCACCTTTGATGACATGCAAAATTGAAATGAAAGGTTTAGTTATGGTAACAGGATTATGATGATTTATGATGGTGACAGGGTTATGAAGATTTATGATGCTCCATAGTTCTGACAGTGGAACTCCTCCGGCAGTGTTAATTGGTGCATTCGTTAGCAAAAATATTTTTTTTCAAGAGTTCTCCTTTAAGAAACTGGCCAAGTACAAAGAGAATGTGCGCAGCAGTTGGGCCCCAGAGGTCCATGATTCCACCTGTGAAGTGCAAGTGTGAAGTGTAAGCCAAATTCATTTAGTTCCCTTTACATCCTTGTCAACTTCACTTACTGCCGTTTTTTGCTCCTTCATTTCCAGAGCGGACAGTTAATTGTTGTTCTATTCACTCCATCACATAACACTATTTAACGGGCTTGACAGACCCTGCTTGCTAATTACAGGGCAGAATTTGCACTGCAAGGTTTGTTGTGTCAACAGGCCCCCAGTACAATTCAGTGATTGTTCCATGAGAAGATTGGGCAGTCAGGGTTGAGAACTTTCACTTTAATTATCCGTGTTGATTGTCAAGGCTCGGAGCTGTTCTAGTGGAATGAAGTGACCAATATAATGAGCTCCATTCTGGCCCCATACAAGCAGTTGCTGAACCCTAAAGAAACCGGTGAGTGGTAGTTTACGTCCCCTCTCTTTTGTGGAGGGCAGGACAGACGTCAGGCCATATGTTCTGTTCTGCCCCAGACAGATGGTTTTGAGAAAAGGGGAAGAAATATTACGCATTGCTTTAATGCAATGTGAGCGCCAATGTGTTTCCCAGTGCCTGAGATAAATGGTAGCTGGCACTTTCTCGTCTGGGCAAATTTAGATAATAGCTAGATGTTTTAATAACCATTAGCTAACTGTTCTTGGACAGTAAATAGTTTTGACATTTTGTTCCTAATCCCTCCCAGTTCAAGCCACACATAAACAGCTTTTTTTGGATTTATTTATTTATTTTTTAAAGCTGCTCATTAGTTTCCAAATTTCATAACACAGGAGTAGAATCATGATTAGGATTTTTACAATGATCTGTAACAAAAATTTCCACCGTTCATTTCTGAGTTGTATTATGCTTACAAGAGCTAGAGAGGAGCAGAGATGGTTATACTGGGGTTCTAGAAGAGAAAAGAGGGGGTATGGCTGAATAGTAAGGCACAACAAGGGATGTAATTAAAATACATTTAAACCTTCTACTTGTAAAAAAAAAAAAAAAAAAGTATATGTAAACCCTAACAATTAATTTCTCGGATTTGGATCCTGTTGGTCTGTTAAAGTGGAACTAAACTCTCTGAATCAACATTACCTATTTTAATCCTTTATGCTGCTAGCATTAGAAAATATAAAGAAAGGTATATTATATTTTATATAAAGTTACTGTATATATATTGTGGCAGTACGGCCCTCCTGCACGAAATTACGTACCTGGGTATGGGGCGACCCGCTCCTGCTGTGATTGGACACAGTGGGAGCCAATCAGCAGGTCCGGCGGACATTATGTCTGCCGGGACACGCTGATCGTTCTCAAGAGAGGCAGAACAATAGTCTGCCTATGTAAACAAGGCAGACAGCCGTTCTGTGAGAGGGGAAGATCTTGTGTTCCTGCTAAACATGTAAATATGTAGCAGAATACATATTGACCTAAATTGATGAAGAAATTCGATTTTTTTACATTTTTTTTATTGGGTATGTTTTATAGCATAAAGTAAAATATATATATTTTTTTTAATTGTCGGTCTCTTTTTGTTCTAGCGCAAAAAACAAAAACCGCAGTGATGAAATACCACCAATAGAAAGCTCTATTTGTGGGAAAAAGGACATAAATTTTATTTGGGTACAGTGTCGCACGACCGCATAATTGTCAGTTATGCAGCGTACACACGACCGGACTTTCCGGTAGACTAGGTCCGCCGACCTTCCCGACGAACTTCCGACGGACTTTCCGAATGAATGGACTTGCCCACACACGGACAAGTCCGTTCATTTTGAACGTGACTCGGGTATGACGGGACTAGAAAAGGAAGTCAATCTCGCCGCTTTTATCGGCGAGATTGACACCTTGCAAGCCCCGTCGCGGGGCATACCAGGCCCTTATGTCTGGTATGGATTTTAGGGGGAACCCCCTACGCTGAAAAAACGGCGTGGGGTCCTCCCCAACCTCAAAGCACCTTGTCCCCATGTTGCATGCTCGGATAGGGGTCTGGTATGGATTTTGGGGGGGACCCCACGCTGTTTTTTCGGCGTAGGGGGTTCCCCTTAAAATCCATACCAGACCTAAGGGCCTGGTATGCCCCTCGCGCACCGCAATAGGAAGATTTGTTTTTCCTAATGCAGCGAGCGCGAGATGCAGTACCCTGACCTTGCGTAGTATCTGGTCCATCGGACCAGCATACAGGCGAACGGGCTTTCCGTCATGAACTGAGTCCGGCAGAGTTACGACGTAAAGATTTGAAGCTTCAAATCTAAGTCCGTCGGATTTCTGACCGAAACGGTCCGTCGGAAGTCCGATGCAGCCCACACACGGTCGGATTGTCCGCCGGATTCGGTCCGTCGGACCAGTCCAGTTGGAGAGTCCGACCGTGTGTACACGGCATTAAAGTAACGTAGTGCCGTATCGCAAAAAAATGGTCTGGTCATGAAGGGGGTAAACCTTCCGTTCCGAGGCTGAAGTGGTTTTTTTAGTTTATGGTGCTCAGAAACAGTTTAGTTCTGCTTTAAATATACTGTTGAAAGTGTTTGTTGTAGCCGAATAATAAGTTTAAAAAAACTGTTGATATTGCCAGAAATCTTAGTAGCTGATAACTTCTTGCGCTCTCTGCCTGTGCTTCTGACTTTTATCAATTACATTATTGTCAACTATGTCTAAGGACTCCAGAACCACCCCACACTATGTTATGGAGATATGAGGAGAGGGACAGGGTAATGTAGTTATATCTATAGCCTACTGTCAGCTGATTCTGGGTCACATGAAAAGAAAAGTAAGTGACTTCTGTGACCCACAACATAAGTGTAGCGCTACCCCCACAGGAGCTGCTGGTGAATAAGGGATCCCCCACTCTGCACAGCCAGGCACACATGACTTTCCACGGCACACTGTAGTCACAAAACAGTCCTTGCAGCTTTGTTTTTGTTTTTTTATTAGGGATATTGAACTTGGATGGGGCTGGGGGTATTATAGGATGTCCACTTGAATTTAGCAGAACATTGCAGAGACAACTTCTTCTGTACAGCTATTTACACTCCTCAGCTTCCTCCAGCACAACACTTGCTTATAGCACTACAACTCCAAGGACCAGCTGGCACACTGTAAGGCTATCTGACTATAAGACAAAGTCTTAATGCCCAGCTGTCGTCCTGTGGCTACTGATCCCAGCACTACCTCTTCTGGCACTGCCAGCCAACCTGGTTGAAGCTGCCCCTTTCGCCAGCCCTCCTGGCTAAACTTCCACAGCCCTCCCAGACTGACTCTGCATCCATCTTAGACTGCTCTCACCCAGTCCTCTCAGGCTACCTTTCAGTCCACCCTGACTGTAACACTCACCAGCTAGCCGGCTGGCTTCCTCCCTGGAGATTTGCCCGGCAGTGTTCTGCTCCTGCTGTCCTCTCCTTGCTCCCATGCCATGAAGAGGGTCCCTTCTGCACCCGAGCTCCCTGACCAAAGGTCACCCCCCCCGACTAGGGGGCTACCCTCAAGGGTAGTCTAACACTCTAATACTCCATCCCCATCTTCCACCCAAACTCCACTGCCCCAGCAGGCTGACCCTGAGTATATGAGTGGGCCTGCCCCCTGCCAACCCATCTGTTGGGGACTGATCAGGCCCCTCATAAGTTCTCCAGGCAGCTTCTCCTATCCTCCACCCCCAATCTTCTAGAATCTTCTGCAAGTTTCTAGATGTAGGGGGAGGTATCAGAGATGTTGCCCGTGAGTCATACCATCCCCCCTGAGTCACTCCCCTGTCCCAGATAAAACACAGGCTTGGCTGCCAGTCAAGCCTAAACATTTTGCCTACTCTAATAAAAAACTAACAATTCCTATTCTAGCACACTAGAGGGTACTGCCTAAGTATGACCAAAAAAGCTTTAGTGGTAGGGGGAAAAGCTGTAATACTTACCTTACTCCTCACTCCAGCAGGCTTCTGGCACTCATTTTTTTCTCTACGACATTCCAACTTCTGAGTGGGCATTCACCATCCTAACTATTGGCCATGCATTATACTTGAGGATATCAGCATTTGACCCCCTGCTGGAATGCCTTAGAAAAGACGCTATGGTAGCATAACATGGAGGAGGCCTGCCAGTGCAAGGAATAGGGTAAGTGTTACAGTTTATTCCTATACTTCTAGAGATAAGGAGCATTTAACCCCTGCAGTGTGGAAGGCTTCCACTGCAAGGGTGTTTTTTTTGTGTAATTCCCAGAGTTCAGCTTCAAACAAAGCTTGGTTTCAATTTGGGAGATGAAAATACATGTTTTCCCAATACCGAAAGCTATATAAAGTTCGGAAAATGTCCCTGGACCTCCTGGCTGAGCAACACATCATCAGTTCCATATGTGTTCTTCAATCCAGACAACTCTTGTAGTAGCTATAGGTGCAGACAGCAGCTTGGCGAGGTCAGTGATTTTGTGCAGGTTGCTCTGTTTAAACAATCTCTAGTGAATCAGTGTGAACAGGAGCCACTGTGACATAAGAACACAGGAGAAGGGAATTCTGCATTTACAAGTTTGGACCATGTCTCCCGAATAGCAAGCTTATAAAAAATATAAAACTACGATAGCTAAAAGGGGGTTCTCTTTTACTTCTACATCAGATTAGGATCACCTTATAACAGCACAGTGTTTTATACATATTTTCTTTAACCAATTCAGCCCCAGAAGATTTGGCTGCTAAATGACCAGGCCATTTTTTTGCGATTCGGCACTGCATCGATTTTACTGACAATCGCGCTGGCGTGTGATGATGCACCCAAACAAAATAGATGTCATTTTTTTGCCCCACAAATAGAGCTTTCTTTTGGTGGTATTTGATCACCTCTGTGTTTTTTATTTTTTGCGCTATAAACAAAAGAAAAGCGACAATTTTGAAAAAAACACAATATCCTTTACTTTTTGCTATAAGAAAATATCCCACATTTTTTATAAAAATAAAAACAAAAACATTTCCTCAATTTAGGCCGATATTTATCCTTCTACATATTTTTGGTAAAAAAAAATCGCAATAAGCGTATATTGATTGGTTTGCGCAAAAGTTATAGCGTCTACAAAATAGGGGATAGATTTATGGCATGTTTATTATTACTATTTTTTTTTATTAGTAATGGCGGCGATCTGCGATTTTTATCGGGACTGCGACATTATGGCGGACACATCGGACACTTTAGACACTTTTTTGAAACCATTGACAATTATACCGCGATCAGTGCTATAAAAATGCACTGGCAGGGAAGGGGTTAACACTAGGGGGCGATCAAGGGGTTAACTGTGTTCCCTATGTGTGTTTCTAACTGTGGGGGGATGGGACTGTCTAGGAGGAGAGGCAGATCGGTGTTCATACATAGTATGAACACACAATCATCTGTCTCCTCTCCCCTGAAAGAACCGGGATCTGTGTGTTTGCACACACAAATCCCGGGTTTTCACTCTGTCAAGAGCGATCGCGGGAGTCCGGCAGTCATCGCGCCTGCTGGGCACTCGCATCGGGGTCGGGCACACGCTACGTGCAGTGGCCAAAAGGCGAAGCAACGTAACATAACGTCGTTTCGCCCAGCCGTGCCATTCTGCCGCAGTAAAACTGCTGCGGCTGGTCGGCAAACGGTTAAAGTAGAACTATAGGCAAAACCTTTTTTGTAAAGGAGGGGTAAAACCCCTGTAAGGTTTATTTTTGCCCTCTTTGTCCCATTGGGGAGATGTATCTTTACTTCCTGTTCCATAATCAAAACAGGAAGTGAGAGGAAATTCATTCAAATGAAGGGGGTCTCTTGGGGACCCCCAGGTCACCAGAACTAGTGTCCCCATTGGAAGGATTCACCTCTATTACTTTTCTGTGGATAACCCAAAATTTGGGATTTTCTTTTACTTTTATTTTCAATGATAATGGTAAACAGGACAAACAGAGAGGGTGAATCACAGAGAGCAATAAAAATGTTCTAATCTCAATCCTCTCTAACTAAAAAAAAAAAAAAAAAGTTTTGCCTTTAGTTATGCATTAAAGCCTAGGTATACTTAGATAAATACAATTGGATGAAGGGTCCATGCACTGCTCCTTGTTTAGCAATAATTTTTTTCCCCCAATACCCCGACCCCATCACATTCCTATATGAAACCTACTGCTTCCCCTGACACTGCCCCTAGAGAACTCACTTAACGATTACCTCTATATCAAGAAACACATGCATTTACCTTTTTTTTAATGTCCAAGCTTGCACAGTGCTAGTTCACGTGAACAATTATTCGGTTGCTGGATCCTGGAAGCTTAGGGGGCCAGATTGTTATTTTTAAATTAGTTCTTAGAGACTTGTTGTCACAGATGAGTGAAATCGAACGTATTGGGTATTTTGGTGATATGCTTTGAAGTCAATTGGGAAGAAAAAATGAAGATGGTTTTTGATGGTTTTTAGCTTTTAATGTCTAATGATATACAGAAGTTTCTTTAAACTATACTGGACTTGTTCTTGTGCTAAAAACAGGCCTCTAATTAGCATAATTCATTTATATTTTTGACGGAAAGAAAAAAACTTACAGTGAAAAAAAATTTAATAACATAATTTAAAGCAACAGAACATAAATATTCATCGAATACAAACACAAACAAAGCAAACAAAGAACACCAAATTAAACAAATTAAATATTATTATTATTATACGCGATTTATATAGCGCCAACAGTTTACGCAGCGCTTTACAATGTATAGGGGGGACAACCAGGGGCGTTGCTAGGTCTACAAAAGATCTGGGGCTAGAGCCCATAGCAGCGTAGTAAAGAAAGTCATACGCTTGGGCGGGCATACACATGTATATACAGTAATATACGTGTGTATATCCCCAGAGGGCCCCCACTTACATCAGGGTCCCCAGAGAGCCCCTCTTGCATCAAGGTCCCCAGAGAGCCCCCCCCCCTTAAATTAGGGTCCCCAGAGAGCCTCCCCCTTAAAATCAGGGTCCCCAGAGAGCCGTCTCTTAAAATCAGGGTCCCCAGAGAGCCTCCCCCTTGCATCAGGGTCCCCAGAGAGCCCCCCCACTTACATCAGGGTCCCCAGAGAGCCTCCCCTCCCCTTGGGGATCCCTGCAGAGACTCGGGGCTATGGGCCCCAGATTCGGGGCTATAGCCCCAAAAGCCACCCCCTAGTGACGCCACTGGGGACAACACAATTACAGTACAATACAAAAGGTACAGGAGGGCCCTGCTCGTAGAGCTTACATTCTAAAGGGAGAGGGTGGTGGTACAAAAGGTAATAGCTGCAGAGAATGATTTGATTCTAGCTAAATTCTAGCTAGATTCTAGCTAAATTGGGAGTTTCCGCTTCACCAAATATTTGTGGATAGCGAAATGGTAATTTCATTGCAAAACCAATTTTGTGAAAATCACCCCACTCATCTCTATTTGTTGCTAATCTCATGCACCACCAAGTAACCCTTTCAAAATACTCACATATACATACAGTATAGTGTACATCTAGCAAAAATAAATACAGATCACGGGTCCCCTTTAAATATTGTAAAAAACACACAGGAGGGCACAAACACCTCTTGCACTACCATTGAAAAATGTATTACGTATACCAAGACAAATGGATACTCACAGGCAGAGAAAAGCAATATACCGTATATACTCGAGTATAAGTCGTTCTGAGTATAAGTCGAGGCCCTAATTTACCACAAAAAAAATGGGAAAAACTTATTGACCCGAGTATAAGACGAGGGTGAGAAATGCACAGATACTGTAAGTGGAAAAGAGGGTCAACAATGCCCATTTGCAGCATCACTGTGCCCATTTGCAGCCATAGGTCCCCTGAACTTCAAACTCGGTAGTTAAGGGTTCCTAGATGCCCCCTAGCTGCAGCCAAAATTTGGGGTCTCTGAACCCAAAGGGTCCCGAAATGACATTGCTGCAGATGGACACAGTTGACCGAATTTGGGGCCCTGTATCTCAGGGCCACTTAGCGCTAAGAACCCCAAATTTGGTGTGCAAACCCAGTGGAACTAGCACCATAAAATTTCCAAAGCTGGGGTTTCTAGCACCAAGTGGCCCCGAGATACAGGGCCCCAAATATCAGTTCAGAAAATGTCAAGCACTTTTCTGCAGCAGAGAATGACATTTTCCGAACCGATTTTGGGGCCCAGTATCTCGGGGCCACTTAGTGCTAGGAACTTCAGCTTTGGATATGTTGTGGTACCAGTTCCACTGGGTTTGCACACCAAATTTGGGGTTCCTAGCATTAAGTAGCCCTGAGATATGAGGCCCCAAAGATCAGTTCAGAAAATGTCAAGCACTTTTCTGCAGCAGAGAATGACATTTTCTGAACCGATTTTGGGGCCCCGTATCTCGGGGCCACTTAGTGCTAGGAACTTCAGCTTTGAATATGTTGTGGTACCAGGTCCACTGGGTTTGCACACCAAATTTGGAGTTCCTAGCACCAAGTGGCCCTGAGATACGGGGCCCCAAAGTCGGTTCGGAAAAATGAAATTTTTTGCTGCAGAAAAGTGCTTGACTCGAGTATAAGTCGAGGGGGGCACTTTCAGCACTAAAAAATGTGCTGAAAAATTCGACTTATACTCGAGTATATACGGTACATAAATATTAGAAACTCCAACAGAACGCCCGTCATAGAACCAACCTGATTGGATGCCTGATTGTTTCGGGGGACTGACTCCCTTCCTCAGAACTTGATATTTATGCATATTGCTTTTATCCGCTTGTGAGTATTCATTTGTCTTGGTATACGTAATACATTTGTCAATGGTAATGCACAAGGTGTTTGTGCCCTCCTGTGTGTTTTTTTTTACAGTATTTCCCAGTCTGAGGAGGGCTGCACCCCAATGGGGCATTGCTTATTGAAGCACCGTGAAAGAAAAAACACCTGGATTGAGCGCTGGAGTGTTTTTGAGCGTTCCCTTTAAATATATGCTGGGCATAAAAAAGGTGAAAAGGATAATATTTTGCTCTGGGGGAAATGCGCTATAAATGAGCTTTATTCCACGTAATAAATATCTCCGTTACCAATTTGTAGCTGCTACATGTACTATTTTGTTTAATTGCCATTTAGAATCCCTTTCCCTCCCACTACCCTCCCTCCAAATTGCTCTTTAAAGAAAACCTTCTAATAAAAAAAGGGCGATGATCTCATCTCTGATGGAATGATCTTTTACCTCTGAAAGGATTTAAACTCTCTTTACATACTACAGACTGACTCCAGAGCTTGCTGTAACTGGTCTCAGGATATTAATTATGACACAGCGTAATGAGTACCCACCCCGGCAGACAAAAGGAGGCTTTTTTTCCCCTTATAAAGTGCTGTTTTTGGATTATTATCTTCTGTGTAGCTGACTCATAAAATATCCAAATAAAACAACTCCGGTTAAGCTTGTGACTTTCTGTAACTTTCTGTAGGGTGCTTTGAAATATTATATGTAAACTGTAAAGAGTATGTATGTGTACTGGAAACATTAAAGTGTGTGTTGAGTTGGAATCATTGAAATGGGTGGACCTATCAATAAATCAGATATTATGGCACATGACTGTATTACCCAATCACATTATTATTTTCATGTAAAAGAAGACTTCTTTTTTGATGTGAGTAAAAAATTGGTGTTCTATTCTTCCAGCCTAGGCAGCCTGGATCACATGATTCCTGTCCACCAATCATTCCTGCAAAGGGTCGATAGCTGAGAGTCAGCAGGCACACAAAAAGTTGTCTCCATGTAAAGTGATCATTACAAATTACATAAAGAAACAAAGATGTTAACACTGATAATATAATTTATATAAAGTGTGATCTATTTCACATGTATAGCTGAAAAACATGTTAAAGTGGTGTTCCGGCCAAAATTATACTTTTTTAATAAAAATACCCATATAATACACAAGCTTAATGTATTCTGGTAAAGTTAGTCTGTAAACTAAGGTCTGTTTTGTTCGTTTATAGCAGTAGTTTGTTATTTTATAAACTTACAGCAGGCCGTGGCCATCTTAAGTGTGGGCATCTGAAGCCAGACTGTATTTCTTCCTGGATCTCATCCTTGCAGATCTTGCACATGCTCAGTGCAGCACAAGCAGTGTAATAGGTTTCAGGTCAGGTTTCCATAGCAACGGCAGTGTCAGAGGAAGTTGCCACCCCTTCCCAGAAGGCATTGCAAACAGGAAATGATGCGATGAGCCACGGCCAGGGAGGAGGAAGTGAAAAATGAATACAGCAGATATACAGTAGGTGCTGAGAAAAAAAATTTAAAAATATCCAATTCGTTTGCAGTGCACTGTTTAGTGAGGGATGCTGAAGAGTTGTAAAAGTGGGTGGAACTCCACTTTAAAGACTGTAGTTTCTCTTTGAAGAGAACCTGTGAGGACTCTGAGGCTGATGTGTTACCACTTGCTGACCGGGCCTTTTTTTGACATTTGTTGTTTACAACAAACATTATATATCTTTATTTTATTTATTTTTATTTATTTTTTTATAACAAACATTATATATTTTTTTTAGCAGAGACACTAGAGAATAAAATGGGGATCGTTGCAATATTTTATGTCACACTGGGGGGTGATTTATTAAGAAGAAGGCACTGCACCAGTTCATACATTAATTGGTGCACCGGAAAAGTCATCATTAATTGAATGTGCGAACCGGCGCACATTAAAGCGCAAATAACGATAATAAATACCAGCATATGTAAACTGAAACTGGCGCTAGGGTAACTGCGGTCTTCTCATTGATAATAGCGCACGCCCAATACAATTGGTCTATTTCATCTCATTGGATGTGTCTTGTTAGGCAATTAGTAGGTGTACTGCAGGTACTTGTAGGTTAATTTTGATGCTAATCTCATTCCTATCACTTCTAATATATCTTTGAAATGTGTTTTTTTTTTTTTTTTTTACCCAAATCTTTCAATACATTACAAAGAACAGAGAAGTGTTTCTAAACCCAATAAATGTATATTTTCAGATCTTGATCTTTAAAGATGACCATACACTGCAATCAGTTAGATCTTAAATAAATTAGATTTAGTGCAAGAGCCTGTTTGATTACCTATATTTTGAATTAATTGTTCAAGTGTGTCTTTCTATTACCTATTTTGCCTAAATATTGAGTTGTACAGATATTGGACAATTAGATTGCATAGTGCATGACCATCTTAAGTGCCAAATTTGGAATGTAGATGTGCCATGACCCACTTGTATTTTCCAAACGATATTTATTGGGCATTATACAAGCCACATGAAAAACCACCTTTTTTCAAGACATGCTAGAGTGATCAGGAATCTTTCAACTACGGCTCCCCAGCTGTTGCAGAACTACACATCCCATGTGGCATTGTAAAACTCTGACATTCACAGACATGACTAGGCATGAAGGGAATTGTAGTTCCTGAACAACTGTGGGGCCGTAGTTTGAAGACCCCTGTGCTACCATTATTATGCCTCCAGAATTGGGAGTGTGGCATCTACCCAACTTCTCTCTGCTGGTGGACACAAGAACCTACATCTATAGATATATCTATATATACACACACACTGAAGCAGGAAGCAATATACATTGACCCGGAAGTGAATCTGTACACAGGAAGTAGGTGTGTGTTTTGAGGCCAAATCATTTAGACATACACACATGACCCACACAAACACCACCCCATGTAAAAATAAATCAAAAATAATCTTAATTTGCAAATAAGGATCATCTCTTCCTCAGAGAACAGTGAGCGGGGCATGGTGGTGGAAAGAAATTAGCAGCAGTACAAGCAACTTCCTGTAGGGGTGTGATGTCATTCCTGTATGCTGGCCACTGCTTCCAGCAACCAGATATGTGCCACGGGTACATACCTCCGCCCACACAGCAGTCGCGCATCTAGATGCATCTAGATGCATTTGGCGCATCTAGCTGCAGGAACCCAATTTTTATGTAATTAATAGTAAAGCAGATGCAGATTTCCAGGACTGGACTAACAAATGTTTATAGTAAAAGGCAACTGCTGTTTTCTATTAAAAAAGGTCTAAATGGGCCATTGACATGCATCACAGTTGAACTTAGGAAAGTGTCTTTGCAAAGTTAAACTAAATGAAATCCTTTCTTATTTTTGCTTTGGGATAGAGTGCAGAGGGATTAGAAGTCTTGTCAGTTTTTGGGGATGTCTGCACCCCTGATAGGGCAAAGACACCTCCCAAATTTTGCCAGTTTCTCCTTCAAATTTATTCACTTCCTGTCACATGGCCAAACAGGAAGTGAGGGTAAAACCCTACAAATGTCTTTCCTTGGGGACACACAGGTCAATCTAAATAGCTTCCCCATTAGGTAAATTGCCCTCTAGCATTTTGCTGTGTAAACCCCACATTATTAGGTATTTTGGGGTATATTAACCACTTCAGCCCCAGAAGGATTTACCCCCTTCCTGATCAGAGCATTTTTTGCGATTCGAAGTTAAGCCAATTTTCAGAAAAGGGACACAAAGCCCAACCTAAAAAAGACAAGCAGGGGTTCTAACACTCACTTGGTTTCCCTCAAATGCCCACAATTAGAATAGGATTGTCTTGAGTTCAATTTTAGCTCAGTGATCTAAATCAGTGGTTCTCAACCCTGTCCTCAAGTACCCCTTGCCCATACTTATGCATGGGTTCGCTTCTGTGCGCAAACACAGAGGGATGGGGCACTTTTAAAAAAAAATTCTTATTTATTTTACTTTTATTTTTTTATCACTTTTATTCCTATTACAAGGAATGTAAACATCGCTTGTAATAGAAATAACCATGGCAGGTCCACTTTATTGAGAGATCTGGGGTCAAAAAGACCCCAGATTTCTCATTTACCCTTAAAAGCAAAAAAAATAAATAAAATTACACTTTGACTTAAAAAAAAAAAAAAAATCATCTCTTTAAGCCTGAGAACAGGAATTGACGTCAGACATCTCTCTGGTCCTCCAAGGGCATTGAGCCGAGTGCTATTTTGCGCTCCCTTGACTTCCTGCCTATCGGCCGCATTGGTTTGCTTCTCGGCTTATCGACGGCTCTGGGGGCACCTCATTTTCTAGGCAGCAGGAGAGGTGCTAGATCAGGTTGACGCGTTTTGGACAAACTTTGTGCTTATTCATAAGCACAAAATTTGTGTGAAACGCATTAACCTGATCAAGCCTGACTGTGTCCTGGTGGTGGTTATTATTTACGTCAAGTTTGAATGGTGTGCAGCCGATTGGTGTGGCCATGGTGTGCAGACGATTTTCTTTGGAATTTAGTATTAGGGAAGTGAGTTGGGGCTAGCACCCAGATGTCAAGTTAATTAATACATTATACTCACCTGGAGCAGCAAGCTTTTTCCTTTTCCTTCAGTCCATAAGGAATTCCCTGCTGTTATTCTGTGCTGGCTTTTTTAGTCTATTTGCCTTTAGTAAATCGACCCCAAAGTATTTGTGTCTTTTACATTTTTACTTTCATGATATTCCCTATCTTTTTTTTTTCTTTGAATGTTGAATTTATTTTTGTTCAATAATTTTTTTGTAAATGTATCAAAGGTAGTCAGTAATACAAATTCACCTAGTTTGCCTGCGCAGGGGCTATGACTGGCAACATAAAAAAACATGAATGGACATAACAACATAGGTGAAGGAGGGAAGGCCTCCTTCTCAAACAGGCACATCTAACTTAAACAGACATATATGTAGTTTGGAAAAACCTCATAATTGCCAAAGAAGCCAGGACATGTGTGACAATGACCCCTCAGTAGGTAGTCCTGGACACCAATAGGCAGCTAAAGAGGGTTGAAAAACCCAGCAAAGGAGAGAATGGAAAGCAAGACAGGAGAGAAAGGTAAAGTAAGGTGAGTAGGAGAGGGGTAGGGACCTGGGGTCACCGGAGACATCTATTAAAGTCGACCCACGCTTGCGAAGTGAAGATCAGGGAAGGCATATTTTAACCATGTTTCCCATATATTAAAGCGGGGTTCCACTCTCTCCGATTAATTTTTTTTTGGCCAAATGACATTGATTATGATATATCAATAGGGAACTCACTTGTTCCGTTTTTAAGTGACAGTGCTGTCTGTTTTCGCCTAATAAATAAACTTATATAATCACATCTACACGGTTATCATCTTGCCTGTGGGCATGTGAAGCCCACAGGCATCCTCTTCCGGGATACGGTGCTGCTGATCGACCAGCATGCACCGCCCATTCTTTTCCTGATCTCGCGCATGCGCATTAGACAGAAATCGGAGCGCCGTCAACAGCTCCGGTTGCCATCACAACGAGCAGCGTCGTAGGAGGTCCCGCCCCGTTGTGATGGCAATGGAGATACTCTCAAGATGACTCTCGTAACAGGCCGCCGCACTGACTCCTGGGAACAATGACACAAGCTCCCAGGAGCCAGTGCGGCTAAGAGGAAGTGACTAATTAGCCGCTGAAAACACGCCCCTAACCGCAGCCTGTGCTTCCTGGAAGAAACAAAGAAATTATCTACAAGAAAGGTACAGCCTGAAAAAAAAAAGTGCCGTTTTGCCATTAGGACATTGCGGTAATCAGCTGCAGCTAGTGTAGAAAAATCGGGTGGAGCTCCGCTTTAAGGAATTTAGCATGCGTGTTGTGAAGAATACTAGACACAGAGGCACAACTAGAACCTTCAGGGCCCTGGTGCAAGAAACCATGAAGGGCCCCCTGACCTCCAGCCTGGACCATTCCCTCCAAGCCCAGAGCCCTTCCCACTAATACAAAGAGCCTTTACGGTCCCGCAGTGGATCCCTTTCACATGTTGGGCAGTCCTGCAGTCTTGGGCCCCGCCATGGTGGCAGAAGGCCAGGGCCCAGTCGCAAGTGCGACCTTTGCAACCCTAGTAGTTTCGCCAGTGGTGTCAGTGGGGACTGGGAATGGGGGCAGTCAGAAGGGCAGTGGACGTGGTCAGTAGGGCAGTGGAGGTGGTCAATAGAGCAGTGGACGTGGTCAGTAGGGCAGTGGAAGGTGTCAGTTGAGCAGTGCATGGGGTCAGTGGAGCAGAGGACGTGGTCAGTAGGACAGTGGACGGTGTCAGTAGTTTTAAATTTTTGTTATTTAATTTCTTATTATTTTTTACCATTTTATTTGTTATAGTTTACTTTTACAATTTTTGATGGGACGGAGGCAGTGGAGGGCAGTATGGGGGGGACAGCATGATGGGAGGGGGTAGCAGTGGAGGGCAGTATGAGGGGACAGCATGATGGGAGGGGGGGCAGTGGAGGGCAGTATGGGGGACTACATGATGGGAGGGGGGCAGTGGAGGGCAGTATGGGGGGACAGCATGATGGGAGGGGGGGGCAGTGAAGGGCAGTATGGGGGACAGCATGATGGGAGGGGGGCAGTGGATGGCAGTGTGGGGGGACAGCATGATTGAAGGGGGGCAGCATCGGAGGGAGCAGACCTGGAACACTATACTTGCTCTGCTGTGACAGAGAGTTTGTTGCCAGGAGCAGCCTCAGGGCAGGGAGCATTTCTCCTACTGTTCCGGCTGCAGGAGCAGCCTTGAGGCAAGAAGCGGGAGCCAGAGTCGGGGGGCGGAGCTGGCAGTCCTAGGTACAGATGACTGCTTGCCTCTACACTGAGGATGCAGCTAGTATCAGGCTGGATAGGAGGAGTGTCGGGGCGGCACATAGGAGAACCGATGGTGCTCCTGCAGCCGCTGAAAGCCATGCAGGAGCTAGTAGGAGAATAGAGGGGATCGGTTCTCCTATATGCCACCCCGCCGGCCCTCCTATCCAACCTAGTACTAGTTGCATCCACAGTGTAGAGTCAAGAGGCAAGCACTCATCCATACCTAGGACCGCAAGCTCCACCTCCCAACTCCAGCTCTGAGTCATACAAGTGTAGACAAACCTGACAGGTGAGCCACATGGGCCCCCTGCAGCCTGGGACCAGGTCGCGATCGTGACTTTTGTGCCCCCTATAGTTACGCTCCTGACATTTGTTCATTAAGCATCATGGCCGTAAGACGGTCCCTCACCCATTTCCTAATATCTACATTTCACCTACAGACCCAGGGCAGGCATTAGCATTGAGATGGATAATCCACCTGTTTCTGAGGTTTCAGTGGTAATCTTTGAGAAGTCAATGAGGAGAACAAGGAGGGTTGGGATAGACTTAATTTAATATGTACAGTTACCCTTATTAGTGGACTTGTCAACTCGCACATACAATGAATCAGAAAAGTGAATAATAGACACATATCTACATTACCAGACTTTAAAAAAGTATTTTCCTTTTAAAGTTTACGTGGCTGTCGTAATTTAAAGCATAACTCTACCAAAAACGTTTTATTCATTCTCCTTAAAGCGGGAATGGTTAGAGTCTCATTCTGGTTTTTATTGCTTTGTCCCTATTAGCAAGATTTCTCGGTATAGGAAGTGGTGGGAAATTTCTCCAAATTTCTTCAATGGGGACGCAGACAAAAACACATTGTTAGCAGGGTAAGGAAAGGTTAGAACTGCCGGAAAGGTTTATTACTGTCCATGCTTTCCTGTATCAGTGACATCTGCTCTTATTCCTGTCCTAGTGTCACAAGAACAGGAAGTGAGGCAAAATCTCTTCAGTCAGGTCAAAGAGATTTTAAAGCAGCTCTTCAACCTTTAGGGAATGTTGGCCTGCCTCCTCCCCTCTCGCTTTTTTTTGCTGCACATGGTGGTGCCCCATGGGGGGGGGGGGCTAACTTCCAGTGAAGCTCCGCTTTAACTCTTCTTCATTTTATCCAAAACTAACAAAAAAATATATATTTTTCTGGATTTAGACCTTATAGCAACAGCTACATCTATGATCATGGTCTACTCTCCTCGATCTGCATAAAATGTTTAACTAGCCAAAGCACAGTAAACTAATAAATTTCACATTTGGCTCTTATATTTCCGTCATCATATAAATCACAGCACAAATGAGGCCCGGCTTCTTCCATGAACACCAGTAATGTGAGCTGAAATGGCAGTTAAGCTGCTCCGTAATAGGAAGCACAGTAATAGCATTGTATGTTTTACAAACTCAGGGTATCTTTCATTAACTTGTACATGTCTTTAATTTAAACTGCTTTCATCTTATAATATATGAAACAACCAAGATTCAAAGACTCTGGCAGTAGCTGGGGAATGGTTTCAAATAGGTTATGATAATAACTTCCAGGTGGCACCATGCTGAACAGAGGAAGACACATCGGACAAGGAGCGGACCTGGCATGATTGAAGTAGCATGGAGATCAGCTTCCCATTCTGCAAGAGGCCACATAATTACTAGTGTTCAGAAAATGTTACAGGCCGAAGATCAGTCTCAGAACATACATCAATATATCACTTTTTCCTGTTTTATACTCCACGCCGCTCTTCCCCACTGGGCAAAGTTATTAATAAATCCATCTGATATACCATCATGTGACCACTGAACAAAGGAAATACATATGGAGACCATACAACTCAAAATAAGTTAAAGGTGAAAAAAAAAGTGCACTGGAAAAAGTACAGATGCTCTAATTTCTGACCCCTTCTGAAATGCTAGTTACCTGGCTGTTTTTGGCTGCAATGCATTTTGAGTCATTGAATCAAAAAGTACAGAAGCCAGTATATTAGCCAGGGAGTAGGTATTTTCGCAAGAAGAAGCTCACATTGGCAGCATCCATACTAAGAGGTTATTTTGGTAAAAATACATTTTTATGCGAAATGACCAGTTTTACAATATTTTTCCAAAACAGAAACTCTCAGTTTTGCCCATTAAGTTGCTTAGGTGAAATATACTTGAAAAGACGGGTCACACTACCATGCTGAGGTAATATACTTTACATACTGTCAGAAACCATGAAATCAGACCGAGACAAAAGTACAGTTAAATCACACTTGTTTAATAATAAAAATAAATAGAACAAACTTAGTCAAAACATAGCCAGAGTTCAGGAACTGGAACGGATAGTCAGTAAAGCCAAACGTCAGGGAGCCGGAGGTGAGTGTAGTAAAACAGCAAGCAGAATCTGGAGCCAGAAGGGACGTCAGCCAAGCAAGTCTTTTAACAGGAATGCAGGAGAGCATCTCTGTGATGTTGACTAAGGCGAAAGCAGAGATCCTCTGGGCTGGACGGCTTAAGCAGGCAGGACTGACAAGCAGGAAATCATCAACAGCTGCGTAACTGTGGACAGATAGGAGCTGGGAATTAGCCAACAGCTGAGCGGCCAGCTCAGAGAAGGAAGGGCTGAGCCCAGCCCTGACAGTACCCCCTCCTCAATGACCCCTCCCCCTCGGAGGACCACCAGGCTTTAGTGGAAAACGTCTATGGAAATCACAGAGGAGGACAGGGGCATGTATGTCCGAGGTTGAGACCCAAGAGCGTTCCTCCAGACCATACCCTTTCCAATGCACCAGGTACTGTATGCGTCCATGGAACCTACGGGAGTCAACAATGGAATCTGAGAGACCATGAGAAAAAGCAGCCATGAGGGCCTCACTGTTCCAAGAAACCTCTGCTGCCAGTGTACGGAATTCAATGGCATAGTCGGCAGCAGTTCTCATACTCTGTTTGATGGACATGAGGCACTTGGCAGCAGAAGCGGAGCCTGCGGGAAAGTCAAATACCCTTTTAAAGCAGGCCACAAACTCAGGGTAACTCAAGACAACAGGTTTTTGCGTGTCCCATAGAGGGTTTGCCCAGGTCAAGGCTCTCTCAGAAAGCAAAGATATCACAAAACCTCCTTTGCTTCTGTCCGTGGAAAAAGCCTGGGACAGCATCTCAACCTGGTTGAAAAACCCTCCGCATTGAACTGGGTAGCCCCCAAATCGCAGGGGAAGTGGAGCGAAACCAGACTTACCTTTAATAGAGGTAATAATCGAGGCGGGGGCCTGCACAGAGACTGGCGCAGCAGCAGGGACGGCCTGCAACTCAGGTTGTACCGGAGCCGCCACAGTGGGAGATTCCAGATGAGCCGTGCGACTCAGGAGCGTTTGTAACGCCATGGCAAGCTGATCCATGCGGTGATCTTGCTCACCCAATCTGGAAAAAATATTACCAATAAGTGGATTGACTGTATCTTCTGAATTCATGGCCTTCGCCTACTGTCAGAAACCATGAAATCAGACCGAGACATAAGTATAGTTAAATCACACTTGTTTGATAATAAAAATAAATAGAAAAAAAATAGTCAACAAAATCATCAACAGGTACCCACTGTTGATGATTTCCTGGTCAGGTGCAGTTTTTATTTTTTTATAGGGGTCAAGTGCAGTTTTAGGCAAAAAAGAACAGACTGCCCAAATTCAACAAAGGTTGTGTTGCAACATAGCACACATGCCTTAGATCACCAGACATATATGAACTTGGTTTTAGTGTAGTTGGAATTAATTTAGTGTTCTTCTTATATGTGTTTTTTTTTTATATTGTTATTTGTGTACTTAATTTTTAGCAATGTGTGGTTTTGCTGTATAAAGAAAAAAAGTAAAATAAAGAGGATACTGAGGTTCAGATCTTCTGTAACTTCTGTAACTCTCATGAGACATTAAATTGACCCTGTCACCATAGGTTCACAATGGGCCACCTGTAAAAAAAATAATATACCTACCTTTTCAATGGCCTGTGTATTTTAAAGCCAGCTCTTCTTTGCTCTCCAGTCGTTGCCTGTATTCTACATATCCGTGTGTGTAGAATATTGGATCCCCCACAGGTTGGTTTGGTTCCTCCCACCAGATTGTATTGTCACTACAGGACATAGGAGGAAGCAGGAGGAACCACTACAGCCCACATTGGGAGAAAATATTCAGCTCATCTGGGGAGTGGAGATGCAGTGGATTTTCTATACAGGGGCCCGGGAAAAGTAATTATATCACTTCTTTTACAGATGGTGCTATGAGTAATACCATATACATACAAACGGACTTTTCGTCTGACTCAACCCTGAAGGACTTTTCGACAGAGTTCCGATGGAGTTCCAACGAAACGGACTTGCCTACACACGATCACACCAAAGTCCGACTGATTCGAACGTGATGACGTACGACCTAACTAGAATAAGGAAATTCATAGCCAGTAGCCAATAGCTGCCCTTGCGTCGTTTTTGGTCCGTCGGACTAGCATACAGACGAACGGATTTTTCGATAGGACTCGAGTCCGTCGGAAAGATTTGAAACATGTTCTATTGCTAAAGTCTGTCAGATTTTTCGACAGAAAAGGTCAGATGAAGCCCACACACGATCAAATTGTCCGAAAAGTCCAGTCGTGTGTACACGGCATTAAAGTGACACTATTGGGACAGGATCACTTTTAAAACCCATTGCACCCTTAAAAAAAATACTGCTAACCATTTTAATTTAGCCTTTCACAATGAACACAATGCATTTAGTCAAAATGGTGAAATCACCTAGTAAAGTGTTGACAACTTTAGGAAAATTAAAACTTTCAATTTCGCTCATCCATTCTCAATGCAGATTTCTTTTAAATGGTTTGCCTCCAAAGCTAGTTAACCAAAGTGCCACTGACTCTGGTGTCACTAAGGTAACAACTAACAGACAAGAGAGATGCACACAGTTCATTAAAGTAGAACTACACTGCATCTGAGCACCACAAACAAAAAAAGGCTATTTCATTTATTTAATATTCAAACAAAACTCCCCCATCCATCCATGTCTCCATGCTTTGTTTTGTTGAGAAATACCTTTGAAAAACACCCCCCCCCCCCCCTAGCATTTCTGGCCGCGACCATCTTGAGTAAGGGCAGATAATTTGTGTAGCATTTACTTCCTGAAATCTATCTGCCCTTAGCTCAGGAATGCAGGCTGGAGAGTGGGTACTAGCATTTATAGGTAAAGTTGATCCAGGGAAAATCCGATTGCCTCTTGGGGGATCAGGAAGGAATTTTTTCCCCTGCTGTAGCAAATTGGAGCATGCTTTGCTGGGGTTTTTCGCCTTCCTCTGGATCAACTGTGGGTATAGAATTGGGTCTATTGGATTGTACGATATTTTTTTTTTTTAATGGTTGAACTGGATGGACTTGTGTCTTTTTTCAACCTGACTAACTATGTAACTATATGTAACTATGTAACTATGAGTGTGCTTAGCTAACAAAGTCCCTCCTCCCCTCCTAAAGACTCCTTGGATATATGACATAATTTGCCTAGGCCAGAAACCAGAAAGTAACTAAAGAAATTTTTTTAAAAATTGTAAAACAAGTAAATACGATATACTTTCCTACCTATCTACTAATGCTAGCAGCAAAAGGACTATAAACAGTCAAAGTTGATTAAAAGAGTAACATTCCACTTTAAGTAGAAAGGCCTGCCCCCTGCCAGCATGTTGTAGATAATGAGCCTTGCTCTCTATGTGGAAGCAGTGGTTACTCTGCAGAGGTCTGACATGCCCCCCTGTTGAGTCAGACTTATAGCTCTCCAATCTGTAAAGCTCATGCTACCTGCTGCTTGGAGAGCTCTAACGCTGAATCAACAGTGGACATGTTAGACCTTTGCAGAGAGACAACTGCTTCCACAGAAATAGCAAAGGTCCTTTCTTTGCAGCCATGCTGGCAAGGGATGAGTTTTTCTACTGAGGCTGTGGTTGCTTTCTACAGAAAATAACTTTAAGGTTTTGCACACCTGTTGTTTTGGTGCACCTGAAATTATTCAGAGGAGGAAGAGCAGAGTGTGTTTAGGCAGAGCCGCTAATAAGGCAGGAGAACCAGCCCCCCAGTACTGGGCCCAGACCCCCTCAGCCCAAAAGGGGGGCCCGGACACCTGCTGAGCAGGAAGTCTGGCTGTACTGTCTTATTGCAGACACCAATCCTCTTCTGCCTCCCCCTGCAGCGCTGCCAGCTTCTCCTCTTCTTTCTGCCTCTGGCTGCACTGCAGGGGGATTGGTCCTAGCCCATGTGCCTTTTCCATGTGCTGTCCAGACCCCCCTGTGTGACCCTTTCCCCCACAGCACTGCCGGCTTCCCTCCTTTCTTTCCCCACCGGTAGCTGCTATGGGCACACAGGGGGATGTTTCCGGATGGAGAAAGAGGAGAAGGGGTCAGTAGATATGTAATTTACTGGCCCCTTCCTTTTCTTAATAAATACAGTGAGCAATCGATACCAATCACTCCTGTATCCTTAGATGCAGGCAAGGCAAAGAGGGTGTTTCACCTCTCAGGTGGACACAGACCCAGGTGTGGAATTGATGTAAGAAAGGCTATGAGTAAGCACTCAGCCCCGAGTGCGAAACGCGTCAGCTAATCCTGTACTTTTAGCATGATGGTCTTGTATTTTTGATGATCCCATTTTTCTAATAAAGTCAAGTTTTCTACTACATCCGGTGTGCGGCATCCAGATCCTCTCATTTCAAGCCCAATCACTCCTGTGTCCATTTATCACTGAAGCATAGTAAACTGTGTTGTGGAGGGTCCTGTCAAGTAAGCTGTATGGGGCCATGTGATTTCTAACAGCAGCCCTGTGTGTAGGTGTCATGCTTGTTGAACAATACTAAGTTTTTAAAGAAAATAAATCTGGTTTGAGGGGTTGTATGTCTTTTATTCACAGACCATGCTTGGTGATTATACCCACGTCCGGAAGAATGTAGCCAGGAGTCCACCAAGAAGCAATAACATGTGGGGATTTCCCTTTTTTTTTTTAGCTGATTCAAACTGAAAGTTTAGTTGGGTTTTAAAGGAATCTTTCTGAAAATGCTAGTTGCCAGGCTGTCACACCAATCCAATGACTACAAAGAATGCTTGCTGAGCAACAGATCCAGAGCAACCATACAATGCAGTCTGAGAAAAGTGAGAACTGAGGGTTTTTGGGTCAGTGACTCAAAAAATACTGAAGCCATTAGACTGGCATGATGACCAGGACACTACCATTTCCAGAGAGGTCAAGAATTAAATTAAAATCCATCAGAATTCAGAGAGATCAGCTGAATTCAAGTGTAGTTACAGCCACAATGGCAGAGTTTGCTGTATAGCAGATTATCCCTTTAATGTTGAGCTGCCTTTGTTCATAAAATATTCAGACAGCTATGGAGACAACTTGCAAAAGCAGCACGGCTGGAATTTAAAGCTTTGAAGTTTGCTGAGGCCCTTTATCAATGTGCTACTAAAGTGTCCATAATCATTTCAGCAGAGTTTATGTTGGCTGCTCTTGCAGATCTCAAAAGTCATGATTACATGGCGAAGATGAGTTTCTTATGTAATTTCAAGTCATATCTAATCTAGTTCATTCTAACAGGCATATTTCAGTTGGCTTTATTTTTTAAATGACTGGGAGAATACGAATCATCTGTTGAAAAAAATTATGAGAACGTTTTTTATCATTGCAGAACTCATTAGAGGGAAAAGAGTGCAATTGAAAACAAACATAATCTAGACGAATTAGATGAGTCTAAAATGTTCATGAACCCGTAGGAGCTTTCCTTTCTGAACTGCATGCATGCTAACTGTATATATATATATATATATATATATATATATATATATATATATATATATATATATATATATATACATATATATATATATATATATATATACATATATATATATATATATATATATATATATATATATATATATATATATATATTATATATATATATATATATATATATGTTAGCTTGTTATGTTTTTAAAACCCAACTCCAGGGTGGGCATTAAGGCTTACCACCCACCCCACCCCTGCATTTTTTTTTATATATACACATTTTTATATCTCTCTTCTGTTCAGTCTCTTTTCCTACTGTGAGTCCACAGCAACTTTATGACGTCCCTTCAGGGGTTCAGGGGGCAGATCCTCCCTGGACTCTCAGGAAATATGTTGAATAATACTGGAAGGAACGTTAAGCCTTGGAGGGGCAGCACCAGAGAGGAGGTGAGTATTGCAGGGACAGCTGCTTTATTTTTATTCACTATTTTTCAGTTTAAATTGGAACTGTTTTTTTTTTTTTATATAGCAAACAACATGTTATAAAGATACTGCCATTTAAAGGGTATCTTTAGACAAATCTTTTTTTTTTCTATGGATAGAGTAGGGAAGGGTTAAAACCTCCATCAATTAATTATTTCTCTCTGCATCCCTGGGGAAATTAAAGCTGATCTCTGGGAATTCGCAAAAATGTACCCTTGTAGTGCCCCCTACCTCACACTGCAAGGATTAAATACTCATTAACCACTTGCCGACCGTATAATTTAGAAATACAGTAGCAAAGTAGCATGGCTGCGCTGGATCATGCACCTAGTATGTGATCCAACACTTCCGGGTCTGGGGCTTGCATGCGCGCCGCCGGCGGCCCACTCCTGCTGTGATTATACACAGCGGGAGCTGATCGGCGGGTACCGTGGACTCGATGTCCGCTGGCACCCCCCGATCCCTCGGTACAGAAGGAGAATGGCGATCAAGGCAGATCGCCATTCTGTCAGTACAGAAGCCATGGATCCTGTGTCCCTGCAAAGCAGGGACATGGATCCATGCCTTCCCCTAGTACAAGCACCTCCCCCAAAGTAGGAAAACACTGGCTAGGCACACAGTTAACCCTTAGATTGCCCCTAATGTTAACCCCTTTCCAGCCAGTGTTATTAGTCTAGTGAAAAATAAATAAATAAAAATATCCCATAGATTGTAGACGCTATAACTTTTGCGCAAACCAATCAATATACGCTTATTGGGATTTTTTATGTAGCGGAATACATATTGGCCTATGAAAAAATTCAATGTTTTCCTTTTTTTTTATTGGATGTGTTTTATAGCAAAAAGTAAAAAATATTGTGTTTTTTTTTTTTTTTTTCAAAATTGTCACTCTTTTTTTGTTTATAGCGCAAAAAATAAAAACCGCAGAGGTGATCAAATACCACCAAAAGAAAACTCTATTTGTGGGAAGAAAGGACAAATAATTTTATCTGGGTACAGCGTCGCACAACTGCGCAATTGTCAGTTAAAGTAACGCAGTTCCTTATCGCAAAAAATGGCCTAGTTATGAAGGGGGGCAAATCTTCCGGAGGGCAAGTGGTAAAGAAAATATCAGGTTTTTTTTTAAGTCAGCAGCTACAAACACTGTAGCTGCTGACTTTTCCGTTCAATGTTTTTATTAAGCCAAAGATGACTGGGACATTATACTGTACATCGATTCAAAACAGGAGGCATATATTTCGTATACAGAATGAAAAAGCAGCCAACTTTTAATGTAGTAGCTGCTGACTTTTAAAAATCAGGTATTTACCAGTACCTGGAGTCTGGGGGCTTTCTACCAGCAGCCAGTTCTTCTTAAGGCTACGGGTCCCTGGTGCTTCCAGAGCAACCACAGTCAGCTCCCCACTGCAGATACATGAGCTCATGCAGCACCCTGAATGGTGCTCCAACCTTCTGGGACATGAGATCTGTCCTATGAAGGCTCCAGAATGGAAGGGGGCTGGGCAAGTGGCGTTATACGGGCCTTTGGTATTGATTGCGGAAGTGAAATCGGGTACCCATAAAAGTTGGTACCTGCTCCCCCTCTTCCCCAAAAACTTGTACCTCAGTAACGAGCTGAGGAAGTGAACTAGCAGTATTTCACTTTTTAAGTGAAGTTTCACTCTAAATCTACGGGGGAGATGAATAGGATGTATTACTTACCCTACCCTTGCTCTGAGCAGATCTGGTGCTCTCCTTCTCCACAAAGCTTCAGTTGGGGATGCTCCCTCAGGGTCATTACGCACAATCCAGACATCACTGGACTGGTCACATGGATCAAGGGAGTCTGTCAAAACAGGGAATAAGGTAAATATTACTCCTGATTCATGCACCTCTAGACCTAACAACCAGGTAACCCGAATGCCGTGTACACACAAGTGGACTTTTTGACTGGACTGGTCCGACGGACTATCCAACGGACTTTCGATGGACTTCCAATGGACTTTCCGAATGAATGGACTTGCCTACACACGATCACACCAAAGTCCGACGGATTCGTACGTGATGACGTACACCAGACTAAAATAGGGAAGTTGATAGCCAGTAGCCAATAGCTGCCCTAGCGTCGGTTTTAGTCTGTCGGACTAGCATACAGACGAGCGGATTTTTCAACCGGACTCGAGTCCGTCGGAAAGATTTGAAACATGTTTTATTTCTAGGTCCGTCGGACTTTTGGGGAAAAAAAGTTCGCTGGAGCCCACACACGATCGAATTGTTCGACGGAGTCCGGTCCGCCGGACCAAGTCTGCTGGAAAATCCGCTCATGTGTACGCGGCATTAAAGTTTGAGGGGGGCCCACGGCAAATGGTAGATTTTGCCTAAATCCTGGACTTTAACCTTACCCACTAAGTTTTAGTTACCATTGTCACCTGGACAGAAAATTATGGGAAATTTTGCAGCTACCATCTAAGCAGATGGTGCAGAGACATTTTCCAGTTGGGGCGTCTATCAACAGATGTATTTTTGGAGGGATTTTCACTAAATTTTTGCTGTGTCTCCAAAGAAGGTAGTCTATAAAATCTCCCAAACAAGACAAATTCGGCAAAAAATCCTGACAGAAGGTCCATCCATACCTTTTTGTGTCCAAGATTAAAACAAAGTTTTCTCTAGGGATATATTTTAAATCTCAAATGGCTAATATGATCCTAGAAAATGTGTATAACAAGAAATGTCTTGTTAGTACTTTCATGATACTTCTATCTCTAGCTTCTGGGAGAGAGACAGAGCTGGTTCACAGAGATAATGGAAGTGAGTAACATGTAGGCACCGTGGAGTCTTAATGATTTCCCAAAAATACTTTGCACATATCTTATATGGTCAGAGAGATATACATAGCAGTTTACATTCCACTGTGGAATTACTAAACACAGATAGACTCTCCAGGGTGCCAGTAATGAGCACTAAACCATGCGGGTCTACTTGCAGTATGAAAAAAAGCAAGTTTACTGTACAGTAGCTTTATATTAGACTTTTATCAAAAACATAGATGTTCAATTGATCTTGTTAAAAAAATATATATACATATATATATATATACAGTTGTGCTCATAAGTTTACATACCCTGGCAGAATGTATGATTTCTTGGCCATTTTTCAGAGATTATGAATAACACAAAAACCCATCTTTCACGCATGGTTAGTGTTTGACTGAAGCCATTTATTATCAATCAACTGTGTTTGCTCTTTTTAAATCAATATGACAACAGGAACTACCCAAATGACCCTGATCAAAAATTTGACATACCCCAGTTCTTAATACCGTGTATTGCCCCCCTTTAACATGACAGCTTGAAGTCTTTTGTGGTATTTGTGGATGAGGCTCTTTATCTTCTCAGGTAGTAAAGCTGCCCATTCCTATTTGCAAAAAGCCTCCAGTTCCTGTAAATTCTTGTGTTATTATGCATGAACTGCATGTTTGAGATCTCTCCAGCGTGGCTCAATGATATTGAGGTCAGTAGACTGAGATGGCCACTCCAGAACCTTCACTTTATTCTGCTGTAGCCAATGACAGGTCGACTTGGCCTTGTGTTTTGGATCATTGTCATGTTGGAAAGTCCAAGTACGTCCCATGCGCAGCTTCCTGGCTGATGAATGCAAATGTTCCTCTAATATTTTTTGATAACATACTGCATTCATCTTGCCATCGATTTTCCTGTGCCTTTGTAGCTCACACATCCCTAAAACTCAGAATCCAGAAACGTCAGTGCAGCACTGGATGAAAGATGCAAGGGTCTGTCAGGAGACCAGAAACTCAGTGACCTTTTATTCACACACACACTAATTACAAGCAAACAGATTACAGGTGAGGATGGTTACCTTTAATAGCCATTCAAACCCCTTTGTGTCAACTTGTGTGCATGTTATTAGGCCAAAATCACCAGGGTATGTAGACTTTTGATCAGGGTCACTTGGATAGTTCCTGTTGTCATTATGATTTAAAAAGAGTAAACACAGTTGATTGATAATAAATGGTTTCAGCCAAACACTAACCATGAGTGAAAGAAAAGTTTTTGTGTTATCATTCATATTCTCTGAAAAATTGGCCAAGAAATCATAAATTCTGCCAGGGTATGTAAACTTATGAGCACAACTGTATATATATATACACATTATCTCCCAAAAGTAAGTACACCCCTCACATTTTTGTAAATATTTTATTATATCTTTTCATGTGACAACACTGAAGAAATGACACTTTGCTACAATGTAAAGTAGTGAGTGTACAGGTTGTATAACAGTTTAAATTTGCTGTCCCCCAAAATAACTCAACACACAGCCATTAATGTCTAAACCACTGGCAACAAAAGTGAGTACACCTCTAAGTGAAAATGTCCAAATTGGGCCCAATTAACCATTTTCCCTCCCCGGTGTCATGTGACTTGTCAGTGTTACAAGGTCTCAGGTGTGAATGGGGAGCAGGTGTGTTAAATTTGGTGTTATCGCTCTCACTCTCTCATACTGGTCACTGGAAGTTCAGCATGGCACCTCGTGGCAAAGAACTCTCTGAAGATCTGAAAAAAAGAATTGTTACTCTACATAAAGATGGCCTAGGCTATAAGAAGATTGCTAAGACACTGAAACTGAGCTGCAGCATGGTGGCCAAGACCATACAGCAGTTTAACAGAACAGGTTCCACCAAAGAAGTTGAGTGCACGTGCTCAGCGTCATATCCAGAGGTTGTCTTTGGGAAATAGACATATGAGTGCTACCAGCATTGTTGCAGAGGTTGAAGGGGTGGGGGGTCAGCCTGTCAGTGCTCAGACCATATGCCACACACTGCATCAAATTGGTCTGCATGGCTGTCATCCAAGAAGGAAGCCTCTTTTAAAACTCTTTAAAGATGATGCACAAGAAAGCCCGCAAACAGTTTGCTGAAGACAAGCAGAATAAGGACATGGATTACTGGAACGATGTCCTGTGGTCTGATGAGACCAAGATAAACTTATTTGGTTCAGATGGTGTCAAGTGTGTGTGGCGGCAACCAGGTGAGGAGTAAAAAGACAAGTGTGTCTTGCCTACATTTAAGCATGGTGGTGGGAGTGTCATGGTCTGAGGCTGCATGAGTGCTGCTGGCACTGGGGAGCTACAGTTCATTGAGGGAACCATGAATGCCAACATGTACTGTGATATACGGAAGCAGAGCATGATCCCCTCTCTTCGGAGACTGGGCCGCAGGGCAGTATTCCAACATGATAAGGACCCTAAACACACCTCCAAGACAACCACTGCCTTACTAAAGAAGCTGAGGGTAAAGATGATGGACTGGCCAAGCATGTCTCCAGACCTAAACCCTATTGAACATCTATGGGGCATTCTCAAACAGAAGGTGAAGAAGCACAGGATCTCTAACGTCTGCCAGCTCTGTGATGTTGTCATGGAGGAGTGGAAGAGGACTCCAGTGGCAACCTGTGAAGCTCTGGTGAACTTCATACCCAAGAGGGTTAAGGCAGTGCTGGAAAATAATGGTGGCCACACAAAGTATTGACACTTTGGGCCCAATTTGGACATTTTCACATGGGGGTGTACTCACTTTTGTTGCCGGTGGTTTAGACATTAATGGCTGTGTGTTGAGTTATTTTGAGGTGATAGCAAATTTACACTGTTATACAAGCTGTACACTCACTACTTTACATTGTAGCAAAGTGTAATTTCTTCAGTGTTGTCACATGAAAAGGTATAATGAAATATTTACAAAAATGTGAGGGATGTACTCACTTTTGTAAGATACTGTATATACGGTCTGATATTGTGTCATACAAAAGTGCAACACCCCACTTCCCTTTCTCTGGAGCCCCACAGAAGAGCAAAACACGCCTGACCAGAGAAGTAAGTATAAAGCTTCTTACACCTAGGAACAGGGTCAATTTACAAAAAGCCCTCAATCACCACTCTGGCTACAGACACCATGGAGATATTCATCTTTAAAGTTTCTTAAAACCACGGAGGTGTTCTGGACAGGAGGCCAGTGGGAGAACACAGCCAGGCAAATCTCCAGGAGGAACAAAGAACAGCCAAGAGGGCTGATGAGTGACACACAGTCAGGAGGACTGTGGAAGCACAGACAGTGGAAAGAGGCAGCTGCAGCCAGGTGCTGGGAGCAGTAGCCACACGTGGGACAGCTTGCACTAAGGACTACCTATTTTTTTTCTACACCATAGGGGTCCGCGGTCCCTGCCTGCAAAGGGCATTTTCTTTGGGCCTGGCCGAGTCAGTGTCAAGCCCCAACCACAGGTCTAGCTGGTCCTGGGAATGATAGTCTGCAAGCAAGTGTATGTGCTGGTGGTGAAGAAAAGAGATTTTATTTACCAGAGGTGTGTATAGTTTAGTCCCTAAATTTGCTATCTTCAATCAAGTGGGCATTCCATATGCACCCCATCCCCATCCAAGTTCTATTCCCCTAATAAAACAATAGTTTTGTCACTTGAGGGAAGCCCTTGCTGAAAATTTCTGCTGAGTATTTCTGCTAAGTGTTTCTGTCTACATAGGTGCAAGCGTACATGCTCACCTGATGCAAATAAGTGAACCAAAAAGAGCACCAAACAGTTATGTTGAGGGCTCTAAAAGGTTTTTACTACTTAGTATGGGTCCTTTTGTACTTCAGTTAAAGGTTTTTAGATTGTTTAGATTATTTTATGTTTAATATTTTTCTACAACTCTAATACATTTGGAAATATTTATATCTTTTCCATTTGTATTGTAGCCCTGATGAAGGGGGGGGGGGGTTGGATTCTCTAGGTAATTGTTTGGGCTCATTTATATGCAGATTTCCCAATTTGATTGACCCCTTTATCTTAGACGGTTCCCAGCTTTGTGGAGAGATGCTGATCTCAAGCCATTAAGCTCAACTTAACCTTCAACAGGTTATATATTGGTTGTATTAGTATGATTGTTTGGTAGCCAGTTTGCGAAATTTACCACTCTGCAGGTGTTGTATGTGAGTGTCAGTACATAACTTTAGTAATGACAACTAGAACTAGCAATTCAGATTTATATATCTTATCCCTGGCATTCCCCAAAAGCTATAAGAATTCAGCCCACCAACCCAAAACTGGAATATCTCGACGGTTGGTGTTATGAATGTTCTTTGTCCTACATGATCTCATTGAAGGATGACTGCATGAGAACCATGCAGATCATTTTGTAATGGTATGTTTTTTTTGTGGCAGGTTTTGTGTTAACATTTTTCTGCCTTTCTCTGGGCAGTGAAACTGTCAGAAACCCTTTGATGGCAATCAGCAGATACACTTTGGTGTATATCATGCATAGTAAGGCTGACTGACACTTTCACAATGTTATTAAACAGGTAGCTTGACCTTCTTCAAAGGCTTCAGAGGAGGGAACAGAATGCTGTGAAATGAGCACAAGCCTTTATACACCTCATCTGTGAAACCTGATTCAGATTGTAATAAACACATGCCTTTTACATGGATTCTGTACTTTAGGAGAGATATACTTGGATTTAGGCTGGCTATAAACATTAGAGCGCTCCTAGACATATGTGTACAATCACACCACTGACAGTGTCTCTTCTATGGGCTAGAACCTAAAGAGAATCAATCAGCAATTTTAAATGTTTAAAATTCCTACCTATGTGCTGACACTACTATTGCCTCTTTGTGCCTTTCTGAAGCTGGTTTCAGTATGTTACTGGGGATTGACTTTCCTGACTTTAGGGATAACTACCACCACGTGTTCAGTTAGAGTGACCCTATTGGCAGTTGATGGGGCTAAGCCTTTGAGTCAACAAAGTTCGGCCCAGTAACAGAATAAGACTAGTTTTAGAGTGGCACACAGCAAAAAAAAAAAAGATATATTGTGTTAGCCAAAAATAAATACATAGGTGGAGAAGGTAAAAAATATTGCCACAATACCACCTTTAAATGGCTAAACACAATGAGGGTTATTTACTAAAGGCAAATCCACTTTGCACTACAAGTGCACTGAAGGGAAAAAGACTGTGCACTTTGCAAAGTGCAGTTGCCCTCTGCAAGAGCAGTTGCTCCAGAGCTTAGTAAATGAGCAGAAGCTCTGCTGACTTCCATCATCCAATCATGTGCAAGCAAAAATGCTGTTTTTTTTCATTTTCCTTGCACAGGATTGGGTACTCTTTGCAAAGTCAAGCCTTACCTTATTTACTAAGCTCTGGAGCAATTGCACTTGCAGAGGGCAACTGCACTCTGCAAAGTGCACAGTCTATTTGCCTTTAGTAAATCAACCCTTTAGTGACAACCACAATGTCCTTAGAAATAGAACCCAGATAGGGTGACTGATGAATTAGAAAATCGGATATTCAGGAAAACCGTGCTCCTGCCGTCACCACACCTCATGCAGCACCGCTCCCTTAGGATATTGAACTCACCAGAACATGAATGAAATAACGCCTTTAAATAAATGAAGAAATGACAGCTCATTCCCCCATCAGCAGATCATGGTATGAACTACCTCTAAGGCTCCAAAATTCCAATCACGTGTGCAGATTCCACAGCTCATCGACGATGATAACATAGGAAGGAATGCTAACATAGCATAATTCCATTTAAAGTTTATTGGCCACGAAGAAACCCCCCTACAAATTGCACTTACAGACTGAATAAAAATCAATTGCATGTAACAGATAAATGTCTGTTAGCGTGTGTAACTCTCACTGCTCCTCTGGATAAGATAGCGGTGATACCTGGGTGGAGTTCCACACTTGACAGACAAGCAGAGTAGCCGTGTAGATATGTATTAACGCGTTTCGTCATCAACTTCGTCTGACGTACATTTCAGTGCATTCATAGTCATGCGCAACTGTCCCCCAGAACCAATGCGCACACATGGTTCCATAAGAGCTTGTTTCCACCAGAACACACGTTGGCTTGACAGACTTTGCCATGTATTTCACTGTATTGAAAGACTAAAAGTTAAAAAATAAAGAGTGTGTTAAAAGGATATATACTGCCAAAACTGCTATACCAGACAACCAAAACTTACTGCAATAGAGTACTGTTTGAATCTCAGGCACTTCCACCTAGCAGCGCTCGGGTCGTTGGTTTGTACCCCAACCCTGACATTACCAGCCTGGAGTTTGCATGTTCTCCCTGTGCTTGTGTGGGTTTCTTCCCACATTACAAAGACATGCTGGTAGGTTAATTGGCTCCTGTCTAAATTGGCCCTAGTATGTGTATGTATGAATGTGAGTTATAGATCTTAGATTGTAAGCTCCTTGAGGGCAGGGACTGATGTGAATGTATAATATATATGTAAAGTACTGTATAAATTGATGACGCTATATAAGTACCTGTAATAAATAAATAATAATCTGGTAATGGGAGCAAAGTTGGCCAGGCAAATGTCTCCTCTAGAAGGACATCTGCAGCATTTGCGGTTGGTGGGTTTCATTTGCAAAAGTCTGGATGGTGCAAATGTAGTTAGTAGCATGTTCCTTCCCTGCTTTAATGAAGAAGAAGGTGAGATTTTCAAGCAGTTTGGCAAATGTCCCTAAAGCCGGCCATCAAATTTAGGCTGGTTCAACAGGGACCAACCGAATTTCGATCCATCTATGGGCAGGCAGCATGTTGGATTTTTAGCATGTTATTTTTGCCAGCAGCTATAGCCACTAGCAGTAATCACTGTTTTCCCACCAGAGTCGGCTCCCCATACCCCCTGGCCTGGTGAACATGATAGCTCTACGAGAGGTATTCCCCCATCAGCACTAACTGTGTTGATGGGGGAATCTAGCAATTTTCTTTTCTGCAACCCATGGTACATAATCTATGGGCTGCTTAAGACTCCTTTCACACCAGGTGCAGTGGGACTGTGTTTTGCGGCTATTCCCATGCAGCCCCACAGCACCCCTAAAACAAGACAGTACTTTTTTCCTGCGCAGCACAGGTCACCGCATGGCAACCGATAGAACTCTCTAAATGTGACAATTCAATAAAAATTTGTTTGCAAATAAAAAAAGAACAGTGCACTACACTGGTATCAGTGCTTCAACACTGCGCTGGTCCTGCTGATCCTCATCACACATCAGCCGCTGCTTTGCAACACAGCGGCTGGTGTGAATGGACCTTAAGCTCCTGTGTTGAGAGGCTTTTGCTTGCTTCAAGTAGGTTTTCCATACCTATGCAAGTCTATTGGAATGCAAAATCTGCATGAAGCACAGGTAAATGTAGGTCAGAAGGAGGTCAAGTGAACCTGTCATTGAATTCTGAATGATCACTGAAACATCTCAAACTGATATCAGAACAAATGCCAGTGCTAAGTGATAATAAAGGCATAATAAAGGCACTTCCAGTGGTGAAAGTGCTCATATTCACCTGCTAAAATACCCCTAAAGGACATAACATTGGGCCAGCAGATAGGGTTGGGCTAAATCTATATTTGTGGATTATTGTATTAAGAGATTATATTTAAAGCGGAGTTCCACACAAAAATGGAACTTCCGCTTTTCGGAACCCTCCCCCCCTCCGGTGTCACATTTGGCACCTTTCAGGGGGGAGGGGGGTGCAGATACCTGTCTAAGACAGGTATTTGCACCCACTTCCAGCATAGACTCCCATGGGAGTCTATGCCTCTTCCCGTTCCGACCGCGCTGTCTGCTGGGAACACAAAGCTCCCAGGAGAGAGCGGGGACCACTAGGGACGTGCAGCGCGACTCGCGCATGCGCAGTAGGGAACCGGGAAGTGAAGCCGCAACGCTTCACTTCCTGATTCCCTCACCTAGGATGGCGGCGGCAGCTGCCGAGAACTGAGCGGGTTCTCAGCGTCCCCTGCCGACATCGCTGGACCCTGGGAGAGGTGAGTGGGCATGTATTAAAAGTCAGCAGCTGCAGTATTTGTAGCTGCTGGCTTTTAATAATATTTTTTTTTAGCGGTGTGGGTGAACCCCCGCTTTAAAGGTTGTATGGACTTTAATGGTACTCTCATAGACAAGAACACATAGATTAATCTAAAAACATTTTTTTATTACATCAATTGGATAAAACATGTACAATGTTGTGCCATTTCAAAGGCACTAAGTACGCTCTCTTTATATTAGATAATTACATGTTACCAATTGCTGAATCTTATCTTATCACATAGAGCTTATCTATTGTGGATATTGGATATGCAATGGTGATCTTACCACACAGGTACTGCTCTTGGCTGTTGGTGCCACTTATTCCAGGAGGAACACCGGGGCTGAGGACCTGCCCAACTAATATTCCATTTGATGGCGGTCATGTGACATTCACAAACCAGTTTCATAGTCAAAAAAATAGCGCTCAATCAGGCCAAAAATGACCCCAAAATATGGACTGAAAAAAAGACTGAAAGATCTTTAACCTGTGTATGATCTTTAACCTGTGTATCTTTAACCACTTGCTTACTGGACACTTATACCCCCTTCCTGACCAGGCCAATTTTCAGCTTTCCGCGCTGCCACATTTTGAATAACAATTACACGGTCATGCAACCCTGTAACCATATTAAATTTGTATAATTTTTTTTTCAAAAAATAGAGCTTTCTTTTGGTGGTATTTAATCACTGCTGTTTTTTTTATATTTTTTACTAAACAAACAAAAAAAGACTGAAAATGTAGAAAAAAACAAAATGTTTTTCATGTTTTGTTATAAAATTTTGCAAACGTAATTTTTCTCCTTCACTGATTGACACTGATAAGGTGGCACTGATGAGGTGGCACTGATGAGGTGGCACTGATGGGCACTTATAGACTGCACTGATGGGCACTGATGAGGCAGCACTGATAGGTGGCAGTGATGGGCACTGATGAGTCCACACTGGTAAACACTAATCAGGAGGCACTGATGAGGCTGCACAGATGGGTAACGCTGATGGGCACTGATAAGTGGCACGGAGAGGTGGCACTGATAGGCGGCACTGATAGGTGGCACTGATGGGCACAGATAGGCGGCACTAATGGGCACTGATAGGCGGCATTGGTGGGCACTGATAGGCGGCATTGGTGGGCACTGATCAGGAGGGATTGATGGTGAGGCACTGATGGCTACTGATAGGTGGGCACTGATTAGCAGCACTGGAGGGCACTTAGGGGACCGATGTCCCTCTAACAGATGTTAACAGGGTTTCGTCTTTTCTTCACGCTGACAGCGTGAAGAAAAAAAAAGCCGATGACCGGCTTCTGTTTACTTCTGTGATCAGCTGTTATTAGCTGACAGCTGATCACGTGGTAAAGGGCCCGCTGTGATTGGCTCTTTACCCTGCTCTGCAATCACAGAGTGCCCTGTGCACACACCCCCCTGGGGTGCTTGGGCGGGGCAAGAGTGGGAAGATGTCCATGTACGCCCTCCCAGGAAAGGAAGCCCGTGCTGTAGGCATCTTTTGGCTATAGCGCAGGTGTCAAGTGGTTAATTACAATACATTTTGCTAAATAAAACAGGTAACTGGCATAAAGATGTTCTAGCTTTTCTTCTCATCCAGGAGACTACGAAAACCCGTTTCTTTTCATTACACCAACTCCGGAGCCCTCAAGATTTAACCCTATCAATTCCAAGACAACAGGTAAGAATCATTAGCGCTAGAATCAGCAAAGTATGACTCACAAGAAAATAATCCCGTAATCACTTTATATATCTCTTCAAAGTTATCAAGCAGGAAGGAAACCACCTAAATGCCCTCTTCAGAGTTGTCAGTGAGAATGCAAAGAAAAAAAAAACCCTCTGCTGCCTGCGAAATAAAAGACTTGATCAGCCTAATCCACTGAACGCTGCCCCTTTTTATATTACTGTAACGGCTGACTTTATAACAAGCTGTCCTGCTGTCTAACTAATCTTCAAGGTAGTAATCCAAGCATCACCCCGGGGCAAATATTTACAAGCACATCTGGCTCTGCTTTGCCTTCCATTTTCCAACCGCATTTGTTTTTCTTTTATTAAATTTCCCCTCTGCATTTCTAATGTCAACAATGGCTTTTATCAGAGATAATAACTTCCTTTGCTCATATAGATATATATATATATATATATACAAAATATAATTTTTTATATTTAATGCATGCATGGTAAATCTGATTCTACGTCTTCTGCATTCCATGCATCTGTCTCTAAACACATAGGGCCTTAAACATGGGTACAGCATTCAGCATTGTCCATTCACAGCCTGCCATTAACTTAGACAGATTGCAGGCAGCAGGGCTGAATGCAGCACCTGTCCGTCCTGGGCGCACTAAAATGCTGGGGAGGGATGCACAAAAGCTAGACAGCCCCGTGTGCAAGGGGCCTAATACTTCCAGGTATTTATTACTTCTAACTGAGATCTCAGTTCCCCCCATAGGTGTGCACAGCCTATTGCAGTATACATACACATATGTGTTTGAGCTATGAGGTGCACACCCTAAGGCCCGGTTCACACTGATGCGCTGTGATTTTGTTCAGTTTTTTGTCCTTTGTGAGGTGCGAACTTACAGCGATTTTACCGCGAATTTCAGGAGTTGGACATAGCTGCGATTGATGTTCTAGCTAATGGAATCATAATGTAAAAAAAAAAGGTGTTAACTTCCTGTGTACTTCCTGGTTTTTGTGGAGAGTAGTGTGGTGGAATTCGCACATATGTGAACCATCAATGCAATTCAAGAATGATTTACATGGATGTCTAATGAGGCTAAATTCGCAACGCAGTAAACTCGCACAAGACCCTTTTTTTAATCGCATCGCATTCGTAGAGGAATCGCAACGCATGTATGTGAACGACTGTCATTGAAAACAATTACTTTAGGGATGACATGCGAATTTAAAGTGTTTTTGACTAATCACATTCGTCATGAACTCGCATCAGTGTGAACCGGGTCTGATGCAATAGGCCAGTGATGGCAAACCTTGACACCCCAGATGTTTTGGAACTACATTTCCCATGATGCTCAACTACACTGCAGAGTGCATGAGCATCATGGGAAATGTACTGTAGTTCCAAAACATCTGGAGTTCCAAGGTTCGCCATCACTGGCCTATTGCATTAAGGTGTGCACCTTAAAGTTCAAACACATATGTGTGTGTGCATGTGTATATATACTGATGGTGTCAGTAGAGCAGTGGACGGTGTCAGTAGGGCAGAGATTGGTGTCAGTAGGGTAGTGGATGGTGTCAGTAGTTTGTATTGCAATTATTTTATTTTTTATTATTTTTAACCATTTTTTTTGTTTACAAATTTTTTAGGAGACCCGTTAGAGGCTTTGGTGAAATATCAGGGCTTTAAACAGGGGGAATCTTTGCCTCACAGGGCGATTAGGGTATGCCCAGGCACACCTGGCACACCCTGTGCACACGCCTATGAGTACTCCCCCTGAAAGTGCCTTCTACTTTTTTACACAATTGTAAAAATCCTGGTGCTTGTGCAGTTTTTGGCTGTGTCCACAAAAAAGTCTGCCACAGATCAACCTCTGCTGAAGTTTCCCAGCTTGACTCTTGCTACAAAGTTATAATGCTGCAGCCTGATCAATTTAGGAGAAAAGGGGAGACTGGGGAAATGCTTTCTCTCGCTGGCAGCTAGCCATATACCGGTAGAATCATCTCAGACTGAGCAAAGTCACTTGACTAGAACTCATGAATAACTATATAATAATTAAAGGTAGAGTGTTTTTGACAAATGATGGAATTTTCTCATGCAGGGGTGTGAAGTTACTGAAAGGTTCACGTGACATACTTATGCCGCGTACACACACCCGGACTTTATGGCATACTTGGTTCGGCGGACCGGAGTCCATCGGACAATTCGTTTGTGTGTGGGCTCCAGCTGACTTTTTTTCCCCAAAAGTTCGACGGACCTAGAAATGAAACATGTTTCAAATCTTTTCGACTGAGTCGAGTCCGGTCGAAAAGTCCGCTCATCTGTATGCTAGTCCGACGGACAAAAAACCGACGCTAGGGCAGCTATTGGCTACTGGCTATGAACTTCCTTGTTTAAGTCCGGTCGTACGTCATCACGTACGAATCCGTCGGACTTTGGTTGATCGTGTGTAGGCAAGTCCGTTCATTCGGAAAGTCCATCGTAAAGTCCGTCAAAAAGTCTGCGGGACAAAGTCTGCCGTAAAGTCCGCTTGTGTGTACGCGGCATTATAGCATAAATGCAGTTTAACAAATTTTAACTAAGAGTTTGAATCATGCATGGATGGAAATACGGTATGATAGATAGGAAATAAGACGGATAGAAGAAATGAGAATGTGAAAATTTTCTTTTTCCGCAGGATCCTCTGACCTTCCATCGGTTCACATATTATCTCTGGCACAAGCTGGGGGGACTGATTTTTTTTAGCTAATCCAACCCATCAACAGAAAACATGTCACCAATGCCTTAAGCTAGCCATATACCGGTAGAATTTTGTTCAGAACTTTTGTTCACTTTTCTAATGGCTAATGAAGACAAGTCAATGCTACTTTTCAACCATATGGATGGCAAAATTCTAAAGTTCATTATGGAATTTTTTTAATGTTTCTTATCTGATCAAATTAAATTTAAAATCTTACTACCGCTAACTCCCTAAGGTGTAAAGATGGCCATTTTTGACTCAATTTACCCCATTCCTGTGAAATTTAAGCCCCACCAATACTGGCAAAAAGTCAACCAAACAGTGACTGCTGCTGAGAGAGAGCTGCTTCTCCTGGGTGTTTTAAGAATGTATATTTCTCCACAATGTTCACAGCTAGAGAGATCAGTTTGTAGGTGGGGTGCAATGCTGTGTGGCCGAATACCACACTCAGTACCAGTGCAATGAAAGAACTTGTATTGAAATAATACAGAGACAGTTCACAAATAACCTGGTGGGAAGGCAACCCAACTGGGAACACTCAGTCCCAACAGTGTGTATGTCAGGAACTTGATAGGAGGCCGAGATGCTGGGAGGGCTCCCCTTGCGGCCAAGTGCAGCACACCCCTGAAGGTGACACAGGGGATGGGGTGCCCACAGAAGCATGAGTCGCCTGAATGCGGGAGCTGGTTGCCAGGAACTTGCTGGAACAGGCAAGGTATACTCCAAGGCAGGCCTGCTAGGAAAGTCCAAGAGATACGGACCAGTGGAGCAGACCGGATAGCTGAGTCAGGCCAGGGGCCATTCACAGTGAGACAGTCCAAGGTAAGTGTAACAGGAGTCAGCCAGGTCTTTGCACAGGTGGCAGGTAAGGGCAGAGTCCGTAAGCCAGGCTGGGATTAGATGCGGGGAGCAAGCAGGAACAAGTCATGATACAAGCCAAAGGGTCAAGCTGGGAGATCAAGAAGAGTAGGTCAAGGCAAGCTGGGTCAGTACACAGGAAGTCTGATCAACAGGATATACAAGGCACAGGAACACAGAGGGAAGCTGACGATAAACCAGCAACGCACCATTGTCAGCAGTGGGTTTAAATAAGCAGTGGCGCCACTATCACGCTGTGCGTATGCCGCTGCGCTATCATGCTGTGCTGCTGCAGAAGAGGGCCACCTGCCGTGAAGAAAGTAGACTGTACCTGCCTACAAGTTAGTGGTTTTAAATATTTTTTTACTGTTTAGCCAGTTGCCGACCGCCGCACGACGATGTACGTCGACAGAGCGGCACGGGCAGGCAAAAGGGCTTACCTGTACGTCCTTGCCTGCCCGCGGGTGGGGGGTCCGATCGGACGTAGAGCCGACAAACTGCCCTGACTACATAGTAGCGCTGGCAAGATAGTGTGGGACTTGGTGTCACCCTTATTCGGAAAGGGGTACCACTTGTACGTGGACAATTATTATACAAGCGTGCCACTTTTTAGTCACTTGTTTGGTCAGCAGATTGGAGCATGTGGCACCGTGTGACCTAATCGCCGGGGCTTTCCCCAGCGGCTTGTAGAGTCCCGTCTTAGGCTGGGGGAGAGAGCCTGCTTGAAGTATAATAATTTGCTCGCTATGAAGTGGAGGGATAAGAAGAATGTTTTCGTTCTCACCTCCCTTCATGCAGACACGACGACCCAAATTACTACGGCGACTGGTGTTGTGGAGAAACCCCTCTATGTCCATGAATACAACCTTAATATGGGAGGGGTGGACCTCAACGACCAGTTGTTGGCGCCGTACCTAGTTGCCCGTAAGGCCAGACGCTGGTACAAAAAAGTGTCTGTTTATTTATTTCAATTGGCTTTGCTGAATGCTCATGTGCTATACAGAGCTTCAGGACGGACTGGATCCTTCCTTAAATTCCAGGAAGAGATCGTCAGAGCCCTCCTGTTTCCAGACGGTGCTCCACCTCACCTTCCCCAACCAAATGCAGTAAGCCGGCTGCATGGGAGGCATTTTCCTTATGTCCTCCAGAGTACCCCTACCCAACGAGCCCCTGAAAGAAAATGTCGTGTCTGCAGAAAGCGCGGATTTAGGCGTGACACGCGGTATTATTGTCCCTCCTGTCCTGGCAATCCTGGTCTTTGCATTGGTGAATGTTTTGAACGCTACCATACACTAGTTGAGTTTTAGCGTAGGGTACAGCATTGCACAGACTAGGACACACTTCCACAGGGTCTCCCAAGATGCCATCGCATTTTGAGAGACCCAAACCTGGAACCGTTACAGTTTTAAAAGATACAGTTACAAAAAAAAAAAAAGTAAAAAAAAAAAATACACAAAAAAAAATATAAAATAAAAAAAACAAAAATAGTTGTCGTTTTATTGTACTCTCTCTCTCTCTCTATTTTCTCTCTATTGTTCTGCTCTTTTTTACTGTATTCTATTCTGCAATGTTTTATTGTTATGTTTTATCATGTTTGCTTTTCAGGTATGTCATTTTTTTATAGTTTACTGTGTTTTAAACATTTTTTTGTTTTCAGGTACGCCATTCAGCTGCAGCGCGGATTTATTTATCTTGACAGCAACAGCGTTTGCTCCCACGATACATAAAGCCGTGACTCCAGCGCTGATTTCACCACCACAGTTACATACTTCAGCATATATGCCGAAGTGTGGGGGCAGAAGTGGGTGGAGGAGCGATTTGCTCCTGCCTTTTGCGGGAGGATGCCCCCATGCTTCGGCATATATATATTTTAGGTAGGCACAGGTTGCGTTAAATGTTTTATTTTTTACTATGTTTTTTTTTTGTATTTGCTTTGCAGGTATGGTAAGTATTACTGTTATACTGTAATGTTACTTTGTTTTTTGTTAACCATCATTTGCTTAGCAGGTACGCCATTCAGTTGCAGCGCGGATTTATTTATCTTGACAGCAACAGCGTTTGCTCCCACGATACATAAAGCCGTGACTCCAGCGCTGTCGGAGGTGATTTCACCACCACAGTTACATACTTCAGCATATATGCCGAAGCGTGGGGGCAGCAGTGGGTGGAGGAGCAATTTGCTCCTGCCTTTTGCGGGAGGATGCCCCCATGCTTCGGCATATATAAATGGTGCATGTATGCCCATCATTAGAAGTGGGTGGATGAAGGGAGGTATTCTAATGGTGGGCATACCCACCGATCAATAACTTTTTTTCGTTCGGCCCACAGGCTGCATGAAAAAAAAGTTTATAATATATGCCCAACAAGGATCAGCAACGTACTGGTATGTTGCTGGACTTTGAGTGGTTATACCAGAATGATGCCTGCAGGTTTAGGTATCATCTTGGTATCATTCTTTTCAGCCAGCGGTCGGCTTTCATGTAAAAGCAATCATAGTGGCTAATTAGCCTCTAGACTGCTTTTACAAGCAGTGGGAGGAAATGCCCCCCCCACCGTCTTCCATGTTTTTCTCTGGCTCTCCTGTCCCAACAGGGAACCTGAGAATGCAGCCGGTGATTCGGCCATCTGACCATAGAGCTGATCAGAGACCAGAATGGCTCCAAACATCTCCATGGCCTAAGAATCCGGAAGCTACGAGCATTTCATGACTTAGATTTCGCCGGATGTAAACAGCGCCATTGGGAAATTGGGAAAGCATTTTATCACACCGATCTTGGTGTGATCAGATGCTTTGAGGGCAGAGGAGAGATCTAGGGTCTAATAGACCCCAATTTTTTCAAAAAAGAGTACCTGTCACTACCTATTGCTATCATAGGGGATATTTACATTCCCTGAGATAACAATAAAAATGATTAAAAAAAATAAAAATGAAAGGAACAGTTTAAAAATAAGATAAAAAATCAAAAAATTAATAAAAAAAAAACAAAAAAAACAAAAGCACCCCTGTCCCCCCCTGCTCTCGCGCAAAGGCGAACGCAAGCGTCGGTCTGGCGTCAAATGTAAACAGCAATTGCACCATGCATGTGAGGTATCACCGCGAAGGTCAGATCGAGGGCAGTAATTTTAGCAGTAGACCTCCTCTGTAAATCTAAAGTGGTAACCTGTAAAGGCTTTTAAAGGCTTTTAAAAATGTATTTAGTTTGTCGCCACTGCACGTTTGTGCGCAATTTTAAAGCATGTCATGTTTGGTATCCATGTACTCGGCCTAAGATCATCTTTTTTATTTCATTAAACATTTGGGCAATATAGTGTGTTTTAGGGCATTCAAATTTTAAAAGTGTTTTTTCCCCAAAAAATGCGTTTGAAAAATCGCTGCGCAAATAATGTGTGAAAAAAAAATGAAACAACCACCATTTTAATCTGTAGGGCATTTGCTTTAAAAAAATATATAATGTTTGGGGGTTCAAAGTAATTTTCTTGCAAAAAAAAAAATAATTTTTTCATGTAAACAAAAAGTGTCAGAAAGGGCTTTGTCTTCAAGTGGTTAGAAGAGTGAGTGATGTGTGACATAAGCTTCTAAATGTTGTGCATAAAATGCCAGTACAGTTCATACCCCCCCCAAATGACCCCATTTTGGAAAGTAGACACCCCAAGCTATTTGCTGAGAGGCATGTCGAGTCCATGGAATATTTTATATTGTGACACAAGTTGCGGGAAAAAGACAAATTTTTTTATTTTTTTTGCACAAAGTTGTCACTAAATGATATATTGCTCAAGCATGCCATGGGAATATGTGAAATTACACCCCAAAATACATTCTGTTGCCTCTCCTGAGTACGGGGATACCACATGTGTGAGACTTTTTGGGAGCCTAGCCGCGTACGGGACCCCGAAAACCAAGCACCGCCTTCAGGCTTTCTAAGGGCGTAAATTTTTGATTTCACTCTTCACTGCCTATCATAGTATCGGAGGCCATGGAATGCCCAGATGGCACAAACCCCCCCCCCTCCCAAATGACCCCATTTTGGAAAATAGACACCCAAAGCTATTTGCTGAGAGGTATAGTGAGTATTTTGCAGACCTCACTTTTTGTCACAAACTTTTGAAAATTGAAAAAAGAAAAAAAAAATACGTTTTTCTTGTCTTTCTTCATTTTCAAAAACAAATGAGAGCTGCAAAATACTCACCATGCCTCTCAGCAAATAGCTTGGGGTGTCTACTTTCCAAAATGGGGTCATTTTGGGGCGGTTTTGTGCTATCTTGGCATTTTATGGCCTTCAAAACTGTGATGGGTAGTAAGGAGTGAAATCAAAAATTAACGCTCTTAGAAATCCTGAAGGCGGTGATTGGATTTCGGGGCCCCGTATGAAGCTAGGCTCCCAAAAAGTGCCACTCATGTGGTATCCCCATACTCAGGAGAAGCAGCAGAATGTATTTTGGGGTGTAATTCCACATATGCCCATGGCATGTTTGAGCAATATATCATTTAGTGACAACTTTGTGCAAAAAAAAAAAAAATTGTCACTTTCCCGCAACTTGTGTCAAAATATAAAATATTCCATGGACTCATCATGCCTCTCAGCAAATAGCTTGGGGTGTCTTCTTTCCAAAATAGGGTCATTTGGGGGGGTTTTGTGCCATCTGGGCATTTTATGGCCTTCAAAAATGTGATAGGTAGTGATGAGTGAAATCACAACTTTACGCCCTTAGAAATCCTAAAGGCGGTGCTGGGTTTTCGGGGCCCCGTACGTGGCTAGGCTCCCAAAAAGTCCCACACATGTGGTATCCCCGTACTCAATAGAATCAGCAGAATGTATTTTGGGGTGCAATTCCACATAAGCCCATGGCCTGTGTGAGCAATATATCATTTAGTGACAACTTTGTGCAAAAAAAAAAAAAAATTGTCACTTTCCCGCAACTTGTGTCAAAAAATAAAATATTCCATGGACTCAACATGCCTCTCAGAAAATAGCTTGGGGTGTCTACTTTCCAAAATGGGGTCATTTAGGGGGGGTTTGTGCCATCTTGGCATTTTATGGCCTTCAAAACTGTGATAGGTAGTGAGGAGTGAAATCAAAAATGTATACCCTTAGAAATCCTGAAGGCGGTGCTTGGTTTTCGGGGCCCCGTACGCGGCTAGGCTCCCAAAAAGTCCCACACATGTGGCATCCCTGTACTCAGGAGAAGCAGCAGAATGTATTTTGGGGTGTAATTCCACATATGCCCATGGCATGTTTGAGCAATATATCATTTAGTGACAACTTTGTGCAAAAAAAAAAAAAATTGTCACTTTCCCGCAACTTGTGTCCAAATATAAAATATTCCATGGACTCAACATGCCTCTCAGCAAATAGCTTGGGGTGTCTACTTTCCAAAATGGGGTCATTTGGGGGGGTTTTGTGCCGTCTTGGCATTTTATGGCCTTCAAAACTGTGATAGGTAGTCAGGAGTAAAATCAAAAATTTATGCCCTTTGAAATCCTGAAGGCGGTGCTTGGTTTTCGGGGCCCCGTACGCGGCTAGGCTCCCATAAAGTCCCACACATGTGGTATCCCCGTACTCAGGAGAAGCAGCTAAATGTATTTTGGGGTGCAATTCCACATATGCCCATGGCCTGTGTGAGCAATATATCATTTAGTGACAACTTTGTGCAAATAAAAAAAATTTGTCACATTCCCGCAACTTGTGTCAAAAAATAAAATATTCCATGGACTCAACATGCCTCTCAGCAAATAGCTTGGGGTGTCTACTTTCCAAAATGGGGTCATTTGGAGGGGTTTTGTGCCATCTTGGCATTTTATGGCCTTCAAAACTGTGATAGGTAGTGAGGAGTAAAATCTAAAATGTATGCCCTTTGAAATCCTGAAGGCGGTGCTTGGTTTTCGGGGCCCCGTACGCGGCTAGGCTCCCAAAAAGTCCCACACATTTGGTATCCCCGTACTCAGGAGAAGCAGCTGAATGTATTTTGGGGTGCAATTCCACATATGCCCATGGCCTGTGTGAGCAATATATCATTTAGTGACAACTTTTTGTAATTTTTTTTTTTTTTTGTCATTATTCAATCACTTGGGACAAAAAAAATAAATATTCAATGGGTTCAACATGCCTCTCAGCAATTTCCTTGGGGTGTCTACTTTCCAAAATGGGGTCATTTGGGGGGGGTTTTGTACTGCCCTGCCATTTTAGCACCTCATGAAATGACATAGGCAGTCATAAACTAAAAGCTGTGTAAATTCCAGAATAGGTACCCTAGTTTGTAGGCGCTATAACTTTTGCGCAAACCAATATATATACGCTTATTGACATTTTTTTTACCAAAGACATGTGGCCGAATACATTTTGCCTTAAATGTATGACTAAAATTGATTTTAATGGATTTTTTTTAATAACAAAAAGTAGAAAATATCATTTTTTTAAAAAATTTTTGGTCTTTTTCCGTTTATAGCGCAAAAAATAAAAGCGGCAGAGGTGATCAAATACCATCAAAATAAAGCTCTATTTGTGGGAAGAAAAGGACGCAAATTTCGTTTGGGTACAGCATTGCATGACCGCGCAATTAGCAGTTAAAGCAACGCAGTGCCAAATTGTAAAAAGTGCTCTGGTCAGGAAGGGGGTAAACCCTTCCGGGGCTGAAGTGGTTAGTGATAATATGTAAATATTTAAATGTGAGTAGTCTGGCTACAGTTAAACTGTAAGCCCCCAGTCACACTGATTGTGACATTGAAATTGTGCTATTTCACTTGAAGTAGCAAGATTTCAAAGTAGTACTACTTCAGGTGCTACTTGGAAGACATCTGTGACTTCATGCACAAATGTTTATGCAAGTCGTACCTGAACTTGCAAAAGTAGTGCAAGAACTACTTTCCAAACTGCTTTTGACCGCTTCCATTGTAGACAGCAGGGTGAGACTTGTCATGCGATTTGAAACGATCAAATCGCATGACAAGGCGTACCAGTGTGACTGAGGCCTTCAGCCTCATGCGCCCTGGTTGTTTAGCCCCAATGTACAAGACTCTGGCATACAGGTGCACTGAGCGGTAGTGTGGAACTAAGGTTTAGGGCAGAATGTGCCCAGGGATGGATGCCTGGAATGCAGACTTCTTGGTTTCTGGGCATCTGTCCCTGGGCACATTCTGCCCTAGACATTGGTAACACTCTTTGCACTATCCAGCCGCAGCAGCTTTCAGCCTCTTATAGAGTTTAACAGGTTGCCGGAGGCAGGGCCGTCTTTAATCTTGATTGGGCCCTGGGCAAACATTTTCTTGGGGCCCCCCTCCATTCTGAGACATACAAAAAATAGCAGGTAGACTCAAAATCAGTCTACTGCAGCAGCTCACGCAGCTATTGCAATTGTTTGCCAGAGGTTACAGCCTATCTTTACTGCTCACTGGCTGGTTTCTAGAGGTTACAGCACATAATTTCTGCTTGCTGATTGGTTGCTAGAGGTTAATGTACATTATTAGCGCTCACTAATTGGTTGCTAGGGGTTACAGCACATCATTACCACTTACTGATTGGTTGCTAGAGATTAAAGCAGATCTCTACTGTTCGTTGATTGGTTGCTAGAGTTTAATGCACATCATTACCTCTCACTGAGCAGTGGAGCAATCCCAAATAATTGCGCAAGTAAAGGGGCACATTAATACACATACTACAGGAGAGTGTCAGAGAGTGCAGACATACTACAGGAGAGGTTCAGAGACTGCGGACATACTGCAGGAGACAATCAGAGACTGCAGACATACTGCAGGAGATTACCAGAGACTGCGGACATACTGCAGGAGACAATCAGAGACTGCGGACATACTGCAGGAGACAATCAGAGACTGCGTACATACTGCAGGAGACAATCAGAGACTGCGGACATACTGCAGGAGACAATCAGAGACTGCAGACATTCTGCAGGAGACAAACAGAGGCTGCGGACATACTGCAGGAGACAATCAGAGGCTGCGGACATACTTCAGGAGACAATCAGAGGCTGCGGACATACTTCAGAGACAATCAGAGACTGTGGACATACTGCAGGAGATTACCAGAGACTGCAGACATACTGCAGGGGATTACCAGAGACTGCGGACATACTGCAGGGGATTACCAGGGACTGCGGACATACTGCAGGAGACAATCAGAGACTGCGGACATACTGCAGGAGACAATTAGAGGCTGCGGACATACTGCAGGGGACAATCAGAGACTGCGGACATACTGCCGGAGATTACCAGAGACTGCGGACTAGGGCTGCAACTAACGATTATTTTCATAATCGATTAGTTGGTCGATTATTGTTTCGATTAATCGGTTAATAACCTTAATAAAGAGTGTGGTGTATAATTTAGTTAGTATGTAAATTTTTAAAAAAAAAAACAATTTATTCTTAAATATCTCTATGCAGTGGTAAATATAAACAACCAACTATATGGTTAGGGAGCAGAATATTAAATCCACTCTGAAAATAACAGACAGAAGAGATATACTATATATACACTATTAGAAGAGAAATGCAGTTTTTAGGCCAATTTGTTGTTGGGAAGATTAAAAAATACAAATTGCTGCAAAAACGAATTACATGCTTTTCTGCAGCTTCTCCATTGAAGTATATTGAACCAAAAAAGCACCTTTTTGCGTTAAAAAAAAAAAAAAAAATCCCTGACCCTTTCCAAATACGCAGCGGCTGAAAAAAAGTATAGATGTGAACTTGTCCCATAGAAAACCATGTTAAATGAATTGTAGTGTGTTTCTGCAAAAAGCACCAAAAAACACAAAGATGTAATCCAGGTCTAAAATGTTTAGTAACATAATGGGGTTAAAAAAAACTAAAATGAGCCCTTTATAGTACAAAAAAGCAAATGATCATTACTGTAAGGGGTTCATTTTTTTTTACTGTAGAACTGTGAAAGTAATATTTACAGTAGCGAATATTTGCTCTTTTTGAACTATAAAGGGCTAATTTTATTATTTTTAACCCCATTATGTTACTGGCTGATTAATCGATTATGAAAATAGTAATCGATTAATTTCATAATCGATTAGTTGATTAGTTGTTTCAGCCCATACTGCAGGAGACAATCAGAGACTAGGGACATACTGCAGGAGATTACCAGAGACTGCGGACATACTGCAGGAGATTACCAGAGACTGCGGACATACTGCAGTAGATTACCAGAGACTGCGGACATACTGCAGTAGATTACCAGAGACTGTGGACATACAGCAGGAGACAATTAAAGACTACGGACATACTGCAGGAGATTACCAGAGACTAGCCAGTTGAGGGGGGCGGAGCCGGGAGCTTCACTGACGCTCTGACCCCGCCCACGTGCAGCCTGTGTACTCGGAATAGAGCGTCTGTAGTGAGAGCCACTGATCAGAGTGGGAGTGTCATTGGAGCTCCCGGCCCCGCCCCCAGACCTCTGTATTCACCAGCCAGTATAGAGGGGGCGGGTCCCGGGAGCTCCACTGACGCTCCCACTCCGATCACTGCTTTCACTACAGACGCTCTTTTGCGAGTATACAGGCTGCACGTGGGCGGGGTTAGAGCATCAGTGGAGTTTCCGGCCCTGTCCCCTCTCAGCTGGCTAGCGCGGAATACATCCTCCCGTGTCCTCTGTGCGCTCTGCAAAGCTGACATCGGGGCCCCAATTCACGGCTAGCGCGGGCCCCCCAACAAAGATTGGGCCCAGGGCAAGTGCCCCGTTTGCCCTGCGCTAGAGACGGCCCTGTACGGGGCATAAGAGTGGCAAGGATGTGGAATTCCCTTCCACAGGCGGTGGTCTCAGCGGGGAGCTTTGATAGCTTCAAGAAACTATTAGATAATCACCTGAATGACCGCAACATACAGAGATATACAATGTAATACTGACATATAATCACACACATAGGTTGGACTTGATGGACTTGTGTCTTTTTTCAACCTCACCTACTATGTAACTATGTAACCTCTAGCTTCAGTCAGTAGCAGCCAGGTGTATTAGCATTTCTCAGAGGAGCAGCACCTGCATTCTTCAGTTGGAACTTTTTATTACTACTTGAACTGTGCCAACAATCCTAAGGGAGTACTGCACTGTTGATGTTAATACCTAGCAGCCAGAGATATTAGCAAGTCCTCAAGATTTTATTCAAGTTCTCCGATTCCAGGCATCCCATGACTTCCTATTCCCCATCCAAGTTTATCCCTAATAAACAAAAACAAAGCAAAGCAACCTGGACTCTTCATTGAGCCTGAGAGTTGCAGAATCCCTGATACCTGGCTGTGTGTGTAAGGGGAAGGGCCGAAAAACCAGCTGCCCTTACTGGGGTAGTGCTACACACTTTATACTTGCAGCTCACTATTAGTGTCAGGATTATTTTGGATATTGACATGAACTGATTGGCCCTTCTGATGCTTCTTCCTCCCACAATCCGGCCCTGCTATGAAGGCACTGCATGAGGCTTATGCCAGGTTAAGTCAGAAATCTTCACTGCTTTTATTTAAAAAAATCATTCATTGATTCAGTGTAGCACCCTCTTAGATAGGTGCTAGGATTAACCACTTCAGCTTCGGGAAAAATTACCTGCCCCCTTCATGACCAGGCCATTTTGTGCGATACGGCACTGCGTTACCTTAACTGACAGTTGCGCTCGTGCGATGATGTAACCAAAAAAAGTTTGTCCTTTTGGTGGTATTTGATCACCTCTGCGTCTTTATTTTTTGCATTATAAACAAAAAAAAAGAGCGACAGTTTAAAAAAATATATATTTTTTTTACTTTCTGTTATAAAACATACTTAACCACTTGCCGCCCGCCATATAGCGCCAATGACGGCGGCAAAGTAGTTTCATTATCCTGACCGGACGTCATATGACGTGATCAGGATAATGAGCCACTGCGCGCCCCCGGGGGCGTGCATCACGGCGATCGTTGTTGCGGTGTGTCAGTCTGACACCCCGCAACTCCGATCTAGGTAAAGAGACTCTGACGGAGACTCTTTACCACGTGATCAGCCGTGTCCAATCACGGCTGATCACGATGTAAATAGGAAGAGCCGGTGATCGGCTTTTCCTCACTCGCGTCTGACAAACGGGAGTAGAGGAGAGCCGATCGGCTGCTCTTCTGACGGGGGGGGTCTGAGCTGATTGTTTATCAGCACAGCCCCCCTCAGATCCCGTCCAGGACCACCAGGGAAGCCGCCCAGGACCACCAGGATGGCCACCACACTGGACCACCAGGTATGCCCCCTAGACCCCAAGGGAAATACAAATATGTGCCCACGCAGCTGCGAATCTGTGCCCAGGCAGCTGCCAATCAGTGCCCACTCCAATGCCTACCACCAGGGACGCCTATCAGTGCCTCATATAAGTGCCGCGTATCAGTGCCCATCAGTGCCACGTATCAGTGCCGCCTATCAGTGCCACCCTATCAGTGCCCAGCAGAGCCGCCTTTCGGTGCCCATCAGTGTCGCCTATCAGTGCCCATCAGTGCCAACCAGTGCCACCCAGTGCCACCCGTCAGTGCCCATCAGTGCCGCCTATCATTGCCCATCAGTGCTGCATATCAGTACCACCCATCAGTGCCGCCTACCAGTGCCCATCAGTGCCGCATATCAGTGCCCATCGTCAGTGCCCGTCAGTGCCCGCTCACTGGTGCCACCTCATCGGTGCTGCCATATCAGTGCCTGTCAGTGCCACCTTATCAATGCCCATCAGCGAAAGAGAAAACGTAATTTTTTTTAACAGAAACAAAAGCAAAACTTTTATTTTTTTCAAACTTTTCAGTCTTTTGTTATTTGTTTAGCAAAAAATAAAAACCGCAGAGGTGATCAAATACCACCAAAAGAAAGCTCTATTTGTGGGAACAAAATAATAAAAATTTAGTTTGGGTACAGTGTAGCACGACCGCGCAATTGTCATTCAAACTGCGACAGCGCTGAAAGCTGAAAATTGGTCTGGGCAGGAAGGTGTCTAAGTGCCCGGTATTGAAATGGTTACGGAGGAACTGCAGTCTGCTCACATAATTTGTAATAAAAACATCTTTGCCATTCTAAAGCTTCCCTTCAACCACTTTGCATATTATTTCATATATACTGTGATTCTGTACTTGCCAAATATGCTGCAGAAATCTCCCTCCACTGAGTCTGGCTGCAGCCATTTTAACTGTTGGCAGCCGAAGCTGTTGCCTGTTCACTTCCTGTATTTACACAGACACACAGAGGCACACCTCCAGCTCTGCAGCTCTCATTGCCCCTCTTATGACTCACCCCCACTCCCTTCCTTGAAAACTCTCAGGAGAGTGAGAGAGAGAGCTGTGCATGATGTCATAATCTTAGGCTTTTTACCAGACAAGAAACAGGACGTGGGCTGTATAAGGTATTTACTGGCAGAAAAAAATGTTTTACTAACCAAAATTAAAATAACAAGGGCAGAATATTTAATAGGCAGAGAAAAGTTCTGGACAGCCGCACTCCGGAATATAGCCTTTATTGTAAAAAAAATAAAAAATACAAGCCACAGCAGAAAATGGGACAAACGAGCTGACGCGTTTCAGAATTAACAGTGCTTAATTGTAGCTATGATAAGGCTATATTCCGGAGTGCGGCTGTCCAGAACTTTTCCTTGCCTCATTTGCTGTATGCTTAGCCTGCACCTGGTATTCCAGTCCTAAGGAAAGTCTTTTGTCCACATATGCACCTGGAGTGGTGATCCCTTCCCCCCCCAAATTTTTAATAGATGGAAAAATTACTAAAGTTCCGCTATAATAAAAAAATGTAAAAAATCAAATTTCTTTATCAGTTTAGGCCAATGTATATTCTGCTACAGTACATGTTTTCTTAATAAAAATCTCAATACGTGAATACAGATTGGTTTGCACAAAAGTTATAGCGTCTACAAACTATGGGATATTTTTATTTTAGTATTTAAAAAAAAATTTTTTTACTAGTAATGGCAGTGATCAGAGTCTTATAGCGGGACTGCGATATTACGGCAGACAAATGGGAAGAGGTTAACATCAGGGGCGACAAAGGGTTAACTGTGTTCCCTGGGAGTGCTTACTGTGTGGGGTTTGGTTGCACTGTGAGAAAGCAGAGATCTGTGTTTCTGCTTGGCAGAAACACAAGATCTCTGCCTTCCCTTGTCACAGAACGGTGGTCTGCCTTGTTAACATAGGCAGACCGTCTTTCTGCCGAATGATCGGCGGGTCCCGGCAGACATGGTGTCCGCTGGACCCGCTGATCACAGTGGGGGCGGGTCGGGGGCGGATCGTGCGCGCGCAGTTCTCTGTCTGTATTTTATGTTCAGAAAAGAATTAAGCACCCCAGATGGAATTCAAACCCACATCCCTGACTTAGGATACCATTACCTCACCCGTTAGGCAACGGGGCTTTGCTCATGTTTTTTGTTTGTTTTGGGGGAGGGGTTATTATTTTGTGAAATGTACAATTAGTGTACAATCAATTTTTATTGGAGATAAATCCATAGAATGAAATTATTCTAGGACTTTGATGGACATATTATCTCCAAAGGAGGAAAAATTCCTTCCTGACCCCATAAGGCGATCGGATAATCCCTGAATCGTTATCTATCTAGCTATTTTCCATCTATTACTCATCCCCCCCCCCCCCACCCCCCTATATCTATCTATCAATTCATCTCTGACTCCTCAGAGATGAGCCCTCTTCAGAACCCTAAACCTTATGATGATTCAGAGGAAGGCAAAAACCCCCCTTGGTCATATTATCTCCGAAGGGGTAAAAATTCCTTCCTGACCCCATAAGGCGATCGGATAATCCCTGAATCATCAGTCTAGAGTGTCCAGTTCATCCCCCTGTACATTGCTCAGAATGTTGAGACGGGACCCCAACATCAAGGGCCCACAATCCAGAAGGCCATTTAGAAAGAGGTCTGATCTCAAAATCCACCCCTCCAGGGAGCAACCTATCCCAATCACTCCCAAAGTCACTTCTGCACATACAATTTTCAGGAAATGTGGAGGAGGAGCGGGCTATGGGGGAGGAGTCCAAATGGCATGCCTTAAACCACTTAAAGTGGAACTATACTCGCCTCCCCTCACACCCATGCCCCCCTCGAAATCTTCACTTTACCGTCTTCTAGGTTCCAGCTTTTCAGCCACCTTGATTGACCAGCCATGAGGCCAGACTGAGCACAGCCTCAGTAATTTCCTGAGACAAACGGTGGTAAGAGGAATGCAGGAGACATGCCCCCTCTCCTTCTGCATTCCTCTTGCCGCCGCTTGTCTACAGCGATTTCCTGACTCCTTCCTAGCTATGTAGTCAGGCTTGGTGCCCCCACACTTCCCCCAACAACATACCTAGGAAGGGGATGTCCATTTTTCTCAGCTCTAGGCACTTTCCTGAGACAAATAGTGACAAGAGGAATGCAGAGGACATGCAAAAGGTTGAGAAACAATGCTCTAAGATATGGAAATTACAGGTAAGTCAAACTTCCTCTGATTGCAACCACTGACACCAATGTTGGGGGTTATTATTGCTGCAATTGATCACTCATGCTGGGGCAATTACCGTCCCCACTAATACCAATGTTGGGGGTTATTATTACTGCAATTGATTAGTCATGCTGGGGCAATTACTGTCCCCACTAATAACAATGTTAGGGGTTATTATTTCTTTAGTTGCTTACTCATGCTGGGGCAATTATAGTCCCCACTAATAACAATGTTAGGGGTTATTATTCCTTTAGTTGCTCACTCATGCTGGGGCAATTACTGTTCCCACTAATACCAATGTTGGGGGTTATTATTACTGCAATTGATCACTTATGCTGGGGCAATTACCGTCCCCACTAATACCAATGTTGGGGGCTTATTATTCCTTCAATTGATCACTCCCTACATCCTGGTATAAGAGACAAGCAAGATATCGCTCCAGGTGGGACTCGAACCCACAATCCCTGACCGAGGAGGCCAGTGCCTTAACCATTAGGCCACCGGAGCTTATCTATCTAGCTATTTTCCATCTATTACTCATCCCCCCCCCCCCACCCCCCTATATCTATCTATCAATTCATCTCTGACTCCTCAGAGATGAGCCCTCTTCAGAACCCTAAACCTTATGATGATTCAGAGGAAGGCAAAAACCCCCCTTGGTCATATTATCTCCGAAGGGGTAAAAATTCCTTCCTGACCCCATAAGGCGATCGGATAATCCCTGAATCATCAGTCTAGAGTGTCCAGTTCATCCCCCTGTACATTGCTCAGAATGTTGAGACGGGACCCCAACATCAAGGGCCCACAATCCAGAAGGCCATTTAGAAAGAGGTCTGATCTCAAACTCCACCCCTCCAGGGAGCAACCTATCCCAATCACTCCCAAAGTCACTTCTGCACATACACTGGGCAGGAAATGTGGAGGAGGAGCGGGCTAGGGGGGGGGAGTCTAAATGGCATGCCTTGAACCACTTGAAGTGGAACTATACTCGCCTCCCCTCACACCCATGCCACCCTCGAAATCTTCACTTCACTGTCTTCTAGGTTCCAGATCTTCAGCCATCTTGATTGACTAGTTATGAGGTCAGACTGAGCGCAGCCTCAGAACTTTCTTGAGACATTCCTCTTGCCGCGACTTGTCTCCGGATAGTTCCTGTCTCCTTCCCAGCTATGTAGTCAGGCTTGGTGCCCCCACACTTCCCCCAAACAACATGCCTAGGAAGGAGATGTCCACTTTTCTCAGCTCTAGGCACTTTCCTGAGATAAATGGTGACAAGAGGAATGCAGAGGGAATGCCCCCCCATTCCTTCTGCATTCCTCTTGCCGCTGCTTGTCTCAGGAGAGTACCTGTCTAGCTATGTTGTCGGACGTCTGCAGGTGTAGAGGGTGCACTCAGTCTGACCTCATGGTTTTAGATTTTGAGGGCGGCGGGGGTGTGAGGGGAGTATAGTTCCACTTTAAGTGGTTCAAGCCATGCCATTTAGACTCCTCCCGATATTGTGTGGGTGTGTGGACCTTACAATTCTGACTTCTTCAATTTTTCGGTGTCTTCGGTGGTGCTTTTCAAGTCTTCTGCTTTTGCAATAAATTCCTCTATCTTCATGTTTAAATCTTTCCTTTGTTTAAAAATCTGGAAGGAGAAAATGACATTTGTCAGTGTTCCAGATTTATACAGTAAACGGTGACAAAGCTTGGTAAGCCCAACACCCGAGGTGCAGCAAATACCCCAAGAGGGATCCTTCAACCCTAGCTCCCTCTAGTGATCAGAAGAAGCACTGCACTGCATTAACACATCCTTGACGTATATATAGATACAGTGACTCTGTGCTGTCGCCCCAGGACAGGAAGTGTGTTTCTCACCAATAATAAACAGAATTCCTTCAGACAAGTCCCCAGACCATGTGATTGTGCGGTGATCACAAAATCACAAATGTAAGAGTTCTGTACAAAAAACACGTCTTGGATGCTGCTGAATAATCTCCCCTCCCCCAATATACACGGACCCCTCCATTATTCATATACTTACCGGCTGTGGTGTAAATGCTGCGGGTGACTTTCCTTTCTTCACCTTGGCCCAGTCAGTTGTCTTGAAAAATGGGTGCCGTCGGATGTTACGTACCTGGCGTGCCCGTTCATACTGGTCTTCGCATAAGAGCTGTAAAAAAAAGAAAGAAATATGATAAGAAACATGGAGAACAATAACAATATGTGACCACTCCCCATCGTAATCTTTGATTCTGACAGTGACATATTTCAGCTTTCTTGATTTTGCTTGTAAACCCGCCACTATGTTATGATTGGATCGGGTTGTAGCATGGTACCTGGTATAGTACATGCTCAGGGGGACTATAAGTAAAGGCAGATCCTTCCACTAAGCAGTCAGTGTGATAAAAGTATTGCTATGACCCACATGAATGTGTGGTGGGAAGAATGTAGAGTTGTGTGTTCTGAACTCCTAACAAGGTCTGTATAACCTGGAAAGGGTTTTGTCTGTAAAGAGAAGGTAAAGCTGTGTATACTCACCATATCTATGAGATCCTCGAGGTGAACATCCCTGTACTTTGGACGAATCCGGTTCTCAGGAAAGTCTGGCGCGGTCCCCTGGATTTCCATCTGTCTGAGCTCATGCATGTTAATGGACATCTCATACACTATCACTCCCAAGGAGTAATAGTCCACTGTGGTGTTGTATGGCTGCCCTTTTAGGATCTATAGAAACATAAGGAGAGAAAAAAGGATGAGAACATTTCTATTACCATTTATATATAGTCAAAACTTTTGTTTTATATGTTTTGGATAGAGTACGGAAGGGCTGAGACCCCTGCCAGTTTATTTTTGCTGTCTGTGTGCCATTGGGAGAATTTCCCTTCACTTCCTGTCCCTGGAAGTCAAAGGAATTCTCCCAAAGTGAGAGAAACTCTACTCTAATGCCGCGTACAAACGGTCGGATTTTCTGACGGGAAATGTTGGAATTGAGCTTGTTGTCGGAAAGATCCGACCGTGTGTATCCTCCATCGGACATTTGCAGTCGGATTTTCCGCCAACAAATGTTTTATAGCAGGTTCTCAAATTTTCCGCCAACAAAACGCTGTGTGTACACAAGTCCGTCGCACAAAAGTTCACACATGCTCGGAATCAAGCAGAAGGAGCCGCACTGGCTATTGAACTTCCTTTTTCTCGGCTCGTCATACGTCTTGTACGTCACCGAGTTCCCACGTTTGTAATTGTTGGCCAACAATTGTGTGACCGTGTGTATGCAAGACAAGTTTGAGCCAACAAGCTTCGAACAAAAATCCACGGTTTTGTTGGCGGAAAGTTCGATCGTGTGTACGCGGCATTAGGATCTTGTCCCCAAACAGGTGTCACCACTGGAAGACTTTCCTCTATTCCTGTTCTGGGGACAGCTGTAAACATTTTGCATCCTGCTGTATTTTCTTTTTCGCTAACAATGGTCACCAGTACACATAAAGAGTGTGACTTCCCTAATGAGGACACCAATAAAAACCTGAGAGAGGGACTAACCCTAGCCTTTTAGTCTGCATTCATACATTGGCCTTTTTTTGCTGCACATCGTGTGAAGGTTGTCGCCCCCCAAAAAAAGTTCAGAAACTTCTTTTAGGTAGCATGCTTAAAATAATGCGGTTTACCACAATTTCAGCGCAGTTGATCACGTGACAATCGCGGCAGAACCGCAGCGCGTTTTTAGGTGGGATTCAAATAAATGGCATCCTAAATGTACATTGTGCGATTTGTCATTCACACCTGGGTATTTGGAAGTCAAGATTCAAAATGTCCATGTGTGAATGTGGCCTTAATGAAGGGGGAGCCCCTCTATCTCTTCTCTATATTCAGTAGTAAATATTACAATTCAGTCTAATGTCAGGAATCTTACCTCTGGGGCCATGTATTTGGGTGTCCCTACACATCCTTTGATCCTAACCTTCTTAGTGACTCCGGCCGCTGAGAGACCAAAATCACTGATCCTGATGTGACCGTTGCGGTGCAGTAGAATGTTCATGGGTTTGATATCTCTGTGAAGAAAAGAAGTGAACCGTTAGCTCTGCATATCCCACATTATAATAAAGAAAGAAAAGATATAAATATACATGTATACAAAGAAGAATGAAGATTGATGGGTGGACATTGGCTTCTCTTATATCCGCCTACAGGAAGATCTCTGTCCCGGAGTTCCCAGCTCCGCCCACCTGCTATATTCTTCATGAGGAGGTCTCACTCCTCTTGCTGGATTTTATATAAATCCTCCATTAAACAGACAATGGCATGAGCAGGGAGAATTGTACAGCAGATGGAAGGAGACAGCGCAACTGGAAAGTCTTCCTGATTTAATAAAACATACCAGAAGCCAAAGGGGTGATTGTTAGAAAAGGAGGGGAGAAGGGGGAATATGGGAAAATGGGACTTTATATGAAACACAACACTTGGGGAGATCGAATCACTCAATGATAGTAAATAAAATATTAATGACACAATTGAGTGCAATAGATAACATGATTGATAGAAAAATAGATGATACAAAATAAGGATAACAATAATCAAGTTTATCTTTATTTTGTATCATCTATTTTTCTACCAATCATGTTATCTATTGCACTCAATTGTGTCATTAATAAATATTTTATTTACTATCATTGAGTGATTCGATCTCCCCAAGTGTTGTGTTTCATATAAAGTCCCATTTTCCCATATTCCCCCCCTCCCCCCTCCTGTACTAACCAATAGGGATGGAGACCTGTGTACTGGATAGTCGTGGTCTCATATAAAGTCCCAACATTTCATCTTTCTATTCTAAGGGGTGATTGTTAGTCAGCTAATTTAATACTTACCTATGGACGATCCCACGAGCATGGATGAATTGCAGTCCGCAAATAATCTCGGCAGTGAGACATCTGAAGGAGAAAGAAAAATAGGAATTAGTATTCAAAAATATCACAGAGCAATAAAAGGTAAAGATGAAAAGACTTCCCCCTATAGTACATAGGGGTGTGGATGGACGGGGCTCAGTGGGAGTGGCCTGGTTGTGTGACTGCCTGTTCTCAGTGGTCAGACCCCCCCCCCCGACTCCATCACAACCCCATCCAATGACTTACCTTATGATGCTGTCCTCAAATGGAGATGAAATGTGTATCAGTTCGAATAAAGTCCCGCCACTCAGGAATTCCATGACAAAGAACAGTTCATCCTGTGTGAAAAGAAGAGATAAAGGTTACATTAGAGACAAGTAAGATTTCACTTTGTGGAGGAATATAGGAAGGCAGGGGGTAAAGTACAGGAATAGGATAAAAAAAAGCCTGGGAGATAAAAAGACTTACCTCTATTTGGAATGTTGTAAATAGACGCGTAATATATGGCTGGTTCTTGCAGCGTTCCAGTAGGTTATACTCTATATTGTCATCGGCAGATTCACATCCTCCCAGTTTAATCATCTTTATCGCCACCTTCTGTTGAATGGAGGGATGGGAGGCCAACATCACCTTCCCAAAGCCCCCTTCTCCAATTATATTATGGATGGTAAAATCTTTCCACGTCCTCTTCATGCTTTTCTCATCCTCGGTGTCAATGGTGGTTGGGTCATTGTCTGCTTCTGGGGAGAGTAAAAAAAAATATATATATATTATTTCTATTCCTGCTATTTGAGGTTTACAAGTCTATAGAGGACAGATGGCTGCAGATAAACGGGTACAATTTATGTAGGAGGATTTGTTTAATCTCTGTGTATCACCCGAGGCCAGGCACTTCACTGGGTATATGGAGGGTGTGCAATCACTTTAAATGCGTTTCCTTTTACATAAGTGAATGTGATTGGTGTTGTTGGAAATGATCTGGTGTCACTCGTCTCTCTTTATGGGAATTCTATACATGGACAATGTGGGGGTTCTGCTCCCCCCCCCCCCCCCGGGAGTCCATTCTCAGTGCTCAGCTTTCTGTGCCCAGGACTAGTGTAAGTGCTTCTAATTCACCCCGAATAACCAGATTTATACTTTGTGGCCACCAAGAGATGGAAATCCTAATGTGACCTCTGACTGCGCTGAGATCTTGGTGATAAAGACCACCGATCTGCTACATTCCATACACAGGCTGTGCTTCCTGCTTAGTATGCCTGTGATTTTCTCTTCCTCCCTCTCATTGCAATCCCATCATTCTGCTTATCCTAATTATTAATCATTCCAATATTCTATATTGGTTTTATCTCAGCCATTGTACAACAAGGGGGGCTGATGATCTATAGACAGAAATATATATATATATATATATATATATATATATATATATATATATATATATATATATATATATATATACTGCACTTAATTAAATGGTATAATTAACCACTTAAGGACTAGCCTCGTTTTGGATTTTAGGTGTTTACATGTTTAAAACAGGTTTTTTTTGCTAGAAAATTACTTAGAACCCCCAAACATTATATATATATTTTTTCTAACACCCTAGAGAATAAAATGGCGGTCATTGCAATACTTTTTTTTGCACCGTATTTGCGCAGCGGTCTTATAAGCGCACTTTTTTTTTGGAAAAAGTTCACTTTTTTGAATAAGAAAAATAAGACAACAGTAAAGTTAGCCCAATTTTTTTTATATTGTGAAATATAATGTTACGCCGAGTAAATTGATATCCAACATGTCACGGTTCAAAATTGCACCCGCTCGTGGAATGGCGTCAAACTTTTACCCTTAAAAATCTCCATAGGCGACTTTTAAAAATTTTTTACAGGTTGCATGTTTTGCGCTACAGAGGAGGTCTAAGGCTAGAATTATTGCTCTCGCTCTACCGGTCGCGGCGATACCTCACATGTGTGGTTTGACCACCGTTTTCATATGCGGGCGCTACTCACGTATGCGTTCGCTTCTGCGCGCGAGCTCGTCGGGACAGGATGCTTTAAAAATTTTTTTTTTTTCTTATTTATTTTACTTTATTACATTTATTTTTGCACTGTTTTTTTTTTTTTTTACATTTGGATCACTTTTCTTCCTATTACAAGGGATGTAAACATTTACATTACAAGGGATGTAAACTACCGACGGCTCCGGTAAGCGGCAGAGGACGCGGGAGAGCGGCGCGAGGGAGGTGGGCACCTCTCCCGCAGCCGATAACAGTGATCTCGCGGCAAACCCGCCGCAGAGACCACCATAATCGTACACAGAACCGGCTCCTGTAAAGATGGATACCTCGGTTGTGGCAGCAGCTGCTGCCGTTACCGAGATATCCCTCTTCAAAGTGCCGGCGTATATGTACAGGAGTCGGAGTGGTTAAACAATTGAGAGTGGTGTGTCTGCAGGAGCAGGGGGCCAGTCCTATGGGCAGCTATGTTATGGACACTATAATAGAAGGAAACCTTTTTTTTTTTTTGCTCCTGCAGCCCCCCATACAGAGCCCAGAACGCGACTGTCCACATGACTACCAGTGACCATGATGGGAATGGCAGTGATGGGGGCAGCTGCTCTGTCAGCCTGCCATGTGCAATCGTTTAGTTTACAGTTGGGCTGCCCGTCAGGTCTGTGCATCTCCTTCACACCCGATAACTGTCAGCTCACAACTGTCACCTTCAAATCTGATTGGCTGCCCAACGGTCAACTGAAGAGTCGGCCAACTGACAAATGCTGCTGTTAATTGCATTGTCTCAGTATTTCCTGCTACAGGAAGGGTCCTGGTGGAAAGATTTCTCTTCATTATCTGTTCTGTATACACATCAAGACTTGGGAAGAAATATCTCAGTCCCCTCCTAGACCGTTGTCACCGAAAGCCGTGTCCCCATCAGAAGATTTCCCCCTCTATTCCTGTCCTGGTGGATCTTCCATCCCTTTCCCTTCCTGGTGTCATTGGTGATCATATAGAGAGGATGAATCTCCCTAATGGAGACCTGACAGGGCTTCTAACACTTCCCTACTCTATGCAGTGACCCTTCTAGGTGTATATAGCAGTGACCCCCAGTGTATATAGTACCCTGTTTCCCCGAAAATAAGACCTAGCGGTGATGGCTGCAATATAAGCCCTACCCCCCCCCCCCAAATAAGCCCTAGTTAAAGTCCTTGTAGGTCTTATTTTCAGGGTAGGGCTTATTTTTGGGAAAACAGGGTAGGGCTTATTTGGGGGGTAGGGCTTATATTGCAGCCATCACTGACAATCACGCTAGGTCTTATTTTCGGGGAAACAGGGTGTATATGTAGGAGACATACACTATATTATTCTACAGTGCTTGCATTATTATGTCTATTATAATACTTACCAATGACCTCATCTTTTGTGAATTTTGGTTGAGGAATGGGCTGAAGTCCGTGTTCAGCTTCCTCGCCCCCCCGCCCATTTGCCCTCCCCTCACCCCTTGGAGGGGTGGTATCCTCAGGTGGGCGGTCCTCTATTATGGGGTTTACACTGGGAAGTACAACGTTTTCCTCTTTGTTGGTGATCAGAGGAAGCGTCACATTGTATCTTCCCTTCTTCTTCTTCAATAGCTGTCTAATTGCCCAAAACCCACCCTTCTTGGGGGTAGGTATTATAGGCTGGGTGGTAGGTGGGTGATCCTCTGTTATGGGGTTCACGCTGAGAAGTACGTTTTCCTCTTCGGTGGTGATCAGAGGATTCGTCACATTGTATCTTCCCTTCTTCTTCTTAAATAGCTGTCTAAATGCCCAAAACCCACCCTTCTTGGGGGTAGGTATTATAGGCTGGGTGGTAGGTGGGTGATCCTCTGTTAAAGGTCCCACTTTCAGTAATACAGATTCCTCTGTGATGGTTTTCAGGGGATCCTGCAACTTATCCATTTTTTTTCTCCCAAAAAGCCGCATCATTTTCAAATAATGAGCAACAACGCAGAGAAAAATCAGAATCGCCTCCTTCTCCTTCAGACACAAGACTCTGAATGAGCTCCAACTGCCAGGGAGCTTGTTTATCTTTGCCCTCTGCCCTCTGTGTTGCCATGACAATAACTGCCAATATGCAAATGAGGTCACATGGCTCTGCCCACTGCTGTGTTGCCATGACAATAACTGCCAATATGCAAATGAGGACACATAGCTCTGCCCGCTGCTGTCTGGGGTTGTGTTGCCATGACAATAACTGCCAATATGTAAATGAGGTCACTCCCAACTGGTAAACAACACATTTTTTTGGTAAAAAAAAAAAAAATTTCTAATAAAAATACATTTGGGACATCTGTGGTGTATTTAAATCTGCTTTCTTTCATGTTTAATGCCTCCAGAGCATCATAAAATCATTTTATTCCTGTTTGTAGACTCCATTCTCAAAGCTGTTACACCAGCATGAGCTGTTGTTTTTAGCTCAGTGACCTTTCAAAGCTGCTGGTTGTTTACTAAAAAATAACTGACACTTTTTTTTTTTTTTTTTTAAACCACTTGCCACCCAGGCCAATTCTGAAATTTCTATCCTACATGTAAAAAAATCATCATTTTTTTCTAGAAAATTACACAGAACCCCCAAACATTATATATGGTTTTTTTTAGCAGACACCCTAAAGAATAAAATGGCAGTCGTTGCAACTTTTTATCTTGCACGGTATTTGCGCAGCAATTTTTCAAACGCATTTTTTTGGTAAAAAAAAAAAACAATTTCATGCATTAAAAAAAAAAAAAAACAGTAGCTAGTTAGCCCAAACTTTTTGTATAATGTGAAAGATGACGTTACACCGAGTAAATAGATACCTCAGTAGTGTATTGAGGTTTTGTGCTGCCCTAGGCCTGACTAAACTCGTGCACCCCCTAATTTAAATATGACCCACCCCTTCCTGTCAAGGCCACGCTCCTTGCGGTTCAAGACCTGCCCTGACATTTTCGAGTGGGGACACTAGTTCTGAGGGCCTGGGGCAATAGATTCCCTTAATTTGCATAGATTTCCTCTCACTGCCTGCTTGGCTATGGAGCAGGAAGTGAAGGGATATCGCTGCAAAGGGACAGGGATGGTAAAAAATAAACAGCGCAAGCCGGTAGGGACACTTTCCGTGCTGCCCCCCTGCAAAATGCTGCCCTAGGCCTGGGCCAGGATACAGCGTTGAGATACCTAACATGTCACGCTTTAGTCAGGCGTCCCAATACTTTTGGTAATATAGTGTAAGACAACAAAAGGCCTCTGTAGAAGTGATTAGTAATTGTTTATTTTTCTTTTCCTCTTCAGTCGTATCACAGTGGCCATTTTTACTTCTGGAACATAGTAATTGTAAGTGAAAGAAAACAATGTATCATATCAGTATGTGGCACTGTATGGGGGGGGAAGTCCACCCTAATGCTGGGTTTACACTGATGCGATGCGGGAAACGCACAGGAAATATTGCGTTTTCCGCACCTCATAGCAATCGCACTGTGTTCATACCATCTGCTGCGGGTGGCAATTAAAACTTAACGAGGCCCCCAAAAGCAGGTCGTAGAAAGCAGTGCGTTTTGCTAAAATCGGATCGCATGGGTACAAACTCCCATGGGACCCGATTCTAATGCGGATGCAGTGCGATTTGAGCCATATGAAATGATGGGCTCAAATCGCACTGCACATAATCACATGTGATTTGCACAGGAATGTCAGGGCCACGAAAGAATAAAATAGAGAAGTGGCCCCATGGGATTGTCACCCCCTGACACCCATTTGTTTTATAAATACATTTTACTCTTAATAGAGGGCTATGGTGATTGTTAAGTACATGACTCTCTATGGTGATTGGGAAGTACATGACTCTCTATGGTGATTGGGAAGTACATGACTCTCTATGGTGATTGGAAAGTACATGACTCTCTATGGTGATTGGGAAGTACATGACTCTCTATGGTGATTGGGAAGTACATGACTCTCTATGGTGATTGGGAAGTACATGACTCTCTATGGTGATTGGGAAGTACGTGACTCTCTATGGTGATTGGGAAGTAAGTGACTCTCTATGGTGATTGGGAAGTACATGACTCTCTATGGTGATTGGGAAGTACGTGACTCTCTATGGTGATTGGGAAGTACATGACTCTCTATGGTGATTGGGAAGTACATGACTCTCTATGGTGATTGGGAAGTACATGACTATCTATGGTGATTGGGAAGTACATGACTCTCTATGGTGATTGGGAAGTACGTGACTCTCTATGGTGATTGGGAAGTACGTGACTCTCTATGGTGATTGGGAAGTACGTGACTCTCTATGGTGATTGGGAGGTAAATGACTCTCTATGGTGATTGGGAAGTACATGACTCTCTATGGTGATTGGAAAGTACATGACTCTCTATGGTGATTAGGAAGTACATGACTCTCTATGGTGATTGGGAAGTACATGACTCTCTATGGTGATTGGGAAGTACATGACTCTCTATGGTGATTGGGAAGTACATGACTCTCTTTGGCTGCTTTGCTGGTTCTTTCTGTTTTGTGTTTCAGGTGACAGGCTGCCTGCCGTTGCTAGGATGATTTACCTCAGCTGCTGAGCACTGGATTGGTGACAAATCTTTTGGCGGGAAGCATCTAGCCAATGAGTGTAACCTGTTACCTATATCCTCTCCTGTCACTGGGCAGAGTCAGCATTTACCTCAGATCTCTCAGCTGGACTCATCTCTGGATTCTCCTCGACCTTCCATTTGGATCTTTTGACCGGCTCTCAGCCCAGAATGGATATTCGACTTCATGAACTACTTCAAAAGACGAATTCCCCTGGAGGAAGGGTCGCCTCAGTCATTTCATTCATTCATTTTTTTACTTTCCCCCCCTCAATTTTCACTGGTGACAGATGTATCATCACTTCCATCTGTGGGCCCTGGGCCTGTATTGTGCCTCTCATTCCTGATGTGTCGGGGCTGCCCTGTATACTGAAGGTAAGAGGTTCCCTGAGGTCAGACAGGGAACTTTTCATCCACCTGTAGGCAGAACAATACTTGAGGCAAGACCATAGGAGTGTCAATCACCACTGGGACTTCACAGGGACCAGAAGAGGAGGCGCTGGATGGAAGTGTCAGCATACAGGGCGACAGGACAGGAGCTACCGGGAAAGAATACGCAGGATAAGGAGGCCCTACTATTCTTCAGACACCCACAGAGCCACTGATCCTGCCAGCGGGAGCCAGGGAGGCAGCAAGCCTGAAGCTTCTACCATGGGCCCGACAGCATGATCAACACCTCTCCAACAGGATCATCATCATCACAGACTAGGGGTGAGTGAAGGCTCTGAGGCCTGGGAATGTACATAGACTTCATTCTGTTCTGTCTGCTTCAGTGTCCTCTGTGTCAGTGTCTTCCCTGCTCAGTGTCCTCTGTGTCAGTGTCTTCCCTGCTCAGTGTCCTATGTGTCAGTGTCTTCCCTGCTCAGTGTCCTCTGTGTCAGTGTCTTCCCTGCCCAGTGTCCTCTGTGTCGGTGTTTTCCCTGCTCAGTGTCCTCTGTGTCAGTGTCTTCCCTGCCCAGTGTCCTCTGTGTCGGTGTCTTCCCTGCTCAGTGTCCTCTGTGTCGGTGTCTTCCCTGCTCAGTGTCCTCTGTGTCAGTGTCTTCCCTGCCCAGTGTCCTCTGTGTCGGTGTCTTCCCTGCTCAGTGTCCTCTGTGTCAGTGTCCTCTGTGTCGGTGTCTTCCCTGCTCAGAGTCCTCTGTGTCAGTGTCTTCCCTGCTCAGTGTCCTCTGTGTCAGTGTCTTCCCTGCTCAGTGTCCTCTGTGTCAGTGTCTTCCCTGCTCAGTGTCCTCTGTGTCAGTGTCTTCCCTGCTCAGTGTCCTATGTGTCAGTGTCTTCCCTGCTCAGTGTCCTCTGTGTCAGTGTCTTCCCTGCCCAGTGTCCTCTGTGTCGGTGTTTTCCCTGCTCAGTGTCCTCTGTGTCAGTGTCTTCCCTGCCCAGTGTCCTCTGTGTCGGTGTCTTCCCTGCTCAGTGTCCTCTGTGTCAGTGTCCTCTGTGTCGGTGTCTTCCCTACTCAGTGTCCTCTGTGTCAGTATCTTCCCTGCTCAGTGTCCTCTGTGTCAGTGTCTTCCCTGCTCAGTGTCCTCTGTGTCAGTGTCTTCCCTGCTCAGTGTCCTCTGTGTCAATGTCTTCCCTGCTCAGTATCCTCTGTCTGTCAGCCTTTAGTCATCTCTCCTGTTCACTTTCAGCTCTCTAGTACTTTCATTTATATTTCATTTCTCACACTTCTGACCTGTGAAATGTCTTTATTGTGTTTTCATTTCCTGCAGTTATTGCAGGTACTGTGTTATAATGGTAGTGATCCCATCCAGCATACAGCATCACAGCATGACAGGGTTGTTATTAGGCACTCATGTGACCCCAAAATCTCCCCTAACAGGCTGATCAGTCAGCTTATCATCATTGGCTTTTCTGAGGGTTTTATTTAGGCTGTTTAAGGCATGTAAGTTTTAAATTAGTGAATGAGTTGCCTAAATATTGTTTTTTATACATCATTTTTTCTACTTTGTTTTATTATGAAAAGTTAAAGTGCAGTACAAATACAGTACACCCCATGTGTCACAGAATGTGACTTGTTAGCATGATACTGTTTTTTTAAATTTTCAAAAGAAATTTATGAAGAGAGGATCCCACCTCATATAGTTCCTCCATTTGTTTATCGATCACCTCTAGCTGTGATTCCTGAAGAATCCAATGAGTTTAATCATTTGTCAGTTCCTAAGGGGTTCCTGTTCTTTATTGATCCAATTGGTGATAGCCTATTCTCATTGATATACCTAAATCTACAATATATCAAGATCATTTGGTCAGATGCCCTTTTAGTCAAATCTGACATTAAATCTTTTTTGTTTATTCTATGCTTTTGGTCAGGAGCGTGTAACTCCCTGGTCATCCTCTTCTTGCTTCATTTTAAATGAATTTTTTTTTTTTTTTTTTATAAGCAGCATGAAGATTGAAATAGTGAAGCATTGTAAGACTCTTGGTGTAGCTACATGATCCCCTCTGTGGCTCAGCCAAAGAGATCTGCATTCTCCAATGCTCCTCTTCCTCTGAATTCAGTTCAGAGCTCTGCTTTTCTTTTAGTAAATCACAGTGTATTGCTACTACAGTGCTGCAGAAATCTGCTTTGCAAAATACTGTTTTCTGGTAGGAAGTTTGTTCTCCAAGCCATAGTCCAGTGATGATGGGGAAAGTGATCCCCTGGTCTTCCAGTTTGATGGTCGATGAATCTTATCATGTCTCTTTGGCTGCTAAATCACAATTCTGCGTTTTGCTCCACATTATTTCCTGGGTGTTGTTATAGAGTTGGCCAGGATTTTAGACTCCTACAAAAGACATGGTATCTTTTCAGAACCACCTTATCAGAAACTAGTATACTATTTATGTGATTCAGTTGTCCTTGGGCTTTTTGGTGTTTGTATCAGGCATTATGTCTATGAGCAGAATTTTACTAGTGGACTGGGTGCTTCTCATCTCAGGCCTTAAAGCGGGATTCAGGCCGTAAAAAAAAAAATTGTAAAAGTCAGCAGCTACAAACACTGTAGCTTCTGACTTTAAATAAGTACTTACCTGTCCTGGGTGCCCCGCGATGTCGGCCGCCTGAGGCCGACCCTTCTCTCAGCTCTCTGGTCCCGGCACCGCCATCCTAAGTAAGGGAAACAGGCAGTGGAGCCTTGCAGCTTCACTGCCAGTTTCCTACTGCGCACACGCGAGCGGCGCGGCGCTCTGCGAATGGCCCCGTGGTGTTCTGGGAACACACACACAGTTCCCAGAAGGCAACGGGGCCGCTCACCGAGGAGCAGAACACGCCACGGAATAGGAAGAGGCAGATTAGGAAGACTGCCTAGCAACAAGGGTTTAGGTAAGTTTAAAAAAAATGTTTTTTTTTTTCAAATGTTTTTTTTTTAAATCTTTTTAGGATTTTTCATGCAATTTTTTTTTTTTTTTTAGGGTGGCCCTCCACATTAAATTTTCTTATTGGCGTGTTGGTTTGGTTAGAAGGTAAAAGGTTATCTATTGGTTTTGGTGCAAATTTATTTCAATGTAAAATGTTGGCTCTATGTGGCAGGATGAATTTTGTTTTAGATGAGAATTTTCCAGTTGTCTACAGATACGACAAAATCTATTGAATGTGGTAATTTCCAGTCTGGCAAATAGTGTTCAGAATATTATATTTACATGGTGTCCCTAAGAATATTGTTCACTTGGGCTCTTCCCTGTTGTTGCACTTTGGAGCCAGCAGTTCACCTGCCAGAGCCTCTTATCGATGAATGTTAGAAAAGGCGTTTTTATGCAATTAATTGTCTAAGATATATGGTTCTTCCTGGTCTTCATTTAATATTTAGGTTTAAAGTAGGACATTTTCAGGGTAGCAAAACATTTATTAGCTGATGTTTTGCTATGTTTCCACTGTTTCAGGACACAGGTTACCCCAGCGCTATTCAAAGGCCTACAATGTCCTTAAAACCAGTTTTTTCACTTGCAGTTATATCCGATATGATATTCCATTCCCTTGCTGAAACAACCTGCATTATCTATGTCATTGGTTGCTTCTCCTTTGAGGACTCTGCAGAACTCTTTTTGCCTTTATAATGACATGTATCAAAGTGGTTGCTTCCATACTCTCATCAAAACTGTTAGAAGGAGTTTGAGACACAATGACTTTGCACACAATTCTCGCTTTTGGTGAGGAGTTCTGAAAAGGTTTTCAGAAGATATGTTTATATTGCTATCAGGGGCGGACTGACAACTCATGGGGCCCCCGGGCAGTAGAAGGTCATGGGGCCCCCTGTGTCTCCGCCCACATGCAAGCCACACCTACACAAAGCCCCACTTACATAAATCATGGGGCACACAGTAAGGCACATCACATGGCACACAGCAGAGCACGGGGCACATCATGGGGCACAGGGCATGGGACACACAGTAGGGCACATCACAGGACACATAATGGGGCACCCAGCAGGGTTTATTATGCTGTACACATCAGGGCACATTATTGAGCACAGCATGGTGCATCACAGGGGGTACAGGGCACATCAGTGGGTACACAGCGGGGAACATCACAGAGCATATCAGGAGATACACAGCAGGGAGCGGGCCGCACATCACAGGGCATGTGGCAAATAGTAGGGCACACAGCAGGGCACACAGTAGGGCACATCCTTGGGAACAGGACACAGGCGGTACACATCAGGGCACACATCCCAGGGCATGGGGCACACAGTAGAGCACATTACAGGGCACACAGTAGAGCACAACAGGCTGTACACAGCAGGGCACATCACAAGGCACATCACAGGGCAAGGGGCACAGAGTAGGGCACATAAGGGGGTACACAGCAGGGCACATCACAGGCCATGGGGCACGCAGTAGGGCAAATAGCAGGGCACAAACCAAAACACAGGGCACACAGTAGAGCACTGGGATCCTCCAGACTTAACACAGTGTCTCTCAGGGTAGCCATCAGGGGCGAAGGCGACACAGTGGGGGTGGAGGACACAGGAAGACACCGTGGGGGGGTGGGTGTCACAGGGGGACACTGTAGATGGGTGGTTGGCACAGGGGGACACTGTAGGTGGGTTGAGGGCACAGGGGGACACCGTGGGGGGTGGGTGAAGGGCACAGGGGGTCACCGTGGGGGGGGGTGAAGGGCACAGGGGGACACTGTGGGGAGGTGGAGGGCACAGGGGGACACTGTGGGGAGGTGGGGGGCACAGGGGGTCACTGTGGGGAGGTGGAGGGCACAGGGGGTCACTGTGGGGGACACTGTGGGGAGGTGGGGGGCACAGGGGGACACTGTGGGGAGGTGGAGGGCTCAGGGGGAAACTGTGGGGAGATGGGGGGCACAGGGGGACACTGTGGGGAGGTGGAGGGCTCAGGGGGAAACTGTGGGGAGGTGGGGGCACAGGGGGACACTGTGGGGAGGTGGAGGGCTCAGGGGGACACTGTGGGGAGGTGGGGGGCACAGGGGGACACTGTGGGGAGGTGGAGGGCTCAGGGGGAAACTGTGGGGAGGTGGGGGCACAGGGGGACACGGTGGGGGGCACAGGGGGACACTGTGGGGAGGTGGGGGGCACAGGGGGACACTGTGGGGAGGTGGAGGGCTCAGGGGAAAACTTTGGGGAGGTGGGGGGCACAGGGGGACACTGTGTGGAGGTGGAGGGGACACTGTGGGGAGGTGGAGGGCTCAGGGGGAAATTGTGGGGAGGTGGGGGCACAGGGGGACACTGTGGGGAGGTGGAGGGCTCAGGGGGAAACTGTGGGGAGGTGGGGGGCACAGGGGGACACTGTGGGGAGGTGGGGGGCACAGGGGGACACTGTGGGGAGGTGGAGGGCTCAGGGGGAAACTGTGGGGAGGTGGGGGGCACAGGGGGACACTGTGGGGAGGTGGGGGGGCACAGGGGGACACTGTGGGGAGGTGGAGGGCTCAGGGGGAAACTGTGGGGAGGTGGGGGCACAGGGGGACACTGTGGGGAGGTGGGGGGCACAGGGGGAAACTGTGGGGAGGTGGGGGGCACAGGGGGAAACTGTGGGGGGGTGGAGGGCTCAGGGGGACACTGTGGGGAGGTGGAGGGCTCAGGGGGACACTGTGGGGAGGTGGGGGGGCACAGGGGGACACTGTGGGGAGGTGGGGGGCACAGGGGGAAACTGTGGGGAGGTGGAGGGCTCAGGGGGACACTGTGGGAAGGTGGGGGGCACAGGGGGACACTGTGGGGAGGTGGGGGGCACAGGGGGACACTGTGGGGAGGTGGAGGGCTGAGGGGGACACTGTGGGGGGCGCAGGGGGACACTGTGGGGAGGTGGGGGGCACAGGGGGAAACTGTGGGGAGGTGGGGGGCACAGGGGGACACTGTGGGGAGGTGGAGGGCTCAGGGAGAAACTGTGGGGAGGTGGGGGGCACAAGGGGACACGGTGGGGAGGTGGGGGGCACACTGTGGGGAGGTGGAGGGCTCAGGGGGAAACTGTGGGGCACAGAGGGACACTGTGGGGAGGTGGGGGGCACAGGGGGACACTGTGGGGAGGTGGGGGGGGCACAGGGGGAAACTGTGGGGAGGTGAGGGGGGCACAGGGGGAAACGGTGGGGGGCATAGGGGGACACTGTGGGGAGGTGGGGGCACAGGGGGACACTGTGGGGAGGTGGAGGGCTCAGGGGGAAACTGTGGGGAGGTGGGGGGCACAGAGGGACACTGTGGGGAGGTGGGGGGCACAGGGGGACACTGTGGGGAGGTGGGGGGCACAGGGGGGACACTGTGGGGAGGTGGAGGGCTCAGGGGGAAACTGTGGGGGGCACAGGGGGACACTGTGGGGAGGTGGGGGGCACAGGGGGACACTGTGGGGAGGTGGGGGGCACAGGGGGACACTGTGGGGGGGTGGAGGGCTCAGGGGGACACTTTGGGGAGGTGGGGGGCACAGGAGGACACTGTGGGGAGGTGGAGGGCTCAGGGGGAAACTGTGGGGAGGTGGGGGGCACAGGGGGACACTGTGGGGGGGTGGAGGGCTCAGGGGGACACTGTGGGGAGGTGGGGGCTCAGGGGGACACTGTGGGGAGGTGGGGGGCACAGGGGGACACTGTGGGGGGGTGGAGGGCTCAGGGGGACACTGTGGGGAGGTGGGGGGCACAGGAGGACACTGTGGGGAGGTGGAGGGCTCAGGGGGAAACTGTGGGGAGGTGGGGGGCACAGGGGGACACTGTGGGGGGGTGGAGGGCTCAGGGGGACACTGTGGGGAGGTGGGGGGCTCAGGGGGACACTGTGGGGAGGTGGGGGGCACAGGGGGACACTGTGGGGGGGTGGAGGGCTCAGGGGGACACTGTGGGGAGGTGGGGGGCTCAGGGGGACACTGTGGGGATCTGGGGGGCTCAGGGGGACACTGTGGGGAGGTGGAGGGCACAGGGGGACACTGTGGGGAGGTGGGGGGCACAGGGGGACACTGTGGGGAGGTGGGGAGCTCAGGGGGACACTGTGGGGAGGTGGAGGGCACAAGGGGACACTGTGGGGAGGTGGGGGGCACAGGGGGACACTGTGGGGAGGTGGGGGGCACAGGGGGACACTGTGGGGGGGTGGAGGGCTCAGGGGGACACTGTGGGGAGGTGGGGGGCACAGGGAGACACTGTGGGGAGGTGGGGGGCTCAGGGGGAAACTGTGGGGAGGTGGGGGGCACAGGGGGACACTGTGGGGGGGTGGAGGGCTCAGGGGGACACTGTGGGGAGGTGAGGGGCTCAGGGGGACACTGTGGGGGGGTGGAGGGCTCAGGGGGACACTGTGGGGAGGTGAGGGGCTCAGGGGGACACTGTGGGGGGGTGGAGGGCTCAGGGGGACAGTGTGGGGAGGTGGGGGGCACAGGGAGACACTGTGGGGAGGTGGGGGGCACAGGGAGACACTGTGGGGAGGTGGAGGGCTCAGGGGGAAACTGTGGGGCACAGGGGGACACTGTGGGTGGGAAGCTGTGCAGCAACTTTTTAATAGCAGCATGTGGTACAAGCTGCTGCACTTTCCTTCCTAGATGCAGAGTAGCGCGGGAAGCGGCTGTATACAGACCTCTCGTGATGCGGTCCTCCTCCTCGCCGGCCCCTCCTCTTTTCTGTCCATCCGAGGTGATGACAGACACAAGCACCTGGGATGGACGGGAGGGAAGGAGGGGCCGGCGGGGGGGAGGAGGAGCGCATCACGAGAGGTCTGTATACACTACAGTCTTAGCAGTGAGCAGGGACCCGATCTGCCCGTCAATCACAGCTAGCTGACGGGTAGGTCGGGCCCCGAAGTGAAAGCTGCCATGGGGCCCCCTACTGGCCACGGGCCCTCGGTCAGCGTCCGAACTGCCCGATGGTCAGTCCGCCCCTGATTGCTATTGAGTCACAAATCGCATTCAACGTGTCATGTAATTTCGCTACTGCTATGGAATCAATCTGTTCTTCTGCATATAAAATACTTTAGAAACTGCTTTCCCACTAAATTCAGTCTGGTTAGTTGAAGTAAGTTGATAACTTACTGGACGAAAAGTGTTTGCAGAATTGGATTAGCAAGACAAGGATAGGCAGTTATTTCACGCCTTAGGCCACTCTCATTGCCCAATAGAGCTGATTCAGCAATTTTAACTATTCGCAGGGCTTTCCTTTCTTTTTCTGTCGCATTTGAATGGCGCTCTTTGATCACAATCATAATTTTAAATCTGTCCCTAAAAGATGTTGATGGTGCAGGATATGCAGCTGCTATATAGGGAATGTATAAGAATGTAGATGGGTGCCCTGCTCTTTATTTCCATCCTGCTCTTTGCATTTATTACATATGTCCAGGCCTTTTATAATAATAGTAATAATAAAAAATAAAATAAATAAATAATAATAAAAAAAAAATAAATTATATATATATATATATATATATATATGTAGGAAGGCCAGTATGGTGGCCTGAATTTATGGGAGGAGCCCGGTGGGTATTTAAGCAGCCCGCTCACCTGTGGTGCTTGTCGGTTTCCTGTGCGCGATACACGTCACTAGGCCGACTATTCGATATACCAGCGTCCGCAAGTTCTTGCCTCGCAAATTTCCGTATTCGATACCGTACTCAAAACTTTCGAAGTCCGCGTTTTTCGTTCGTAGTTTGTACCACGCGGCTGGCTTGGCTGTCGCAGGTAAGGTCCCGTCGGACTTTTCATATCAGGTCACTAAACCGTAATTTCGAAATTTTCGTTTCACTCGCTTTTTCATAAACTGCATGTATATCGCATTTTTCGTTTCATGTCATGTCACTAAACCGTACTTTCAAATTTCGTTACTCGCACTTCACAATTGCAATGTATATCGCTCGTACTTTCGATATGTTACCATTTCGACAGCACCGCGACGCAGACGTCGCTTCATTGCTAGCATGTCGGTGTTTGAAAATATGCATCGGTAAACAGCCACAGCAAGTCGCAATTTACAAGTTATCGGATCAAGTCAGTTCGATACCAATCATTTCTCATTTCTGAAACATTCTAGAACTCATTTCTGACATTTCAAATCATTTCAAAACATTTCTCATTTCAGTCACCTACCGCGCTCCGATTCGAATCCAGTCGCATCAAAAAGATGCACCGATTCGTTCCGGTGTGCCCCAGTTATTTGGCCTCATTTCTATACATGCTCCAGAGTTACGTTATTGTCTGTTATTAGTACCTCTGTCATGCTTATCATTTCATTTCCACGTATCACGTTCCGACATGAATCCAGTCGCATGCTAAATGCACCGATTCGTCTCGGCGTGCCCCAGGATTGGCCTCATTTCTATACATGCTCCAGAGTTACGTTTTTCAGTCATTCATACCTCTGTCATGGTTATCATTTCATTTCCACGTATCACGTTCCGACATGAATCCAGTCGCATGGTAATGCACCGATTCGTCTCGGCGTGCCCCAGGACTGGCCTCATTTCTATACATGCTCCAGAGTTACGTTATTGTCAGTCAATTGTACCTCTGTCATGGTCATCATTTCCTTTTTCATGTATCACGTCCCGACATGAATTCAGTCGCATGAAAAATGCACCGATTCGTCTCGGCGTGCCCCAGGATTGGCCTCATTTCTATACATGCTCCAGAGTTACGTTTATCAGTCAATTGTACCTCTGTCATGGTTATCATTTCATTTCCATGTATCACGTCCCAACATGAATTCAGTCGCATGAAAAATGCACCGATTCGTCTCGGCGTGCCCCAGGATTGGCCTCATTTCTATACATGCTCCAGAGTTACGTTTATCAGTCAATTGTACCTCTGTCATGGTTATCATTTCATTTCCATGTATCACGTCCCGACATGAATTCAGTCGCATGAAAAATGCACCAATTCGTCTCGGCGTGCCCCAGGATTGGCCTCATTTCTATACATGCTCCAGAGTTACGTTTTATCAGTCATTCGTACCTCTGTCATGGTTATCATTTCATTTTCATGTATCACATTCCGACATGAATTCAGTCGCATGAAATGCACCGATTCATCCCGGCGTGCCCCAGGATTGGCCTCATTTCTATACATGCTCCAGAGTTACATTATCAGTCATTTGTACCTCTGTCATGGTTATCATTTCATTTCCACGTATCACATTCCGACATGAAATCAGTCGCACGAAAATGCACCGATTCGTCTCGGCGTGCCCAGGATTGGCCACATTTCTGACACATGCTCCAGAGTCCAGATCATAGCTAATCGCAGACATCGGGGGATTGATCCACATCTCTGTCATGCAATTTCTACCATTTCACTCCCACAACGCATCACCGTTTCGAAACCAGTCGCATCTGAGGTGCACCGATTCGTCACGGCATGCATCACTGGTTCCGATCGCATTTCATACCTATACCAGAGCTCGGTTAGTTGCCAGTCGCTAACACGGCACAACCAATTCGAGCCGCGGTCAAAACAATCATTTCTCTCATTTCATTTAATACTGCACTCCTATTCGAATCCAGATGCATCAAACAAGCACCGATTCGTCCCAGGAGCACCAATATTTTCAGTTGCCCCATTTCAATACATGCTCCAGAGCCCGGTTCACGGTCGAACAAATCGTGACACGACCAGGCCGCACCTCTGTCATGCAGTTCATTCATTTCACAATCAAAGTAAACATTTCGAATCATTTCATTGTCACAAGATTGCAAGCATCATACAAATCATTGCTTCAAGTTACTTAGCAATCCCTTCACGAATTGTCACCTTTTCATTTTCCTCAAAAAAAAAAAAAAAAAAATCCATACCTATACCAGAGCTCGGTCGGTTGCCAGTCGCAAAACACGGCACAGCCAATTCAAGCCTCGGTCAAGGTAAACATTTCTCTCATTTCATTTCATGCTGCGCTCCGATTCGAATCCAGATGCATCAAACAAGCACCGATTCGTCCCGGTGTGCACCAATGTTTCTTCTATTGCCTCATTTCAGTACATGCTCCAGAGCCCGGTTCACGGTCGCATCAGTCACGACACGACCAGGCCGGACCTTTGTCATGCAGTTCAGTCATTTCAAACATCAAGGCAAACATTTCGAATCATTTCATTCTCACAAAAAAAAAAAAAAAATATATACGAGCTCAAAAACAGGATATTCTCATCAGATCAAATCATGTCACAGGCCGGCAGCGAAGACTTCACGGCCCCTCTGTCGGCTTTCACACAGGCCTCATTTCACTACCTCACAGTACGTACGAATGTGGGAATATTCGTTCAGCAGCCATCGACGAACAAACCATAGATCGGCTCTTACAAACAGAATTAGACCGAGAGTACGTTATAGGCCTTTCACTCAGCCCCCTTTCAGCACTTGGAGAGTCAGCCCTATTTGGGGCTTGTCAAGGGCAAATTCACAAATAAATTACATTTGGGGTACCTCCTGTCTGCGCCTCATTCTTCCCACATCCCCAGTCTCAAGTCCCTGATTCCCTCTGAAGAATTCTCCCTAAAATATTCCTCCGTAGACATGCCGATACAAGCAGTCATCAAAGCAGGTACAGGTGCCTGGCTTTCCAAAACCGACATCTCGGATGCCTTTAAGCTCCTGCCTATCCATCCATCCCTTTGGTGCTGGCATGGCATCAAGTGGAAGGAGGCATATTATTTGGCCACAAAACTGACGTTCGGTTCAAAGAGCAGCCCTTGGCTCTTCGACACATTCGCTCAGTCTCTTGCTTGGATACTGTTACACAAGGCTCAGTGACAAAAGTCATCCATTACCTGGACGACTTCCTACTAATAGAACCTCCCAGCAAGCCCCCAGGAGACCTCGACAAACTCAGAGCGATATTCGGAAAACCCAATCTTCCCATCACCGAGCACAAAGTAGAAGGCCCAGCACATAACATCACCTTTCTCGGGGCCAACTTAGACACCTGCGCTATGCAAGCCAGTCTCCCCCTCGACAAACTAACCCGCATTAAGGCGGTCCTTCACAAATTCACCCACACCAAGGGGTGTACCAAGAAGCAGTTGCAATCTCTCCGGGCAATGCTGAATTTCGCCATACGAATTATTCCACAAGGCCGCACCTTCGTGTCATGCCTGCCGAGATTCCTGCCAGAAACACAAGACCCCGATCAGATCTTAAATCTAGACTCCGCAGCAATAGCGGACCTATCTATGTGGGACGAATTCCGTCCTCCCGGAATGGCATATCCCTAATTATACCCATGGTTTCAGCCCTGTCACCCCAGGTGGTGACAGACGCTGCAGCCACCACAGGTTTCGCTGCAATTTTTGGCCATCATTGGTTTTCAGGACCCTGGCCTCAACAGATACTGTTGATACCCGGCTTTATTCAAAACATCTTCCCTCCTCGAACTCTATCCCATGGTGGCAGCTGCACAACTCTGGGGTCACCATTGGACAGGGCAAACCGTAGTCTTCACCATCGACAATCAGGCCACGGCAGACATCAACAAAGGCAGGTCCAATTCCCCAGCAGTCATGTCCTTCCTGCGCAGATTGGTACAACTGTTCTTACAGCCTCAGTTTAACATACGCTGTGCATTTATTCCAGGCAGACACAATTAGCTGCTGACACACTGTCACGTTCTAACTACACCTCCTTTTCAAACAGGTTCCCGAAGCCGATCCAGTGTCGGCCCCTATCCCTGCCTGGTCACAACTGACCCTGGACTAGTTTAACATTTACAAGGAGCAACGCAGCTCATCAATCACTCACTCTCTCATAACACACTCAAAGCCTACCAGACAGCTTGAAAGGCGTTCAATAAATTTCTCACATCCTGCCGTAAAGGACCAATAGATGTCAAACAGGTACTGGCCTTCATTTCATACTGCCACACTCAGCTGGCCTTATCTTACAATACCATTCGGCTATACCTAGCCGGCATACAACATTTCGTGACCCTGGAAGACCCCACAAAATCTTCACTGTTCTCATCACACGCTATACGAGCCATCCTAAGGGGCATCCAGAAACAACAACCAGTGATCAGTACTAAGCGCTTACCCATTACGGGGCCCATCTTCAGGGATATGTCGACTATTCTGGCTACTTCGCCATTCGGTCTGCTGCCCAGCACGGTCCTACAAGCAGCCATATAGTTGGCTTACTACGGGTTCACCTATAACCACCCCACAGACCAAGTATTACGCAGACGGCACTTGCTTCGCCACCAAGACCATTTCATCCTTCACCTCGAGGTTTCTTAAACCCAGGAAACAGGTTCTGGCGTGGACATTTCACCTCTACAGAACCAATAACAGCTGGTGTCCAGTCACCGTACTTAACCGTCTCCTCTCACTCCTGCCTGAACAATCGGACACCAGTCCTCTTCTACCATTCCCAGTTAAACCCTTAAACGCATGTCACTTTGTAAAACACATAAGGATACTTCTCCGCAATCTTCACCTTAAACCCAGTCAGTACTCCGGACACTCCTTCCGCATCGGAGCAGCCTCCGCAGCAACCCGCCAGGGGGTTCCAGACCACATCATCAAAAGACTAGGCAGATGGAAATCAGCCTGCGTCGCCCGGTATATACCCAATCCTCAAGTAGAGATGGCACAGGCATTCTCCAAATTGGCTCAATGAATACCTGAAAACCAATTATATATTATACCCCTACCTGAATGTTTTTGCCCCCTTATTTTGGCATACCGGCCATTAGACCAAGGCACACTTTCAGGTCCATTTCATATGGTAAGTCCACACTTCCAGGTCTATTTCCGATGGTAAGTCTTATCTTTATTATAAGTGTTATCTATGTCCATACCGGACATAGGGCTCCGACCATAAGTAGGAAGGCCAGTATGGTGGCCTGAATTTATGGGAGGAGCCCGGTGGGTATTTAAGCAGCCCGCTCACCTGTGGTGCTTGTCGGTTTCCTGTGCGCGATACCCACCCTCCCATCCCCATTTCAAGGCATTCATTTCATTTCATTCATTTCATCTCATTTCTCTCTACAGAATAATCATTTCTTAAAACCAGGGTATGCCCCCTTATTTTGGCATACCGGCCATTAGACCAAGGCACACTTTCAGGTCCATTTCATATGGTAAGTCCACACTTCCAGGTCTATTTCCGATGGTAAGTCTTATCTTTATTATAAGTGTTATCTATGTCCATACCGGACATAGGGCTCCGACCATAAATATATATATATATATATATATATATATATATATATATATATATATATATATTATATATATAAATAATAGTATGAATAGTCGACATTCATATGTTTTTTGGTGCGGAGGATTTTATTATCCTCCTGTTAAAATTCCCTTCCTCTTGCAGGGTATATGGGGAAGGTATTTGGAATAGTTGGCTGATCATTTTCCCTATTTACAAGTGTGAGCTGTATTGGATATGCTTGTTCACCTGGAAGGGAATTATTTAGGTGGATTCAAAATTTTAGACCTTCTAAATAAAATAGGAACTGTTCTGTCTACAAAAAAAGTGGTTCTCTAGGCCTGGGCTTCAGTTTATGGTACAGTTACCATAAAATGTGAATAGACGGATATGCTGATTTACTGTATACTCATTATTAGTGACCTAATTTTCCATATTGTGAACTGGAGAGTTACTTTAGAGGTCTAGCAGTGTTTGGCATAGTGCCCAGTTGTCCCTCCTTTGGGACCAAATCCCTCTGTCCCTCATACAGCTTTAGTTGTCCCTCGTTTTGGTCTGAGGTGTTCATCTCTATACAAAATGTACTATTTTACTGCCAAAAGTGTTATGCTGCACTAAACTTTTTATCCAAATTACTGCATTTGTTATTTTGAAAAGCCATTATAAAGAGGTAGAAGTAGAGGTCAGAAACAAGCACTTGTGTTGTTTAGCCAATCATTTCTGCATATTAGATCTTTGAGGTCCCTGTAACCAGGGACATGTTCTTTGCTACTTACTGTGTAAAGGGTTGTCCCTCTTTATCATTTCAAATTTGAGAGGTACGTTTTTGGTGCATTTTCTCATTCATTGGCAAGGGCATTTTCAATGCTGGATTGTAAAAAGCAATTGTTTAGGTCGCGGTGATGGGGTGGGGCGAGGTTGGTAACCTGGCTTTTGGGTAATGTCGCCCACTTTGTGGGTGGACAGTGGTTGGTAAACTGTTATTTGGTTGATATAAGATATTGCTGCTTGAGTCTTAGTGACTAAGCATGTTGGTCTGTTAATGGTTAACAGCGGTTCTGTTTGGTATTAAAGGTTAAAGTTCATTTCATAATTAAAATATTTTTAAACCCAATAAAGGGGCCGCGGCCTAAGCTTTTCCACAATCCTTGTTGTATGTTTATTTTATATTTTAGGTATGTTCTTATGGTATGATGGGTGTTAATGGCGTGTACAATCCCATGCGGTGCGATTCCTGTGCGAATTACATACGATGTGACGTGTCGCATCAGTGTGAACCTGACCTATAGCCGACCTAAACTCATCCATTTAACTTTCCCAAAGCAGCTACATTTAGATCTGGTTCACACCGGGACCGCACAGGAACTCATGACGCATTCCTGTTCTGATTACCGCGCACTTTCATGCGGTGAGATTTTTGAGGTGCAAATCTTATTGGGATGTGGAAAAAAAGTAGCTCATGCACTAACTTTTAAAAAGAAAGCTGGGCATCAAATCGCATCGGTATCATGGTGCCTGCAATGTCACAGAACTGGCCTTTCCTGCAGCACATTGTGGTGTGTCGGCCTTTAGCCCGGGTTCACATTGAGAGCTGAACTTCAGCGGAACTCGCACCATTTCAACCCGGCAATACAGTCCGACTTTAGGGGCGATTTGACAGACATCTGTGCGGGTTCATACACAAATGTCTATTCAAATCGCCCCCCGAAGTCACATAGTTACATAGTTACATAGTAGGTGAGGTTGAAAAAAGACACAAGTCCATCAAGTCCAACCTATGTGTGTGATTATGTGTCAGTATTTCATTACATATCCCTGTATGTTGCGGTCATTCAGGTGATTATCTAATAGTTACTTGAAGCTATCAATGCTCCCCGCTGAGACCACCGCCTGTGGAAGGGAATTCCACATCCTTGCCGCTCTTACAGTAAAGAACCCTCTACGTAGTTTAAGGTTAAACCTCTTTTCTTCTAATTGTAATGAGTGGCCACGAGTCTTATTAAACTCTCTTCTGCGAAAAAGTTTTATCCCTATTGTGGGGTCACCAGTACAGTATTTGTTAATTGAAATCATATCCCCTCTCAAGCGTCTCTTCTCCAGAGAGAATTCAGTGCTCGCAACCTTTCCTCATAACTAAGATCCTCCAGACCCTTTATTAGCTTTGTTGCCCTTCTTTGTACTCGCTCCATTTCCAGTACATCCTTCCTGAGGACTGGTGCCCAGAACTGGACAGCATACTCCAGGTGCGGCCGGACCAGAGTCTTGTAGAGCGGGAGAATTATCGTTTTATCTCTGGAGTTGATCCCCCTTTTAATGCATGCCAATATTCTGTTTGCTTTATTAGCAGCAGCTTGGCATTGCATGCCATTGCTGAGCCTATCATCTACTAGGACCCCCAGGTCCTTTTCCATCCTAGATTCCCCCAGAGGTTCTCCCCCCAGTGTATAGATTGCATTCATATTTTTGCCACCCAAATGCATTATTTTACATTTTTCTACATTGAACCTCATTTGCCATGTAGTCGCCCACCCCATTAATTTGTTCAGGTCTTTTTGCAAGATTTCCACATCCTGCGGAGAAGTTATTGCCCTGCTTAGCTTAGTATCGTCTGCAAATACAGAGATTGAACTGTTTATCCCATCCTCCAGGTCGTTTATGAACAAATTAAATAGGATTGGTCCCAGCACAGAACCCTGGGGAACCCCACTACCCACCCCTGACCATTCTGAGTACTCCCCATTTATCACCACCCTCTGAACACGCCCTTGTAGCCAGTTTTCAATCCATGTACTCACCCTATGGTCCATGCCAACGCGCCTTATTTTGTACAGTAAACGTTTAAGGGGAACTGTGTCAAATGCTTTTGCAAAATCCAGATACACCACGTCTACGGGCCTTCCTTTATCTAGATGGCAACTCACCTCCTCATAGAACGTTAATAGATTGGTTTGGCAAGGACGATTCTTCATGAATCCATGCTGATTACTGCTAATGATATCATTCTTATTACTAAAATCTTGTATATAGTCCCTTATCATCCCCTCCAAGAGTTTACATACTATTGATGTTAGGCTAACTGGTCTGTAATTCCCAGGGATGTTTTTTGGGCCCTTTTTAAATATTGGTGCTACATTGGCTTTTCTCCAATCAGGTGGTACTATTCCAGTCAATAGACTGTAAAAATTAGGAACAACGGTCTGGCAATCACCTGACTGAGTTCCCTAAGTACCCTCGGATGCAAGCCATCTGGTCCCAGTGATTTATTAATGCTAAGTTTCTCAAGTCTAATTTTAATTCCGTCCTCTGTTAACCATGTAGGTGCTTCCTTTGTTGTGTCATGAGGATAAACACTGCAGTTTTGGTTACTGAAGCCCCCCGATTCACTCGTGAATACTGAGGAGAAGAATAAATTCAATACCTTTGCCATCTCCCCATCCTTTGTAACCAGATGTCCTTCCTCATTCTTTATGGGGCCAATATGGTCTGTCCTCCCTTTTTTACTGTTTACATACCTAAAGAATTTCTTGGGATTTTTTTTGCTCTCCTCCGCTATGTGTCTTTCATGTTCTATCTTAGCCGTCCTAATTGCACCCTTACATTTCTTATTGCATTCTTTATAAAGTCTGAATGCTGAGGATGATCCCTCAACCTTGTATTTTTTGAAGGCCTTCTCCTTTGCTTTTATATGCATTTTTACATTGGACTTAAGCCATCCAGGATTTTTGTTCGCTCTTTTAAATTTATTACCCAATGGGATACATTGGCTAATGCCCTTTATTTAATATGCTCTTAAAGCAAACCCATCTCTCCTCCGTATTCTTTGTTCCTAATATTTTATCCCAATTTATGCCTTTTAGCAAGGTTTGTAGTTTAGGGAAGTTGGCTCTTTTGAAATTCAGTGTCTTTGTGTTCCCTTCATGTTTCCTATTTGTGTGATTTATACTGAAACTAATTGACCTGTGATCGCTGTTACCTAAATTGCCCCGTATTTCCACATCTGTGATCAGGTCTGTATTGTTGGTAATCAGTAGATCCAGTAATGTTTTATTTCTAGTTGGTGCGTCTACCATCTGACCCATAAAATTGTCCTGCAAGACATTAAGGAACTGGCGAGCCTTAAATGAATGCACGGTTCCCTCCGCCCAGTCTATGTCTGGATAATTAAAATCCCCCATTATGATAACACTTCCCATCCTTGCTGCTAATCCAATTTGTGATAGGAGATCCGTCTCCACTTCCTCCCTCAGGTTAGGGGGCCTATAGCATACTCCCAGTATTATTTTCCCCTTAACTTCATCCCTTTGGAGCTCTACCCATAAGGATTCCACCTCCGCACTAGCTCCCTCAGTGATGTCATCTCTCACATTCACTTGTACATTATTCTTGATATATAGGCATACCCCTCCCCCTTTTTTACCCTCTCTATCCTTGCGGTATAGGGTATACCCTTGAATGTTTGCCAGCCAATCATGAGAGCTGTTGAACCAGGTCTCTGAAATTCCCACAAAATCCAAATCCTCCCTGTACAACAGTATCTCTAGTTCACCCATCTTGTCCGCCATGCTCCTGGCATTGGTGAACATGCCACATAGTTTAGACCGGTCGCATATTGTCCTCGTATTGGGTGTTTCAAGATTGCAAATAGGACTTGCTACTATACTCACCTTATGTTTTTGTGCTTTGGTTAACCTATCACTAATGCCCCCAATACTACCCTCTGGAATATCTTCCGCACTGGCTATCACTGTCTCTGGACCCTCCCCCCCATCGCCAGAAGTAGTACAGGATCTACTTTTGGGAATTGGTGAAGCGCCGCACCAATTCGGACGGTGCCATTGCCGGCAATAGCCACCGATTTGGCATGAGATGTGACATGTCAATTTGGATGCCAAATCGGCCCGATGTGAACGTGGGCTTAAGACATCTGGTGATTGATAACTGGCACATGATTGATAGATGTCTGGTATCATCTCCATGGCATCTGAAGGTTGGTTAGAAGCTTAGATGGCCACTTCTTTGATAGTAGGTGATAGGAGGGTTTAGTACAGGGATGTCCAAAGTCCGGTCCGTGGGCCAATTATGGCCCACGTTCCGGTTTAATGCGGCCCTGCTGGTAATTTGAATATATATATATCTTTTGTGACCCATTGGGGGGCCACAAGAGATATATACCATATTTATCATTCTGGAAGCCTCGGAGGGGACAGGGAGGGGGGCGGGATGAGTGCCGTGAGATTACATACAGGAGAATCTCCTGTTTGCTCTGCGGCCTCTGTAATAGGAAGTCCCGTCTCCTGGGCTGGCATTGGACGACTGTTCTGTCTATCATAGGAGGCGGGGCTTTGTATTAAAGAGGCCGCCGAGTAAACAGGAGATTCTCCTGTATGTAATCTGTTGGCACTTGTCCCACCCCCCTCCCTGTCCCCTCCGAGGCTGGGCATCGATCAGGCTGCACTGATGGCAATGGTGAGGCTGCATTCGTGGCAATGGTACATAGTTACATAGTTAGTAAGGTTAAATAAAGACACCAGTCAATCCTGAGTGAGTGTGGGTGCGTGTCTACAATTATCCCTATTTATTTAAGGTACCCATATAGTGCCGTCAGTTTACGAAGCGCTCCACACATACATCGCACACTCACATCGGTCCCTACCCTCAAGGAGCCCACAATCCAAGGTCCCCAACTCACATTCATATACTAGGGACAATTTTGGACAGAAGCCAATTAACCTGCCAGCATGTCTTTGGAGTGTGGGAGGAAACCGGAGTACCCGGAGGAAACCCACACAGGCACAGAGAGAACATGCAAACTCCAGGCAGGTTGTAGATGGGATTCAAACTAGCGACCCTTTTTACTGCTAGGCGAGAGTGCTACTCACTAGACCACTGTGCTGCCCATGCTGGTGAGGCTGCATTCATGTCAATGGTGAGGCTGCATTCATGGCAATGGTGAGGCTGCAGAAGGGCACTGATTAGGCTGCATTAATGGGCACTGACCCTTATTTTGCTTCACAGTTCTTTATTTAAAATGTAATTTTTTTTCTGAAACTTCCCTCTTGAACTGAAGGTGTGCTATATACGCCGATAAATGCGGTATATCCAAATAACACGTCCAAACTCATCCTTAGACTCTTCACCACACACAGCCACAAAGGCAAGAGAATTCTTGTTGGACCGTGTATTAGTTAATTTGCATTTAATTTTAATGGTTCGAAGAATGTCAGGCAAAATGGTCGGCCCCCTGATTTACCCCCTTTCTGACCAGAGCACTTTTTGCAATACGGCACTGCGGCGCTTTAACTGACAATTGCGCGGTTGTGCGACACTGCACCCAAACAAAATTGACGTCCTTTTTTCCCCACAAATAGAGCTTTCTTTAGTGGTATTTGATCACTGCAGGAGAATTCCAGAGACTGCGGACGTACTGCAGGAGACAATCAGAGACTGCGGACATACTGCAGGAGACAATCAGAGACTGCAGACATACTGCAGGAGATTACCAGAGACTGCGGACATACTGCAGGAGATTACCAGAGACTGCGGACATACTGCAGGAGACAATTAAAGACTACGGACATACTGCAGGAGACAATTAAAGACTACGGACATACTGCAGGAGACAATCAGAGACTGCGGACATACTGCAGGAGATTACCAGAGACTGCAGACATACTGCAGGAGATTACCAGAGACTGCGGACATACTGCAGGAGACAATTAAAGACTACAGACATACTGCAGGAGATTACCAGAAACTGCGGACATACTGCAGGAGATTACCAGAAACTGCGTACATACTGCAGGAGATTACCAGAGACTGCGGACATACTGCAGGAGATTACCAGAGACTGCGGACATACTGCAAGAGACAATTAAAGACTACAGACATACTGCAGGAGATTACCAGAGACTGCGGACATACTGCAGGAGATTACCAGAGACTGCGGACATACTGCAGGAGATTACCAGAGACTGCGGACATACTGCAGGAGATTACCAGAGACTGCAGACATACTGCAGGAGACAATTAAAGACTACGGACATACTGCAGGAGACAATCAGAGGCTGCGTACATACTGCAGGAGACAATCAGAGACTGCGGACATACTGCAGGAGACAATCAGAGACTGCAGACATTATACAGGGGATGGTCAGAGAACTTTCAGCAATGCACAGCTTTACAGTTGAATAACACAGCTCAGGGTTTAAACATTCAGGCATTTTATGGGTGTAAGGACATACCTGACCAGCCAAACTCACTACATACATTCAGGTGTGTGGGCAGGGCTTCCACTCTCTGCTCTCACTACAACAGCCGGGAGTTCCACTGATGCTTTGTTGGGGGGCCCGCGTCACCCGTGAATTGGGGCCCGGATGACAGCTTTGCAGAGTGCACAGAGGACACGGGAAGATGTATTTCCGCGCTAGCCAGTTGGGGGGGCGGAGCCGGGAGCTTCACTGACGCTCTGACCCCGCCCACGTGCAGCCTGTGTACTCGGAATAGAGCGTCTGTAGTGAGAGCCACTGATCAGAGTGGGAGTATCATTGGAGCTCCCGGCCCCACCCCCGGACCTCTGTATTCACCAGCCAGTATAGAGGGGGCGGGGCCGGGAGCTCCACTGACGCTCCCACTCCGATCACTGCTTTCACTACAGACGCTCTTTTGCGAGTATACAGGCTGCACGTGGGCGGGGTTAGAGCATCAGTGGAGTTTCCGGCCCTGTCCCCTCTCAGCTGGCTAGCGCGGAATACATCCTCCCGTGTCCTCTGTGCGCTCTGCAAAGCTGACATCGGGGCCCCAATTCACGGCTAGCGCGGGCCCCCCAACAAAGATTGGGCCCAGGGCAAGTGCCCCGTTTGCCCTGCGCTAAAGACGGCCCTGGCTGGAGGGTGCACCTGTGGATCTAAATGCCAGACCCTTGTGCACCTGGGCTTATTGTAGGTGAAGAACAGGAGAACACAGCCACAAAATCTGCGGACATGCAGAAACACAGTAAACAGGCTAAAAGACCTCTCATTAAAAGCAAGGACTGCTCACGATGTTTCATTATTGTGACTCTAACATTTTCAAAACCAGAGAAAGTGCATGTTCCAGAGGCTCTAACAATGGGATAATAAACTTTGCTTCCTTGGCTTGCCCCACTTTTAATATTCTAATCGATTACATCATGGCCAGAGCTGGGAATTAATTGCTCAAACTCTGAGGGCCAAGGTTGATGAGAGAGCTTCCATTTGGCACTGGAGATGGGGAAATTTTCCTTCTGGCTTGGCCTCTGTGCTGGAAGCAGACGGACTGACTTCTACAGCGGTGCACACTGACAGGCAAGCCTCTTGTAGTGATATGATGTCATCCATAAGAATGCAAAGAGTCTGGGCAAAGAATTTATGTTGGCCTTACACATGAACTCAGCTTGCAACTCACTCTTCATACACATAGTAAAAATAATGGTCTTGAAAAGAAAATAAGGTCTATTAGTATGTGCAGATTTGCTGGTTTTTGGAACAAAATCCAGTAGAATGTCTTTCATGCAAGATACACAAAACTCACTAAATAGAGAGATAGTGGATGAAATGATTGTATATAGCTGAATACACAACTGGTGCTTTTATCGGAAAGGAGGTATAATGCTAATGAGTATATAAATCAGTGCTACTGCCTTTTCTATACAGTACTATTATGAAGTGCTTCTCTAAGGTAGGCAAATACAAAGTGAACACGCAGCATGTCATCTGATCATGCTAAATTCACTCCAGCTTACACTCTATTGGTTGGAATTTGTAGGAGTGGCTTTTCTTTAGTCTCCTTCTTTTTTTGCTGTGCCCAGATTTCCCTTACTTCTGTAGCACCCTGATGTTTAGGCAGGGTTGCTAGTAAATTTATCTGCCAGATATAGGTGCCTTGGCCAATCGATAGGAGATCAATTGATTCCACACTAATTCTGGAATTGCTGCACTTCTCTCATCTGTCACTAGATGGCCGGGTATCTGCTGGCATTAGCAAGGCCGCTGATAGGGCAGTACAGCCAGCCTTGTTGTACCGGGCCCGGCCAGCAGGGGGGGCCCGAGCAACTTTTAACTTCTAGCTAAAAAAAAACCAAAAAAAAATAGCTAAATAACTATTTTAACCCGCACCCGCTTGATTACTCAGGTATATAAGGAATATATATTAATTTCCTGGGCCCCATCAGGTTACCAGAGGGGCCTAGGAGATGAAAGCAGAAGAGGGAATTTTTTTCCATTTTCGGGTGCATGGATACAATGCCGAGCCGCATGCTGCTCTCAGTGTACCTGCACAAACTAAAGTTCTGCCTGCTCACTGTATGCCTCTCTGGCGGATGGATATTACTGTTATATGCTTCCCTTCACTCAGTAAGTGCTACAGCTTGAGGGAGAGACTTATCATTGAGGCGGCTGAGACAGACAGAGCACAGCAGGACTAATCTCGACAGCGGCAGTGGTGCACAGGCAAGCAGTCCCCTGCACCAACGCACACTGACAGGTCACACTATTGTAGAATGTGCAGTCCCCAGACTCTCACTATGTGCTCATGGTCATTATCATTATGATGATCAGAGCACAGCAGGTGTTGTATGGCTCTGTCAGTGTAACATGCTGTGTGGTGCTGACTTTCTTGATATATGGCTGTACTGTGTGTTACAGACTATAACACAGCGCAGCCATAACAAAGTCAGCACCACACAGTCATGTTACACTGACAGAGCCATACAACACCTGCTGTGCACTGATCATCATAATGATAATGACCATGAGCACATAGTGAGATGTTACTTTACACATGTGATGGGTAGGGACAGTAAAAACACACAGCCAAGCTGCATTTTTACCACCCCCAAACCACTCCTCTTTGATAACCTTTCACCCAAGCTTTGCAATTAGGTCCTTTTTCATGCAGACCTGATTGAAAGCTCCATGTAGTTTTACAGGTATGAATTGACTTGTGTGCATTTAGATCCGCCTACCTACGTGTCCATTCAGGTGGAGAAAAAATGGAAAAGAACATCCTTTTCTATTTTTCCAGACCTAAATGTGACAGATCAGAGGTAGCCTAATGTAAATGGACACAAGTCTGTGGTGTATGAAGACACAAACTGAACGGGCACAGAAGTCAAAACACTGACATCTCTCCCATTCAGATGCAGTTATGATTGGTGGGGTGCTGTAAATGTTACATGTTCCATCTCCTGCCACCAGACACCCCCCCCCCACCCTGACAGCGTGGAGGCAGGGGCATACCAAGGGGCGGGGTTGTGGACAAGGTCAAGGGGGGCCCCGTCAGGTAGGCTGTATGGGGCCCCATGATTTCTAACAGCGGCCCTGGGCATTAGATAAGGCAAGGTCTTTGCAAGGACAGATTAGGAATAGATGGGGTATCTCAGCCAATCGGCAGGGATCTTCTTGTGTCCCTTGGCCTGCTGGGAGAGCCTATTTATTTGGGTGAGGTCAGGTGATTGGGGTTCTGTGAAACAAAATTGAGTGATAGGGGGCGCTAAGTGGTTGTATTAAATTCTCTATATATTATACGTATGATATTTTCAGGGCTGGGCTCAGCCCTTCCTTCTCAGAGCTGGCCGCTCACCTGTCGGCTAATTGCCAGCTCCTATCTCTCCACAGTTACTCAGCTGTTGATGATATCCTGCTTGTCAGTCCTGCCTATTTAAGCCGTCCAGCCCAAATCTCTGCCTTCGCCTTGGTCAACATCACAGAGCTTATCTCCTGTGTGCCTGTTTAAAGACTTGCTTTGCTGACATCCCTTCTGGCTCCAGATCCTGCTTGCTGTTCCACTATATTGATCCCTGACTTCTGGCTTGGCTGACTATCCATTCCAGTTACTGAACTTTGGCTATGTTTTGACTACATTTATTCTTTTTACTTTTATTATTAAACAACTGTGATTTAACTGTACTTCTGTCTCAGTCTGATTTCATGGGTTCTGACAGATATACGTATCACTCCCCCATCACTCAATTTTGTTTCACTTGCATAGTGATAGGCTCACTGTTTTTTGGGGAGCAGCTTTATTCACAAGGTATTAATTTTATTGATTGGCGCAAGTTTTTTTTTCACAGATTGGGGTTTTGTGCCGCCTGGATGGCTGTCTGGGTGGACATGTGTTATACTGCCTTAGGCTGCTAGGCCAAAGCCTATCCCGGGGCTGCGGCTTACAGTCCAACCGAAGTGACGGTTCTGTCGGCCAGAGAACCTGACGTGGTTGGAGGTAGAGGGGAAGCTGTCCCCACTGAGAGACCATCCACCTTGTTACCAGAGACCACCGTGAGTAGCTGAAGCACTGTTCACGCCTGCAACTGAAATCAATGTGATTTCCATTGTTATGTGATTCTGTGCGACTCCAGACGCATCTGAAATCACACTAGTGTGGGCGAGGCCTAACAAACTGAAGCCAAGCTAACACTTTATAAGCAATTACAGCAACATTTTTTTTCCTTTAGGGATAAAGGCTGTAAGCACCCCTGTCAGTGTTAAATGGTTTGTCGCAACAGACTTACTGGCTGGATCACCAGTTGAAAATAAAAGAAAGGAGGCCTAGAAAAGAAAAATAATGCAGCCAACACATCTAAGAATTGGTAAGCTGCAATATAATAAATGTTTCCTTTTAGGTTTAATATCACTTTAATAGAGCCACCATTCCCTGCAGGTTTTAAGTGTAGCGCTACCCCCTAGAGGGTTGCTGGATGTTCGGGTCCCCCTATTCCTGCACAGCCAGGCAACATGCATTTTCCAACTTTCACACGAAGACAGAAGTCAGTCCATGGGCTTGTTTTTGTTGTTTTATTAGGGGAAACAACTTGGATGGGCAAAAGATTATATGGGATGCCCAACTTGACTTGATAGAACAACTTGAGGACAACTTTCTTCACTATAAACACTGAAAGACGGCAAATCCTGGACTGTATTTCCTTTGGAACAATATCAGTCTCTATGGAATTGGCAGTAAGAATTCCTCTGGTAGGAGCTCTGTGTCCCCTTAGTGGAAAAGTCCCAAACTTGTAGGAGCTCTACGTCTCCTCTCTTGAAAATACCAACCCATTTGGCTGTCATGTAAAGTGTCCCAGCCCAGGACAATGGATTGGTTTTAGCTATGGCACTGTCCTTTGAAAGTTTGCTGGATATTGCAACTGGCAGCCTTCTCCCTTTTTGGCCCTGGGGGTGGCATATTCCCATAAATATGCAGATCTCGGCCTCTTTGCCTCCACCCACTAGCTTCTTCAAACTTTTAGCATCTTCTAGAACCGGGGGGGTGGTACCAAAGGCCAGCCCTAAGAGCCCTCCAGCCTGACCTACAGTAATCCTGACTAATTCCCAGACTCACACAGCTACTGTGAACAACTCTTCCTCACACTAGACTGTGCACTAGGGGGTGCTAAATTAGCAACTCCCAATCATTCTTCCAGGTTCCTTGCAGGTTTGGGGGGCAATTGGGTGCCCCATGTACATCCTTTAGCTAATACACTGTTTTGCAAGTACGGGTATAGTTCAAGTTCCAAAAATAATTGTAGGTACAGTGATTTAAAGCTAATTATGTGTTATCATTTTTCAAGCTGATCTTCATAGAATGATGTCCACGCTTATAATCAGAAGCTAATAAAGGAACTGTCTTCCATACAGTGAATACCAGCAGATGAACTAGCCAGATCAGATAAAACAGTCCTCAAAGCATTCACATTAGACAAGCAAGCTTTGTTACACAAATATCTCTGTCATTCTTGGACAGTGTGTTATGGATACTTCTTAATGAGAAAAAAAAAAATTACAAAGCCCTAATTCAAGGAAAAGACTTTGCCAAAACTGAAACAATGAAAAGGAATAAGGTGAATATTTTGGATACATTTTAAGACTCTATGGGTATCGAGGATGTAACTAAGACTATAGCAGAGCATTAGCCTGTTATTAGGTCTGACAGTAAACCTGGTTTCATAATGGTCAGGGAGTTTTTACGGCCACATTCACATGGGAGTACCTATGCAAATACTCGTGCAAAGGGCCAGGGCCGTCTTAATAGCATCATGGGCCCCTGGACAAAGTAATGCTCTGGGGCCCCAACAATGGAGACAGAGCAGGTAAATAGACATCAAGTAGGTAGGAGGTAGACAAGCGGAGCTTCCCCATTTTTACCCACACAGGATGTACAGGTGTTCCATGCATCTGTGTGCAGGGAGTCCCATTCATGTCTATTGGGATGTAGCAGCTGCACAGACATAGTGACTGTTCCTAATTTCACAGCATTGAGGGTATGAGTGCATGGCTCCGAACCCCTCTGAGGAAGATACATCAGATTCCTGTATCGACACGCGTTGGGGAGGGGACAGGACGGTACTGGAGGCAGCTGGTCTGCTTAAGGAGGAGACGCGTACTATTTCATACGATCCCGGCATATATTTACCTTCTATAGAGTGGTGCACTGAAGCACCAAGTCCATGTGAGTAACCCGGACTTTGTGTTTAATAAATTTTTATATACCAAAACGTTATAACACAAATCCCTCCAAAGTGAGGGAAAACCCTGGTTGTCACTAGAACTAGTGTCCCCATTGGAAGATTTCCCCTCTATATTTGTTCTGTTGACAACCCAAAATTTGGTATTTTCTTCCACTTTCACTATTGGCGATATCAGTAAACAGGACAAATAGAAAGGGTGAATATCCCTAATGGAGGCAGAGACAGCAAAAATAACCAGACCGATTTTCTATTCGAATCCCTCTCTACTTTATCTAAAACCAAAAAAAGTTTTGCTTTTAGTTATACTTTAAAGTTGCTTCAGGCAGCTATAAGAGACACAAATTGATACAACTCGGAATGTATTATATTTATTACATCATTGTGTGTGTTATTCAAATGCAAGCAGTATAAGTATCTGAACTTGACTCAGCCTCTTATGCTGGGTACACACGGTCGGATTTTCCGATGGGAAATGTTCGACGGGAGCTTGTTGTCGGAAATTCCGACTGTGTGTAGGCTCCATCGGACATTTTGCGTCGGAATTTCCGACAAATAAAATTTGAGATCTGGACAAATTACACTGCACAAGCACTGTGGTATAGATCATGCTTTAAAGGAACAGAAGTTTTTTTTTCCTTTTTTAGGGTTACAACCACTTTGCAGCAGAGAAAACTCAGGTCTCCTGTCTTGCCAGACCATGTAACAGAGCTTCCTCTTTGATAAATTATAAAGTGCCACACTCCTATATAATGGATACATTTTGCTAAAATGTAAAGGATGGGATTTTTGAGGCACAACTATTTTCCATAAAATATAATCTCCTTTATTGTGATTACATATAAAAACATGCTATTATGCTATACAACACATCATAAAATAAATCCATGATACAATATAGCCAATGGTTCCATGACAAAACATTGTTATAGAACTGGGTGGCTGGGTCTCCAAATATAATATTTGTATATGTATAATATTTTCCTAGATCATTTTTCATACATTAATAGACTGGCAGCTCCCGAGGAAGTGGATTAAGTCCATGAAACGAGTTGGGCCACAAATGACCAGCACATTTCTATACTACTACTATGAAATAATGTCTTGTCATGGAACCATTGGCTATTTTGTATTATGGATCTATTTTATGATGTGTTGTATAGCATAATAGAAGAGGGGAAGGAAAGAGAGGCGCCAAGCAGGCTCTGGTGCAGCACAGTTTATTATAAAAAGAGTTAAAAATACACTACTAGATACACTCACAATGGATGTGGGGGTGACAGGCGATGGACAGTGGAGGATGTACTATACTGGATGTTCCACGGGGAGCAGTGGCCAACACTCCAGGGCGAGACCCAGCAGTCCAAGGAGAGCCGACAGTCCAGGGAATCAGTCCAGGGAGAGCCAATGCCGGAGAAGCTGGGGACCACTGGAATGATGGATCCAAAGCTGTGATAGACACTCAGGAAGAGATCCTTCAGCCAATGGAAACAACCTGTCAGCCCGAAAATCAGTGTAGCCAATAAGGAAGCGTTCCGGAGGCAAGCCGCGCCTCCTTCATCAGCCTAATAGCATGTTTTTCTATGTATTCACAATAAAGGAGATTATATTTCATGGAAATTAGTTGTGCCTCAAAAATCCCATCCTTTACATTTTTTGCAAAATGTATCCATGTAACAGAGCTGAGCTGTTTCATCTGTGTATTTAGCTTGTTTGGCTGGATTTCAGCTTTAAAGGACTGATATCTGATACTATAAGTCGTACTAGGAGGAACCTTAGGTAACTAATAAAACATTGGACATTGTGGATGGGATGGAGCTGAGACAGGTGAAACAGACTTTGTTGAATTCTTTTTCTATAGTGGTGCTGGTAATCCCTAAGATGCCTGTAGCTACCGAAAAGGCAACATCACTTTGGGGTGGCTTTACTCTTTACGTAAAAAGTATTGCCTATGATAATTTTTCTTGCTGGGAGAAGCTAAATGTTTAGACAGCTCCCTAGACTAGTAATGACATACATGGGGAACAGCTATTATTTATAAAAATAAACCTCCATTATGCTACCACTGGTAGGATTTGCTTAAATTTTCCTCTGCGAAGACTCTGAAAAGTTCCGACACTTGAAGGATCCGTAAAGGCAAAAATAGTACTTCATGCTCCCTTGTACAATTATGAGCTATTCGTGGACTTTGGAACACGTTAATTACTTGGAGTTCTTGATAAATGAACTGTTGGCTTTTTTTTTGTGCTCAGATTTCTGGCTCCAAAATAATCTTGAGAAGAGCTAAGAATACCTCTCAAATGCTCCTATGTTTTCTATCCAAGCAAATGCCTTGGCAGGAGTGATGGTAAAGTGGGCTCATTTAAGATGATCTGAGGAAGCAGACTGACAAGAGAGCTGATTACAAGCCTCTTACTGACTCCTCCACCGAGTGAGGGGAACATGACTAAATGCACTTTGAAGGAGGGAGAGATAGGCCCTTTCCTAATAGTGACTTGACTTTAAGTGTAGGGAACTCTATTTAAGGCTGGCTATAAAAAAAAAAAAAAAAAAAAGCACAAGCTTGCCAGACCCTTTACAGCTTCCCTCTTTCTGACATTTAGGCGCTTTTGGAAAACATTTGAAGATAACAGGGAAGGAAATTGTGAAATGACAGGGTGAAAGGAGCCTGAAGCGGGGATGATGGCTGCCATCCTTGCTCTGGCCTCTTGAGTGTTATCTTGAGCTGGAAAAATAACTCAATTTCTGTTTAAGGGACTTTAAAGTAACCCTAAACTCTGCTTCAACTCTGCTTTTTCTGAAATAGATGAATAAGAGCCACACCCCCCAGTATTTACCTTTAATCCAAAGCTGTCCCCTGCAGCACTTCCTTTCTGCCATAAGATGTCCTCAGTCTCCTGAGTATAATTGACACCCAGTGTCATTCCCTCCAGAAGACTGAGGGCATACTGTAAATGCAGGACATCATGGGACACTAGGGGCCTTTCATTCACAGTGTACTGATGAAGAGAGCGACACTGACCTTATAACATCAGTACTGCTCTCTGCATCATGGATGATAAATCACCACGGTGAGAAGACTAAAAAGGAAGAAGACCTAGTCTTTATGCCCCATGTTGGCATGGTGTCCACCTTAGCATTTGCAGTGGCAAGGCAGTGTAGGACTGGCCAGAAGAGGGATTACTTTGACGCAGTTGGGCAGCTTAAACATGAATGGCAATATATTATTACATAGTTGCATAGTAGGTGAGGTTGAAAAAAGACACAAGTCCATCAAGTTCAACCTATGTGTGTGATTATGTGTCAGTATTACATTGTATATCCCTGTATGTTGCGGTCATTCAGGTGCTTATCTAATAGTTTTGTGAAACTATCGTTGCTCCCCGCTGAGATGTGAACTAAATATCCCTGTTTTTTCATTGCATAGTTTGCTTGGAAGGGTGTAGCAGTCTGCAGAGGGTCCATGTCACTGTCATGTGTCATGAGTCATGTGACTGGCCTAAAGAATTCCAAAAAAGGTATATTTAAAAAAAATAGCATAGCATAATGCCTTTAGAAGGGCTGATCAGCTGGTGGAAGGCTGAGCACGGAGATGGGCTTCAAATCTACCACTGAAAGTGAAACTGTCACTGTCTTCCAGTGGCATCACTAGGGGGTGGCTATTGAGGCTATTGCCCCGAATCTGGGGACCATAGCCCCAAGTCTCTTGCCGCAGGAGTCCCTGTCTAACCAGCGAGCCGTGGCCTCTCTGCAGCCGGGCCGCGGGTCCAGTGAGTGGGCTGCATGAGAGAGCTGGGCAGGCGGATGAGAGAAGCGAGCGGGCGGACGAGCACAGATGACATCATCTCTCACTGCCCGCCCTGCATCACCACTCTTCCGCCCTCACAGCCCGGGTCTCTTCAATGTCAGGGGTGAGGGGGGGAGCAGCGAGATGACATCATCTCTCACTGCTTGCCCCCCATCACTGCTCTCCTGCCCTCACTCAGAACTAAATGGACCAGTGCTGCCAGCCTGCCACCAATGCAGTGACAATACACATTTGGTGGCACTGGCTGGCATGGCAAGTGACAATCCACAAATAGTGGCAGGCGATCATCTACATCTGGTGGCAGGTGACGTGGCAAGTGACAATGCACATCTGGTGGCAGGTGACATGGCAAGTGACAATCCACATCTGGTGGCAGGTGACGTGACAATCTGCAAATGGTGGCAGACGACAGTGGCAAGTGACAATCCACATCCTGTGCCAGGCAACAGTGGCAAGTGACAATCCACATCCTGTGCCAGGCGACAGTGGCAAGTGACAATCCACATCTGGTGGCAGGTGACGGTGGCAAGTAACAAGCTGCACCTGGTGACAGGCGATGGTGGCAAGTGACAATCTGCATCTGGTGGCAGGAGATGTGGCAAGTGACACACTCGGGGCTCCCACTGATTCTGCATTATGGTGAGTTAAACCACTTTACTATATATTACAATATAATAAAAGAAATAATGGTCTTCAAGCACTCTAACGCCATATCAACCATTGTGCTGTGATGATTGAAGCGCCAACACCAGCCATTGCCCGCAAAAAAATTGCTTACCACCCACGTGCCCCCCCCCCCCTCCCGGGCCTGCAAAAAGGTTGGTGACCGCTGCTATGGGCTTTAGCCCCAGAACTTTTGCAAACCTAGCAACGCCCCTGCTGTCTGCCACAATCAATCCACTCCTCCACATAAGCAGTTGTTCGCAGCCGTGAGGTATAGACACAATGAGGTAGATGACTGCACACTATATAATTGTGCTTAATTAATTATTAATTAGAGTGAGTGATCACTATTTTGGCTGCAGCTTTTCTAACGCATCACACAACATTATTGCCATACCAGCGCTTGAGTATTATTAATAATTACACTATATAATTGGGAATACAGTGAAGAAGAAGAAAATACATATATAAAAAAAAACGGCCCCATAGACAAGAGCAGCATTGACCCGTTTCATGCTTACAGGCGCTTAGTCATATGACTAAGCAATTGTGAGAGTGAAAGGTGTATAGTGTGCGGTCATCTTCCTCATTTCATCTATACCATTAAAAAACATTTTGATAAATCTGTTCAAAAAGTGTTAAATATCTGTTGATCCACCCAGAAATCCAGTGAGCTGATAACTTCCTGTGCTCTCTGCCTGTTGTTAGTTGGCATTGTTCTCAGTTCTCTCTGTGGGCTCTATTACATAATAGAGGGCAGGAGAGGGGAGATGTTTTGTAGTCCTAACAAACCTAATTGTTAGGGAAACAACACAAATTCTCCATAGATATAGTATAGTCAGGGAGCGTTGTCATGCTAGGATAGGAAGTATGTTAATAGCAGGATCACCAGATGAAAATAAGGGGGGAGGGGGGCTGAAAAAAGAAAACAAATGGAGCCACCACATCAGAGGACTGGAAAGCTTCAATATATTAAAATTTAGTTTTTTGATTTAAATATAATGTATATGTTTGAATGCTTTGGAAAATTAAACCTGTTGTCCAACATTTACAATATTTATGCCTGTGCCCCTTTTGGGAGATCTCCACCCTGTCCCAGTGATATGCATGTCTCTATTCCTAAAAAAAACTCTTCCAGCTTTCTCCTAGCATGCTCCACAGGCAGTGTAGGTTACTGTGCTACTGGCCCACTCATAGCATCTGTAAGATCATGAGATTGGAGCCATGTCCTGACATTGTCAGTGGCCACCAAAAAAGAGAACACACTGGGCCACAAAAAGTGATGCGGAGCACTGGAGGAGGGCAAACCTCCTAAGAACTGTAAGTATACTACAGTGTCCAAGGGTGCGATACATACTAGTCAAAACAAAACCAAAGAAAATTCCCAGCTCAACTTCCCGACCAGCCTGCAACCAACCCAATTATCCTGTCTAACAGTCTGCCTATCCGTTATAATGCATGTGATTCCACTGTGGATGCTCTCAAAATTTAAAGTTAGGACTCCAGATAATACTGGGATGCCATAAAGAGGCTCTGCAGCTTATGCATGTATTTGCAAATGTGTGCACACTAAACCCGTTTTTAACGCATACTGCTAGACAGGATAATTCGATTGGTTACAGGCTGGTCGGTAAGTTGAGCCGGGAATTTTCTTTGGTTTTGTTTGACATGTGTCTCCATTCTATGTGCTCCTTGCTGCAAAGGCCAGTTATAGGTGGTTTGTATTGTTGCGATAAATACTAGCACACTATGCCAAGAGTTGCCAACCCTTGGCCAGGCTACAGTGCCCCTTTAATTGGTATGTTTTATGTATATTTCCTACTGCTTTATATTAAGTTATTTTCCAGTTTTCATTGAAATGTTTTATGGCAGCTTCAGATCCTGGAATTCTTCTGTACAGTTGGCTAGGCTGGTATAGTTTGGTGACTTGGAGCTTAAAATGATCATAGGTCAGCCATTGTGTAAATACAATATACATTGAGTCATACATTGAGTTTGCAGTTGACTTCCTCGGTCTGCTTCCTCTTCATTATAGAGATGGCAAAAAGTGACAGAACATCTGGAATTTCTGTACTTCCTGCTGCATTTGTTTTATTCTTCTCCTTCCTTTTTCCTGTTGCTGCCTGTAAATGACAATTACTACATAAAACCAATGTAACCCCTGCAGCAAAGGTCTCCACTTCTAACACAACTGATATCTCAAAAGTAAGAAGTCATTTTATGTTGACCAAGAGTTTCCAACAGAGTCCCTTATCAGAATAGAATTTATTTATTTTTCTAAAACCCATTTTTTTCAACCCGCAATAGTCAAATAATGGAAAACATTCAGCAGAGATGTCTGAATGGACTGTTTTATTATTAAATATGAAATGCATGGTAGAGAGCTGTGAGAGTGCCATCATCCCAATCTAGACAGAAAAAGAATACCCTCCAGCTGAATAGTGACTATTATAGACACTACAGAAAAAAAAAAAATTCCAGAAGCAAAAATATGTAAAACAATAAAAACATTATTACATATCAAGATGAAAAATATTAAAAAGAGTTATGGCTTGTATACATATATGGTAGCAGCTCAAAGGTGTAGCTGCCAGAAACCTTGACCAAAAAGCAATTTATTGTAAAATATTTAAATAATATTAAATAATTATTAAATTATGAAATATATATACCCTTTAAGGAAGATTTATAATAAATAATGAATTTATAGTGAGTACACATTGCAAGTTGTAATTGAAAAGTTACCACTCTTCTGGATTTGTGTGTCAGACAATAGAATCAGAATTCTTGCTTATTAATTGCTACAATAAATGCAATTGCAGGATTAGCCACTTTTAGTGCATCATTATAAGTCTCAACTGATTAGTGCCTTAAAGGGGTTGTAAGGGTTCAGGGTTTTAAAAATAAAAAAAAACACACGTCATACTTACCTCCACTGTGCAGTTGGTTTTGAAGGGAGTGGCCCCGATCCTCCTCTTCTGGGATCCCTCAGCGGCAATCCTGGCTCCTCCTCTTCTCGAGTGCCATGTTGGAGAAGCGCTCTCCTTCGTGGACACCCATGCAAGCGCACTCCCGTGTCCTGCTTCTGCGTCTATTGACACAGGAAGCAGGACTTGCCCCACCCCCTGGCGCGCACGTCATTGGATTTGATTGACAGCAGCAGGAGCCAATGGCTGCGCTGCTATCAATCTATCCAATCAGGACATGAGACACCGGTCGAAGCTGGTGTGATCATCCCGTTGTGGGAAACACAGGGCTCAGGTAAGTATAATGGGTGCTCGGGGGGGCTGCTGAGTGAAAGAAGGTGTTTCACCTTAATGCATAGAATGGTGAGAAAACACGAGAGTTTACAACCCCTTTAAAGTGAAAGTAAAGTCTTGTTTTTTTTGTTAAAAATAAAAAACATGTTATACTTACCTGCTCTGTGCAGTTGGTTTTGCACAGAGCAGCCCAGATCCTCCACTTCTTGTGTCCCTCTTCGGGTCTCCTGGCCCCTCCCTCCTGTTGAATGCCCCCACAGTAAGCAGCTTGCTATGGGAGCACCCGAGCTGAGTCACAGTTCCCTGTGTCTATTCAGACACGGAGCCGTGGCCCCGCCCCACCCCTTTTCTCTCCTGATTGGCTGACTGACTTTGATTGATAGCAGGGGGAGCCAATGGCGCTGCTTTGCTGTCTCAGCCAATGAGGAGGGGAGTCCTGGGAAGCCAATACAAACCTGCAACATCGCTGGATCTAGATGGGCTCAGGTAAGTGTTAGGGTGGCTGCTGCACACAGAAGGCTTTTTATCTTAAAGTGGTGTTCCCATTTAAAAAAAAAAAATTCAAAGTCAGCAGCTACAAATACTGCAGCTGCTGACTTTTAATAAATCGGACACTTACCTGTCCCAGGGTCCAGCGATGCGGGGGGATCGAAGCCCTGCTTGTCTCCCCCTCCATTCGGTGGCGCCGGCATTGTAACTGTGGGCGCCCAGCTGTGGCTTCACAGCCGGGCACCCACTGCGCATGCGCAAGCGGCGCCGTGCGCCGTGATTGGCCGCGCAATCATCTGGGACCTGTCACATGTTCCAGATGATTGACAAGAGGAAGGGGGCAGAGCTGAGCCCTTCCTGCGCCGAGGGGAAGTGATGTCAAGAGCCCAGGCACTGAAGGAGGCAGACTACGAGGGGCCCCCTAGCAACAGCCATTTAGAGGTGAGTAAAAAAACATTTTTTTCCAAATGTTTTTTTTTTATTTTTTTTTAGGCACATTCATGATTTTTTTTTTTTGGGGTGGAACACCACTTTAATGCAAAGAATGCATTAGGATAAAAAAAAAACCTTCTGATTTTACAGACCCTTTAACCACTTCAATACCAGGCACTTAGACACCTTCCCACCCGGGCCAATTTTCAGCTTTCAGCGCTGTCGCAATTTGAATGACAATTGCGCGGCCATGCTACACTGCACCCAAACAAATTTTTTATCATTTTGTTCCCACAAATAGAGCTTTCTTTTGGTGGTATTTGATCACCTCTGCGGTTTTTATTTTTTGCGCAAAAAATAAAAAAAGACCGAAAATTTTGAAAAAAAACAAGTTTTTCTTTTTTTCTGTTAAAACTTTTTGTAAATAAGTACGTTTTCTTCTTCAATGATGGGCACTGATATGGCTGCACTGACAGGCACTGATAAGGCGGCACTGATGGGCACCGATGAGGTGGCACCAATGAGGTGGCACTGATGAGGTGGCACTGACGGGCACTGATGATGGGCACTGATAGGCGGCACTGATAGGTGGCACTGATGGGCACTGATAGGTGGCACTGGTATGCGGCACTGATGGGCACTCAAAGGTGGCACGGATGGGCACTCATAGGCGGCACTGATGGGCACTCATAGTTGGCATTGATGGGCACTCGTAGATGGCATTGATGGTTACTTATGGGTGGCACTGATAGTTGGCACAGATGGGCATGGATGGGCACTGATAGATGGGCACTGATGGGCATGGATGGGCACTGACAGGTGGCATGAATGGACACTGATGGGTGGCACTGGTGACCCTGCTTGTTTGCAGTGATCGGCTCTCCTCTACTCGTGTCTGTCAGATGCGAGTGAGGAAGAGCCGATCAACGGCTCTTCCTATTGACAGCGTGATCAGCCGTGATTGGACACGGCTGATCACGTGGTAAAGAGCCTCCGCCGGAGGCTTTTTACCAAGATCAGTGTAGCGGTGTGTCAGACTGACACACCGCTCCACCGATCGCCGCGATGCGCGCCCCCGGGGGCGCGCTGCGGCATGTTATCCTGCTGGACGTCATATGACGCCCAGTCAGGATAACAGAACCACTTCCCGGACGTCAATCCGCCATAGGGCGGGCGGGAAGTGGTTAAAGTGTATTTTCACTTTTACAGCCAAATTGGGATAACAATTGGGATGGGCTTGTTACAATTTCACTTTCACATAGCAAAACTTACAAAAAAAAAATTTAATGCACACTAATTTAGACATATTTACTGATAACTCCAGCACTGAAAAATCCTATTTAGCTATCTTTGTTTATGAAGGGCTTAGGGAGCTGTGTTTGCCATAACCTACCTTTTTTTTACTGTGCTGACAGATCTCATTATTCATTGTAAACTAGATTTGAACACTGTCTGTCCTAACAAATGGCTAAAGATTTGCCTTCAGTTCATGTGAAGCTCGGCCTGTTGTAAGCCTTTCTAGTGGGCCAAACTCACCCTGAATTTGTTTAGAAATGCTTGCAGTTGGCCATGACAACTTCTCCTAAGAAGCATCTAAATGGTCAGAAATATATATTTTTTGGAGTTATGTTGTGTGAATAGGAAAAAATAATCAAAATATAGTGGGGTTTTCTCACATTTGATTACAAAAGTGATAATAAACTTTAAAGTTATACCTGGAGGAGAAAATGGATGGAGGGGCTATATGACTAAAGATGACCACACACAAAGAAAACTTTGGGTAGGTTCTGATGAACCAGTCGACATTTGCTTTGTTGGTGGCCCTGTCAGCACCCTATCACCCGACATCCCGACTGAAAAATCGGCGTAACATTGTTGGTCGCTCAGTGTCTGCATCCAATGAGCTGCTGTTCAGTTAGAATACAATAGCCGGCATTTCAAATTTGTCTGTCTGTGCTGTATGGTATGCCTGCAGGCTGAACGAAAAACATCTGTCACTGTATGGCCAGCTTAAGGGGAGGAACAGCCCCAGGAAAGGGTTGACATGTAGCATGCAAGGTGGGAGTGTAAGAACAAGAAGCCTTACCGGGTTGGTGGTCACTGATCAGATGGTAGGGAGGAGCCGCAGGGGTAAGGACAGAATGCTGCTGGGAAGTTATTCTGAAAAGGTTAGATGGGATTTGAAGTTATCCCGGCCAGCGGCACTTCTTCTATTGTCAGCATCAAAGGGCATACCTCCCAACAGTTTGAAAAAAAGGATGTAGGCATAGGACATGCCCCCTGCCACGCCCCTTAAAGGGGACATAACCAAAAAAAAAGGTAAAATCAATCCACAAGTGCTTTTTTTTACCACTAATATTCCTTTACATTGGCTTTTAAAATTGACAAATGCAGCATTTAGAATTTGTATGAAAGGCTTAGCACTTTTTAAAAAGATTAAAAGTGCATTTTATATACAACTATATAGATCAGACCAAAGAGAGGGACAGAGGGACATTGCTCCAAATCAGGGACAGTCCCTTGAAATCAGGGACAGTTGGGAGCTATGTCAAAGGGGTGTTTTGTTATCGCAACTTGGTGGGTTTGGGGTCAGTGGAAGATTTGGACTCATTAGAAAACAAGGCTCATCAGGTAGTATGGTACTTACTCTTGGCAAGTTGTAGTTGGTTCTACCAATGGCTTGGTCCCTTGGTGGAAGTCAGAATATGTACCCAATTTGGAACTTTCCTCAAGCCAGTGGGATAGAGGTGGTGCTCAATTAAGGTTTTGGTTAGTGGCCACCCAAAGCCCCTCTTCCTAGAATATCTGTCTGTTTAGGGCTCATTCAGACCAGTGATTAAGCCCATCTTACATGCAGAGCTGCAGGCAGATGCCTGTGCATCCACCTCAGAGCTGCGTGCAAGCAACCCGTGGAAGTGGATGCATGCACAGCGACTGCACAGACATAATCAGCTGCCAAAGTTTGCCATGCGCGCAGGAATGGGTGCGCTGATCCAAACGCAGAGGCTATGCATTCAGGACTGTGCACCCACTCCTGACTACACGTCAAACTTTAACAGGTGATTGTGTCTGTACAGCGACTGCATGTGCATCCACTTCTATGGGTTGCCTGCATGCAGCTCCGAGGTGGATGCACATGCCAGATGCTCTGTACATAGCATAGGCTTAATGGGCTTGTGTTAAGAGTTGTTAGAGCTGCTCTGGCCAATCTCAAATCAAGCAGCAGCATTTTGGAAGAAAAATGACAGGGAAGGTATTGACAAATTCATAAATCAAGGACTTCTGTATGCAAAAAAACTATATAGATAGCAAGGCAACCTCTCTTGCAGGAGAGGTCAGTACTGGAACCCTACATCTTTCTCTCACTACTGGTTTAGATGAAGGTGTCCCAATTAAACTGATATGGGTATATCCTAATATCTGCCTACCATCGCTGCCTGCCATGGCTTGTCAGATTCAAAAGTGATTGCAAATGTTGAAAAAGCTTGTCTATTTGCTGTGGATTTCCCACCGATAATATTATTGGCAGAGGTGGCTGCAAAGCCCCTACCCCACCTTTCTTCATAGCCTAAAGATGAATCTTCACACAATCCAGTCATTCATGTTTACAGATGCACTGAAAGATTCATCCATGCCGTACTGTAAAGCATTAATGCTCATTGAAGTATGTACAGGGTTAATGCACTCCATTAAGCATAAACATGACCAGCATAGGAATATTCTCAAAGATTTCCCCTTCTTTCACCACCAACCACTAATCACAAAGGTGATTGAAGACCATGCTTTGGGCAACGCGGTATGGGCATGGCTTCCTCTGGTCAGGGATTTGGTGCATTTTTGTTCACTTAAGGTACTAGTTAGATGCTCGCCCCTGGCTCTTTTATCTGTGGTCAGGTGGTCTCAGTTGTGATTATCTGTCTATTGCTCTCTGGTTGTGACCCTACCATTATTGACTAATTTGCCTTACCGTAGTTTAGTGAGTCTTCCCATTACAGTAATGAGTACATAATAAGTTATCTGAGGAGAAATAAGGTGGGTTAGTGCCAGCAACCATGAAAGATGGGCACTGTCTGGATTCTAGAATGGTCAAGGTTTCAGGGGTTCTGCAAGAGAAAGAAGGGAAAGAGTTGACATGATTTAAGCCATTAAATACATTAAGGGGGTGAACAAGGTTCAAGAGGGCAGTATTTGCAATATAAGTCTAAGATCAAGAACACAGGGACATGACCTCAAAGGGACAGGGACATGACTTCAAACTAGCAGGAGGAAAATTCTAAACTAGAGAAAGTATTACTTCACTAAAAGAGTAGTTGATGCTTTGAATAGAATTCCAGCAGAGGTATTGAGTCAGGCAAAGTAAGTGGAATGAAGCATGTTTGAGACAAATTTAGATTTATACATGTTTAAAATTCTTTTAAAAAGTGGGGAAAACGCAATACACCACTTGGTCTTTTTTTCCCCTCACTCTTCTTTGTCTCAGTTCTCTACAGGAATCATCAGAAGTGTGTGGGCCCTGGATATGCATATTAAGTGATAGTTTATAAAACATTTTCCCCCTTTGGAACATTTTTAACTAGCCCTGTAAACAACTCAATATGGGTAATATGGGGACTGCTCTTTTGTAATACCTTGGAGCATCTTGTTCAGGTAAGAAATGTCCCCTTTTTATGAAAATTCCCTTAAGAAACCAAACCTATCCATCATTAATATTTCACTTTTTGAAGGACATTGGTGTTACTGTAGGGCAGTGGAGGAAAGTAAAATACATGTGAAATTGATCACCTTGATGTAAAAAATATAAATGTGTGTTGATGTTTTTTTTAAAACCTTGTTTCTACCCACAGTTTGTGATTATGTAGGTATATGGAGGAAGCCTTTTTGCTCATTGTCTACATCCTGAATAATTGCAGTGACTTTTAAGCCACCAGAGGAGGAAACTATAAATCTGTAAAGTGATAGAATAGTTTTTAGCAAGCATACATATAGTGAATGTTACATCAAAAAATCTTAAAAGACACATTGTCAGCCTGACCATGCAGGGCAAAGTGACAGTGTCTCAGCAAAGGCTATTCCCGAACCCCTTATACTCATCCTACTAGCCCTCCTTCACAGCTCCTCCATAGCAGCACTGAAATTGGTTGCTGACAACTTACATAAGTGGTGACATATCCTACCAGTTCTTAGGCCTAGCAATTTGCTGGTGAAAAAAGTATCATTGGTAGTAATCAGCAGAGGGTTTACAAAGGGTCGGTCCTGCCAGACCAATCTGTTAACATTCAACGAGGAAGTGAGCTGCTATCTAGATAGAGGGAGGCCTGTGGATGTGGTGTATCTGGATTTTGCAAAAGCATTAGATGCAGTTTTCCATAAACGCTTAATCTACAAACTGAGATCTGAAGGCATGGACCATAAAGTTTGTTCATGGATAGAAAACGGGTACAGGGACGAGACCAAAGGGTGGTGATAAATAACGTGTACTCAGACTGGTCTGGAGTGGTAAGTACCCCAAGGCTCTGTCTTGGGACCAATTCTGTTTAATTTATTAATAAATGATATAGAGGATGAGGTAAATAGCTCATTCTCAGTTTTTGCAGATGACACAGAAAACAGCAGGGCAATAACTTAATCTCAGGATATAGAAATTTTACAGAACGACCTGAATAAAATGATGGGGTGGGCAACTACATGGCAAATGAGGTTTATTGTGGAGAAATGTAAAGTAATGCACTTGGCGGCTAAAAACATAAATGCAAACTACTCACTAGGGGGAGAACCTCTGGGGGAATCCAGGATGGATGGAGAAAAATCTGGGGGTCCTAGTAGAAGAGAGATTGACCAATAGCATGCAATGCCAAGCATCAGATACCAAGGTCGGCAGAATATTAGCATGCATGAAAAAGGAGGATATATTCCAGGGATAAAACAATAATCCTGCCACTTTATAAAACTCTGGTCAGGCCACATCTGGAGTATTCCATCCAATTCTGGTCACTAGTCCTAGGAAGAGATGTGCTGGAACTGGAAAAAGTCCGGAGAAGGGCAGCAAAATTAATAAGGGGCCTGGGGGACCTAAATTATGAGGAACAACGTCACTGCAGGCACTGGACTTGTTCTCGTTGGAGAAGAGACGCTTGAGAGGGGACTTGATAGTGATTTACAGATACCTCAATGGTCATCCCAGCGTAGGAAAGAAACCATTCAGTCTCAGGGAGTGTAAGAGGACACAAGGCCACACAATGAGATTGGAGGAGAAGAAGTTTAAGCTTAAGCTGTGTAGGGGGGTTTCACTTTCAGGGCAATAAGGATGTAAAACACTCTTCTGTAGATAGTGGTGTCAGCGGGGAGTATGGATATTTTTAAAAGACTCTTGGACGTGCATCTTCGAGAACACAATATACAGGGATATGTGAAATGATTATCAACACTGACACACATACACCTACACAGGTTGACCTGGATGGACCATTGTCTTTATTCAACCTTACCTACTATGTAACTATGTGATTGCCTGCTGTCACAGGGCAGCCAGTCACATACTCCTCCGTACCAGGAAGTGCCAAGTATTCTCGCCAGATGCCTATGAGCAAGTAGCTCTGAGGAAGCACAGGTAAGGTGAGCATAAGGGGGTTGGGATATGCCCTTTGCAAAGACACTGTCACTTTGCCAATACTGGACAAGGTGACAGCGTCTCTTTAAAGTGTATGTGAACCCTTACCTTATAAAACATCCTATTCAGTCTAAAATAGAAATGAAAGGCAAAACATGTGTGCATAGATATACAAAACAATTACAAATACCTGTTTTAAGTTTTTTGAAAAATCATCATATAATCTCTGTTCTCAGCTGCATAAGGGGCTTTGATGAGTGGGGGTGGAGAAACAGCAGTACACTAATCTTACAAGGGGGACGTGTCAGCACAAGTCTTGGCCATTGGAGGGAAGACAGGCTGCTCTTCCAGCACACAGCACAAAAAAATATCCTGCGCTCAGGAGCTTAGTCCATATGTAAGTGGTGTAGCCAACCCTTTGGATAAAACAAGGAAAGACAAATGTCTTGCTGCCCTCCTCAGAACAATGGGTGTCCTTAGAGCTGAAACATATAGAAAAACAGGGAGGGCCCACTGACCTTGCGCATTACCAAAGATAACATTTATTTAAATAGTAAAAGCAAGAGTCATACTCACAAACAAACGTTAAAAGAAAGGCTTAACATTGCTCCAAGAATTTGGAACCATGTCTTCTGGACACCTGCAACCTGGACCGGGTATTATGAGGAACCAGATGGTATCGCACACAGCTTACGCGTTACGAGGGAGTACCCTCTTCATCAGAGCCTCAGCGAGCAATGTTAAGCCTTTCTTTTAACGTTTGTTTGTGCGTATGACTCTTGCTTTTAATATTTAAATACATTTTATCTTTGGTGATGCGCAAGGTCGGTGCGCCCTCCCTGTTTTTCTATATGTTCTCGCAGCACAGCCAGAAAACTGACCACACTGGGATGGGTGTGCATCCCTGCCTAGCATGGCCAGTTTGAAACTGGAAAACATAGGGGCTGACAGGATCACCAGGAGTTTCACACAAAGGAAAAAATACAAAGAGAACAGGATACTTTTTAACACAAGTACATGGTATAACAGGCACATATCAGGAATATGGAATATTGGGGTAACATATTCTTTAAAGGAAACTTGTCATGAGAGAAACACAGAAGCTGACATTGCTCATCCCCACATCCCAAAATGCAGGTCAATGTTATATTAGGCCAATGTATTTACAGGGTGCAAGGGTTCTCACTTCTTAACCCCCCAAGACAATAAAATCACCTTTGGGCTCTGAATGAGTGCAGGCTTCCACTATAGGGAATCCTGTTGTTGCTCTTCAACTAGAGAACCTTCTTTGGACGTTTTAGAAGTTCACTAATCTAACTGCATTGGATATTTACTGAGCAGAATTGACTCCTTTCCTTTACCAGCCCAAAAAAAATGTCCAATACTTGCTCATGTCTATTTACGGTGTCTAAACATGGAACAATTGTTTAATTTGATGCCTGTTTCTACAAACCTTTATATTCTAAAACTAGCCATAGAGGGATTCATCCAGTTCAGCAGGGACCGGATGAATTTTGATCCATCTATGAATGTCTCCAGTTGAGAGAAGTCAATCTAATGTTTGACTTTTGTTGAATGGGAATGTTGGAAAATTTTCCTTCAGTCAGAGGCTGTCAGAATACAATAACACAGTAGGGAGGATTCCTCCTTCCACCTTGCTTGTGTGAATGAGGGAATCTATTTTTTTTTTTTTCCGATCAGCCCTGTGGCTGATCTCTGGCAAGCCTAACTTGGAAAGTAGGCCTCCATACTGCAAGCATTTAGTCCATAGCTCCCTACTACTGTTTTCACAAATTTACGGAGTGTCTAATTTAATTGGACATTCCAGCATAGGTCTACAATATTTACACAATTTTTTTTATTCTAAAGTCAGTATGTCTTTAATTAACGAGTTCAATACAACTATAGGAAAGTTGCAAAAAACTTAACCAAGTCGCCCATCGCCAGAAATTCAGCGGGCTCGCAAAAATATCAACGTTTAAAGTATTCTCATGTTTACATAAATATTAAACAGAGTTCAAAGGTTTTGTTGGCCAGACATCAGTTGTGCCGTGTAAGAGCCTTCGAAAATAAACATTGAGCTTAGTAAGTTCAGCAAATTATCATGATAAGTTCCTGCCACGCTCTGTGCAAGCGATGGGACTGCACAACTTCAAATAGATTATATCCGTATATTTTATTTATTATGAGATTTTTTTTTCCCTGGGAAAATAACATTTTGCTTTAAATCTCATTAGCAGCTATTTTTGGCATTGAATATGAGTTGAGGAAACCATGAACATTCGTCTGTATGAAAGTAGCCACTTTAGAGAAAAAAATCCAGCTAAATAAATGATTTGAATACTTATAGGTGAACTACATTTGGTTGGAGCTCTATTCAATCAGTTTGCTGAATCCCCGCACCCCTGCCAGACAGTACAAGTACTGTGTACTTTTTTCCTAAAATAATTTTCTGCATTCTGGTACTGATGATCTCCTGTGGCCCCTTTCAGACACTTTTTGTCCACATGCACTTGCTCAAGAGTCAACTGTATATTGTTGCTTTGGACCAGTTTTCTGAGACAACAGCAGATCGTGCCTGCCCAATAAGTGTTGCCATGACATTTGTAATCTCCACCAGTGGTGCATATGATGTTGACAACACAGGAACAGATTTAAGAGTTGTCACCCTATAACAGGAAGTGCCTGAACAATTACCTTTTTGTCAGGATCACCAGGTTTTCATTTCAGTGAAAATGAAAGGTTTAAAAAGATTTAAAATTGCTCTTGAAATGGCATCACCATGTAAAGCCTATATGAGATTTTAAGGGATTGGGTGCAATGCTGCCTGGTCCAAAGCCCAGCACAGCCTATGATGAGGTCATTCCTATGCATTTCTTCCTATTAGCATTTTCATAATGTTGGACTGACAGAACTGTGCAAGGAAGCAGAGCCCTAACTGGGTCACAGTGCTGAAACTCCCTCTTCCTCCCTGATTATTGCTCAGATCGTCATTTGGAACAAATCAAATAAAACAGCCTGCATGACACTATCAAATGAATCTAAAAAAAATGCAAAAGTGATGCAAATCTATAAGGGCGGAAGGTGAAATTATTTTAATTGCGAGATTACCAAAATTTGCAAAATTTTGCTGAAAACGAACTCTCGGTTTCAAGGCTTGTTTTAAGGCAAATTCAACCTTTTTTCCTTATTTAGAGGATGCATTTTTAGTGGGTGTGTCTTTTGTGTTGTCTTTTTTGTATTTCTGCTTTTCCTTTTAATTTTTTGTGTATTTAATTGTTATTTATGTACTGATATTTTTTCCTTTTTGTGCTCTCTTTGTTTTATTTCTGGAAAAAAATTGTAATATAGAGAGGCAAAGGGGGTTATTTTTTGGCACAAGAACAGGTTCAGGATAGTTAAAAGAAGCATCCGTAGCCCCCAGGAGCCATTTAAAGCCTATTGCACTCTTTAAAGTCCCTTAGACCAGGGGTCCCCAACCCCTGGGCTGTGGACCGGTGCCAGTCCATGGTTCGTTGGGGGCTGGGCTGTGCGGTGGTGGGCGGAAGCAGGCGAGCGAGCCAGCATAACCTGCACTGCCATCCTTCCACTGCTAGAGGGCGCCTCCCTTTCTCCCAGCACCAATACTATCTACCCTCTCTGTGGTCACCTTACCTACGGAGAGGAAGGGGGGGAAGGGGAAGAAGAAGCCGTGTTGGCCCAGAGCTGACAGACAGGCTGCACATGCCCCCACCCCCCCCGGAGGTGACAGGTTGTGGCAACACCTCCCCAGGTGACAGGGCAGTGCAAACACAAGATAGCTGACATTTAGAGGATGCATTTTTAGTGAGTGTTTCTTTTGTTTAGTGTTTTTGGTATTTCGGCTTTTCCTTTTTATTTTTTGTGCATTTTAGGTATTTTATATATTGTTATTTATGTACTGATATTTTTTTCCTTTTTGTGCTCTCATTTTTTTATTTCCGGAAAAAATTTAAGACAGAGAGGCAAAGGCTTTAGTGCCAAAGTTGTTTTCTGGCACAAGAACAGGTTCAAGATAGTTAAAAGAAGCATCCGTAACCCCCAGGAGCCATATAAAGCCTATTGCACACAACCCCCGGTCCGCAGACTTGTGCCGGTCTGTGGCTTGTTGGGAGCCAGGCCCTGTGGCGGTGGGTGGCCAGCAGGCAAGAGAGCCAGCATAACCTGCACTGCCACCCTCTGACCACCAGAGGGAGCCCACTCTCTTTCTCCCAGCACAACTACTCACTTCCATCTCTTTGGTCAACATACCTACAGAGAGGAAGGTGGGGAAGGGGGAGAAGAAACCCCCCCAGGTGACAGGGGCAGCGCACACACAAGGGAGCTGACAAGCTGTACACCACCAGGAGGTGACAGGCAGCACTCACACAAGGGAGGTGACAGGCAGAACACAAACCCAGCCCCTGGTGCTGGGGAGGTTGGAGGCCGCTGCCCTAGACCACCTGGATTTTTCCTTTCCCATTGGCACCAATACATTTTACCAAAATGGCAACATTTCACAGAAACCTTCCAATTTTCACCAAAATTTCAATTAAATTACAGTTTGCATATCTCTAACTATAACCACTCTAGTGATTCTCATGTCATCTTAAAAAATGAACCATTTGGATACTGTCTATGTATCACTATATTATTTCTTCCCCTTATGATGTAACCTTTGGAATCCAACACTGAGCTCCAAGGAAATGATGGACTATTTATTATTCATTAAATTAAAATTAAGTGTTTTATCTCTTTGTGGTGTCTCTGGAAGAAATGTGTATTTCTTTAAATTGATTTATAATATAAAAATATCTCAGGATAGAGACAAACTTATCAGGCGATACTTTCCATCTGAAATCCTTGAGGCAAGGCCTGCTCTCCAGCCAATTATGGAGAGAAAGGGGGATTATCAGCAAGGACAGGCATTTGAAGTCAGAGATAAGGGACCTTGGAATAAGGAGAATACAGTACACAGCTTTTGCAATCCACACATGAAAGAATGTAGAAAGCACTGCAGTTGGAAGACAAGAGGATTCTGGTTATCACTAAATTTTCGGAATACTTTGAGAAAGTTCAGAGTATAATTACTGAATGCTTGACGGACTTATGATAAGCGTCTGGAGATGTACTGTCTCTCCCATCAAGTGGTCTGGGTACTTAAAAGTTTCAGGAACCACCCAATAATGGCTTCAGATATGCTATCAGTAAACGGAGACATAACTGGCTGAACAATGTAAAGATAGTGTAAATGGTATGTATTAATATTAAAGCAAAGAAGACATTGGTATACCTACAAAGAGATGAAGGACCTTTTGTTTTATTCATAAATAAACTAGGACCCACTAAAGCGGGGTACACACTATGAGATCGGAAAAAATAATTCCGTACAAGTCAAGATGGTTCGATTTTCGTATACTGTGTACAAAACTTTCGACAACCGATTCAGACTTTCCAAAACGAAAATTTCCAAAGGGACAGACTCCAAAATTTTTCTCGAACGTGAACAGAACCAACCATTTTCATTTAATGTGTATTGTTTTTGTATGCGAAAAATCAGATACCAAAGACTGAAATAATAAACAACAAAGAAAGCCTGTGTTGTATGAGAATTTTTGTACTTTAGTTCCATCTTCAGTGTCGACTTGCTGTCACACAATTTTCTTTTACTGTGTACCCAGCTTAAGGTCTGTATTAGCAATTTTAAAGGAAAAACACAGATCTTGAGGTATAAGTGCAACATTTATTTAATTGCAATGTTTAATTCAAAGTGTTATTGCACGCTGTTCCATATTTTGATTATTTAATTGCATATACAGATTTGTAAATATTCTCTCTAGTGGTTCACTGTTTATTGGGGAATGTATATACACTTTGTTAAAAAAAAAAAGCAGCTGCTGTTCAATACAGATCTGTGACGTCAACGGGGTAGATTTATTAAAGGCAAATAGACTGTGCACTTTGCAAGTGCAGTTGCACTAATTTTTCCCAGAGCTTAGGGAATGTGGTCAAACTTCACGTTGTAAAGAATACCCAGTCAGGTGCAAGGAAAATCATAAAAAAGCAGCATTTTTGCTTGAACATGATTGGATGATGGAAATCAGCAGAGCTTCTCTATATTTACTAATCTCTGGGGCAAATGGTGCAGTTCCCCATACAAGGCATCATGTGGGATTGGAGGCTCCAATCCCAGAAGACGCCTTGTATGAGGAAACGCATCGGTCGGAGCTAGTATTGTGATGTCATTACACATGGGCATGCTCAAGGATATCACAGCCATGCTGGAGAATCGTTTTACTGCTTGATACTTCCATATGTTTGTAAGGGCAATCGTTTTTTAAATGAAATATTATTGCTACAGTATAGCACTTTGGGATCTCTTCCTTTAGCTTCTGATTTGTATCTGTGCTGGAGTTTGATTGTGGAATAAAGAGTGTTGTATTCTCACAGTGGGGACACTGCTGTTGGAATTGGTGGATGGGGTCGCAGAGCTTCTGTGAGATCTGATGGTGAGAGTGTCGGCTTTCTAAGGTGGAATACACAAAGTGCTATTGATCTTCTTATTCTGAGATCATATTTATCTGGTAAGAGGCCCCTCGGTCTAAGAAGCACTTTCAGCACTTTCTATAGTATTCTGAGCACTGGGCACTTTCTTTAATGAGCGCCTGGATGAACTTTATACTATAAAATTATGAACTTTTATTTGAATTATTGTTTATATATTCACATTGGGAATATGGATTGATAAAATGTTTTTATATATTTATACTTTTCATCAATTTCACTCAGCTTTGCACTTTATTGCGGCTTTGCACATTATATGAAATATCGTTTAGTACAGTATTTTACTTATATATAAATTGTTCACCTTTTGGTGTGAAAGACATTTAAAGAGACAGCACACTTTTCTTTTATCAGTAGTTATTGCTTCATAGATTCCGTATTCAGGATCTTGTAAGGTGCATCAGTCCTATTTCTCTAGTGGCTGACCGTGAGGTCTGAACTACACTCACTAGCCACTTTATTAGGTACACCTGTTCAATTGCTTGGTAACTTAATGTATTTAGGCATCTAAATGTGGTGAAGAGGACTTGCTGAAATTCAAACCGAGCATCAGAATGCCTAAAAATGGAGATTTAGGTGACTTTGAACGTGGCATGGTTGTTGGTGTTAGAAGGGCTGGTCTGAGTATTTAAACACTGCTGATCTACTGGGATTTTCACGCACAACCATCTCTAGGGTTTACAGAGCATGGTCCGAAAAAGAGAAAATATCCAGTGAGTGGCAGTTGTTGATGTCAGAGGAGAATGAGCAAACAGGTTTGAGATGATAGAAAGGCAACAGTAACTCAAATAACCACTTGTTACAACCAAGGAATGCAGAATACCATCTTTGAACGCACAACACATCGAACCTTGAAGCAGATGGGCTACAGCAGCAGAAGACCACACCGGGTGGATCTCCTGTCAGCTAAGAACGGGAAACTGAGGCTACAATTCGCACAGGCTCACCAAAATTGCACAATAGAACATTGGAAAAACATTGCCTGGTCTGACGAGTCTCTATTTCAGCTGTGACAATCAGATGGAAGGGTCAGAATTTGGTGTAAACAGCATGAAAGCATGGATCCATCCCGTCTTGTATCAATGGTTCAGGCTGGTGGTGGTGGTTTTAACGGTGTGGGGGATATTTTCTTGGTACACTTTGGGCCCCTTAGTACCAGTTGAGCATTGTTTAAACGCCACAGCCTACCTGAGTATTGTTGCTGACCATGTCCATCCCTTTATGACTACAGTGTATCCATCTTATGATGGCTACTTCCAGCAGAATAATGCACCATGTCACAAAGCTCAAATCATCTCACCACTGGTTTCTTGAACATGACAATGAGGTCACTGCACTCCAATGTCCTCCACAGTCACCAGATCTCAATCCAATAGAACACCTTTGGGATGTGGTGCAACGGGAGATTTGCATCATGGATGTGCAGCCGACAAATCTGCAGCGTGATGCTATCATGTCAATATGGACCAAAATCTCTGAGGAATGTTTCCAACACCTTGTTAAATCTTTGCCATGAAGAATTAAGGCAGTTCTGAAGGAAAAGGGTTTCCAACTCAGTACTAGCAAGGTGTACCTAATAAAGTGGCCGGTGAGTGTATATATGAGAGACAAACTCACCCAATATCTACCGCTATATAGTATAGTTGGTGTGTAGAGTAGTCGGTGCTCTGGCTAATTAAGCTCACAAAAGATCCATAGAAAGTACAGGCCGGCAACTCGACAGCTTCTCCATAGAAAATATTTATTTAAGCATTACAGCAATAACATCTTCCAAAAATACTGACGTGTTTCGGCCTTAGGCCTTCATCAGAAAATATTTATTTAAGCATTACAGCAATAACATCATCCAAAAATACTGACGCGTTTCGGCCTTAGGCCTTCATCAGAAAATATTTATTTAAGCATTACAGCAATAACATCATCCAAAAATACTGACGCGTTTCGGCCTTAGGCCTTCATAAAAATGATGAAGGCCTAAGGCCGAAAAGTGTCAGCATTTTTGGATGATGTTATTCCTGTAATGCTTAAATAAATATTTTCTATGGAGAAGCTGTTGAGTTGCCGGCCTGTACTTTCTACGGATCTTTTGTGAGTGTATATCTAGGTAACAAGGTTGATTACTACAGAATTTAAGAATGTTCACACCTAAGTGTGAATAGAATTACAAATCCTTTAAAAAAAAGTGTATTTTAACTGCAAAGTTAGCTACTTGCCTATAGCTGTACTTTAAATAAGTGAGTAATTTTAGGTTTTTACATGTGGTCGAATTTCTTTTTAAAAGACAACGAGAACCTAGGAATGAATGAATGAGCAAGTTATATATTAGTCCATTAAAATAAAGCCAGAAAACTACCACTGGACACTTTGAAAAAAAAGGGATAATAGCAAAGCTGGCAACAAAAATATAGAACATATCCAGTTTCATTTTGACGGAGTTAGCAGCCATGCCGCGCTTGCCAATATCGTACTTCCTGACATAAACCCCGCGCATTGTCCATGTGGAGATGAAGAGCGTAAATGGTTTTAATCAGACTTCTCAATAAGTGCTATACATTTGTGGTTACCTCTCAGGTTTCCAGTTAGATGGAATGCAATGCAGGAGGTTGAAAGTTTAAATAAGTCTAGCTGAACTTTGTTTTGAGTGCCCCCCTCAGTATGGCTGATGATTTCCTAATGTACTCTCATTAGGTGTCTCAAGCAGTAATGTGGTGATGCAGTTCCATTAAGCACACATCACTAGCCCTTCAGGTTATACCCATGATTAGACACTGTACATAATAACATCTATAACCAGCTAATGTTGACATTAACCACTTGCTAATGATGGAATACACTGATTACAGAAATGGCTTTTAAAACAAGCTCTGTCCCAGGCACGATTCTAAAGGCACCATTGTTCCCGTCTTGCTGCTATGTGCGCTGTTTATGGTTTTGGGGTCCCCAGATGCCTTTCCGACATAGCTTTTAGTTTCAAAGAAGAAAAAAAGAAGTTGCAGCAAGCTAGAGCACTAACTGATTCAACTCTCAGAATTATGAAAAGTTTGTATATATAGAACTAGATCATGAATCCATCAAAAAATATATCTTATTTTGGGGCAAGGACCAGAAGTTTAAAGTGAATTTAAAGCCAAAACGTTTTTTTTTTTCGATAGAGGGTAAAGGGCTAGTTCACCTTTTCATAAAAAAAATTAATAAAAATAAAAAAAAATCATAACACTCTACACCCACACCACCCCACAGGTCCCTGCTGCACTTACATCACAAACAAACAACAATTTCCCAGCGCACTTACCAGCCAGTCTGCAAAAAAATTTATTAGACAGGGACATTTTTTTTTTTTTGCAGGTTAGCTGGTAAGTGTGCTTGGAATTTTTTTTTATCATTATTATTATTATACAGGATTTATATAGCGCCAACAATTTACTCAGCGCTTTACAATGTACAATTTTACAATATAATAAGGAGACAATACAGTTATAATACAATAAAATACAAGAGGATTAAGAGGGCCCTGCTCAGAAGAGCTTACAATCTAATAGGGTGGGGCAGGTGGTACAAAAGGTTGTAACTGTGGGGAATGAGCTGATGGAAGTGAAAGAAGATTAGCTGGAGACGTGATAAGCTTTCCTGAAGAGACGAGTTTTCAGGGATCGCCTGAAGGTAGCAAGAGTAGGGGATAGCCGGGCCGGTGGAGGTAGCGAGTTCCAGAGGATGGGAGAGGCTCTGGAGAAATCCTGGAGACGAGCATGGGAGGAGGAGACGAGAGAGCTTAAGAGTAGGAGGTCTTGAGAAGGAGGTTTACTTGTGATGTGTGTTGCCTTTCTTTGTGCACCTTGCTGCCAAGGCTAGTTATAGGTTGGGGTGGTTGCCACTTGTTTGTACAGTTGGTTGAATTTGATGCGGGGATGCACTGGATGCCTCCAGCTGCCATTGTGCTCTTTCTGGGCGTCACCTGCATCCCTGTGCCTTTCCAGATGGGTGGGATCCTTCCAGGCACACCTGTCCTTAATCTATCCACTGCTATATGTGCTTCAACTTGTAAACTCTCAAAACTATAGAGTTAGGACCGCAATATACAGAGGAGCCCCGCTGCACTTACCTTCATGGGAGGTACAGTTTCCATGCAGCCTGGTGCAACGGTCCTGGGGTTAGAAAACCATGCTGTTCTTTCTCTTCTTTCTCTAGGGATGCCAGGACCAGAATGGTGCTAAATCGTGACTGTGATGACCAATCATAATAGTTGTGATTCATCCTGGTGTCCCTAGGGAAAAAGGAGGAAGAATAGCATGGTTTGTAAACTCAGTACTGTTGCCCCAGGCTGCCTGGGTGATGAAACTGTATCACCCATGGAGGTAAGTGCAGCAGGGACCAGGGGACTGGGGAGGGTGTAGGGTGTTAGTTCACCTTTACATTTTTTTCTGAAATGTTTGTAGCTAATGATGCGGCGCTCCCTTACAATCCCTTATGTGTTATATGAAAAATGTATATATCACTTATACCATAAATAAATTAATACGTCCATAAAATTGTTGTAATGAGTCCACAATGATTCCTTATCCACTTCATGCTTAGATATTACAACGTGTGCCCATTGTCATGCAGCTGCAATCCCACCACCTTCACTCCGATGTGCTCACTTTAAGGTATGGACCTAAAAACATACGTTGTTAGGTCAAATGTGCTTGGACCCCTCAGGGGTATGAATAGGTAGATACTCCTTCAATACAGGTGTTGTCAAGGAGTTGCGATATTCTTGGTGTTAATAATGGGCGAATACCTCACTCAAAGATACACAAGGTGGGTGCCCATAGTGTAGTATGTAACACAATCCTGAATTTATTAAAATAAATGCACTTACATTAAAATTAAGTAAATGTGCCTTTAAACTTAGTGTAACAGCCGCAATCCAGCACTCGGCGGCATTAGCGTCACTCAACTCCTCCCACGTGTTACGTCACCGCCCTCGTGACTACCTCAGGGCGGTGATGGAACACGTAGGAGGAGCCGGGTGAGCCGCCGGTCTCTGTGCCTGAGAGTGTGCACAGCTCTGTTAGCGCTATTGCATGCAAATATAGGACTGCTCCACGTCAAGGCCGGGCCGCGAAGAGACCGCATACTGTATTTGCGTGAACTCAGCGCCAGCAGATTAAAGGCCTTGATCACCTGTCTTGGCCAGGTGGTGATGTATCACCTCCTTATCGCCTTCTTTAACCCCTTGGACCCTGCTCTAGCACACCACAACCACATGCATTGCATGTAGTTGCAGGGCACTTGCAAAGTGGCCCCATTCACATGAAAGTGACAGGGTGTATCATTCCTGCTGTGGCTGAGAAGCAAAACATCACGACTGTGGCATGCATACACCCCTGGCTGTTGCCTCTACAGCTAAAGGGGTGGGGGGGCAGAAAGTGTTCCCCCCACTTCTAGTATAAAGCAAGGGGATTTTCCCTTGCTTTATACAGCTTTCCTCACACATTCTGTTATGTCTCCAGGACAGCAAGTGGGGTAAAATTTCCCCAACAGGACAGCAAAAATTACTTCACAGGCGTTGAAACCATACCTACCCTACCAAACTGTAGTCTAAAACTAAATATTTTGGCTTTTTTTGGCTTTAGATACATTTTAAATTTAGCATTTTGTATATTTTACCCCCAACTAATTATATTTTATTGTAACTTAGAAAACATGTCCCTCGCTAGAATGACTGCGGCTGCTTTTGAAGTTCAGCTTCACGTGATTTGCACATGCCTGCCCTACAGTGTGAGTTTACATTCACAGGCTCAGCAGATAAATGTCCCTGCAAAGTATGTGAAAATGTCGGTAGTTATGCAAATTATAAACACAAGCAGATCACACCTTAAAGAATCTGACATCTCGCTTTTTTGCTTGTATAAGCACTGTTATCTTCATACGATGTGAGTGCAGCAGCCACAATTCCTGGAATATATGTATTGCATTATATACTGGTTGTAAATTAGTAAAGAACAGCCTATGAGAATGCGGCCATGCGATGGCCTGTTCATCGCAAAGACAACTACCATGGAATCACAAGCGGCACATCATAACCATCAATAGGAAAAAGATCATAGCCCCTTATGGGGGAATTAAATAATATAGGGACATTACATATTAATACTAAAATATTTCTGTGCAACTGTAATACTATAGAATCCATGAAGTAGCGGACAGAGTCACCAAACTGATTCTGTGACCAATTTTCGGGACCCCAATGCAAAAAACACAAAAAAAGGTCTCTTGTCTACAGAAAAGGCCTTTGACCGAGTTTCTTGGGATTTTCTAACAACCACATGCAAGTATATTGGCCTAAAATCACCTATGGTTATATGGATAACAACCCTTTACCACAATCCTAAGGCTAAATTGAAAATTAACGGAACTCTTTCAGATTCAGTGAAAATCCAAAACAGGACACATCAGGAAATGCCCTTTTCACCATTATTGTTTATATTGGCGTTGTAACCTTTCATCCGTACCAGTGTTGCCAACCTACCAGATTGAAATTTACTGGCACAGCCACGTTTTTACTGGCATTTCCAAAAGTTAACAAAAATTACAGTTTTAAGTGTGAATTTCAGTATTTAGGCAACAAACAAGTAATATGTGCAATTAGCAATGTAATTTAAGGTAGATATTAAGACAAAAAACATATTTCCTATTTTCAGTATAGTAAAGGCGGATTATTGTAACCTATTAGTATTTTGTTGCCTATGTCAAACTGGAGAGATTTACCCTTAATTTCTGTCCCTAAAGAGAGAGAGAGACAGCTCCCACATCACCCCACAGAGAGAGACTGCTCCCACATTACAGCCAGAGAGACAGACAGACTGCTGTAACCCCACAGAGAGAGCCTCAGCCAGCCCAGCAAACAGAATAAAGAGATTGCTGCTTACTGCTTCCCATTCACAGGGCTTCAAGTCTGTTTACCTGATTCAACATCACACACTGTTATGTGACAAGATCACAAAGTACTGCTAGCACTTACTGGCAGTGGCATCACCCCCCTCCCCCAATAATTTTTTTCCCATATAGACCCTGAGCAGGCTAGTTTCGGGCAGGCAGCGCACGGTCAGGGTGTGCACCCCAAGCCGGCTTCTGTAAATGGTGCTGTTGGTGCTGGCATGCTAATCTGTGCCCCAAGACGTGCTCTAGGGGTTACTACACATTAAGGCTCACCATTTGGTTGCTAGAGGTTACTAAACGTAACTGCTTGCTGATTGGTTGCTAGAGGTTACTACACATTACCACTCACGATTACTGCCCACCATTCAGTTGCTAGAGGCTATTGCACAATGATTGCCTGCAACTCAGTATCCCCCCTGCAAGCTGCTCAGTCCTGCCAGTGCTTTATTAATCCCCATAGCTTATAATTGTGTCCGTGAAATTCCCTCTCCCATCGAAAAATGCCTCCTGTGATGTGCGCATGCGCCATGGTCACGTCATTCCAGCTGATCGGGAAATCAGCTGGAGTGCGGCTCCATCCTGCGCATGAGCGGGCACTTTTCGACGGAGAGCACATATCAATAGAACACCGGCTCTGCCTCACTCCCTCTCACAGACTCACAGCCGCTCTGGTCCTGACAGAAGGAGGAGAAGGCTCTATAGAACATGCAGCCCACAGCTGTGCCTCTCCTCTGTCACAGTGTGGCCAGGATAACAAGCGGGGGTGCTGGTAATGGTAAAGCGCAGGGAACAGAGCAGACTCTGCCTCTGCCTGCATCAATACAGTACAGCCACACTTTCGGCTGACCGCATCTTCTTGTCAAATGTGGCGGGCTGCAGGAGGAGGGCGGGTTACAGTAATGCTGATTGGCTGGGAGGTGGTGGACAGAGCAATTATCAGAGGTAGAGATGGGATCCTCTCGGGCAGCTGGCTCTCGGGCTTCTCCGGGAATTGCGCATGTGCAGTTCAAGGCTGAGTTGGTCGCAGCCATTTTTACTGGCACTTTTTCCGTGCTACGGACATTTACGGGCGGGGAAAAGTGCCCTGTTTTTACGGGTGGTTGGCAACACTGATCCGTACTATAAATGCTAACCTGTCAATTAATGGGTTTCCAATAGGAGATAGACAATATAAATATGCAGCGTATGCAGACAATTTGCTAATTTTCCCCACACAACCTCATAGCTCTATTCCAAATTTGATGCAAGCATTTGCACAATACGGTTATGTTTCTAACCTTACGATTAATTATAATAAATCAGAGGCATTCAATATTTCTCTCTCCTCTCATACATTGGCCTTAGTTTGTAAAAATTGTTCCTTCACTTGGGAATCTGGATTTCACCCACCTTAAATGGTCTATATAAAAAAATGTATTCCTATAATACAGATTTTAAAGGAGGATTTAGAGAAATTGTCCCTCAAGTATTTCTCCTGGTTTGGTAGGGCAGCCATAGTCAAAATGACAGTATTACCAAAAATATTATATCTTTTTCAAACCCTACCAATTTTCTTACCCTCAAAATTGTTTTACTCTTTGCAGTCATTACTTAGGAAATTTCTGTGGGCCGCATTTTAATCTCCAAATACTTACACGTCCAAAACAAATTGGAGGAAATGGGTTTCACAATTTTAATTATTATTTTGCATCTCATCTCACAAGAATTATTAATTGGCATTGTAACGCAGCTAATAAAGATTGGGTAGATTTAGAGAATGACTTAAGTGCTCTACCGGTGAAATTCTCTCCTTGGATACCATATGATTCATGCCCTAATATTCTAAAATAACACCCACTAATTGGTGCAACCCTAAATGTTTTTCACCAAGTGATTAAATGCTCTGATTTATCCACTTCACCAGGTCCTTTAACACCACTAGGCTCTAACCCGGATTTTAAACCAGGTATAGCCTCTTCATCTAAATTACAAATAAATTAACACACACCCTTGTTAATTACAAATTGTATTCAAAAGGGCAAAATAAAATTGCATACAACTATGACAACAGAATTAGGAAATCAAGTTATACCAAAATAAATGTACTGTCAGATACATGCTTACATCTCCACTACAACATTCCTTTTTAAGACCTTTAACACCTTTCGGATCTGTTTGCCTTCAAGGAAATACTCTGAAAAAAATCTCGACAGTGTATGCCTGGCTGCAAACCTTTTATGCCACGTACACACGAGCAAACTTTTCGACCGGACTGGTCCGACGGACTGTCCGACGGACTTTCCGACTGACTTTTTGCGGACTTCCAACGGACTTTCCCAACGAACGGACTTGCCTACACACGATCACACCAAAGTCTGACAGATTCATACATGATGACGTACGACTGGACTAAAATAAGGAAGTTGATAGCCAGTAGCCAATAGCTGCCCTAGCGTCGGTTTTCGTCCGTCGGACTAGCATACAGAAGAGCGGAATTTTCAATAGGAACTGGGTCCGGCGGAGTTCCGACGTAAAGATTTGAAACGTGTTCCAAATCTAAACTCCGTCAGATTTTTGTCCGAAAAAGTCTGCTGCAGGTCTGATGAAGCCCACGCACGGTCAAATTGTCCGCCGGACTCGGTCCGTCAGACCAGTCCAGTCAAAAAGTCCACTCGTGTGTACACGGCATTACACTTCAAGCCCGGTCAGATTTAAAGCACTCTGGGAATCAACTCTTAATACAACATTTCATGATGAACAATGGCAACATGCATGTATCTTTGCACACAAATGCTCCATTAGCTCAGGAACTTTCATATAAACTCCTATCACATTGGTATATATCTCCTGATAAGTTGAAACAATCGTTCCCACAGTCCTCTGATTTGTGTTGGCGTTGTAATCAAGAGATGGGTTCTCTAGTGCACATTTGGTGGAAATGCCCTCTAATAACCCCCATTTTGGCAGAAAATGTGTGCATTGATATAAAGTATTACTGATACTAATATTAAATTTAGACCAGCCTATTGCTTACTTCCTATTTCTGACTGCTCTATGAAAAAAATTAAAAAATCATTAACAAGATATCTATTGATAGCAGCTAAAATCCTAATACCATGATATTGGAAATCTACCTGCATTCTATTAATTAAAGAATGGATTAAAGGGGAAGTAAACCCTGATGGGTTTTACTTCCTCTTTTGTTCCCTGCAAAGTAAAAGCATAATGGGCTAGTATGCATTGCATACTAGCCCATTATGTGGTACTTACCTGCAAACGAAGCCCGCGCTGTCCCTGCTGGAGGTCGCATCCATCTTCACCCTCTTCCTTCCGAGCCCACGGACTCCGGCTCTGTGACTGGCTGGAGTCACGTGATGTCACTCCCGTATATTCGCGGGGGAGCTGCCAGTCACAACACTCGCTAGTGAAGAAACAGAGAGCCGTTTCTTCCAAGTGCATGCGCCATTGACATCATCGGCACAGTAAATATCTCCTAAACGGTGCACGTTAAGGAGATACCGTATTTTAGGCTTACCTATAGGTACAAATTGAAAATGGAGGTTTACAAGCACTTTAATACAATTGAGGAGCTTTACAACATAGAGGAATTAGTAGCAACAGCTAATGGATCAACAGAGAAATTTAATAAGATATGGTCACCATGGGTTATTTTCAGAAATTCACCAGACTTCGCTCAGGTTACAACTTAGGGATACAGTCAATAAGATATGTCTTGACCCTTATTTAAATCTTCATTTATGAGTTTGCACTAAATAGCTTATTGTTATCTTTTTTATTTTATTATTTTAAGTCAGATCTACTTCTATATATTAAATGGTTATATTTTATGATTAGAATTTCTTAAGGTCAATTGGTTACGTATTCATATTAATATACTCTGATGACTAAATGTTAATTTGGCATTAAATTAATATAATGATGTTGTTTAAGTCCAATCCGATGTATACATGTTGTAAAGGATTAGTGATTGTATGTGAAATACAAAACATCATGTATATTTAATATGTTTCAAAAAATGAACCACTTGCCGACTGGGCCATAGCCGAATGACGGCTACAGTGCGGTCTGATAATTCTGGGAGGGCATACAATGACGTCCTCCCAGAATCACCCGGGAATGTCCGTGACTGTCGCGGCCCTCCGGACCCAAAGTGTCACCAAACGGGATTAAGGGCCAATGACAGTGGCCCTTTACTACGTGATCGTTACGTCCATTGAGGGAGCAATCAGTTGTCAACAAACTGGAGCATATCCGGTTCAGCTCCTCCCCTCTCCTCGCACCGATCAGTACAGCTTGTGAGGAGAGGAGTGACCGGGTGCAGCAGCGCTTGTGGGGTGGATCTGAAGTGCCCACAGCGCTGATCTATGCCCATCCATGTCTCATCCATGTCTCAACCATGCCCATATATGTCTCATCCATGCTTATCCATGTCTCATCCATACCCATACATGTCTCATCCATGCTTATCCATGTCTCATCTATGCCCATACATGTCTCATCCATGCTCACCCATGTCTCATCCATGCCCATGCATGTCTCATCCATGCTCATCCATGTCTCATCCATTCTCATCCATGGCTCATTCATCTCTCATCCATGCTCATCCTTGTCTCATCCATGCTCATCCATGGCTCATTCATGTCTCATCCATGCCCATACATGTCTCATCCATGCTCATCCATGTCTCATCCATGCCCATACATGTCTCATACATGCTCACCCATGTCCCATCCATGCCCATGCATGTCTCATCCATGCTCATCCATGTCTCATCCATTCTCATCCATGGCTCATTCATCTCTCATCCATGCTCATATATGTATCATCCATGCTCATCCATGTCTCATCCATGCTCATCCATGCTCATCCTTGTCTCATCCATGCTCATCCATGGATCGTTCATGTCTCATCCATGCTCATATATGTCTCATCCATGTCTCATCCATGCTCATACGTGTCTCATGCATGCTCATCCATGGCTCATCTATGGCTCATCCATGCTTATCCAAGCCAATGATTGGCACCATAGCTTGTAGACTCTATAACTTTCACCAAATAATATACACTGATTTTGGTTATTTTTACCAAAGATATGTAGCAATATAAATTTTGGCCAAAATTCATGAAGAAAATTTACTAATTTGCAAAATTGTATAACAGAAACGAAGCAAAATACTGTATTTATTGGCGTATAACACTCACTTTTTCACTATGAAAATCAGGTGCAAATAGCACATGCGTGTTATACGCCAATACTTAAATTTTAGCTGCCTCGGAGGGGACAGGGAGTGGGGCGGGACGAGTGCCGTCAGATTACATACAGTGAGAATCTCCTGTTTACTTGGCGGCCTCTGTAATAGGAAGTCCCATCTCCTGGGCCGCCATTGGACCACTGTTCTGTCCATCATAGGATTCTCACTGCATGTAATCTGTCGGCACTCATCCCGCCCCCCTCCCTGTCCCCTTTTGCTGCAGATGGGCATCGATCAGGCTGCACTGATGGCATTGGTGAAGCTGCTGCATTGAAGGCAATGGTGAGGCTGCTGCATTGAAGGCAATGGTGAGGCTTCTGCATTGAAGGCAATGGTGAGGCTGCTGCATTGAAGGCAATGGCAAGGCTGCTGCATTGATGGCAATGGCGAAGCTGTACTGATGGCACTTGTGAGGCTGCAGATGGGCATTGATCAGGCTGCATTGATGGCAATGGTGAGGCTGCAGATAGGCACTGACCCTTATTTTGCTTCAAAGTTCCTTATTTAAAATTTAGGTTTTTTTCCTGAAATTTCCCTCTTAAAATTATTGTGCGTGTTATACGCCTGTGCGTGTTATACGCTGATAAATACGGTACATTTTACTTACAAAATTTTCGGTCTTTTTTTATTTATAGCACAAAAAATAAAAACCCCAGTGGTGATTAAATACCACCAAAAGAAAGCTCTATTTGTGTGAAAAAAAGGACAAACATTTCATACAGGTACAGTGTTACATGACTGAGTAATTGTCATTCAAAATGTGAGAGCACCGAAAGCTGAAAATTGGTCTGGTTAGGAAGGGGGTTTAAGTGTCCCGTGGGAAAGTGGTTAATAAAAATGTATTGTACCAAGAAAAAACACTTCATCACTGTGCAATGATTTGCAGCTAGATAGTGCAAGGAATGTTTATGTCTATGTGACAAAGATCTTAGGTCCCTGGATCCAACTGACACACATCTAGTGTGAATGGGCCCCTATGTCCCAGAGAGCCCTTGTTAAGGTGCACAGTTTGCTCAAGTGGTAAGTTCACCCCTGAATCCATAATTGCACAGCAGAACAACAGTCCACAGCCTTAAGAGCCAAATTCACACTTAAAGTGATTGTAAAGTGATTTTTTTTTAACAAATTGCACAGAGCAGCCATGATCCTCCTCCTTTCGGGTCCCCTGCCGGCGCTCCATGGGAAGCCGCTCAGTTCTCAGTCTAAGAAGCGGCGGGGGACAGATGCACCATCCATACCTCCCAACTTTTTGAGATGAAAACGAGGGACACCCATTAGCAAAAGTATTTAGGTATAGGACACACACCCTGCCACACCCCCTTAAAGGAGAATTATACAAAAAAAATTATTTGTTAAACTGACAAGGGCTTTTTTTTACCACTGCTATTCCTTTATATTGGCTTTTAAAATTTACAAATGCCGCAATTTAGAAATTAGATGAAAGGTTTATCACTGGGAAACATGTTTTGAAAGATAAAAATGTGCATTTTATATATAACTATATAGATCAGACTAAAATGAAAGACAAATGAGGAGGAAATAGGGACAAATCAGGGACTGTCCCTCAAAATCAGGGACAGTTGGGAGCTATGACCATATGACCATCGGACCGATGCTGCATCCACCTACCCTGTTTCCCCGAAAATAAGACCTAGTGTGATTGTTGGTGATGGCTGCAATATAAGCCCCACCCCCCAAATAAGCCCTAGTTAAAGTCCTTGTAGGTCTTATTTTCAGAGTAGGGTTTATTTTCGGGGAAACAGGGTAGGGCTTATTTGGGGGGTAGGGCTTATATTGCAGCCATCACTGACAATCACGCTAGGTCTTATTTTTGGGGAAACAGGGTAGGTAAGTATGATTTCTAAAAAAAAAAAAAAAGAAAAAAAAACAAACTTCACTGCTAATTGACAAAGTAGTTGTTCAGTGTTTCATGTCAATTTTTGATCAGGATCAGGTCAGGTTTACATCAGGATTTTATCCTGTTCACAACGGAATGCAACTGCGAATCAGATGCGTTCCCATAGAAGATAATGTGCTTGCAATTCGCACCGCAATGCCCAGAAAACGCACACGTTTTATGGGCAATGCGGAGTGTGAATGCAACGTACATATGTGAACCAGCCTCATTCAAATGAATGTATTTTAAAATGTCATGCGAATTGGATGCTGTGTAAGCCACATCCAATTCGCATAGGTGTGAACCCAGCCTTAATGTTTTTTGGGATACATCCCAGTTGGCCTTTTATTTTTGAGCCCTGGCTGTCCTGCTCACTGAATCCCTATGGTTGCTTGTCCTCTGAACATCTATATGTCTGAGGGGGGCTGCATGCAAATAGTCCTGACTTGCTTTGTTGTTTACCACCACTTGGCTGTCTGGCACTCACTCCCCCATAGCCATGGCATCATCACCCTAACCAGGAATAAATGGAAACTGTCATCTGTTGTCTATTGGTACGCTTATACAGTACAGTGCAGCGCAATATATTAATAGTCCATGTATAATCGTTCAGTGATGAGACATCCAGTACGAGAACAAACAAAGATAGCCTCCTTATTGGATGACAGAGCGCCTTGTCTGTCATCCAATAGTGCACATAACGAGACTCTCTTTGGTTGTTCTCATACTGGATGTCTCATCACTGAACGATTATACATGGACTATTAATATATTGCGCTGCACTGTACTTTGTTTTATTATCTGCCGAGGCATTCTGAATTATCCTTGAGTGCCAGCTTGCAATTTAATTTTTTTAGATTTTATTATTTTGTATCTGCGCTGAATATTTGTTGTTTATATTCTACCCTTATATGGTTACCTTGAAAAAGTATTCATACCCCTTGAAATTTTTCACATTTTATCTTGTTACAACCAAAAAGGTAAATGTATTTTATTGGGATTTTATGTGATAGACCAACATAAAATGGCACATAATTGTGAAGTGGAAGAAAATGATTAATGGTTTTCCAAATTTTTACAAATAAATATATGAAAAGTGTGGCGTGCTTTTGTATTCAGTCCTCTTTACTTTGATACCCCTAACTAAAATCTAGTGGAACCAATTGCCTTCAGAAGTCACCCAATTAGTAAATAGAGTCCACCTGTGTGTAATTTAAAGTGGTCATAAACTCCAAAAAAAAAAACCTGCAAGACAAAGGCATAATGAGCTAGTAGACATCGCCTACTAGCTCATTATAAAATACTTACCTTAGATGGAAGCTGACCAGCACGTTTGCACATGCAGATACAGTGACTATCTCCTAAACTATGCAAGTTTAGCAGGTATTCAGGGTACCTACAGGTAAGCCTTATTATAGGCTTACCTGTAGGTAAAAGTGGTGTAACAGGGTTTACAACCACTTAATCTCAGTATAAATACAGCTGTTCTGTGAAGCCCTCAGAGGTTTGTTTAAAGCGGGGTTAGGTTATAATAAAAAACATCCCAAGCTTTGAACATCTCACAGAGCACTGTTCAATCCATCATCCGAAAATGGAATGAGTATGACACAACTACAAACCTACCAAGGCCAGGCCTCGGGGTGGCAGTGGTGCAGGGGCAGTGCCGCATGCGCTGCCCACAAATCGACACTGAAAATCCCCACTGTCTGTCACAGACAGTCATCAGACAGCCGGCATGAGCAGCACGCACAGGCAGTGCCAGTGCTGCTTTTTATTTGATCAAGGAGCGGGCCGCGGGTGGGCGGGGCCTTGAGCTCCACTGACGCTCTGGCCCCGCCCTTGCTATGCTGCTTGCAAGCAAGCGTGATCAGACTCGGAGGAACAGAGGCCTCGGTAGGAAGAGTCTGACTGTGGCACAGAGTGCAGTGGGGTCAAGTGAAACTAGCAGCAGCAGTGTGGAGGAATTGATCAGATTCGGAGCTGAGCTGACCAGGAGGACAAGGAAGGTCTTCTTTCTCAACCTCCCTGGATCCCGCACCTCCTGTGTAGAACTGGAAAAGTAGAAAGTTTTCAAATTTAATGGGCACACTGGCTGCATTTGATGGGCACACTGGCAGCATATGATGGGCACACTGGCAGCGTTTGATGGCAGTGTGGCAGCATTTGATGGGCACAATGGCAGCGTTTAATGGGAACAGTGGCAGCATTTGATGGCACAGTGGCAGGTTTTGATGGCACAGTGGCAGCGTTTGAGGGCACAGTGGCAGCGTTTAATGAGCACAGTGGCAGCGTTTGGCACAGTGGCAGCATTTGAGGGCACAGTGGCAGTGTTTGATGGCACAGTGGCAGCGTTTGAGGGCACAGTGGCAGTGTTTGATGGGCACAGTGGCAGCGTTTGGGCACAGTGGCAGCGTTTGAGGGCACAGTGGCAGTGGAGCATTACCCTCCTCTGCGCTGACTGCGCAGCCGGGAGCGGGGGGGTCTCTGAGACTGTGACCAGTGACATGACTCGTATCGTGAGGAGAAGAGACAAGTCACGAAAGTCAATTAAAGCCAGTTATTTTCAGTATTCTCGTGTGTGGAGAAATGTTTTTAATTGATCTATTGTAGCAGTCATTGATAAAGGACGAGAATGGTGGTGTGTGTGTGTGGGGGGGCGGCATTGAAGGTGAAGGACCCGGCCTTGGGGTGGCAAAGGGAGTAAATCTGGGCCTGGTTGCAGAGATCCACAGCTCAGATGGGAGAATCTGTCCACAGGACAACTATTAGTCGTGCATTCCACAAATCTGGCATTTATGGAAGAGTGGTAAGAAAGTCATTGTTGAAAGAAAGACATAAGAAGTTTGCAGTTTGCGAGAAGCCATATGGGGGACACAGCAAGCATGTGGAAGAAGGTGCTCTGGTCAGATGAGACCAAAATGGAACTTTTTGGCCTAAAAGAAAAACGCTATGTGTGGCGGAAAACTAACATCACCCTGAACACACCATCCCCACTGTGAAACATTGTGGTGGCAGCATCATGTTGTGGGGATGCTTTTCTTCAGCAGGGACAGGGAAGCTGGTCAGAGTTGATGGGAAGATGGATGGAGCCAAATACAGGGCAATCTTAGAAGAAAACCTTTTAGAGTCTGCAAAAGACTTGAGACTGGGGCGGAGGTTCACCTTCCAGCAGGGCAACAACCCTAAATATACAGCCAGCGCTACAATGGAATGGTTTAGATCAAATCATATTCATGTGTTAGAATGGCCCAAAGTCCAGACCTAAATCCATTTGAGAATTTGTAACAAGACTTGAGAATTGCTATTCACAGACGCTCTCCATCCAATTTCACAGAGCTTGAGCTATTTTTCAAAGAAGAATGGGCAAAAATGTTACTCTCTAGATGTGCAAAGCTGGTAGAGATATGCGTAAAAAGACTTGCAGCTGTAATTGCAGTGAAAGGTGGTTCTACAAAGTTTTAATACAGGGGCTGAATACAAATGTACACCACACTTTTCAGATATTTATTTGTAAAAAAAAATAAAAACCATTTATCATTTTCTTTCCACTTCACAATTATGTGCCACTGCCTAGGCTTTTGCAGCTGGGTAAAAAGAAATAGCTTGAAAATACTGACCAGAAGTATGACATCACAAAGGCACAAAATAGCCACAGTCACGAAAGGATTAAACAAGACTGAGAATTTGCTTTGTAAATTAAATATCCTTATTCATCTTTTTAAAGCCCCAACATTATACAGAAACGCTGATCTTCAGGTTCTTAGGAACTCGTGAACTTTAACATAAGTTTTCTGATCATTAGCAGCAGTGCTTTAATGTAAAGCAATTAGTATTTTTGGTTCCCCAATCTTTAAATAAGCCAGACAGAGCCAGAGCCCCAAGTGATAGTTGTCACAGCCAGCTGTCACATGTGAAATTGACCAGACAGCGGCTGCTGTAAGATAGAGGTAAAATTCCTCCTCTGCAAAGGGCTGTTAATGTCAGAGAACACTTCCTGTGGCTCTAATGAGTACAGATATGTTACCATACCACTTCTCGCCATCAAAGCTGACTCTTGTTGCTGGAATTAGTTGAGACATGAGCGGAATGAGTGACAGATCAACAGAACACAGAGCCAGATACTTTGTTGCAATCACGTGTGCATAAAGTGAGCACTTTGTAAAGTGATACATATTTTTTGAATAGCCCAAATTTTAAAAGTCCTTTCTAAGAGTTGCAACTTATGCGTTTCATTACCCAGAAACCCCCTCTGTGTTCTTCTCTGAAACTAGTTTCGTTCTGAACTGACTTTTGGACTGAAGCTGGGCATAGATGCATAGAATTTCAGATAAAAATTCTTATAAAAATTTTAGGGAAATTTGTATGAAAATTCTTTAAACATTTGTCGTTTAAAAGATTTTGTTTGCTTTTGACATTTCATTTTGGAATGAATGGACTTTAACAATTGAAAACCTCATAAACCATTAGAAATTAGTTTATTTGAGAAAAACTTCGAATTTTCTTGTCAGTTCGGTGGAAAACAAATGTCAGTTTGACCCCACTAATGATTAAAAAAATAACAAACTTTCTTAGAACAGTCATTCCTAAAAATTTTCGTTCAAAATTCTACCCATCTATGGCCAGCTTAAAGTGACACTAATGCCCCGTACACCCGAGCGGACTGTCCGACAGAAAAAGTCAGACGGGAGCTTTTCATCGTATATTCCGATCGTGTGTAGGCCTCATCGGACTTTTCAAGTCGAAAATTCTGACGGACCTAGAAAGAGAACATGTTCTAAATATTTCCGACGGAATATATTCCTATCGGCAAAACAGCTCGTCTGTATGCTGTTCCTACGTACCAAAAACGACGCATGCTCTGAAGCAAGTACGAGACGGAAGCTATTGGCTACTGGCTATTGAACTTCCTTTTTCTAGTCCCGTCGTACGTGTTGTATGTCACCGCTTTCTGGACGGTCGGACTTTGGTGTGATCATGTGTACGCCAGAGAGTTTCATCGGAATTCCGTTGGAAAAACCTTCAGAGGGCATAAAGGTTTTTTTTTTTAAATAACAAACATATCATACTTACCTCCACTGTGCAGCTCGTTTTGCACAGAGTGGCCCCGAACCTGGTCTTCTGGGGCCCCTCGTTGGCTCTCTTGGCTCCTCCCCACATCTGATAACCCCCTGGGGGAAGTGCTGTCCCGGGGGGTTACCTTGCGGGCACGCTCCCAAGTCCAGCATTCGGCGTCCATAGATGCCGAATGCAGGACTCGGCCCCGCTCCCCCGGCGCCCACGTCATTGGATTTGATTGACAGCAGCGGGAGCCAATGGCTGCTCTGTTATCAATCTATCCAATCAAGAGCCGAGAACCTGGCCAGAGAGAGAGTGCATCCCCTTGGGACAAGTTCGAGGGTTTAGGTAAGTAAAACGGGGGGGGGGGCTGGGGGGCCGGTCACTGACAGGTGTTTTTGACAGGTGTTTTTTCACCTTAATGCATAGGATGCATTAAGGTGAAAAAACACGAATCTTTACAACCCCTTTAAGCCGTTCATAGACGGTTTGAATCTTGGCTGGTTCAGCAGGAACCAGCTGAGATATGAGCCATGTAAGGGCAGGCTGAATGTATCCAAGTTAATCAATTGACTTGGGTACAACGAGCCTTCTGGATTTTACATGCGATTATTGCTAGCGGTTTTTATAGACGTTAGCAATAATCACTGTGTTCTCCAGGTGAGGGCGCCTCCCCCCCGCCAGGAAAATATAATGTCTGGACGGGATGGATTCCCCTGATTCCCCTGTCAACACTGTCTATGTTGATGGGGAAATCAAGTGAAATTGGCTCCGCCTATGGCCGGCCTTAAGATCCATTTATTGCCATTCCCCACAGTTAAGCAAGCCAAAGATGATGCTATTTTAATTTCTGCAACCAAATTGTTCGATTCCCTCATCAACACAGTCAGTGTTGATGGAGGAATCCCTCCCATAGCACTATTGTGTTCTGCGTTCTGTGTAGCTACTGACAGTGATTGCATGTGTAGCACTGCCCCGTAGGGATTGCTGTGTGTAGTCTTCCCTGGGCTTTTACCCTTCTTATCTTGCAGCCAGTTACTAGGGGTTTTCACACAACCGCCCGTACTCTCATCCGCTTGTTTCCAATAATCATTTCAGGGGTTTGAATTTTTGTTTGTATTTATTGTTGGAACTTGGATAGGAGAAGGGAATAGTGGGATACTCCAACTGAAACTAATTACAGATGAGGACAACTCTCACTCAGCCTCCCCAGGTTAATTGTGGTAACAGACTTCTGTTATACCATATGACACTTGTATGGAAAGAATAAGTCCTTTGCTTGCTCTGGCAGCAGACTTGATGAAATGTTTATCTTCATGACACTCACTAGCATCCCCTTTAACTGACACCCATCAACTGACTCTACTAGCTGAAGGGGTGGCCCTCACAGGACAGGCCCTATGACACAAGTCTGTACTCACTGTAGGCCAAAACAGATCCTTCCTGTCGAGTCTCTGTTTCAGTCAGCTGTGCAGGACATCTGGGTTGCAGCTATTCTCAGATTCAGGCCCTCAGGGCAGCCACCTAAGCCCACATGGCAGCTTCTACAGAGGTCTCTCTGGGACCCCGCTCTCCAGCCAAAGACCCCAAGCACATGTGTCCTTGACATATAGACACAGGTCTGTACTCACTGTAGGCCAAAACAGATCATTCCTGTCGAGTCTCTGTTTCAGTCAGCTCTGCAGGACATCTGGGTTGCAGCTATTCTCAGATTCAGGCCCTCAGCGCAGCCACCTAAGCCCACATGGCAGATTCTACAGAGGTCCTTCTGGGACCCCGCTCTCCAGCCAAAGACCCCAAGCACATGTGCCCTTGACATATATACAGTAACCAGCATGCACTGAGGCACTTTCCTTGGCCAATTACCAGGGCTGTAACTATGCCTGTGCTCTCATTTGTAAGGTTTCCGCACACTGTCCAATATGCCCCCCTATTGGACCAGTGTGAAACATTCAGACAACATGAGCAGCATCTGAACACCATGAGCAGACCCTATGAATGGATCCCTGCTCCCTGGTAGGCAGAGAGCATCTAAATTTACCTGGCAATCTTCCTGATAAGCAGAAAGACCCAAAAACTATACTCTCTTCTACGACCTACCTAGACTAGAGGGTGCTACACATAAAAACAATCCCATAGGCTGGTTGTAAAGAGTACAACCAGCCTGCCCATAGATTAATCTAATCTCGGTCAGTCCCTGCTGAACCAGCCAAGATTGATCCATCTATGCCCAGCTATAGGATAGATTTAGGCAAGCGTCTAAATCTGCCTTGCCTCTGAAGCCAGATCCCCATTAAGACCGCAATCCAGAAGCTACTGACAAATGGTGAGAAAGCAATGCTTCTCATTGCTGCTCATTTTTAACCCCATTTTTGCCAACAAACACACCGCAAGCACACACATTGCATGTCACTAGGGCCAACTAGTGATGAGTGAATCTGGCCAGGTTCAGTTCTCCCTAGCCTATTCTAAACTTCAACCCCAATCTAGTTCATAACTACCTCTGAGTGACGTTGTCAGCCTGTTATAGTGTGCAGCTCCCTCTAGCTTAGTGTGCTAGTGTGATAGATTTTTTTCTGTATTTTAGGTAAATTGTTTGGCTTGGCTGACAGCCAAGCCTGTGTGTTGAATCTGGGTCAGGGTGAGTGACCCAGGGAGGATAGATGACTTATCAGGCAGCACCTCTGGTACCCCCCCTTACTTGCTGAAACTTTTGAGAAACTTCCAGAAGAATGGGAGGGAGGTTAGGAGGAGCTGCCTGGAGTATTGATGGTAACCCAACCAATTCCCAGCCAAATGGGCTGGCGGGGGGCAGGCACCTTTAAATACTCTGGGTTAGCCCAGCAGGGGCAGTGGAGTTCAGGTGGAAGCTGGAGATGGAGTGCTGAGGAGGCTGTTGGTGGGCCTCTTTAGGGCAACCCCCTAGTCTGGGGGTGACCTCGTGCTCGGGTGCAGGAGGGATGCTCTCACAACACACGGAAGAGTCCTGTCTAGTGGCATTGGAGCAGGTGTAAGGACAGCAGGAGGCAGCAAGCACGTCCAGGAGATCTCCAGGGAGAAGACAGTCAGGTGGGCTGGTGAGTGAGACAGTAGGGGAGGACTGCGAGATAGCCTGAGAGGACTGAGGAGGGGCAGTCTGGGATGGCTGTAGAGTCAGTCTGGGTGGACTGTGGAAGATTAGCCAGGAGGGCTAGTGAAAGGGGCAGCTGCAGCCAGGTAGGCTGGCAGTGCCTGAAGAGGTGGTGCTGGGATCAGTAGCCACAGGAAGGTAGCTGGACTCTGGGACTTTTCTACACACCAAAGGGGCCCACGGTCCTTGCCTGTAAAGGGCTATTGCTGGATATGGCTGAGAGCCTTGTCAGATCCCACCTAAACAGTATTCCAGCTGGGCCTGAGTGTTTCTGCAAGCAAGTGATGCCCTGGCAGAAGAGAAGTGTATATTGTGAGTGTATATAGTTGAGTGTCCCTGAAAAGACTTTAGTTCCATTCAAGTGGGCATCCCAATATACCCCTATCCCCATCCAAGTCATTAACCCCTAAATAAAAAATAAAAAAACAAAGCTGCTTGGACTGTTTCCTATCTCAGTGAGCCTGTGGAAAATTTGGCGTGCCTGGCTGTGCAGGGTGGGGGATCCCTATTCACCAGTGGCTCCTATGGGGGTAGCGCTACAAGTGTATACATCCTGGGTGCAGAAATCTTCTCTGGTTCTGGCAACGTCTGGGCAGTTTCTCCTCATAGGAATGGGGCCAAACTCTTAACTTCTATACTGTAGGAATAAGCTTCATTTATGTCTATTAAGACCACTGCGCAGGGGCGGCTGCTGTGGCAGATGACGTTTGAACACTGAGGGCATGTTCTGCCATCACAGGGGATCATTTTTTTTTGCCATCTGTATCCTATTGGGAAGAGTAACCTTCACATCGTGTCCCATTACCAAAACAGGAAGTTAGAGGAAATCCCCCCAAAGAGAGGAAATCCCTAGTCTCCAGTACTAGCATTCCCCCTCTATACCTATTCCTGTTCTGGTGACAGCTCAGAATTCTGGGATTTTCTTACACTTTTCTTCTTGGTGATAATGAAAAATAGGACACAAAGAAAGGGTGACAGGGACACAGACATAAAAAAACTGGTGTATTTATTATATTACAGCTTACCAACTCTTAGATGTGATGGCTGTACTTGTTTTCTTTTCTTAGGTTTTCTTTCCATTATTTTCACCTGGTGATCTGGCCAGCAAGTCTGTTGTTTCTCAAAAGAGAAGCAGCATGTATCAGTTACAGAGATGAGACAAACCATTTAGCACTGGCAGGGGTACTTACAATGATCAGCTTTTATTTATTTATGTAAAACCTTTTACCCAAAAGGTAATTAACTGTTGCTGTAACTTATTATTAGGTGTGAAATGGAGTTTGGCTTCAATTTGTTAGTGTATTTAAATCTGCTAATACATTTAACACTCCACTCCCCTCCCCCCAGACTGACAATGCTGTTGTCCAAAGGTGCCCCTGTACTTCTTCACCCAGCGTGGGGGCACTCTAATACAGGAGGTGGGTAACTGGCCAGATCACCAGGTGAAAACAAAGGGGGGGGGGGGGTGAACGGAAAATAAGAAAACAAATGCAGCCATCACATCTAATGATTGTTAAGCTGCAATATATCACATTTTTTGTTCTGGGTTTAATACTGTTTAAGGTTCTACTTTAAAGTGGTTGTAAAGGCAGAAGGTTTTTTTTATCTTAATACAGTCTATACATTAAGATAAAAAAAAACCTTGTGTGTGCAGCAGCCCCCCTCTAATACTTACCTGAGCCCATCTCTATCCTGTGATGTTGCAGGATAGACTCGGCTGCCCAGGACTCTCCCTCCTGATTCGCTGAGACAGCAGCGGAGCGCCATTGGATCCCACTGAGGTCAATCAAAGTCTGTGAGCCAATGAAGAGAGAGAGGGGGCGGAGCCGATTCATGGCTCCATGTCTGAATGGAAACACAGAGCTGCAGCTCGGCCTGGGTGCCCCCATAGCAAGCTGCTTGCTGTGGGGGCACTCAACAGGTGGGAGGGGCCAGGAGCGCCGAAGAAGAAGAGGAGGATCTGGGCTGCTCTGTGCAAAACCAACTGCACAGAGTAGGTAAGTAAAAAATATTTATTATTTTTAAACCAAAAAAAAGAGACTAGTATCACTTTAAGTAAAAGTACTTTTTTGTCCATATTTTCTGTATGAGGGAATGCAGGACCTGCTGGTAGGTCTTCTTTAATAAAGATGTATGAAGCTCTATGGCCACCTACATTGCAGCACACCAGAATTCTGAGCTACAAATATACACTGTATTTCATCCTATATATACATATTATACTCTTTAAGTTTATAAATATACTTAACCAGATTCATTAGCACCTTTGTTTAGTCATTGCCATTTTTTTCTATGTATGAAATATAATCATTTGCCTCCAGCGTGGAATTTGAGTTCCTTCTTCATTCATTTTAAGAGCTAATATTTAGGTAAGCCCATACATTAGAAACACATCGGCACGGAAGATTCTGCCCTCTCCGTGATAAAGTGCTGATCTGCGGCCGAGCCTGGGAATAAATTGCTCCAATTATAAGCTACTGGATTTTGTTGTTTTGACTTTCTGACTTGCCCGGCTTCTTCCGTGAATTAAGCACAGTGGCACAATAGGGAACTGTATTTTTTACAGTTACACGTTGAATCCTTTTTCCTTTCAACTAGGAAATGTTTGACATAGTTATGAATGAAGTTTACTTATTAAGGACCACAAATTATTCCTGGTTTACAAAGATTTTTTTCAAAGAGGGAGAAATTACACAGAGGGTGTACAGAAGAGGCCAAGGGGCGCACAATGGATACATTTAGCTATGACTAGGAAGGTTTGCTTTGATGCTTATGTTTCCATGTTTGAAGTTCTGCTCAAGAAGTGCAACACTGAGTTATTTTACAATAGCCCCTCTTCTAGGGTACATCAGACTACAAAGAGGTGCAGAAATGTCCCTTTACTTTCTTGTGTTCATTTATTAAAAATAAAAAATACATGTAAGAAAAACTCAATCTCCTCTATCCTCTGGCTATCCCCTAAGCAAAGACCCTCAATCTTATGCCCGGCTCTCTCTATCTCCTTGAGCATATGGGACAGAATGATAAAATCTCACAAATTTAAATCTCGGCATACCCCATTGGCCCCTATTTTGGGAAACGTGAACTTCACCCCAGGCCTCACCCCCAGAACATTTGAATGGGGGACGAACAAAGGGCTATTGAGAATAGCAGACCTATGCGACCATAGGGGCATTTTGATAGAGGAAAAACACTACCGACCTCAGAACTCTTTCGTTATACACAGATTGTACATTTCTTAACCACCATATCACAGAATTCAGACATACTGTAACTATGATGACCCCTATGGAACACCTGTGTGTGAAGTATGATAAGATCAAAGGGCATATCTCTGAACTATACACGGTCCTAACAAACTCTTCTGAAAAGCTAGAATATATGAGAAGATGGGAAGCAGACCTCCAGGAGAACATTGAGCTGGACGAATGGTATACGATAGCCCAGGAGGCCACGAAAGCCATCATAAATACATCATTGATAGAAGCAAATTACAAAGTTATAATGAGATGGTACATGGTCCCGGCAAGACTGGCTAACTTTATTCCTGAGGTGTCTCCCCAATGTTTCCGTGGTTGTGGACAGATGGGGACGATGTACCATGTGTGGTGGCAGTGCCCCAAGGTGAGGCGGCACTGGATTAGGGTGTATAACTTTATATACACTCTCACCCAGGTAAACCTTGTCAAGTCCCCCAGACAGGCACTGCTAGGTGCCAAAGTGGAACCAGCCTCAAAGCCCCGGAGACGTCTCATAGCGTTTATATTCACAGCGGCAAAAATCATAATAGCAAAATCATGGAAATCGGCGGTGGTAGCTCAACTATAAACTCTCCTGGATTATGCTCAATGAACGAATGACCGCAACCTTAACTGATAACTTAACTGAAATGCAGCATTTCGAAAAGATCTGGAGTCCCTGAATCCGGTACTTAACGGGGGACCCCAGAACCATACCGGCGTAGAGCGGCCAGTGGGGGGCGGGAATTGGGGAGCAAGGTCACTCTCAAATTTTTTACTCCTTTACTTCTCTTTCAACCTTTAATTCTTTATATTCAACCATCTCCTCTCTCTAACTCTAACAAAACTCTGATAAAATAATGAGGGTCATATTACAGATATCTGTAAATGCTAACCTTATCTTTGATAAGGACCCCCACATAAAAGAACTTATTTAATAATAAAAATACAAGTTGATTCTCAGGTGGCAAATGTCTGCACTATCATATAGAAAGCTTACATTCGATATAATATGTGATGCTGTATATACCCACCATGAAAACTTTTGCATATTTTGTATTTTTACTATGGAAAATGTGAAAACTTGAATAAAAATTATTGAAACAAAAATAAAAAATACATTTATGTTTTCATAATTGTCTGTATGCAATGTTATACCATATGCTACTGTTCCATATGTACCAGCAATGACCAGCAGGTGATGCACTGCAACAGAATAGAAGCCTCTCTTGCAGTTTCCAAGCACTTATCAGATGATCTCAGAAAATCTGACACATCTGTAAGGCCGGCCATACATCAATCGAAATTCAGCTGGCGCAGCAGGGACCGATTGAATTTTGATCCACGTATGAGCAGGCTGGTTGTACAAAAGTCAGACTACAAATCAACTTTTGTACAACCAGCCTGTTGGAAAATGTCTGCATGTTCAGCACCACAGGCAGGACTGCTGTTAGAAATCAAGGGGGGCCCATACAGCCAACCTGACAGGGCCCTCCACAAACAAACACAGTTTACTATGCTTCAGTTATGAATGAACACAGTTAGTGATCAGTACCGATCACTCATTGCGTTCATTCAAGAAAAGAAGAGGCTGGTGAATGGGACATATTTACCGCACCCTTCCCCCGCTCTCCATTCTCAAGGAGCCTACTGTTTGCTTGCAGCTGCCAGCGGGAGGGACCAGAGGGAAACCAGAAGCACTGCAGAGGTGGGGGGGGCACGCAGGGAGGGTTGGGTAACAGTAAGAAAGGTATGGTGCACAGGGGGGGTGATCTGTGCGGCAGGGGGGCAATTACTTGATCCTGAATGGGGCCAGAATGCGTGTGTCTACAATATGTATGATTTTTCCTAAATGAAAACCACATTCACAGTTAGAATTACCTTCACTGGAGAAAGATGTTTCATCCTTCCCCAGGGGCACTGGAGGGGCACTCTTTAAGTCTAGAGGAAAAGAGATTTAATCTCCAAATATGAAAAGGCTTCTTTACAGTAAGAGCTGTGAAAATGTGGAATAGACTCCCTCAAGAGTTGGTTTTGTCCAGCTTGCTTTTAAAAAGGCCTGGATTCTTTACTAAATGTACATAATTAAATTGGATACTAATATTTATAGGTAAAGTTGATCCAGGGAATATCCGATTGCCTCTTGGGGGATCAGGAAGGAATTTTTTTCCCATTTGGAGCAAATTGAATCATGCTTTGCTAAGGTTTTTGCTTTCCTCTGGACAAACTGTGGGTATATGATTGTGTATACAGGATTGTTTGATTTTGTCTTTTTTCAGCCAGACTAACTATGTAACTATATCCTGCTATATGAATTGTATCACTATAAAAACGAACATTAACATGCTAGAGGTAAGATGGCACCTGCTAAGCAGAGTAATACTTTTTGGAAGAGTAAGAAGTCATAAAACTATTGTAAGCACACAGCCATTGACAACCCCCTTTCCCAAATAAACATTTTCTCAGTTCCTGTTGCTGGGCTTGCTTCCGCCATATGGGATTGGGTGAGTTTGTAAATGGTGCACACATAATGCTATCCTGGGCTCAGAGGAAGTGGGTTGAATGATGCTGGTTCCTTTTTAACCCAGAAGATTGACAGCATCTAGTGGCAGACATGAGCTACTGCAGGACCAACTCCAAACTGAAGGTGAATGTTTTATTTTTACTTTGATTGGTCTACTCAGTCTTATTTATTTATTAATTTTAGTTCCCCTTGAATCACTTGACCTCTGGAAGATTTATCCCATCATTACCAGGCCATTTTTTTGCTTTCTGGCACTGCGTTACGTTACCTGACCAATGAATCACCGCACACAAATGAGATTTATATAATTTTTTTCCCCACAAATAGAACTTTCTTTTAGGAGTATTTGATCGCCACTGGGTTTTTCATTTTTTGCGCTATAAATAAAAAATATCGAAAATTTAAAAAAAAACAAAACAATATTTTTTACTTTCTGCTATAAAACATATCCTATAAAAAAATAAATAAAAAAAACAAATGTCTTCATAAATTTAGGCCAATATGAATTCTGCTATATTTTTGGTAAAAAAAAAATCCCAATAAGCGTATAGATTGGTTTGTCCTAAGGTTATAGCATCTACAAACTACGATATATATATTGTATTTTTAATTTTTTTATACTAGTATTGGCGGCAATCAGCGACTGTTATAGTATGGCAGATAATCTGACACTGACAAACAAAAAACAGCACTTCCCTGCTGTCAGGACAGAGTACTGTTTACATTGACAGAGCTCTGGCCTCTCTTCCTCCTCGCCAATCAGTGGGTGCCAGTGGTCATCCATTGGCCGGCACCCAATGATCGGCTTGTGCTGTGACTAATCACAGCACAGCCAGCATGCCAGCAGCGCGCACTTGAGCCCCCTACTCGGAAAAGCAGAATCATGTATATATATATATATATATATATATATATATATATATATATATATTTATATGTGATTCTGCGCAGCCGCCAAGCACTGTAGCAGTAAAGCAGTTAAAGCGGAGTTACACCTAAAAATAGAAATTCCGCTTTAAGTACTGGTGACCCCACATTTGGCATGTCATTTTTTTTTGACAGGCACCAGCTCCCACTTCCTCCCCTGGCCCTGCAGCGCCGGAAGGATGTTCACCTCTCCCCCCTCCCTCCCTGCAATCTTCTGGGACACGTCACAGATCCCAGAAGATTGCCCGGCTATTCACAAGGCGCAGCGCGGCTCGCGCATGCACAGTGCGCGCTCGGTTACAATGTTAGTGCCATGGAGAGGAGGGGGAGACGAGCGAGGCTTCGTGCGCCCCCATAGCTGGACCGTGGGACATGTGAGTGTCTGTTTATTAAAAGTCAGCAGCTACACTTTTTGTAGCTGCTGACTTTTAAATGGGTGGAACTCCACTTTAAGTAATCACCTAGCACCAGGCCTATAAAAAGAGAGTTACAATATTTAATATGTTAATAAAATTTTAAAAGTATTTTTTTTTTTCAAATCTGTGGCTTATATTAAAATAATACTTAGTGAACGTCCTTGTTCCTGGTATAAGGTGACAAGGCTCTGCCCCTGTATGCAGTTTGTGCTTCTGTGTTGTCACTCTGTCACATGTATTTCCAATGCAAACTACAGGTAGCTGTTAGACCACACATTACACAGGCATGGTCCGCTATTGTCTCAATCAGGAAATGTCATGCAACCAATTATTGTAGGCAGGAAGTTGTTGTAGAGAGGCTGCAGGAGATCAGAAGCACTGAAATGCAACAAAGGATTAAAAATAGTTGAAAACAATATTTCATCTTCAAAAAATGTCAAGTAAATGTTAGTTTCCATCTACTTTAAGGGTCAGCCCAACCAAAACTGTATTTTTTTTGTTTTGTTTTAGGTAAACTAACCCTTTAAAACCATGACCACTTCAGCCTAAATATTATTTTCTCCAAACATTTACAGAAAGATAAAGTAAAAAAAAAAACTCTATAATTAAACAAAGTATATTTCCCATTAAGTAGTGTTTAAAGCAAAGACAGATTTTTTACTCACATTGACAATAATGAAGCTGTGTCACAGCGGTGTTTACAAAAGTGCGGGATCCCCAATAAATAAACTTTATTTTGTTTAACTCTGAAACGCTCGCTGTAGTTCCGATCTACACCGGAGGCTGAATATTTTCTGTAACCTTTAACTAAACAATCTTGTAACCAGCAACTGACAACTAAAGTATGTTAAACCAAGGTCCACTGTTTTCATCAACTGTATATACCGCAGTATACAGAACGCTCAAAACATGGCTGACAGCACATCTATACCAGGGAAATCTGGAATTCTTCACATCTAATCAAAAATATTTTAAGTCATGTTTGGAAAGAATGATTACAATACAAATAAGCGCAAACTAACATATACAGTATATAATAATAATTGGTAGTATAATGCTACTGGTAGTTGTAGAAGCAATAGCAGATGTTGGAATTAGGAGATTTGGAGGAGACTGAGAGCAATAAAAGGTACTTTTTGAGTTAAGAATACATACTTGAACTCTCTCCCAAACTGTACTCTTTATCAGTATTTACAAATCTGCTATGCCTTATGCCCCGTACACACGGTCGGACTTTGTTCGGACATTCCGACAACAAAATCCTCAGATTTTTTCCGACGGATGTTGGCTCAAACTTGTCTTGCATACACACGGTCACACAAAGTTGTCTGAAAATCTGATCGTTCTAAACGCGGTGACGTAAAACACGTACGTCGGGACTATAAACGGGGCAGTGGCCAATAGCTTTCATCACTTTATTTATTCTGAGCATGCGTGGCACTTTGTCCGTCGGATTTGTGTACACACGATCGGAATTTCCGACAACGGATTTTGTTGTCTGAAAATTTTATCCCCTGCTGTCCAACTTTGTGTGTCGGAAAATCCGATGGAAAATGTGTGATGGAGCCTACACACGGTCAGAATTTCCGACAACAAGGTCCTATCACACATTTTCCATCAGAAAATCCGACCGTGTGTACAGGTCATTAGAGTTAAAATGCTTCCAGGGTCTTTCTTCGGTCTGACCCACTGATCCTGTACCTCATAAAAATGGACAGGGGTCCGGTCCAAGGCAGAGAGGGGGTGAGTATAATGTAAAACATGACGTCGTTGCCGGAGTCCGTCCATCCAGTTTACCTCAGAACCAGGAGCACTTGAGGATAAAGAGCCTTCTATAGTGTACGGGACTGCTGAAACCTGCAGTTAACCCAAAGATACCAGCTATGGAGATCAACCTTCATGGACTCTTTCCTGTGCAGGTACGCTGGGGCAGCTACAAAGCCAGAGTTAGGGAATAGTTTAGAGAAAGCCTATTACCAGTGTTTGTCTGCCAGGCTGAATTATTTAGGTAAAGTTCTTGAAACCTTGTCTTTGCCTGGTCCAAGGGGTATAATGCAGATAACTGACATGTGTACATGTAACGTATCGGCTCTTGCAGGAGGGGTTGTTGTCGGCACTCTCTCCATGAGCTGGTCCCACTCCCACAGCAATGGAAGCAGATCAGGACTGCAGAGGTCCCCAGCCTGTACACAGGTACGGAAGAGGAAGAGTTAAAGCGGAGGTCCGCCAAAAAAAAAAATATTAAAAGCCAGCAGCTACAAATACTGCAGCTGCTGACTTTTAATATATGGACACTTAACTGCCCAGGGAGCCCGTGATGTCGGCAGTCGAAACTGATCTGTCTGATCTCTCGGCTGCTGCCGCTGCCATCCTCGGTAGGGGAATCAGGAAGTGAAGCCGTGCTGGTTCCCTACTGAGCAAGTCGAACTGCGCGTCCTCACTGCTCCCTGCTGTCTTCTGGGACCTGTGTATCTCCCAGAAGACAGAGGGGGAGGACAGAGTAGGCGCCAAAAGTGGCGTAGGTCACCCCAATCACTGCAGTGATCTATGCCGGGAAGTGGGAGCAAATACTTGTATTAGACAGGTATCTGCTCCATCCTCCCCCCTGAAAGGTGCCAAATGTGACACCGGGGGGGGAAGATTCCAAAAAGTGGAAGTTCCATTTTTGGGTGGAACTCCACTTTAAGTGAAGTGCAGGGTGGGACCCCATTCCGTTACTGGGAGTAAGGTAGTGAAGATATGGGTGGAGGGGGCATCGGCTCTGTGTGTCCCTCCTAAATTCAACGGTCATCGTGATAGTGTTTATTACAATCGGGAAGAGTTAAATGGAATTCAATTGTCTGTTCAAGTAAAGATAACCCATGTGCAAGGCAGTTTTTTTAGGTGCCTAAAGCCCAGAAAAACCCATCCCAAGGTAGGCCTCTTATGTGACCCTTACATGGCGCCAAACGAGTAGGGAAACATGAAGGACCTGCTACACCTCCCCCCCACAAGTATTTACCTGGCAGCTTTAACTGGAAATGCAGATCTCCCTTGCAAGGTGTGCTGGATGGAGAAATAGGGTGATCTCACAGAGAAATATTGGCAATATTTTCTGGAGTTAATCCCATTAGTATCTCTTTCACCCTCTCAAAAATTATCACAACTGTACCTGCTGCACAGAACCTACAATACACCTCATAAATTGTTTAAGTTTGGTAGACATTCAGGTGACCATTGTCCCAGGCGTGGAGGCTCTCTAGGCTCCCTCATCTAAATATTGTGTCAGTGTCCAAAATTACAAAGGTATTGGGAAGCGATTCTCCATACTTTGAATACCGTTTTTATGCTATCCTATACATTAGACCCACTGTTTTGCTTATTAGGCTATATGGATGAAGAGCTTGTTACCCCTACCATGCAGATCCCGGTGCTTCGTTGCCTTTTCCAAGCTAAGAAACTTAGTTCAGAGATGGCTAGTGCCCCTTCCGCCTTCCCATTACAACTGGTTACAAGCAGTAAATCATACCTTACTAAAAGAAAAATATATGTATAGCAAACGAATGTTCAAAAAAAATTTGATAAGCTTTTAGAACATTATTGGGTACCCCAGGACTGGCACCCCAAACAATGGCAATGAACAGATTACTTGGGTAGTCTAGGAAGTTCCTACATTGTTCCACTACTGTACCATCGACTGAAGACTGGGGTCACTCTGATTTGATATTAGGCTTGCTGTCCTCGGAATGATGTTCCTCATGTTGTTAAACTCATTAACTCATTATAGTGAATGGTACGCTGCCACCTGGACAGCATGTGCAGATTCGCTAAGGAGTTGCCTAGACAAATGACTAGACTTCAGCCAAGAGGGTTGCATATAAGTTTCTTTACTGCATATTGTAAAATATGATATCACTGTTCCATATATTGTCTTGATCTTATTGCAATTGTATAGTGTCACAAGAGAGCTTATACGGCACACGGTTTGTTTACACTTTAATATTGCTGATAGTTATGTTGGGTTCTAGGTCTCTACTGTCTGGAGATCTTGGAGTTGGTTGCAAGGGTGAGTCGATGAGTTTGGGGTTTGTCCTGCTGCTTGCATGCAGCACGCTTAGATTTTTGTATGTCTCTTGTTTTTTTGTAATGGAAATAAAAGTGTCCAATCAAAGAGAAAAAAAATCTGGCAGCAAGATGTCTTAAAAATAAAACATATAATGTTTTGTATGTATACATATTTATACAGTAATGAGCGTCATTCCTCTTGTCATAACTCATCTAATTATTATATCTGTTAATGCTTTTGTTAATCAAATAAACCTATTTGACAAGGAAAAATAAAACATATATACAATTTAATAAATCCATCCAATAAAAGGAATCAATACCTGTAATTATTGGCAAGTTTCAGCCTCTTACATAGGCCTTAGTCATAATAAGAGATAAAAGAAGAAGAATATAAAATAAGAATTAAATTGATTTGATTAAAAAAAATACATATTTGAACATTTTTTTTTTCCAGAATATACAGTAGTGTCACTTTAACATTCAAAAGTATTATACCATACAAATGCTTTTGTCCAAGGTTTATATTAAAATTCTGTATTAAGAAATGATTAGTGAAAAATGCATTTGCAGGTTTAACCATTCATTTTTGAGTATTAATGCTTCATGGTCCTTGTAACCAAGGGTGAGGTTTGGGGTGCATTATGTCCCTATATATTTTGTGGTTTCTTGTCTCAGAAAGTTGGGAGGTGTGTGATGCAGTTTCCTGCATATATCTTGTACCCAAAGGCATTTAATAACAGTTCCCTCATTTATAAATCCCCTGAGTGTTCGAGGTGAATACCCTACAAATGCCGGCCATTGTGGAAAAATCTTGGCAGGTGAGTGTGCCCAGATTCACCTGCTTGTTTTATTATGCCCCATTAGTTGTAGTTGTTTTAAATGTATTCTTTAACTGTGGATCCGTTTCAGAGGTCTGTGACCCTACAGTAGGAGGCAGTCTCTGCATTCCCCATTACAAATAAACACAAGTTTGGATTTCACACAATTCATTAAAATTTTCCTGGCTTTGGTTCCGCGACTGAAGTTCAGTTGCGAATTTAATATTCAGCAAACAAATAATTATATGCTGCATACGAAAGAGCCCATGGGAAGAGGAGAATGTGAAAGACCAAAACAACGCAGGTCCAACCTGGGCAAAGCCAGTCTTTACAAACCAGATATCGCTGTCAAAGTTCAACAACTGCTTATTCTCAGAGAAATTCAACAAAGCTCTGAACAAGGGAGCCCCATGATTGCAGTGGGAATGGAGTGTGACATAAACAGTTATGAGACAGGGAGACTTGGACCATCTCTGATCATCAGCAAGGCTTGCTTAAAGAGGAACTGCAGTTATGCAGTCACATCATTTGTAATACAAACATATTTGCCATTCTGAAGCCTCCCTCCAACCACTTTGCATATTATTTTATATATACTGTGATTCTGTACTTGCCAAATATGCCGCAGAAATCTCCCTCCACTAAGTCTGGCAGCAATCAATTTAACTGTGGGCAGCTGAAGCTGCTGCCTGTTCACTTCCTGGATTTGCACAGACACACAGAGGCACACCTCCAGCTCTGCAGCTCTCATTGATCATGTCTGAAATTCAGAGCTGCTCTGTGTCCTGTGCACACTTCCTGTGTAATCCCAAGGAGTCCTCCCAGTTTTTCTCTTGCACTGCAGAACAATTAACCCCTTGCTGTGGAGATTAGGAGAATGGGAAGGTTTGGTAATGTGGTGTTATGCCACAAGAGAAAATTAAGAGCTAAGCACATTTCTGGCAGATCAACAGGTGTTTTTCTGCCCTTTAAGGCAGGGGCGGACTGATAACTAATGGGGCCCCCGGGCAATAGGAGATTATGGGGCCCCCAGGCAATCAGAGATTATGGGGCCACACAGTATAAACACACACAGTATACAATTACACAGTATACACATACATGTACACACAGTATACACAGACAGATGTAAAAAAAACCCACAGATTTATACATACTGTCCCTGGTTTTACTGAGGCTGGCAACCCTGATGGGGCCCCCTAGTGGCCCAGGGCCCTCGGGCAGTGCCCGAGTCGCTCAATGGCCAGTCCGCCCCTGCTTTAAGGGGTTTCAGAGGCGGGGCGGGGTTTATGATCATGTGACCGCTGTGATTGTCTGTAACGGCGGTCACATGATCAAAAAGCTCCCGATCACAAGAAGCGATCGGGAGATTTCCATTAGCCACCGGTAACTGTGCCAGGAGCGTGCAGGGCAGACACTCTTGGCACAATCGTGTCTGCAAATTGGTACGGAAATATGTGGCCGCTCGGCTCACCCGCTGAGAGTGTGTGCCATCAACAACTAGGGGTTTAAGCATAACTTTGGTCAAATGGCTAAATCATATATTCACTTCCGCATTGTATTTTAATTACTTATAGTCTACTTCTATTAACCTGAATGATGTTGAAGTTTGTAAACTTATTCTCACACATTTACTGCCTTGAATTCTGTGACACGTATTTACTATGCCCTGTAAGTACGCACTGCTGTGTCACATATTTCACAGAGAACGCCTTCTGAACTTCAGAGGTGCTGAGAGGTGGAGCTTCAGGTGGTGAAGTCAGTCCAGGAATCACTGCTTACAGGGAGCAAGAAACCATGGGATATGTAGTCCTTAGATATCCATAGTAAACATTATAGGAGAAAATGCAAAGCATGCCGTTAAATTAGTTAGTTTTGGAAAGAGATGGTCAGCAGGCAAGCAGCAAGCACAACATGAAAGGAAATTTTTAAAGTTAGACAGGCCATAGACGGTGCAAAATTCTGCAACCCATGGTTGCAGGAAAGAAATTAGCATGATTCTCCCATCAGCACAGACAGAGCTGACAGGGAAATCCCTCCTGCCGAGCAATTGTCTGCTCCCAGTGGGGGGCGGGGGAAGCCATCTCCGCCAGGAGAAGACAATGATTATAGCTATCGGCTAGCAATAACCACAACTGAATCTGCCAGGCTGGCACATTCAGCCTGCCCACACACAGTTCGAATCTCAGCCGGTTCTATGGCCGGCCTAAGCTTATATTGTATTTTCAACAATAACTATTGTTTGTATTGCTATTGCCTTTACTTTTTGGCATTGCCTGCAGATTGACTAAACAGTATGTTCCATTGTTTTTGTATGGTCATTTGTATAGTTATGATGTTTAACAGATGAGACTTTATACTCCTTTTCATATTTATTTCTATATATTTGGTTATTTTAAAAACCCATGTTTACAGGACTCAATAGCTCAAGCTCATTCACTTTGGATAGATGAGTCTGAAGTTTAAGTGAGAACCAGTCTGCCTGAAAGGAGTTTATTGCTACTAAAATAGAACCTACCTCAAACCATTGTAATTTATCTAATAACTGCAAGTGGTTAATAAGCATGTGGGATTTTTCACAATTATCTTAATTTAAAGAAAGAGCAAATATTCTTTCACCACTTCAGCTCTTACATCAGTACACCCCTATAAATCCAAGTATTTTTTGCATTTCTGCTATGGGCCCTATTACTTGACAAAAATGTTGCCTTTACTTAAAGTGAAATTCTAGGCTAGATCTAACTAAGCTCCCACTCCTTATTCTAACTACCCAGTGGAAGGAAAATGCTTATACTTACCTATTCTCAGAGCACTCTGTCCGGTCAAATGAGCTCGCCAGCAGCCGGCTTCAAGGAAAAGCAGAGAGTGCTGATGATGGATGGAATGACTGGGAAGAGATGTCACCCATAGGCTTAATACGGGGCATTAGTTGTTGGGTGTTCCTCCTTTCACCTGGGAGCCGATCACGTGACTGGCCCAGAGTGCCCTCAGAATAGATAAATATAAGCATCTTCCTTTTACACGGTAACTAGAATAGGAGTTAGGACGGTGGAAGCTGTTTTAAGCTTAGTTAGCTCTAGCCTGAAATTCCACTTTAAGATACCAAAGTAATATACTGCATACAATACAATACATATTTTTATTTATTTTATTACAGGTACTTGTATAGCGCTTTACATACAGTGGAGACGGAAAGTATTCAGACCCCCTTAAATTTTTCACTCTTTGTTATATTGTAGCCATTTGCTAAAATCATTTAAGTTAATTTTTTTTTCTCATTAATGTACACACAGCACCCCATATTTACAGAAAAACACAGAATTGTTGACATTTTTGCAGATTTATTAAAAAAAGAAAAACTGAAATATTACATGGTCCTAAGTATTCAGACCCTTTGCTCAGTATTTAGTAGAAGCACCCTTTTGATCTAATACAGCCAGGAGTCTTTTTGGGAAAGATGCAACAAGTTTTTCACACCTGGAAGGTTTTCGTCCAGGATATCCCTGTACTTGGCCGCATTCATCTTTCCCTCGAATGCAACCAGTCGTCCTGTCCCTGCAGCTGAAAAACACCCCCACAGCATGATGCTGCCACCACCATGCTTCACTGTTGGGACTGTATTGGACAGGTGATGAGCAGTGCCTGGTTTACTCCACACATACCGCTTAGAATTAAGGCCAAAAAGTTCCATCTTGGTCTCATCAGACCAGAGAATCTTATTTCTCACCATCTTGGAGTCCTTCAGGTGTTTTTTTAGCAAACTCCATGCGGGCTTTCATGTGTCTTGCACTGAGGAGAGGCTGCAGTGATGGTTGACTTTCTACAACTTTCTCCCATCTCCCGACTGCATCTCTGGAGCTCAGCCACAGTGATCTTTGGGTTCTTCTTTACCTCTCATCAAGGCTCTTCTCCCCCGATAGCTTAGTTTGGCCGGTCGGCCAGCTCTAGGAAGGGTTCTGGTCATGCCAAACATCTTCCATTTAGGGATTATGAAGGCCACTGTGCTCTTAGGAACGCTAAGTGCAGCAGAATTTTTTTCGTAACCTTGGCCAGACCTGTGCCTTGCCACAATTCTGTCTGAGCTCTTCAGGCAGTTCCTTTGACCGCATGATTCTCATTTGCTCTGACATGCACTGTGAGCTGTAAGGTCTTATATAGACAGGTGTGTGGCTTTCCTAATCAAGTCCAATCAGTATAATCAAACACAGCTGGACTCAAATGAAGGCGTAGAACCATCTCAAGGACGATCAGAAGAAATGGACAGCACCTGAGTTAAATATATGAGTGTCACAGCAAAGGGTCTGAATACTTAGGACCATGTGATATTTCAGTTTTTCTTTTTTAAGAAATCCGCAAAAATGTCAACAATTCTGTGTTTTTCTGTCAATATGGGGTGCTGTGTGTACATTAATGAGGGAAAAAAATGAACTTAAAGCGGATCAACACACATTTTTTAAACAGCATCTCGGTGGCTTCTAAAGGCAACACCAAGTGCCATATGGAGCTTTTTTTTTTTTTTCTCCCTACCTTACGTTATCTGTCTTTCCCTTTGTTCTGTCCCTGTGGCTGTGGGCGTGCACTTTGCGGGTATTTGCGTCATATCCTTTCTTCGGCGCACTGTCTCCTGGGATCTCATTGTCATTCATCCCAGGAGACATTGCGGAGAGCCGCCGTGAAATCTCGTGAGATTTAAACAGGACTGACGTCCTGACGTTTACTGCGCATGCGAGAGATCGGGGCTAGATCGAGCGGTGCATGCTGGTCGATCAGCAGCACCGTATCCCGGAAGAGGATGCCTGTGGGCTTCACATGCCCACAGGCAAGATGAAAACCGACAACAGGAACTTTTAGAAGTTATTTTTACTACAGGAAACTGAGAGCAGTACGCTGCAGAAACGAGACAGGTAAGTTCAAGATTAAAATAGATTAAACATTGTCAGTCTTAGAAAAAAAAAATTATGTGGAGACAGTGAAACACCGCTTTAAATGATTTTAGCAAATGGCTGCAATATAACAAAGAGTGAAAAATTTAAGGGAGTGTCAATACTTTCCGTCCCCACTGTATACAGTATATTGTACATTCACATCAGTCTCTGCCCTCAAGAAGCTTACAATCTAAAGTCCCTAACTCACATTCATACATACACATACTAGGGTCAATTTAGACAGGAGCCAATTAACCTACCAGCAGGTCTTTGTAGTTTGGGAGGAAACTAAAGTACCTGGAGGAAACCCACGCAGGTACAGGGAGAACATGCAAACTACAGGCAGGTATATATGTATATATATATATATATATATATATAAAATAAAACCACCTTTTGCAGCAATACTCTTAAATCCAGAGATTCCACCCCCAGTTCTTTGTTCTGCCAATAGATGCCCTTGTTCTGATGGCCAGCATCATTCAACCCATTTCCTCTGAGTGCAGGTCTTCCAGGACCTGTCCTAGCCTGTGACTGGACAGTGAAAGGAGAAACAGCACAGTAAGGAGCTAATCTCTCTGTTATTTTGCCCTCCCCTCTTATCAGCATGCTTCTTGTCAACACATAAACTTATTGGCTCCTCGTACTGCTTCTTCCTCTCACACTCCAGCTCTGCTGTACCGTGACTGCAAGTCAGATACTTAAGCTGCTTGGAAAAAACAAAAAAAACACAATATATATATATATATATATATATATATATATATATATATATATATACATACATATTTTATAATGTAATACAAAATATTTTAAACTTAGCGCTGTTCTTAAGTATCAAATAAACTGTAATTAAAGTGCTAGTGCAATAATACAGTTCATAATAGTGCAATCATGAATGAAAGTCCACCCATTCAAAAAAGTGTCAAACGTGTTCAATTCCTGTTTGTAAGGATTCCAGTGGCACTCTCTGCTCCCCTCCTGGGTCCCCACTCACTAGCAATATGCTTTAAAAACATAAGGTCTTTGTCCTATATCAATGGCTTGGATATCTCTTTCCTGCTCCTCCGATAGTCAGGTTTCCATTATCATGGTATAGGTGTATGATATACCAAATGAAGAGAGAGATGTATAGCGTAATATTGCTAGGGTTTAATCTAAAATCAAAAACATATGCACTTACATCAAAGAAAGGACATATAAGTAAAAATCTGCGCCTTGGCATGCTTTCAGCCGTCACTAGGTCTTGTGTATCTCGCCCCTGCTTGACGCGTTTCGCCCCTCCCACTGGGCATCTTCAGAAGCACAGAGTGGCATTGGAATCCTTACAAGCAGGAATTGAACACATTTGACACTTTTTTGAATATATTGACTTTCACTCATGATTGCACTATTATGAACTTTATTACTGCACTAGCACTTTAAAGCGGAGTTCCACCCAAAAATGGAACTTACGCTTCTCCGGTTCCTCCCCCCCTCCGGTGTCACATTTGGCCCCTTTCAGGGGGGAGGGGGGAGCAGATACCTGTCTAATACAGGTATTTTGCTCCACTTCCGGGCATAGATATCCGAGCCACCCGCAGGTATCTACGGCAATTCCCGACCCCCTCCCCCATTGTATTCTGGGAGACACACGGGTCCCAGAAAACAGCAGGGACCATTGGGATAGCGCAGCGCTAGTCGCGCATGCGTAGAAGTGATTACCTTACTGAGAATGGCGGCGGCAGCACCTGACAGCCGAGGGATAGATTGGCTTCGGGTGCCGACATTGCGGGTGCCCTGGACAGGTAAGTGTCCATATTTTAAAAGTCAGCAGCTGCAGTATTTGTAGCTGCTGACTTAAAAAAAAAAAAACGGCGGAACTCCGCTTTAATTACAGTTTATTTGATACTTAAGAGCAGCGCTAAGTTTAAAATATTTTGTATTATTTTCTTGAGGTTTTTTACCTTACATGAGAGCAGCAGCTTCTTATATATCTAATATATTTAATTAATTTAATTTTACGTTACCATAGTGCGGGTATTTACACATTTTTTTCATATTTAATAATGTATTATTGATTACGGAGCTGCAACATTTTATGTCTTTTTAAACCTGCCTAGAGTTCAGCTTTAAATATTCAGCAAACTAGAAGGTAAAAGTGCCTGTGTTAACTACAGAGAGGAACATTAAAAGACACGTACGCATTCATTCTTAAAGGTGTTTTATTTTTACTGCGCTCTAGTCAGCTACTATCACATTTAAATCTCTAAGATGAAAGTCAGGAAGAAAAAAAAACAAAAAACCTCCATAATCATGGGGCGGCATAGAAAATGAGATAAATATAGTGTCTTTAACAGCCTATGCTGAGTCTCTGCTTTGTTATAAACAAACTTTGAAACTGTGCACACAGTAGGCACCTTGCTTTCATGTAGCCTGTATGTGCCGCGTTGGTAAAAACATACAATTATCTAAAATAACAGCACAAGGGAGGGAACATCTGGACTTAGGTTGCTGCCCGCCGCTAGAACAGAGACCTTTCTTTGATCTCTCTCTGGAGCTGTCCTGAAAATCAATTAGTTAATAGAACCTTTACCCACTAATGTTCCCATCAGCTTATTACTTTGGACAGAACTCTTCGCTTATCAGATACACTTCCCACCCCCCATTAGCCAAGCTGGATTTTTTTCCCTTCAAGTAGCATTTATTAAATGAGTATTCTTGGTTATATAACCTTTGCTTTATAAGCGTTGATTAAAGTGAAACTTTTGGTAACATTAAAAGTCTGCAGGGAGAAAACATTTGTGACGTATCACAATTTATAGCAACTGTATTAATTTTTAAACAAATTCTACATTTTATCATTAAAAGTCAGTTCCTATGCCCCAATCTAGTGACTGTGCCTAGGCTGAGATGATGTTGTCACTCTGCTGCAGGCAGGAGGAAGCATTTCCTCAATCTTCTTTACAACAGTGATCGGACTGCAACATTGTAACTTTGTAGCAAGGTGAGTGGCTGCCAGCGAGACTTATCTGTGTCAGACATTTGTGAACACAACCCAAGTGAATGGTTGATTTGATGTGTGGCACTCACTGTTAGTAACTCTGGAGGGAGTTCAGACTAGTCCATATCAAAGAGATTGCCCTTAGGCTGCATTCACACCCGGGCATCTTGAATCATAGACAGATTTGCCACAATCCTGCCCGTGATTTCAAAACGCCCAGGTGTGAATGACAAATCGCATGACACACAATTCAGATGCCATTCATTTGATTGGCACCTAAAAATGCGCTGTGGCTCTGCCATGATTGCCACACGATAAATCACGCTGCCATCTTGGGAAAAACAGATCGCATGAAGCTTGTCACCCAAAAAAAGTTATTTTGTAGGACAAAAAAAAACCCACACTGCGTTTTTAGGTGCGATTCAAATGAATGGCATCTGAAATGTGCGTTGTGTGATTTGTCATTCATACATGGGTGTTTTGAAATCTCGGGCAGAATTGCAGCAAATCTGACCACGATTCAAAACGCCCATGTATGAATGCAGCCTTAGAGATCCATGCAGCCAGTTTTGCTGATGTTAATAAGTGAATGTCCAAATAGAGTATTCCAATAAAACAAAAACCAGCAGTGTACAGGGTTGGCTTTAAGAGCCGCCAGAGGGCGCGCGGGCATGGGACCCGCTGCGCGTGGCTGTCGGGCGCAATCGTGTGCACGAGAGCCAGCACAGGGATTTGTGTGTAAACACACAAATCCCTGTTCTAACAGGTGAGAGGAGACATATCGTTTGTTCCTACTAAGTAGGAACAACAATATGTCTCCTCTCCTAGTCAGTCCTATCCCCATACAGTTAGAACAAGCTGAGGGAACACACATTTAACCTCTTGATCGCCCCCTACTGTTAACCCCTTACCTGCCAGTGACATTTATACAGTAACCAGTGCATATTTATAGCACTGATCGCTGTATAAATGTCAATGGTCCCAAAAATGTGTCAAAAGTGTCCGATCTGTACATCGCAATGTCGCAGTACCACTAAAAATCGCAAATCACCGACATTACTAGTAAAAAAAAAAAATTATAAAAATGCTATAAATCTTTCCCATAGTTTGTAGATGCTATAACTTTTGTGCAAACCAATCAATATACGCTTATCTGGGTTTTATTTTTACCTAAAACACGTAGAAGAATGCATATCGGCCTAAACTGATGAAGAAATCTGTTATTTTTTTAAAATTGGAGATATTTATTATAGCAAAAAGTAAAAAATATTGTTTTGTTTTTTTTCAAAATTGTCGCTCTTTTTTTGTTTATAGCGGCGCAAAAACTAAAAACCACAGAGGTTATCAAATACCACCAAAAGAAAGCTCTATTGTGGGAAAAAAAGGACGCAAATTTCGTTTGGGTACAGCGTCGCATGACCACGCAACTGTCAGTTAAAGCGACGTAGTGCGTTCCTGGTCAGGAAGGGGGTAAAATCTTCCAGGGCTGAAGTGGTTAAAATAACAAAAATGTCATGCTTACCTTCCCTGTGGAGTGGTTTTGCACAGAGCAGCCCAGATCCTCCTCTTATCGGGTCCCTGCCTGGAGCTCCTGGCCCTTCACTCCTGTTGAGTGTCTCCAGAGCAAGCTGCTTGCTCTGGGGGCACCCGACCCGAGGCGCAGCTCCATGTATCCATTCAGACACAGAGCTGCGGTTCAGCCCTGTGGCCACTCTCTTCTCATTGGCTAACAGAGTTTGAGTGGCAGCAGCGGGAGGCAATGTCACTGCTGCTGTGTCTCAGCCAATCAGGAGGGAGAGTTTCGGACGACCAAGGCATTCGTGGTCATCGCTATATAGAGAGAGGGCTCGCTCAGGGAAGTATTAGGGTGGCTGAGGGGGGCTGCTGCACACAGAAGGCTTTGTATCTTAATGCATAGAATGCATTAAGATAAAAACACCTTCTGCCTTTACAATTACTTTAGGAGTTACTCGCCACCAGTTGCCCCACCCAATACCTACCATGCCCTGCCCCTAATTTCACCCCCAAACACTCCCTCGTAAATGATCCTATGAAATTAAACTGTTAAATGTTTTATGCAGAATTAAGTTTCAAAAATAAATATTAACAACAGCAACTTTAACAATATTAACATATAAAGCATATTTCATTGATGTGCCTGTGATAAATAAAATAAAGATAAAATATGATTGGCTACTATAGGCACTGTGCACATCATTGCTGCCTTGTTAAGTATATATTTACTGGCATTACCCGTATTGTAAATATGACAGGCAGAGGCCACTATAGAAGATAAATTAAAAAATAAATTAAAAAAGGCTGGTGGTGCCCAGCATATTTTATATAACAGGCTGGAATTGCCCAGTTTATTATGTAACAAAGGCTTGCATTGCCACATATAATACGTACGAAAGGCTGGCAGTGCCCAGAAAATTATAAATGAAAGGCTGGCAGTGCCCAGTACTGTGCCCCGCTATCAGTAGAATGCCCCCTCCCCCAAGGCACTGTTGTGATCAGATTGGGTATCTGCTCATGTGATGGGTAACATCATTTGATCACCTCCGGCTCCCCTATCACCATGCACACCACCCCCAGCCTCACGTTCTCTGCTGTCCCTCCTCCCCTCAGTCCGGTCCAAGGCGGAGAGAGGATCAGGCTGTGACATGCGTCTTCCCCAGCCAAGCTCCACACTCGCCCTCAGCTTATTTCCACTCACCTAATGTGAGCAGGCGAGTGGAAATTTTCAGGGATGCCCAATGGTGATCAAATATCACAAAAAGAAAGCTCTATTTGTAGGAAAAAATATAAAAATATTATTTGGGTACAGCGCTCTATAACCGCGCTATTGTCATTTAAATTTGCCTTGGTCATGAACGGGGGTAAAAATTTCAGAGCTAAAGTGGTTAAGGTACTTACTGTACTGGGGATATCTGCTTGCAAGTAAAATATTTACAAGCAGATCTACCTATGTATGTTCTCTTGTTACAAAGATCTTTGGAGGTCATTTCATGCATGTACCATCTAATATCTGCAGGTTACTATAGACATGAGATGATTTCTCTTAGATTGTAAGCTCTAAGGAGCAGGGCCCTCTGATTCCTACTGTATTAAAGTGTATTGTATTTGTACTGTCTACCCTCAAGTTGTAAAGCGCTACGTAAACTGTTGGCGCTATATAAATCCTGCATAATAATAATAATAATAATTTCACCTTTCCGAATTGGATTGCAAACTAGTTTTTATGGCAGCAGCATTTAAAAAGGCTGACCCTGTTTTTGGCGAAAGGATTGAGAAATGAGCTCCATGTTATCTATTTTCCTAATCCCCTCATTGAAACCTTTGATTCAGTCTATTTATATAAATAATAATAAAAGCAGTCTGTTTATACTGCAGCTCCAGAGTGAGGTTGCCTCCTAGAGAGCAATAGAGCAAAATATGGAGGCGCGGGGGACCTAAGCAGCTACAGCCAACAAGAATATTTTATTTTATAAAAATATCAGTTAACATTGATGTTTTTAGTACAGATATGCAGTTATAATTAAAAGCAACTATGTAAATATGAAACTGAATATCTCTAACTTATTGAGTGACAGTGTCCCTTTAAACTGTGTTTGAGCCCCCCGTGGTTAATGATTTCCGTCTTCTTTCTCAGGATTTGCAGGGAAAAAGTTTTGAAAGAGGTTTGATTTCCCATTATGCTCCTATTGAGGTTACAAGCTACTTGAACCTACTAATTAAATCAACATCTTGTTCAAATCACGTTTGTACACTCCAAACCATTTAATGCAAGAATTTACTGCGAAAATATACCTGGGGTGAAAAAGTCACACTAATTTTCGATAGCATAGCGTTTCTACCCTGTAACTCAAAACATGGGGGGTTGGAAGTGGTTTAATGTTTTCTTCTTGCTTGTCAGAATGACATGGATCATTTGTGGCAGTGGAGGGTAAAGGGGACGACAGAGAGCTGGTAGAACTTGTGCTGTATAGTGTTATGTGCTTAGCTCCATGGCAAAGATGTCAACCATGTGGAATTTACAGTGACGCTGAGCTTAAACAAGCCAGGTACCACATGGGAACTCATGATCACGCGATACGAAAACTAATACAGCTATCTCAACAAACACCCTGGGCACTTGCTAAAAATACAACAGACTTTAGTCATCACCACCACCTGGCCAGTCCATAAACCAACTTTCAGATTGATCGGGGCCCTCCCATAGACATAAGTTTATAGTCCCAATGACTAATGTCATCTCTAGGTTCATGACTAATTCTCTTCCATTATCATCTACTAGGAAAGGAGAGTTTCAAGAAAAGCAAAAATGAAAGGTGGTGAAAAGAAGTAGTAGAGCTCGTAGCCCAGGATCAGAGATGAAATTAATCACATTCCCTCCATTGCAGGGGTTGACCATCAACGAATAGATAAGATACACGCTTACTAGAAGACCAGGACCCCCTTGACAGGAAGGTTAAACACGCTTAGGAGATTCATCTTATTAGACATACTCCAGCACAGATCATAGAAAAAACTGAGGTAGTATTTCTGGGTGTAATCCACAATAGAAGCCACGAACTCCCAAATGCGTGATGTAAATAAATAAAACACTATATAGTGTAAAACCTTAAAAACTAGTATTTATTTAAAAAAGAATACTCACATGGTTAGATGACAACTGTGCATATAACAATAAACATCAAGGCATGAAAATGGCGTCCGCCTTCATTTCTGGGAGAGCGATGATGTAGACAAGTAGCCCCGCCCTACGCATTTCGTCACCATAGGACTTCTTCCGGGGCACGAGCACTATGTCTTGTCATCACTTATATATCCAATAACAGCATTCATGCTTCACTTTCAATGCCAGCGTCATGTGGCTCAGTGTAAACAACTAAGCCTCACTTTCACTTTATAATCTTCATAGGCCACGATAGTAACCAGGCCTCACTTCCATAACGGAAGTCTCGATGCAACAGAGCATGCGAGCCAAGCCTCTAACTAAGCCTACATCCGCCTTACACTTCCTTTCAAGGAAAGCGCCTTAAAAAAAAGAGAACTAATGCAGCCACCACATCTGATGATTGGTAATACTAATATAAATGTAATTTTTGGTTTTGAGTTTAATACCGCGTTGACCCATTAGAGCACTATTGCTGGATCAGAGAGTAAAAGTCTGTGGGGGACAGCATCAGCGAGAGCTGCAATGGTATCCTTACATGGAGTCTGGGAAAGCTGGAACCCCTGTCAGATGGGAAGGAGTTGCTGTCTTTGTCCCATTAGGGAGATTTCCCTTCACTTTACCCACTCTGGTTGTTCTGGTGACCACTGTAACTAGAAGGAGAATAGAGGAGAAATTTTCCCATAGGGACATTTGGTCCAGTGACCATTGTCTCCTCATTTTGGAGTGGTTTTCATCTAATTTCCTGTTGTGCCCCATTGGATCATTGCAGGGAACAGTTGTTGGACAGGTAACAAAATTTTGCCTGATCACTATTCTGACAAATGAACCTTGGCCGCCAGTGCCTAAGGGTTTCCAACAGATTTTTAGATCATCAGCCATCACCCTTTCTAGTTAAAATTTCCAGGCTCATCATCAGGCTCTCATCTAATGTCTACGAAGACCTTACATTTTTTTTTTTATTGTTGAATAGAGTTGGGAAACTCTATCAAGGTATTACTACTGTCTTTGACCCCATTTTTTAGCATGTTATTTTTACAGACATAAGTGCAACAACCATTCCCATATATCATACGGATATTGGTTTTTCTGCCATTAGCTGATAATTATTATGTTTGATTCTTGTTTATCGTAATGTTCGTCCATATGGAACTATATGTTTATGTTGTCATTTCCTGTCTTTGTGTTTCTGTTTCCAGCACCAACCTGACTGGTAAGAGCCATATCTGAAGCAGGTTTACAACACTATTGTAGAGATATTCCCTTACTTTATGTTGCTGTGACACCAGAACAAGAAATAAAGTTGTTGTCACCAGGAGAGGAAGGAGCACATAGCAATAAAAACATTTTCAGAAGTTCCAACCCTTCCTCGCTCCATTAGAAATGTGTTTTTTGTTTTTGTCTGTGTATTCATTTTAGAGCTTTCCCACCAGTTTCCCATTTATCCTGGCAAAATGTGAGAGGAAATCTCCCCAACAGGAACTCAGATGGGAATAAAAACTTTACAGAGGCTCCAACCTTTCCCTGATGCATCTCACTTCAATACCGGGCACTTTCCCCCCCTTCCTGTCAGGCCAATTTTCAGCTTTTAGCGCTGTCACACTTCGAATGACAATTGCGTGGTCTAGCAACACTGTACCCAAACAACATTTTTATCATTTTTTTCCCACAAATTGAACTTTCTTTTGGTGGTATTTAATCACCACTGGGTTTTTAAAACGAAAATGACCAAACATTTTGAGAAAAAACATTTTTTTTCTTTGTTTCTGTTATAAAATTTTGCAAATAAATAATCTCTATTTTATTTTTTGTTAAATTATATTTTCTTTCCTTTTTTATGATTTTTTTTAACACACTTTGACCAGAGCAATATAATGTTACCATAGTGAGGAATTGATCAGAATTTGTATTTTTTTTTAACCATTATGTTTGCATATAGGAATTCATTTCATTGCTCTATGAAAGCATTTTACTGAATAAAATTGATTCATTTAGTTTGTTTTGTTGTGATTAGCTGTGATTGGCCACAGCTGATCACATGGCACAGATGGGCCATGATTGTGACCTGCTGTGATTGGTTACAGCAGTCACATGGTGCCGGCAGTGGCCAGTAACAGATTGCACCGCTGCACAGCGGCGTGATCTGGGAGGATGTCATATGATGTCCATGATGTCCACCTGGATCGAGGAGAGGCCGGTGCCAACGTCAACCTACAATAGGCTGGGTGGGAACCGGTTAACAAAAATACAAAACTTGAAATTCGAGTTCGGCCTTAAGTATCGGAGGACTGGACTAAGGGGCATTAGCCCCCTGGGCCAATACTAACAAGATATGTTGTACTGGTGGCCCTGATGGGAGGTACTTCACCATTCTGACATTGATCAGAGCAGGACCAAGCCAGTGATGCATGCTGGACATTACCTACTCCCCATTGAAACCTGCAACCACACATCTGGCTGAGGGAATTCTTCCAGCAACAACATCCTTTGCATTTCTCAGATGTCATGAGACCGAGTGCAGAGAGTTGCAATGGAAGCTGATGCTGGAAGATGTGAAAAGGTTAGTCCCATCAAACATGTTCTAACGCAGCGCCATGACACACTTTCTGCTTTCTGTCCCTTCCATGAAAGGGCCATTTGGATGTGCCCCTTCCTCTTCAAGAATTTTTATTAGTAGTTATTGTAAAATTATAATTATGCCTGGTCACTTGTGCTTAGCTGCAGTACAAGTGCAAATACAATTTCTCAAGTTTCCCAATGGTTTGGAATATTCCACCTCCATCTCCAAAAAAAAAAAAAAAAAAAAACTTCTGTGGTCTAAGTCTGCATTCCCCAAAACACATATAGAATTTAACATTTTATTCCTTGTTTCCTTTATAATAGAATAAAATCCCAGCTGTGATTTTTAAAGACACCTTTTAAGAAGTGTTCATGGTTAATAAATCTTACACATTTTAATCCTTTGAGTCATTAACTACTAATTAGTCCTTCTGCAGAACATAATGTCTGAAAGGGCCCTGAGTGGAAAGGAGCACAACCTATGAGCATAAGCATCTGAAATGAACACTATTCTGTTTCCTTCATGTGCACATAATCCTGTGGAACGGGGCCAAGGCGCGGTCCTGACCTGCGTTTTCCTCCAATTTACAATGAACTGATGACCTCATCCATTTATATACTAAGTGAGCTTATGAATAAGGTTAGAAATTTTAACCTCACACAGTAAATGAAAACAAATTATGAAAACTGGAATCTCACCAACTTCCTCCCATCTAGTTCATGTCACCTATAAGTGCTGTGTTACTGGAGCTAATTTATTATACTTAGGGGAACCTACTGAGTTAGCTGGCAGGCCGATGGACCAGCTGAATTTAAAGGAATTGACCACATTTCTTTTGATTGTGCTCACTGAAGTTTTAACCATAAGCTTCCCATGTAGCTACAAGGCTATTATGGCGCAAGGTCTGCATAATTACCAACACTTTGGGAAAGACATTCAGTAGAATGAAGAAATATTATATCATTGGAGTCTTATTATATCATTCTAGTGGGGAGATCTCCCACCCTCCTCACAGGCGCTGGTTTTCAGGAGCAGTTGTTTTCAGTGTGGGGCTTTAGCACCAAGAACTGAAATGCTTACAGCCACGCTTAAAGTAGAACTCTAAGGCAAAACTTGTTTTTTTCAATCGGGATAAAGTAAGGGAGGTTTTAAGCCCCTGTCTTTTTTTTTCATTTTTTTTTTTTTTTGTGAGATTTCCCTTTAGTTCCTGTCCCATAGCCAAAACAAGAAGTGAAGTGAAATACTTTCAAAGTGAGAGTATCCCTGGTTGTCACCACGGTCAGCAGAACTAGTGTCCCCATTGGAAGGTTTCCCCATTGGAAGGTTTCCCCTCTAGTCTTGTTCTGGGGAAAACCCAAAATTTGGGATTTTATCTCACTTTAACGTCCAGTTATAATGGTAAATATAAGAAAATAGAGAGGGTGAACCTTCCTAAGGGGGGAACACAGAGCAATAAAAACCTTGGCTTGTAGTGTGATGTAAAAAAAATTGAAGCGCTACATCACTGCTAAGAGGTCCAGATACAACTGCCACAAGCTGCCAAACAAGCTGTTGACCAGGCATGTGCTTTGAATTCACACTAGAAAAAATACCATTGTAGGTCCAGTTCACTTCTGGTTTGTTCACTTTGTTGGAAGTCATGCACCGATGAAAAGGGCACTTAGATCCCTGAAACACGTTGGCCCTCAATAAAGTAAAGTTGTATCTGGACCTCTTAGCAGAGGTGTAACGCTTCAATTTCAATTCTTTTTACATCACACTACAAGCCAAGGAGACTCTGGAGATCATCTGGGATGTAGAAGCTGCATGCCTAGGAACCAGACCATTTATACAAACAGTAATGCTTTACAATAACAATACCAGTAAAATAAATAAGTAAAGCAATAAAAACCTAACAAGGGTTCTAATTCTTGCTATTCTATAGAAAACAAAAAATTAAAAAAAAATGTAAAAAGTTCTGTCTTTAGTTATACTTTAATGGGACCTGGCCTCATTCATTCATCCTAAATCAGTCATGGTGTGGCAAGTGTACTGCAGATATCTGCGGTTGGAATCCTAGGTGTTCTTATCAGCCACAGGAGTTGGTGCTCCCAGCAGCTGAACGCATGTATCTGCACATGCAGCAGTTACAGTGCCTTGAAAAAGTATTCATACCCCTGGACATTTTCCACATTTTGTCATGTTACAACCAAAAATGTAAATGTATTTTATTGGGATTTTATGTGATAGACCAACACAAAGTGGCACATAATTGTGAAGTGGAAGGAAAACTATAAATTATTATTATTATTATACAGGATTTATATAGCACCCACAGTTTACGCAGAGCTTTCCAACATGGGGGTAGACAGTACAGTTACAATACAATTCAATACAGGAGGGATCAGAGGGCCCTGCTCTTTAGAACTTACAATCTAGAAATGGTTTTCAATTTTTTTTTACAAATAAGTATGTGAAAAGTGTGGCATGCATTTGTATTCAGCCGCCTTTACTCTGATACCCCTAACTAAAATCTGGAACCAATTGCACCTAATTAGTAAATAAGAGTCCACTTGTGTGTAATTTAATCTCAGTATAAATACAGCTGTTCTGTGAAGCCCTCAGAGGTTTGTTAGAGAACCTTAGTGTAACATGACAAAATGTGGAAAATTTCAAGGGGTATGAATACTTTTTCAAGGCACTGTACCTGCTGTTACAGAAAGATGTCCAGCTCTGGACGCAGACAGATTGCATGCAGGCCTGAACGTCTGTCCCTAACTGCAGGTAACTATTGGATGTGCAGATACAGGCCACAGACAGCCCAGACAGCCCTTTCAGCCTGTCATTGAGTTGTACAGATTGAGAGACCTATAATATAGTTGGTCTATAAAATTAACTCTAAACAATCTGCGGGGGGGGGGGGGGGACTTCCTAGCTTAACCTGGTCTTACACTAGTAGATTTTCAAACGAACATTTGTACAAAAATTCTCAGTATTTTTGATGACTTGACCTATGTCGCTTAAAAGTACATCAAAATTCTGTTTGTTTTTAACATTCAATTTTGGAATGAACAAAAAATCACATGCACTGTTAGAAATGTGTTCATTCAAGAAAATTTTTCCATCCGGCTCCTTCAAATTTTTTGGTCACTGCAGTCAAAAATGAACCTTGATCTAGCCCCAAACCAAAAATTGTGAACAAAATTTTACTAGTATATGGCCAGCTTTATTCTTTGGTGTAGATCATCCATATATTTCTTAACAGAAAGGTCATTGTGGAACTGTAATGGTATCACTGTTCCTGGCATATCCCTCATTGCAGCTAGAGCAAGGAATCATAAAGTGGAGCCAGGTTGGCCAACTGTCATCTCATTTCTATTTTAAGTCTACTGGAATCTCAAACATCAGTGAAAGAAATGGGAATCGAGATGTTAAGGGAAGAGGATGCTGATTTATTCTTTACAGATTGTAATATGTTTATTCAGATGAACAGGAATAGTAGTTATGCATTCTCTTAAGAATGAATTGCCTATAAAATCTCCCTTTATTCATCTTTTACAGTAGGCCCTGATCCATCCTCTACAAGTCTTTCCACTTTTTTCCTGCAAGCCACAAAACTATTTATCTCACCTGTTCCTCAAAACGATCTCCCCTATAAAGGACCTAAAACAGTCTCAATTCCACATCACACTACCCAACATACTTTTCAAAACTTAAATGGCTATAATAGGATGAGAGGTTCAAGAAGCCCAGGTTGGGCAATCACAAACTTCACAGAGGTGTGTTCTGGGTATTCTACTACAATGCTACAACACTAGAATGTTTCTTCCACTGAAAACACTGAAACGTTTCTTCTACTGAAATGTTCCTTTCTGTAAAAATGTTGCAACATTGCACAAGTTTCTAATTTTATGTATTTCCATGCTTACTGTCTTTCGTCTGTGACTTAAATACAGAAATTATTTTAAATAAATTAAATGGGCCCAGATATAGTTACACAACTTTCCTTTTTATTTTTGGCAGCTCATAATTAAAAGGTAAAGTCATGAATTCTCAAACAGACCCAGCTCCTCTTACTGGTTATCAGTATAAAGAGCGGTACGCAATTATTTACAGTGACCAATTAGAAATCACTTTGAATTATTCTGGCTACACTGATGTAGTAAAGATGACATCTGCTTGGCTACTGTGTACAGTATGTAAACACAACACTGCTCTTTGAATTATTCTCAGACGTCTTTATAACATGCAGGAACAATGCTGTGGACGCATCCAGAGTCTTTAGCTTTTGATAATTTAACCCAATAAATACAAAAAGAAACAATTTCTTATTGGTAGGAAAGATATCTGTATATCATGCATTGCATTTTGCCTTATTACATTGCCTTTTTTGCCTTATTGCCTTGTGGCTATATCACAATGGATGCCCATGTTATGCCATGAAAGCCTAGCCTGTGAAAATAAAGGTTAGCGTTTAGACTGGTACTTGTATTTCCCATTCTCTGCAGAATGAATTGTAGAACATACAGAATGGAGTCATGTGACCAAAGGTTACAGACTAACCCAAAAAAGAGAGAGCAACATTTTTTTTTTAATTAAAGGGGAGAAGGAACAGAACATTGGGTTGTTATTCCTATTTTTACCAATGACTTATTTTGCAATAATTTATATATATATATATATATATATTGTAAGCTCTAACGAGCAGGGCCCTCTGATCCCTCCTGTATTGATTTGTATTGTAAGTGTACTGTCTGCCCTCATGTTGTAAAGCGCTGCACAAACTGTTGGCGCTATATAAATAATTATTTATATTAATAATAATAATAATAATAAATATATATATATATATATATATATATATATATATATATATATATATATATATATACAATGGGGACGGAAAGTATTCAGACCCCCTTAAATTTTTCACTCTTCGTTATATTGCAGCCCTTTGCTAAAATCATTTAAGTTCATTTTTTTCCTCATTAATGTACACACAGCACCCCATATTGACAGAAAAACACAGAATTGTTGACATTATTGCAGATTTTTAAAAAAAGAAAAACTGAAATATCACATGGTCCTAAGTATTCAGACCCTTTGCTGTGACACTCATATATTTAACTCAGGTGCTGTCCATTTCTTCTGATCATCCTTGAAATGGTTCTACACCTTCATTTGAGTCCAGCTTTGTTTGATTATACTGATTGGACTTGATTAGGAAAGCCACACACCTGTCTATATAAGACCTTACGGCTCACAGTGCATGTCAGAGCAAATGCGATTTATGAGGTCAAAGGAACTGCCTGAAGAGCTCAGAGACAGAATTGTGGCAAGGCACAGATCTGGCCAAGGTTACAAAAACATTTCTGCTGCACTTAAGGTTTCTAAGAGCACAGTGGCCTCCATAATCCTTAAATGGAAGACGTTTGGGACGACCAGAACCCTTCCTAGAGCTGGTCATCCGGCCAAACTGAGCTATCGGGGGAGAAGAGCCTTGGTGAGAGAGGTAAAGTAGAACCCAAAGATCACTGTGGCTGAGCGCCAGAGATGCAGTTGGGAGATGGGAGAAAGTTGTAGAAAGTCAACCATCACTGCAGCCCTCCACCAATCAAGGCTTTATGGCAGAGTGGCCCGACAGAAGCCTCTCCTCAGTGCAAGACACATGAAAGCCTGCATGGAGTTTGCTAAAAAAAACACCTGAAAGGCCTCCAAGATGGTGAGAAATAAGATTCTCTGGTCTGATGAGACCAAGATAGAACTTTTTGGCCTTAATTCTAAGCAGTATGTGTGGAGAAAACCAGGCACTGCTCATCACCTGTCCAATACAGTCCCAACAGTGAAGCATGGTGGTGGCAGCATCATGCTGTGGGGGTGTTTTTCAGCTGCAGGGACAGGACGACTGGTTGCAATCGAGAGAAAGATGAATGCGGCCAAGTACAGAGATATCCTGGACGAAAACCTTCTTCAGAGTGCTCAGGACCTCAGACTGGGCCGAAGGTTTACCTTCCAACAAGACAATGACCCTAAGCACACAGCTAAAATAACGAAGGAGTGGCTACACAACAACTCCGTGACTGTTCTTGAATGGGCGAGCCGGAGCCCTGACTTAAACCCAATTGAGCATCTCTGGAGAGACCTAAAAATGGCTGTCCACCAACGTTTACCTTCCAACCTGACAGAACTGGAGAGGATCTGCAAGGAGGAATGGCAGAGGATCCCCAAGTTCAGGTGTGAAAAACTTGTTGCATCTTTCCCAAAAAGTCTCATGGCTGTTTTAGATCAAAAGGGTGCTTCTACTAAATACTGAGCAAAGGGTCTGAATACTTAGGACCATGTGATCTTTCAGTTTTTCTTTTTTAATAAATCTGCAAAAATGTCAGCAATTCTGTGTTTTTCTGTCAATATGGGGTGCTGTGTGTGTACATTAATGAGGAAAAAAAATGAACTTAAATGATTTTAGCAAATGGCTGCAATATAACAAAGAGTGAAAAATGTAAGGGGGTCTGAATACTTTCCGTCCCCACTGTATATATATATATATATATATATATACAATGACATATAATGACACCTGAACAGGAGGTGGATGTCAAGATTTTTGGATGTCCTGAATTTTCTCAAGATTCATAAACACGGTTAGGTTACTGCACTTATGGCCAAAAAAGTGTGCTATCTGTATGACTACAGTGGTGTCATTAGACTTCAGCTAAGACAAAATGATGTTCTGCATATAAGTGTAAAACTGCAATATAAATATAAAAAATATTTAAAACCTCCTATTGTGAGTCTGAGACAATAAAATAAAGAGTCAGGTACAGTGCCTTTAAAAAGTATTCATACCCCTTGCCATTTTCCCTATTTTGTCATGATACAACCAGAAACGTAAATCTATTTTATTGGGATTTTATGTGACACAACACAAAATGGCATATAATTGTGGTGTGGAAGGAAAATGATAAATGGTTTTCTATTTTTTTTTACAAATAAATATCTGAATAGTGTTGCGTTCATTTGTATTCAGCCCCTTTACTCTGATACCCCTAACTAAAATCTAGTGGAGCCAATTGTCTTCAGAACTCCACCTGTGTGTAATTTATTCTCAGTATAAATAAAGCTGTTCTGTGAAGCCCTCACCAAACAGCACCATGAAGGCCAAAGAATACACCAGACAGTTCAGGGATAAAGTTGTGGAGAAGTTTAAAGCAGGGTTAGGTTATAAAAAAAAATATTTCAAGCTTTGAACATCTCACGGAGCACTGTTCAATCCATCATCCGAAAATGGAAACAGTATGGCACAACTGCAAACCTACCAAGACATGGCCGTCCACCTAAACTTACAGGCCGGAGGAGAGAATTAATCAGAGAAGCAGCCAAGAGGTCCATGGTAACTCTGGAGGAGCTGCAGAGATCCACAGCTCAGGTGAGAGAATCTGACCACAGGACAACTATTACTCCTGCACTCCACAAATCTGGTCTTTATGGAAGAGTGGCAAGAAGAAAGCTATTGCTGAAAATAAGCCATAAGAAGTCCCGTTTGCAGTTTGCAAGAAGCCATGTGGGGGACACAGCAAACATGTGGAAGAAGTTGCTCTGGTCAGATGAGACCAAATTTAACTTTTTGGCCTAAAAACAAAACTAACACTGCACATCACCCTGAACACATCACCTCCACCGTGAAACATGGTGGTGGCAGCATCATGTTGTGGGGATGCTTTTCTTTAGCAGGGACAGGGAAGCTGGTCAGAGTTGACGGGAAGAGAAATGGAGCCAAATTCAAGGCAATCTTAGAAGAAAACCTGTTAGAGTCTGCAAAAGACTTAAGACTGGGGCAGAGGTTCACCTTAAAGCAGGACAACGACCCTAAACATACAACTAGAGCTACAATGGAATGATTTAAATCAAAGCATATTCATGTGTTAGAATGGCCCAGTCAAAGTCCAGACCTAAATCCACTTGAGAATCTGTGGTAAGACTTGCAAATTGCTGTTTACAGACCTCTCCATCCAATCCAATAGCTTGAGCTATTTTCCAAAGAAGAATGGGCAAAAATGTCACTCTCTAGATGTGTAAAGCTGGTAGAGACATACCCAAAAAAACTTGCATCTGTAATTGCAGCGAAAGGGGGTTCTACAAAGTTTTGAGCACTTTTCAGATATTTATTTAAAAAAAAATTGAAAACCATTTATCATTTTCCTTACACTTCACAATTATGTGCCACTTTGTGTTGGTCTATCACAAAAAATCTCCAAAAAATACATTTCCGCTTTTGGTTGCAACATGACAAAATGTGGAAAATTTCAAGGGGTGTGAATACTTTTCAATGTGGTGGGTAATGAGCACAGCGCACTAAAGCTTGCCATATACTAGTAGAATTGTTTAAAAAATGTGTTTTTCAGAATGTACATTTGATTTTCGAATGCTTAGTGGAGTCAAATCTACGCTCATTTCAACGTATTGACTAGAACATTTTCTTGAACAAATTTCTAACAATGTATTTGAATTTGAAAGCATGGACTCTAGATGGACTTTTTAGACACCACAACACACGCAGTCATCTAAAAATAAGTACAGCCATCTAAAAATAAGTTGTTTATTAATACAAAAAGTCTAAAAATTACAAAGAGAGGTTAAAATTCTTAGCACCATATGCTAGCGAAACTACCACATAAACATCACCATAACCACTTATGGGCCAAACTGCAGTTTTGCGTGAGACTTATACAGATGCAGTTGTCAATATCTACCGGTATATAGGTCTAGTGTAGGTTTATGCAAAGCGTAAAAAAAGCTTGGCGCTCTACATGTTTCGCGCTGACGTGCTTCTTCAGGGGCTTGAGGTAAGAATTCTATGAAGAGTAAAAATAAATACAATAAGTACAAGAAATTGCATGCAAAAAATGTACATAGCAAAAAAGGGGATGACTCAAGATATCATAGGTCTACATTGGTCTGGCTAGTATAACACTGTGGGACAGTGTGGATTGGAAACACAACATAGATGTGAATCAAAAAAGGGGGTACCATCCAATTATGTCACAAGAGTTGCCGCCATCCCTAACGTAAGGAGAAAAAGAAATAACCCCTCAAGAAATGGTGGGACTTTAAAGGCAACGGAGTAAAGATAAAAGCAATTTTATTAGTACAAATATACAAAAATATACATATCAGGAAAAATCTACTACAGTCATATAGAATGGTCAATTTAACAATAAAATCAGGATTATACTGGTGAGCGAACCAAATGTGTATTCATGTAGTCTTCCACCTGAGCCTACGCATTTCGGGACTACAGGAGTCCCTTCATCAGGGGCAAATCGTAGGCGGACTTTACACTACATAATGAAACATGAGAAAGCCTAATTAGAAACAAATGCATTGAACATGTTTCCTGCATCTAACGTCATTCTGTACAAAGAAAGAAAAAAAAAAAACACATACCCAAGTATAACCAGGAAGGGAGGCTGACTGTCGGAGTAATTCTCGGGGGCAAAAACACACAGGACGCCAGGAATCCAACTGAGGAAACGGGCGTATCTCTGGCCCCGCCTTCTCCACACTGGTCCCGATGCGCCACCCCAGGAGGAGATTCCGGGAGTGGCAGCACTATCCCAAAGGGGCCCAAAAAGCGAAGAACCAGGGGGGGGGGGGGGGGAAGAAATATCTGGAAATACAAAAGAAAAGGGGGCCTTATAGGCTGGGGTACTAAAAAGAAGCGAAAAGCACCCATATGCTGAAAATGCATGAACACCGCGCGTCATGCGGGTATGCATACAGGCCGGGTGTGGAAAAACAGTCTGAATGTTCATAACTTACCCCAATGCTGGTATATGAGGGATATGGTAATTAGGTGTAAATGGATGTCCCCAATGTGCGGGCAGGGGGAGCGAATGTCCCTTGAGAGCAAGAGCAGCTCCAGGAGTTGTCAAAGATAGTAGCTTCGTACAGTACAAAATCTGTAGAGTAATGCAAGAGAAGAAAAAAAGCTTACTCACCAGCAAGACAGAGGTATTAGCTGTGTGTAGTGATACCTAATGTGCGTAAACAGGAGATTCCTCAGACAGACACAATAAGAAGCATACCACAATTGGGGGTTGCCAACAAAGAGACAGTGTTAACAAAGAGATGCGGGACAGCCTTACCTTGTCTCAGGTATTGTGTTGCAGTATAATCAGTGGCTTTCTGCCGTCTCCAACCACCGCCGCCGAGTCGGACAGTGACACCGACACGGCGTCTGGTGGTTGAATATAAAGGGGAAGAGGAAGTAAATGCGGCATTGATTGGCGTCTGAATTCCGCCAATCATACCGCCGCTCCAATCAAGGTATGGGTGCCATGGAAACCCCCCAGCGTGGATCCACCTACGGACGCTGAGAGAAGGGATCCATGGCAACACTAAGACGCCGCTCCGTCCAACGGGGAGGGGAAAAACGGAAGCCCTGACAACAGGGAAAAGAAGAGTCCTGCGCAAAGGCGTTCCGCCCCGTCTACTGATATTAAGACAGGGTATACACCAACTCGAGTGCTGCAACCCAATCCACAAAGGGGGCTGCTGGGAGAGTGTTACTATATGAAAATTAAAGGGGGAGTAGGTAAATAGGAAATGGAGGGGCAAAGGCGATAAATAGACACAACTGCCTAAATGAATTTGCGATGGAGTCACCAACCTCATATATTAGTACCCTCGGGTGGTCACTAAATGGGCACCGCAGGGTCAGTGGGACCCTGGGCGGGAACTGCACGGCACCCCCCCACAGCGGACTGTGGGAGGGGTCATGCAGAAATCGCCCACCGACGCATAAAGGGGCGCCAAGATCCGCAGGCATAGAAGGGCAGCGAATGGCCGCCAATCACCCCGCGAGTGTGTTCCGGGTACCCATAAGGAGGCCCCCCGAAGGACAAAAAATCCCGGGAGGCCCACGTGCGCCGGGCGGGACAAAGAGGGGTCAGAGCTGTGGTGAAAAAAGATGTTCCCCAAGTAACGCCGACAGTGTGCCTCAAGTGATGATATGCCTGTATATGATGAGGGAAAAAAAAAAAAGGACAAAAAATTAAAAATTGATATTAAATTGTAACATATGAAAAATAAAAAATAAAATATAAGAGGGCAACCAAGAGGGACATAACAGCACCCTACAAATCAGCACCTTATAAATCTTTCTCACAAACCCCAGAGGAGAAACCCTCTAAGAAGGGTCTAAAACTCAAATGATCATTCAAGCCGGGGGGTGAGGTGGCAGCAAGGTCTGCAATCCAGCGGGCTTCCCGTTGTAGCAAGGCCTTGTTCCAATCCCCACCTCTCGGGCTGGGGTGAACCCTGTCCAAAATTAAAAAATAAATATTGGGAAAGGTACCATGATGCACATTTAACCACATGTCTCCCCAGTGGGAGCTCGGGATTCGCTTTCCTCATGGCAGTGATGTGCCGTGAGGCTCGCAAAGAGAATTTTTGTTTGGTCTTGCCTACATAAAATTGAAGACATTGGCAAACTAAAACTAAAACATAGATGTGGGGACACAGACAAGCACAGACACCCACCACCACAAGAACCAAAGACAGGCTAAAAAAAATAACAATGTATATAGTTTTCATTCAGGAAACTCCCTTCATACTGAAATCGAATGTTAAAAATAAATGATATTTGAGATACTTTCGAACAACATTCATCAGGTCTCTGTTGTAATTATTCAGTTAAAAAGCTGCCAGTGTGGCCAACTTAAAGCGAAGTTCCGCCAAAATTTTTTTTTTTAAGTCAGCAGCTACAAATACTGCAGTTGCTGACTTTTAAAGTATGGACACTTACCTGACCAGGGCACCCGCGATGTCCTCACCCAAAGCCAATCTGTCCCTCGGCTCTTGGGTGGAGGCGCCGCCATCTTCAGTAAGGGAATCAGGAAGTGAAGCCTTGCGGCTTCACAGCTTGGTTCTCTACTGTGCATGCGCGAGTCACGCTGCGCATCCTCACTGGTCCCTGCTGTCTTCTGGGACCTGTGTGTCTCCCAGAAGACAGCGGGGGGGGGGGGGGGCGGACGTGGTGTAGAGCACCGCGGAGCCTCCAGTGATCTATGCCCAGAAGTGGGAGCAAATACCTGGATTATACAGGTATATGCCCCCTCCTCCACCCTGAAAGGTGCCAAATGTGACAACGGATGGGGGGGGGGGATACGATCAGCGGAAGTTTCATTTTTGGGTGGAACTCCGCTTTAAGAAGGCTCTCTCATTAAAGGCCACTGTATGCAATGTGTTACATTTCCCAGTTAGTGTAGGTGTTCTTACCAAGGTACTCCTAAGAGGTATGGGAACCAAATGATGGGGAAATGGGCCTGAATTTTTAAATAATTTAAAATAATTGATGACTGGTAAGGATAATAATTTTAAAAGACTGGCAAAAGGGGTATGGGGACATTTTGGGCAATCCATTGGATGCCTGTAAACATTAAGAACCTCTGAGTTAGGGGCAGCATTGTAAAAAGAGAGAATTTCAAAATATATCTATCAGGCACACCGGCAAAGAGACCACAAAGGTTCCAGTCGGTCGATTAGAAATAAAATTTGTTAAATATATGTAACATATGCCTAAAGCTTTTCTCTAGTTAAAAAATAAAACATTTAGGGCAGGGCACTTTCACATTGGGGCGGGGGGGCATCAGCGGTTTACCTTCGTTTTAGCAGCGCTATAGCCGAATGACAGCTGCAGTGTGGTTGGATAACTCTGGGAGGGCGTACATTGACGTCCTCCCAGAATCCCTCTCTCGCATGCCCCCCTGGGACGCGCACCCAGGAACATCCATGACCGCCGGGTCCAGAGGACTGCGGTGCATCATGGATCACAGTAAATGGCCTATGACAGAGGGATCACTTGTAAAAACAACGGCATCACGTCCGGTTCCTCTCTCCCCTCCCCGTACCTATTGGTACAGTGCGAGGGGAGAGATCGGTGGCAGCAGCAATGTAGGCTGGATGTGTAGTGCCCACAGCGATATGTGCCCATTCCAGCCATCCATCCATCCATGCTCACCCATCCATACTCAGCATACTCATCCATCCATCCATGCTCACCCATCCATACTCAGCATACTCATCCATCCATCCATGCTCAGCCATCCATACTCAGCATACTCATCCATCCTCATCCATACTCAGCATATTCATCCATCCATCCTCATCCATACTCAGCATACTCATCCATCCATCCATGCTCACCCATCCATACTCATCCATACTCATTCATCCATCCATGCTCAGCCATCCTTACTCAGCATACTTATCTATCCATTCATGCTCAGCCATCCATCCATCCTCAGCAATACTCATCCATCCATCCATGCTCAGCCACCCATCCACCCCCATCCATAATTAGCCATACCCATCTATACTCAGCCATTCCCAGCCCCATACTCAGCATTCTTAGCCATCCATACTCATCCATCCATCCATGCTCAGCCATCCATACTCAGCATACTCATCCATCCATCCATGCTCAGACATCCATCTATCCTCAGCAATACTCATCCATCCATCCATGCTCAGCCATCCCATCCACCTCCATCCATAATTAGCCATACCCATCCATACTCAGCCATACCCAGCCATACCCAGCCATACCCAGCCATACCCAGCAATACTCAGCCATACCCAGCAATACTCAGCCATACCCAGCCTTACTCAGCTGTACCCAGCCATACTCAGCCATACTCAGCCATACTCAGCCGTACCCAGCCGTACTCAGTCGTACCCAGCCATACTCAGCCATACTCAGCCGTACCCAGCCATCCCATCTATACCCAGCCATACCCAGCCGTACTTGGTCATACTCAGCCATACTCATTCATGCTCAGCCATCCCCATCCACGGCTCATTCATCCCCATTCATGCTCATCCATGCCACATCAGTTATCATCCATGCCACATCCATGCCACTACAGTGCCTCACAAAAGTGTAATAGGTAGTCAAATTAGATTTGAAACTTATGCCCCTAGAACTCCTGACGGTGCTCCCTGCATGTTGGTCCTCTGTATGTGGCCACGCTGTGGAAAAGTCTCACACATGTGGTATCGCTGTACTCAGGAGGAGTAGGAGAATCTATTTTGTTGTGTAATTTTTGGTATGTACATGCTATGTGTTAGAAACATTGTGTAAATGGACAACGTTGTGTAAAAAAATGGGTTTTTCATTTACACATTTTCCAAAAACTTGTAGAAAAAAATAACATGTTCAAAAAACTCATTATACCTCATAGATTATACATTGAGTTGTTTTCTTTCCAAAATGCGGTCATTTTTAGGGCAAGCGCACCGCTCCAGTGTGAAAGCACTCGGGCTCTCACACTGGGGCTGCAGGGGAGGCGTTTTTCAGGTGCTTTACAGACGCTCTTTTTAGCCCTTTAGCATCTCAAAAAGGCCTCAGTGTGAAATAAGCTTACAAAAAAAAAGTATGTAAACCATTTTACCTGTGTCTTGAAGCTTTAGAAAAAAAAATGAACCTTGTCTTTTACATTATGGCTGGCATTATTGGTTTACCACAGGTTGGTGGCAGCAGTCATCCTCAGGTACAGGCAATAAATGGATGACGTTCAAAATTCATATAACATGGATGTGATAAAAATCTTTTTTATTATAAGTCCAACAGGAATAAAATATCCTGTGCACAAAAGATGTTGACGCATTTCAGCCCAAGTGGGCTTTAGTCATAACGTTATGGCTAAAGCCCACCCAGGCTGAAACGCCTCAACATCTCTTGCGCATAGGATGTTTTACTTCTGATGGATTTACAATAAAGAAGATTTATTATGAGCACAACACATCGTGTTGCCAGCCTTTTTGTTTAATAAATGGATGAATTGTGTGTAGAAAAAGCTGTCCAGTGACACTGGCACGCGGGCAGTCTTGGATGGAATATCATGTCATTTGGTAGAACCAGCAACACTTACAGCCAACAGAAGGGGGTTCTTCATTGACCACCATGTAATGGGACATTTCATTTATTACCAATGCAAAAGAACACATCACTGCAATCAGCACAAAGTGGTACTTCAATAACACCAATGCAAGATGGAATTTCACTACCCATCTATGTTAGGTGGCACTTCAAAAACCAATAACACATGGGGACATTTCACTGACCATTAACCTAAAGTGGCACATCTCTGACCACCAACACAAGGGGCAGCCTCAAGGACCACCAATGTAAGGGGCACTTAAGTAACCACCAACACGAAACAGGTATGGCTCTTCTCCATGGGATGTTTGGAGATATAGACAACTCCAACATTTTGTGGAGGCCCTCCCAAAACCCCTCTTTTCGGTTTGTGAGCTCCTTCCATGGGAAAGACTTGTGGATAACGGGGGAATGAACAGACATGATATATCTAGTATGCACAGGATGTTGATTTCCCAACCTGATTCCGGGTCATCAGGCCTTTTGGAGAGCTGGGAGCACAAACTGAATCAATCTCTACCAAAATTTTTTATAACGTAAAGTTATAGATTATGTACATTCTACCTCATTGGATACCAGGATAAAAGAAATTAATTAAAAACTGTTAACAAAGTGGTACTATGTTCCATCAAAATTACATATGATTAATTTAGATGTATCACCTTTATGTTGGAGGGATTGTGGGGGCAAGGGAACACATGCTCATATATGGTGGTCTTGTCCTTTGATCCAGCCATATTGGAAAGAGCATAATTAAGAAGATCATTAATGTTAAAGTTAGGCAGGACCCCTGGCAATGTTTGTTCCATGCTTTAGATGAACAAGGAAGAAATATAGAGTAGCTATCACCTCAATTCCGTTAAACGTAGCGAAAGCATTAATCCCAAAATATTGGGATGTAAAGAAAGTACCAACAGTTAGGTATTGGTTTATGGAAGTGAATAGAACTAGACTAATGGAAGAATTAATAGAATTGCAAAATGATTATGGACCGAGATTTCGTAGAATCTGGAGAAGTTGGCTTGAGTTCAAACAGACCTCAATCTATGTGAGTTATATGGGCAATGAGAATATTTTCTAAGAGGTGAGGGGGGGTGGTATAGGGGGAACTTTTTGAGTGGGATATCAACTGTGGGGCTTTTTGCTTGACTCTGTCCCCATCCCCTGCTCGTCCCTGACCTACCTACCCCCACCTCTCTCTCTTTCCTCTATTCCTCCCCTCCCTCCCTCTTCTTCTCCACTAGGATAGAGTAATGGAATATTTTGCAAGGGGACATGGTCTACAGGGTGGAATTGGAGCAAAAGCTATATGTAGCTGTTTTAGTATCCACCCCTAATCAATAATTAATGAATAATTAATTCACCTTTTTAATGCATGGGTGTTTTTTTTTTGTTGGCGTTTTGGGGTTTTTTTGTTTTAAAGGGGTATTTTTGTAGATTTTAGGGGTATTTTTGATAGTTGGCCCCAGGGTTATGTCCAGTATTAGGGCCCCCTGGTTCTCCCTTCCTACACTGGTTAATATTAATGTCAGTAAGTAGTAATTTTGCAGGTTTAGGTGGGTATTTTTGATAGGTGGAACCAGGGAGATTTCCAGTATTGGGACCCCTGGTTCTCCATCCTTACAGGGGCTAGTACTATTGTTACCCCCCCCCCCTCTTTTTTTTCTTTGTTGAGGATTGAGAGAATTTTGGATCTATCTGTATAGTAAAGGGTGTTCTAAATGTTTTGTAGTATGTATAGGAATGGTACATTTATATGTGACTGTGGGTGTCATGTTTTGTAATGTTTTTTAAAGTAAAATTAATAAAAAGTTGAAATGAAGAAGTAACCACCAACATAAGGATGCATGTCACTGACCGTCGACCAAAGGTAGCATTTCACTGACCATCAATGCAAGGTGCTGATGATTGCAGTTTCCATGCTTGTTTGGCAATTACCCGAGAACAATTAAAGCCAACAGCTCCCGTTGCCTCAGCAAAACCTGTGTGATCAGGAAAGGAGGGGGGGCAAGAGCTGCAGATGGGCACAGCATTAGATTGAATGAAGGTTCAAGCAAGTAAAAGGGAGGGTGAAGGGAGATACTGATGCCTAAACATTTTTAAGCCTATAGTAGGTATTACCTGTACGTACAAGTGAATATCTTCAAAACCTGCATGGTTTACGAGATATTTACACTGAATGCAGCTGTGACGTCAGCGTTGCATGCGCTCTGAAGGGAAGGCATGCCCTTGCCATCCCTTCAGAGCTCTGTGCCACGGTCTGTGTCATAATCGCAGTGCAGCCAATCAGATGCCCGTAGGACGCGAACCTGGAAGGAAAACTGGTAGAAGATGGAAGCGCCTTCAGTGGTGACAATGCACCACTGGAAGGCTTCCTTGTAAGGTGACTATTTTATAATGTGCTAGTATGCAATGCATACTAGCACATTATGCCATTGTCTTACAGGGTAAAAGACCATTTTAAGACAAGGAATGCATTAAAGGGGTTGCAAACCCTCGTGGTTTTTCATCTTAATGCATTCTATGCATTAAGCTGAACAACCTTCTGTAGTGCAACAGCCCCCCAGAGCCCCCCTTTTACTTACCTGAGCCCAATCCTTCCAGTGACGGGGACAAGCACAGCACCTCCAGCTGCTGTCTCGGGGTCCTCATTGGATAGATTGATAGCAGCAGGAGCTGTTGGCTCCTGCTGTTGTCAATCAAATCCAGTGACACGGGAGTCGAGGGTGGGGCCAAGTTGTGCTGTCTGTGTCAATGGACGCAGCAGCAGGACTCGGGCGCGCACCTGCACGAGTGCCCCCATGAAATGCAGCTCTCCGTGGGGGCACTCGAGAAGAGGAGAAGCCAAGAGTGCCGCTGGGGGACCCCAGAAGAGGAGGATCGGGGCAACTCTGTGCAAAACCCTTACAACCCCTTTAAGATAAAAACTGTTTAGGCTTTAGAACCACTTTAACACTGCCTTCTCATCACTGTCCCTTCTCCTCCCTGTTCATGGGGGCGGGGCCAATTAAAATGCTCCTCTCTTCTTCCACTTTCACACTGTCCAGTTATGGTAGAAGAGAGAGAGACAAACTGTGCTGATGAAACTGTCCAGGCTGTGCAGCTCCCATAGCTTAAAGGGAAAGCCAGCCAGGGCTACAGTTGCATACGTTTTATTTTATCAGGCTAAGTACAGTAACCATTTAGACTAAGCACAGAAAAATACCTGTCAATTCTGACAAAAACCTAGTGAAATTGTAACTTCTGGTGCACTGAACTGAAATGTTTTCAGCTCTCATCAGTTCTATTCTAGTAACTACAGAACACCTCTATTATGGAGATGAGGAGAGAGGAAAGTTTTCTGTAGTCCAAATCAAGAGAGTAGCCTGGGATGACAACGCTATTCCTTCATAAATTCAGTACATTAAGTGAATATTGTCACCCAAAAAAAAGCCAGAAAGAAGAAAACTATTGCACAATGAATGTGGTATTCCACCACATTCAATTCTTCTTCTTGGGTTTTTATACACTTTAAGGAAAGAGTTTCCTTTGAGAGCCTTACTTTTAATGGCAAAATTAGTTATACATAAATTGTGCTTCTACTTATTTCATATAATAATGTTGATTGATGCCAGTTGATCCCAGCAGACAGGCCTGGGGAAACAGCCGTGACTTGTACTGCTTTTCTAGGAGTTTACGATATGCTGTACTTGGGATTGTAAAACTATAAGGAAAGTAAATCTTCAACCAAATCTTGTCAAGTTTATTTAGAAGAAATCACAGTGGACTCACTGGCCGATATAACGTCTCTGGCATAAGAACCGACACTGCTCATTACTCGGTTTTATCTTGAACTGAGATGAAGTTATGGAGCTATATATAACCTAGACAGGAATGAAGGTTCTAACAAAGCCCCAGTCAGGAAACAAACTATATTATATCATAATATATACCATATTATATTATACGTATTATATACCTAATATTAGATTATGTTCTCCTGGGACCAGTTTATCTGATTGTAAACTGCAAAAGAACCTGCTCTGAAAATCAGTTCTAAACAGGTAAGTTCAGATTTAAAACACTGTGGCTAAGGAAAGATCTAATTTTGCACCATACCGCATAGAATCATTAACTCACACGAAGACCCTAACTGTATGGCATTTAGGCTGCTGAAGCATTGTGTATTAAAAGCTAATGACATTTTTTTTAATCTTGCAAATGTTGCATCTCAGTGCTGCTGCAATCTCTTTGCGGCCACCCCTTTCCAGGGGCGGACTGACAGCTCATGGGGCCCCCAGGAAATAGACAGCCATGGGGCCCCCTGTGTCCCGGCCCACACTCAAGTGAGAAAGAGGGTGGGTGAGAAATAGGAGAGGTAAAAGAGGGAGGTTAGAGAGAGAGGAAGAGTGAGAAAGAGGGAGAGTGAGTGAGATGGTGAGAAGTGAGAGAGAGGGGGTGAGAGAGAGAGGAGGAGTGAGAGAGAGGGGGTGAGATAGAGAGAGGAAGGAGTGAAAGAGAGGGGTTGTGAGAGAGAGAGGGTGGAAGTGAGAGAGAGGGGAGTGAGAGAGAGGGGGTGAGATAGAGAGAGGGAGGAGTGAGAGAGAGGGGGTGTGAGAGAGAGAGAGAGGGGGTGGAAGTGAGAGAGAGGGGGTAAGAGAGAGAGGAGGAGTGAGAGAGGGGATGAGAGAGAGGGGGTAAAAGGGAGGGTGAGAAAGAGAGGGGGGTGAGTGAGAGAGAGGATGGTGAGAGAAAGAGGGAGGAGTGCGAGAGAGGGGTGAGAGAGAGAGGGGGAGTGAGAAAGAGGGGGTGGGGGGAGTGAGAGAGAGGGGGTGAGAGAAAGGGGGAAGTAAGAGAGAGGGGGTGAGAGAGAGGGAGGGGCTGAGAGAAAAGGGGTGAGAGAGAGAGGGGGTGAGAGAGAAAGGGGGAGTGAGAGAGAGGGGGTGAGAGAAAGAGGGAGGAGTGAAAGAAAGAGGGTGAGAGAGAGAGGGGTGAGTGAGAGAGAGGGGGTGAGAGAGGGAGGAGTAAGAGAGAGGGGGTGAGAGAGAGAGGGAGGAGTGAAAGAGAGGAGTGGGAGAGGGGCTGATTGGGAGAGAGTGGGGGTAGTGGGAGAGAGGGGGTGGGAGAGAGGAGGAGAGTGAGAGAGAGGGGGGAGTGAGAGAGAGGGGTTGAGAGAGAGAGGGGGAGTGAGAGAGAGAGGGGGTAGTGAGAGAGAGGGGGTGAGAAAGAGAAGGAGGAGTGAGAGAGAGAGGGGGTGAGAGAGAGAGGGCAGAGTGTGAGAGAGGGAGGAATGTGAGAGAGGGGGTGAGAGAGAGAGGGGGAGAGAGAGAGGGGGGGTGAGAGAGAGGGGGAAGTGAGAGAGAGGGGGGAGAGGGGGGAGTGAGAGACAGGGGCGAATCCCGAGTCTAGTCTCAGGAGGGGCACTGCCAGAAAATAAGGTGTTGCTTACGGAACTAAATTTAATGTATAATACAGTGTACAGAGGTCAGTAGGATGTAGGGCAGTGTACAGGGAATAGTAGGGCAGAGAACAGGGGGTCAGCAGGGCAGAGGACAGGAGTTGAAAGAACAAAGGAAAAGGGGTAAGTAGGGTGGAAGACAGGGGGCAACAGGACAATGTACAGGGGTCAGTAGGATGTAGGACGCTGTACAGGGATCAGTAGAGCAGAAGGACTATATGTCGGGGGGGTTCAGAACGGCATATGCTGCAGGGGGGGGGGGTCGAGAGGGCATACACTGGGGAGGATCAGGAGGGCAAACACTGGGGGGATCAGGAGGGTTTACATAGGGGGATCAGGAGGGCATACATAGGGGGATCAGGAGGGCATACACGGGGGGATCAGGAGGGCATACACTGGGTGGGATCAGGAGGGCATACATTGGGGGGATCAGGAGGGCATACACCGGGGGGATCAGGAGGGCATACACTGGGTGGGATCAGGAGGGCATACACCGGGGGGATCAGGAGGGCATACACCGGGGGGATCAGGAGGGCATACACTGGGGGGATCAGGAGGGCATACACTGGGGGGGATCAGGAGGGCATACACTGGGGGGATCAGGAGGGCATACACTGGGGGGATCAGGAGGGCATACACTGGGTGGGATCAGGAGGGCATACACTGGGGGGATCAGGAGGGCATACACTGGGGGGGATCAGGAGGGCATACACTGGAGGGGATCAGAAAGGAATACATCAGGGGGCAGTCATAATGCTTTAAGGAGAAGATGCAATCCCATTTGTCAGCCAACACCACATCTATGCTAAGCTGCAGTAACTTAGCAGACTCAGGATAGAGGTGCCTGTAAACTAATCCACAATGTACTGCTAGCAGAGCTCACCTCCAGGAACATACAATTCATCTCTCTCTGCTCAACTGCTCACATTCCCACTTCTAGAAGAAGCTGATCTCGGGGGAAAAGGCACATCCCCATCCCGCCCACTTAAGTACCTGCCTGCAGGAGAGAGGCTGAAATACTGCTGGGGGAGGTACAGGGGCGGAGAGTGCAGTCCCGAGGTTTCTGAGCAATAATTCATGCTTAGAATGGCTGCAAGTTGTCCCGACCGCGGCTCGGTTTACCCGGGGCACGCTCGGCCACAGAGTCTGTAATATTTTCTCAGGGGAGCAATTATCCCCCCTGGATACGCCCCTAGTGTGAGAGAGGGAGTGTGAGGGAGAGGGGGGAGTGAGAGGGAGGTGGGTGAGATGGAGAGGGGGGTAGAGAGAGAGGAAGAAGTGAGAGAGAGAGTGAAGGGGAGAAAGAGAGGGTAGTAAGAGAGACAGAGGGGGTGGGAGAGAGGGGGGAGAGGAGGGGTGAAAGAGTGGGATATGTGTTAACGTTTTTATAACAAATGTGTTAGACATGTGCATGATGAAAAAATGTGTTTTGTTTTGTTTAGATTCCTTAATCTAGTTATTTAGTTTAGTTAAATTCGGTTAATTTACGGTCACGGTTAGGGTGGAGAGAGAATCTAACCCTCTTTCTTTTTCTTTTCTTTTTTTTTTTCCTTCCTCCCTTTCTGTGTTTTTTTTTTTTAATAATGGTCTTATATAAATCGGATAAAAAAAGAATCGATTTATGTTAAGATATGTTCTGTGATACGCATGCAACAAAAATGTTTCTGTTTATATGTATAATAATGTTTAAAAATAAAATATAGAATTTTAAAAAAAATTTACGGTCAAAGCGAAAATGTTATATTTTTTCGATTCAAATGCAGCAAAGTGAACAAACAAAAGAAAAATCTTCATCAAATGATTACAATGACTCTTTAAAGAGGATTGCCCATCAAAAAAAAAAAAAAATTAAAAGTCAGCAGCTACAAATACTGCAGCTGCTGACTTTTAATTGGACGCTTACCTGTCCCTGGGTCCAGCGATGCGGGGGATCGAAGCCCCGCTCATCTCCCCCTCCGTCCAGCGGCGCCGGCATTGCAACTGTGGGCGTCGGGCTGTGGCTTCACAGCCTGGCACCCACTGCGCATGATTGGCCGCTCAGTCACCTGGGACCTGTAATGGATCCCAGATGATTGACAGGAGGGAGGGAGCAGAGCCGAGCCCTTCCTGTGCCGAGGAGGAAGTGATGTCACCAGCCCAGGCACTGGAAGAGGCAGACTATGAGGGACCCCCTAGCAACAGGCATTTTTGAGGTAAGTAAAAAAAAAAAAATTTCCAAATGTTTTTTTTTATTTTTTTTTTAGGCACAGTCATGATTTTTTTTTTTTTTAGGGTGGAACACCACTTTAAATCACCTTTTGGCTTAACAAAAACAGCATTATTTCAAAATGATACTCTAATAATACACACAGTCTTTGATTTCAGAAGTATGTTTACAGTTCGATTTTGAATGGAATGCGATGTAAAATTCTATTTAAATTTCAATTTGAATTTTGTTTTGTTATTTGGAGCATTCGTTAAACTTTGTTTATACTGTAATTCGGGCATTTAGATATATCCAAATCTCCAAATAACGAAAAATTTGTCAAACAGCACATGTCTAAAATGTGTTAGTTAAGTTTTCATATACCTCAAAGTGATATTAAACCCTCGGTTTTCAGCACTTTCGCCAGCTCATTTAGTCTAAGTATGCAGCTTCTTTATCTTTTTTTCCTTGCTTATGTTCCAGTTTACCGGTTACATGACCCCCCAGGTGTCCTTTTTCAGGGTGGCTCCCTCTCTCTTGCAGTGTCCTATGGAGTCGGCCTTGTATGCAGGAACTAGAGTTGTGTCTCCCTAGACTGTGTGCATCAATAGAAACACAAAGCCCCATAGCCTAAAATAGCAAAGCAATTTCCTGCTCCTCCTTCCTCCCTTCCTTCCTTCTGAAATTTAACAAATTGGCTCCACACTGCACTGTCCACCGTGAGGCTCCATTCACACTAGCGCGTTTTTTGATGCATTTTGCATTTTGCAGAAATGCACGGGAATTTTTTAACATGGGTTCCTATGGAACATGTTCACATCAATGCCCTTTTGTTTCTCTGCATTTTTGGAAAGGGTCAGGGACTTTTTTTCATGCAAAATGCAGCGTTTTGCATGCAATAGAATTCAATGGACAAGCATCAAAAACGCAAGTGCACCGTTTTTGCAGCGTTTTTGGTGCGTTTTTGCCGTTTTTTTTTTTTTGTTTGTTTTTTTTTAAATTTTTTTTAAGACTGTAAAAAAAAAATGTAAAAAAAAAAAAAAAAACCGCAAATCGCGGCAAAATCGCGGCAAAAACGCGGCTCAAAAACGTGGCAAGCATGAAAAAGAAACCTCCAAAAACGCTCAAAAGCAACATGCATAGGTGTGAATCGAGCCTGAAGACTGGAAGTTCAGGGAAGAAGCACTGAGAGAGCTGGAGCCAGTAGCACTCAAAGTTGTAAACTGCAAGTGCTGGGATAACAATTTTAACAAATAGTTTTTTTAGGGAATGTTTATTCTATTGTACTCAGTGTGTTACCTAAAAAACAATGAGGTTTATCTCCTTTTTTTAGCCTTTTTTTTTTTTTTTTTTAATAGTGGTTTGAAAAAATGAAAAGCTGCCAAATAGCTGTTAAAACCCCGTACACATGAGCGGATTTTCCGTCGGAAAAAACTTGAATGGTTTTTCCGACGGAATTCCACTCAAGCTTGCCTTGCATACACACAGTCACACAAAATTTCTCTGAACTTTCAACCGTCAAGAACGCAGTGACGTACAACACTACGACGAACCGAGAAAACAAAGTTGAATGCTTCCGAGCATGCGTCGAATTGTTTCCGAGCATGCGTAGGAATTTTGCGCCTTGGAATTTGTACAAATGATCGCATTTTTTCGGATAGGAACTTTTCCCGACCGAAAAATTGAGAACATGCTCTCAATCTTTTGCTGGCTGGAATTCAGCCAGCAAAAGACCGATGGAGCATACACACGGTCGCATTTTCCGACAAAAACCTCTCATCGGAGTTTTGCTGGCAGAATTTCCAATCGTGTGTACGCGGCATTGGAATGGAATACTTGGTTTCTGTGTTTTGTCTGCAATTCTCTTATGTAGAACATAACAGCTACCACCTCTGGATTTTTCCGACTGTAAAGCAACACATAGACATGAGATGACAATTGCCAGATGCAGATATTTTTCAGTCTTTTCAGGTGATGAGGTCACATTTAAAGGAGCAGACTGAAGCTTGCCATTTGGCCATTGTCACCGCTGAAGATCATCCAAATCCTGTTCCAATGACTGTTACTTTCTTTGCTAGTGAGTGGCAGAATCTGTCTGCACTGCTCATCTCCTCCCTCCGCTATCTAGTCACATAAACATACATTTCCAGCTGAGCCGAACATTTGTGTTTGTGACTCTGAATTTGGTGGTTGGGTTATGCATACACATTCAAATGCCCATGTAGGTCTGTGGCACCTTAAGGCCCCATTCACACCTCGCTCGAAGCTCCAAAACGCTGGAGGAGAAAAAAAATCTATTAATCTCTCTGGAGATGGTTAACATCTCCACTCCAGGTCACCTTAAGCCAAACACCTGAAGATAAAAAAAGTTCTGGAGCTTTTTTTGTAGCTCAAAGTTTTTGGCGTGTTTTTATTCCCATAGAAATTAATGGAAATGCGCCACGTGCATGTTTTTGCGTGCTGTCACGCGTTCTGTCGCGTGTTTTTGTGCATTTTTCTGCTCAAATGCAAAAAAGAAAATGGAATAATATATGACTAAATAAATGTAAAATAAATACACAAATAACTAAAAATTATCATAAATAAATAATAAACAAATAAAACTTGTAATATTTTATTTCATTATTTCATATTAATAATATGTAATAATAAATATATAAATGTAATAATAAATAAATAATAATTAATATTATATATAATTATATATATATATATATAATATTATATATAATATATAATTCTATATTTCTATATAATATATATATGTATATATATATATTATTATTACATTATTAATAATAATAATGATAATATAATAATAGAAAAATAATAAATAAACGCCCAAACCAAAAAAAAAGAAGAAGAAGAAGAAGAAGAAGAAGAAGAAGAAGAAGAAGAATTTATTATTATTATTATTGTTATCAATAATAATAATTATTATGTATTTATTTACTGTTAGGGTGTTTATTATTATTATTTTTTCATTATTATTATTATTATTATTATTTTACTTGTATTTTTTTAAGGGCTAGGGGTTAAGGTTATGGGTTCATTATTTATTTATTATTACATAGTATTCATTTATTGTATTTATTTATGATTATTTTTATTTATTTGTGTATTTATTTTATATGTATTTCATTTATTATTAGTAGTAGTAGTATTAATAACACCCTAACAAAAAATAAATAAATAAATAAATAAATAATAATAAGACAATAAATAAAATATTAACCCCTAACCCAAAATCAACACAAGGGACACATCCTACTAACTGTAAGGTATGCCTCTTGTGCTGATTTTTCTGCTTTTGATTTTGCATTTCCACTTGAAAGGCTCCTCTCAACATAAAATATTCTGTATATTAGATGTTGTCAGGGGTATTTTTCATATTTGGTAGCATAACTTTAACATATCAATATAAACATTCTTTGCTCATCAAAGTGATTGTGCTGTCACTATGAATTTCGGCCTCACCAGGCAGTGGAAGAATGTTCTCCAGCTGGTACGAATTACCGTCTTCTTCAGCGGTGAGAAATCAGTTCACTACGGAGAATCGAAAATTTGGTCAATTAAACACAAGAGCTGAGGAATATCGCTTTAGGCTCTGGGCAGAGAGGCTCTTAGAAGTCCTTAAAAAGTGCTCTGTGTTTAGTAGATGGGTAAGTAAGTGCTAACCAGGCTTAAAATGGGGGGAAATGACCCCTATCCTGCAACCCACGCTGTTCACATGTAGAAAATTAAATAAAAAAGGCTCGTACACACTATAATGTGGGGTACACACTATGAGAAAATTGGGTGAACCATCATCCGACTTTCCTTGTTGTTTCACAGGAATTTGGAACCGATGAACAAAAATTGATTTCTTTGGATAAAAATTTTGCTCGATTTTCTTATAGTGTGTATGAGCCATAAGAAAATCATGCGAACATTTTCGTCCGAGGAACTTTCGTACGATTTTCGTATATTGTGTACACAACTTTCAACCGCCGATTTGAATTTTTGTACGAAAATTCCCGAAGGGACAAACTCCAAAATTTTTCTCACATGGGAACAGAACGAACAATTTTCATTTAATGTGTACCATTTTCGTATGTTCAGAAAGGAGAATGGTAAAAAATCAGAAAAGAAAGACTGCGTATGATCAGAAGCGATAAACAACAAAAAAAAAAAAAAAGCATTTGTCGCACGAGAATTTTCGTACAAGTTTTCATTCATCGGTTCCAATTTGTTGTGAGTAATAATAAATCCATTACTTCCACTAGTAAAAGTGCCTCTAACAGTACACCAAAACACTGGCTAGGCACACATTTAATCCTTTTATCATCCCTGTTGTTAACACCTTCCCTGCCGGTGTCATTAGTACAGTGACAGTGTATATTATTACTGATCACTGTATTAGTGTCACTGGTCCCAAAAAAGTGTCAAAAGTGTCAGCTAGTATCAAAATGTTCACCGCAATATCACAGTCCCACTATAAGTCGCTGATCACCGCCAATACTAATAAAAAAAAAAAATTCAGTATATATATACCAGTTTGTAGACACTATAACTTTTGCGCAAACCAATCAATATACGCTTAATAGGATTTTTTTACCAAAAACATGTAGCAGAATACATATTGGCCTAAATTTATCAAGAAATTGGATTTTTTTAATATTTTTTATTGGATATGTTTTATAGCAGAAAGTAAAAAAATATATATATTTTTTGTTTCAAAATTGTCGGCCTTTTTTTGTTTATAACACAAAAAATAAAAAATACAGTGGTGGTCAAATATCACCAAAAGAAAGCTCTATTTGTGGAAAAAAAACCATACATTTTGTTTGGGAGCAGCGTCGCATGACTGAGCGATTCTCAGTTAGGCTACTTTCACACTGAGGCTGTGAGGGCGTCGGCAGTAAATCGCTAGTTTTAGCAGCGCTTTACCGTCGCTTTGGCGGCACTTTTCGGCCTCTAGCAGGGAGTTTTTAACCCCCGCTATTGGCCGAAGAAGGTGTTAATAGCGCCCGTGTAGCGCCGCTGCCAGAGCGCTTTGCAGGCACTTCGGCAACAGTGCCCATTCATTTCAAAGGACAGGGCGTTTTAGGAGCAGTGTAAACACCAATCCTTAAGCACCGGTGCTGCCGGTTGAAGAGGAAGGGGCCACCGGTAGCACCTGTATCCCCGAGTCAACTAAAGTTGACTCGGGGATACAGGTGCTACCAGTAGACTCTTCTTGAAAAAATGACTAAGTCCCCACTATTTTGGCGTGAAAAAAATGACTAAGTATGGAATTTGACGAAAAAACGACCCCACTTTTGTCACCAAGCTGGCCAATGACACTTAACCCTGGGAGGGTGTGCCAGGGTCAGAGGGTGGTGTGGAAAAAGTTTGGGGAGTGGGGATGAGGGCGGGGGAGCCCCCCGGCCAGGCAGATTTTTGGCCAGCTTGGCGTGGAAAAATGATCCAAGGGGCCTAATTTGAGCTCCTGTTTCCGGGGACCCACTCGGTGAAACCCCACCAAACTTGGCACAGTTGTAGGGAAGACCCATGGGTACACGTGGAAGAAGTTTGGGGTCCAGAGAACCAAAGGGCAGACAGTACAGACTCCCCAAAATCAGACCCTCGCTTAACGTTGCCGCCTATGGGGAAAACAGGCCATTTTCTACACAATTGTAGGGGAGACCCATGGAAACACGTGGAAGAAATTTGGGGTCCAGGGAATCAAAGGGCAGCCGGTACCCACTCCCCAAAGTGGACCCCTCGCTTAACATTGCCGAGGGGCCCACATAAAAAATTTGGAGTCTCGGGGACCCTTTACCGGGGAGTTACCGGGGGCACAATGTTGACCGACTTTATGGTACCAGTTTTCCCGAGCCATAGGTCACAAAAATACCAAACTTGGGGGTGCTGTAGGGACACTCTATGGGTACATCCACATCGAGTTGAGGCCCGGTACCCCAACCAGAACATTCCGGTAACCAGAAAATGGCACTTTGAAACGGTGTAGCTCGGACCCGGTTAACCGGGGAAAGCTTTGGGGACCTCATTAGAATATTTCAGGCCTTTTCTACAGCATGAGACCCCCCCTCGAGTTTGGGGGACCGGTAGCCGCTTCACAGTATACCGGCAAAGACGTGCGCATCACTCTCTGGTGCCATGGGTTCTAAAAATACAACGACACCGTGAGGGTGTGGGGAAACTCTTCAGGTATTCACCTGCCAAATTTGGGGTCCAGGGACCATATGGCGGCCCAGTGGCGCCCGAAAAAGTCAACCGGGACAAACCAGACTTGGTACCCAGAAAAATTCGTATTAAACATTGGCGTCTATTGGGAAACTTGGTCAGCTTGGGGGCCTAATATCTCCCCGGCCATTGGGGCTAGGACCCCCAAACTTGGCACACTTGTAGGGGACATACGGCACTACATGTGTACTGAGTTCTTGGAGTTGGTGTTCTTAGACCCAATGGTTGGCCAGCAACGGTCCCCCAAAGACGGCACCCCTAGGACCAAAATTTAACATTGGAGTCTATGGGGGAAACAGGTCAAATTAGGGTGAGTCTCACTTATCGCTCAATATCTCTACGACCGAATGTGCTACCAACACCAAACTTGCACCCACTCTTCACAACCCTTGCAGGTACCCCTCATTAAAATTTGGAGTTTCGGGGACCTTTTACCGGGGAGTTACTGGGGGCATAATGTTGACCGACTTCACCATACTGGTGCTCCCGGGTCATAGGTCACAAAAATACCAAACTTGGGAGTGCTGTAGGGACACTCTATGGGTACATCCAAACCGAGTTGGGGCCCGGTACCCCAAACAGAACATTCCAGTAACCGGAAAATGGCACTTTGAAACGGTGTAGCTCGGACCTGGTTCACCGGGGAAAGCTCTGGGGGGTTTCATTAGAATATTTCAGGCCTTTTCTAGAGAATGAGAACCCCCTCGAGTTTGGGGGACTGGTAGCTGCTTCACAGTATACCGGCAAAAACGTGCACAGCGCTCTCCGGTGCCATGGGTCCTAAAAATACACAGACATTGGAAGGGTGTGGGGTTACTCTTCAGGTACTCACCTGCCAAATTTGGGGTCCAGGGACCGTATGGCGGCCCGGTGGCACACAAAAAACTGGGACCAACCGAGCTCAGTTACGCGGCCAAATTCAGACTTAAATTTTGGTGTCTCCCAGATGGATGACTTTGACGGCTCATATCTCCGGACCCCTTGGGTCTAGGAACCCCAAATTTGGTGTGCAGACTCAGGGGATCTAGATCAACATATCCAAAAATTGGACTCCTAGCTCAAACACTTCGGAAAATGACATTCTTTGAGCCACAAAAACTACTTGAGTTTGAAAGTTAGGTCGACACAAAGCCTGCTTGGTCTTTTTGAGAAATGTCGTTTTGGGCCCCTTTGGTTCCAGAGACCCCAACTTTTGCCTGCAGCTAGGGAGCCTCTAGGAACCCCCAACTACCAAGTTTGAAGTTCCTGTGACCTATGGTTCCAGAGATATGGACCGATAAAGCGAAAAGTTCATACCGACCAAGGGGCACCAATTGACTGGTTCCGATCTAGCGGTCACTCGCTGCCCCCTCGGCCTTGGTGGGCACCATGAGTCAGTCCCCTTTGAAGGTCCATATCTCCCCCATACTTTGAGCTAGAGACCCCAAATTTGGCAGGTCGGTACCGGTGGATTTTAGACACAAGAAGTGGGTAGACCGACCCTCCTGTGACCAACCGTTTGGAAGTTTGTCTCCTATTGAGCCCAAAATACCACCCCAGGAAAGAGGGGACTCAACTAGGGTCACTGGGCCAAGAACCCTTCGGTGGTATTTCGGCCCAAAATTCAACTAAGTCCCCCTGCTAAGCCCAGAGTCATCCCAAGAGTCAAACCAAGAGTCAACCTCATGTGTGTGTGCCTTCCTATTCTAATTTCTTGCCCTCCTGAGTCCTGTCCCTGAGCTACTTACTATATAAAAAATAAAATAAGAAATATGCCCTAATTTTGCCCTAATAACTACCTTAAATCACATTGCTAATTGCATATTGAACTTGTTTGTAGCCTAAATACTAAAATTTGCACTTAAAACTGTAATTTTGTAACTTTTGGAAATGCCAGTAAAACCTTGGCTGTGCCAGGAAATTTGGGATGTTGTGTCAATAAATTTAAATCTTGTAGGTTGGCAACACTAGAATAAATGCCTCTATATAAGGCCTGGTTCCCATTGGTGCAACATGCACTTCGACTTTGGAGCACAGGTCGCATCAGAATTCGCACCACATTCAGTGCAATGGGAGCGTCTTGAGTCGTTCCAGGCTTAGAAAAGGGTTCCTGCACTACTTTTGGTGCGACTTCGGCACAACTTGCATTGACTTCTATTTTAAAAAGTTCTATACACCAGCGGTTCCACATGTACAATTAGCCAATGGAGCAAAAATCAATACTGTATATGGCACTGCCTACTTTCCTAAACTACATAATACTTGATGAAATAAGACATGAGATTCTGTACTAACAATGTTCTACTGCACTTCAGTGTAGGGCTTTTGGGTTCCTTTAGTTCCTCCTCCCTATAATTTCCTGGGATATATCTCTGGTTGTACAGGATAGAAAACCTGCCCTGATTATCATTGTTACTGGTTTACAAGTCAGAGCCCTTATGGGATCAGTAAGGAATGATTTCCCCTCTCAATGGCAAAACTGGCAATGGCCGCCAAGTCACACCAGCACATGTGCCAGTTTGTCCAGAAGCCAGTTAAGCTGCTGCTACGTTTCTCAATTGCAAGAGCAATCTGGCGCAAAGACACACAAATGTAATTTCCTTAAAGGAAACAATCCAAGGACCCCAGTACTGCAAGACAAGATTGCCAACAATGAAGCCAGTTTGCTTCTTCCAACAAGCCTTCTAATAACTGAGCAAGGAAGCTTGGAATAATTGTTCTAGTGACCCCTATCCAGGTGACAGAAAGCTTTTTACTAGCTCCACAAATCAGAAATGTAGAATTGGCAACAGGAAGCTTACTGCCAGCACCAGCTTAACTACACCGCTGGGAGCAATAACTGCGGAGGCACCTTTGTAGCAGCTCATTGGAATGTCTGTTTTATCTGGACAACAAGACATGGAAGTGCGCAGCTTCCTACTACTTGTCTGCTGTGTGCAATGACTACTCACTATAGAAAACCTTGAAAAGGGGCACTGTTCATTTTTTTTTTTCAAAACCTAACCTGTCATTCCCCCTGATAACCTTCCAGAAGCAGACTAGACATTACTAAGTGCCAGTCAGTAACACTTACTTAATCTGTTGTTGCAGGATGCTACAAGAGCTCCTAAAACCCGTAGGTACCCACAGAATTCAATTTCCTAGTTTTAGGACATTGTAGGGCAGTGCAGAGCACTAATTAGTAGCTTCTTAAGGCATCACTCTGCCTTGTGGGATTACTAAGGACAACTATATTGCATGTACTTAAAGCGGAACTAAACTGTAACTGAGCACTAAGTTACTTTTTCATATTCAAAGCAAACTTACCTATCCATCCATGTCTCCTTGCTTTATTTTGTTGAGAAATCACTTTGAAAAACAACCCTATCATATCTAGCTGTGGCCTTCTTGGGTAAGGGCAGATCAATCGTGCAGCATTTACTTCCTGGAATCCACCTGCCCTTAGCTCAGGCATGCAGACAGGAGGGTGTGCTTAGAAGAGAAAGTCCCTCCTCCCCTCTCCATGAATACTTCTGGGAATCTTGACATCATTTTGGGTAAGGCCAGAAACCAGAAAACAATTGAATAAACGTAAAAAAGGTTTAAAACAAGTATATCGAATGTACTATCTTATATATTTACTAAGGCTAGCAGTATAAGGATTAAAAAGAGCTACTGTTGATTGAGATAGTTCTGCTTTAAGCTAGCTATACATGTAAATATCTTTTACATGTTCAGTCTGCTGGGCTGAACAGCAGGAACCCATATATTGCCCCATCCACACTAAACAGCATGAATCACCCACTGCTGGGTATTGTAATGTGACTGCCGGCATCCACTGTTACCGATTGGATGCAGACACTGTTCAGCTGGCAATTTTCCACCCAGCTTTTGGTCACGTGACCAGTCCTAAAATATCTGGATAGGATAAATATTACAAAAAAACTTAAAACTTGGTAAGTGATAAAAAATAAATACAATTCAGGATGCATGCAATCTTTCAGCATAGAGAACATAATTATCTTCATAATAAATAGAGATGTGGTTAGTATTCCAGGCAAACAGGATTTATTTGTTCATCCAGTGATGAGATTTTAGTCCCTTTCAAATGAGCGGACCCTGCCAGAGGATCCGCCTGCTCAGTGGGGAATCTGTCCACTGTCAGGGAGATGATAGGTCCATGTCTGCTCCACTTATGCAGAGTGGACATGGACACTGCATAAGGTGGTCTGTTTCCGATGGAAACAGACCACCTGTCCATTTCCATCCAACTGTCATCTGATTCATCAAACGAATGGAAAAGGGATCCCGCATCCATCTGTTTTTAACGGACCGGATCGGATGTCGGTGGGTATCAACGAACACATGTCCGTTGACATCCGCCGCTCCATAGAGGACAATAAATGGTCCAATCCGGTCCGCCTAAAAAACTGACAAGCAGACCAATTGGTTTGCCTGTGTGAAAGGGCCCTTATATAGCCCTACCACACAGCACAGCCAGTCAGGTGACACCACTTTCTCTGTTACACTTATAGATTGCTGAATGAATATAATGGTGTCCTCTTTCTGAATCCAGCCTGCTGATTGGACAGTGAAAGTGCAGCAAATTCCAATTTAGCACACCTTATTGGCTGTCAGTTGTGCTCCTCCCTATTCCAGTGCAGCTGTAAAGGAGATTGTAAGAGGCATATATCAAGGTAAATTCAAGTACTGGTTGCAGTATTACTGAATCTGAACTCCAGTCTTACCTTCAATCTTGTACGGTTGTACTGGCTTCTTTCCTATACTAAAACTGCTTACTCTGATTGCCCTGCACACTGTGAGCTTCTTAATCACTTGAAGTGGTTCTAAAGCCTTAAGGTCTTTCACCTTAAGGGCCCTTTTTACACAGGCGGACCAATCGGGTCCACTTCAGTGGCGTATCATCCATGGGTGCAGGGTGTTCACTGCAGATGGGCCTCCGAGGGGATGGGGGACCACTGTGACCTACGCTGCACACATGGATGATTGTCCCTTGGTTCACAGCCGGGGATGATCGATGTGGCGGGAGGGACAGCTGTAAGCACCGACCTCCCTGCATGACAGCCGCTTCTCCCCCTCTCCCTCCCGCGGCTACCAGTGCTTACAGCCGGTCCTCCCGGGCTGTTCTCTGTGTCCTCCTCCTCCCATTCTCTCCCAGCCCGCTGTCTCCTCCTCCTCTGCCCCCCGTTTTCATCCGGCCCGCTGTGTCCTCCTCCTCCGCCCCCCTCGTCCCCAGCAGCCAGCTTCCCTCCTCTCCCCTTCAGTGGACTGCGGGGGATGTGTCAGGATGGAGAGTGGAGGAAGGGGCTGGTAAATATGTAATTTACCGGCCCCTTCCTTTTCTAAATTGGACACAGTGAGCGATCGTTACCATATGCTCTCTATGTCCTGTAACAACTGAGCAGAGTAAGCTGTGTGTTACTCTGCTTCAGTTTATGAATGGACAGGAGCTGCTGTCTCCTCTCCATTCATCTTCAATGCAGAGAAAGGGAGTGTGGAATCTGTGTCCTCAGCCTCTTTCTCTGTCTCAAAGAGGAGATGTCAGGGGTCTGTTTAGACCCCTGATATCTCACCAAAGACCACTGACAAGGATGGTCAGTGGTTTTTTAAATTGTAAAAAAAAAATACATAAAAATAAAAAACTGACACCATCCACTGCCTCATACCTCCCACCCCATCCCCAGAAGCACTGTGAAGAAAAAATATTAAGAGAAATATCGAAAAAATAAAATAATAAACAACAAAATTGTAAAGAATAATAGATAATAAGATAATAAAAACAAAAAAACTACTGACACTGTTCACTGCCCTACTGACAATGTCTAAATCCCCCCCAAAATCATTGTGAAAAAATATATAATACAGAAACAAATTGTAAGAAATAATTTAAAAAATAAAATTGTAAAAAAAATTCTGACACTGTCCATTGCTCTACTGACACTGTCCACTGCCCTAGTGACACCACCCACTAGCCGCCAAAAAGCATTTTGAAAAAAAAAAAAAAAACTAAAAAATTAAATTGTAAAAAAAATAATGAAAAAATAAAAATAAAAAGCTACTGACAACGTCCACTGCCCTACTGACACAATCCTGAACATACTACCCATCACTGTACACTCCGCACTCCTCACCTGCACACTCTACCCACCACCATACACTCTGCACTCTTCACCTGCGCATACTACCCACCTCCAAACACTCCGCACTTCTCTTCTGCACATAATACTCACCACCATACACTCCACACTCCTCTCCCTGCACATACTACCCACTGCTGTACACTCTGCACTCCTCTACTGCACATACTACCCACTTCCATACACTCCGCCAGTGGCAGCTGGTGCTCAAAAATTTTTGAGGGGTGCAAACAAACTGAAAAATACTGAAAAAAAAATACATCAATTGCAGCCTCACTGTGCCCATCAAATGCAGCCACCGTGCCATCAGTTGCAGCCATTGTGCCCCATCACATGCAGCCACTTGTGCCCATCAAATGCAGCCACTTGTGCCCATCATATGCAGCCACTTGTGCCCATCATATGCAGCCACTTGTGCCCATCAAATGCAGCCACTTGTGCTCATCATATGCAGCCACTTTTGCCCCTCATATGAAGCCACTTGTGCTTATCAAATGCCGCCACTTGTGCCCATCAAATGCCAGCACTTGTGCCCATCAAATGCCCCCAGTTGTACTCATTATATGCAGCCACTTGTGCCCATCAAATGCCGCCACTTGTGCCCATCAAATGCCGCCACTTGTGCCCATCATATGCAGCCACTTGTGCCTATCAAATGCCATCACTTGTGCCAATCAAATGCTGCCACTTGTGCTCATCATATGCAGCCACTTTTGCCCCTCATATGAAGCCACTTGTGCTTATCAAATGCCGCCACTTGTGCCCATCAAATGCCAGCACTTGTGCCCATCAAATGCCCCCAGTTGTACTCATCATATGCAGCCACTTGTGCCCATCAAATGCTGCCACTTGTGCCCATCAAATGCTGCCACTTGTGCCCATCAAATGCCGCCACTTGTGCCCATCATATGCAGCCACTTGTGCCTATCAAATGCCACCACTTGTGCCAATCAAATGCTGCCACTTGTGCCCATCATATGCAGTCAGTTGTACCAAACAAATGCTGCCACTGTGCCCCCGCCCGCTGCCTGCCCAGCACTTAGCCCATCTTAGTGGGGGGTCAGGCAGCAGGTGACGGCAGTGAGCTGTGGGACAGCTCCTGTGTCCTCCATGCTGTCCACCATGCATCTCTTCTCGTTCTGCTAGGCTTCCAATAGGGGCACCTGTGCCTTCAGCCAATCAGGTGACAGGTATTTGACCTGCGCTCAGTATTAGAAAAACAAATATTCATTTGCTTTTCTAACACATCTGGGTGGACTGCGAGCGCAATGCTCTGTGCTCTGAGTCCACCTTTTTTTGAAGCCTATTAGAGCCTAAGGCTCTAATAAGTTACTACCCCCCACCAAACACACCCCACTCCTCTCCTGCACATAGTACCCACCACCATACACTCCGCACTGTAAATTCCCTATTTAACATTACTGCATTCTGCACTATGTAAGTCATCTCAGACTTAAACCATACTCCATTTAGCCACAGCCAACATTTAGCGCAATTTAAGCCATGCCCATTTTCACCACATTTTTTCTTCTGTACCTAGGGCCCACTTTTTATCTTGTACACAGGCCCACTCATTTCATGATACGCCCCTGGTCCGCTTGTCAGATTTTTAGGTGGACCCGACTGGACCATTTATTGCCCTCTATGTAGCAGTGTATCCTAGATAGCAAGGATAACTTGCCATGAATTTGTGGCAGTGTTGAATTGTAAGCCCTGTTAACTTGCTGCACATTTTCACTGGCAAGTTGTACACTTGCAGAGCACTTGAAGCACAAGTTCTATGCATTAAGGTGAAAAACCTTCTGTGCTGCAAAGCTCCCCTTAGCCCCCATTGTATGTACATGAGCCCAATCAGATCCAGCGATGTGCATGAGAGCAGCGTCTCTCGCTGCTGTTTCCCTCCTCCCTGTGCAGATTGGTAACGGGAGCCATTTTCTGGCTAGAGAACATCCATCATCATCTATCTCTTTCCCCAGTCTTATCGTCCCTGTCTCAGTGAGGTGTGCAATGAAAACAGAAAGGTATTATTTTAAAATCCCATTTGCATGTTTATGAGGATGGGAGCGAGGAACGAATGAATGCAAAATCTAAGCAGAATAATCTTTAGCTTTAGTACAAAAAATACCACAAACGTGTTTTTTATATACATTTTCCGTTTTTATTTTGAATAAACAATTCACTTATACCAACATTATAAAGACAATAAATGAAATGCGTGTCCTAGATGACTTGACGTGACTCTGCAATTTAATATCGTCCATCTACAGAGTTTATATATATGAAAGCCAGGCTTGTTTATTTTTCCATAGCATGAAAAAAATGATGTAAATGGAGTGAATGTTTTCTCTTGGTGGACAGGCAGTGTGAGATATTCCATGGTACGGGGCTGAACTCCGCCGAGATAACAAGATGGATGCTTATGGACTGACACAATGCAGTAGGTTTTATGCCTTGGTTAATTATAGGATACTATTACACAGAATGTTCCTTTAATGCACAGTTAAACGCTGGGTTTCATTAAGAATAATGCTGCTTGTGTTTTCCAAAAATGATTTTTTGTTCTCCCTCCCCTCCATTTCGTTTATAAATGCGTTTCAAAGGGAAGGTATTTTTAAACTTGTTTATTTATGTCTGTTTGCAATTTTAGACATCATAAAACAGTCAGAGTCTAGCGCTGTAATTCACCATTATGTTACACTGCTACTGCCTTCCTCCAGAGGTCTGTTCTACAACAGATGGCCCGATATAGACAGCCCGGGGTGAAGTGGAAACTATGCTATTTTCTCTTGTTTAGAGGAATACTTTTAGGTCGGCCATACACGGTGCAAATTTCTTTCCTGCAACCACAATTTGCACGATTCCCCCATCAACACAGACAATGCTGACAGGGGAATCCCTCCTGCTAAACCATTGTCTTCTTCAGGTAGGGGAAGCCGTCCCTGCCAGGAGAAGACAGTGATTATAGCTAGCGGCTGTAGCAGCCGCTTGCGATAATAGTAAGAGAATCCGGCAGGCTGGTTGTACCAAAGTTGATCGATGGATCAACTTGGTACACTCAGCCTGCCCATTAACGCTTCAAATCTCGGATCATTTCTGCTGAACTGGCCAAGATTTGAACCATGTATGGCTGGCCTTAGGCTAGGCCAGTGATGGCGAACCTTGGCACCCCAGATGTTTTGGAACTACATTTCCCATGATTTGGTCTTGGCCTCATTACATCGAGCCACATACCCTTATTTCCACACTGCAAGGCACCTATTGTGCAGGCTATACCCACTCTGCCTCCCCCTCTGTGTTTGGTGGTGATCAGCTCAGGCATGAAATAAAATGTACTGATAATGAAGAAAAATGCTCCTGCGCACAAGTGGGTAGCCGAACAAGCGGTGTAAAAACACAGGCCTTGCTGCCCTCAAGGATGTCGACCTTATACTAGGGATCATATGAATGGGAATTCACATCTCCATTCATCATCATCATCCAATAAAACTGACTATAGGTCAGCTGACATCAGTGACGGAGGACCTACCAGCTCCTCACTCCTTGGGAGAGACTGTTTGACAGCCCCTGCAGGCAGCTCATCGCCGCACAACACCAGGTCAACTGTGACATCTTCAGCTATTGACACTGGGGTCAGGGTAGATTCTTCCATTATTGTTCACAATCCCTTTACCACTTTGGAGAATCTAGAAGGGGATTCGTGTAATGGGAGTATAGCCAATGTAACACCCCCTTTGACTTTTTTAGAAACAGAAGTTGCAAAAACAGAGGGGATTGCAATGGAGAACGGGATGCCGAACCCTCTGCTATGCACTCTGTCAACAAAGAAGTCAAGGAAAAGGGAGGAGGAACGAGAAGAGGGAGAAGAGGAGGCAAGGGGCACAAAAAAGGAGGCAGAGTGTAAAACACACTCATGCTACTATTAAAATCTACAATCTGTCCAGCTCTGTGTTTACGGACACTAAGCTGGATTTGCTTAGGAAAGGCCTTAACTTTGCCCCTCCCAGTATACCCAATCTTTTCAAACTATTTGTTGATCTCAACAAATATGTACGGAAACGTACCCTCCAACGGTATTACATACTAAAGATGCTGGAAAGCCCCCATGGAATCCCAACACTGAAGAGCCATTGCCCTGTTCCTTTTCGGATACAAGTGTAGAAGATGCCTCTGCCCTTAACATTCTAGAGGATCTCTATCTAGAGGCCGATTGTGGGGACTTGTCATTATCCATCTGTGAGCATCCCAGTGATATTGCGACAGTTCACACCTACTTTGCTCCTAAGTCCTCCTTTTTCCCGCATTGGGCCAAAGGCAAATACATCTCCACTTTCTATGATGTGGTATTTGAATCATTTAAAACGAGGTTCCAGTCTGTTACCATCAATGGGAACAAATTTAATAAGCACTCTGACCCGCTGGGGCTGTCAGTTATGAGCCTCAGGCAGAATCAGGATGTCATCATTAGGAAGGCAGATAAGGGCGGGAGTTTGGTCATTCAAAATAAGGAAGACTATATAGCCAAAGCAATGAGATTATTGGGGGACACGGACACATATATCAAACTGAAAGGCGACCTGTTATTGAGTGAACTAAAGATCTGAAAATCCTTTTGGATCAGGCTCTACTCGATGCTGTTCTTACCAAAAATGAATATCACTTCCTCTATAATAGGCATGCATTGACCCCGCATTTCTACCATATTCCCAAAGTGCATAAGAGTGAAGTGGATCCCCCAGGTAGACCTATCATTTCAGGGATTGATAGTGTCTCCAGTAATGTGGGTTGTTATATTCATCATTTCTTTCAGGTAATAGAGACAGGTCTCCCGTCCTTTGTTAGGGATTCCGGCCACATGCTAGAGATCCTATCCAACTACGAATGGCAGCGCAGGTACAGATGGCTCTTTTTGGATGTAGCTTCCCTTTACACGTCCATTGACCATAGATATGGTCTAAGGGCAGTTAACTACTATCTTTCCAAAGAAGGGACGCTCAATTCTGTGCAGGCCAAATTCGTGCTGGATTGCTTAGATTTCTCCCTCACGCACAATCACTTTTCCTTTCTGGGTGAGCATTATTTGCAAACCAAGGGTACGGCTAAGGGGGCCAGGTTCGCCCCTAGTTATGCTAACATCTTTATGGGTTTTTGGGAGGAATCGTTCATCTGGAACAATAACCCATTTGGGGCGAACCTGGTCCTCTTTGCCAGATACATTAATGACATTCTCATCATTTGCGATGGGACAGATCAGGAATTACAACTATCCAGACGGTAACATCCTCTCCAAGACACATTTTAAACCCAGTGGTGGCAACTCCTTTTTGCATGCTGACAGCAATCACCATCCTAGATGGATCAGGAACGTCCCTTATGGACAGTTCTGCCGTCTAAAGCGCACATGCACTAAGAAGAGTGATTATCTGGAGCAGAGTAATATCCTCAGGAATAAATTCCTGGACAAGGGATATGAGCCCGTTCTAATAGTCTGCCTTTAACAAATATGCCAATCTGTACGATGAGCCTTTCGTACATGATTCATGACCTACTTCCACCACCAATCCAGACACATGTGGCACAGAAAAAAGACAGTAACTGGTAGTGACGGCAGGGTCCACCATTTGAAGCAGTTTATCAACTGTGGTACGGATCATGTGGTCTATGGCATCATTTGCCCATGCGGGCATCTATATGTGGGTCGCACCTCTCGTCCCATGAGAGTGCGAATTGGTGAGCATAAATGTGATATCACCAATACTAAAGTGAAATACCCGGTTCCTCAACATTTTCAGGAAGCCCATTATGGAGATCCATCTGGTATGCGAGTGTTTGGGATTGAGTCTATCGGGGGAGGTCTGGATAGAGGTAGAAGGCACCAGAGGCTCTGCAAACGCGAGGCTTACTGGATCTTCACCCTCGGCAGTATGACCCCCAGGGGGCTCAATGAAGATCCTGAGGTCTATAAAATCGTTTATCCTTGTGTTCTTGCACCTACCTCCATCCCTCATCCCCCGCCGCCTTGATTTTTCATCCTTGGCTCTGGCTATTGTGTTGATGTCTGTAAGCATGTATAATAGGCATCAAGTCCCCCTATTATGAAGGAAGGTTATACCATTCCGCAATGTCTCTATTATTTTTGGCGTCATTATCATCGCTGGTGTTGCCATTCCATTTATGTAGTTTTTCCATTTCATGAAACTTATTATCCTATTGTCATTGATATCTGTTAGTTTACAATAATATGCTGCCTGCAGTAACTACAGAGAGAGATACACCTATGTAGGTATTTTATATATGAATGTTATGTATTGTTTTATTAATCAATTTATTGCATACCTCTCTGATTTTTAAATATAATGTACTTACGTGCTTTTGATCTTTATTAATAGTACTGCACGATGTTATTGCACAGTGCAGCATATGTTTACCTCCTTCAGCATTATCCCCTGTTCTATTATCATTTTTATGTGCATTTTTTGATGAAGTTCTTATGCGCAGCTTCATTGAGAACCCCCTACATGCGATTCCCAGTTAGATTCAATCGCTTAAATGTGACCAGCTATTACATACGACACGGTTGCATAACATCTTACATCATTAGTTTTTGTTCTGTTTCTATTACTGCTAGGCTGGCAATTGTGTACTCCTGCTGGGCGCTGTACATACAACTGCCGCCTTTTATTTGCCTGCTAGCGCTTCTTTCCCCCCTTTTGTTTTTACAGGTCTATTTGACCTTCCTAATGCTGCCTCCAGCAACATGGCGCCGACCCGCTTTCATCCACGAGCGACGTACGTAGCAGAGGAGGTCTTGCCAAGCCCGCTTCTTTCCTTGCTTGGAGCGCAGATACGTTTGGCGTGCGCTCCACGCCGTAATAACATTAAGGTAATAGGTTTGCACTATAGAAAACAGTGCACATGTGGCGGCGCAGCTCTCTGCAATCTACAGAGGCTACAAGCAGCCCATGATGGGACTAGCATCTACCCTGATTCAACGAGGGTTCTTTTGCTCATCACTTTCATTCATCATATGTACGGTATGCACTGTAGCTGGCAAAAGTTAGGCTATGCCCCCCTAGTGGGTGCTTTTATTATTATTATTATTATCTACTACCATCACTATTATTACTATCACTGCTATGGTCATTTTCAGAGTTTATATCATCAACATTAATATGTAATATGTAGTATATATTGTTTTTATTTTTATTTTTATTATTCATCTATTTATTTGTTTTGCTGGTCCGCCTACCTAGTAAGGGGAAAAAAAGGCAGGGGCCATCATGTTCGGGCCTAATTGACTGAAGGTGCATGTGGGCGTTTCCCTATGTATTCACTTGTAATAAGAAGGGGGACTGCTGAAGGAGGATTCACTGCCGTGCCCTGAGGAAGAAGGGATGTTCCCCTCGAAACGCTTCAGCCAGCAGTGATTCTTGTGAGCTCCTCCGGCACCTCTGGTGGGCTCTGCTGCTCCTTGACTGCATGCTGTGATTTGAAGACTGTTTTATACATTTGAGATCTTCCACTACTGTTTGTAAGTAGTCCCTTTTTGTCATTAGTTTTAATAAATTTTATCTGAAGGATAATGCACATGGCTGGTGCGCCCTTTCTTTCCTTTTTATCATGAAAAAAAATGTGTTTTTTCCTTTGCTATGCTCACTGATCAGATGATCATTCAATCTCTGTATAAAACTATTCAATTTGATTGTATTACTGTACTGACATTCAATTATGTTTATATTATAGAATATGTATGCTATAGATGACACAAAGCCTTTGAAGAAGGATAGTAAGGCCTCATTCTCACGAGGCGGATGCGCTTCCACGGAGTCCGCCTCGGTCCGCCAGCTCAGCGGGAGATCTCTCCGTTGATCTCCGCTGAGCCGGCGGATGACAGGTCCCTCTCTGCTCACTGAGTGGGGAGGGGCTTGTCGAGCGCCGCTGGCTTCTATGGAGAGATCGGACGAAAGCGGACAGCACTTTTGCTGAATGACTATTGTGAAAAATTGCAATAAAAGCCAGCTAGAGGGGTTGTTGTCTTCAATGAGATTTGAACACAAACTTAAAGTGATTGTAATACTTATTTATTCATTTTTTTAAATAAAAAAAATACATGATATACTTACCTCCTTCATGCAAGGGTTTTGCAAAGAGTGGCCACAATCCTGCTCTTCTGGGGTCCCCCCGCGGCGCTCCTGGCTCCTACTCTTCATCAATTGCCCCCACGGAGAGCCGCTTTCCATGGGGGCACATGTGCGGGCACGCTCCTGAGTCCTGCTGCTGCATCCATTGACACAGACAGCAAGACTTGGCCCTGCCCCATACATAATTAACCATGTCTGTACTGTTTGCAGCTTTTCAGTATCAGTTGTAAACTATATTTGAACACTGTGGGGTTGATTTACTAAAACCAAATATACTGTGCACTTTGCAAAGTGTAGTTGCTCCAGAGCTTGGTAAATGAGGTAAAGCTCCACTTTGCAAAGAATACCCAATCACAAGACAGGAAAAAAAAAAACAGCATTTTTTCTTGCACATGATTGGATAATAGAAGTCAGCAGAGCTTCTGCTCATTTACTAAGCTCTGGAGCAACTGCACTTTATAAAAAACAAAGAGATGAAAATTTTGAAACTGTCCTGCTGCATTGTATGTAAATGAGGTATAGTTCAGTCTGTGTTGGAACAAAGACAATGTGAGCCTTTCCAGAAATTCCTAGATATCAGCCAGGACACCCTCTCCTTTGAAACATCTAAAGCAGGGGTCTCAAACTGGCGGCCCTCCAGCTGTTGTGAAACTACAAGTCCCATCATGCCTCTGCCTGTGTGAGTCATGCTTGCAACAGCTGGAGGGCCGCCAGTTTGAGACCCCTGATCTAAAGGGTTAAATAAATGGGAAAAAAAACTCACCTTGTTACTGGAGACTTATTTTCGGTCTTCTTAAAAGAGAAGTAGGGGATTCTTAAAACATATGCCCCACCAACTGCCATTACTCTACAGTGGTGGCTGGTGCTCAAAATTTTTTGGGGGGTGCACACAAACTGAAAAATACTGACCTCCCCCATCAATTGCAGCCTCACTGTGCCCATCAAATGCAGCCATTGTGCCCATCAAATGAAGCCACCGTGCCCATCAAATGCATCCATTGTGCCCATCAAACGCAGCCACTGTGCCCATCATATGCATCCACTTGTGCCCATAATACGCAGCCAGTTGTGCCCATCGTACGCAGCCACTTGTGCCCATCATATGCAGCTACTTGTGCCAATCAAATGCAGCAACTGTGCCAATCAAATGCAGCCACTTGTGCCCATCAAATGCAGCCACTTGTGCCCATCATATGCAGCCACTTGTGCCCCATCATATGCAGCCACTTGTGCCCATAAAATGCAGCCACTTGTGCCCATCAAATGCAGCCACTTGTGCCCATCAAATGCAGCCAATTGTGCCCATAATACGCAGCCACTTGTGCCCATCATATGCAGCTACTTGTGCCAATCAAATGCAGCAACTGTGCCAACCAAATGCATCCACTTGTGCCTATCATATGCAGCCACTTGTTCCCCATCATATGCAGCCACTTGTGCCCATCAAATGCAGCCACTTGTGCCCATCAAATGCAGCCACTTGTGCCCAGTATATGCAGCCACTTGTGCCCATCATATGCAGCCACTTGTGCCAATCAAATGCAGCCACTTGTTCCCATCATATGCAGCCATTTGTGCACTTACCCCTCCTCTCCTGGGGTGACGGGGCTCTCCTCCGCGGCTCTCCTCCGCGGCAGGAAGCGGCAGCTCTCCTCCTTGGTGGCTCTCTTTCTTGGTTGCTCTCCTCCTCGGCGGCTCACTTCCTCGGCGGCTCTCTTCCTCATCCACTCTCCTCCCCGTCGGCTCTGGGTCCTGTGTCCTTTCAGCTCGTCTTCAGGCTTCCTGTCTCCTCTTCCACCAAAGCGTAAGGCATCCAATATTATCGCCTAGTACTTTGGCCAATTGGGAGACAGGTCTCACTGACCTGCCTGCTGATTGGCAGGGAGGAACGTTAGTGTGAAAATAGCGAAAATTCATTCACTATGCCACACAACAGGATGGGATCGGGACGCAGTGCTCTGCGCCCCAAGCCCACCCTATTTTGAAGCCTATTAGAGCCTCTGGCTCTAATCACGTGCTTCAAAATACACACCCCCCTCCTATTCCGGCCATAATATTTCATGTGCCCGGCGTCCTAAAAGGGGCCGGACACATGACTAGGGAGGGCAGCGGAGGTGTCAGGGGGCAGCGCCCATGTGCCCACAATGCACGGGCCGCCACTGCATTAGAATATAATATTTGCATTATTGCCTGTTCTAGGCCAGCTCTTTTGACCCTTTCCTCTAAATAACCTTATGAGGCTGCTGACTTCACATGCAAGATGGCGTGCCTAGCAGCAGTCTCAGAGATTTTGGATGTCTACACAAGGGAGATTTTCACAGCTAAATAACATGCCTAAAAAATGATAAATGTACAGACAAGCGTATTAGAAAATTATTGAAACGAATGGTCTGACAACAGAGTCTCTTTAAACACACCCAAAATTGAAGGCCTAACAAACCCCCTTACCTATCCAGAGTCTGTGGTGACATTAATAATGCACAACCCATATTTTCTAACACAAATTTTCCAATATACACAATACTGTATACTACCAGCTGAGAGGCTTATTAGCTTTGGTTTTTAAGGCCTGTCCATTGACTGTTTCATGATATAAACAATTAAGTGGAGAAGATTTATGTCACTGCCCTAATTATCAGCACCTTCTGCTTTTCATCCCCTGCATGAGAAGAACTTCCTTTCCACTATCTACATTTGAGATGGGAGCATCTTTCCAGTTGCACAATTATTCAGCGGCTGATATGTGCGCTAAGCCACAATACTAATACCAGCATTACAGCTTCTGACATATGAATCTGTGATAATGTACAATCTTATCATGTCTCTATAGAGCAGGGGTCTCCAAACTTTCTAAACAAAGGGCCAGTTTACTGTCCTTCAAACTTTAGGGGGGCCGGACTGTGGCCAGTGGGGGAAGAAAATGTCTTAGCAATAGTGGGCGTAAATAATGCCCCATCATTGGTATTAGGGGGAGGAATAGTGCCCCATTGTTGGTATCATTGGGAGGAATAGTGCCCAAATATTGATGTCAGTGGGAGGAATAGTTCCTCATCATTGATGTTAGTGAGAGGAATAGTGCCCCATCAATGTAAAAGTTGGTTATAAGAAAGGAAATATTACATCAAACACAATAAGGCTCCATGCACACTAGCGTTTTTTCTGCTCCTGGATGCTAAGTAGTGTTATTCTGTGTCCATGCACACTACTTTAGGCTATTAGCATTTTTTTAGCTTCAGCATCTAGGAGCAGAAAAAAATTGTTTTTGTAGAGTTTCTTGGAGAGTTTTTCCAGCAGAAATAAATGCTGAATGCTCCTAACTGCTTCTAAATGCTCGCAACTGCTTCTAAAAGCTACTAAAATGCTACTAACAGCTTTTTTTTAGCTTATTTTTTTTTTCTTTCTGCATGTACTGCACAAACGCTAAAAAAACAGCTAATGCTCCTAACTGCTTCTTTCACACTGGGGCGGGCATTGACGGTAAAACGCTGCTAGTTTTAGCGGCACTTTAATGTCGTTTTAGCGGTGCTATTCGGCCCGCTAGCGGGGCACTTTTAACCCCCGCTAGCTGGCGAATAAAGGGTTAAATGCGCCCGTGTAGCGCCGCTGCTAAAGTTCTTTGCAGGCGCTTCTGCAGCAGTGCCCATTAATTTCTATGGGCTGGAGCGGTGGAAGAGCGGTGTATACACTGCTCTTCCACCGCCCCAAACATGCTGCTTGCAGGACTTTTTTAACATCCTGCCAGCGCATCGCCACATTGTGAAAGCACTCGGGCTTTCACACTTGGACTGCAGGGGAGGCGTTTTTCAGGAGCTTTACAGGTGCTAGGGGTCTAAAAGCGCTTTACAGTGTGAAAGGGGTCTAAAAGCTTCTGAATGCTTCTAAAAGCTACTAAAATTCAACTAGAAGCTGGGACAAAAAAATGCTATTATCAGCATTTTTCATCCAGCATTTTCGTATTGCTTTTTTAGAGCTTATGAAAAACGCTAGTGTGCATTGAGCCGAGGGCCCCTTTCACACGAACGGATCGCCTATCCGTTTTTCATCCATCCGTCAACGGACGACAATGCATTCCTATGGGCAAACGGATGACCATCCGTTACCATCCGTTAACCTCCACTTCCAATTTTATCCATTTTTTTTAACGTACAAGGCTACGTCGAGATCTGTGAAAAGGGATATTAACTGACGTTAACGGACAATGTCCATCAACGTCTCATCAGTTAAGATCCGTTTTGAAGAAATAATTTTTTTTTGATTATCTGTGAACTCAACCTATGACCCAGGCAGTAGGTGTACAATAGGAAGTCCATTGGAAGTACATGTCCAGGGAGAAACCTGGCCAGAGATGTCTCCCAGGAGGAACTAATAAACCTGGTGCACGAAAGGCCAGGCTTGTGGGACTCAACCTGTCGGGACCACAGAGTAAGAACACAGCAACTATGGGATGAAATCTCTAAGCGTGTGACACCAAATTGGCCCACCATGACTCCCAAACAGCGTGATCAACGTGGTAAGTGTTGTCCAACTGCAGCATGCTCTCTTGTCACTGTTTTTATGGAATCATGAGATTATGGAAACGTGAGTCATGTACTGTTCAGTCTCTCCCTGCAGCAGAGCCAAACCATGTGGCACTCTGCTTTGTATGTATTGATATTTAATGTTTGTAGTAATGCATGTGAATTTGAGGTCAGTGCGCATTCTTTCTGGCCTCTCTGAAGTGTGCGCACCTTGTCCCAGAAGGACATCATTTTTGTGTCTATTGCTGTCCTTGTTGCACGCTCAATTTGTGGTTACCGTAAAATATTGCTGTCCATCTGAATATGTTGAAAGCATGCTGTGCACATGATGTTTAATATTGTAAATAGGCAAGGGCATGCTGACTCCTCCACAGACTATGAAGTCCTATTGGTTATAGGTTTTTTCTTAACCACTCAAAATCTTTACTCAAATTCTTTCTCAACGTGTGTTTACAGAAATTAACAGAAGGTGGCTTTCTCTGAGAGACCGTTTTCAAAGAGATTTGAATGATGAGGCAGAGTAGTGTACAAGCGGCTCCGGAGCTACCACAAAGAAAAAATCAGTCTTCTTCGAAATGTTGTCCTTCCTAAGGAAAGTCATGGACAATAGACCATAAGTGATGTTTGGATGTTCCATCTAGAAAGTGTAAAAAGTAGGTCTCCATAAGGTAAGGTTTTGTGACCAAATGTTCCTCCTTTTTATTGAAGTACATCATCAAACATCTCAGAGTGTGAGGAGAACACTGAAAATAATGAGACAGAAGCAGTGCAGGGAGGTGAGCAAGCCACACAAGAGCGAGAAGGCCAGTCCCAGTCTGTGGATGTGACAGCACATCCGAGTGCATGTCCAAGCCCTTCGCAAAGATCCATACATGTAAGCATAGTATTTATTACTAAGCTTTATCTGATGTACATCAAGGCATCATTGCATTTCTCAATCGGCATATTATTCTCTACAGGTTAGTCATGACAGGCCAACAACATCACGATCCTTGCAGCATGACAAAAAGCCTGAAAATCCAGAGATAGACAAAGCCATGAACTCCTTCATGGACGAGATGACCTCTTTTAAAAGACAGGAGAGCAAGGATCCATTCTGTGATCCAAATAACTCAAATGCGTCCTTCCTGAGGACAATTTATCATACACTTCAAAAAGCAACAGCAGAGAGGCAGATGGAGATACATACGGGTATATTTAATTATGTGGGAGGATGTATTAGAGCTGCCGAGTCAAGATTGCTATTGCCCACTATTAGCCAGTATGAACCCCCTCAGAGGTCATACATCAATATTTCTATGAGTCCCCATGCCTTCCGCTCCAGCCATATCTACCACCCTATCCACAGACCCCTGTGCGTTCATACAGCTCAATGCACAATACCCAGAGGCCTTCTTATGTAAGTTCCTCTCCTGCTCATTCCTCACAGGGAACAAATCCCCCGAGTGTAAACACTAGCTCAAATTCTGCCAATGTTTCTCAAGCTAATAGCCAAACCAGCTCTGGTTCTTCTTCCCAAACTTCTACTTCATATTCGCCATCTCCCAGCTCTTTGTATCAGGATTTGTAACCTGGTTTTAATGTTAAATTAGGAATTTTTGTAAAGTTTGCATATTTTATGCTTTATTAAAACTTTGACAAATAAAAAAAAAGTTAAGTGAAAAAACCTTTATTTTAAACAGGGTATGAAGAATAATAAAATGAAAACAGTTTTGAACATATTATGTTCAAATAGTTGCAACGCCCAGTAAAAAAATAATGGTTTAAAGAGGTATAGGACTGGCCAGTTGCAAGAAACCTAGAAAAAAATGTAAAATCTTTTTAGCTTTTTAAGTAAAACAACATTCTACTGGCACATAAATGGATACAATATTTATTATCTATACATACTGTATATACACACACACACAGTAGACCAGGGTTAGGCAACCTCGGCATGCCAGCTGTTCTGAAATCCCATCATGCCTCTAGGAGTCAAGGCTGTGATTGTCAGGGTTTTGCACCTTGGGACTTGTAGTTTCACCACAGCTGGAGGGCCGAGGTTGCCAACCCCTGCAGTAGACTAACAAAAACATGACACTTGATAAATGAATGACTTCTTACCTCAAGGTCACTAAGAGACGTTCATCTTCAAGTACACACCTTCTCATGTTGGTATGTCTCCGCTGCAGCCGTGGGTGCAGCTGGTCCAGTAAGCAGTTGAATGTGGCTACGGTCATCCTGGTGAAGTTGAAAAACTTAGTGGCATATTGTCGGAGATGAGCGTAGTGTAGAGCCACAAAACCTTCAAAAGGCCGTTCAGTATCATGGGGTGGGTCCAAAATCAACGTCTCCTAGCCACAATCTGCTTTTTCTTGCTCTCCATTCTCCTCATATAGGAAAATATGACAAACAATGTCACGCTGTCCCAAAAATTGTTGGGATCCATCGCACAATGCAGATAGCACATACAAGGACAAGGACAAAGGAAGGACACAGCAAGGACAAGTCACTCACTGAAAACTGCAATGCAGCATGGGAGGAACAATACTTTCTGGGTAATGTCATCAAAGCGACAGAAACTGCTGTAAACGGATCAAAACAGATGCAAAAACGGATGTAAACGGTTAAATTAACACGTGTAAACGAATGTTGATGGAACAGAAGACGGATGAAAATGGAGATTAACGGAAGGAAGATGGATGAAGACAGATGAAGCAACGGATAAGAACTGATGCGTTTTTAACTTGACTAAAATGACGGTGCCTGTGTGAATGAGGCCTAATAGTACAACTACAGTATATCATCACTATCACACAATATCAATGACGGCACTTCCTCAGTCTTCATTTAGCACAATGATGTGTTAGTAATTGATGTCTGCTCAAGAATAAAATGAATGACTAAATAAATAAATAAATACACACAGACACAGCAAATCCCAAAGTTCTTTTGTTATTGTTTTACATCTTCAAACTTTTATTGGGAAAGAAATACTGCCAAAAATCACCTCTCAGTAACGAGACCAAAATTTAGGAGAACAAAAAATGTTTTCGGCATTTTAATGAGGCTTTTGGTACTTAAAATGAGCGTAGGGAGATTGTTACATTCCAGGCAGAGTCAATGCTTGTGAACTGGCAGAACATTGCATTTTACATCACAGTAATATTGTCAGGCTTTCTGTGCTTTCAATGAAGTAACACATGTTTTAACTTTTAGGCTCTACAACGCGTATTTTGCTGCCAAAACTAACACATGCTTGTGCTTATTTGTTGAATTTTTTATTTCTAATTAGAATTTTAGCAGCTGACACTTGATATTTGCAAATTAATCTTGTTTCTTAAAGTGAACTCGTGTCTTCCCCACTGCCTGCTTTAACCCCATTTTCGGCAAACAAATGCATTGCACATGGTTGTTGGGCAATCACAATATATTGGATAATGCAACTAAAGCCGAGTACACACTACAGTGTTTTTTCATTCAACCCCGTGGGGTGCACGAAAAAAAACTGACACCTCCGGTCGGGAGCCACTGCACTAACCATGCAAGGTTAGTCCAGCGATCTCCACGGCTGAGCTGTTGTGTTCTGACATGGGGACGTCCCTTACCCACGCCAGAAAACTCAGATTAGCGCTCTCTGCCATTGGCTGAGAGTGCTGATCAGGAGTTGGTCGTCTGCTGTTTTTTTGTTGGACAGACCGACATACCGATTGTTTTTTGTACCACCAAATGTCTCCCGACATTCTGCCAATGTGTACATGGCTTTAGGGACGTTCGGGGGTGCTAAAATTGTGGCTCAATTGTGCATTTTTAACACCCCTCCAACTGCTAGTTTAGAAAAGGCCTAAAGTAAAGCTGAACTGGAATCAGATAAAATCTACCCTTGCAGTGCCCCTCCACACACACTGCAGGGGTTAATGCTCATTAGTCTAGGGGTGGAGGGATAAAGTGTATAACTTACACTATCCCTTGGTCTGGCAGGGTCCAACGCTGTCCTCAAGCTCCAGTCTGACAGATCATCCTCCATCACGCACAGTGCAGGACTATTAACCCAACATTTTATGTGAGCAGCAGCCTGAATCTGCTTAGTGAGGATGTTGCAGAGGACCAGTCATTGAGAAAAGCCTGATGGAGCTAGGAATAAGCTCCTGTAGCACTTACTCCCGTAGGAGCCATTGGATTTTTGGGCCTTCCGTTTATGAAAGCTGCAAAATTCCTGTTGTCTGGCTTTGTGTAAAGAATCAAATAAACAGTCCAGGGGATTTTTGTTTTGTTTTTGTTTATTTAGGGGTTCAACTTGGATGGGAAATGGGGAAAAGCATGGGATGCCCAGAACTGTAAAAGGTAAATGAAATCTTGAAGACTTGCTAATTTCTCAAGCTGCTAGGTATTAACGTAAAAAAATGTTGTCCTCCCAAAAGATTGATGGCTCAACTAAACTGATAGCAAAAAAAGTTCCAACTGATGAATGCGGGTGCTACTCCTTAGAGAACTGCTGATGCACCTGGTTACTTTGAACCCAAGCTAGAGGTGTTGGATGGCTTTGATAGCTATGAACTAGCACTAAGCGGTCCCTTGGTTATGGGCATGCAAAATATTGCACCTTTCTGCCCCCTCTATCCAGGCTTGGGGTATGGTGAAAAGAGGTTGCTAACTCAGTCTCTCTTTAGTGAATCCTAAGGGGTCCAAGAGGCTGCTGCATAGGCTCCCTGCTATACATGTCCAGATCTTGACAGTCAAAAGGGCTTCAGCGAAGCCTAGTTGGGGCTAGAAAGGGTGTGAGATTTCAGGTGCTCATTCTCTCTTCCACTGGCTCTTTCCTGTCCTTCCTTCTGCCCAGGGGCAGAGCCCTCCAGCACAGGGGTCCCCTCCAGGCAACAGGATCTTGCTGCCAGGTTCCTGGACATAACTATCCAGCAAGTTCTAGAAGCCAGGGGGAGGTGACAGAGGCCTAGCCCTTGGAGCTCTGCACAGCTAAACACAAACCAATTAACCCAAGCTCATCTGCCTACAGAGGAGCCAAACTTAATGTACCTACTCTGCACAAGGAGGGTGCTACAATACATAACACCCCTGCACCCCTAGACTAAACAAGAATTTAATCCTTGCATTGCAGAGGAGAATTTAGCTTGAATAAATCTACTTTTCTTTTCCCTGGTTTCTGTACTGCAGGGGGTGGTGTCACTGTCCTTCCGACGAGATTCTAGGGAATGCTGAATAGCCTAAATCTCTCTTTAGGTGACACTCAAACACAATGAAGGATCATGTTCATGTGAGATTTGGGTTACTTCACATTAAACTGAATCTTGGTGGAAGGATGATCAGCCAGGGGAAAGGTAATTATATTCAATAGATTATTCCCTTAAGACTTTTTTTGAAGGGGCACTAAAAAGGACGCAAGTAGCGGATATGTTTTCCAAGCACACTGGTCACTACTGAGGAGGATTGTATCTACCATTTGGTATTAACTTTCTACGTCATCTTCCGTTCTCATATTATATGAACTGGGACTATACGGCTCTCTTTTACCAGATATTTTTTTATTACTTTATCTAGTTTTTAGTGTTGTTATTTTTATTCCTAGGGCTGGACTGTTTCTTCTTTTATATACTCATCCAAGGATTGCTATGTATTGACCTTGAGTGTTCAGCTGCTTATGTTAAGATTTCTTTTGGTTTTGCTGACTGAACCCATATTTCCATTAACTCAAAGGGTGCCTTCATTTTTTTTTTTTTACAAAGGAGCTGAATTCCTGGAATTCAGCTTTAAATGATTGGTACAGGGGGACTTTGGAGAGGGGATTACACCTCATACACCTCATAATTGGGCTTTAAAGTGATCCTGTCTCTAATCACGCCAAATGAAATTAATACTAGTCTGTAAAAGAAGAAGATAACTACTCACCTTTCTGGTAGGCAGTGTCATACTGCAAATCTCTGGCTGCCACTAGAATCTGACACTTTCAGTTGTGTCGAATACTAGGTAGCATGACACGTGCTGTGGCTCCCCCTACTGGCCACAGTAGTGATGTAGAGGTTTGTAGGAGAAAACAGCGTGCCACAGCGGGAACCCAGGCATTTCATACATAGGATACTGGTGACAGCCAAAAATATGCAAAACAGCCACACTTTTCAGTGTCTCTGTAAAGGGGCTCCCCCACCACCTTCTATTCACCTTGTCTGAGCTCCGTCACCACTCCTTACTCCCTCATAGTAATCGCTGAAGTTAGCAGTGTCTGTAAACAGGGGAATGGCGATGTCACTACTTCAGTCAAGTGACAGTTTTGGCTAATAGCACAGTCAAAAGGGACCAGGTACATGCTCCCCCATACCCAGAAGCACAGGGTAGAGAAGGGTTTCTCAACCAGGGTTCTTCCAGAGGTTGCTAGAGGTTCCTTGAGCAGTGATCAATTTCTGCCTCTCAGATAAGTTCCCACTGACACCAATAATCTTTTTAGCATGTGGGTGGGTGCAGCGTGGTGTGACGGCAGAGTCCAAGTGCGGAGAAACAGAAATATATTATAAATGAAGTTTGCAGTACAGAATAGGCCTGATGGAAAGGCAACCCTAACGGGAGTACTCACAGCATGAAACAGCGATGTGTAGTAGTAGTAGGCCTCTTGTGTGCCTACAGCATCTCTCTCTCTAGGGCTGGAATGCGGCCTGTCCTGTCCGTACCCAAGTGGGGAGGCTTCCAGAATGGGTGACGTGTAACTGCACTATCCCTACTCCCCAGGAACCTCTCCCTGATGCTAAGTACTTTCCCTGCCAGACGGATGACCTGTCCCTACTCTAAGCACATGCTTAAATAGACTCTGCCTGACGCAAGATGGCCACCTAGAGTCCCATGGGGTGCCAGCATTCAATCGGATAGCTGCCCCCTGTGACCTAGGAAACTATAGAGGCACTAAGTTCCTCTTGACTTCCTTTCCCTCTGCAATGCCACTGCGGTTGAGCGCCACCTGCAGTGGAGACAGCAGACTGCACGTGCCTACAAGCTATTTGTAAGGGAGTAATTCTTCCCAATGACCACAAATGTAAGTAACATTCTTCCCACTGACCATCACATTAATGTATTATGAGTTTTAGATATAGTAGATTTTAGCAGGGGTTCCCTAAGACCGAAAGTTATTTTCAAGGGTTCCTCTGTGTTGAGAAGGTTGAAAAAGGCTGGGTTAGAGTGCTGAAAGAAGGTACAGTCAGGGAGCCCAGGTAAGGTGAGGATATGGGGGTCAAAGTGACAGTGTCCCTTTAACTGAACTCTAAATTGTTATTAGAATTTGAGAATATGCATTACTGTCCTGAAATATGCTTTCCCTAGAAGCTAAATAACCTACCAGTTCATTCACAGGTCGTTGAAATGTATATAGTGTAGAATTCACATAACAAATGTGAACGGTTGTTTCTGAAAACTGTGAAAGTGAAAATCTGCAGCAATAATTGTGGGGAAAAACACATATCAAATACCATGAAACAAGTAGAACTTGCAACAGCCATAGAAAAATATTTGTATTATGAATTGGAAGACTGCCATCAGTATATAAGTATGTGAGATTTTCATTTTCAGTCCACTTGTATAACCTTCCTAATGGCAGAACTAATAATATTTCACTGCATTAACTCACAGCATAAGTATTCTGTACAATGTACTCAGCCACAATGTGTCATGTGTGTTTGTGTGTCTGTGTGCATGTCTATGTGTTTGCTCATGTACGGCTGTTATTTTCTAAAACAGGGGTCTCCGGACTTTCTAAACAAAGGGCCAGTTAACTGTCCTTCAGGTTGTAGAGGGGCTAGACTGTGGGCATTAGGATTAGAAAACGCCTTGGTATCAGTGGACGAAAACACTGCCTCCTCATTGGTTTTAGTGGGAGGAATAGTGCCCCATTGTTGGTATCAGCGAGAGAAATGGTACTCTAATGTTGGTATTTAGGGGAGGAATAGTACCCCATCATTGATGGCTGTGGGAGGAATAGTGTCCTATCATTGGTGTCAGTGGGAAGAATAGTGCCCTATCATTGGTGTCAGTGGGAGGAATACTGCCCCATCATTGGTGTCAGTGGGAGGAATAGTGCCCCATCATTGGTGTCAGTGGGAGGAATAGTGCCCCATCATTGGTGTCAGTGGGAGGAATAGTGCCTCGTCTTTGGAGTCAGTGGGAGGAAAAGTGCCTCATCATTGTTGTCATTGGGAACAATCTGTCCCATCATTGGTACCAGCTGAAGAAATAGTGCCCCATTGTTGATATTAGTGGGAGAAAAGGTGCTCTATTGCTGGTATTTAGAAGAGGAATAAGTACCCCATCATTGGTGTCTGTGGGAGAAATGGTGTACCACCATTGGTGTCAGTGCAAGGAATATTGGCCTATCGTTAGTGTCTGTTGCAAAAATAGTGCACTATCGTTGGTGTCAGTGAGAGGAATAGTGTCCCATCATTGGTGTCAGTGGGAGGAAGTACAGTAGATCCCATTACTGGTATCAGTGGAAGGAATAGGGCCTCATCTCTGGTGTCAGTGGAAGGAATAGTGTCCCATCATTAGTGTGAGTGTGAGGAATGATGTCCCATCATTGGTACCAGCAGAAGGAATAGTGCCCCATCAATGGTGTCAGTGGGAGGAATAGTGCCTCATCATTGGTGTCAGTGGGAGGAATAGCGGCCCATCAATGGTGTCAATGGGAGCAATAGTGGCTCGCCTTTGATGTCAGGGGAAGGAATAGTGCCTCATCATTGGTGTCACTGGATGGAATATTGCCTCGTCATTGGTGTCAGTGAATGGAATGGTGCCTCCGCTTATCCCATGTTATAGAAGACCTGATTGGTATAGATCAGACCGGGTTTATGCCTGGCAAGGGAACCGACATTAATTTAGGGCGACTTTTTCTTAATTTTACTATTCCACATGATAATCCAGGGACCAGAGTCATTGCCTCTCTTGACGCGGAGAAGGCGTTTGACTCGGTTGAATGGAACTATTTGTGGCATGTATTGCAGAGATTTGGGTTTGGTCCCAAGTTCATACATGGCATTCGATTGCTGTACCAGGCTCCCAAATCTAGGGTCCGCACGAATAATTGGGTCTCGGAGCCCTTTGATTTATTCCGAGGTACAAGGCAGGGTTGCCCGCTCTCTCCCAGCCTGTTCGCCCTGGCGTGGAGCCACTGGCTACTTCGGTCAGGAGTGCTCCAGATGTCCTGGGCCTACGGGTGGGTATGTTGGAAGAGCGGCTGTCTCTGTACGCGGACGACGCGCTTCTGTATCTGAATGATGCGGGCCCATCTCCTCTGGCGGCCCTGAGAATCTTTGATAATTTTGGGGGGTTGTCTGGTATAAGAATCAATTGGACCAAATCAGTGCTGTTTCCTCTGGATGATGTAATTGCCTCTGGGCCACCATCCTCCCCATTACAATGGGTGAAGGAGTTTAAATACTTAGGGATAGTGATCACAAAAAATCGGACTTTATTATTAAAAATTTGAACCCTATCTTGAATACTCTGCGTACGAAATGTTTGGCCTGGGCAAACTTACCATTAAATCTATTGGGGCGTATCAACCTCCTTAAAATGATGATACTCCCTAAATTTAACTATGTTTTTAGAAACTCCCCGGTATGGGTCCCTGTTTCATTTTTTAAGGAGATTGATAGCTTGGTGGGAACCTTTATATGGGGTGGTGGGAACCCCAGATTGGCGCGCTCTACCCTGTGGCTGCCTGCTTGTTTTGGAGGATTGGCTCTCCCCAACTTCCAAGTTTACTACTGGGCGGCTATGTTGGTGTCGGTTTACTGGTGGTTTCAGGGATCCAAAATGAATGCTGCAGTCTGCCTTGAGGCAAACTGTCTGGGCTCCCTTACTGACCTCCGTAATTTTCCCTACCGAGGACAGAGGGCGTATATGCGAGTTCCTGGACCCACTCGGGCAACGTGGAGGGTGTGGGTGGCTGCCAGACGTAGATTTCTCTCACCGGGTCAATTGTCACCAGCAAACCCGCTATGGGGAAATCCAGCACTTAAACACCTCCGGACTGTGCCGGACCCACAGCCTTGGGCATGATTTGGTATCATAACACTAGAACAAATTATGCCCAGAGGGGAGTTGATTTCTCTTACGGAAATAATGACTAAATTCCAGTTACCCAGAGGGATGAGGTTTAGATGTTTTCAACTCAGACATGCGGCACGGGCTCAGTTTCCACAAGCACCTCTGCTTCAGGCTGATCCCGTTGAAGAGCTCTTGGCGCCTGGTGATGTCTCTAAGCCCCTTTCCACTCTGTATAATGTACTCCTGGGTAAGGACTCTCCTAAAACAGCAAAATTATGGGACAGCTGGCATACTGACATTCCATCATTGGATAAAGAGGACTGGGAGGACTGTCTGGATAGCGGTCCTAAACTAGTGATTGCATCTAAAGATAAACTAATCCAGGTTAAATTTATACATAGGATTTATTATACTCCACAGAGACTCCATCGTATATTCCCTGACAGAGACCCTATGTGCCCCAAATGTAAGTGTCAAATTGGAACATTTTTCCACATGTTTTGGGAATGCCCCTTGATAGCAACTTATTGGTGTGCGATATTCGCGGAGATAAATTCCAGACTGCAAATATCCATACCAATCACTCCAGAGTTGGCCCTTCTTGGGATCCATGACAATGAACAAAGAGCTTATCACCTAAAATTGCTTGTTTCTTATCTGCTCTACTACGCCAAAAAGGAGATTTTGATGAAGTGGATAGACTCTTCTCCCCCGACCGTGTCGGCCTGGGAAGCACAGATTGAGGCAGCTATACCCATGAATAGAATCACATATATTTACCAAGGTTGTCCATGGAAATTTGACAAAGTATGGACTCCTTGGCTCTCATCCTAGGGAACCACAATTGATGGATTCACTATCTAGTGAGGGGCGTGGGAAGTCTTGAGACACAAGAGGTCCTGTTTTGTATTTGTATTGCCTACAATATTACTATACTCTGATGTATTACTCCTTACACTTGTGTATCACTCTGCCAAGTGAGCACTCATGCTTATTTGTCATGTAATGTTATGTACTATGCCAAAAGGTATTCTGTAATTTTCCCCTCTTTGTTACAATAAAGCACATATGTTTTGTTAAAAAAAAAGAATGGAATATTGCCACAAGGGTAAAGGCAAGCAAAGTGCTGCTTTCGGCCCGAGGGCCACTGAGCCACTGACCCAGAAAAAGCATGCAACTGGGGAAGGCAGAGAAAAGGGAAAACTCCTCCTCATACTAAAACCATTGGATTAGCATGACAACCAGACCTAAAAGACAAATTGATTGTAAAATGTATTTAATTTGAAGAACAAGGGCGAGTTTAGAGGGTGGTGATAAATGGGGAGTACTCGGAATGGTCAGAGGTGGGTAGTGGGGTCCCCCAGGGTTCTGTGCTGGGACCAATCCTATTTAATTTATTCATAAACAACCTGGAGGATGGGGTAAACAGCTCAATCTCTGTATTTGCAGACGACAAGCTAAGCAGGGCAATAACTTCTCCCCAGGATGTGGAAACTTTGCAAGAAGATCTGAACAAATTAATGGGGTGGGCAACTACATGGCAAATGAGGTTTAAAGTAGAAAAATGTAAAGTACTGCATTTGGGTGGCAAAAATATGAATGCAATCTACTCACTAGGGGGTGACCTAGGGGTCCTAGTAGATGATAGGCTCAGCAATGGCATGCAATGCCAAGCTGCTGCTAACAAAGCAAACAGAATATTGGCATGCATTAAAAAGGGGATCAACTCCAGAGATAAAACAATAATTCTCCTGCTCTACAAGACTCTGGTCCGGCCGCACCTGGAGTATGCTGTCCAGTTCTGGGCACCAGTCCTCAGGAAGGATGTACTGGAAATGGAGCGAGTACAAAGAAGGGCAACAAAGCTAATAAAGGGTCTGGAGGATATTAGTTATGAGGAAAGGTTGCAAGCACTGAACTTATTCTCTCTGGAGAAGAGACGCTTGAGAGGGGATATGATTTCAATTTACAAATACTGTACTGGTGACACCACAATAGGGATAAAACTTTTTCTTGGAAGGAAGTTTAATAAGACACGTGGCCACTCACCAAAATTAGAAGAAAAGAGGTTTGACCTTAAACTGCATAGAGGGTTCTTTACTGTAAGAGCGGCAAGGATGTGCAATTCCCTTCCACAGGCAGTGGTCTCAGCGGGGGAAAGCTATAGTTTTAAAAAACTATTAGATAAGCACCTGAACACAATGTAATACTGACATATAATCACACACATAGGTTGGACTTGATGGACTGGTGTCTTTTTTCAACCTCACCTACTATGTAACTATGTAATGTTTTGCTGCTTACCAGCCCTTAGATCAGGGATCCTCAAACTACGGCCCTCCAGCAGTTGCGGAACTACATCCCATGAGGCATTGTAAAAATCTAACATTCACAGAAATGACTAGGCATGATGGGAATTGTAGTTCCTGAACAACTGGAGGGCCGTAGTTTGAAGACCCCTACCTTAGATGTAGTGGCTGCTGTCCTTTTTAAAAAAAAATTTCAGGCTACGTAAATTTTCTGCAAGTACAGAAAAATACCACTCCAGTGAACTAAACTGAAATCTTAAAGTGGTTGTAAAGGCTGAAGGTTTTTTTCCCTTCATGCATTCTATGCATGAAGGGAAAAAAACCTTCAGTGTGCTGCTCTCCCAACAAGCCCCCCTAATGCTTACTCAAGCCCGATTTCGATCCAGTACTGTGCACGGGAGCCTCGGCTCTCCCAGCTCTCTCCCTCCTCATTGGCTCCCACTGCTGTCAATCACAGTCAGCAAGGAGAGAGCAGGGACGGGGGCTGACTTGCGCTCTGTGTGTCTTAAAGACACACAGAGGCGGATCGGGAGCGAGCACACATGAGGACACTTAGCAGGGAGAAGCAGCCAGGAGCTCCGGCAAAGGACCAGAGAAGAGGATAATTGGGGCTCTTTTGGGCAAAACCACTGCACAGAGCGGGTAAGTATAACATGTTTGTTATTTTTAAAACAAAAAATCCGAAGCTATAGTGTCACTGTAATCTTTGTTATCGGATCTGTAGTCCAAATCAGGAGAGCAGCCTATGGTGAACATGTTGCCCCTCCATAGATAGAGTGCAGTGAGTGAGTGTTGTCACATTAGGACAGGAAATTTGTTACGGACAGGATCACCAGGTAAAAAAGCCTGAAAAAAAAAAAGAAAACGAATGTAGCTTCCACCACTGCAATATATAAAATGTTTGTTTTTGGGTATAGATAAGCTCTAAGTTGTCTTTTACTTAATTATCCGACCCTCTGAGTGGAGCCTACCATGGTAAATCCTTACCTTCTATCCTGGGATCTTCACTATGCGGCCTTGATCTTGTGCTTTGAAGCTATTCTGTTGCTGTACAGTGTACTTGCTTACTTATATTGTTGCAAGAACCCTGTGAATCTGCAAATGGTAACATTCCCCTTTAAATAGTCAATAAGTAAAAAGTGAAAAACTGCGCTAAATAACATCTGTCCCTACAAACAAACTTAAGCAGCAATTTTGTGCAACACAATCACAATCAAAATAATAAAAATAATAAAATTGTGCTAATTATATAAACGTCCATATACAGTATGTGACCAAATAATAACGCCTATGGCTTAAAACCCAGCCAGGGCCTTTGTCCACATCACGCGGTCACCCCACTTCTCCCAATGGTACTCAAGGGATTCGGTAGGAATTAGACACTGGAAAGAAAACCAGAGGCTCCAGATAGTGTAAAATCCTTAGGTTTTTTTAAATAAAAGTTCTCACTCACAGCAATAAAAAACCTAAAGTTTGGTGTGTCGGCCGGCATATACCAAGCAAACCTTCAGAAAAGAAGTAGTGACATCAGCACGTCGCTCCGCCCTATGTGTTTCATCGCAAATGACGTCATTCTGGGTTTTAAGCCATAGGCATGCACCAAATCCCTGTAATAAGGGGTCAACTGCAGCTGGTAAGCGGTTTCTACAGCTGGTGGTTGATTCACAGTGACACTATTGATGATGAATGATGGACACTATAATGGATTTATTCACTTTATCACACTAAGTGTGGACTTTTTGTACATTTGAATTACTTATTTAGTCACATATATGGACTTTTATATAATTAGTGCAATTTTATTATTGCCCTTTAAATGTTTATTTGTAAAATAAAGATCCAATATACTGTACATAGTAAAAAAGATACAAAAAATGTGCGTAATGAAAAAAAAAAATGACTCAAAGCCATTATATTTTACAGCAGTGATTGGAGGAGGTGTAGATGAAGGTTACAATTTCCCCTCCTCCAATCACGGAACTCCTTGCATTATGCAAGACGTTTTCCCAGTGGATTGGTGCTGAGTGAATGCTCCACTATGATCAGTGTACTTCAGCCGCAACTGTGCATCTCAGCACTGGACGGTCAGCGCTCAGTAAAAGTTTTACCAAAGGCAGCAGCACACACAAATGGCACACGCTTCATTGGGGGGTATTTACTTTTGCAGTGTCAAAGTCCAAAAATAGTTTCTGGCCAGAGTCCAGCTTTAATAGGGCAAATTCAGCAGTAGAAGAGCCACAGTAACTGGTTTACACTGAGCCCAAAGCACTTCAGATTGTGTAATCAGAGACATTATCTGTATAATCAAAGAGTAAACTTCACCTCAAGTACGGAAAGTTGTGAGGGATGGCTTCTTCATACAATGAGCAACATTTAAAGCTGAACTCCGGGCAAACAGCTAAATACACAGATGAAACACGTATACGGGAGCTGTTTTACTTGCTAAAGGATTTGTATTTCTGTCCACACAGTCCTAGGATTTACACAGCTCTGCCGTCCACTCCCACTGTGAACACACACAGCGGGAATGCCCAGCAGTGGGTACCGTGGATTCGATGTCCGCCGGCACCGCCGATTACACAGTAAACAGGCAGAACGGCAATCTGCAAAATATGTAAACAAGGCAGATTGCCGTTCTGTCAGAAAGGAAGGTATTGATCCGGTGTCTCTGCTTAGCAGGAACACCGATCTTTACCTTCCCCCAGTCAAATCACCTCCCCCACAGTGAGTAAGCACAGGCTAGGCACAGAGTTAACCCTTTGATCGCCCCTGATGTTAACCTCTTCCCAGCCAGTGTCATTAGTACAGTGACAATGCACATTTTTTAGCAGTGATCACTGTATTAGTGTCACTGGTCCCCAAAAAGTGTCAAAAGTGCCAGTTATGCCACGTACACACGAGTGGACTTTCCGGCATACTTGGTCCGGTGTACCGGAGTCCGTCGGACAATTCGATCGTGTGTGGGCTCCAGTGGACTTTGTTTTCTCAAAAGTTTGACGGACTTAGATTTGAAACATGTTTCAAATCTATCCGACGGACTCGAGTCCGGTCGAAAAGTCCGCTCGTCTGTATACTAGTCCGACGAACAAAAACCAAAGCTAGGGCAGCTATTGGCTACTGGCTATGAACTTTCTTGTTTTAGTCCGGTCGTACGTCATCACGTACGAATTCGTCAGACTTTGGTTGATCGTGTGTAGGCAAGTCCGTTCATTCGGAAAGTCCATCGTAAAGTCAGTTGAAAAGTCCGCCGGGCAAAGTATGCCGTAAAGTCCGGTCATGTGTACGCAGCATAATAGGGCGTACACACAGTCGGACTTTGTTCGGACATTCCGACAACAAAATCCTAGGATTTTTTCCGACGGATGTTGGCTCAAACTTTTGTCGGAGTTGTCGGAAAATCCGATCGTTCTGAACGCGGTGACGTAAAACACGTACGTCGGGACTATAAACGGGGCAGTGGCCAATAGCTTTCATCTCTTTATTTATTCTGAGCATGCGTGGCACTTTGTCCGTCGGATTTGTGTACACACGATCGGAATTTCCGACAACGGATTTTGTTGTCGGAAAATTTTATCTCCTGCTCTCCAACTTTGTGTGTCGGAAAATGCTATGGAAAATGTCCGATGGAGCACACACACGGTCGGAATTTCCGACAACAGGCTCCGATCGGACATTTTCCATCGGAAAATCCGACCGTGTGTACGGGGCATAAGTGTCCGATTTATCCGCCGCAACATCACAGTCCCGCTATAAGTTGCTGCTCGCTGCCATTAATAGTAAAAAAATTTAAAATAAAATAAAAATAAATAAAAATATCCCATAGTTTATAGACGCTATAACTTTTGCACAAACCAATCAATATACGCTTATTGAGATTTTTTACCAAAAATATGTAGCAGAATATATATTGGCCTAAAATGATGAAGAAATTCGATTTTTTACATTTTTTTTATTGGATATGTTTTTTTTGCAGAAAGTAAAAAATATTTTTGTTTTTTTTTAAATTGTTGGTCATTTTTTGTTTGTAGCGCAAAGGATTAAAAAAACGCAGACGTGATCAAATACCACCAAAAGAAAGCTCTATTTGTGTGAAAAAAGGATACTAATTTTATTTGGGTACAATGTGGCACGACCGTGCAATTGTCAGTTAAAATAACGCAGTGTCATATCGCAAAAAATGGCCGGGCAATCATGAAAGGGGGGTAAATTTTCCGTAGGTCAGGTGGTTAAAGTGGTTATAACCCCTTACATATACCCAGTGAAGTGACTGGCTTCAGGTCATTCACAGAGGTTAAACAAATCCTCCCAAGTTGTAACTGTATCTGTAGCCCTCTCTTCTCTACGGCTTCATAAAGCACACATTTTACACAGCATTTCAGAGCTCTGGCAAGCAGGGGGCAGGGATCTGATGTCACACACTCCACAGCACAGAGCAGAGAGCTGAGTGTAATCTGAGACCTTAGTGGAGGGAATGGACCCCCTCTACACCGTCTCATAGAGAAACATGCATAGCTGAGGCTGTCAATAACTATCTGTGTGCTGGAGGATGGCATCCCTTGGGAATCTGTGCTGTCCATATAACCTGTCAGTAGTGACTCATGCAGATAGTAGAGGGAAGAGATAGCAGACAGTAATCAATCATACTCTGTGCTGTGAATTGAGACAAGTACACTCTATAGAGATATATGCTTTGTTCATCTTTCATTTCAGAGGTTTGCAACCACTTTAAAGTATTTGTAAACCTCAGACATGAAATATGAGCAAAGCACATCCCTCTATAGTGTGTACTTGTCTCAATTAAGAGAACTAAGTGTCATTTCTGTCTTCTGCTTCATTCCTATGCTATCAGCATGAGTGACTTCTGACAAGTTTTCTTGACACGAAGAGAAAAATGGTGACGGGGAGGGACTTCTAGCAAATTGACAGCCCCAGCTGTGTTCCTGTAAGCTGTGTGGAAGGGGGTGTGTCCATTCCCTCCAATCAGCTCTCAGAGCTCTCCTCACTGAGCTCTGCAGAGTGTAACTTCAGCTCTCCACTCTTTTCTTTTTTGTATTCACAGCGCTTCACTGTTACAGCCTTATTCCAAAATTGATTAAATCCATTATTTTCCCTCTAAATTCTACAAACGATACCCCCTAATGACAACATGAAATAAGTTTGTTTGAAATCTTTGCAAATGTATTCAAAGTAAAAGAAACAAAAAAATCCCATTTACAGAAGTATTCACAGCCTTTGCTTAATACTTTGTGGAAGCACCTTTGGCACCAATTACAGCCTCAAGTCTTTTTGAGTATGATGCTACAAGCTTGGCACACCTATTTGTGGGCATTTTCTCCCATTCTTCTTTGTAGGACCTCTCAAGCTCCATCAGGTTAGATGGGGATCATTGGTGCACAGCCATTTTCAGATTTCTCCAGAGATGTTCAATCGGGTTCAAGTCTGGGCTCTGGCTGGGCCACTCAAGGACAGAGTTGTCCTGTAGCCACTTCTTTGTTATCCTGGCTGTGTTTACGGTCATTGTCCTGTTGGAAGATGATCCTTCGCCCCAGTCTAAGGTCCAGAGTCCTCTGGAGCAGATTTTCATCCAGGATGTCTCTGCAAATTGCTGAATTCATCTCTCCCTCAATCCTGACTAGTCTCCCAATTCCTGCAGCTGAAAAACATCCCCACAGCATGATGCTGCTACCACCATGCTTCACTGTCGGGATGGTATTGGCCAGGAGATGAGCGGTGCCTGGTTTCCTCCAGACATACGCTTCCCATTCAGCAAAACGAGTTCAATCTTTGTTTCATCAGGCCAGAGAATTTTGTTTCTCATGGTCTGAGAGTCCTTTAGGTGCCTTTTGGCAAACTCCAGATGGGCTGTCATGTGCCTTTTACTGAGGAGGGGCTTCAGTTTGGCTACTCTATGATACAGGCCTGATTGGTGGAGTGCTGCAGAGATGGTTGTTCTTCTGGAAGGTTCTCCTCTCTCCACAGAGAAACACTGGAACTCTGTCAGAGTGACCATCGGGTTCTTAGTCACCTTCCTGACTAAGGCCTTACTCCCCCAATGGGTGGCCTGCTCTAGGAAGAGTCCTGGTGGTTCCAAACTTCTTCTATTTATGGATGATGGAGGCCACTGTGCTCATTGGGGCATTCAATGCTGCAGAAATGTTTCTGTACCCTTCCCCCGATCTGTGCCTCGATACAATCCTGTCTCGGGGGTCTACAGGCAATTCCTTGGACTTCATGGCTTGGTTTGTGCTCTAACATGCACTGTTAACTGTGGTACCTTATATAGACAGGTGTGTGCCTTTCCAAATCATGTCCAATCAACTGACTCCAATCAAGTTGTAGAAACATTTCAAGGATGATCAGTGGAAACAGGATGCACCTGAGCTCAATTTTGAGTGTCATGGCAAACGCTGTGAATACTTATGTACATGTGATTTTTTTTCATTTTTTATTTTTAATACGTTTGCAAAGATTTCAAACAAACTTCTTTCACATTGTCATTATGGGGTTGTTTATAGAATTTTGAGGAAAATAATGAAATTAATCCATTTTGGAGTAAGGCTATAACATAACAAAATGTGGAAAAAGTGAAGCACCATGAATACTTTCCGGATGCACTGTAAATTCAGCACTTGGAATGAATGTAGAGCAGAGATGGATGCAGATAAACAGGTACAACTTATGTAGGAGGATTTGTTTAATCTCTGTGTATCACTTGAGGCCAGTCACTTAATTGGGTATAAGTAAGGGTTTACAACCACTTTAATGGTTACAGAACTGCAATAATATGTGTCTTTTATATCTGCCTATAATCTAGACAAAGATTTGAATGTTAAAGAAGGATACCTATTTCTAAGTCTTATCATGACAAAATAAGATGCCTGGAAGAATGATAGCAATCACCAGACACATTTATATTCCTGCAAACCGATGCCGGAGCTCGAAACTTCAGTTGGTCCAGACTTCCTCACTTATTACAGAAGTTCAAAAAGAACATTGACTTCCTTGAAGTATAATGTGGTTCTTCAAGATCCCAGGACCGTTTCCTGTAGAAAGGCAGACCTGGCTTTTAGTTCGTGGCCACTGTAAATATTACTTTCTGCATCTTTTCTGTTTATTTTTCTCTGTAGAGCTCAGAATCAGCAACAACTGCCGTGGCTCATGCGAATGTGATCACGGCTTTGTGTCGATGCCAATTAAAGCAAAGGAACCGGCTCAGCTTACCGAAGCCGCGCCTACCCACCAAAAAGGAACACCTTCTGCTTTCAGTAAAGTTAAAGTAGCACCCCAGTGAAAAAAGAAAGCCTGGAACCCAACACAAAGCCTACCTGTTCAGGACTACTTGCATAGCTTTTGCTAGTGGTGATCTGGAAAGGGAAGGATAGGATTCAGCTTCTAACAAGTGGCGTTGTTTTTGGTGTTGGAGTTTCAGCACTAGGAATTTTCTGCACGAAAACGTTTACTGTGTGTGTGTGTGCGTTGCATATTTAGCACAACTCTCAAACGTTGGCTTGAAATCATATCTATATGTAAAATGTAAGTTTGGCTGTCTATGGGCTTGTCCAGATGTGCTTTGATCTCTGAATAGCAATTTGTATTCGGATCACTTTTCAGAAAGCATTTGACAGGTGGTGAGGAGGCATTGTATCACCTCCTCACCACCACCTGCTTTAACCCCTTAAAGGCTGCACTAGGACTTGCACAGTGGCCCCATTCACTACTTTAATAGGTTGTGTCCAGTAAGCACTACACCTACTGAAAGTGACAGGGTGTTTAATTCTTGCTGCGGCTTCATCATGTGTACACCCCCAGCCACTGCCTCTGCCTCTGCAGCTAAAGGGGGTAGCATTTGATGGGCGGTAAAAGTGCACCGCAGGTGCACCACAGGTTTTTAACACCCACCCCCACCCTCTGCTTTTCTATGTAGTGATGTAGTGCACCCTCCTCCTCCCCCCAGAATAGCCGCTGCTAAATTTGGTCCTATTTCCCCCTCGGAGCACACACAGCCAGGCACACAGCATTTTCCGCATTCTTCTGATGGCTCAAAAGATCAATCTAATGCCGCGTACACACGAGCGGACTTTACGGCAGACTTTGCCCGGCGGACGGGATTTCGTCGGACAATTCGATCGTGTGTGGGCTCCAGCGGACTTTGTTTTCTCAAAAGTTGGATGGACTTAGATTTGAAACATGTTTTAAATCTATCCGTCGAACTCGAGTCCGGTCGAAAAGTCCGCTCGTCTGTATGCTAGTTCGACAGACAAAAAGCCACGCTAGGGCAGCTTCTGGCTACTGGCTATGAACTTCCTTGTTTTAGTCCGGTCGTACGTCATCACGTACGAATTCGACGGACTTTGGTGGATTGTGTGTAGGCAAGTCCGTTCATTCGGAAAGTCCATCCTAAAGTCCGTTGAAAAGTCAGCCGGGCAAAGTCTGCCGTAAAGTCCGCTCGTGTGTACGCAGCATAAGGGTTTTTTGTGGGGTTTTTTATTGAGGAACAATGAACTTGGATAGGGAAGGGGAGCATGGGATACCCCAGAACTGCAAAACTGTACAACTTGAAGACTGTTTAACTTCTGACTGCAATGCAAAAACTTCTAGCTGTATTGCACAGCCTCTGACTGCACTGCACTGCACTGCATAAGCAATGTCTCACTGGATTGCTAGGCTGACCGTGACCTGTACTCCTTCCAGAGTCTCAAAGCACCACACTGTTACTCTTTGCAGCACTGAGGTCTTGTAATCACTTAGCCACAGGATCATCAGTTGCCTTCTGCCAATATCCACCAGGCTCTTCCTAGTGAGGGAGATGTAGACTCCCACTGCTTCTGGACAACTTCCTCCCAGCTTTCTCTCATGGGCTTTCTCCTGACCCAACTGGATCCTTGGACTATTTTTATATGATGTTCATATATTGTAAGTTCAGGAACAATGAAAGCCTACTTACATGTATACAGGGAAATACCAGTATATTCATAAGACCTCATCCGCTTAATTAGACTGCTATAGCCAACTACATATATCACAGTATTAATATATCACAAAATGGATGAGTGGAGAGACATCACAATTATACATAAACAGCACTGAGATATCAAAAAAGGTGAATACTGTTTTGGCAGGTGGACACCCAAAAGCCAAGTGGAGGTGGCCAGAGGACAATAATTTGGGTTGTATAACTCCTTTTATCAAGTCTGATCCCATGTGAAAGATTCCTGGGGAATTGGGTGTGGGTCAAAGGCCCTTGCTCCTCAATACTCAAACAAGATGACTTACAAGGGACTTATCCTTGCAAAGGCCTTACCCTTGCAAATTACCCTCCCAATGCTGGCATGTGGGCTTTTCTGACCATAAGTGTCCAGGCCAGGGGGAATTATAAGGGGAACCCCATGCTGTTTTTTTAATATGCACTGTTAAGTACTACATTATACTGTCCTGTAACACAATGTACAGCCTTAAAAAGGTTGTAAACCCTAAAACAACAAAAACCTGTAAGACAAAGGCATAATGAGCTAGTATGCATCGCATATTAGCTCATTATGAAATGCTTACCTTAGAACAAAGCCTTGCAGCGGCACGCGCACACCGCTGAGACAGTTGACATCTTCCCCGGTGTTTCTTTTGGGTTCGCGGATTCCAGCACTGTGATTGGCCGGAGCGTCGATGACGTCACCCCCGTGCATGTGTGTGGGAGCTGCCGGTCACGGCACAGGGCCCTAAAGAAACAGCACGGGCAGCCATTCCTTCAATGTGCATGCGCCGATGACGGCGGCGGCGTATATAGTAAATATTGCCTAAACGGTGCATGTTTAAGAGCTATTTACAGTACCTGCAGGTAAGCCTTATTATAGGCTTACCTGTAGACATAATTTAACAAGAAGACTTTACTTCCTCTTTAAGGCACATGTTTGTATATTTTTAATGATGCCCTTTAAACTGCATGAAAACAGACTCTACCTGCTGACCGTTATTTTTTTTGCATTAGTACATTAGTCTGCCATGGCAGCTCCTATGCCTTTTTTTTCAACAACAGCTTCAGAATGGCCAAGCGAAAAAAATAAGATTCAGCTACCTTAGACTTCAGTGGAGTCCAACGCTAAGTTGGGTGACCTGGAATGAACCAAATCCAGCCAGATACGTTTATGCCTATTGGGGATTTTTGATTCTTTTTGTAAATGTTTGAGGACAAGCAGGTCTAATTATAAAATTTGCCCTATTATAGGGCTTTAGCCTTGTTGTGTATGTGATTTCTATACTTTCTTACACCTACTGCATAGTTCATGTTTAAAGAGAGAAAATGCTTAAAGAAGAATTCTAGGTATAGATATTTTTTGTACATGTCCAAACTGGGGTAGTGGTGCTACTTCAGTGATTTCCAGCTTCCATTGGCTTCAGCCAGGTATTATATAAATATATATATATATATATATATATATATATATATATATATATATATATATGTTACATTGGCCCAAGCAGCTTAGATTCTACTAAGGGTTAATTCCCCACAGCTCAAGAAGGGGATGCAGACACATGCAGTTTTTGAAAGTGTCAGGTATTCTGTCAACATTCCTACTACCGTGTTCCCTTTGCAAGTTCCAGAAGGGAATATGGAGGCTGCCATTACTGTCCTCCTTTTAAAAATAGTAGTGTAGCGGTACCCCCGTAGGGGCTGCTGGATTTTGTGGTCCCACCTGTCACCTCTACCCAGCCCGGCATTCACTTCCCATTCACCTTAGAGACAATGAAAAGACTGTATGTTTGTTTTGTATTTTATTGAGGGAATTTGAACTTGGTTAGGGTAAGGGAAATTATGGGATGCCCAGAATCAATAATAGAATCAATTGGATGATCAGTTGGAAACTCTATTTACTCTTCTAGAGCTCCAGCCTCCTCCAGCACAACGCTTATCTGCATACTGTTTCTCTCTCTCTCTCCTGTCCAATACTTGGTTCCTGGTACAGCTAGCACATTGTAGGTCCGACTCTGACTCTGTCAAACCTTAGCAACTGTCATTTGCAGGCAGGGACCACAGGCCCCTTTGATATAGCAACAAAATAGGAAAGTCTTTTAGTGCTAGCTGATCTTTGGTGGACTACTGCTCTCAGTAAGTCCTCTTCAGGCCTTGCCAGCCCTGCTGACTGCAGCTGCCTGACTCTACTGCCCATGATATCACAGTCTCTCTTGCTGGCTCTACATCCATCTCAGACTGCACACTCCCAGTCTGCTCCGGCATGCCTCCCAAGCTCACAACTATGCCTGTCACTCACCAGCCCTCCTGGCTGCACTGCGGTGCATCCTTCCTGGAGACTTGCCCAGCAACACTAGCTCCCATTGTCTTTCTCTGTCCCTCTCTGTGTCTCCTGTCCAGATCTTCCTTTGTTACTCAGAATGGCTCTGACTTTCACCCGAACCCCTCAGGCTCAAGGTCATTCCTCCAGACTGGGGAGTGCCTCCAAGACCCCGACAACTTAGTGCTCCATCTCCAGCTTCTTCCACCAGACAACTCCTCCCCTAGCTGGGCTGACCCTGGGTATACCAAGGAGGCCTGACAATCCTAGTTGGGGATTGGTCAGGGCACCCTGAGACACCTCAGACAGCTCCGACTCTCTCCTCCTTCATTTAGATGCCAGAGGGAGGTAACTGAAAGATGATGCTATCTGTGAGTCACCAGACTACTCCGAGCCACTCCCAGCCCACACAAATCAAAACAAACAGGCTTCCAGCTAGGCCTGTCTAAATTTACCTGCTCTGACAAAAATCTCACCTCTAGCACCTACCTAGGTAGAGGGTGCTACACTAGTTACCTGGCTGTCTCTGGCTTCAGTGCTTCCTATGACACTGGCCTTCAGCAACAATGCACCAAAGACAAAGCTCCTCATTTGCATACTCATGGCAGATTAGTGTCTAAGAAAATATTGAAGCCACTGGATCAGCATGACAGTCAGAGTCCTAACATTTTCTGAAGTTGAGGTCAACAACGGCAGCTTCTGTTTGTCCTCATTATGGGTTGTACTTCCAGTACTAGGTTCCTTTAATCATTGTAGTCTGATTTAAAATGTTTACCTTCCACCTGTTCTAGCAATATGTCTTAAGTGGCCCTTCGCAGTGCCACACAGCCTTTGCTCAGAAAACATCCCTGCCGGTGTCTTGCCGAATAAGTTCCCTCGGCGGATAAGTTCCCCCCCTGTACTGCGCAGGCGCAGCGCCTGCGCAGTACGAACTACTAACAGCCGCTAGAGATAGCCAAAGCTCAAAATCCACAATCAGCTGTACACGGCGCCTGCGCTCTGGGTCCAGGTTCCTTCCCTACCATCCAAGTGGACCTAGAGGGGGAATGTAAAGGAGCCGAGCGCAGCGAGGCCGTGCCCGAAGCGTGGCGAGCTGAGCGAGCCCGCGAGGGGCCCTCTTACAGGCGCCGTGTACAGCTGATTTGGACCTATTCCCCTTCGGCTATTTCCGCCGAATCCTGGTGAGCCATACTCTGCTGAACAGTTGGAGGCCACAAGGCTGTACAGAGGCTGTACAGTCAAAAGGTACAAAACTTCTTTGAACTCTTTTCAGCTTTCCAGACCCACAGAAATTTTGGTAGCTTCAAGTGAAATGATGGATGCCATCACCAGTGTAATCCAGAACATAAAGTATTGCCTCTGTACAATAATGGCAATATCAGCAGCAGGACATTTATTCACCACTGTGATATTTGGGGTTGTTTAGCTCAGTGGTAGAAACATTTTTAGTGAGTTCATGCCAGTCCAATCCATGTTTTTAGGGCTTGTTGGCCCACTTTTATTAAACAAACTCAAAGTTTGCAGAAACAGCTGCCCACGCAGGGGATTTTCACTATCAAAAAAGCAGGTAACGAAAATCTCTGCTTAAAGCGGGGTTCCACCCAAATTTTGAACATTATCTCTATGCATGCTCTTCCTTGACTAGATGCTGACATGCTGTGTAAAAAAATTTAAATCGCCGTAATTACCTTTTTTTTCTAATCTTCTTAGCACTTCCTGGTTTTCCTCCCATGGGAGTAGGCGTGTTTCTAGCCTCTCCCAGACCTCCCACAGTCCCCTGGGAGCTAGTCTCAGGCTTCCCAGCATGCATTGTGCAACAGCGTCATCACAACATCTCGGTGAATGCTGGGAGCACAGCATTCACCACATCCAGGAAATACATGCTTGTGGGCTTCAAATGCCCACAATGAAAATGGAAACCGCCTGCAGTGAATTTTATAAGTTATTCTTTACAACGAAATCGGACACAGGCGGACTTATTACACAGAACATGTGAGTAGATAATCATGAGAAGAAAAGTTTGTGAATGAACTCCAAAAAAAAAAAAACGATAGATAGGTGGACCCCCGCTTTAAGTGTCTCTGCTTAGGTCTCAACCTTGGCTATTGGCTGATCCCTCAGACCATATTACAAGGTATTTCTGAGTTCATTCAGCTTTCCCAGCTCTCCTGGCTCTCCCAACTATTTCCGTTGCAGCACACTGCTGCACAGGCCCTCTCCCTGGCTTCTCAATAGGGGTTCTCCTGATCAGTGGAGGATTAAGGTGGTCATGGGCCCCTAGGCTACTTTTTGTGTGGCCCCCTCCTAAGCATGCTTTACCAGAAAATCGTATTTTCTATCGGACATTTTGCCGCTTTGCTGTCCTGTAGCACCCGGGCAGTGACGTATCATTTGAAGACCAATATGACCTTATGTTCCCTGGCAACATATAGGGATAAAGTGAGCGCTGAGCCCAACACAGTGTACACCCCTATCTCTATTGCTCCCAATGGGGAATTAATGTACAAAAACAATACAGTTTTAAGAAAGGAAAAAGGATAAAATTATGAATGACATTAGGCTGTAATAATGTCCATGAGGGCTATAATAATGTCCATAAAGTTCATGGAATAATAGCACTTGTGGAAGGCAGCCTCGTTGAAGAAAAAGAAGCAATCCTCTGAGCACTCTGAAAATGAAACAAAGGCGCCACTCTAATGCCCCGTACACACGGTCGGACTTTGTTCGGACATTCCGACAACAAAATCCTAGGATTTTTTCCGACGGATGTTGGCTCAAACTTGTCTTGCATACACGCGGTCACACAAAGTTGTCGGAAAATCCGATCATTCTGAACGCGGTGACGTAAAACATGTACGTCGGGACTGTAAACGGGGCAGTGGCCAATAGCTTTCATCTCTTTATTTATTCTGAGCATGCGTGGCACTTTGTCTGTCGGATTTGTTTACACACGATCGGAATTTCCGACAACGGATTTTGTTGTCGGAAAATTTTATATCCTGCTCTCAAACTTTGTGTGTCGGAAAATCCGATGGAAAATGTGTGATGGAGCCTACACACGGTCGGAATTTCCGACAACAAGGTCCTATCACACATTTTCCGTCGGAAAATCTGACCGTGTGTACGGGGCATAAGTGATATTTTTATTAATTTATATATATTTATGCATATGTAGAATAAAAACAATGTAAAAATGGATGGGGAGACCTTTTTGATAGTGCTGTGTGGGCCCATGAAACAAGGAATGGCGTGTAATGCCAAAAAAAGGAGGGGATAAAGAATGGGCGAGATGAAAAAAGGGGTTTGAAGAAATAATGATGATGGATGGTTTTCATGGTTTCCCGAATAGCTCTGAACGATCGCAGCATTATCCAATGCACGAGCGTTTTGTCAACCTATTAGTGTCACTCACTGGCTGTATAAACCCTGCCCAATCACAGCCCACGTTAGGCCAGAGGAAGAAGCGTAGCTCCAAAAAAGCATCGCCTATTCGTGCCTGCTTCCGGAAGTGACGTCATCCTCCTGGTTCTCACCGTACGTTCCAACGGCAGTAAGTGCCAGCCTGTCCATCAGGACACCACTGCAATTCAGGAAACGGACAAGACTCACTCCCAGGATATCCGGCAGCTTTTGCCAACAAGCTTGTTCACTATGTACCTTTGTGAGTACCTTTGTACAGTTTTATTCATCTCCATGTTTTTTACTGCACTTAGAGTGGCACCTTTGTTTCATTTTCAGAGTGCATATAACACGCACCCTAACATTAAGAGGGAAGTTTCAGGAAAAAAAACTTCCCACAGCCCCTTCACAGTACACAGCTCCCCAGCACAGTACACAGCCCCCTGCACAGTACACAGACCCCTTTCCCTGCACAGTACACAGACATCTCACATCTGCATAGTACACAGACCCCTTTGCCTGCATATCACACAGGCCTCTTTCATTATAAAGCCCCCCTGCACTCCCAGGAGACCCCCAGTCTCCTGGGAAAATATACTCTAAAGTTGAGAAAACATCACTGCCAGCCCTTTCATACACCCCTCCTCCTGTGTCACTCATTGTAAATCAAAGCTTCTAAATACCTCAATAAACGCCGTTCTTCGTGACCTGGTCATGTGACTGCTCTCCTCTGCTGTTTCATTGACGGTCACATGACCGCTCTCCTCCTGCAATCAAAGGCTACACTCAGGAAGGAGGTGGAGCGGGAGGAGGAGAGCGGCCAGACAGAGCAGCTTTAATTGAGGTATTAAGAGACTTCCATTTACATTGAGAGTGACACACGAGAAGCTGTGCATGAGAAAGGGCTGGCAGTAATGTTTTCTCAACTTTAAAGTATGCTGGCAGCGCTGTTCCAGGGCCAGGAGAGGCAGTACAGCTGGCCAGAAACCCCCCCCCCCTCATGGGTGGCACCCGTGGCGGAACGCTTGATCCCCGCCCCCTGTTGGTAAAAAAACATTTATTGCGTATTCGTATAACACGCAGGCATGGTTTTTATTCAATATACAAATTTATACATATACAAATATATATAAATTAATAAAAATATCATGGCCAATCGGGGGCCCTTGCACACGTGGGGCCCTAGGCTGCAGCCTAGACCAGCCTGTGCATTAATCCACCCCTGCTCCTGATACCCTGGATTCTCTCACTCATCTGAGATCTCCAGATTTCCTCAGCCTCCTGGACTCACCTAGTTGTCCTGGCTCTCTCAGTCTCCTGCACTCACTAAAGCTGGCCATAGATAGTTTGAATTTCAGCCGGGTCAGCAGGAACTGGCCAAGATTCCAACCAGGCTTAATGTAACCAAGTTGATTGAAAGATCAATTTGGGTACAACTAGCCGTCCAGATTTTGCATTTGATTATCTGGCATGCCGCTACCAATAATCACTGTGTTCTCATGACCGGGAAAGCTTCTCCCTCCCCCCCTCCTCCCATGGGTGAACACAATGGCTCGGCATGGGGGATTCACCTGTCAACACTGTCTGTATTGATGGGGGAATCAAAAGAAATTTGCTCCGTCTATGGCTGGCCTTAGACACCTTGACTCTATGGACAAGCAAGCTTTCCTGCATGGAGTGCTGTTTCTTGAGTAGAGTGTACCTGTCTCCTAACAGGAGCCCTGAGCTATGCCCAAGTTCTTCATTAAAAGGACTGTGCGCACCTGTACTCACAGCCTGGCGATCTCCTTCAAGACCTGGACACTGGGTTGGAGACTTCTTCCCATCCAAAGCACTTCAAAGTCTTCAAATTCTCAAACCCAATCCAGAAATACCAAAACCAGGAGAGAGTTGAAAAACCACCTTTCAATGTTCAGAATCAATATTCCGGAGCCCCATATTCTGCATACAGTGGGGACGGAAAGTATTCAGACCCCCTTCAATTTTTTACTCTTTCTTATATTGCAGCCATTTGCTAAAATCATTTAAGTTAATTTTTTTCCTCATTAATGTACACAAGTACAGGGATATCCTGGATGAAAACCTTCTCCAGAGTGCTCAGGACCTCAGACTGGGCCGAAGGTTTACCTTCCAACAAGACAATGACCCTAAGCACACAGCTAAAATAATGAAGAAATGGCTTCACAACAACTCCGTGACTGTTCTTGAATGGTCCAGCCAGAGCCCTGACTTAAACCCAATTTAGCATCTCTGGAGAGACCTAAAAATGGCTGTCCACCAACGTTTACCATCCAACCTGACAGAACTGGAGAGGATCTGCAAGGAGGAATGGCAGAGGATCCCCAAATCCAGGTGTGAAAAACTTGTTGCATCTTTCCCAAAAAGACTCATGGCTGTATTAGATCAAAAGGGTGCTTCTACTAAATACTGAGCAAAGGGTCTGAATACTTAGGACCATGTGATATTTCAGTTTTTCTTTTTTTAATAAATCTGCAAAAATGTCAACAATTCTGTGTTTTTCTGTCAATATGGGGTGCTGTGTGTACATTAATGAGGAAAAAAATGAACTTAAATGATTTTAGAAAATTGCTGCAATATAACAAAGAGTGAAAAATTTAAGGGGGTCTGAATACTTTCCGTCCCCACTGTATGCAGAATATGGGGCTCCAGAATATTGATTCTGAACATTGAAAGGTGGGTTTTCAACTCTCTCCTGGTTTTGGTATTTCTGGATGGCTGCAATATAACAAAGAGTGAAAAATTTAAGGGGGCCTGAATATTTTCCATCCCCACTGTATGTATATATGCAAACACTCTCTACTTCCCTGTAGACAGTGGCAGGACCTCTTACTTTCACCGCCATCTAATGGAGCGATGTTTCTGAGCCACTATGGCCCCTTCCTCAGGTCGTAGTGTGGGGCTGTACAGTAAATATCACCGGATCAGGGAGGAAGGTAAGTATTTTACGGCAGGCTGCATTAATCAAAGGACACTTGTAATGAAGTTGGATTTGTTAGATTAGATTTAGATTTAAACTGTCTTTAAAATAGGTAAAATGGTCTTTAAAGTAGGTAAAATTGCTTTTCAAATAGACCAATGTGTGTTGATAGCTCTCAAAGGACAGATGTGTTTTTTTCTTTTCGAAACAGGCATTTTTTTTACTTGCTCACTTTCTAGAAACCTTGGCTCCTGCTGACATTGGATTATCAGGATTAGAGGGAATATACTTCTACACATAAAGCCTGCGTTATCCCAGGACATCCCAATCTGCTTATATTGAGCCATGTTAGACTAATTTATACCTGGAAAAGAGATTAGCAAATGATTCCAGAGATAACCATGGAGAACACACTAGATGGTTTTAATTGCATTCCAAATTTCAGAATGCTGCTAGCTTCAAGCAAATCTATAGGTTTTTAGATATGTTTTTGTTTGGTATGTGCACAAGTTTAAAAAAATTAAATTTTGCAAATGTATTTTTAATCAGGTAAAACAGGAATGTTGCATGTGAATATTTTATATGCATGATCAAGCTGATTTACTACTATGCTATGAGTAGCCCATGAAATTTGATCTCTTTATATTCAGGTCTACTTAAGCACACGTACAGCTGGGTTAGCCAAAGGTGAGACATGGCCTTTTCTTAGGCAGTGTGTTCTATTTTAAAGCCAGTATTTCAAACAAATTCAGCTTTCAAACAAATTGTCCTTTTAATTTGTATTAAAAAAATGATTTTATAGTTGAACTTGAGGTACACAAATAAACTTTGTTTTGCAAAGGTCATCTGGAGCCATACCTGTATTGGTGTGTGCAGCTTGGTGTAAATGTTGCTGCTGAAAATATTGCTGCTTTTAGGTGCACAGAACTGTAGCTGATACTGCTGCCTAGTTTCTTTATAGGGAGACCGGTCATTACAGTTTTTATTTTTGGGGCCAGGTAACCAATCTCCTAATAGTTGCTGCTACTGAAGTCATTCCTCCCTCTATAAATGTCAGACTAGTAAACATCAGGGGGCAGACTCTCTCCTCCTTCTATTTTTCCTCAACGTCCACACCAGTTTCCAAATTACTGCCCCAAACCCTCCTAAAGGGTCCAGCACCCATTATGACTGTATGTTGATAGCTCATGGCAATTATTGACTTACAGGGCTCACTTACAGTCCAAAGTGGCTTGAACCAGGAACCCTCAGCTCCATCTCTAGAAGAAATGCAGGTATGGATATTAAATTCATTGGCCAAGTATAGTATATACTGTACAGGCAGTCCCCGAGTTACGAACCTCCGACTTGCGAACGACTCCTACTTATGAATGGGAGGCGACGTGACATTCTGCGCATGTGCGGCCACTTTTCAATGGCGGGTACTTGGAAAACATCGGTAAACGTTGTCTGCGCATGCGCAGCTACTTGACAGAACATCGGAAAACGACGTCTTTGCAGTTTTGCGCATGCGCTTCAGACTTACGAACATTTCCGACTTAAGAACAAACCGGCAGTCCCTAACCCGTTCGTAACTCGGGGACTGCCTGTACATAGTTACATTGGTCCAAACTGGACCAATGTAAACATGTGCAGTACATACCATACCTGGCCAATGTCACTGGAAGCTGGAAATCGTACGGTATGGTATATAAATAATTACACTGGTCCAAGCTGAACCAATATGTAAAAATATACTATGCTTGGAATTCTTTTTTAAGTGGCTTCAAAACCATTAACGTCTCCTATGGACAGATACAGATACAGAGCCTCACAGCTCCACTTCCAGTCAGACCCTCCTCTGCGCAGCTCCACAAACGTTGTTTATGCAGAGATAAGTGACTTAAAGGCAAAACTCTTTTTTAAAGTTTTAGATAAGAGAGGGATTAGAACAGCTGTCAGTTTTTATTGCTGCCTGTGCCCCTGTTAAGGAGATTACCATTAGCGTTGAAAGTAAAAGAAAATCTCAAATTTTGGGTTGTCCGCAGAAATGTAATAGAAGAAATCTTCCAATGGGGGACACTAGTTCTGACGATCTGGGGGTCCCCAAGGAATTTCTTTAATTTGCAGGGATTTCCTCTCACTTCCTGTTTAGCTATGGGGCAGGAAGTGAAGGCAATGGGATACAGATGGTGAAAAAAAAAATCTGATAAAGGTTATAACCCCCCCCTTACTCTATCCAAAATGAAAAAAAAGTTTTGCCAATAGGTTTACTTTAATGTATGTCAGGGATGTGAGGTGCAGGGCCGACCCTACCATGGGTCCCAGTGGGTCCATGGGACCCAGGCAGCAAGTCAAGAGGGGCAGCAGAGCAGGGCAGCCACTACCTACACAATCCGTACCACGTGCAGGCTCAGTGAGAGTGTTGCGGGCTGCCTGGTACTTCAGTGACAGCCAGAGCCGGTGTGAGATCAGGTCTCCTCCCTTGCTCCGCCCATATGATAGAGCCGGGAGGGAGTTTCTCACACAAGCTTCTGAGCAGGGGTGGCGCCAGGTGAGTCTGTATACCCTAGCCTGTCTGTATATACCCTAGTCTGTCTGTATATACCCTAGTCTGTCTGTATACCCTAGCCTGTCTGTATGCCTTAGCCTGTCTGTATATACCCTAGCCTATCTGTAAATACCCTAGTCTGTCTGTATATACTCTAGCCTGTCTGTATACTACACTAGCCTGTCTGTATACTACCCTAGCCTGTCTAAATAACCTAGCCTGTCTGTATACTACACTAGCCTGTCTGTATACTACCCTAGCCTGTCTAAATAACCTAGCCTGTCTGTATATACCTTAGCCTGTCTGTATACTACACTAGCCTGTCTGTATATACCCTAGCCTGTCTGTATATAACCTAGCCTGTCTGTATATAACATAGCCTGTCTGTATATACCCTAGCCTGTCTGTATACCCTAGCTTGTCTTTATATACCCTCGCCTATCTGTATATACCCTAGCCTGTCTGCATATACCCTAGCCTGTCTCTATACGACCCTAGCCTGTCTGCATATAACCTAGCCTGTCTGTATATACCTTAGCCTGTCTGTATACTACACTAGCCTGTCTGTATATACCCTAGCCTGTCTGTATATAACCTAGCCTGTCTGTATACTACACTAGCCTATTTGTATATACCCTAGCCTGTCTATATACTTCACTAGCCTGTCTGTATATACCCTAGCCTGTCTGTATACTAAACTAGCCTGTCTGTATACTACACTGGCCTGTCTGCATATACCATAGCCTGTCTGTATACTACACTAGCCTGTATGTATATACCCTAGCCGGTCTATATACTATACTAGACTGTCTGTATATACCCTAGCCTGTCTGTATACCCTAGCCTGTCTTTATATACCCTAGCCTATCTGTATATACACTAGCCTGTCTGTATACTACACTAGCCTGTCTGTATACTGCCCTAGCCTGTCTGTATATAACCTAGCCTGTCTATATATACCTTAACCTGTCTGTATACTACACCAGCCTGTCTGTATATACCCTAGCGTGTCTGTATACTAGACTAGCCTGTCTGTATATACTTTAGCCTGTTTATATACTTCATTAGCCTGTCTGTATATACCCTAGCCTGTCTGTATACTACACTAGCCTGTCTGTATACTACACTAGCCTGCCGGTAGATACCATAGCCTGTCTGTATACTATACTAACCTGTATGTATATACCCTAGCCTGTCTATATACCACACTAGACTATCTGTATATACCCTAGCCTGTCTATATATACACTAGCCTGTCTGTATACTACACTAGGCTGTCTGTATATACCCTAGCCTGTCTATATACTACCCTAGCCTGTCTATATACTACACTAGCCTGTCTGTATATACCCTAGCCTGTCTATATACTACACTAGCCTGTCTATATACTACCCTATCCTGTCTATATACCCTAGCCTCTCTATATACTAGACTAGCCTGTCTAAATACCACACTAGCCTCTCTATATACTACCATGGCCTGTCTATATACTACCCTAGCCTATCTATATACTACATTAGCTCTTAACCTAGGTTCACACTTATGTGTTTAGTGCAAAATCTGACTTCCTGATAAATGTAATTCTAGTTTTATTTATTTATCTAGTTTTATTTATCATGATATAAAATAATGGATGTGGGGGCCTTTTGGTGGGTGTGATTTTTTTTTTTTGGGGGGGGGGGGGGGGCAGCATTTCATACTTGGACCCAGGCAGCACAATGTCTTGGGCTAGCCCTGGTGAGGTGGCATCTGTAAATACGCGCTCCAATATGTTCTAACTTCATTTCCACACCAACACCAGTTAAGCTATCCACACTTGGTAAGATTTGTGTTCAAATATTCATATGAAGGTCTTAAAAAATCATTGGCCAGTACATTTGATGATGCCATCATTAAGTCAATTAACATAACTGGAGGGCCCTTTAAAATTTCATCCAGAGCTGCTACTTGAATGGATTCCCAGACATAACAAATGGGTTTCTTTTATTGCCTATAAAATAAAGAAAATAATAATGCAAGTTTATTTAAATGTATAAGTATATTTCATACTTAGAAGTATATTTATATATACAATAAATGTTCATCAGTCAATTGGATTAAAGTAGATACACATACATACAGTATAATCCAAAAGACAGAGAGGCACTCATGGGTCTTGAAAGGTGAACGTACAGTGATGACATTTTCTTTCAAAATTTTTCAACGAGGCACAAGACCCTGTCCTGAGGAAGACAAGCATGTGCCTCATCGAAAAACATCAAAATAAAATCTCATCACTGTGTGTTCACCTTTCAAGACCCATGAGTGCCACTCTGTCTTTTGCTTCACTGAGCACCTGCCACTATTTTCTCTTAGATACAGTATGTGTGCAGGGGCAACTACTGGATCATACAGTACATACAGTATGAAATGCCAATTTTGCATACACTACAAAGAAACTTTTGTTTGTACTGTTCTTTCTTATACCTCTATCTATTCCATACATAACACAGGCCAACAGACATTTTGTTGCCTCGAATGTTAGACCTGTTCCTGCGTATATTTGGCCCACTGATTCCAAAAATGGCACCAATTTTCCCTATCAGCTCTAGCTTTTAAAATACAGCATAAATGACATATACCACTCTTCACCCTCGTTGCCCATTAAAAATCAGTATATGAATAAAGCAAAATAATGCAGGATTATTCAGGCAGCCATCATCCTGAAATAGCCATAACCTCTAAAGTGCTCGATCTGCAAAAATGAAACAGTATGAGTGTCAATATACACACCTCCTATACAATCATAACTATAATACTATTGGTAACTTACACTTTAGAATCCAATGTTTCCGATGTAAAATTAAAGTTGGAAGTACGTAAACACTCTCACTATACATTTGTAGTCAGAGTCTTCGAGTGGGAAATGCGATCCCTAACAACCAAGGCCTGAAGTGTGCCTTGGCCTAGCTGGTCAATATGCCTGAAAAGAGGGCATACCCTGTATGTAAGAATAAGAACAAAGTACAATGAGTATGAGTATGTACTGTATGAAGGCTGGGGGAACGGGTGGGTGGGAACCCTGAAAGCGATGACAACACCGGACCCAACAGGGGAGGAGGATTATGTAGCCCTCAGACTCCTCCCACAAACACAGGCTAGCCTCCGGCCAGCCTTACACGTATCTGCTAACGTGTAGGCAAAAACACAAACTAGGTAACAGAGAACAAGTTGATCAGCAAAATCTTTTAAAAACTGACAACATTTATATACATTTGATCATATTTAACAAACTAGAGCTGATGCAGTCCAGCCCAGTGTTTCTCAACCTTTTTTCAGTCGAGGCAACCTTTAAAATTATGGACAGTCTCAAGGCACCCCATTCTAAAATGTAAAAAACTATTCTTATGCTGTGTACACACAGCCAGACTTCCCGACAGAAAAAGTCCGATGGGAGCTTTCGGTCGGACATTCCGACCATGTGTATGCCCCATTGGACTTTTTCTGTCTGCATTTCTGACAGACTCAGATATAGGACATGTTCTAAATCTTTCCGTCGGAAGTGCCGACGGAATTTAACCCATTGGCAAGTCCAGCCGTGTGTACACGGCATAATGGTTTTACATAATGCAGCAATTGTCCCTAGTATGTATGAATGTGAGTTAGGGACCTTAGATTGTAAGCTCCTTGAGGGTAAGGACTGATGTGAATGTACAATGTATATGTAAAGCGCTGCGTAAATTGACGGCGCTATATAAGCAACTGAAATAAATAAAATAAATAAATAAAACAGCCACACACAGGACACCCAACGTTAAAGGTGATTTATTTTTCCAAAGCAAATACACTTTTGCACACTGGTAGTGACTAGCATGCCAATGTTTCTCTTCTCCCTCAATTTCTCTCCATCGGTCAGATAATGTCAACCCAGTGCTAAGGGAGAAGCAGAGCAGGGTTAAAAAAGGATGCCGTGGAGGCAACAGACATCCTTCTTATTAACTGATGATGTTATTGGTTGTTAGGATGCCAGTGTCTAGAAAGTCGTGCTGCATAAAGAAAACCCATTGCTTTGTGTAAATAAAGGCAGGCTTGATCCACCTGCTGGCTTGTATACAATTTTTGATAAATTTTAGGCATTTTGCCAAGGCACCCCTGAAGAAATCTCAATGCCCCCTGGTTAAAAAAGGCTGGTCTAGCCAATGTAATATTCCAATTCAGCATCCCAAATAACCCAAAGAACAGGTCTAAAAAGCAAGGCACCAAGAAAAAAGATTTTTGTTGGGCTGGGAATCATTTACAAGCAGGGGCGTTGCTAGGGGGTGGCTATTGGGGCTATAGCCCCGAATCTGGGGCCCATAGCCCCCAGTCACTTGCTGCAGGGTCCCTGCCTTACCAGCGGGTTGCAGCTGGTGTGGCGGCGTGCTGGCTGCATGAGAGAGGCGGAGTGGAGGAGAGAAGCGAGTGGGCGGACGAGCAGAGATGACATCTCTCTCCGCCCGCTCCACATCAGCGCTCTTCACAGCTGGGCCTCTTCAATTTGGGAGCGAGGTTCGGCGAGCAGCAGAGAGATGAAATCATCTCTCACTGCCCGCCACACATCAGCGCTCCTCCGCCCTCACAGTGGAGGTCACGTGCTTCCTGTCATCGTGGAGCTCCACTTTGCAGCCAGACCCCCTTGCTTCAATGTCGGAGCTGCGGCGGGGAGCAGCGAGATGACATCATCTCTCACTGCCCGTCCTGCATCACCGATCTCCTAAATGGACCAGTGCTGTCAGCCTGCCACCAATTCAGCATCAATGCACATTTGGTGGCACTGGCTGGCATGGCAAGTGACAATCCACATCAGTTGGCAAATGACAACCCACATCTGGTGGCCGGTGACGTGGAAAGTGACAATCTGCAAATGGTGGCAGGAGATGTGGCAACCTGCAAATGGTGCCAGGAGACGTGGCAACCTGCAAATGGTGCCAGGAGACGTGGCAAGTGACAATCTGCAAATGGTGGCAGGTGACGTGGCAAGTGACAATCTGCAAATGGTGGCAGGAGATGTGGCAAACTGCAAATGGTGGCAGGAGATGTGGCAAGTGGCAATCTGCAAATGGTGGCAGGTGACGTGGCAAATGACAATCTGCAAATGGTGGCAGGTGACGTGGCAAGTGACAATCCACATTTGCTGCCAGGTGAAAATTGCAAATGACAATCCACATCTGGTGGCAGGCGACATGGCAAGTGACAATCCACATCTAATGGCAGGTGGCAAGTAACACGCTGCATCTGGTGACAGGCGACAGTGGCAAGTGACATGCTGCATCTGGTGTCAGGAGATGTGGCAAGTGACACGCCCAGGGCTCCCACTGATTTTGCAGTATGGTGAGTGGAACCACCTCATCATATATTAGAATCTAACATTAGAAATAATTCACTTCAATCACCCTGACACCATATCAACCATGGTGCCATGATGATTAAAGCTCCAACACCAGCCATCGTAAATTGCTTACCACCGGTCCCCCCCCCCCCCCCCCCCCCCCCGCGGACATGCAAAAAGGTTGGTGACCCCTGCTATGGGCTCTAGCTCCAGATCTTTTGCAGACCTAGCAACACCCCTGTTTACAAGAATGAATGCTTCTGACCACAAGAGTTCTAATTCCGGATGAAACTTTCCCTAGAACATGCGCATTACAATAGGTACAATTTTCTTGGCTGAGAACCACATTACCAGCTCGAAATTTTCTTTTGTTTAGCTAAGAAAGTAGACATTTTTTTCATCCTTTGCCTTCAATTTTTCATGACCCTACAATCAAAAATGAACATCAATTCGTCCCCATTAACCATCAGAAAATCTCTAAGCAATGATGAGCTGGCTCAAGGCCATAGAGCAAGCTTCAAGCTCTGGAACCTTCATGTTAGTGCAGTGAAACTTAGTTAAAAAACCCAGACTGCCAAGTGCGCCTTATTGTAGTTTTAGTAAAAAAAAGAAAAAGCTTTTTAATTTTCTCCAAACAAAATAGTACTTGAATTCTAAAATCCTTTTTTGCGTGTGCCAGATTTTTAATTTACACCCCAGTATGTCTAAATATGAAATAGATCTGAATCCATGAAGCACAAATTAATTTATAAACTAACAATTCTTTTCTGTAGTTTAAAGCTGCTGTCATCACGTTTAATGCCTTTAATTACATTGAATCGACTTCAGCTTCAAACTTTACAACACTTCTCCAGTTTTGGCTACAGTAGTTTATGTGTAATGAAAAACACATGTTTATATTTGATTCAAACCCGTTTCCATGATTTAATTAGTTTTATCAATCATGCCTCCATTGATTAAAAGCATACAAATAAATATTTCCTATTCGTGGAATGTAAGCTGATAACAGAGTAACGCGATAACTTAATAACATTGGACTCCGGGTCCACCAGGATTATATTCTTGGCTTTCAGAGGTCATTTTATTTAATATTCCACATTTCCGCATGTCCGCAAAATGGAAGGGACGTGTTGTATGCCATAACTCACACACATATTCAGAAAATGTCAAGAAACAGTATGAATGATTCCCATATCTTTACCCCAAAGGATAATATATACGGTATTTTAATAATAATAGCTAAACACGAACTAGTACTGCTTAGATTTTAGCAGGGCAATATATTAAATTCACAGATGAAATACATACTGTACATGGGAGCTTTAAAGTCGACTATAGGAATTGTATTGCTGTCTATCCAGTCCCGAGATTTAAAAAGCGCAGGGTAGAAGACCTGATTTTTCTCTGCTGCATTTCAATAACCTTATGCCCTGTACACACGATCGGACATTGATCGGACATTCCGACAACAAAATCCATTGGATTTTTTCCGACGGATTTTGGGCCAAACTTGTCTTGCATACACACGGTCGCACAAAGTTGTCGGAAAATCCGATCGTTCAGAACGCGGTGACGTAAAACACGTACGTCGGGACTATAAACGGGGCAATAGCCAGTAGCCAGTAGCTTTCGTCTCTTAATTTATTCTGAGCATGCGTGGCACTTTGTGCGTCGGATTTGTGTACACACGTTCGGAATTTAGATTTTTATCGGATTATGTTGTCGGAAAATTTTATATCCTGCTCTCAAACTTTGTGTGTTGGAAATTCCGACGGAAAAAGTCCAATGAAGCCCACACACGATCGGAATTTTCAACAACACAATCCGATCGCACTTTCTCCATTGGAAAATCCGACCGTGTGTACAGGGCATTACAGTCCTATGACTGGACAGTAAATAGAGATGCAGAAGAACAATGAGATCACCTCTCTTTCACTTTGCTCTTTTTTTCTATCAGCATGTTACTTAGGCTGGTCATAGACGGAGCAAATTTCTGTCAAATGGGTTGCAGGACAGAAATTTGCTTGATTCCCCCATCAACACAGACAGTGCTGACAGGGGAATCTCAAACACCGAGTCATTGTGTTCTTCTGGCGGAGGGGTGGGGGAAGCCATACCCACCAGGAGAACACAGTGTCTATTGCTAGCGGCTATGACATCCAGCAGGTTGGTTGTAACTATGCTGATCTATTGATCAACTTGGGTACATTCAGCCTGTCCATACATGGTTCCTGCTAACAGGGCCATCTTAATAACATCATGAGCCCCTGGGCAAAGTAATGCACTAGGGCCCCTACCAGGGAGAAGGTGACCTGCAGTGTACTTTGCATGCAGTGGCAAGAAGTGGGTATGGCCAAATAATAAATAGTATAGGGGGGTATAGTGGTAGGTCTGAATAGTATAGGGAGGTATAGTGGTAGGTCTGGATAGTATAGGGAGGAATAGTGGTAGGTCTGTATAGTATAGAGAGGTACAGTGGTAGGTCTGGATAGTATAGAGAGGTATAGTGGTAGGTTTGGATAGTATAGGGTGAAATATTGGAAGGTTAGTGCAGTGTGCAGTGACATGTGCTCAGTCACTTACAGCATTGTTGAATGCAAAGACTCCCGGGCTGCTGTAGTCTCTCCTCCTCAGCTTGATGTATGAGACTTTGGGAGGAGTGGAGGAGGCAGCCACACCCCTGGCTCTGCCCACGAACTCCGGCTGCCTCTGAAGTTATTGAAGATCTCAGAGGAACAGGCTAACAGGATTAAATGTTACAGTCAGCCTCCCCCGCACCGCTGATGCTCCTGCTGATCCGATCGACTTGATAAAGCAGTACATGTTACTAACTAAGCTGCAAGGGGAAAGCGAAAGTGCAGGGGCCCCCCATGCAGCTGGAGTCCCTGGGCAGTGTCCAGGTGTGCCCGCTCATTAAGACGGCCCTGCCTGCTGAATCGGCCGAGATTTGAACCATCTATGGCTGGATTTAGTTAGCACATGAGCACTACAACACAGCTGACTGGCTCCTTATCCTCTTCAAGTCTGAGAGTATAAGACTGCAAGAACCTAGTACCAGGTCATATCCAGGTTTGTGCTTTTTTTTATTTAAATACAGCTGCATTCATGTGCATCTTTTATATCTGCTTTAGGCTGGGTTCACACGGCAGCACGCCCTGGCTCACAGCAGGAGTCTGGTACATCTCCATTAACTGTTTCAGGTCCAATTTTAGCCCGAATTTTGGGCTGAATTCGAACCTGAAATGGACCAAAGGACACACAGGACTCCTGTGCAATTTGCACCGAAGCCGCTGCAGAGATGTGTGAACCGGCTCCATAGAGAACAGGTAACAAACTCCTGCTATGCAAATTGGATGTGGAGAAACCCACATCCAATTAGCATTAGTGTGAACCCAGCCTCAAGGTCAGTTTTAACCATAAACCACATGTGCTCCAATGCTTAGGACAGCAACAGGGTTGGAAAGGCCAGTACCACTACAGAATATGTACAGAATATTGGAGTTTTTTTTTTCATACATTTTTTTTTGTTATGTCTGGCTGCGTTTGAATATCTTTTGATAACTCTAGAAAAAAAGTCAGTAGGAGAAAGACAATGAAGGAGAAGTAAAGTAGACCATGAACTTCTCAAAATTCTTTTCTCTGTCTGTTGTCCCTTTTTTGGGCCCGACATTATCCTGAGCGTAGAGGTGGTTTTACTACCGGACATCGACGTATGAAGACCCTACCTCCTTTATAACATACCTGGGAACCCTATCGTTTTCTGTCTGCCTAGTTTATTTTACTGTACCCAGTATGTATTTTGCTAGTTGCCGCAATGAGGAGTGTTGTCCTTCCTCTTTCTTCTATATGCTTTGACCAAATGCTGTGGGTCCTACTGGCCTTAATGCATATTACTTAAATTAACTATGTTTGTACCTTTTGTTTCGTCATGGACATTGTTCTATTGTACCTCTATATAAAGTTTAACTATAAAGTAGCCAAGAACATAAAAGATAAGATAAGACAACAGATGGTAGTCCTGCACCACCCATGTATTTTTTTTAAAACCTAAATAGTTTTAAAAAATACATTTTTTTTAAATATTTACTTGGAACCCTGCTTCTGGCGCTTCCAGGAGGCATAGGTGATCTCTTGAAGACCAGACCGGAGCATTACTCTCTGTCCTTTCAAACTGCCTCTTTTTAAAGTTTTTCCCTTTCATAAGAGTGGAAGAGACTTTCCTTCAAACAGTTTCTCCTCTGAGTCATTCAGCTGTGTGGTTTGCCTGATATTCCTGATATTCAGATCTTTACAGACATTTAAAACCCTGGAGCACCAGACTCAAAGCCACCATCTGCTGAATAGAAAAAAATATAACAGATAAAAAAATTCATTCAAAAACAAGATACATCCCCTGTTATATAAGTTTTTTTAAGTTTTATGTTAAAAGGAGCGAGGTGGGTGTCCTGGGTCGATTAATCAAATTTTCCATATTAACATTTTATATATATATACATTTCAGTGGACTTCCACTAAAGGAGTAATATAAGGAAATATACAACTTTTTTTTTTAACAAATAGACATCATTAATGTAGATCTCCTTCCTGCTCTTTGTACCCTAATTTGATTATGAGTTATTTTTTTTTCTTTCAGGTTTATTGGTTAAAATGAGACAAGAAATCAATATGTGCCTACAGTATGGAACTAGAGCTACAAATAGACTTTTGTAATTGCTGTTCTCAATGCTGCTGAAATATTCATGTGCTCATCAAACTGGAGAGAAGATTTAAAATCTGCCAAATCATGTTATGGTTGTGACGCTCTGGATACACTGGATTGTGTACACTGAGATACTATACTTTGCTTCACAGAGTGTCATTTGTACAGTGAAAACTATCTCTGTTTTTCCTCTCTTAGAGAAGATCACTGATGCTGCACAAAGATTAATTGCTTCTTCACTTGTTGCTATAATGACAAATTATTTAACAGCAAACCAATAGTTTAAAATTGTGGTAAATGTCTTACAAATATTTATAGTGTGTGTGTGACCCAAAACCAGTCATTAAAATGTAGTAAATTTTATCTGGGATAAACAAGAGTTATAGTCACCTCCTGACTATTAGACCATATAAGAAAAATATTCCAGGGCGTTCTCTTGCATCCCACTAAACTTGCCTACAGTTTGTGCTGTGGGAACTGATCTAAGAGAAACCATACTGGTTTGGGGTTCAATTTGTTTTACCTTTTTTGTTAAATTTTTCAAATAGATTTTAAATATATTCTAAATATATTTTACTATATACCGATATTTAAAGTGGGGTTCCACCCAAAAAAACAAAAATACATGAAAAATTAAAAAACAAACAAACATTTTGATATTTTTTTTTTTTACTTACCTCTAAATGCCTGTTGCTAGGGGGTCCCTCGTAGTCTGCCCCTTCCAGTGCCTGGGCTGGTGACATCACTTCCCCCTCGGCACAGGAAGGGCTCCGCTCTGCTCCCTCCCTCCTGTCAATCATCTGGGACCCATTACAGGTCCCAGGTGACTGAGCGGCCAATCACGGTGCGCGGCGCTGCTCGCGCATGCGCAGTGGGTGCCAGGCTGTGAAGCCACAGCCTGGCGCCCACAGTTGCAATGCTGGCGCCGCTGAACGGAGGGGGAGACGAGCGGGGCTTCGATCCCCTGCATCGCTGGACCCCGGGACAGGTAAGTGTCCAATTAAAAGTCAGCAGCTGCAGTATTTGTAGCTGCTGACTTTTAATTTTTTTTTTTTTTTTTTTCATGGGCCCCCTGGGTGGAACTCCTCTTTAAGATTTACATTTTATTTTTTATTATAATTACGGTATAAATAATCAGGCGACACTTGCTTTTATTGTATTGCAAATGATGTACATTCTTTCTGTTCATCTTGCTAAACCTCAATAAAATATTGAACAAGGAAAATATCAGGCGACATCCACTCAATGGCACTAAACAGATAGATATACACTCACTGGCCACTTTATTAGCTACACCCTGACAGTACCGGGTTGGACCCACTTTTGCCTTCAGTACTGCCTTAATTCTTCATGGCATAGATTCAACAAGATTTTGGTCCATAGTGACATGATAGCATCACGCAGTGGCTGCAGATTTGTCGGCTGCACATCCATGATGCGAATTTCCCATTCCACCACATCCCAAAGGTACTCTATTGGATGGAGATCTGGTGACTGTGGAGGCCATTGGAGTCCAGTGATCTCATTGTCATCTTCAAGAAACCAGCTTGAGATGATTTGATCTTTGTGACATGGTGCATTATCGTGCTGGAAGGAGCCATCATAAGATGGGTACACTGTAGTCATAAAGGGATGGACATGGTCAGCAACAATACTCAGGTAGGCCGTGGCGTTTAAACGATGCTCGGTTTGTACTAAGGGATCCAAGGCTGCCAAGAAAATATCCCCCACACCATTACACCACCACCAGCCTGAGCCATTGATACAAGGTAGGATGGATCCATGCTTTCATGGTGTTTATGCCAAATTCTGACCCTTCCATCTGAATGTCGCAGCTGAAATCAAGACTCATCAGACCAGGCAACGTTTTTCCAGTCTTCTATTGTTCAATTTTAAAGAGCCTGTGCGAATTGTAGTCCCAATTTCCTGTTCTTAGCTGACAGGAGTCGCAAACGGTGGGGTCTTCTGCTGCTGTAGCCCATCTGCTTCAAGGTTCAATGTGTTGTGCGGTCAGAGAAGGTATTCCGCATAACTTGGTTGTAACAAGTAGTTATTTGAGTTACTATTGCCTTTCTATCATCTTAAACCAGTCTGCTCATTCTCCTCTGACCCCTGACATCAACAAGGCATTTTCGTCCACACAACTGCCGCTCACTGGATATTTTCTCTTTTTTTGACCTTTCTCTGTAAACCCGAGAGATGGTTGTGCGTGAAAATCCCAATAGATCAGCAGTTTTTGAAATACTCAGACCAAGCCCGTCTGGCACCAACAACCATGCCACTTTCAAAGTCACTTAAATCCCCTTTCTTTCCATTCTGCTTCTTGGTTTGAACTACAGCAAGTCATTTTCACCACGTCTGGATGCCTAAATGCATTGAGTTGTTGTCATGTGATTGGCTGATTAGCATTTGTGTTACCAAGCAATTGAACAGGTGTACCTAATAATGTAGTCGGTTAGTGCATATTATAGAGAGTTGGAAGCGCACATTTGTGATTACTTAAAGTGGTGTTCCGGCCAAAATTATACTTTTTAAATAAAAATACCCCTATAATACACAAGCTTAATGTATTCTAGTAAAGTTAGTCTGTAAACTAAGGTCTGTTTTGTTAGTTTATAGCAGTAGTTTGTCATTTTATAAACTTACAGCAGGCCGTGGCCATCTTAAGTGTGGGCATCTGAAGCCAGACTGTATTTCTTCCTGGATCTCATCCTTGCAGATCTCGCACATGCTCAGTGCAGCACAAGCAGTGTAACAGCTTTCAGGTCAGGTTTCCATAGCAATGGCAGTTTCAGAGGAAGTTGCCACCCCTTCCCAGTAGGCATTGCAAACAGGAAATGATGCGATGGGCCGCGGCCAGGGAGGAGGAAGTGAAAAATGAATACAGCAGATATACAGTAGGTGATGAGAAAAAAAATAAAAAAAGATCCAATTTGTTTACAGTGCACAGTTTAGTGAGGGATGCTGAAGAGTTGTAAAAGTGGGTGGAACTCCACTTTAACATTGTTTGGGTTTCAAGGAGACTATGACGGTTTCAGTTTAATTTCATTTTAATTTAACTTAAAATAATGTACAGTTTTTTTGTTGATGTTTGTTAGCTTTTAAAACTACAGCTGTTTCCTTTCAGATGCTCGCTTTCTAACAGAAAGCCTCTATGGCTGTATCTAAACAGCACATACAGGGAGAAGGAAGAAGGTAAATGAGTGAATCATATAGCTATGTGAGCTTCAACTATTATGCTCTGTAAACAACATTTTTTTAGCAAAACAGTTAAGACTAACTTTTTAAAGAGGCACTAAATGCAAAACCAAAAATGTAATATATTGCAGCTTACCAATCATTAGATGTGCTGGCTGCATTTGTTTTCTTTATTTAGGCTTTTTCCCTATTTTCACCTGGTGATCTGGCCAGCAACATTCCTCCTGTATTAGAGTGCCCCCACTTTGAATGAAGGAGCACAGGGGACAGCATTATTAGTCTGGGATCTGTTGTTGCTGTGGGGGGGGGGGGGGGTCTGCTGTTGCTGGCTGTAGTGGATCTATTTTACTGTTTTTCTTATGGTCATTAACAAATTCTATAGATATTACTTAGCACCACAAAATGCTACTTTCTTCTTATTCTGTATTCTCTAAAAGGGGCGGTACTGGGAGGTGGGTAGGGGGTGGAACCAAGGTACGATGCTTGGAGGTGGGTGGGGGACAGAGACAAGGGGTGACTTGGAAGGGGGGGGTACCTGCACCTATTCTTTAGGGGAAAAAAGCCCTCCTCCTATTAATGCTTCTTCTTGTCATTTCTTTTTCCTGTTCCTTTAACTCATTTTTTAGTTATTTATTGTCACAAAATGAGAAAGACAAACCTCCGCCCAAGAATGTTATCTAAATTGACTACAAATATAATAAAGTCATAAAGCTGATATGAACAGTATCAGTTTGCTGAGTGCCCTAATAACATAAGGTAGAGTAAGAGAAGAATAATTCAAGAATTAAAGATGTTGTCTACCTCTTGCTGAAAGTTGTGTTTGTATCTCAGAAAATTAAAAAAAGTTAAACTTTTCATTTAAATATATGCCCAAGATATGCTAAACAGCGTGCTTCCTTGGGATTGCATGCCTTTAATTACAACTTTATATATATTTATTTTTACTGTATATTAGATATATTTATTTTATGTTATTCCATTTATTCAGATAGAAAAAAAACTTTGCCTATTAATGCCTAGTAGTAGTTAGTCATATTCAACTGCACTTGTTCTGTAACATTTTGCTACCAATCCAAGCAGCTTTCTCTCTGAGTTGTGAAACATATTCAACATTACAGAACAAGCCCAGTTGAATGTGACTGACTAGCTATATACCATGACCCAGATAAATGAGAAACTTCACTAATTATATATCTAAATTAAAACAAATACACCAATTAAAATATTTTTTTTTGGCACAAAACGAGCATGCAATCCGGTTGTAGTGTGGTTCCAAAAATGCTGCATGCACACAACTTTGGTTTTTATGCATTAAAAATGAATGGGTTTAAATCGCATCGCACTGGATTGCATGTGAATTGATCAGGAATGCAGTGTGGTTCCTGTGCGATTCACATGTAGTTCATAGGGTGAACAAAGCCTTATATCACAGCCTTATATCACAGTTGTTTTCAGAGCAGTATAACGCTTGTGCCCTTGTTTGGGGCAGTGGCGGCTGGTGCTGGAGGATTTTGGGGGGGCGCGGTAGGGCCTCTCCAGGTCCACACTTACCCTATGGCGTAGCCCTCCTGCTGTCACGGCTCCCCTGGTGCCCGGCGATGCGGCTTCTGTCTTGACCTGGTCTTCTTTCTGGGTTCTGGGTCTTGCTGTCCTGATTGGCCAGGAAGCCAGAAGTCGCTGGTAAACTTTGGTTTGATGCATTAAAAATGACTGGGTTTAAATCGCATCACACTGGATCGCATGTGAATTGATCAGGAATGCAGTGTGGTTCCTGTGCGATTCACATGTAGTTCATAGTGTGAACAAAGCCTTATATCACAGCCAAGTTGTCTTCAGAGCAGTAAATGCTTGTGCCCTTGTTTGGGGCAATGGCGGCTGGTGCTGGAGGATTTTGGGGGGGCACAGTAGGGCCCCTCCAGGTCCGCACTCACCCTACGGCGAAGCCCTCCTGCTGTCACTGCTCCCCTGGTGCCCGGCGATGCGGCTCCTGTCTTGACCTGGTCTTCTTTCTGTGTTCTGGATCTTCCTGTCTTGATTGGCCAGGAAGCCAGATGTCGCTGGTATTCGCTGGTCTCACAGGGTGGGAGGACAGTGGCTGCATCCGAATCAACAATTTTTCCTTAGCTCCTTTAATTTTTCAATCGAGGGATGTCGGGCAGGAGGCAGCCAACAGAGCCACCCTCTGCGCGGCCATGCCGGATGCCTTCTTCCGGGGGGGGGGGGGGGGAACAAGACTTCTACTTTATGAAGTGAAATATTCTTTAGCGGAGTAGATTTAACCATTCTATATATATACTGGTCCCCAGACACAGCAGTCAGCTTCATACAATCCACCACCTCCATCCTCCACAGTCTACTATCGACAGTCTAACACATTTGCTTTACATTCATGTCTTTTGATGTCCTCTTTAGTTATCACCTTCAAAGCTATCCAACTTTGCAGCTCCCTTTGAAAGCTGTTGATTAAAATCAGAGTCTCAGTAAGATCTTAACTTGTTACTTCCTAATTTTTCTATACAACACAAGTTGAATTTTTTTTTTAATGACGGTGTTTTGAGGACAGCTCAGCCATATACCATTATACACATACCTCTCAACGTTCTCTAACGGGGGGGGGGGGGGGGGGAGAAGTTATAGCACAAAGTGTTTGGGTAAAAGACACACCTCTGCCATGATTCCAACTATGCTGATTTATGTTGAATGATGAATTAAAATGCAAAAAATTATTGTATAAAATCCAGGAGGGCTTTCATTAGTTCATTTTCTTTATATACTCATTTAAATTAATAAATACAATCATTTGAGCAGGAGTCTCCAAACTATGGCCCATGTCAGTGGCATATCCTCATTGTGCACTAATTGAGGATTAAGGTAAAAAGTTAAGGTTAAGGCCAGCCATACATGGAGCGAATTCTTTCCTGCAACCCTGGGTTGCAGGAAAGAATTTAGCTTGATTACTGCATTAACACAGACAGTGTTGATGCAGGAATCCCTCCTTCCGGGCCATTCTTTTTTCCGGGTGGGAAGTCGTGTCTGCTGGGAGAAGACAGTGATTATCGCTAGTGGCTATAACAGGGATAACTGCAAGAGAATCCAGTAGGCTGGTTGTACCCAAGTTGATCGATCACTTGGTACATTCAGCCTGCCCATTAATTGTTTGAATGTCAGCCGGTTCCTGCTGAACCAGTCGAAGTTCACACCGTCTATGGCCGGCCTAAGAGGCAGCCTATAGTCTCCGCTTCTGATGTAAAGAGGGAATCTAATTGGGGATCCTGATGTAAGGGGAAAACCTGATGAGGACCTTGATATAAGGGGGACTCTAATGGGGAACTAGATGTAAGGTGGGTGTCAGGGTCCGACTCTGAACCCGGGACCTCTGCGGTGTCTGGTTGTAGCCCTTCCCACTGTGCTTATTGAGATGCTGGACAGCTTCCTGCCCGATCCCTTGGACAACCTTGCCTTGTATCTTGTTTCTGGTGATCTTTGAACTCTTTGCTCGGACACTCTGTCCACCCCCCCTCCAGGGTTGTCACTATGGGGGGTACACCTTGGCACCTGCTGGATGGTTGGGCGGGTGACCTGGCATCCGCAGATCCACGCCCCCTGCGGCGGCCCTCCACTAATCTAGGCCGTGGCTTTGCTGCCTACCGACCAGGCAACATGTGGGGCGGCCCTAGAGTGGGCGGCGGAGACCACCACTTTCTGTTGCGGGTATCCTTCCTTGGCTCTGCTTGGTCCGGTCCCCCTGCGGACCTGTGCACCGGCGGGCGGTAGAAAATTTAGGCCACGGCCTACTAGTCTGCGCGGCCATGCCAGATGCCTTCTTCCAGAGGGACGGCGCTGTGGGGGCTCTGAGGGCGACCCCCCTTTTGGAAAGTTGTTTAAGTGGGCCCTCTGCAGGCGCCCCTTGTGTGGGACATTAATGAATGCCTCCTGTGAGGGGCCTTAGTGGATGCCCCCTGTGAGGGGCCTCAGCCAGTGCCCCCTGTGAAGGTTCCAGTAGTGCCCCCCCTGTGTGGGGTATCCGTAGGCGCCCCTTGTGCGGGGTCTCAGCCAGTGCCCCCCGTGAGGGGTCCAGTGGTGCCCCCTGTGCGGGGTATCTGTAGGCGCCCCATGTGCGGGGTCTCAGCCAGTGCCCCTGTTAGGGGTCCAATGGTGCCCCCTGTGTGGGGTGTCAGTAGGCACCCCCGGTGCGGGGTCTCGGCCGGTCTACCATTTGAGGAGCCTTGGTCAGCAACCCCTGTGCGAGGCCTCTGTCGACGTCCCCTGTGTGGGACCTCGGTGAAGCCCCTGTGCAGGGCCTAAGGCGGCAGAGGTCTCAGTCGTCAGAGTTCTTTGCGTTTTCACTGGTGGCGCTTAGGCATATAGGCTAGTAAATGGTGCCCCCCGCCCTCCCTTGCCTCATCGGTCTCGACTGATCCTATGTCTGGCTCTGCTGTCGGGATGTGGCCCACCTTGCGGGGTTGGTGGCCACACTCTCTGTCCTGTCAGTTAGTGAGGTTGTTCCTCCACAACTGCAGTGGCACACAAGAAGGTGCTGTTGTCACCCTTATTACATCGGTGCGGGAAACTTTAAAGATGGAGGAAGCAGCTGTGGCTGCAGAGGAGGTGCCGCTCCCCTTGGCACCCATAAACTGTCTCGCACGGCAGAAGGGTTCCCTTGTTTCTTCCTTTGGACAAACTCCAGAAGTTGCATGCTGCGCTTCAACTACTGTTGTCTCGGAGGTGGGCCTCTCTGCGGTCCTGCATGTGGGTGTTGGGCCTGATGGCATCTACCATCGAGGCGGTTCCATTTGCGCAGTTCCATACGCGCTCCTATCAAGTGAGATCCTGGCGTAAAGTGCTAGAGGTCTCTGGGCTGTCAGATTCGGCTGAGCCAGAAAACCGGGGGGTCCCTGATCTGGTGGCTTCATTCTCCCGGATTTCAGCAGGGCACATCCTTTCTCCCCTTGTATTGGACAGTGATCACCACCAATGCCAGTCTGTCCGGGTTGGGAGGTGTCCTGGGACTGTGTTCTGCTCAGGGTCATTGGACGCCGGAGAAATCCGGACTGCGGATCAATATCCTGGGACTTCCAGCGATCAGACTATGTATGGATTATGGAGGTCGACTTCGGGGGGCTCCTGGTATGGATCCAGTAGGTGGATGCCACGGCGGTGGCCTATGTCAATCACCAGTGTGGAACAAAGAGTGTGTTGGCAGTTCTGAGAGTAGCCAGCATCCTCTGGTGGGCAGAATGCCTTGTTCCGGTCCTCTTCGCTGTATGCATACTAGGAGTGGAAAACTGGCAGGCGGTTACCTCAGTCGGCTAGTGTTGGCACACAGGGAGGTCCCTTCACCATGACTTTTTCATAGGATATGTCTCCGATGGGGCACTCCCGAGGTAGATCTGTTGGCGTCCCAGCTTAACGTAACAGCTGAGTTTTCTGGCAAGGTCACGGGATCCTCTTGTGGACACTGCAGATGATCTGGTGGCCCCGTGGGGCCGGTATAGTCGGATCTACGCCTCTCCTCCTCTCAAGCTTCTGCCGCCGCTTTTGCGGAGGATTGAGGCCGAAAGGATTCCGGTCATTCTAGTGGGCCCGGATGGCCTTGTCGGTCTTGGTACGCCGACCGTGCGCTTGGTCGCTGATGTCCCTTGGCGACTGCCTCTCAGGGAGGTTCTACTGTCCCAAGAGCAGATCTTCAATCCTGCATCAGTTGCTGGTTTTGAAGGCCTGGCTGTTATGAGCCAGGTGCTGAAGTTACGATGCTGCTGAAGGCTAGGAAGCCTTCCTCTAGGAAGATTTACCACTGGACTTGGATAGCATACATTTCCTGGTGTGAGGCGCTTGTCATTTACCCTCATTCTTTCTCTGAGGCTCGGATTTCGACCTTCCTACACGGGGGGGGGTTGGGGTTGAGCAGAACTTGGCCTTGAGTACTGTCAAGGGCCAGGTGCGGCCTTGGCGATTTTCTTCGGCGTCCGCTGATCTTGCACTCCCTGGTGCGTACTCTTAATCAAGGGGTTCGACATTTGCCCCCACCGGTGTGGTCTCTTCTACCACCGGTGGACCTGCTTTTGGTGCGTTCAGTTCTACAGGAGCCTCCCTTTGAAAATATTCGGGAGGTTCCTCTGCTTGCTCTGTCCCAGAAGGTGGCTTTTTTGGTTGCTATCACCTCTGCTTGTAGAGTGTCGGAACTGTAGGCGTTACCACGTCATACTTCTTACCTGGTGATCCACAAAGATTAAGTGGTTCTTCGCCCTTGTCCGTGGCTCCCTCCTCTGATTCCTTTTGACTAAGGACATTGTATTGCCTTCCCTCTGTCCCAGGTCAAAATGTCCTAAGGGATTTACCTTACATGCCCTGGATGTGTTTGGGCGATTTGGGTGTATTTGACAGTCACAGGGTCTTTTTCGGAGATCAGGCTCACTGTTTGTGATCACGGACGGGCCAAAAAAGGGGCTGTCTGCTTCTTTTGTGACCTTTCAAGATGGATAAGACAGGCGATGACTCTGGCCTATTCTATCAGGGGTTGGGTTCCTCCTTTCCCTGTTACGGCGCATTCTACTTGGCTGCTTACTGCTTCTTGTGCCTTCCATCATCAGGCGTTAGCTGCACTGGTTTGCAAGGCGGCTACTTGTTTGTCTTTGTACACTTTTGCAAAATTCTACAATGTGGATGTGCTGGCATCTGAGGATGCTTCTTTTGGCCGGAAGGTGTTGCGGGCTGCTGTTTAGGGGGTCTAATCTTTCTTGGGGGAGTATTGTTCGGGATGGGCTCCAGTTGTTCTGTGTTTAGCTCCTGTTACTTCGTTGTCCCACCCCCCATGTTTGGCACTGCTTTGGGACATCCCTGTGGTTCTAAATAATAGAGCGCTGTGTCTGTCAATGAATAAAAAATGAATTTCTCTGAGTTCATTGACAGACACAGCACCCACCCCTCTAAGAGTTTTGATGCTTCTGACACTGCTTGTTACTAAATTAAAGGCCTATAGCAGAGAGGGGGGTGTATATCACCTAGGACTGCCCATAGGCGTAGCCAAGTCTTTTTTCTGCCTAGTGTCCAACTCCTGTAGGGGGTGATATAACCCTATGATTCTGATTAATGGAGCGTGTGTCTGTCAATGAACTCAGAGAAATGGATTTTACGGTAAGTCAAAAATGGCATTTTTCTATTTTTAATAATATTTTTTATTTTTCTCCCTGGGGGCTCAAACCACTGTATCTGCTGTTGGGAGCCACCATCTTGAGTGCACACAATAGATTATTATACTAGGGCGAATTTTAGACAGGAGCCAATTACCTACCAGCATGTCCTTAAAGTGTAGGAAGAAAGAGGAATAGCTGAAGAAAACCCCTGTGCTGCCATCTATGTACTGCAATGTACAGATGAAAATGTTCTAGTTGCCTGCATTTTAAAAAGGAAACAAAAAAAATCTATTATTACAAGCATTGAGGTGTGTCAGCAGCCCACTTAGAATGAATGGGCTCTCTAACACAACACGCCTCAATGCACAGTTGTGGTATTAATGGGCCTTTGAGATTCATACACACGGATGCATTCAATATATTTTAGCCAAAAACTGGTGAATGTATATTGAATTTGTTTTCAGATGCTGCACTAACACACATTGCCATGTCCTTTTCACAGGCTTTTGTGCACAAAAGCTGCTTTCAAAAGCAGAAGAATGCAGAAGCTTCTGACAGCAAATTGAGTACAGTGAATCAATGGATTAGAGCTGCACGATTCTGGCTAAAATGAGAATCACGATTTTTTTGCTTAGAAGCTAGATCACGATTCTCGCGCCGTAACATCATCTTTCACATTAAAACAAAAAAAATTGGGCTAACTACTATTTCTTGTTATTCATTAAAGTGTATTTTTTCCCAAAAAAAATGCGTTTGAAAGACCGCTGGGCAAATACAGTGTGACATGAAATATTGCAGCAATTGACATTTTATTCCCTAGGTTCTCTGCTAAAATATATATATATATGTTTGGGGATTCCAAGTAATTTTCTAGCAAAAAATACAGATTTTACCTTAAGAAATAAGTGGCATAAAAAGATTTAGACTTTAAGTGGTTAAACTTCCTGCATTTACATGTTGTTTAAAAACTTGGCAGACTGCCTGGATTTTTTTCTTTACACACAGAAGTTTCCCTTTGATCCCAGAAGGAAGTTAGTTACAATGTTTCATTTTAAAAACTTGGACTGCCCCAATGTTTTCTTTTGACAGCTGAGTGAGCAGATAAGTCTCTCCACTTGTTATATGAAAGAATCGGCAAACTGTGCAATAGAGATCATCAGAGGGGTTGAATCAAGATCACGATTTTTTAATGATTACTTGTGCAGCTCTAATGGATAATAATAATTTACCATAGATGTGAGTCCCCAGGTTACTGAATTACTCTCTATCTGGTACATCTGAAGTTACATTGCCAATAAGGATGCAATCATTTTCATCAATAGGAACCAAGAAATATTTAGATGATTTTTTTTGTACATGTTTCTGAATGTTTTGTAGACCAGAATCAGCTAATGTTACCAACTATTGATCTTCCATGAGTTAAAGTGTATGTAAAGCCAGTTTTGGATAGAGTAGAGAAGGGTTAAATGTGTCCCACTGGGGAAATTTTCTTTCAATTCCTGTCCCAGAGATGCAACAGAAAATGATAGGAAATTTCTCCAGATTTCTCACATTTTTCTCAATTTTTATCCCATTAACAATGGTCACCAGGGGAAACAAAGGTGAATCTTTCCAAAGGGGATGCAGACAAAGATAAAATCCTGACAGTGCTGCTATTCCTCCCCTAATCTATCCAAAAAATAAAAGTTTGGCTTTAAACTGGCCATACACTGCAGGCTGAACAAAAAAAACCCAAAAACTGAAAGATTCCCCCATCTATGCTATACAGCGAAGATGGACGAATTTCTCACTGTGTCTATTGAAATGAAATACCTGAACACCACTTGCATATGATTGGATGCAGCTGCTTTTCAACGACAATTTTCCAACTGGTTCTCTCAATTTTTCGATTGAGAGATGTTGAGCAGGAAGCAGGTGTCAGGGTCACCCACTGAGGAACCCACTGAACTTCGTACAGTTTATTGCCAGCTTTAGATATCAACAATGTCTGCCTGAGGGAATAAATGGCTCAGGGCCCCCATCCTCTTTCTCGACACAAAGTGAATTATGTTTGTCAACAACCCAGTACCCCCTGAAGGCAGCCACATTTACCCAAGTGCCATTGTGGGGCTAACATTTCACCTCAGGGCTGGACCCTTGACTTTTTGTGGGGTAGTCATTGCATACAGAAAAGAAGTTTTAAGCCAGACCAACACTGTATATTTCAGACTGTATAGCAGGTGCAGTGCACAATCCCTCTGGATGAGCCACCAGACTTCCTGCAATGTCCAAGCTTGCGACTAGCTCTTTTGAACACTTCCAGCAGATGAAATTCACCCCTGGTGCTACTATTTGGGTTCCAGTTTGACTCCTTCTCTATTTATCTTCTGGTCAAGCTGCCAAAATTTGGGCCTTCATTATACAAGATATGTATCCTCCCCAGGCAGCAGGCCTGGGAGGTCAAAGAATAACTGCACACATGTCCTTCCAAGGCAAAGTTAGGGAGGCAAAGGGGCTTCCAGAAGTTTTCTCCAAATATTTATACCCTTCCCCAGCATGTACCACTGGCAATGAACCCCTAAAGAGCCGCTGATGATGCAGAGATTCCTTCCCCATATTTAGTGCAAACATTGGCAGGCACACAGCATTACTTTCTCTAGCTCGACAACAGTCCAGAGGATGTCTTTTATATTTTTATTGCAGATTGAAATTGGGAGCATGGGATACCCCAAGAAAAGCTCAGAATTCTCTTCCCACTGTTCTTGTACTGAGTCACAAGACAAGTGAAACAGATAAGATTCCCAGACAAGTCACCACTGACTGAATAATGACTAGTGCCTTTGTGGAGGAGGGACAGAGTTTTGCAAACAGACACTAGGGGTCTGGGCTTAGGTTAAGACTCACTCTGCCACAGAATCATCAGTTGCCTACTTCTGATATTTACCAGGCTCTCTCCAGTGAGGGAGAAATGAAACTCACAATACCACAGGACAACTGGAAAGCCTCCTCCAACTTCCATCAGGTACTCATCAGTGAGAGAGACCAAAATTCCAGATCAGGCTTGAAATAGGCCCCCCAGCTATGCAACAGCTAGGACCTTGATGACCCTGAAATGGCATTGCATCAGACTGCCTCAGAGGAAGAGGCCCCTAAGCAGGGGACTCCTCCTGGTGAACTGGACCCAGGACCAACTGAACCTATGCTCCAGGCCTCAGACTGTTTATGGGCTCTCCATCCACCTACTGAGCACATCTCACCAGGGATTAGCTGGATTCCCTTGAATATTTTGGCTGCTCTTCTGCTTTTCTTTTTTAATGCATTAATACAAAAAGTTAAAGTGTCCAGGGTAGTAGAATCAAAGTAGAATTAAAACCTAACTGAACGGCACTTAGTTTGCTAAAGCAAGTATCATAAACAATTATTTTTTCCCATTCTTTTCTTTTCAGCTACAGCTACTTCTTTTCTTCATTAGCTCCAGCAATTGGAACTTCTTGGGACAGGTTCTCTGATGGTGACAACAGTGGACCATGACTGTGCAATGTATGTTGAAATGTCCACTTGTAATTTTCAATTACATCTCCAAGATATGCCCCTTCCTAACCAATGACACCACAAAACTTCTAATTCACTCCCTGGTCAGCTCCCTCCTCGACTACTGCAACTCCCTTCTTATTGGCTTACCCTTACATAGGCTATCCCACCTTCAGTCTGTCATGAATGCTGCTGCCAGGCTCATCCACCTTACCAACCACTCAGTGTCTGTTACCCCTCTTTGCCAATCCCTCTGCTGTCTTCTGCTCACCCAACAAATTAAATTCAAGATACTAACAATACCTTATAAAGCCATCCACAACTCTGTCCCCAGCTACATCACTAACCTAATCTCAAAATACCAACCAAATTGTTCTCTTCGTTCCTTCCAAGACCTCCTACTCTCTAGCTCCCTCGTCACCTCCTCCCATGGTCATCTCCAGGATGTCTCCAGAGCCTCTCCCATCCTGTGGAAATCTCTACCCCAATCTGTCTGACTATCTCCTATTCTGTCCACTTTCAGACGATTCCCTGAAAGCTCATCTCTTCAGAGAGGCCTATCCTACCCCCACCTAACAACTGCACATTTATTTTCTCCATCAGCCCATCCTCCACAGTTATTACCTTTGTATCTATTGACTCTCCCTCTTAGATCGTAAGCTCTAACGAGCAGGGCTCTTTGATTCCTCTTGTATTAAATTGTATTGCAATTGTACTGTCTGCTCTTATGTAGTAAAGCGCTGCGTAAACTTTATAACTATATAACTATATAAACTATAAAAATCCTGTATAATATTAACAATCCAATGAAGGCCCATGTGATAAGGTGGCACTGTAGGTGCACAGTTGGGAGACAGGGACAGAGCACTGTCACCCTATAGCTAGAAGTATCTGAACAAGGACCTTCATAGCAGGACCACCAAGTATAATTTTATTGAAAGCTCAAAATCTAAAATAATTGAAATTGACATTAGTTTGTTAAAGCTTATATGAGATGTTAATTATTGATTTGCATACCCATTTGTCATCAGTAGTATTTTTTGGCTCTTGACACGTCAGCTTTGCTACAAGATGTCGCCATGTAAAGATCCCTGTCATTACCATTCTCCTAGCTGTTTGTCTGACAGCAACATAAAGGTCTGTGACATGCCTGGAGGACATAGCTGTAGTCACAGGGTTGGGCTCAGGAGTCAGACGGTCAGATAGATGGCTCTGGTGCCAGACAGATGGAGATGGATGTGTTCAGGTCAGACAAGCATGCAGAAATTATCCCCTGAAAGGAAGGGACTCGCCCAGTCCATATAGACGGGCTGAAGTGGTATTTCACACATAAATGATAAGAGATGTCTCATTGCAATGTTATAACAATCTAAAAAACATTACAGCGGTTGTAAACCGTGGATGTTGAAAAAAAAAAAAAAAACCTGCAAGGCAATGGCATAATGTGCTAGTATGCATCACATCCTAGCACAATATGAAATACTCACCTTGGAACAAAGCCCTCCAGTGCTGTAATGTCATCGCTGAGAGGGCTGACATGTTCCCCGTCTTTCTTCTGGGTTCGCACGCTTTGGCTGTGTGATTGGCCAGAGCTGCGATGATGTCACGGTTCTGGCACGGAGCTCTGAAGTCCCGGCAAGGTATGCCAGACCTTCAGAGCGTATGTGCCAGTGATGTCACTGGCTGCATGCAGGGTGAATATCTCCTAAACAGTGCATGTTAAGGAGATATTCATTTTACCTACAGGTAAGCCTTATTATAGTCTTACCTGTAGGTAAAAATGACCAAACGTAGTTTACAACCGCTTTTAGGCCAGTTAACACCTTAGAAACACAGTCCAGATGTTTTTTTTTTTGCATGTGCATTCTTGACGCGTTTTTGATGCGTTCCTGTGCGTTTTTGATGCAGACCAGTGCATTTCCCCCCTTATTTTTTCTTAACCTTAAATAAGAACGTGTGTCTTCCAGCGTGTTTTTGGTGCATTCCAATGTGTTTTTTATGCATTTTTAGCGTTCCATTACAGTCCAGTGCAGGAAAAATGCAGCATGTTTTAGTATTTTTTCTGGAACTGGAACGCACTGGAACTGCACTGGTGTGAACTTTGCCATTGAAAACCATATAACCTACTTTCCATGTGTTTTTGATGCAGGAAAAAAACTCACTGGACTGCATGTGGTGTGAACTGGCCCTAAAGCCAACCTTACATGGACCGAAATTTGTCTGGGTCAGCAGGGACTGGCTGAATTTTTATCCATGTATGGGGACAGTGTTTGTACAGAAATTGATCTATCTATCGACGTCTGTACAACCATCTGGTCAGATAAATGCTGGCAGGGCTGATCGGTGTATTCTGATGGCGGGGAACTCTCTCCACCATCAGAACACAATAGCTCTTCGGGAGTGATTTCCCTATCAACCTGAATGTATAGATGGGGGAATCAGGTTTTTTTTTTTTTTTCATTCAACCCGTTGGTTTAACAAAAAAAATGAATGAATCTATGAACCAAAATAATAGGACAGCACTTGTAATGTATATTCCAATAATAAATACACTAATATTGAAAAATATAAAACATTAAACAATGTTCTAATATGTCCATGTGATATATATTCTTTGTGCTTATATATCCAAATGCCATGTGCTCCAGATAAAATCTGTTCGTGCCCCACTCCACAGTGCCCCTATAACACACACCACACTCAGACCATATTGACCTGGTGCCTGTTTATGCCGAATGCACTATATGGTGGATCAGGATCAGAATAAACTCTTGTACTCCAACTACATCATACTGTATATTGAATCCTCCACCAATAATGGAAATGCTCCAACAGCCCTTTAGTTCTCTCAAAGACACCAGATGTACATAGCAGGATCATAAAAAAAATAGAAGGGAAGTCCTCCCATAGTGTAATATTTTAATTAAAACGTCAAATAATAAAAAGTTTTGCACTTTACAATTAATCACAACAAAGCTAGATCACAAAGTTAAACTGGAACAGCCACTGTGTGCACAAGCATGCCTTCCAAATGTTGCGGAAGTGACATAACTGGAAGTCCCATCCTACGCGTTTCATCATTAATGTGCAATATCCTCAGGAGCAGGAATCACCTGCTTTACCTCTGCCATTTAAACAAATGGTAGCCTGCCCACTATACCCAAATTGATTGGGGGTTGATTTAATAAAGGCAAATAGGCTGTTCATTTTGCAGGGAATTTTTACCTGTGCTTGTTGAGTGCTATGAAACCAGTGAAGCCGCGGAGCACGGTGGACTGCATCGCTGGAGTGATGATGTCACAGGAAGGAAGCAACGAGTTTCTGAGCATGCGAGTTTCTGCATGAAAAACGCACAGGAACGCATCGAAAACGCTATTGTCAAGCTTGACAAAGTAGTTTGAGAAAGGAGCGTGCACGCCCGAAGTTAGCATTGCACATGTTCAGAAACTAGTTGCTTCCTTCCAGGGACGTCATCACGTTAGCGCTGTGGTTCACAGTGCATTCCAGCCCTCGTTCCAGATGTTGGATAGTTCCCAGCCAGCTTCCTCATCCAGACAGCTGAATACATCAAGATCCTGTGGCGATTCTCCCTATAGAGATAAGCGATTATATCCTGGTGTTTTTTTAGTGATGAACCTTCTTATTTTTTTTTTAAATGTGAGTGGCCAATCTTGGGATTTAATAAACTTGTCCTAAAGTTTGCACTTGGAGGCGCTTCTTCTGTTTCCTTTTTGTTTCCTTGATCATTAGAGCCTGCTTCTAGCTCCACGGAGTAGCCTGCCCTAGGAAATGGACTTATGGGACTGTTTTGTTTTTACTACAGTAAATTGGACTCTATAGGATTGTTTGTATTGCTCTATTTTCTTTATCATCACAGTTGTTTTATGGTTAAGGTGTGTTATTTAATTTGCGCCTATCTTTCTGTGTTTTTTCACTCGACAGAAGTCAATCTGACGATTGACTTCTATTGTACGAGAAGTTTGAAAATTTCCATTTGCTGACCAGGCCTTTTCTGGAACCTTTTCTTTACAAGTTTAAATTAGTATTTTTTTGCTAGAAAATTACTTAGAAGAACCGGCAAACATAATATATATATATATATATATATATATATATATATATATGTATATATATTAGCAGAGAACCCAGAGAATAAAATGGCGATCGTTGCAATATTTCATGTCACACTGTATCTGTGCAGTGGTCTTTCCAAAGTAATTGTTTTAGAAAAAATATACTTTGATTAATTTTTTTGTATAATGTGAAAGTTGACGTTACGCCGCGTAAATAGATACCTAACATGTCATGCTTTAAAATTGAGCACACTCATAGAATGGTGTCAAACCACGGTTCTTATAAATCTCCATAGGCAACGCATTCAAATTTTTTAGAGGTTACCTGTTTAGGAGTTACAGTGGAGGTCTTGCACTAGAATTATTGTTCTCACTTTAACGATCGCGGCAATACGTCATATGAGTTGTTTTAACACCGTTTACATATGCAAGCGCGACTAATGTATGCGTTCGCTTCTGCGTGGGGGATGGAGCGCTTTACATTTTTATTTTTCTTATTTTAATTTTTTTTTTTTTTTTTTACACTGTCCCTTAATTTATTTATTTATTTTTATCACTTTTATTCCTATTACAAGGAATGTAAACATCCCTTGTAATAGAAATAAGCATGACAGTTCCTCTTTATTGAGAGATCTGGGGTCAAAAAGACCCCAGATCTCTCATCTACCCTTAAAAGAACAAAAAAAAAAACAAGAACCAGAAGTGACATTAGAGGTCGCTCCAGTCCTCCAAGGGCATAGAGACGAATGGGGGCCATCTTGCCCTCACTCGACTTCCTGCCCAGTGAACAGCCGCATCAGACCGCTTCCGGGTTTACTGACCGCTCCAGTAAGCTTGGAAACTACCGGGAAGCGGTGGTGGGGGGCACCTCTTCTGCTAACTCTAAAAGTGATCCTGAGGTGAATCCGCCCGGGGGGACCACTTTTATCCGACACCGAATCGCCCACAGTAAAAAACGATACTGGAGTTATGGCAGCTAGCTGCTGCCATAACACTGGCATTTAACGTTGAAGTAATGACGTGTATTTCCTGTGGGCGGTCATCAAGGGGTTAAATCAGCGGCTGCAGCCAATCGACTTTTGTAGTGATCAGTGTATTCTGAAAGAGGAGGAGGTCCCACTGGCAGAAAACAACAGCACAGTGGGGATTATTACTCTACCACGCTTGTGTGAATGGGGAAATTCATGAATTTTTGTTGGGGTTTTTTTTGACCAGCCTACTGGCTGATTGCAAAAACAAGGACCCGTCTATGGCTAGACCATTGTCTAAATATACCAAGATATTCCCCAGTGGCCTCACTCCATAGCTCATAAACATGAATGGTTGGCTGATCCAAACTTTCCCATTGGTGACAGTGCCGTCGGATCCCAGTGCCTGAGGAAAGTGGGAATGTTCATACACGTCCAATCGCCCTTGGGCTCCTATAGGATATCCGATCTCGCCCAGATCAGGGCTAGGCCAGATTCACTGCTGATAGCCATGAAACAACACAGCCATATACATTTTCAGGTAATGATGAAAGGCCAGAGCAGACCTCAACCGGCTGGAGCATTTCAAAGCAATGTTCTTGTCCCAGCCCCATTACCACGTAAATACAAACACCTCTCCTCCCCCCCACCATTTAACAAGGCACTTGAGTCTATTATTCATGTTTTAGTGAGCTTTGCCCTGCTGGTGTCACTGGCCGGTCTGCCTGGGAGATTCCTCTGCTAAGTGACAGGAAGGGATGTGAGGGCAAACAATCCCCAAAACTAACATTCACTAAATAAACTAGCAAACATACTGAACACATTAGTTGTCCAAACTCAGGCACTGCTCCTCTGCTAATGATGATCCCTGATAGTGCAGGCCCGCTAATGACCCTCAGCAGCCTGAGACTTCCCATTCAGCTGCACAGTGGCACATAAATACATCCACAGAGGCCCATTCCAAACACCTCTGGGGCTATTACTGCCTCCCTGCATGACCATTATTTATTACAAAGCTCTTCCACTGATTTTATTCTGTAATTGCTACTCACTTCCTATCACTTAACATCTCAGCCACCGCCGCTGAGCCATCTCAAACAGCATTTGTTCAAATCACGTTAAATAGAATTTTAGAACTGAGGAACTGGCAAAAAGATTTCATTAAGGTGGATTTATCATTTTCTAAATATAAAAAAAAAACTTAAATATAAATTAAAAAAAAAAATAGAAATAAAAGAAATAAAAAACTGCAAGATATTCAAAGTATTTTTGCAACAGCAAACTAACACATGGGGGTCTATTTATCACAAACGCGGGCAGCAAGTCATGAATAATACTTGTAATGTTTGTACTATGTGTGAAATGTCAGTTGTTACCTGATTCCTTTTGCAAAGCGAATGTAACATTCCCACACATTCGATCATAAAGCCCTGTTCACATAGCTCCCAACTGTCCCTGATTTCGAGGGACTGTCCCTGATTTGGAGCAATGTCCCTCTGTCACTCTTTCCCCCTCATTTGTCCCTCATTTTGGTCTGATCTATATAGTTGTATTTAAGATGCACTTTTTATCTTTCAAATGCTAAACCTTTCATCCTATTTCTAATTTGCTGCATTTGTAAATGTCAAAAGCCAATATAAGGGAATTGTAGTGCTAAAAAAGTACTTGTGGGTTTAACTAATCTTTTTTTTTGTATAATTTTCTAAATTTCCCTTAAGGGGGCGTGGCAGGGGGGGGGGGGTGTTCTATGCCTACATACTTTTGCTAATAGGTGTCCCTCATTCCCGTCTCAAAAAAGTTGGGAGGTATGCTGTTCACACTTGGGCGTTGCAGAAACTCAGCTGTGTTTCTGCAAACGCACACAAAATGCGCTCAATGGTGTGACGCACTTATGGTGCCATTATTTCTTAAATATGTTATTAAAGGTTCGGGGCTTTTTTGAATGCTTAAAGGTAAAAGGTAAAAAACCTTCCTCGGCCGGCTCTGGAGCGCTTACCCCATCTATGGGGGCTTCTCCCGGGCTTCACCGGCGGCTTCCCCTTCCCCTGCTCTACACGGGCATCACGGCGGCTTCCATTTCCTCCCTCCTCCTCGGTTGTCAATCGGAGCGCTTCTCCTTTCGGCCAATCGGAAAACAGGTCGCAGACCCGCTTCTGATTGGCTGGATTGAGGATCAGTGTTTCAATAGCGAATATTCATTCGTTGTTGTAACACCTGCTTAGTGCAATGCTCTGCGCCCGGAGCCCACCCTATTTTGAAGCATATTATTGGCTCTGGCTCTAATCAGATGCTTAAAAAAAAAACAAAAAACCCTGCCACTGTAATTCATGTGCCCGCCATCCTGAAAGGGGATGGTGGGGTGGCGGCTATGGATAGAGGGGGCGGAGTTCGGGCACCCCTAATGGACGGGCCGCCACTGGACAATACAGTTTAAAGCTGTCCATAGATGGATCAAAATTCAGCTGGTACAGCAGGGACCAGACGAATTTAGAATCATCTATGATCATTCCCACTGGGCAGAAATCCATCTAATGATCCACTTTTGTCAAACAGGAATGTTAGGAATTTTTCATTCGATCAGTGACCTTATTCAATCAGTTCATTCTGACAGAGTTCCCACTGGGATGCTACAAATAGCAGAGTGGGGAGGTTTCCTCCATTCACCTCGCTTGTGCAGATGGGGGAATCTATTCATTTTTTCGATCAGCCTCTTGGCTGATCAAAAAAAAACAAAAAACATCAATTTATGGCCAGCCTCGCACTGTATGTCGGTGTCCTGAAAAAAGAGACAACTCGGCAGAAAATCGAACCACGTCACTTCCGCTTTCTTTAGACCATCAGTAATTGCTGATTTGGATGAATTGGTGTTTGGACACAACACCGGCTACAGAATACAGTCCGGTACAGGAAGATTTTGCTGTTTTCACAGCACAGCGGCTGAGGCAGACAATTTTCTTGGTTAGTTTTGGAGCGGAGTAACAATCTCTGTTCATAATGTCGTGCACCGGACTCTGTTCGGTTGCCGGTGTCCAAAAAGCAATTTGTGAAAATCTGCAATTCATGATGGTTGAGGCTCGGTTCACACCTAAACCGGCCACGGATCGCACAGCAATGCTGCCTGTCCCTGTTCTCCATTTCAGGGACGAACCAGGGCAGAATCTTTGCCTGAATTCGGCCCTGAAACGGAGGCAAAGACGCACAGCGTTTCTGTGCAGTGCGCTCCGCAGGCGCCCTGGAGACATGTGAACCGGCTCCATAGAGAGCCAGTCATATTCTCCTCGAATTGGATGCGGGTTTTGCATAGGTGTGAACCCAGCCTTAAAGAAAACGGAAGTGACGCGGGTTGCTCATTCTGCCAGGTTCGACATTTTGTCAGAACACCGGGGGTCAACAACCTGTTGATTGCGGGCAGCTGTCAGGTAGATTGCGAATATGATCCTGCTTTGCTGGTCCTTCCCCTTTGCTGCTTCTACCCAATCTCTTTCTATTTGTTCTTTATCTAGAACCATTTACATTTTTGGCACATGCCTATATCATTTCCCTGAGGAAGCCAATGCCTTGGCGAAACATGTAGGAATTGATTACCTGTCACCATTGGCCTATAATATCCAGGCCTGCACTGTTCCTTTTTCATCATATGTACCGCATTTGCTGTAATTTTATATGTACACTACATGTGTTTGTCCTTTTTCTATATTTATATGTAATAAAATAAATTATTCATTATTTCTAGTATCTATTGCTTATTTTTCTGTTGGCACCGTTATAATCCCCTCTTACCTCTACCTACTACAAATACTAGGGCCAATTTAGACAGCAGCCAATTAACCTACCAGCATGTCTTTGGAGTGTGGGAGGAAACCAGAGTACCTGGAGGAAACCCAAGCAGCCACAGGGTGAACATACAAACTCCATGTAGCTAGTGTTGTGGTTGGGTGCTCTATCCCCGGGATGTCGGTACAGAAATTGGAGACAGTGTAGCTGTGCAATGTAGCAGCCACTCTCAGCCTGGGAGCTCTGGGGCTGCAAACAGACACACAGGTGGCTTCATCCTCCGGCTCTGACATCCTAGACTCAAGCTGGGTGGAGTCTGGTGGCTCCGACATCCTCCTCCTGCACTCGCCGTGGTCGCTGTCAGGCTCCTATTGCTTTCAGTGGGGCTTCCCGTCTGCACCTATTCACATGGATCCCCGCTTAGTCTCCTATAAGTAATCGCAAACAGCCCCATTCGCAAGTGTGAATGGGACCTAAGGGTTGCATTTATAAAAAAAATAAAAATGGCATAGATATTCTTCTTCTCGTGACACTCCATGTACATTCATTTTGTGCAAATGGTGTTATTAAATAAATGTTATTAGGCTATTTTTTCTCCAGTTTGAATGTTTTTAATTTATAAGACTAGAGTAAATAGGGAAAATACAGCATTTTGGCCACTAGATGGTGCTGAGGATCATATAGTACAGGAATATTTAAGTGTAATGAATCAGCTACTGCACAGGGTGAACTGCTATAGAGAATGGGTGCATTGGGTGCCAGAACAGAAGTCAGATGGGGTTGTACACATGCTGCAGTACTCATGGCAAAAATGATACCCCTGTCACGTTCAGGAGGCACTACTGCCACCAAATGCAACCCATTCAAGTAAATGTGGGTGCATCACAACTGCATGCACTGCACACAGTTGTGGGGCAGTCCTTTGGGTTCACAGGGTTAAAACAGACCGCCTCCCAGCCGCCCGTCCAATGTAATCACTTTTCTAAAGGGGTGGCAAGGGCTGCGGCAAAAGTGTAACAAAGCCCTAAGACATTGTGCATTATTATTCTTTCAAAACAATTGTTCATTTGTGTTGTGCTTGATCCCCTGCACACCCGTTATTTTTGTGACCGCACACATGCGCTGTGTAGAGGCACAGAGGAAGGAGGAGAAAGACTGGGATTGGGGGAGGGGCATCTAACATATAGTTCCAAACATGTTTTTAAAATCAGTATTTTAAAATGGAAAAACTGGATATTGTTTTAAAGTTAAAGCTTTTGTTACCCCAACATTTCATGTTCCTGATATGTGCCTGCAGTATCATGTACGTGAATGAAAAATGATCCTGGTCTCTTTGTATTGCTTCCTTTGCGTGAAATCCCTGGTGTTCCTACCAGTCCTCTTGCTTTCCTATTTAAAACTGACCACACTAAGCAGGAGAGCACACTGTGGTCAGTTCTCTAGCTGTGCTTTTCACTGTGAATCTCAGTGTCCTGCTGTTTCTCCTCCCCCAGCTCTTATGCAGCTGAGAACAGAGGGAATGTGATCACTTATAAGAAAGGGGAAAAAAGGTATTTATAATGCTTTTTTATATCCATACACATATGTTTTGCCTTTCATTTATATTTTAAACTGAATGGGTTGTTTTATAAGGTGTTTGTTTATAATCACTTTAACCACATGCCGACCGCCCGCCGTCAAACGGCGGCAGAATGTCTCCCCTGCGCGAATAGTAGTAGCTGTACGGCGGACGCATTAAGGTGTATAGGGGTCCCGAGCGCCTGCCGCGTCACTGAGGAGCCAATGCGCGTGCCCGGCGTCCACGATGTCCGCCAGGCACCCGCGATCGCTTCTGACAGAGCAGGAACGGGGATCTGTGTGTGTAAACACACAAATCCATGTTCTGTGAGGGGAGCGGAGACAGATTGTGTGTTCCTAGTATATAGGATCACTGATCTGTCTCCTCCCCCAGTCAGTCCCATCCCCCCACAGTTATAACACACACTGAGGGAACACATTTAACCCCTTGATCGCCCCCTAGTGTTAACCCCTTCTCTGCCAGTGACATTTATACAGTAATCAGTGGCTATTTATAGCACTGATCGATGTATAAATGTCAATGGTTTAAAAAAAGTGTCAAAACTGTCCGATCTGTCTGCCACAAGGTCGCAGTCCCGATAAAAATCGCAGATCCCCACCATTACTAGTAAAAAATAAAATTAAATAATAAAAATGCCATAAATCAATAACCTATTTTGTAGGCACTATAAATTTTGTGCAAACCAATCAATATACCCTTAATGTGATTTTTTTTACCAAAAATATGTAGAATACATATAAGCCTATATGTAGGAAAAATTTTTATTACTTTTTTTTAAATTATTTTATATATATATATATATATATTATTTTATATATATATATATATATATATATATATATATATATATATATATATATATATATATATATTATAGCAAAAAGTAAAAAATTGTGTTTTTTTTTTCAAAATTGTTGTTCTTTTTTTGTTTATAGCGCAAAAAATAAAAACCGCAGAGGTGATCAAATACCACCAAAAGAAAGCTCTATTTGTGGGGAATAAAGGACATAAATTTTGTTTGGGTACAATGTTGCACGACCGCGCAATTGTCAGTTAAAGTGTTACAGTTCCATATCGCAGAAAATGGCCCGGTCAGGAAGGGGGTAAATTCAGTGCGTCTTTGGGTCCTGTTCAGGTGCGAATTCAGGCTAAAATTCTAAATCACACCTGAACCGGTGTACAGAAACGCACCGCACCCCATTCATGAACCTGCGGCCGCACATGTGCAAACCCGGCCTAAGCTGGCCATGCAATAGTAGAATTTGATTTGAAATTTTTAATTTCAAGAATATTTGTTTCACTTTCTAATCATTATTAGGGTCAAAATCGTCATTCGTTTTTCGTCTTCAGTGATGAGAAAATTAGAAGGACCGGGATGGAAATTTCCAACAGTGAATGAGGTTTTCATCATTGAATGTAATCACATTTTTGTACGAATGTTAGTACGAACATTTGTTTGAAAATCTACTAGCAAATGGCCAACTTTAGCAAGCTCATAGACAAATTGAGCATTTTTTTTCAAAGAAAGTTGCAAATATTTAGAAATGATAATGAAGATAAATGATTTAGCCCTTTCTGAGACAAAGCCTTTTTTTTAGATACATAGCAATGCTGTAGACTGTATTTTAATTAAAATAATCTTTGATGTGCTCTTTTGTCTCTTTCATGTGAGAAGAGCCTGGAGCAATGTTTGTTGTCTTCATTCTGTTTGCTGAGTTTTAGTTGGAGAATCCTGGCATCTCCCTGTGGTTGGGTGCCATGTACTTCCCTTTCATATATTCCAACTTGTTTTCAGATTCACCCAGTGATTGTAGCATCAGCAAACAATGGCTGCGGAGCTAACAAAGAAAACTACAAGGTTTGTTTATTTTTGGGAGCCGAAATACAGATCGGCAGGAGCCACCAGACTCCACCCAGCTTGAGTCTAGTTCTCACCTTTGTTTGCATTGTTCTTCTGTCAATAGAGAACCCATCCTAATTGTTCTACAATTCATTGATTTACTCGCTATGTTACATGCCTTTTACACTTATACCTGGCCAGTGCCCAGTAATGATGGCTGTGTCATGTATTTATCCATCAATATCAATAATGGGAGCGCTTGCAGGTAGCACATAGTCCCATCATAGAAGTTAGGTAGAAAACCTGCAGAGGGTCCAGTGGGCGAGGAGATCAGCCTAAGCAGATCCCTCACTGTTATCAGCAGAAGATATTTTACAACATGTGGCTTGATTGTTGGCTCCCACCAAAAAGTTAACCATTGGCAACAACGATTGACAACTGTTTACGCATTTGTAGATTGTGTGAGTGTGTGTATTGTGCAACAATTTTGTTCTAGGTGGTCAGTTACAAATAAGCTGGCCATAGACAGTAGACAATAGTTGTTGTTTTTTTTTCTAATCAAAAGCACCTCATGAGTGTACCTGTAGTTTCATGGAATAATGAGGCAGAGCCCTGCACAGATTCTGCTGGTAGCAAAAAAAATAATAGCAACCAGGCAAGGGCTTCTAAACCCGAGCTGATGATTTAGCAGCAAGGCTTCATTCACACAAATCCTTAAGGGGTTACTTGGCAGCATTTTCAACATTTGTGTTTGCAATATTAGAATGTATCTCAGAAAGTGGAGAAGTGTTAGGTGAGCACTAGGCCTCTTCAGAGCTATGAACCCAGCAATGGTCCTCCACAGAGCCATGTTACCAGCACTTTGCCTCCCTAGAGTAAAGAACCTTACACAGGGTCTCCCTAGAGCCATGTGACCAGTACTGAGCCTCCCCGAAGCCATGAACCCAGCACTGGGCCTCCCCGAAGCCATGAACCCAGCACTGGGCCTCCCCAGAGCCATAGGAACCACACTAGGATTCCCCAGAGTCATGACCCCAGCATAGGTCCCTTCCCGGGACTATGAATTCAGCATTGTGCCTCTCCAAAACCAGGTGACCAGCACTGAGTATCCCAAAAACCACAGACTCAGCATAGGGCCTCCCCAGAACCATGAACCTAGAACTGGGCCTCCCCAGAGTCATGTGACGAGCACTGAACCTCCCCAGAATGATGGACCCAGTGCATGAGAACAGCACTGGACTCCCTAGAGACATGTGATCAGCACCAAGCCTCCCCAGATCCATGTACACAGCACTTGGCCTCCCCAGAGCTTTGGTAAGGACTGAGCCTCACCAGGTCCATGTGACCAGCACTGTGCCTAGAACCATGGGAACAGCACTGAGCCTCCCCCGAGCCAACAGTTCTGCACTGGTCCTTGCCAAAACCATGAGTCTAGAGCAATGGGTCTAGTAGTGGTTGGTTGCCACGTCATTACTCCTGCTCTACACTGTTGTCACTATCTACTTTCACTGAAAGATTTAATGTAATCCGACAAAATCGTCATACATGTTAAAGAATGTCATGCAAACTACAAAGAGCACACAGAAAAAATCCAGTGCTGCTGGTTAGCTTTTTGCAGGCAGTATATATTGAAGAAAATTTGACATACTGTACATGTTGGTACATCTTACAACATTAAAAGGTTGTACCATGAGCATATACATTGTGGGAATTTTAAACATATATCTAAAGACTTTTTTTTCAGTGTGGATGGAGTAGAGAAGAGTTATGCCTCGTACACACGATCGGACTTTCCGACAACAAAACCGTGGAAATTTGTCCAAAGGGCGTTGGCCCAAACTTGTCTTACACATGGCCACACAATTTTTGGCCAACAATTACCGTATATACTCGAGTATAAGTCGTTCCGAGTATAAGTCGAGGCCCTAATTTACCACAAAAAAATGGGAAAAACTTATTGACCCGAGTATAAGACGAGGGTGAGAAATGCACAGCTACTGTAGGTGTAAAAGAGGGTCAACAATGCCCATTTGCAGCATCACTGTGACCATTTGCAGCCATAGGTCCCCTGAACTTCAAACTTGTTAGTTAAGGGTTCCTAGATGCCCCCTAGCTGCAGCCAAAATTTGGGGTCTCTGAACCCAAAGGGTCCCGAAATGACATTGCTGCAGATGGACACAGTTGACCGAATTTGGGGCCCCATATCTTGGGGCCACTTAGTGTTAAGAACCCCACATTTGGTGTAAAAACCCAGTGGAACTTGCACCATAAAATTTCCAAAGCTGAGGTTTTTAGCACCAAGTGGCCCCGAGATACAGGGCCCCAAAAATCAGTTCAGAAAATGTCAAGCACTTTTCTGCAGCAGAGAATGACATTTTCCGAACTGGTTTTAGGGCCCCGTATCTCAGGGCCACTTAGTGCTAGGAACCCCAGCTTTGGATATGTTATGGCACCAGTTCCACTGGGTTAGCACACCAAATTTGGAGTTCCTAGCTCCAAGTAGCCCTGAGCTATGGGGCTCCAAACACGGTTCAGAAAATGTCAAGCACTTTTCTGCAGTAGAGAATGACATTTTCTGAACCGATTTTGGGGCCCCGTATCTCGGGGCCACTTAGTGCTAGGAACTTCAGCTTTGGATATGTTGTGGTTCCTCTGGGTTTGCACACCAAATTTGGGGTTCCTAGCACCAAGTGGCCCTGAGATACGGGGCCCCAAAGTCGGTTCGGAAAATGAAATTTTTTGCTGCAGAAAAGTGCTTGACTCGAGTATAAGTCGAGGGGGGCACTTTCAGCACAAAAAAATGTGCTGAAAAATTCGACTTATACTCGAGTATATACGGTATGAATGTAGTGACGTACTAGACGTACTACGTGGTTTTTCAGCTCTTTAGCACCACCCTTTGGGCTCCTTCTGCTAATTTCATGATTGTAGAAGTTTGGTGAGTGTTGATTCGCGCTTTTCTTTTCCCGTTTTTCATTTAGAGCTTTTCATTTCGTGCTTTTCAGTTTGTTTCTGAAAGGCCATTCGTCATCCAGACATGTTGGGGAATCAGAGGAGATAACGTGTTATTTATTATTGTCCTTGGAGTTATTGCTTTGACATTCTTTTTTTGGTTGAATAATAATGATTTGATTTGTTATATTTTCTATATTTTTGGATGCATAGAATGCACTTTTTGGTTAAGTTCTATTGGTAGATAGCATGTCTAATTTTATTTTATTTTTTTAATGCACAATAAAAAAATTGTGGAGAATAATATTTGGCTATGTGCTTTACTTCAAATGACAGTTTGGGAGTAGGCAGTTACATTTTAAAAAATACAATGTAAAATTGACAAGGGACACCAACATAGTTGTATCTTTGATCTTAAAAACTATGGGATAATGGTGTTGTGGTAACTTGCCCAAATCAAAAAAAAAAAAGCATAATAATATTATTCTTGATATCACTAGAAAAAAAAGCCTTTGAAAATTTGTTTGCAATAACTCCATCAGTATCACCAGCAAAGCATCTTCATTATTATCCCATTAAAGAAGAAGAGAATTGTGCGCTGCATTTCGAGATTTCATAATTTGCTACGTCACAAATGTTAATTCTCCATTACGGACGCTACATTACAAGACCGACCGCATCTGCTTCCGAGCATGCGTGTCTGTACTTTGGACTTTTGTCCGACGGACTTGTGTACACACGATCAGAAAATCTGACAACAGACATTTGTTGGCGGAAAATTTGAAAATATGCTAGCCAACATTTGTTGTCAGAAAGTCAGACAATTGTCCAATGGACAATACACACGGTCGGATTTTCCGCCAACAGCCTGACATTCAACATTTCTTGTCGGAAAGTCCAATCGTGTGTACGAGGCTTTAGACCTTTCAGGTTTTTATTAAAGTGCTGCTTGCTGTGGGGACACTGGTGTGTACTCGCTCCAGAGCCCCGCTCTATGCATATATAGGACATAGACCTGCCCCCCCACTCTCTCCTCATTGGCTCACTGGCTGTGATTGACAACAGTGGGAGCTAATGGCTCCTGCAGTTGTGTCTCAGCCAATGAGGAGAGAGACCCAGTACAACTGAGGCTCCTGTGCACATCGCTGAATCGAGAAGGGTTCAGGTGAGTATGGAGTGTGTGTGGGGGTGGGGAGCAGGGAGCAGCACACTGAAGGTTTTTTTTACCTTCGTGCATTATAAACCTTTAAGCCTTTACACCCAACTTACTATATGAGTGCCCACTTGGCAGTGAAATTTAGACATGTGCAGAACAAAAAAAAAAATTGTTTTGTTTCGTTTCGATAAGTTATTTACATAAATTTGTTTAGTTAAATGCATTAAATTAATTGGTTTTGGAATTTGTTTTGTTTGTTCGAATTCGAATTCCATTCAAATTTTCCGAATTCGGTCAAATTGAACACAAGTCGATTAAATTCTGAAAATCTGAATCAAATTCAATTCAAATTATAGTTTTGGAAGATGGTTACAGTATATTATTTCTGTTCTATTGTTTTTTTCTATTCTATTCTTTCTATTCTAATCTCTTATTTTCTATTCTATTCAAATTTAAACTTATTTTATTCGAAATTCAAATTTTGGAAGATGGTTATATTATTTCTATTCTAATATTGTTTTTTCTATTCTATTATTTTCTATTCTTTTCTATTCTTGTCTCTTATTTTCTATTCTATTCGAATTCTAATTTATTCTATTTGAAATTTGAATATCAGAAGATGGTTATATTCTATTTTATTTGATTCTATTCTTTTATTTTCTAGACTCTTATTCTCTATTCTATTCTTTTCTATTCTCAAATTTGAATTTATTCAATTCGAAATTCAAATTTCAGGAGATAGTTATATATTTTTCTATTCTATTCTATTATTTTTTTCTATCCTATTCTATTCTTCCTTTTTTAATCCTTTCTAAACTTTTCTTTTTCTATTCTATTTGAATTTGAATTTATTCTATTAGAATTTTTGGAAATTATTTTATTCTTTCTTTTTTATTCTTTTCTATCATTTTTTTCTATTATATTCCTTTATTTTCTATTCTATTTGGTTCTGTTCTTTTATTTTCTATTCTATTTAATTCTGTTTTACTTAATTCTATTCTAGTCACTTTATTTTATATTCTATATTTTCTATTCTTTTCTTTTCTATTCTATTCCTTTGTTTTCTATTCAATTTTTTTCCCTATTCTAGTATATTCTTTTCTATTCTATTCCTTTATTTTCTAATCAATTTTTTCCCTAGTCTAGTATATTCTTTTCTATTCTATTCCTTTATTTTATATTCTAATTTGCTCTATTTTGAAAGTCGAATCAAATTCAATAACGTTTTTGAAAACAAATCGAATTCAAATTTCTTCTAAAATTTCATTTAGTTATTTTGGATTTGTTTAAACTCGTTACCATTGTAATTCGTAAATTCGGATTCGGATAATGAAAATGTGTCAAAATTTTGATTCGGAATGAAACAAACCGCACATGTCTAGTGAGATTCATCCCATTGTCACTGGGACTAAAAGTGAGGAAAAATCCATTATTTTTCACTGGAAGAGTAGAGGGAAATTGAAGCAATGGGTTCACTTGTACCAACAGTCTACGACCCCATACACACTATTAGATTTTCTGCCGATTTTTGTCTTCAGATTTACCAAAACCATGTAGTGCAAGGGCCTGCCGGATTGTATACAAATGGAAACTCTTAAGGTTTGACCTCATATTACATGGTTTTGTTAAATCTGAAGACAAAAATCGGCAGAAAATCAAAAAGTGTGTATGTGGCTTAAGAGGGATTTTCTCTCACTTCCTGTTGCATCTATGGCACAGAAAGTGAAGGTAGTTCTCTCCAATTTGGCTTTAGATATACGTTATTGCCTTGTGGTGACTTCAAGCAGAGGTCCACCCAAAAAAAAAAAAAATGCATAAAAATGCTTAAAATGCTTATTCCTTAAAATGGGGGAAAAAAATTTTTTTTACTTACCAGAAATGGCTGTTGCTAGGCAGATCGTCCTAATCTGCCACTTCCTACTCCACGGTGATCTTCATTCTTCTCCTGCTCACGTTGTCTTCTGGGGATGGTGGCGCGCTATGTTCTGGGTACTGTGTGTGTCCCAGAACACAGCCGGTGTTTTGTCACATATGGCGACCCATCACATTTGGATACCAGCTGGAGTGCGCATGCGCGATGCCGCCATATGCGCTCCAACACTTTGAAAACTTTATGTTTTCAAAGTGTTAAAAGTCACAAAAACACTTTTAACACTTTTTATTTTTTTTAAACACTTGTAAAAAAGTGTTAAAAGTGACAAAAATTTTATAAGTGTTGGAGAGCATATGGCGGCGTCGCGCATGCGCACTCCAGCGGGTAGCCAAATGTGATGGGTCGCCATATGTGACGAAACACCGGCCATTCACAAAGAGCCGCGCGACTCGTGCATACGCAGTAGGAAGCGGGCAGTGAAGCCGCAAGGCTCCACTGCCTGTTTCGGCCTCGGGCGGCCGACAGCGCGGGCACCCTGGACAGGCAAGTGTGCTTATTAAAAGTCAGCAGCTACAGTGTTTGTAGCTGCTGACTTTTAAAAAAAAAAAATTCAGCTGGACCTCCTCTTTCAGTATTCTGGCTATATGGAATAAAAGAACCTCTGGTTTTGTTTATCCCTAATTCCTGGTATGAAACATCAGTCTTTTGTTTTACTTAATTTTCTAATAAAATGGGATTCTCCTCTTAGTAAAGTACTACCACTAGGCTCTTGTTATGTCACGTCTTACCGGCCCCTCTTCCTCTTATTCTGATTGCTGAATCTAGGACTCACTCTAAACCTCTGGGATCAGTCCCTAATCACCAGCTATTGAAACCACATTTACAGGCTTTTCATGGCAGCATTTAGCCATTTCAAAAGCAGACGTTTGGTATTTTAAGGCAAGGTCAGAACCCCTGTGGTCTCCAGTTGTAAATAGAAGAAGTTCAGATGGCTTCCAGGACCCTTTGCTAAAAACTTCTACCGTACAAGATGTTTAGTTTCTGTGTTCAGATCTCAAATAAAGCTTGTTGGCCATTGGTACAATCAGTCTCTTATTTACAAAGGAAAAATAGCCGGCGTATAACAAGAGGAACCAGAACACATTTTTTTCCTAGGACTTTTTGAAAACAGAAATTAATTGTAAACCATGTGTAATAACTATGGATCTGGGGATCTGCCCGGGTTCAGTTCCAAGGGGGGGGGGGGGGGGTTCATTGAATAATGTTTGAAAGTTAAAACCCAAGCAATTTATTGATATCTATAGGGGCCACTATTGATACTAAATTATGGCCATTTTCAAGGCTAATAGGAAATCTATCGTCAAAAAAGGGCACAAGGAACATATTGCTTATGGAGATGAGGAGAGGTCTATGCTCTTTACAATCCATCTGAAATTGAGTAGGCAGGGCTGACACTACATGTTTAGAAATTCATAGGTGTGTTGTCATGTCAAAGAGGGGGATAGGAGCACACTATGGGGGAGATTTACTAAAACTGGTGCAGCTGTGTATAGTAACCAATCAGCTTCTAGGTTTTATCGGCAAAGCTTAACCACTTACCAACCCGGCCAATTCTGACACTTCGCTCCTACATGTAAAAATCATCATTTTTTTGCTAGAAAATTACACAGAACCCCGAAACATTATATATGGTTTTTTTTTAGCAGAGACCCTAGAGAATACAATGGCGGTAATTGCAACTTTTTATCTCGCATGGTATTTGTGCAGCAATTTTTCAAACGCGTTTTTTTTTTTTAAAAAAACAGTTTCATGCTTTAAAATAAAAAAAAAAAAAACAGTAAAGTTAGCCCAATGTTTTGCATAATGTGAAAGATGAAGTTGCGCCGAGTAAATAGAAACCTAACATGTCACGCTTCAAAATTGCACACACTCGTGGAATGGCGCCAAACTTCAGTACTTAAAAATCCCCATAGGCTATACTTTAAAATTTTTTACTGCTTACATGTTTTGAGTTACAGAGGAGGTCTAGGGCTAGAATTATTTCTCTCGCTATAATGTTCGCTGCGACACCTCACATGTGTGGTTTCAATACCATTTTCATATGTGGGCGGGACTTACATATGCGTTCGCTTCTGCGTGCGAGCACGCGGGGACAGGGGCACTTTAAAAAAAACATTTTTATTATTGTTAATTTTACTTAAAAAAATGTAATTTAACACTTTAAAAAAAAAAAAAAATCAAATGGCATGTTTAGACTTCTTTACAGTGAGATGTGGGGTCAATAAGACCCCACATCTCACCTCTAGGCTGGGAAGCTGTGATCGTTTTATTTATTTTTTTTATTTTAGGCTTCACAGCCTAGAGGTGAGATGTAGGGTCTTTTTGGCGGCACCGTTTTTTTTAAGGCAGAGGTCGGGCTCCGACGATCATAGAGACTCCGGCGACCATCTGGTCCGCCGGAAATCTTTATGGTGGACATCCGGAGCCGGCGGATCCGTTCTCCGACTCACCGATCGCAGAGGTGAGTCGGTAGAAGCACCCAGGGCCGTCTTTAATATTGATTGGACCCTGGGCAAAAAAAAAAAAAGGCAGAATTAAAAAGAAAAAAACACAAACATATGCACACAGCATATGTTTGTGTTTTTTCTTTTTAATTTTACCTTGATATGTTTTACGGCATAGGAATAAAAATTCTTTATTATCCACTTCCGGACCGGTTTTTTACTGCTACAGTGCAGCCCGGCTGTGCAGAATCACATAAATATACGCGATTTGCATTTCTGGGTTGGGGGTCGCAATATACACAGTACACAGTTAACCACCTAAGGACCGAATCTCTTTTTGAGATGTGTTGTTTACAAGTTAAAAACACTTTTTTTTGCTAGAAAATTACTTAGAACCCCCAAACATTTTTATTATTTTTATAACACCCTAGAGAATAAAATGGCGGTCGTTGCAATACTTTCTGTCACACCGTATTTGCGCAGCGGTCTTACAAGCGCACTTTTTTTGGAAAAAATACACTGTTTTGAATTAAAAAATAAGACAACAGTAAAGTTAGCCCAATTTTTTTTATATTGTGAAAGATAATGTTATGCCGAGTAAATTGATCCCCAACATGTCACGCTTCAAAATTGTGCCCGCTCATGGACAAACTTTTACCCTTAAAAATCTCCATAGGCGACGTTTAAAAATTCTACAGGTTGCATGTTTTAAGTTACAGAGGAGGTCTAGTGCTAGAATTATTGCTGTCGATCTACCGATCGCAGCCATACCTCACGTATGCGTTCACTTCTGCATGCGAGCTCAGCGGGACGGGGCACGTTTAAAAAATACATTTTTTTTTCTTATTAATTTTACCTTTTTAATTTTTATTTTTACACTGTTTTAAAAAAAAAAAAAGTGTCACTTTTATTCCTATTACAAAGAATGTAAACATTGTAACATTCCTTGTAATAGAAAAAAAGCACGACAGGACCTCTTAAATATGAGATCTGGGGTCAAAAGGACCTCAGATCTCATATTTACACTTAAATGCAATAAAAAAAAAAAAAAATGTCATTTAAAAAAATGATTTAAAAAAAATGGCCCTTTTAGAGCTATGGGCGGAAGTGACATTTTTACGTTGCTTCCGCCCTGCATTGTTATGGAGATGGGTGGGGGCCATCTTCCCCTCACTCGTCTCCAAGCCCAGCAAGGGTGAAGATCCGATCGCCTCCGCCTCTGCCGACGGCTCTGGTAAGTGGCGGAGGGCACCAGAGCACGGCGGGAAGGGGGGCCCTCTCCCGCCGCTGATAAAAATGATCTTGCGGTGAATCCGCCGCAGAGACCACTCTTATCGGAAACCGGACCGACGGCTGAAGAAAAGGAAACCGGGGTTATGGCAGCTAGCTGCTGCAATAACAACGATATCCCCCCTTCAAAGTAAGGACGTACATCGTCATGCGGCGGTCCAGAAGTGGTTAAAGCGGAGCTCCACCCAAAAGGAGAGAGTTCCGCTTTAAGCACTACTCCCCCCCTCCTATGCCACATTTGGCATGTATTTTTTTTTGGGTGGGAAACGGGAAATCCAAGCAGAAGTTCTTCTCTCCCCCTCCCTCCCTGCAATCTTTTGGGACACGTCACAGGCTCCCAGAAGACTGCCTGACCATTCGGGATGTGCGGCGCGACTCGCACATGCACAGTGCGCACCCGGCTGTGAAGCCGCAAGCGGTCACAGCCTGGTGCCCGCACTTGTAATGCCAGCGCCAAGGAGAGGGTGAAAATCAATTGTTCGGGAGGCAACGTCGCTGGATCCTGGGACAGGTGAGTGCGTGTTTATTAAGAGTTAGCAGCAACACTTTTTGTAGCTGCTGACTTTTAATGAACACAAAAATGACTGGAACTCTGCTTTAACATTATTAAGCATCCATATAACTCTTTGATCAGCCTAGATGTTAACATCTTCCCAGCCAATGTCATTAGTACAGTGTATATTATTAGCACTTATCACTGTATTAGTGATGCCAGTGTCAGTTAGCCAGTTCCCACAAAGTGTCAGTTAGTGTCTGATTGTCCGCCGCACTATCGCAGACCCATTATAAGTCGCTGATCACCGCCATTACTAGTATAAAAAAAAATTCCAATATATAACAGTGGCGATCAAATACTACCAAAAAAAAAAAAAAAAGCTCTATTTGTGGGGATAAAAATTATATAAATTTTATTTGGGTACAGAATTGGATGACTGCGCAATTGCCAGGTAAAGTAGCACAGTTCTGAATAGCAAAAAATGGCCTAGTCATGAAGGGGGTAAAATCTTCCGGAGCTGAAGTGGTTAAAAAAAGCCATATGTTATAAATACAGATTTGAAAACACAGAAATGTATTTTTATACATAGGTATTTAGGGTAGTTTTGCTGTCTTTTGACATTATAAGACAAGGAAACTACAGCATAGAGGGGTGACATTGAGATTAGAATGAAAGTCACTTGTTTGAAGAAAAATGTCCCTCTGACAATCCCACAATAAAAAGTATTCTTCAGGTCCTTATATCTAAAATGGTAAGGTACCGATAATTCATATAAGCCATGTTGTAATTTAGCTTTACTGGCCCCAGGCCCTACCTCTCTGAAAGCCTGACATTAATTATATGTGGGGTCAGGGTTACATAAACATGGCTGTTAGATGAGAAAGGGGGGAAGCCTCGGTTTCACCGCAGTAACATTTCAAAATGTTTAAAACATAAAAGTCACCATTATAATGATCATTTCCTAGACCCTAAAGGAAGAATTGTCCCCGACCCTGGCATGAATAGCAACGTCATTATGGACCTTGTGGCTTTATCATAGTACAGTGCTGTGTTGTTGGATGTTATCGCACTGAGAGCGTGTGTAATATGTTCATGCAAAAGCCACTTGAAGCAGCATGGTGCAATTCAGAAGCAGCTTGATGCAACTCTTTAACTGCTTCAGCCCCGGAAGATTTTACCCCCTTCCTGACCAGAACACTTTTTGCGATTCGGCACTGCGTCACTTTAACTGACAATTGCGCGGTCGTGCGACGTGGCACCCAAATAATATTGACGTCCTTTTTTTCCCACAAATAGAACTTTCTTTTGGTGGTATTTGATCACCTCTGCGTTTTTTATTTCTTGCGCTATAAACAAAAAAAGAGTGACAATTTTGAAAAAAAAAACGCAATATTTTTTACTTTTTGCTATAATAAATATCCCCCCCCCCCCCCAAAAAAAATATATAAAAAAAACTATTTTTTCCCCTCAGTTTAGATATGTATTCTTCTACTTATTTTTGGTAAAAAAATTGCAATAAGCATATATTGATTGGTTTGCGCAAAAGTTATAGCGTCTACAAAATAGGGTATAGTTTTATGACATTTTTATTATTAATTTTTGTTTTACTAGTAATGGCGGCGATCTGCGATTTTTATCGGGACTGCGACATTATGGCGGACACATCGGACAATTTTGACACATTTTTGGGAATCCTTGGTATTTATACAGCGATCAGTGCTATAAAAATGCATTGATTACTGTAAAAATGTCACTGGCAGAGAAGGGGTTAACACTAGGGGGCGATCAAGGGGTTAATTGTGTTCCCTAGTGTGTGTTCTAACTGAAGGGGGATGAGGACTGTGTAGGGGAGATGACAGATCGCTGTTCATACTATGTATGAACAGACGATCTGTCTCTTCTCCCGTCAGAGAACCGGAAACTGTGTTTACACACACAGATCCTGGTTCTCCGTGTGTCAGCAGTGATCGCGGGAGCCCGGTGGTGATCGTGATCGGCTCGCATCGGCTCCGGGGGCGAGCAGCAGGCGCACGCGCGCCTCTAGTGGCCACAGCCGTGCTACTCTGCCGCAGTACAACTGCGGCGGCTAGTCGGCAAGTGAATAAAGTAGAACTCCGGGCAAAATAAAAAATGTTGATGCAGTCTGACTTCTCAGGAGATAAAAAAAAACATTTGTCGCAATGTTGAAGAAAACCTGGATCTCTTTTTCAATGCTCAACAGAAGTCACAGTGGTTTAACCATGAGACATGGCCACATGCATGAGGCTTTTATTTTATTTTTTGGTTGAATAATAATGATTTGATTTGGTATATTTTCTATATTTTTGGATGCACAGAATGCACTTTTTGGTTAAGTTCTATTGGCAGATAGCATGTCCAAATTTATTTGTTTTCTTTTTTTAATGCACAATAAAAAAAAATGTGTAGAATAATACTTGGCTATGTGTTTTAATTCAAATGACAGTTTGGGAGTAGGCAGTTACATCTAAAAAAATACAATATAAAATTACCAAGGGACACCAACATAGTTGTGTCTTTGATCTTAAAAACTACAGGATAATGGTGTTGTGGTAACTTGCTCAAAAAAAAAAAAAAAAAAAGCATAATAATATTATTCTTGATATCACTAGAAAAAAAAAAGCCTTTGAAAATGTGTTTCCAATAACTCCATCAGTATCACCAGCAAAGCATCTTCATTACTATCCCATTAAAGAAGAAGAGAATTGCGCTCTGCATTTCGAGAATTCATAATTTGCTGCTTCACGAATGTTAATTCTCCATTACGAACGCTAGTTTACAAGACCGACCGCTTCTGGCTCGTCCTTGCGATCGCGTGTACACGGCTTAAGTGATTCTTGTCTAAAAAGAAAAAAAAAAATTGGCCCTAGGATAATATTCTACTGAGCGTGCCCAAGATGGCTGCGCCAACAATTGATAAAGTAGCGAAAATCATTAAATAAGTTAAATGATTAGACTCTATCTTCCCAAAACTGATGGTTCCAATCAGCATTAGAAGTGACAAGTGCAAGTACAGGCTACATACAGGGAAAATAATGCTACAGACACAATGGGGAGACGTCAGCCTAGTGGCTGAACAAATGACCGTTAAACAGCCTACAAAGTCTAATATAACATATGTGTCCAGTATTAATGCCAGCAATTCAGCCTAATTGTGCAAGTAACAAATGGTGTCTGCTGAGGCCAACAATGACATGTCCTCCCCCATGTACTTAGAATGTCAGTATTAATCAGGAAGGGGGTCGACTTGTCAGGAATCAATAGATAAGCCCAGGAGCCAGCAGGCTGGAGCATCCCTCCACCGGACTCATTTGCCTACAAATAGATGCTGTAAACAGACTCCTGTGTATTCTTTGGAAGTAATTAGACCATGCCACACTGAAAATTACCATGAAATGGGATAGGGAAGGAGAGACAACTGCAGCTTGTGTCACTGGGCCCCATAACAAAAGCACCAGTCATTGTCCACCAAAATGAGCAGATAACTGGCAAACGTGCCGGGCTACACAATAAAGCAATATAACATTTTATTGTGTATTTAGTGTAATGGTAGATTGCAACATCAAAAGAAACCGCGTTATCTAAAAGTTCTGCGCATTTATTTAGCACAGTAGCTAAAGGTATCTAAATGTCTCACTTCTATTACAAACCCAAATAATAAAGAGTTTATTTCTCATTTTAGGGTGCATACCTGCGCTTGCACCCGAAAGCGGGAAGCTGCCAACTCCCGCATCTAATCGCAGCCACTCACGCATTTTTTACAGGTTTTTTTTACTGTCTTAAAAAAAAAAAAAACCGGCAAAAACGCATCAAAAACGCACCAAAAACGCTGCAAAAACTTGCGTTTTTGATGCTTGTCCATTGAATTCTATTACATACAAAACGCTGCATTTTGCATGAAAAAAAGTCCCTGACCCTTTCCAAAAATGCAGAGAAACAAAAAGGCATTGAGGTGAACATGTTCCATAGGAACCCATGTTAAAAAATTCCCGTGCATTTCTGCAAAATGCAAAATGCATCAAAAAACGCGCTAGTGTGAATGGAGCCTTACAGGCCAGGTTTGCAAGATAACTGAACTACATCACAGGTGATATCATTTGCTGCTCAGTGATTGCAGTATTCTAGTGACTGCATCTCCCCAATGTAATGCCCCGTACACACGGTCGGATTTTCCGATGGAAAATGTCCGATCGGAGCGTGTTGTCGGAAATTCCGACTGTGTGTGGGCTCCATCGGACATTTTCCATCGGATTTTCCGACACACAAAGTTGGAGAGCAGGAGATAAAATTTTCCGACAACAAAATCCGTTGTCGGAAATTCCGATCGTGTGTACACAAATCCGACGGACAAAGTGCCACGCATGCTCAGAATAAATAAAGAGATGAAAGCTATTGGCCACTGCCCCGTTTATAGTCCCGACGTACGTGTTTTACGTCACCGCGTTTAGAACGATCGGATTTTCCGACAACTTTGTGTGACCGTGTGTATGCAAGACAAGTTTGAGCCAACATCCGTCGGAAAAAATCCTAGGATTTTGTTGTCGGAATGTCCGAACAAAGTCCGACCGTGTGTACGCCTTATAATACTTAAAACCTGGCCTGTTATGCCGCGTACACACGATCGGACTTCTCGTCGGAAAAAGATCTGACGGCTTTTCCGACGGGATTCCGCTCAAGTTTGCCTTGCATACACACGGTCACGCTAAAGTTCGCTGAACTTACGACCGCCAAAAACGCAGTGACGTACAACACTACGACGAGCCGAGAAAATGAAGTTCAATGCTTCCGAGCATGCATCGAATTGTTTCCGAGCATGCGTAGGAATTTTGCGCGTCGGAATTGCCACAGACAATCACATTTTCATTTAGGAACTTTTGCCGACCGAAGAATAGAGAACATGCTCTCAATCTTTTGCTGGCTGGAATTCGGCCAGCAAAAGTCCGATGGAGCATACACACAGTCGCATTTTCCGACAAAAAACTCTCATCGTTTTTTTGTGGGACAAAATTCCGATCGTGTGTACGCGGCATAAATGGGTCCTGAGGGGACAGGAGTTAAGAACTACTGGTTTAAACCCACAAGCGCTTTTTTTTTTTTTTTTTTTACAACTACTATTTCTTTATATTGGGTTTTGAAATGTAAAAATGCGGCAATTTAGAAATTGGATGAAAGGTTTAACACTGCAAAACACTTTTTGATAGATAAGTCATGAATTTTATATACAACTATATAGATCAGAGGGACAAATGAGGAGGAAAGAGGGACTTTGTTCCAAAGGAGGGACAGCTGGGAGCTATGCGTAATCGCTTTTGCATCAATCACATGTGCGTGTACGACACTAGAAGCAGGTAATCTGCATCCAGGGCTGATCACTCGTATATGATCGCTGCATGAGCAATTTACATGTGAATGCCTGCGATTTGCTGTGAGAGCCAAAAGTCTACCATTGCTGTCAATGGGGCTTCCTTCCACAGCCAATCACCAGGAACCCCCCACTAGAGTTCTCACATGTAATCAGTGTTGTGTGCGTTTGCAAGTAAGCACACTTAGGAAAAAGTCAAATGTACATACAGAACTGCGGCTTCACAGCATATTTACAGCCTAATTTGATTGGGTTATGACTAAGGCCTTATAGGCGGAAACGCGTTAACTGACTTAATCTGCGTTTGTTCACTGTGGCTATTCAATAAAATGAAGAAATTTTAAGAGCAACAACCGGAGTGCGGATCATTTTTTCAATATTACTCTACTCAGCCAGAGACTGTGGATCGAGCACCTGGGAGCTCTGCTATCTATGTGGTGTATGATAGGAAAAGGGGGAAAGCAGTTTCTTGCCACCCCTTTTCCTCATGGGAGAGCGGCGGGAAGGGCAGTTTCTAGTTCCCCCTGGGGAGCCTGCTGCTCTCAGGGGAAACACAGGTGGCTCACGTGGCTTAGAGAGGGGTACAGGGGACCTCTCATGAGTCATGAGTAAAAGCCCGGGAAAATCCAGTTTAAACTGGATAGAGCTAGGCTAGTTAGGGATATAAAAAGGGGTTCTGTAGCTAGCGGGCTCATTCGCCTCAGAAGAGGAGCTGTGGTGTTCGACCCCATCCCCACCCCACCCCTTTTTTATTATTTTATTTTGTCGCGGCTGTTACGTGGTAAGGTCACCTTTGTTAAAAAAAAAAAAAAAAGAGTTTAAAAAAATAAATAATTAAATAAATATATTTAATTAAACAAAGGGGATGAGTTATTGATATATTTTTTGGTGAATAAAGTTTTACATTTATTAAAAGTTGGGATTTGTGTTTTGCAGCCTGAGCCGTAGTGGCTAGGTTAGCTTAAAGCTTATATATGATATGTGAAAGTTTGAATTAATTTATTTATAAAATGTTTGAAACCAATAATAAACAGCCGCGGCCTTTTTTATCCAACACTTGTCTGCTGGTATTTATTTACTTAAGTTTTAGGCCCCTTTCACACGATCGGACCGTTCAGGTCCGCCTGTCAGTTTTTTTTTTTTTTATATAATCTTTATTTTAGAGATATTTCCATGAAAAACATACAGAAAGACATAGCATAACAGTTAATGCATACAAAGTATGTACGAATTACATATGTGAGTGTTATGTATCAAATGAATATGTGTATTATCTAGGTTCCTGTACACATCAGTGGCAATATGGTGGGGGTATATTTATAGTCATCTAATCCACACTTATAAATTCACGCAACTATTGATCGCCCCGATTGCTCCCCGATGGAGGATCCCAAAACAAGACTATAACCATCAGTCAACTATATGGGTTTAACTGGAACCCATAGTACTTGAGACCTGGTCGAACGTCAGGTCATAAACCTTGATGTAAGCCATAACATACTGTAATTATTCCTTTTATAATAATGAAAGTATCAGACAAAGCAGAGAAAAGAAGTAAAAAAAAAAAAAAAAAAGGGGGAGGAGGGGATAAGGGAGGGAGGGGGCCAAAGGGAGAACGAAAAAGAAAAAGGAAATGTTACACCTCTTGTCATGGGCTATCATATTGAACTGCTCTGGGTTTATTAGAGCACATCAGTGTATCAGTCACTTATTGGTAGTTACTTCAATATCTGTCAAAAAACAGCAGGCAACATCTTCAAACGTGAGGGTCAATTGGGATTCTGTATCTGAGAGGAACCACTGGCTGGCACCTTCCCCTGACTTGTGTAGTGTATCCATGTGGCCCATATTGAGTAGAACTTTTCAAATTTGTCTTTACACTTCGCCATCCATTCCTCTGCAGCCATGATATTATTAACCAACCCTATCCATTCGGCACGTGTGGGTATTTGAGGTTTTTTCCAATATATAGGGATCAACCTTCGTGCTGCATTAAGTAAGTGTGGTAAAATTGACTTGCGGTACTGGCCGAGAGGGATGGTAGGGAAGTGCAGTAAGGATTCCAGTGGTGAGTCTGGGAGTTCCACATCTAATATGAGTTTAATTTGAGTATGTATGTCTAGCCAGAATGGTCGTAGTTTGGGGCATTCCCACCAAATGTGGAGGAATGAACCCCGAAGCCCGCACTCCCTCCAGCATGCTGCGGAAAGAGACGGGTAGATCTTAGTGAGCTTAGTGGGAACCCTGTACCACCTGGTCAAAACCTTATAGCTGTTCTCTTGCATTTTGGTGTCAACAGTGCTTGTATGAGTAAGGCGGAAGAGATGTTTCAATTGAGGTTCTGTAAAGGTGTGATTGAGATCTTTCTCCCACTCCCTAATAAATCTCAGTTTTCCCTCTTCCTGTGAAGATTGCAGTAACTCATATAGCACTGAGATCGCATGGGGGGTAATAGAGGAAGACATACATAGTCGTTCAAAAGGCGATGCCACCGTGGGGGAACGAACCCCCTGCGGTAAGCTATCAATAAAATGTTTAAGTTGTCTATAGCGCCATTCGTCCATTGGGAATGGGCCGAACAGTTCCCTCAGCTTAGCCAATGGTATTAGGCCCTGATCCTGAACAAATCTGCCGCATCTGATCTCCCCGTCAGCTGTCCACGTACGGAAGAAAGATGGGTGTTCCCCCGGAGTGAACCATGGGAAGCCACCTAGGGGTGCCAGAGGGGAGATCGCCGAAGCGAGCTTTCCCCTCTTATTTAAGGCATCCCACACGTTTAAGGTATGTGAAGCCATAGGAGAGACCAGCATTGACAGACCTCTGCTCTCCCTGGGGACCCATGGTGCATGTGATAGATTTCGGCCAGCTAGAAATTTATCGAGCGGGACCCACAGTTTAAGAGAGACATTGTGATACCAATCCAAAATACGCTGTAGGGCTATAGCTTCATAGTACTTGCGTATCATTGGGACCCCCATTCCCCCTCTTGCTTTAGGGCGTTGTATCGTGCGAAGGGCTAGTCTGGGGCCCTTCCCACTCCATATATACTGTATAAACAGGCTGTTGAGGGTCGAGAAGAAAGTCCTAGGAAGGGCGATGGGCACCATCTGCAGGAAAAATAAGATGCGGGGTAGCACATTCATCTTCAGAATGCTGACTCGGCCCATCCATGAGAATGCAGCTCTATTCCAAGATTTAAGGTCTGTTCTGATGTTAGTGAGCAGTGTTGAGTAGTTACATGCATAAAGCTGGGAACATTGTGCGGGTAGGTTAATCCCCAAATATTTCAGGGAGGTCTGGCACCACGTAAACGAGAAGGCAGTCTGCAGCTGTGTACGTAAAGCCGTGGGTATATTTAGGGACAAGATCTCAGATTTGTTGTAGTTGATTTTAAAGTTAGATAGTAAGTGAAATTCCTTCAGTTCTGACATGATGTTGGGTAGTGACAGGAGGGGCTCCGAGACGTAGAATAGGACGTCATCCGCATAGGCGGAGAGCTTATGTTCAGTTGGTCCTACAGTGAAGCCTCTGATATCCCTATTAAGGCGTATTTTGTTTAGTAAGGGCTCCAATGTCAGAGCGAAGATCAAAGGGGATAAAGGACACCCCTGGCGTGTCCCATTATGTATTGGAAAGGCGTCCGATAGTAAACCGTTCACCTTTACTCTAGCTGTTGGAGAGCTGTATAGGGAGGATATCCACGAGAGCATGCTGGGGCCCAGGCCAAGCCTGGTCAGCACTGCCCTCATGTAAGCCCAATCAACCCTATCGAATGCCTTTTCGGCATCGGTAGAGAGCAGAAGGCGAGGATGTGCTGTGGTCCCGGATTCTGCCCAGTGTATCAGTTGGAGTGCTCTATTAGAGTTGTCCCTGGCCTCCCTGCCCATTATGAATCCCGTCTGGTCCGGGTGTATAAGTGACGGAAGGATCGGTTTGAGTCTGTTGGCTAGAATTTTTGCTAGGATTTTGACATCAGTGTTTAGAAGGGATATCGGCCTATAGCTCCCTGGCATGGAATGATCCTTCCCCTCTTTTGGAAGGACTGTGATATGTGCCATCAGAGCTTCCTTAGGCATCACCGTACCGGTAGCCAAGGCTGTGAAATAAGCACACATGGGTTCCGTGAGTACTTCTGAGTACTTCTTATAGTATGCGTTAGTATAGCCGTCCGGACCCGGGCTTTTCCCATTAGGGAGATCTTTAATCACAGTCTTAATTTCCAAAAGGGAGACAGGTATATCCAGCTGTTTACTAATGGAGGCCGCCAGTTGTGGGCATTGGGCTTCTGTAAGGTATTGTGCAATACGGTCAGTCCGTTGGGTATCCGTTAGGCCAGGCACTGTGCTCGGGAGGTGGTATAGCTGAGCATAGTATTCTTTGAAGGCATGGGCTATTTTTGAGGAGTGCACCACCGGTGTACCTGTTGTCGAGGTCAGTTTGTGTACATGGCCTGAAGCCCGTTGGGGCCTAAGGGCTCTCGCTAATAGTCGTCCGCACTTATTACCAAATTCGTAGAATTTGTGTGTTACATGCCTCATTCGTGCCCTGATCCTAGCGTCCAGCAGTCTGGATAAGTCCTGTCTGAGGGCCTGTAGTTCTGAGGTGACTGTAGGGGTTATGTGTCGTTTGTGTATCAATTCTGTTTTTCGAATCTTCCCCAAGAGGTCCTGCAATTCCCCTTCTCTAGCCCTCTTTAGTCTTGATCCCTGGGATATTAGCTCCCCTCGGATGACCGCTTTATGTCCCTCCCACACCGAGCCCATGCCCACCTCACCAGTTGTGTTCTCAGCAAAGTATAGAGAGATGGCATCCAGCACCTGTTTGTGTGCCACCGCATCATCCAGGATGCATTCGTTTAGGCGCCAGCTCCATGTACGAGCCTCCGTGGACAGGGGCCGCAAGGAGATGAAGACTGGAGCGTGGTCCGACAGTGTAATGGAGCCAATTGAAGCGCCAGACAGGGAGTCTAGGGAGTATTGGTCCATTAGTAGTAGGTCTATACGAGTGTAGACATTATGTGTAGCTGAGAAATAGCTATAATCCCTATCTACTGGGTGTAATAGCCTCCAGCAGTCTACTAAATGGTGTGTCTGTAGTGATTTCCTGAAGTGTTTCAGAAAGGCAAAGGAGTGAGCCGAGCGACTGGAAGAAGTGTCTATCTGTGGGTCGGGACTGACATTGAAATCCCCTCCCATTATAAGTTGTCCTTCCTTAAAGGAGGTCAGGGTATCCAAGACAGAGTCTATAAAGGTAAGTTGTTTGTTATTTGGGGCATACACAGCTGCAAACGTGAACCTACGGGAGTAAATGGTGCCCTTGATGAACACATATCTGCCTTGGGGGTCTATGAGTTGATCCGTTAGGACAAAGGGGCAATTTTTGTGTATCGCAATGGCAACACCTCCAGATTTGGGTCTTGGGGAGTTGCTAAGAAACCAGGACCGGTATAAGTGTGTGGGGAGCCGGGGGACCGAGTCAGCACTGAAGTGAGTTTCCTGCAAAAAAAACACATGCGCCCCTGAACGCTTCATCTCAAGCCACAACTTACCCCTTTTGAAGGGTGATCCCAGGCCTCGCACATTGTAGGACCCGATTTTTATATCAGCCATAGTAGCAAGGAGTGGAGAAGGGTCGCCATTCTGTCAGCAAGAGGGAGATTGATCCTAGGCGTAATCTTAACATCAAAATGTAGCCTGTGGGATACATTAAGCTCCGATGTGTACCTAAGAAATAAACCATGGTTATTGCAGGTGTTAAGAACATAAACATATAAGAAAAAAACAATCACAACAAAAAACATAGAAAAACCAAAATTCCCAAAAGTAGGGAAAAGTGCAACCTTGCCACTGGTCGGTGACCCCCGCCCCTCCTCCAGTAAGAAGGAGCAGTGGGGGTCAGCGAGCAGCGCCATTTCCCAATACGGGAACAAAACTCCTAGGAGTTGACCTATTGGAGGTAAGTGATACAGCACGGGGGGTGAGACCGTGGTGAAACCCGCTCATTGTGGTGGGCACAAAAATTGCACCTCAATGTCAAATGCATATGATGAATCAGCAGCTGGGGGGGGTGTCATAAAAATGACAAAGATGAAATAAAGAAAAAAAAAAAAGAAAAACAATTTCCCCCATAAGAGAAAAGTAGCGTCCAGGGGACATTTAGGATACCCGTGTTGGGAAGTTCTGTTTCTTAGGTTTCTCCTTGAGGGGATGGAGGGTGGGATGCTCGAGCAGGGGGGCCCCTCCTGGATCCTCGGCGGCGTCTGCGGCGATTCGCTTGCCACTGTTCAGGGCGATTTGGGAGAGGTATCTCCGACGAGGTCCTCCAGTCCGGGATGTCCACCTGCGGCAGTCCAAGAGATTCCAGAAAATGGGGCAAATCAGCTTTGCTCCGCAGTGTATATTGTTTACCGTCTTTAGTTGCAGATAGGCTGAAGGGGAATCCCCACCTATAGGGCAGTTGGGCATCCTGTAAGGCCGCCAGCAGTGGTTTGAGGGCGCGACGCTGCATCAGCGTGCGTCTGGAGAGGTCTGGAAAAAAAGATAGTTTAGCTCCATCAAAATCTACATGCCTGAGTCCGCGGACTTGAGTCATGATCTGTTCCTTAAGAGAATACTTATGCAGTTTGCAGATAATGTCTCTGGGCTTGTCGGGATCTTCAGATGGAGGTCTCAGGGCTCTATGTGCCCGGTCTATCTCAATATGTTCTGGTGCTTGGCGGCCTAATATTTGTTTAAAGACCCCTTGCAGGGTAGGAACGATATCTCTCTGGCCCGTGGCCTCAGGAAGGCCTCTGATGCGTATGTTAACCCTTCTGCTTCTGTTCTCAGCATCATCCATTTGGTCAAGCAGGGCTTCAATCCTGCGATCCTGTGATCTACAGCGGTCTTTAAGTGCTTGTAGTGCGGGAGCAGTCTCTTCCCACTGTGTCTCCAGCGTTTCCACTCTCCCCCCTAGATGTGCTGTGTCTGCTTGTAAGTCCTCTATGTCCTGCCTCATGGCCTTCTCTACTCTTTGCATAAACTTCTCCAAGTCATCCTTAGTGGGAAGGGAGAGTATATGAGAGCGAATGTCACTATCCCCCCAGGTATCTCCTCTTTCAGGGGGCCTTTCTGACCTGTCCGATCCGGAGGGAGAGGAGGGGGGAGGCAGGGAAGGTAGCGGTAAGCGTGGGGAGCTGATAGGGGAGGTAGCTCTGGAAGCGTGGCCTCCGGGCGCCATCTTGGCTGTACTTGCCGTTCCTCTGCGAGTCTCATGGAAGTAGTTGTCCAGCGATTCTGACCGGCCTCGAGGGGTCCGCTGTGGTTGAGGAGAAGGTTTGCGTTTCGGGGGCATCGTTGTGGGTGAAAAAGCCCCCTTAAATGCTGCTGATCAGGCTTTATGTAGAGCGGGCTGCACGGAGCTCAAGGAGAGCACGTCTTCACTCCTGCATGCCGTAGCCACGCCCCCCGCCTGTCAGTTTTGACGGCGGACCTGAACGGGCGCTCCATGTTAGTCTATGGAGCGTCGGATGTCAGCGGAGACATGTCCGCTGACATCCGACCCGGTCCGATCCGCTGAAGAGCAGACGGATGGCCCTACGTCCAGGTCGGTCGCTGGCGGATCGGATCGGGGGAGATCTGACGAAAACGGACACGCTGTCTGTTTTCGTCCGATCCCTCCATAGGCGGCAGCGGCACCTGACAAGCCCCTCCCCGCTCAGTGAGCAGAGAGGGACCTGTCATCTGCCGGCTCAGCGGAGATCAACGGACAGATCTCCCGCTGAGCCGGCGGACCGAGGCGGGCTCCGTAGAAACGGAGCCCGCCTCGTGTGAAAGGGGCCTTAGGCAATATTTCCCGCCTGCTGTCCCATGGGTAGTAGCGCTGACTTTTCTGTTTATAATCTGATAGGCCCATGTCCAAATTGCATAGAACTGTTCCAGGCGTGTCAGCCATCATCAGTGCAGTGTATGGAATAAAATAAATAAAATAGTAATCTTCACTACATATTTTCTTTGTTATTTAGGCCTGGTTCACACCTATGCATTTTTTAGTGCATTTTCAGTTTTGCAGAAACACACTACAGTCCGTTTAACATGGTTTCCTATGGGTCACGTTCACATCTGTGCATTTTATGGAAAGGGCTAGGGACTTTTTTCTGGTTTTTGGTTCCATAGACTTCAATGGATCAAAAACATGTATTGAAAAACACAAAATGCACCCGGAAAATTCAAACTGCAACCTGCATAGGTGTGAACCAGGCCTAAATGTCTATAGGCCTCAGAATGCAAAATGAAAGGAGATTGTAGTTACTTTATTGTATTGCAGCACAGAGATATATAGTGGCCTGACTGATCTGCATAAGTCTACGCTTGCTGCGATATTCCTACGTCAGCTATGTTATAACGCTGGGAAACACTTAAAGGGTTACTTCACTTTTTTAGAAAAATGGAAAGGTGAATTACCACCTTACAGCCTCCCCACCCAGTTTATGGTTTTGCAAATTTGCATAGAATGAGGAAGAGGTAAAATTTCTGTCTGTGACCCCATCGCTCCCCCTATACCAGGCACTGACTGACATAGGGTTACCACCTTTTCATCAAGCCAAACCCAAACACTTTAGCGGCGCACAATAACATTTTTTTGCAGTTTACACTATAGGGTTGTAAAAGACCTGGGACACCTTTGGGTGCCCCAAAAAGAGTAGTATTGCAGCACTTGTAGCATTCCATGACAAACAGTGGGTCTGGCCAAATTGTATTAACAATGGGAAAAGCTTAAGGTAGTAGTTAAATCAAACAAGGTCAGCCTGTCCCCCAGTATAATCCCCCCCCAGGTCAGTCTGTCCCCCTGTATAATCCCCCCCCCAGGTCAGTCTGTCCCCCAGTATACCCCCCCAGGTCAGTCTGTCCCCCAGTATAATCCCCCCCCTCAGGTCAGTCTGTCCCCCAGTATAATCCCCCCCTCAGGTCAGTCTGTCCCCCATTATAACCCCCCCGGGTCAGTCTGTCCTCCAGTATAATCCCCCCCAGGTCAGCCTGCCCCCAGTATAATCCCCCCCAGGACAGTCTGTCCCCCAGTATAATCCCCCCCCCAGGTCAGTCTGTCCCCCAGTATAATCCACCCCCCCGGGTCAGTCTGTCCCCCAGTATAATCCCCCCCTCAGGTCAGTCTGTCCCCCAGTATAACCCCCCCCCCTGGTCAGTCTGTCCTTCAGTATAATCCCCCCCAGGTCAGCCTGCCCCCAGTATAATCCCCCCCCAGGCCAGTCTGGCCCCCAGTATAATCCCCCCCCCTAGGTCAGTCTGTCCCCCAGTATAATCCACCCCCCCCCGGGTCAGTCTGTCCCCCAGTATAATCCCCCCCCAGGTCAGTCTGTCCCCCAGTATACCCCCCCCAGGTCAGTCTGTCCCCCAGTATAATCCACCCCCTCAGGTCAGTCTGTCCCCCAGTATAATCCCCCCCTCAGGTCAGTCTGTCCCCCATTATAACCCCCCCGGGTCAGTCTGTCCTCCAGTATAATCCCCCCCAGGTCAGCCTGCCCCCAGTATAATCCCCCCCAGGCCAGTCTGTCCCCCAGTATAATCCCCCCCCAGGTCAGTCTGTCCCCCAGTATAATCCACCCCCCCGGGTCAGTCTGTCCCCCAGTATAATCCCCCCCTCAGGTCAGTCTGTCCCCCAGTATAACCCCCCCCCTGGTCAGTCTGTCCTCCAGTATAATCCCCCCCAGGTCAGCCTGCCCCCAGTATAATCCCCCCCCAGGCCAGTCTGTCCCCCAGTATAATCCCCCCCCCTAGGTCAGTCTGTCCCCCAGTATAATCCACCCCCCCGGGTCAGTCTGTCCCCCAGTATAATCCCCCCCCCCTGGGTCAGTCTGTCCCCCAGTATAATCCCCCCCGGGTCAGTCTGTCCTCCAGTATAATCCCCCCCAGGTCAGCCTGCCCCCAGTATAATCCCCCCCAGGCCAGTCTGTCCCCCAGTATAATCCCCCCCCAGGTCAGTCTGTCCCCCAGTATAATCCACCCCCCCGGGTCAGTCTGTCCCCCAGTATAATCCCCCCCTCAGGTCAGTCTGTCCCCCAGTATAACCCCCCCCCTGGTCAGTCTGTCCTCCAGTATAATCCCCCCCAGGTCAGCCTGCCCCCAGTATAATCCCCCCCCAGGCCAGTCTGTCCCCCAGTATAATCCCCCCCCCTAGGTCAGTCTGTCCCCCAGTATAATCCACCCCCCCGGGTCAGTCTGTCCCCCAGTATAATCCCCCCCCCCTGGGTCAGTCTGTCCCCCAGTATAATCCCCCCCTGGTCAGTCTGTCCTCCAGTATAATCCCCCCCAGGTCAGCCTGCCCCCAGAATAAAACCCCCCCCCCAGGCCAGTCTGTCCCCCAGTATAATCCCCCCCAGGCCAGTCTGTCCCCCAGTATAACCCCCCCAGGTCAGTCTGTCCCCCAGTATAATCCCCCCCCTCAGGTCAGTCTGTCCCCAGTATAATCCCCCCCCCCCCCGGGTCAGTTTGTCCTCCAGTATAATCCCCCCTAGGTCAGCCTGCCCCCAGTATAATCCCCCCCAGGCCAGTCTGTACTCCTGTTAAAGCTCCCCCTACCAAAGTAATTAAAAGCACCGGAAACCGACAAGAGGGGGGATAAGAGGATAGGTTCTGCAGAGCTGTCACTGATGTGTCCGGGTTTGAGGTGGACTGAAACCTGGACACAGGATCTAAAACCAGGACTGTCCGGGTGAATCCTGGACGAGTGGCAACCCTAGACTGACAGCATTGTACAATGCAGTGGATCCTGACTGCCTTCCTTCTTTCCAAAAGTTCTGCTATATGGGGGGCTACTAGAAAAGTATGCAAAAAAAAAAAAAAGAATAGAGTGTCTAGAGATACCGGTATTTAAAAAAAAAAAAAAAATTCTTGCTTTTTTTTTCTACAAACACAAAGCTAATTTAAAGATGACGGACTAAAATCTAGTGCTGAGACTTGTAGTTCTGGCCTCAATACACTGATCACTGTGGGTCAATTGCTCATCACTCAAAAAAAGGCTTGTATTTTTTTCAGTGACTGCACGGTGCTCTGTGATTGGAGGAGGGGAGATTGTAATGTTCATCCACACCTCCTCCAAACACAAAATGCCTTGCATTCGTTGAAAAAAATGTAGGCTTTTTATGAATGAAGGGGGTGCAGTGCAATCAATTCATAGTGATCGGTGTACTGCATTCAGAACTACAAGTCTCAACACAGACATCTGGTGTCAATAGCAGTAGAAGTAAGATATGTGACAAATGCTGCAGCATTCTGAGATGAGGAATGTGTCATCAGAACTAGTGTTTTTACTGTGCAAACGGCAAAAAATAATTTACATGTTCAGCTTTAAAGTATAACAAAAGGCCAAACCTTTTAGTTATAGAAAAGAGAGGGATTGGGACACCTGTCAGGTTTTTATTGCTGTCTGTAAGGCCCCTTTCACACTGGAGCGGTTTTCAGGCGGTATTGCGCTAAAAATACCGCCTGAAAACCGCCCCTAAACAGCCTCCGCTGTTTGTTCAGTGTGAAAGCCGGAGGGCTTTCATACTGAAGCGGTGCGCAGGCAGGGCGGTGAAAAAAGTCCTGCAAACCGCTTTTTTGGAGCGGGGAAGGAGCGGTGTATTCACCACTCCTTCACCGCTCCTGCCCATTGAAATCAATGGGACAGCGCGGCTATACTGCGGCTATAGCCGCGCTGTACGAGGGATATTAACCCTTTTTCGGCCGCCAGCGGGGGGTAAAACCGCTAGCGGCCGAATACAGCTGCAAGAACGACGGTACAGCAGCGCTAAAAATAGCGCTGTTGTACCCCTGACTCTCCCACCGCCCCAGTGTGAAAGGGGCCTAACTCTGTTAGGGAGATTCACCCTCTCTATTTGTCCTGTTTACTTTAATTAATATTATTATACAGGATTTATTTAGCGCCAACAGTTTTCGCAGCGTTTTGAAATGTGAGAGCAGACAGTACACTTACAATACAATTTCATACAGGAGAAATCAGAGGGCCCTGCTTGTTATAGCTTATCTATAATTAGCTATTACTGAAAGTGAAAGGAAATCCCAAATTTGGGGTTTTCAGCAGAACAGAAATAGAGGGAAAATCTTCCAAAAGGGACACTAGTTCTGGTGACTTTGCATTGCAGCCAAGAATTTCATCACTTCAACTGGGGGGGATTTCCTCTCACTTCCTGTTGTGGCCATAACACAGGAAGTGAAAAAAATGTCCCCAATGATACACAGATGGGCAAAAAAAAGACAGATCTTATAAATCTCCCTTACTCTGTCCAAAATGAAAAAAAAGTTTTGCCTTTAGTTTTACTGTAAGAAAAGCACCAGCCATTCTTAACCAATACGGGTTTCCTGCCTGGCGCCACAATAAAGTAATATGATGTTGTATAACATTTTATAGTAAATGAGTGTTGTCCCTTCAAGCGCAATAACATTCTTTCCATGTTTTATACATCTATACACCTCACTGATTCACTTAAATATATAGTTCCTTACAAGGCACAGAACAATCTATATACACGAGTGTTTACACAAATAAACCTTACATGCTACTAGGACATAAGCGATCCCACCATTAAAGTGAAGTTCCACCCATTTAAAAGTCAGCAGCTACAAAAAGTGTAGCTGCTGACTTTTAAGAGTCAGACACTCACCTGTCCCACAGTCCAGCGATGCGGGGGCATGAAGCCCCGCCCCACTCCCCCTTCTCTCCCCGGCGCCGGCATTCTAACTGTGGGCATGCACTGCGCGGTGTTAATGGCCGGGCAATCTTCTGGGACCTGTGACGTGTCCCAGAAGATTGCAGGGAGGGAGGGGGGAGAGGTGAACTTCCTCCCGGCACCGCTGCGCCAGGGGAGGAAGTGGGAGCTGGGTGCCTGTAAAAACAGGGTGAAAAAGTGACATGCCAAATGTGGCACGTCAGGGGGGTCACCAGCACTTAAAGCGGAAGTTCCATTTTTGGGTGGAACTCCGCTTTAAAGATGAAGACCGAGCAGAAGAATATGTTACTTTTGCAGTCAATCCTCTTCTGCACTGCAAGTGTTAACTGCTTGTTTAGTCTAGGAACATTGGAGTAAAGTGAAATACTTAAAGTAAAAGTTCAGCCTAAAACTTCCAAACTCTAAATCTACTGGCAGCCACATTATAAGACTAATTTATCTAGCCCTGTAAAGCAAAAATCGCTATCCATGCCTTTTCTGCAGCCTTTCCGGTCCAGTCCCACTCTGAGCTGTCAGCGGCGGCTTCTCTGTGTAGGCGTGTGCAGGAGAAACGGCCGACAACGGCCTATAGTAAGTCTATGGGTGACGTCACTTCCCAGCCGTTGTCGGCTGTCTCTTCCACACAGCATTCGCCGCTGGAGACCTGACCGGATCAGCTGCAGAGAAGGTATGTATAGCGATTTCTTCTTTACAAGGTTAGATAATTAGTCTAATGCCGCGTACACACGAACGGACTTTACGGCAGACTTTGCCCGGCGGACGGGATTTCGCCGGACAATTCGATCGTGTGTGGGCTCCAGTGGACTTTGTTTTCTCAAAAGTTGGACGGACTTAGATTTGAAACATGTTTTAAATCTTTCCGTCGAACTTAAGTCCGGTCGAAAAGTCCGCTCGTCTGTATGCTAGTTCGACGGACAAAAAGCCACGCTAGGGCAGCTATTGGCTGCTGGCTATCAACTTCCTTGTTTTAGTCCGGTCGTACGTCATCACGTACGGACTTTGGTGGATTGTGTGTAGGCAAGTCCGTTCATTCAGAAAGTCCGTCATAAAGTCCGTCGAAAAGTCCGCTCGTGTGTACGCGGCATTAGAATGTGGCTGCCAGCAGATTTAGCGTTAGTTAGTTAGTTAGTTAGTTAGTTAGTTAGTTAGTTAGTTTTAGGCTGAACTTCTAATTTAACTGATCCCTCATACTCACAGGCTTCCTCCATGCTGTATGGATGGTCCTCCAAAGCCACCTCTCTTTGCTTGCTGACCAGTTGCAAATATTCAATGTAGTCGTATACAATGTAGAACCGGTGGTCCTACATTGTATGTGAGGACGCTGAGAGTCTAGCCACACCTAGTGACCTTCCGCCAGTGGAAGTGAGTGGCAGCTGCCAGGAATCACCTATATGATTCACCTTATTCATCATAACCCTAGACTAAAAATTGTTAATTCTTGCAGTCCAGAGGGGAACCCAATGCAAGGATACCTTTGTCTCCAGCCTGGCTGTCAGCTTTAAGATGACCCTATAGGCAGTAGTGTTTTTAGGTTTTGTGCTGCCCTAGGCCTGACTAAACTCGTGCACCCCCTAATTTATATATGACCCACCCCTTGCTGTTTAAGACCCGCCCTGAAATTTTCGAGTGGGGACACTAGTTCTGAGGGCCTGGGGGGGGGGGGGGGGCAATGAATTTACTTCATTTCCATAGATTTCCTCACACTTCCTGTTTGGCTATTGGGCAGAAAGTGAAGGGCAATCTCTGCAATGGGACAGGGATGGTAAAAAAAAACCTGACAGGGGCTATAACCCTCCCTTATTCTATCCAAAATGAAAAAAAAAAAAGCGTTGCCTATAGTTCTACTTTAAGCACGAATTTCTGATAATTTTATGGAGAGGACTAAGAAGATACAACCATGCCAATGGTGCAGCAGAAAACATATAGCACAGTGAGGAAGGTTTGTGGTCCAGGATGAGAGGACAGTGAAAATTAGAAGCACCCCCCCCCCCTATAGTTGCGGAATGCCGGACGCCTGCATACCTGAAGCAGTGCGGCCGCTTTATGGGGGCGCTAGACTAATTTGCCTCTCAGCCCAGTCTGCCCCATAAGCCAGCGGGGAATCTGTCTGTGCTGCCCCCCTGCAAAGTGCTGCCCTAGGCCTGGGCCTTGTTGGCCTAGGCCAGGATACAGCGTTGCCTATAGGACAGAATTCACGTGTGTAGCCAATATTTTTTTCTGGTTTGCATGAAAGCGGAGTTTCACCCAAAAGTGGAACTTCCGCTTATCAGGTTCTGACTCCCCCCCGTGCCACATTTGGAGGTGGGGAGGGGCAGATACCTGTCTTTGACTTCCGGGAGACCGGCATCAGCAAAGTCTGTCAGCAGCTTGGTCCTCCTCCTCTTCCCTCCCCTTGTGTCGGGCCAGTGGGAGAACGCAGCAAGCTTCACGCATGCGCAGTAGGGACCCGGCCGTGAAGCCGAAAGGCTACACAGCCGGGTTCCCTTACTAGCAATGGCGGCGGCAGCACCTGACAGCTGATACAAACATCAGCTGCGGTGCCGACATCGGTGGACTCCAGGACAGGTAAGTGTCCTAATGTTAAAAGTCAGCAGCTACAGTAAGTGCAGCTGCTGACTTTTAATTTTTAAAGGGGCGGGCGGACCTCCGCTTTTAAGTGGGGAATGATAAAGGGGATGTTACTATAATTTTTTTTCCAATGTGTGCATTCACATATTTGTATGTTAAAAATCATAGTCTATCATTTTCATGTACTTTTTCCATCTGAACTACTCGGTTGATCCTGCCAGTCTCCTTTCTTCCTTGTTTTAAACTGACCACACAAAGTACAAAAGCTGATCTGGTTAGTTTTCATCTTTTGAGTGGCCATTCAAAGGTACAGGACACTGTGCAGACACACAGCCTGCCTATATTGGGTAATTTGTTCAGTTACCAAACCCCCAACCAGTCAGAGCTTGCCTCTGTCACACACACCCTCCCAATCACAGCCGTTCTTTTGAACACTCCCTCTGCTCAAGCACAACCTGCATCTAGCCTTAGGCTAAACAGACTATGGAACACAGACACATGATTTGTATGCACGGTGTCCTGTAACCCTACTACTCCCTACTATCAGGAAAAAGAGATGCATGGTCACATGATAGAACTTTTTAACCTTGTAAAAAGATAAGAAATATAATGTCTGCAAAGCAAAAGCAGTTATGGTATTATCTTTTTTTTTTTTTTTTTTTTTTTTTAATTTATTTTTATTCAAATTTTCCTTATAAGACACAAAGACATAAAGACATATACAAATTGGTTGTCTAGCTTGTACAGGTAATATCGCAAGTACATCAGGTAAAAGAAAAAAAATGAAAGGGAAAGAAAAAGAGAGAAATAGAGAAATACATCCATGCAATACAGTTTTAGCATGTAAGTGAAAAGGGGATTTTTGGAATTTTTGGGCCGCCCCCCCACTGCCCATAAAGGCCTATACCTATTAACTAGGAATTACATTTAATCATTGATTCTTGGTATCGTAACTAAAGCTAGTCCAACATTAGTAAGCAATGTTCATTTCCTCCAGCCACCCACTCCAAACCTTATTAAATTTCAATTGGCAGCCTCTATTAAGATAGGTATCTTTATATAGTGGAAGATTATCGTTAACCAAACGTTTCCACTGGACATTTGTGGGGGGATAGGGCTTCTTCCATTGAAATGTTATGGTTTTCCTAGCGTAAAATAGAAGCAAACCAATCATCGTGCGTTTAGCTACAGCAGGAACTAATTTTTTTATAAGGCCCAACATACAAATCTCCATAGACAGTGGTAGATTAGTGGATGCAATTTTATTGATTAGGCCTAGTACCTCCCCCCAGAATTGTTGTATCTTTGGACAATGCCAAAAGATATGGGAAAAATCTCCGAGGGTGTAGCTACATCTCCAACACTTAGGGGAGTGGGCAGGATTTATCAAATGAAGTCTGTGGGGAGTGAAATACGCCCGGTGGACTATTTTAAATTGGACTAACTTGTCACGTATAGAGACTAGCGAACTAAAAGGGAAGTCCCAAACACCATCCCAATCTTTGCCACTCAAATCTGGAATGTCACGCTGCCAACGGGACAAAAGGCCGTCCAACGGAGGCAAGGACTCATAGATTAAATGCTGATATATGTGAGATGTAGGTTTTTTTGTACAACCGGATCTAAGAGTAGTCTCCAGTTTAGACTGTATTAATACACAGGACGAACGTGGGAATTGGGCTTTGAAAGCATGCAAAAGTTGAAGATAACGGAACTGATAGTGCTGCGGAAGATTATACTGGGAGGAAAGCTGACAAAAAGAAAGCAGTGAGGTGCAAGACACCACTTGTGAGATTAATTTTATACCATATCTAGTCCATATCTGGGGGTCAATAGATTTGTAAAAGTGTGGTAAATTGGGGTTTAGCCATAGGGGTGTATTAGGGGAAATTCCCATCTGGCTGTGTTTTTCAATAGCCAAGCCCATTTTCCAGGCCCGTAAAGTAGTAAGCATAGACGGAGTTAATAAGTGTGGGGCACATGGGCCTCTGTAAATTAGGTATTGAAGAGATTCCCAGGAGCCTGCCACGGTGGCCTCCAAAGCGGAGGCCACATTGGTTTTATCAGGATTTAGCCACCAGACCACTGTCACCAGCTGTGTCGCCAAAAAGTACTTATAGCAATCCGGAAAGGCCATGCCGCCCTGCGATAGTGGCCTCATTAATGTAGTTAACTTATATCTCGGTGGTAAGGAGCCCCAGAGAAACTCTGAAAAGCGTTGGTTTAGTTTAATAAAGAAGGATTTAGGAATCCACTGCGGGGAATGGCGGAATAAATATATGAATTTGGGGATGACCTTCATTTTAAGCAAGTTGACCCTTCCCCATACCGATAGGGGGAGATTATTCCATGCCTTGAGTTTAGCTTTCATATCCCCCACTACCGGATCCAAGTTTAATTTTAGAAAATCTGAGGCTTGTGCAGAGACACAAACCCCAAGATATTTAAAGGAGTCAACCCACTTTAATGGGCTATCTGAAGAGGATGTCAATTTGGCTGCTTGATCTATTGGAAATAGAGTAGATTTTGGCCAGTTTACCCGGAGGCCCGTTACCATGGAGAAAGTGTTGAGGAGTGACAGAGCACCCTGAAGTGATGGACCCGCGTCCCCCAAAAATAAAACCATGTCGTCAGCATACAGGGCTACCCTCTCCTCCAGCATGCCTATCCTAAGCCCCTTAATATGAGGCGATGTACGGAGAGCCTCTGCAACTGGCTCTATAGCTAGAGCAAATAGAGCCGGAGAAAGAGGGCAGCCCTGTCTAGTTCCCCGAAACAGTTGAAATGGGGTTGAGAGTCTGGAGCCCAAACGAATCGATGAGATGGGACACCTATAGATCACCTGCAGCCATGATATAAACCGTAGTGGAAAACCCATTCGACGTAGAGTCTCCCACAAAAAGGGCCACTCTACAGTGTCGAATGCCTTTTCTATATCTAGTAGGGCAATAGCTCTGGTACCGGAGTTGTTGTGTTGGGCATGAATATTGGTAAAGAGTCTCCTAAGATTAACGTCGGTTGACCTTTTAGGCATAAATCCTGTTTGATCAGAGTCAATAACCGAAGGTAATAATGGATATAGACGGGTAGCCAGCAGTTTGGTTAAGATTTTCAGGTCATTATTCAATAGGGCTATTGGCCTATATGAGGCACATAGCTCTGGGTCCTTAAGGTCCTTATGGATCAAAGTAAGATAGGCCTGGTGCATTGAAAAGGGCAGATCACCCTTGGATAGGCAGAGGGTGTATAATTGGGCCAGGATGGGTGCCAAAAATGCTGCATGTGCCCTATAAAATTCTATAGGAAGGCCATCCGGCCCTGGCGCCTTACCCAAAGGGAAGGACCGTATAATTTTTAAAACCTCTAAGGCCGAAATAGGGCGTACCAACGATTCTCGTTCCTCATTCGACAGCCAGCCAAGTGCTAGTGGATCTAAAAGGTTTTGCAACATCTCTGGCTGGAAGTCGGGGGGAAGAGCAGAGGTATAAAGAGTTTGGTAAAAGGCTTTAAACATTTGTAAGATTTCTACCTGAGAGGTCACCTTATCCCCAGTTGAAGACCGCAGGCCCGAAACCACTGTGGATGGATATTCATGCTGTGCCAACATGGCCAGGAAACGACCATTCTTGTCCCCCTGTTCAAATAGTCGCTGTCTACCTTTATGCATATCCAATCTTGTAACTTCCGTTAAATGTAAATTTAGTGAACTGCGGGCGGCATTTAATGCGTCAAAATGAGCTGCTGTAGGATCTGTACTATAGATTACTGTTTGATCCTCTACCATCTGTTGTAACCTGTAAGTTTCCCGGCCCTGCTGTTTCTTGACACTAGCGATAATAGAGATATATTGCCCTCTTGTATAGGCCTTAAAGGTGTCCCAGACCGTCTGTGGGGTCGAGGAGCCTTCATTAAGTTCCCAAAACTCAACTAGTCTGGGTGGGATAGTATCAGCCACCTCAGGGTGGGAAATCCACTGTGCCCCCAGCCTCCACAGGGCCGCATCTCGGCGTGCAGACGAGCGAAGCTCGATTACCAGTGGGCTATGATCGGACAACCCACTGGGTAGGTACTTAGCCCCTATTACATCCGTCAACAGGATTGAATTAGAGAAGGCTAGGTCAATCCGTGAGGCAGTAGTATGTGAGGCCGAAAAGCATGAGTATGCCCTAATAGCCGGGTGTTTCCATCTCCATATCTCCTGTAGCCCCATTGCCTGTGCCCATATAGATAGTTCAGAGCTATAGTTTTTTGATGGGACTGGTCTGTCCAAATCTGGGGAGATAGTAGAGTTGAAATCCCCCATCACCAGCAATTTCGCTGGATAAAAAGGAGCTGCTTTTTCCAAAACCTTATATAATAAATCATGTGTAAAAGGTGGAGGAATATAAACATTTATGATTATGTATCGCTGAGACCAGTGTGAAAACACCACCATTGCAAACTTGCCCTGGGGGTCCGTGCACACGTCCTCAATAACACAGGGGAATTTCTTGTGTATTAGGATTGAGACCCCTCTAGCATAAGAGGAGTAAGTCGCATGGATGGCCCTCTGAATCCAGGGTTTTTTTAGAGTTAAAACCTTGCTGCCTGTGAGGTGGGTTTCCTGTAGGAGAATAAAATGTGGAGAGTGGGTTTTTAGGTATCTTATCAACAGTGCCCGTTTAAATTTAGAATTAAGACCTCTCACATTCCATGAAAGGACCGAAAAGGTTTCAGCTAAGGAAGTGGCCATATAGGATTAAAAAGCCATGGCCAAGTAAAATGACTAGGGGAACACCATTTGGGGTAACTCACAAGCAGCAAGATTTTTACAATATCCCATGTACCAGCAATGTTAATTTTTAAGGCAATTTTTGAAACAAGCTTATACAAACCATGACAAAGACCAACATAAAACAACAAAAAAAAATCTATACCCAAGCACGAAGTGCTTATCCGACTAAGTCCCATCTCCTCTCAAAAAACAAAAAAAGGAGGAGGAGAGTTGGGATTAGTTTTCTCCCAAAAAAAAAAAAAAAAAAAAGAGCACACACGCAAGCTGCAACTGTATTGCAACTATATTGCAGATATACCCCTAGAAGGGGATATCGTGTTACTTCTACTATTTGTTCAGGCACCCTATAGCCGAACAAATATATAAAAAGGAAAAAAGGAAAAACCTATCCAATACCTATCCAAAAAAAAAAAAGGGGACGGGATGGGGAGAAAAGGGCAGGAGGGGGAGGGAGAAAAAAAAAAAAGTTATGGTATTATCTTAATAGCATCATGGGCACCTGGCAAAGTAATGCACTAATGCACCAGAGGCTGCTGTTCATTCATTAACTGAAGCATAGTAAACACAGTTTACTATGCTTCAGATATGAATGAACAAAGTGAGTAATCAATACCAATTACTACTGTGTTCATTTAGAAAAGGATCCTATCCGGACACATCCCCCGCAGCATCCAGTGGGAGAGGAGTGGAGAGAATCCGGCAGAGCTGCAAGGGGGGAGGGGCACACAGGGGGCCCAGGCAGTAGGGGAATTTCATGTGGACAGGAGGGGGTGATCATTGTGGCCGGTGGGGGAAATTACTGGAAGTGAGGGCCACACAGAAGATCGGTTCCAGTAATTCCCCCCAACTGCCGCAAAGGGCCCCCCCCATGTGCCTGGGTGCCCATGTGAAAAGATGGCCCTGATGCCTGCATTGATAAAACTGTATTAGAACGCGTCTATGAATATTGTATGTTCACTACTACCTTAAACCCTCGGTCAGGTTTTTTACGTGACCCATTCCCAGTAACAACATTCACTATTACAGAGTGAAAAGAAATCTCCCCAATGGGGATACAGACAGTAAGAAATACCAGACAGAGATTTTAACCCTTTTCCACTCTATCCACAACTATAAAAAGCATTTAGCTGAAGTTACACTTTAATGTGCCAAAAAAAAAAAAATATATATGCATGCCCCCAACAGCAAGCAAATTCTGGTCGATTTCGTGATTTTTTTTTTTCATTAAAAAGTTGCTCTTTATGCACCCAACCACAAGGCCGTGGATGCAGCATCAGTGGGAGAGAAGGCAAAGATGTGGGACTGTTCTGGCAAATCCGGGACAGTTTTCAACTATGGAAATGTAGACTACACCCCTTTTCCCAAACCTCAAGGAAAAAATTGATTTCAAGCAAAACTCGCCTAATGCCCCATACACACGAGATTAACGGACGAATGATCGTCCGTTTTTTTATTGCATGCTGATATCAGATCGGATCTGATGAGTTTACTAAAGTCACGAAAATTCCCGCACGACAGAAATAAAATTCGGAAGTGATGTCATGTGTTGTAATGCATCTGTATTGCATTTTCGAAACGATAGCTGTACTGATTAAACGAAAACCGTACGAAAACATTTTTCCTGCATGTCCGATAGAATAATATCTGATGAACTGGCATGATCGGCTCTCGAAAGCTCTGTACTAACGATCCGATTATCGTACGATCGATTCAAAAGTGGTATTTTCCATACGATTTTCTGATCATGTGTACGGGGCTTAAGGCAGACCAAATATGATGCAATCTCTTTTCCTGCAATGAAAGAAAAACGCTCCATTACCCCATTGACACATCCAGTGTTCATGGTGGAATGCCTCCCGGTCAGCGGGGTTTGGGGAGACTTAAAACCAGCCATAGACGGTTCTCATCTCGGCCGGTTCAGCAGGGACCGGCTGAGATTTGAACCATCTATGGTCAGGCTGATTGTACCCAAGTCGATCCATCAACTGACTTGGGTACAACCAGCATGTTGAAGTTTTACATGCGATTATTGCCAGCGGGGACAGCTCCTCGCACCCCTCCACCGGGAAAACACAATAGCTCCATTAACACTGACCATGTTGAGGGGGGAATCGAGCGATGAGCAGGCTGACTGTACACAATCTATCGCACAGCTTGGGAAAAACCAGCATATCGGCTTTTTCATGCGATTATTGCCAGCAGCTATAGCCATAATCAGTGTGTTCTCCTAGCCGGGATGAACCCCTGCCCCCCCCAGGGAGAACACAATAACTCTGCAGGAGGGACTCCAGCAACTTGAAATCGGATCGGTTGCTATGGGTCACAGCACTTTGTTATCGGAATCCAGTAAAGTGGACTCAGATTGGTTGCTGTGGGTCACACCAGTTTGCTCATCTGACTCCAGTAAAGTGGAATATTGGTTGGTGAACTTTGCCCACAAGCCTTTCGTGAAAAAGTAGGAACATTTGATCCCGGGCAGACCCGTCATATAAGTGTACTATTCATGGCCGCGGTTTGCTTTCTCCGCTAGTCTGAATAATTTACTCGATCTTCTAGTGAGCTTTTGATGTGTGTCAACTGACATGAGGCCCTTCCTGATGCTGACAGAGGAGGCCGTGACTCACGCCGTCTACTGTGCAGCATTTCTCTTTGGCGGACACAATCTGGTATTATTTTCAACGTGACTAAACCGGTCACTGAGTGGGATTTTTCAGCAAAGTGATGGTAATATGAAAAGTAGAGAAACCCATCAGCAATAATTTTTCACTTAGACAAGAAATGGAAACCCCGCCAAATGTTTTTTTTTTTTTCCCAGTTTGGGGTGGTGTGGGGTTAGAAGTACCCCCATCGTCCCACTGAGGAGACTTCCACTTGGTTTAAGCCCTGATGACCATAAAGGAAATAACCCCTTTGGAGATCCTACCATTTCCTGTCCTGGTGACTGCTGAATTGGGGTCACAGCCAGCAATAACATACCCACATTGTTCAAACCTTACCCCACTATAGCCATGAACGCACAGATACAATATTACTGGATCCGGGATACTCTTTGCAGAAAACCATGAATAGTTGCTCCTTTATGGAAAAATCTATAATGTAACTATTAAGACCTATTCAAGTCTGAGCATGTATGTTATTATTATTACTGGTGTGTGTTCCCAGCGCATGCTGTAATGTGTTAAAAGATATCTAGACTTAAGAGAAAAAAATGTAATATATTGCAGCTTACCAGTCCTTAGATATGGTGGCTGCATTTGTTTTGTTTTTTTCCCTTTAAGCCAATACAATTTGCTAAGTACAGAATAATACCTGTTGATCCTGCAAAGATTTCCAGTGTCCTTGTAATTTTCAGTTAGAATCTCAAACAATCAATATTCCCAGCTATCTTCTGTAAATAGAAAACATCTCCTCCCTATGTAATGGAGACGAGTAGAGAGGGTGATATTTGTAGTCCAAATCAGGACAGCAGCTTAAAGTGGTGTTCCTGCCGAAATTATACTTTTTAAATAAAAATACCCCTATAATACACAAGCTTAATGTATTCTAGTAAAGTTAGTCTGTAAACTAAGGTCTGTCTTGTTAGTTTATAGCAGTAGTTTGTTATTTTATAAACTTACAGTAGGCCGTGGCCATCTTAAGTCTGGGCATCTGAAGCCAGACTGTATTTCTTCCTGGATCTCATCCTTGCAGATCTCGCACATGCTCAGTGCAGCACAAGCAGTGTAATAGGTTTCGGGTCAGGTTTCCATAGCAACGGCAGTGTCAGAGGAAGTTGCCACCCTTTCCCAGAAGGCATTGTAAACAGGAAATGATGCGATGGGCCGCGGCCAGGGAGGAGGAAGTGAAAAATGAATACAGCAGATATACAGTAAGTGCTGAGAAAAAAAAAATTAAAAAATATCCAATTCGTTTACAGTGCACAGTTTAGTGAGGGATGCTGAAGAGTTGTAAAAGTGGGTGGAACTCCACTTTAAGCTGACAACAACACTCCTCCATAGACACAGTAAAGACACGCGAGTGTTTTTACCCTTTGTTTAGGGAACCCCTTGCCACCCCCTCTGCAAAATAATCCTCGGTGGATCCCTTTTTTATTGATTTTTTTTTAAGAGGGCTGTTGACAAACTGCAGGGAAGCAATATGTGACCTCCGCAGCGTCTGCTTTAACCCTGAAAAGAATGCACCACTATGCACTGCAGAGTGGCCTCTTTTGCTTGAATGGGTTGTAGTCAACAGAGGACGCAACAGGGAATATCATTTTTTTGCCATGGCATGTGCACAACCCCCTTCAGCTGCTGTGTTATGGTTTTACTACCCCCTTAACCCTAGTCAACCACTTAACACACCACACCACTAACACCCCCCCCCCCCTTCCCCCCAGCAAGCCTTTGGGTTCTTTCATTCTCTCACACTGGCGGTACTTCTTACGGCCCTCTAAAAAGTGATCCAGAGTGGACTGCTTTTCAGAAGGTAGTAAAGCAGAGGCTGACAGGCATTCAGGAGGTGCTGCTGCCTTTATTACTTTTATTTTTTTATTGCAGGACCATGTCATAACTGTGAGCCAACAGTTTGTATCTTACAAAAGTGGAACTAGTGAAAGCCAACTATATTTTGGCATACAGGGAGAGAAATCGGCACAGAAAGATTTTTGAAAAAGTGTCTCGTGTTTCTAAAAGTGGTGCAGCGTGCGCCAAATTCAAATACAAGTACTAGACGGGTACATAAATTTGTTGCATTCTGCACCACTTTTAAAATGCACGAAAGACACTTCCACAAAATCTGCTAGCACCAGTCTTTATGAATCCAGCCCAGGGACTGCGTGCGAAAATGTCCATATGAGGCCTAAAGCCCCGTACACACGATCCGAAAATTGGACGACAAGTTTTTTGGGGTTTTTTTTGCATGCTAGTCTCATATCAAACATGAAGTTTACTAAAGTTACAAAAATTCTCGTACGACAGAATAAAAAAAAAAAAAAAAAATCACAAGTGATGTCATGTGTTGTAGTGTATTTGTACAGTTTCAAACAGCAACTGTACCGATGAAACAAAAATCGTACGATCTGGTAACGTATGAGAAAAATTCTCATGCTTGTCCCATCGGATGAACTGTTGTGATCAGCTCTCAAAAGCTGTGTACTAACAATCCGATTATCATACGATCGATTCGAAAGCTGTATTTTTCGTACAGTTTTCGGATCGTGTGTACAGGCCTTTAGGCTGGCCATATAAGTGTAACCCTTGTCGGGGTTGCGCAAATTGCTCATTTAATTTTTTTTTGTTCATAGCACAGAGAAAACCTTGTCAAGAGGCAGGCTTCTGTTTCTGTAACAGGCCCAAATGTATCCAATCTCATGTCAGAGGCAGGCTTTTGTTTCTGTAGTAGGCCCAAACGTATCTAAAAAGCACAGGTCAATAGCTAGTCACCTCATGTGTTTAATAATAGTGTTCGCTTAGGAGATCCCTTTTGAGCCACCATAATGGCTGAGACACAATTACCAAGACAAACAGTTGCCTTTTCCTTATCTGGAATTCCTAAAGAACTGATACAAGTTACATGGAAAGCATCAGATTCAAGACTGGGCAACTTTCAGTCCTGACAGGATAAACCATCATCCTATAATCTGGATGAAAACCCCTTCTAGGTAATTAAAGACGAATGTCAGATCTTCGGTTATGACATACGTGCTCAGCGAGACATAAGAAAGCCTTAAATTGGAAGGACAGCCTGAATTCCAAGCCTTGTAAAGATCCCCTCCCTTTATTTCGGAGCCTTTGATAAAAGACGACAGAGGGTGTGCTCCGCACATAAGAGGCAGTAGCATCACAATGGCAGGCGTGTTTGTACAACAGGACAATAAGCCGATTTCAGGGAGGGGGGCTTCAATTACAGATAACTGCAACAAAAGGTTACTTCTGGATCTGGAGCTAAAGGGGAACTATATGCACAATGCAAAGTTTCTATTTATAGGTTTTTAGTGTCCAGACTCATTGTACAATACACCAAAAAAGGGGGGGGGGGGGGGGGGGGGGGAAGCGTTCCATGTACGAAAACTAGTCAATGTGCTGCTTTCTCTAAGGCTGTTTTCACTAGTGCGACTTTTCATGCAAAACAACCCCACAAACCCTGTGCAATAAAATTGACTGCTTGAATGGCTTTTTAGGACCCAGTTGGGTTTTAAAAACTGCACAATGGCAGAAACCCACCTTTGCAATGCAGTTCATTAACACATGCATTTCCACAACACATCAAGCGCACTAGCTTGTTTGCAGTGTCTTTATTTTGAATTGCACACCAACTCACTAAAGCAATGCAGCTTTACACATGTGCTGCAGGTCAAAATGCATAGTAACACTGCATGTGCCTGTATCAGGAAAAAAATATATATACATATTAATTTTTTTCACATTTTTGGTCTGTTATTCATGGTCAGCCAATCCAAAATAAACATGCTCTGCCATAATAGAACACATGTTATCTAGTGTGCATTAACACAATAACAGAGAGGTCTGAATGGGCCCAATTACAACCACTCCAATATGTAGAGTCTTTTGCTTTTACAGTACTGAGCCATTTCTGACCACCTTAAAATTTAGAGATTAAGGGGAAATGACTACCGGTATTTTAAAATGTCCACATTCAATGTCTGTCCCTGGACACTATGGGGTTGATTTACTACAACTGGAGAGTGCAAATCAAAATCAACTTCCAAAAAGGTGTTTTTATTTTTTGTCATAGCTTAATTGAACACGCTGAAGTTGGAAGTTGATTGGCTACCATACACAGTTGCATCAGATTTTGGAGTTTTAGCCCAGGTTCACACTGAGCTGTGGGAATGAAGCCGTGCAAGTTCAGCTGAACTCGCACAATTTCACTCCCTCATGTCAGTCCCGATTTCCGAGACATCTGTGCAGATTTCTGCATAGATGTCAATTTAAATCGCAGCCTGAAATTGCAAAAAGTAGTACAGAAACTACTTTTTGAAATCAGTGTGGCACCGCAAATGCCGTGTCACACCGATTAGGACGGTACCATTGCTGATGTCAAATCGTACCAATGTGAACCAAGGCTTACTAAAAAAAAAAAAAAAAAATCAACCCCTATAGCACAAGGCCCTGTGTACTCTGTTCAGTTGTAGTCCCTCTTCAATCTACAAAATGTCAAAAGTTGACCCTGCTGGGAAGTGATTTGTACCCTTCAGTGCATGTACTGCAGTATATCAACGAGGTAAATCCAAGTCCACATAACCTGATTTTTGCTAGTTTCCTGCTGACTTATTCCAATAGTAAAATATTAATGGGAAAGTTACGGTATATTGGTTACCATTGCAGATATCGGCTTCTGAAAAGTTGGTCTAGGAATAAGGAACAATCAGCTTCTACATTTTAGCCCTTGTTCACTTTGGAGCAACAGGTCATGCGATCTGACTGGTCAAGTCACACCCCATTTCCAGCAATCGCACCTTTCAAATTGGTGCGACATCAACTTTGCAGTGCAGCATCGATTTGAAAAAAGTAGTTCCTGCACTACTTTTGGCGATTTCGGATACGATTTGCATAGACATCTGTGCATGAAGCCGCACAAATGTCTTCCAAGTCGCACTGACATGCATCTTTGAAATCGTGCGATTTCAAATGAAGTCCTATGATTTTGAAGCCGCAGTGAACGAGGGCAAAATTGTCAAAGCTTAATTGAACAAGCTCAAGTTAGAATCAGATTTGTTACTATGTACAACTGCACCAGTTTTAGTAAATCCTTCCCTCTGTCTTCTGACTTTCATTGGAGATCTTGAAGCCAAATGCAGTCACCAGAAAAGCATTTTCAGGAGCCCAGAGATGGTAGGTGTACTAAAAAAAAAAAAAAAAAAAAAAAAAAAAAAAAAAGGGAAGAAGAAGGTCTAAAAACTAATGAAGCCATCACATATACATGGACTGGTCAGCTGCAATAGAACTTGTTCTTGGGTTTAGATACTCTGCAAGTGGAAAAGGGAGGCAAATGCAAACTATATAAAATCCAAATCAAGACACACACTTTCTTATAAGGGTTTCCTCTCCTAGAGGTAGACATATGGCCAAGCCACAGCAGTGCTTTGTAAATACAGTGGCCTGATAACATTGACCAGAGCAGTGTATGAAAAGATTGCTGACAAAGATCAGGAATGTCAAGCACACAAAAAAAAAAAAAAAAAAAAAAAAATTCAAGCTTCATGCACTTATTCCAGCTCCCCTATGTACCAATATAGCGTTAATGTACTTTTGCACAAATAAAACAGCTTTCCATTAATTCTACACATGCTTACCTGCTTTTTTTTTTTTTAAACACTATTATTTCTGCCTAACTTCCTGGACAGACTTTAGGTCATGACACAGGAAGGAGTTGACCAGCTGAAGGGTAGATGATGCAGGTGTGCCATCTAACCCTTTAGATTAGATAACGGAAGTTTTCACCCAAGTCTGGGGATTGAGGCTCAATCCCCAGACTTGCATGATCGCGGCTGCCGGGCTCTGTGTGAGCGGTCTCAGCGTGCACAACGTTCCGGGGTGATGTAGGAAAAAGGCATTGAGTGGCGGCTCCGGGGAGGCCAAGTCCCTAAGCAGACAGCGATTGTGGATTTCGGAGATGGTTTGAGCTACCCTATGAGGATATCCAGATTAACAGACAACAGGATGTTGATTGGGGCTTGATAACCTCCGGGTTTTGGCGAGTTTGAACCCCTTGCGGGTGTGTGGAGCACACGGTGGAAGTGTTTGGTGAATGGTACACGCAACTGTTTACACCCTATATATCCACTAGAGACTCTCGATTTATGCTAGTTTTGTTCGCTTCAAAATCTTTATGTACATAGTAGTGATTTTGTACTAGCCTGTCAGTTTTATATCAATTGACTGATGGGAGCGCCACTTTGATGCTTTATTGGTTACTCTATCAGAGGTTTTAATTTTTACATTTAGTCTGAGATTAGAAAACCTGATACCGGTGGATACTTGCGCAGTTAATGGAACGTCACATCTGTTATCTATTCTGATAGGTCACTGATTCTGATGGAACACTGGGTGTGCTAATGAGATCAGCTAGTCAACTCCTTACTGTGTCATGACCTAAAGTCTGACCAGGAAGTAAGACAGAAGTAATGGATAAGTGTTTTTGAACAGCCATGAAGAGAGTGAGGTAAGCGTGGAAAGCATTTTTTTTTTGCAAAAGAAGTACATTGTTACATAGGGGAGCTAGTTTCAACCTAAGGGCACTTTCACACTGGGGCGGGCATCTGCAGTAAAGCGCCGCTAGTTTTAGAGTCACTTTCATGCCGCTAGCAGGGCGCTTTTAACTAGCAGCCAAAAAAAAAAAAAAGGGTTAAAAGCGCCGCTGCCAAAGCGCTTTGGCAGCGCTGGCCATTGATTTAATCCCTCCTGCAACGCCCCAGAGATGCTGCTTGCAGGGCTTTTTTTCTCCTCCTGCAAGCGCACCGCCCCAGTGTGAAAGCACTCAGGATCTCACACTGGGGTTGCAGGGGAGGAGTTTCAGGCGCTATTTTTAGCCCTTCAGCGCCTGAAAAAGGGCTTGGTGTGAAAGTAGCCTAATAGTTGCTCCACGAGTTCCGCCCTCCCAAACACAATCCACCGCAGACTTTAAGGAAGGCCTCTACAATCCTTATAAACAATGTAACTAGTACAAAAATCATTTATATATCCAATTTATATTATGCTTTTTATTTATTTTTTAAATTGTCAAAAATTTGACTCTCCCTTGTAACCATGGCAACTGCACTTGATTTGTGAATAGGCTCTCTTAGCATTCTCATCTCCGACTAATGTATTGGGCTTGCTGCATTTTCTAGAGCTTGACATAGAATCCCTAGCTTACACCTTAGATCTACTTGCTGGCAAGAGACCAAGCGTACTGCATTTCAGAGGAATGGGGGAGAAAAAGAAAAAGAAAAAAAAAAAAAAAAAAAAAAAAGGGGGGGGGGGGGGTTTAATTTGTAGTAGGCAGACCCTCCCACTTGGCACTCGTTTTCTACAAGAGCAATGGCATGGTCCAAATCAAAAAGCTGAAAAGAAGCAGGAAAGGACAAGCTACAATGAAAGTTTACCGGGGGAAGGCTAAAGAAACAGTTTTGCTTTAATTGGGCCCATTATTTGAGTGCATCTAAAAGCCAAGCTTTTTTTTGCTTTGGAAAGGGTGATGTTAGAACCCCTGCCATCTAGATTTCTTTCTCAATTTGTTCTGTTGACCATGGTCCTTAGAGGCCCAAATAGGAGCGGAGGGAATTAATACATTTTTTTTTTTGCTGCAAAAAGTATTCAACAGATCGTGGGTGCAAATCCAGGATCCTGCACACTCTCAGCTATTATCCCACACCCACATAACTGTCCCTGAGCCACCCCCATCAAATCATTCTTTGCAGCCATTACCTTTTGTACCACCACCCCCTCCCTTTAGAATGTAAGCTCTACGAGCAGGGCCCTCCTGTACCTTTTGTATTGAACTATACTGTAATTGTGTTGTCCCCCTTATACATTGTAAAGCGCTGCATAAACTGTTGGCGCTATATAAATCTCGTATTATAATAAATATTAATTAGGAAGAATCAATTTAACTACAAGAGCGCTAACCAGGAACCCCGCAGTTTGAGAACTACAAGCCATCTGTCGCAAGGGCAAACGGTATTTGTAGTTCATTCACAAGAAACTGCATTGAATAAAGTTTACCTTAAACCCTTCCCAGCGCCAAAGTTTTTGCTTTGGATAATTTAAGCTTGGGAAAAGTCAAGAGAAGGAATTTTTAAAAATAAATAAAAATTGTACACGGGAAAATCCATACTCTGCCCAACACACAGCTGTAAAAATCGATGGAGGGCCAAAAACACACAAAACCAAAGACGATTTCAGACAAAATATATATTTAAAAAATCTTTACATTAAACATATATAGAAATGTGTACATTGTGTACAGTTTATTTCAATTACCAATATTGGCTCCCTAAAAAGTTAGAAAACCTTGGTGACAGTGTGTACAACTCTTCTACATCTGGCGTCTCATCAATAAACCCACATAGTACAAAAGAGTCCCCCCCCTCTCAAACGTTTCGATCTGTGCAAATAAGATATCTTTTGGAACCTTCCACCAGAAACTGCTGTTGCAGAAGAAATCCTGCTGTGCAGAAGATTCCAACTTCCTCCTCTTAGGATAACAGTTTGTGTTCAAAGATAAAGTGCTTCCACCCAGCAGAGACTCTACCGGACCAAGATTTCCAACATGGTCATACAAACTCCAGCTTGCCATGTCCACTGTACATCCCCCAGTGAACCAGGGAAATTATTTTGTCATTGCCAAGGTCTGTATGCCTCATTTTATCACAGGTCAAGCAACAGTTTTCATGCCCGGTCACGGGCACCATGCACTCCAAGTCTAACTTGGCTACTTGTCCTTTCTTTGAGTGGTGCCCATGAAAACTGTAGTGTAGTCTGGACAGCATCTGCTGCCTCTGATCTTGTAGTCTCTTGTTCTCGCTGCGGAGCATACGGAGTGCAAGCATTATAAGAAGCACCAATATTAGTCCACCGGCTATAGGGACAGCAATGACCGCTGCTCTGAACCACAGTTCCTTGGAGGAATTAAGCTCCTGGACCTTTGTGATAAGGTTTCTTGTGCTTTCATGTTGATACCTGCCACCAGAACCTGCAAAAGAATGAAAAACAAAATTAGTATACAAAAGCAACAAAAATAAATTATTAAAGATAGCTGTCAATTAGTCAATTGAGCCTAAAGTGCCTTGTACACGCCATCAGTTTAAGACCTTCTTTAGCAGTCCTAAACATCATAATATTGGTCCACATTTGTGATGGACAGTTTAAACCGACATGAGAAAAAACACACACACAATTTTAGGAGCCTCTTTCACTGTCAGCAGGGAAAAAAAAAAAAAAAAAAAAAAAGGCACCAGCTACACACTTAAAAAGTGCAGCTTCATCCTACCAAACAAACAGGTCCTTATCAGTAGCTATTGCCTCTGTCTAAAATATTTGGAGAATTTAAATTTTTTGGCACAAGTCTTTAGTAAAAACTCCCACCACTGACATACTTCATCTCCGTTTTTCCATTGACTCCTGGAATATTGATGTCATCAATCCCAGGAGTCAACGGGCATCCTCCGTTGCCCCGCATAGTGTAAGCACGCATGCGTGAGATTGGGTTGTGCATGCTGGGTAGCCAGCTGCGCAAAACACAGGAAGAGAATAGCTTGAGGCTTCAGATGCCAGTAGCCAACATGGCGGCCGCCAGCCATTCAAGAGTACCAGTTCGGGTAAGGATTTCAATTTTTGAAATGCCATTACTAACAAACAATACCCAATGTAGGAAGAGTGATAAGAACATACATTAGTTTTTTATTCTTCTGGAAGACTGAAGTCCCTCTAAAAGGTCAACATACTCAGACACCTGTAATGAGCAATACCTATGGGCTGCCATTGCAGAAATCCCCCACAAAATGCTAGCTGCCTGGACATTTTGCTGGTACTTTGTTTTAATCCATTCTGAGCGCTAAGGAACTGCAAAGATTTCTTGCATGCTACTTCGAGTTGCGTTGCAGTTAGTCAAAAACTAGAATTTTTAGGAATGGACCACTAATGAAGAACCCATTTTTCTCAAGTGACAGGTATACTTTTTTTTTTAAAGGGAATTTAATCATTTATTTTTGTTTGTTTTCACATACCCACATAAAATCAACCCAGCCTTCAAACATTAAACACCAAAAAGGGAAATAAAATCAATTTCCACTAGAGTTAAATTAAAATGTTTCAAAAGGTCAATTGCCGTGACAAACCTTTAGGCCGTGTGCGGCGGTTTGTTTGCAGATACCTGCAGGTTAGCATGCTCTGTGCTTTTGCAGACAAGCTTTGTTTGCAAGAGGCAAAAAGATAAAACCGAGAAGTGCAGCGTCCACACAAATAATGGAACATTCTTCGCAAGGCTGGGAAGAAATGCCTGCTAACGGGCACTAAAAGCCAGACAGGAGCCAAAGGCTCAGACAGACATCAAAGCTAGAAATACATCTTTAACTCTAACCATTCTTTTCCCACTGGTATCTCTAATTACATTAACAACAAAATCAATACCAGACACACAGGGTCTTGGCAGCCATTGGCCTATACATCAAGGAAACAGGGGAAAAAAATAAATAAAAAAATAGCATGCTGTACCTGTTTCACTCTTAGGATGAGAAAGTACATCGTGCAGGCCTCTGTAGTTGCACATATCTTCATGACAGCACTCCAGCTTGGGTATAGATACCCCACTCTTGTTTTCAGAGCTTTTGGCCTTGCACACATCTGCTGTGTTTGCTATAGAGTCCAAGCAGCCATGTGTGAGCGGTGAATTGATGTTTTGCGGGTCAAGCAACCTGGAAAAGCAGGCATTTAATTCCGACTTGCACATGTATCCAGTTGCAACACAGTGCGGGGCATCACAGTAGCATCTAATTTCACCTGGAAGAGGGGGGAAAAAAAAAAAAAAAAAAAAGTGGTTTAGTAAAATGCAACCTACACAAATGCAGAATAAAAATGTGTAAAATTTATTGTCGCAATAGCCAAAGCCATTTTTTCAGATAGAGTAGGCAAAGGTTAAAAAACAAACAGTCAGGTTTTTAGAGGTATGTAAAAAATAAGGGAAAAAAAAAAAATAATGCTTTTTTTCCCTTAAAATAAAGTTTGTTTTTAAGCTGTCACTGGAACAAGACTACAGGGAAATATCTTCATGGTGACACTTTGAGACAACTGTCAGATTGTCTCTCTCCTTCCTGTTGTCTAAACATAAAATATCCCCAAATGGGACCCAGTCAGCAAAAATTTAAAAAAAAGGTACATCATGACATGCTGCCACATCTTACAAAATAACGTATTCACAATTAACAGAGGGTTGTTGTGTGGGTAAGAATATGCATGCTCATGAGTGTTAAATCGCAATTACTTTATTTAAGCATGCATTAAACCTACAAACTGTTAACCCCATTCAGCAATGGCTTACACCTCGTGCGTTATCTACCTATATACACTCAAGAGACTGGCTCAATTTATAGATTAGCTTAAAATAAAACAGGTTTCATGGCAATTAAGCTGGCCATACATCATTCAATTTAGATTTACCAAAACCATATAATCTAAAGTCAAACCTAAACTCTTTCAATTTGTATGCAATCGGGAAGGCCCTTGCACTACAAAGTTGGAAGGTAAATCTAAAGGAAATTGAATAAGAAAATTGTATAGATTTACCTTCAACTTTGTAGTGCAAGGGCCTTCCTGATTGCATACAAATTGAAAGTTTAGATTATATGGTTTTGGTAAATCTAAAAATTGTATAATGTATGGCTAGCCTCAGTTGCAGGATTTCATATGCATTCAGCACAAAGGCCATCAGCCGTGGCCCCTGCAATTGCCAGGGTGTTGTGACCTCTGTACTAGCTGTCATATGGAGGGACATTTCACAAAAGTTCTCAGTCAAAAAGGTATTTAAAAAAAAAAAAAAAAAACCCACCACACTGGAATTGTGTGCTTTACAATTCCTGGTGTGTTTGCCAAAGTCAATTCCTTTCAGCTGACATGGAAAGCCATAAAAGTTGGTCAAAACTACAACACGAGCTTCTCTGCCCCTGACTTGCACGCGATCAGCATTGTGGTTATAAGGAGGAAAAAAAAAAAAAAAAAAAGAGAAGACGATAAAAAAAAGTTCCCTTCATAAAAAACTCCCCTCAGCAGGCCCCTGAAATCTGATGTGAACACAAAATCATGTTCTAAGGCATAAAGGCATTAACAGCTTCCATATCGCAAGAATGCCACATTTCAAAGCTCATCAGGTTTGTTTTTTGTGCACATGGAAAAAAAAAAAAAAAAAAAAAAAAAAAAAAAAAAAAAGCAAACATTAAAAGGAAGCAAATAAGAAATATTGAAAAGTCGGCAAAATCCAAGTCCCTTGAAAAGTACAATCTACACATAGAAGGCTTAGAAAAAGAAAGTAAAACAAAAAACAAAAACCCAAAACAAAACAAAACAAAACAAAAAAAAAAGGGGGGGGGGTTAAATAGTCAAAGAGCAACACAAGACTCTTTGCAGCAACTACCTGCCCAAGAAAGAACTAAACAAACAGTATACAAGCTAATATTTATAGATGTTAATATGTAGCAGTAAGATGTACAAATGTTAAGTATACATGTTCAAAACTATACACAATGATGGATGGCATTACAAACAATAAGAGATCATCACACTCCGATATGCCTACTGCTGAAAGCAGATCTGATTGGGTTGCTTCAAAGCAGGACTGGACAAATCCCAGGAGCCATGTAGCCAATGTTCTTAAATTACAGCTGGCACCAAGAAAAAAAAAAAATTCTGTGGACTTCTGGATTCCATATGGATTTGCCCACCTCTTCTATAAAGCACAAGGTCCTGCATTTTTCTGTCAAAAAGTAAATCTAGTCCTCATATACAGTAGCCTATGCATCTAAAATGTCAGTTCTGTCATCTTTGTCAGAATTAATAAGCCTACATATGTAATTTAGTGTGAACGTGAGAATGCCCACAGATTAGTAACAGAAAATATAAGAAATAAGCTTACAAGGAGGAAGGACAATGATCGACTGGAGATTATATAGAGTATTAAACAAAACACACACGACAATGATCTTCTGATATCTTAATTTGATCATACATTCAAGTTGATCACTGGCATTCAGTTAACTTTATTTCTGATATCTTCAGTTGGTCATTGTCCTGCTGAAGATATTAGAAGTAGGTTTCTAAGAAGGAAGGCCAACTGAAGATATTAGAAGTAGGGTTCTAAGAAGAAGAAAGGCCAACTGAAGACATTAGAAGTAGGGTTCTAAGAAGAAGAAAGGCCAACTGAAGACATTAGAAGTAGGGTTCTAAGAAGAAAGGCCAACTGAAGATATTAGAAGTAGGGTTCTAAGAAGAAAGGCCAACTGAAGATATTAGAAGTAGGGTTCTAAGAAGGAAGGCCAACTGAAGATATTAGAAGTAGGGTTCTAAGAAGAAAGACCAACTGAAGATATTAGAAGTAGGGTTCTAAGAAGGAAGGCCAAGGGTGAACTGAGGATATTAGGATTAAGTTTATAAAGGACGACCAAATATTTAGCTGAATATTTTAGAAATAAGGTTATAACAAGGATGGACAATGATCAACCAAAGATGTCCGAAATAAGGTTTTAAAAAAGGGGAAAAAAAAAAAAAAAAAAAAAAAAAAAAAGTAAAATGAATCTTTAGACTAAAATTGTTAAAACTGTAAACTCCAAACAACATTAAGCCAACGTTGAAGAAGGTGTTAAATATTTTAGTTTTTTTTTTAATACGGTGTACATTTTACGAAGAGGTTTTTGCAAGGCAGATGGGCAAAGAAGCCTATGCCAACCAATCAGCAATTATAATTTGTTCTAACAGAAATTTTCTACAGATTTTACTTGCACACTGTCAGCATTTGGCCCTTTTTACTAAGCCTGCACATGTGTTTAGGTCCTGCAGATGTAAAACGCTTTCGTTAGATTGTTTAGCCGTCTTGGAGCTCCCAGATTCGGCATAACAGCCTTATCTAGAAAGCAAGAGAGTGCTTACAATGCACAGCCAGGCCGAGATGTTATTACAGCGCGGCCCACCTTGAGATCACATTTCACCTCTGTGCACCAAGCTCTGGCTCCCTTGCTTTAATAGCTTAGTTAATGGAAGCCAAATGACAGGATCGCCTGGGTAACAGAAGGCATTGCATTAGCACTGACCAGATCTCCCTCAGGCTTTCAAAGGCCAAAGTGCTCCAGGGGGAAGTCAACTTTTATCCTACTCAAAAAAAAAACAAAAAAAAACCAACAAATCTACAACTGGCCAAATCTGTTTAAAACACTGCCGTTACAGTTCTACCATTTTGCTGGAAAGAAATCTAAAAGAAAAAAGAAGGATATATAAAGAACGCATTTACAAATATAAACAGTGTCTAATATAAAGCAAGCTTATCAGTGACAGATTGACGGATGAGGGGAGGAGGGCTGTATATAGTTGAGTCTTTGCAGCCCTCCTGTAGCTCCAAGATGTATATGTTGTCTGTTTATGTATAAAGTTTCTTACAATGTTTTGTAAAAGGCTAAAAGGGTAGTGGAACACCAAGAAGAGCGAACAATGCCGTTTCTGTTCTCCGGCTCCCCCCATCTCTTTATAATGTTATGTAGCTATTAACCAAAAATGCCTGGTTCCAGTCAAAGATGGCTACAGGAGACGCTGAGGGTTTTTTTTTTCCTCCTCTCGGCTGTTCAAAAAGCTTTTGAAGTCAACAGCAGCCAGAAGTTATGCGAGCCTCTAATTATATCATTATCAGGCACATAGTTTCAGTATCTCAGACCTCACATCAGTCCTAGTCACCGCCGGATCTGCTTCCCCTTGGATTGAGCCAGGAGGATAAGCTCTGAAGCAACAAGACCTGGGATTTGAGGCCGGCACACCTCCCCCTTTACCTAAGGGAAAGAAATGACTGGACTTTTGTAAGTCTGCACATCACACAACCATGTTACCACCAGAAAAAATAGCATTAGTTACCCTAATGCCAGGACTGGCAATGGCCAGAGGAGTAATTGTAAACTCCAGGAGCATCCACTACATCATTAGTTACCCAGGTCATGCCTGGACTGGTATTCAGAGGCCTTTATGGCTTGTGCCAAAGTGAATTATAAGCTCTAGGAGCCTCCACTACATTAAGTTACTCTTGTGCCTGGACTGGAGGTTTAACAACTCTGGCAATGGCCAGAAGGTCCATTCTAAATACAAGTAACTTCCACTACAATAGTTACCTACTTGCATGGTCTGGAGGTTTGGTGGCAATGGCCAGAAGGGCACTTACAAGCTCACATAACATGGGCTGGATGTCTAGCAACCCTGGTAAAGGCAATAGGCTCATGTAACCTCCAAAATGTTGGGTTACTCCCATGCCTGGATGTCTAGCAAGGGCAATTAGAAGCTCCAATGTATTATAATGATCCTCATGACTGGAAGTCTTACAATTTTGGAATTGGCCAGAAGGGCAGTTTTAAGCTCCAGTAGCCTTTGTCGCATGAATAATTAGCCTCAAGCCTAGATGGGCAATCTGGCAAGCTTGGTTCTGGCCTGAATTGCAGAGATAAGACCACATTGACTGCATTGCATCAATTGTTAGGCTCATGTCTGGACTGGCAACTCTTCCTATAGCCAGGACAATTAAATGTTCTGGTACACTCCATTGCATTAATGATTACCCTCATGTCTGAACAGACAATCCTATAACTGCCCTTCAGGCCAGAACCAGATATCCAAGGTTGCCAGTCCAGGCAGGAGGGTACACTAATGCAATGAAGTCTACTGGCCTGTCTGACCAGAACCAGACAAGTTCTAGGAGCCCACATTGCAGCAATGCACACCCCATGCTTAGGATTGGGGCTCAGGTTCTGGCTAGAAGAAGAGCAGTTGTAAGTTCTAGGAGACTAAACTGCCTCAATAGTAACCCTCACATCTGGAATGGCAAATGTTGCAACGCAAAACTCTGGTCACAAGGGCAATTAGGAATTATCGTACACTACATCAATGGTTACCCTCATGCCTTGACTGGCAACTCTGACACTTGCTAGAAGGCCAGTTATAACCACTAGCAGAGTACATTGAAAACCCCCACACAAATACTAGTTCACAGCAGGCTTTAACCTACTACTACACCATCTACCCATTTCAGTATATTAATTTCTAAGCATGTTTTCAGCACCAAGAGAAAAAAAAAAAAAAAAAAAAAAAAAGTGCTGCTGCAGAACATCTTGGCAATAAATGCGTGATTTTCCTCCCATCAAGGTAGACCAAGCAATTAAAAAAAAAAAAAAAATTTAATAATGGAGGAGAGCAGCAGGACACTCCACAGTATCTTTATAGCAAAACTAAGTCCAAAACCGAAAATGTATTCCATCATGTGATTTGGTGGCTGCATTAGTTTTAATGGTTTTTTTTTCACCTGGCGATTGGGCCACACACCAGTAATTAGAGTGCTCTCTCTGGATGAATGAGCACAGCAGCATTGTCATTTTTTTTTTTTTTTTTGGGGGGGGGGGGGAGGGATTAGTGTTAACTGTATTAGCAGATTTAGATACAGCAACATATTGAAGCCAAAACTCCAGCTAACACTTTAGTTTTTTCCCCGCTTTTGGGATAAAGTCTTTACATATATAAAAGCTGATCAGTGTAAGCACCCCTGCCATGGGTAAATGGGTTTGTTTCAATCCTGTATCTGCTACATTTACAAGACAGCTTGTTCTTTTGAAATAAAACAAACTGGCCAGATCACCAGGTGAAAATAAAAAGGAAAAGACAAAAAAAAAAAAAAAAAAAAAAAACAACACACACACACACACACACACACACACACACACCACGACAGCTATCATATCTAAGAATTTGTTACACTGCACTACAATAAAAGGTTTCAAACCGCTTTAAAGCCCGTCCATTCACTATATACACTATAGAGGATCAGCATTTCATTTATCAGAGCAGGCTGCGGCCCCCCATGGACAGAGCGCCCTCTGGTGTCATTGTCTTGGTAGAGCACTTCTCACATTCTCATTCAGAAGCACACAGCTCTGCTTGGGATCTTTTAAAACTATTTAGAATACCTTCCAGGAATACAATGTATACAATGTATGTGCGTCTATGGAGGATTGAATACAATGTATCATCAGTCTATGGAGGATAGAATATATCATTATCAGTCTATGGAGGAGAGAATGCAATGTATCATCAGTCTATGGCTCCTCCGGCTCTATGGAGGATATAGTGCTATATAGTGCTGATCAGTAGACCCCCCCCCCCCATAGATGTATGCAGTGTGGCCGGGCATGCTGGTAGTTGTAGTGCCCCCATCACTCCGGTGACTCACCTTTAGTAAGGAGGACGGCCATAGCACAGAGCTCTAGTTGTAGCCAGATGGAGATTAGCCGATCCATTGACAAGCCCCCTGCTCTCCCCGGCTCTGCTGAACGTCTTTCACCACGGGCTGCTCCAGGAAAGTGTCACCATCCAATCCACAGGACATGCGGGATCCGGGAACCACAAGCAACCGTGTCCAGTGCAAACACCGCCGAGCCCTCCGATCACCGATAATCCGCCCAATACAATCCGAGTGCTGAACCAGCCATGCAACACACTGAGCCCTCTGCGGCCGGAGCTCTGCATAAAAACGGTGTACACGCTAAGACACGCCCACTCCGCCCCTCGTTGGCGGCTGGGCTGGTGGGACACGCCCAGACGCGCTGGGTAAACAGCTTGGCTGGACTGTCCAGCTGTCAATCACAGAATGGGAGGGGGCGAAGGCGAGGCGGGGCGGGGCTGCTGTGGGAGGGGCTGAGAGTAAACTGTCTTCCTAAATTTCATGTTTTTTTAACCTGCAACAGTAATATGAACATTGAAAGTCTGAGAGTCTCATCTCATACAGTGCACCCCTCATCCTATACTGTGCACCCCTCATCCAATACACAGCACCCCACATCCTATACACAGCACCCCTCATCCTATACACAGCACCCCTCATCCAATACACAGCACCCCTCATCCTATACTGTGCACCCCTCATCCTATACACAGCACCCCTCATCCCATACTGTGCACCCCTCATCCAATACAGTGCACCCCTCATCCCATACATAGCACCCTACATCCTATACAGTGCACCCCTCATCCTATACTGTGCACCCCACATCCTATACAGTGCACCCCTCACCCTATACACAGCAACCCTCATCCCATACAGTGCACCCCTCATCCCATACACAGCACCCCACATCCTATACAGTGCAAACCTCACCCTATACACACCAACCCTCATCCCTATACACAGCACCCCTCATCCTATACTGTGCACCCCTCATCCCATACAGTGTACCCCCCATCCCATACACAGCACCCCTCATCCCATACACAGCACCCCACATCCTATACAGTGCACCCCTCATCCTATACACAGCAACCCTCATCCCATACACAGCACCCCACATCCTATACAGTGCACCCCTCATCCTATACACAGCAACCCTCATCCCATACACAGCACCCCTCATCCTATACACAGCACCCCTCATCCTATACACAGCAACCCTCATCCCATACACAGCAACCCTCATCCCATACACAGCACCCCTCATGCCATACAGTGCACCCCTCATCCCATACACATTATCATTATACAGATTCATACAGTGCTAACAGTTTGAGCAGCACTTTACATCATAAACATTCAGTAAAAAGCCCTTTTCACATAGGTGGTTTGATCAGATTCACCGCTCAGTTTTTCAGGCAGACTTCATGGGAAGCTCCTCTAATATGGGTCCAGAAAGCTCTGTTTTTTAAAGTGTTACTAAACCCCGGACCCTGCATTCACTATATCTGGTCTCCCACAGTACATAGAACATAGAAATGCAATCATTTTAGTAAATATAAACTGCTAAATACCTTTTCTTATCAGCAGTATATCAGTATATAGCAGTCTTGTGACTTCTATCAGTGTCCGGCCATGCACTGGTTAAAGTTTGTAGGAGGAGTTTTCATTCTATCCTGATTGTCCTATGAGGCTGCAGGACTCCTGACTCCCTGCCTGGAGAGTGTGGGATGGCTCTGTGCTGATCACATGCACCCTCCCCCAAAAAAACAAACAAAAAAAACTCTATGGCAATACACAGCACACTGAGCATGTGCAGAGTGCCTCCAAGGCTCTGCACTATCAGTAGATGGACTGGGGACAGTGGAAGAAGGAAGGATCGTAGAAGACAGGATCAAACAGCCTTTTCACACAATGTGTAGGATTAACCCTTTTACTGCATATACAGACTGATTTTACTATTGTGGCTTTAGTAACACTTTAAATGCAGCTGAAAACGGAATGCATGCAGGTCCATCTAAAGTGACAGTTGTCTGATCTGTTTGGGATCAGTGGATGATCTGCTCGGGATCAGTGGATGATCTGCTCGGGATCAGTGGATGATCTGCTCGGGATCAGTGGATGATCTGTTCATGGATTTCCTGCTGATCAGACACAGCCCATGTGACAGGGGACATATGTCTCTATGACTAGGCTATGCATGTTCTATTCATAATATGTTGTTACCTTTCTATAGATTGTCGCAATGTAATTAAACTCATTATAATTGGTCCATATGTTCAATCAAAAGACATTAAAAACCGTGAATCCTCTGAGCCATAATCCTGCTGTTGGTCTATGAGGACTATATTAGGCATTTTTCATTTGCAGTGTAAGTCATCTGGCACTTTCCCACGCCCGGGGAGCCTCACATACCGTCAGTGGCGGCCTGTAATGCAGGGCGCAGCGGGACCCCTATCCATGCATCCAGCCCCCTAATCTACATGCGGGGCACCAGACTCATGGATTCCAATGGCATTTTTTCTTTTGAAGCACATGATTAGAGCCTGAAGATCTAATAGGCTTCAAAAAAGGGTGGGCTCACCCAGTTGAGAAATATTAATTCGCTATTGTCTTCCTGATTCTCCTCCCAGCCAATCAGGAAGCGGAGACCAGTTTCCCGATTGGCCAAAAGGAGAAGAGATCCTATTGGCCTAGGAGGAGGAGATGCACGGCGGAAGCCGATGTGATGCCGAGGAGACGCAGGGAAAGCTGCCGCCCATCGCCTGGAGGGAAGTGCGTGCGGGGCAGGCGACTGCCCCCCCCCCCCCAAAAAAAAATATACCACCAGCTGCCACTGCTTTATGCTATATAACTGTACAAACAACAGGTTTTGCCTTAAGTTCCACTTTAGCAGTGGAACATTTTCTTCCGGATCTGCATAGGCAATCACATGCTCCATAGACCAATCTATTTTTTTTTTAATGTAAATGTAATAGTTTTATAAAATACAGGACAGTTAGGCCCCTTTCACACGAACGATCCGTTCAGGTCCGCCTGTCAGTTTTTTAGGCGGACCTGAACGGACCCTCCATAGACCTCTATGGAGCGTCGGATGTCAGCGGTGACATGTCCGCTGACATCCGACCCGCTCCGATTCGAAAAAGTGTAACGGAGGAAAAACCTACTTTTCCATCGATTTTCGGATCGGATCGGGTGACGACGGACTCTGCGGTCTGTTGTCATCCGATCCCCCATAGGAAAGAGCGGCACTCTGACAGGTCCGTCGCTGCACACTGTCATCTTCCTGCTCAGCGGGGATCCACGGAGCGATCCCCGCTGAGCAAGCGGATGTTCACGGGGCGGATCATCATGGATCCGTCCCGTGTGAAAGACCCCTAAGTTGTTAGGCATAAATGAATGTAACCAATATTGTATTATAACTGCTTGCATACCTCCCAACTTTCTGAGATGGGAAGGAGGGACACCTATTAGCAAAAGTATGTAGGCATAGGACACACCCCCTGCCACGCCCCTTAAAGGAGAATTACACAAAAAAATAGATCGTTACACCCACAAGGGCTTTTTTTTATAACAGCTATTCCTTTATATTGGCTTTTGAAATCTGCAAATTCAGCAATTTAGAATTTGGATGAAAGGTTTACCACTGGGAAACACTTTTTGATAGATAAATAGTGCATTTTATATACAACTATATAGATCAAAATGAGGGACAAATGAGGCGGAAGGAGGGACAGAGGGGCTTTGTTTGAAATGAGGGACAGTCCCTCGAAATCAGGGATAGTAGGGAGCTATGCTGCTTGCTGTACACAATTCATGTCTATGCAGCTTTATACTGTATGACTTGTGGGGTGGTCTGTATGTATGTGATTCATATACAGACCTAAAGGCCGGTATTTATTTACACCGTGATGTGTGTGCAGGATTCCTGCCGGGCTCTTTACCATACAACACCCCATATAAGACTTCCAGTGTGGTGCCCAGAACTGAATACCATGCAGTGTCTCAGCCAGGATCCATATGGGGCATCCTTCTACTTGCAGACAGGACTCTGCCCCTACACCCTGCATGTCCTCTGCAATGAGACCCCCACTGTCTGCTTCACTTTAATAGACATCCCAATTAAACCCTATCAGCTGCATTACCACCAGGCAGAGATGGAATGGCATGGGTTATGGGTTATGGGTTATGGGATGCACAGGGAGCTCACATTAAGGAACATGCAGATCAAATTCACTGTATATGTTGGAATTAGCGCTTGGAAATCCAATGCCATAATGGCTGCATGGATGGGGGAGACTTAATGCCTCTTCATTAGGTTCAGCGTTTAAAAGCTTAGAGCCTACAATAGTGTCTGGTAGTATCTCCCAAGGCTTTCCACCCTCCTACCATTAGATGATCTCCCACATTTACATATTTTATATTTATATTATATTCAGGGAAGAACATATCTGTATCAGCCAAGAAAGATCAATGACCAAGAGCACCATGATCATCCCTATGTAGTCATATCATCAGTTGGCAGAATTTAATGCTGAACTCTGACCATACCTTCCGCCTTGTAGTACAGGCTCCCCCGCTGTACTGAAATCACTTACTCTGATTTCATTGCAGGATGTGAGCTTCTCTCAGTGTGCATTAAAAGCTACATCAAGTCAGAGCTTGGCTCATGTCCTGGCTGGAGGACATGAAGCATCATCTAGTCCAGTGGTCTCCAAACTGTGGCCCTGGGGCCGAATGCGGCCCTCTGCTTAACTATCCGGCCCTTGTGGTATTATTCCTGCCAGTGACACCCACAATGGGGTACTACTCCTCCCACTGACCCTAATGATGGGGCACTATTCCTCCCACTTCCAAAGATGGGGCATTGTTTACTCCAACTGGCTACAGTCAGTCCCCCCTAAAGTCTGAAGGACAGTAAACTCACCCTTTGTTTAGAATGTTTGGAGACCCCTGATCTAGTATTTTCTCCCCAGCCTTACTGTCCCTGACCTACCCCTTTAATTCATTGGATTTCATTGGATTTCAGTACTTTCAATCATAGAGGTTCAGCATCATATGTGGGTCTTACAACAGGTTCCAGTTTTCAGGAGCCTATGTACAGCATCCTTTTGGCCCGTCCCACCAGTCACTATCCATCTGCGCTGCATAGAAAAGCAAAGGGACCCAGTGATGATGCCACTGGGTCTAAAATGTGGTGTGTAATGAGAACAGAAAGGGTGACAACACAGGAACAGAAGAGAAGTGGGAAACAGAGAGCCGTGTCACTCTTTAGTATGAAAATGAACTTTTGTGGCAAGATTACAATATATTTATTTTAATAAAAGCAATAATGATCATCCAATAGCATCTCTAGAAGAGGAAGTGACATAAAAAGAGAGACAATTCTGGGATGCATAGCAAAGGATGTTCAGACACAAACTGAACACCCCAACCCTACAGCGGTCTCCTAGCCTCATCTGTCATCCTATGATTATTAAATCTGTACACTGTTTTCACCCTCTGAAAAATGGCATGTTGGAGTACATTTATGTAAAGTAGCTTCAAAGAGGCTGCAGGGGATCAGCAGCAGCACTGAGACCCAACAATATATATATATATATGTGTGTGTATTAAAAAAAAGGACAAACCAAGCATTTTATTTAAAAACAAATAATAATTGTTTATGGTACACAATGCTTTACCAAGCAAAAAAGTTATTCTTTTAGATATGGCTACTTGAAATTAAATCTCTCTCTCTCTCTCTCTCTCTCTCTCTCTCTCTCTCTCTCTCTCTCTCTCTCTCTCTCTCTCTCTCTCTCTCTCTCTCTCTCTCTAGTTAAAAAAAGGATTATAATTTTTTTTATACATTTATATTAGGGGAACATATGTATTATAATTTTTATTTATTTATTTATTTATTTATTTATTTATTTATATATATTTATTTTATATTCAAGGAAAAACATCTGTATCAACCAAGATGGAACAATGAAAATGAGCACATAATTTATTACGATATTTAATATTTATTCTAAGGGAAATATGTCTTATAATTTACTATACATTTATATTAGGGGGACATATGTATTATAATTTATTGAGAGTTACATATTTTATATTTATATTATATTCAGGGGAAAACGCATCTCTATCAGCCAAGAATGATCAATAAAAATGAGCACATTATTTTTTATGATTTTAAGGGAAATTTGTATTATGTTTTGTATTTATATTAAGGGGACATATGTATTGTAATTTATTATATTTTATATTTATATGAAGGGGACAAATGTATTGTAATTTATTATATTTTATATTTATATTAAGGGGACTTATGTATTGTAATTTATTATATTTTATATTTATATTAAGGGGACATATGTATTGTAATTTTGTTATGTTTTATATTTATGGTAAGGGAACATATGTATTATAATTTATTGTTTTATATTTATGGTAAGGGAACATATGTATTGTAATTTATTATATTTTATATTTATATTAAGGGGACTAATGTATTGTAATTTATTATATTTTATATTTATATTAAGGGGACTTATGTATTGTAATTTATTATGTTTTATATTTATGGTAAGGGAACATATGTATTATAATTTATTGTTTTATATTTATGGTAAGGGGACATATGTATTGTAATTTATTGTTTTATATTTATAGTAAGGGAACATATGTATTGTAATTCATTGTTTTATATTTATGGTAAGGGAACATATGCATTGTCATTTATTAAGATTTTTTTTTTTTTAATAAGAAAAATAGAATCAATAAATATAATCCTTTGGTGTCTGGCTGTAGGTATACAAGGATAGGTGATATTTGCAGATCACAGTGACGAGGCTGGCACACAGAGGGTTAATGATTGTTGGAGGCAGTAGCGGCGTCAGTGGCAGTAGCGCAGTCTGCTCATGTCGCTGGACTGGATGGGACAGGACTAGGCAGGCGGTTAGTAAAATTAGCAAACCAAAAACTCCATGGCGCCACCGAGGCGACACAGACAGAGGCTGACACTCAATTATCCCAACACACAGCTCGGGCCGATCAATATCAGAGCCGGGGATCTCTGCTCACATGATAATGAGCTGTCTGCACTCATCAAAGGGAGGGAGGCCGGGCCGGGAGGAAGGGGAGGAAGGGGTTAATGGGGAGGACACAACTATTTACTGTCCCGGGCTGGGAGCACAAGAAGCTTTCATAGTACATACCCCCCCCCCCCCCCCATCCCCCTTCTCTGCAGGGCTCATCTGTTGTCACCTGCCCGTGTGTGACAATGGAAGGCCACCAGATCTTGTCATTTACATGGAGACAGGAAAACGTCTGCTGTAAATAAAACACCTGAGAGAATGAGCCTGGAATGTGACAGCCAGGAAGATCAGAGCATGTCCCCTATGTGTACACATGATGGAGGAGATACCTGGCTGGTGTCATCAGAGATACAGCAAGGTGTATAATATGATATATAATAGAGCAAGGTGTATAATATGATATATAATAGAGCAAGGTGTATAATATGATATATAATAGAGCAAGGTGTATAATATGATATATAATACAACAAGGTGTATAATATGATATATAATAGAGCAAGGTGTATAATATGATATATAATACAACAAGGTGTATGATATGATATATAATAGAGCAAGGTGTATAATATGATATATAATAGAGCAAGGTGTATAATATGATATATAATAGAGCAAGGTGTATAATGTGATATATAATAGAGCAATGTTTATGATATGATATATAATACAGCAAGGTGTATGATATGATATATAATAGAGCACGGTGTATAATATGATATATAATACAACAAGGTGTATAATATGATATATAATACAACAAGGTGTATGATATGATATATAATAGAGCAAGGTGTATAATATGATATATAATAGAGCAAGGTGTATAATATGATATATAATACAGCAAGGTGTATAATATGATATATAATAGAGCAAGGTGTAGTATATGATATATAATAGAGCAAGGTGTATAATATGATATGATATATAATACCGCAAGGTGTATAATATGATATATAACAGAGCAAGGTGTATAATATGATATGATATATAATACCGCAAGGTATATGATATGATATGATATATAATACCGCAAGGTGTATGATATGATATATATAATAGAGCAAGGTATATGATATATAATAGAGCAAGGTATATGATATGATGTAAAGGAAGACATGATATGATATATGACATGGAATGATATACAATGCGAGATACAGCAAGTGGTATGATACAATATATAATAGAGCAATGAGGATGATATATTTGATATTATATTGAATGATATACAATGTAAGATAGTACAAGGTGTATACGATATAAGATTTGATTTATAGGGATGATATATAATGTAAGATTAGGATATGATATGATATATGATACAACACAATGTGTAATAGAGCAAGGTGTATGAGATAATGTTTATTATTATATGTGATATGGAAAGATATACAATGTAAGATAGAACAAGGTGTATGATTTAATAGAAGATAGAACAAGGTTCTATCTATATGAATGATATACTGTATATGATATGCAATGTAAGATAGAGCAGGGTGTATGATATATGATATGATTGAATGAATAATAGAGCAAGGTATATGAAATATTCGATATTATAGATATGATATTGAATGATATACAATGTAGGATAGAGCAAGGTGTATGACATATGATATGACACAAAGTGTACCGTATTAGAATGTATCAGCAAAAATTCACCCTCCCCCCCCAAAGAACTGACCACTAATCTGCATGATTACCCCCTAAGCATAAATTCCCCTTCAAATCTGCCCCTCCCAAAAAAAATCTTTGACCCCGAATCCCCCAGCATAAACCCAACAAAAAAATGACCCCTCCTAGCATAAAGCCTCTTCTAAAATGTCCCCTCCAAGTACACCTCTTCTCCCCCCACTCCAAATCCCCCCCCCCAGCACAAATCCCCCCCCCCCCAGTCATCCCTATTAACACAAACCCCCCCCCCCAAAAAAATGTCCCCTCTTACCACAAGTCCCCCCCACCCCTCCATATTTCCTCTTCTAGCACACCCCCCCCCCCCAATCCCCTCTCCTAGCACAAATCCTCTTCCCCCATCTGCCCTCCTAACACAGATCCCCCTAAATCACCACTCCTAGCACAACAACCCAAATTTCTCTCCTAGTACATTTCTTACCGCCTGCCACCCCCCAAATTCCTCCTTCCAACACAAATCACCTCCCCTCCAATCTCCTCACAGCGCCTCCCACCTCTCATGATACTACAGTGCCCAGGGCAGCTGCCCCTCCTGCCCACCCCTTGTCATGTGATTCTGTGGGACTCAAGTTGCATTTGAAATTGCACTAGCGTGAACCAGACCTAAAGGGTGGTAAAAAACAGGCTGTTAGGCTGTTTTTTTTACTGCCCCCCTAGCCAACCCTTCTTAAGCTGCAAAGGCAGCAGGACGGGGGTGTACACATGCCACAGCTGCAATATAAAATAAAAACTGATAAAAATAAAGAACAAATAGACACTACACACCAAAATGAGTATACTACAAATTTATTGAGCAGTAGGCTTAGAAAGTACAAGCATATCCACCCAAACTATCCCTATGAATCCTAACAATCACCTGGATCCCCCAAAAGACCCCTCCCAGACTAGAACCTAGGACCACCCTTACAAAAAGGGAAAGGATACAGTCCCAAAGCGGAGCTGAGCCCACCCTCTGCAGAAATCAAACCCCTGTTGCGTTCATTAGGTAAAGCACGTGGTTGAGGTGCGGTGGTGTGGGCTTATAGGGGATGAAACAAGTGGTGAGGAGGCAACACAACACCTTCTCACTGCCAGTCAAACATCCTTTGAAAAGCGATTCACTGCAAATCATTGTTCATGGGGTAATGCTAGTGTAAAGCCTCGTACACACGATCGGACTTTCCGACGGAAATGTTCGATGATAGGCTGTTGGCGGAAAATCCGACCGTGTGTATGATCCATCGGACAATTGTTGTTGGACTTTCCGCGGACAAATGTTGGCTAGCAGGTTTTAAAATTTTCTGCAGACAAATGTGTGTTGTCGGATTTTCCGAGCGTGTGTACACAAGTCCGTCAGACAAAAGTCCAAAGTACAAACACGCATGCTCGGAAGCAGAAGCGGTTGGTCTTGTAAACTAGTGTCCATAATGGAGAATTAACATTCGTGACGTGCAAATTATGAAATCTCCAAAAGCAGCGCACAATTCTCTTCTTCTTTAACGGGATAATAATGAAGCTGCTTTGCTGGTGATACTGATGGAGTTATTGCAAATGAATGTTCAAAGGCTTTTTTTCTAGTGATATCAAGAATAATATTATTATGCTTTTTTTTTTTTTATTTGGGCAAGTTACCACAACACCATTATCCTGTCGTTTTTAAGATCAAAGATACAACTATGTTCGTGTCCCTTGTCAATTTTACATTGTATTTTTTTTAATGTAACTGCCTACTCCCAAACTGTCATTTGAAGTAAAACACATAGCCAAGTATTATTCTACACCATTTTTTATTGTGCATTAAAAAAGAAAACAAATAAAATTAGACATGCTATCTGCCAATAGAACTTAACCAAAAAGTGCATTCTATGCATCCAAAAATATAGAAAATATACCAAATCATTATTCAACCAAAAAAAAATCATGTCAAAGCAATAACTCCAAGGCCAATAATAAATAACACGTTATCTCCTCCGATTCCGCAACATGGCTGGTTGATGAACGGCCGTTCAGAAACAAACTTAAAAGCGCGAATTGAAAAGCGCGAAATGAAAAGTGTGAAATGAAAAGTGTGAAATGAAAAGTGCAAATCAACACTCACCAAACTTCTACTAACACGAAATTAGCAGGAGCCCAAAGGGTGGCGCTAAAGAGCTGAAAAACAACGCAGTACGTCACTATGTTCGTATTTGTTGGCCAACAATTGTGTAGCCGTGTGTATGCAAGACAAATTTGGGCCAACGCCTTCCGGACAAAATTCACAGTTTTGTTGGCCAACAATCCGATCGTGTATACGAGGCTTTAGGTTAGATAGAGCAAGGTGGATGATATGATTCAATCACAGCATGCTGGATACAATGTAGGTGGGAAGAGGTTCTCTAGTCACTCATTGAGTGTAGCCAGGTGATCAGGGTACATGCACACGGTGAAATCACTGATGTTCTGCACAGGATCTTCCTGCCAGAAAGAGTAAAAAATGCATGAAATGGTCTGTACAGTGCTTGCGTTTACATGCACATAGACACGGAACATCCGTACAATGCTTGGACATGCAACATTTTACTTGCATACCATTACATTTTGGTGCGCACCCATTTACATGATTTTAGGAGGTCACTTTTGTTAAATCAGTGTGAGTGAATTTATTAAAGGGGGCCCTTATCCATTACATTGACCTGCTCTCCATTGGTTCCTCCCCCCTCCCTATTACGGAACTGGAAATTCCAAGACCACACTTCCTGCTTTTTCACCTAGGCGAGAATTACATACAGACCCCCTGCTGCCTCCAGGGTCTACCATATCACACATCCCCAAGAGGTAGTTTTATAGAGAGTATGAACGCCATGAGATTCTGTGCATATAAAGACATGGCACAGCACTCTGCCAGATATTCCATGTCCCCCCCCAATGTGTGTGAATCCCTGGAACCTGTGCAGCCATGCTGCAGGTCTCTGCCAGCTCCTGAATACTCTTGCATTGGATTTTTAAAAATGAAGGCAAGGAAAAACAGCAGAGGGGGGTTAATAAAGCTGGGTGAATTCCCATTTAAAGTTGTTTGCAAAGGTAGAATTAGCTTTTGAAGATATTAACCCCCCCCCCCCATTTCCTGTCCCTCATTTCCTGTCTAGTAAAACTATTGTGTCCAGAAGAGGAAGTGAGGGGACTCTCTCCGACGGAGCCCTGGATATCCGTCAAAACCCAACCTGGGTTCTAATCTTTTATCACTCTATCCAAAACCGAAAACATTTTAGGCTGGACATGACACTCTAAAGCAGTGGTCATCAACCCTGTCCTCAGGGCCCACTAACAGGCCAGGTTTCATGTATTACCTTGGGGAGATGCAGACTAGAATACTGCAATCACTGAGCAGCAAATGATATCACCTGTGATGTATTTCAGTTATCTTGCAAACCTGGCCTGTTAGTGGGCCCTGAGGACAAGCTTGATGACCACTGATCTAAACCACATACAGTATGTCAAACACAAGCACAAACAAAAGGCTACGGCCTTCACCTATAATTGGCTTTTGCAGCAAGAAGCACATGGAAAGGCAATGTATGCAAAACAAAACCAGAGAAATTCCCGGCTCGACTTATCGATCAACTAAATTTTCCTGTCTAACAGAATGTGTTAAAAACAGGGGTTTAGTCTGCACACAATTGCAAATACATGTGTAAGCTACACAGCCTGGTCAAGGCATCCCATTATTTTCTGTAGTCCTAACTTTAAATTTTGAGAGCCTCCACAGTGAAAGCACATTCATTATAATGGATAGGCAGAGGGCAGGTGAGCCTGGAGGTAGCCCACCCCTCCTCAAAGGTACAGGAGCACACTGGACACCCAGCATATAGCACTATGGCAGCAAAGGTGTCCAGTGTGTCCCCTCACCAAGGTTTCCAGTGTGTCCACTCACCAGTATTCAGGGGCGGAGTGACCACTGAGCCACTCGGGCACTGCCCGAGGGCCCTGGGCCACTAGGGGGCCCCATCAGGGTTGCCAGCCTCAGTAAAACCAGGGATAGTATGCATAAATCTGTGTTTTTTTTTACATCTGTCTGTGTATACTGTGTGTACATGTATGTGTATACTGTGTGATTGTATACTGTGTGTGTATACTGTGTGGCCCCATAATCTCTGATTGCCTGGAGGCCCCATAATCTCCTATTGCCCGGGGGCCCCATGAGTTATCAGTCCGCCCCTGCCAGTATTCCAACAGTACAAGTAAATGGCCACCAACCAACCACAAACAACCGAATTGTGAGGGCAGTCGCCATTTGTTTGTACCGTTGAAATATTGGTGAGGCCATGCACTGGACACCTTTGCTGCCATAGTGCTATGTGCTGCGTGTCCAGTGTGCCCCTGTGCCTTTAAGGAGGGGTGGGGTCATTCTAGGCTCACCTGCCCTCTGCCTGTCCATTATAATAGGGGTTGGGTAACGCATTCCTGAACTTTGCACTCTGTAGGTAGGGCACTCCTGAACTCTGCACCCTGTAAGTAGCACACCCAAGATATAACTGTCCCTGAGGACAATAATACTGCTGATGCAGCCCCTTGATTAAATCGAGTTTGACACCCCTGCTCTAAAGGATTTTATTTGCTTATTTAAAAAAGTATCCTTTTCCTTAAGGCTGGATTCCCTATCACAATCCCATACAGACCAGGAGGGAAGAGTGCATTCAGTGAGACGTATAAGTGATCCTTTGACCCCACGCTGTATAGGGGGAATCCTGAGCTATTTTTACATTGTGTGACCGTTGGAATGAGTACTCCCTGCAGCAAATGTATGAGGACACAAAATCAACATTTATTTGGAGCCAGGTAATTCTTGGTCAAACAGCCAGAGATTTCACAACCACTTTGTTGACCTTGTAGGTTTATCTCATTACATAGGGGTGGGGGGAGCAGGCAAGCCACGCAGACAGACGCCATGGGTGCCAAGAATCTTGGTGTAAGAAAAAAAGGGAAGGGTTTTCTAACCTGTCATATCTATGTTCCTCCCAAGAATCATTGGTCAATGGGTGTCTAACTGTGGGATTTCCATGCCCAAAAATGCTGATTTTGACAAGTGTCATCTAGTGCAGTGGTTCCAAATCACCAGGTGGCCTCCTTCCACCTTGGCAGATCACCGAACCTCCCATCATGCCTCCCAGCTCCCATATTGTCACCCAGCTTCTGTGCACCCAGGCCCCACAGTGCCCCCCAACCTCTAATGCCCTGTACACACGATAGGATTTTCTGATGGAAAATGTGTGATAGGACCTCGTTGTCGGAAATTCCGACCATGTGTAGGCTCCATCACATATTTTCCATCGCAATTTCCAACACACAAAGTTTGAGAGCTTGCTATAAAATTTTCCGACAACAAAATCCATTGTCGGAAATTCCGATCGTGTGTACACAAATCCGACGCACAAAGTGCCGCGCATGCTCAGAATAAATTAAGAGACGAAAGCTATTGGCTACTGCCCCGTTTATAGTCCCGACGTACGTGTTTTACATCACCGCGTTCAGAACGATCGGATTTTCCGACAACTTGCGACCGTGTGTATGCAAGACAAGTTTGAGCCAACATCCGTCGGAAAAAATCCATGGATTTTGTTGTCGGAATGTCCGATCAATGTCCGACCGTGTGTACAGGGCATAACAGTGCCACCCATCCCCTTAGAGTCCCCTCTAGCTTGCTACAGAGCACCCAGTCCCCCATATTTCCCCCAACCTCCAATGGTGTCCCCTAGTATCTTGTAGTGCCCTTGAAAAGCCCCAAGCTTTTTCCACAGACCCCATCCCCCACAACCGCTCCCATCTCCCTCCATACCCTTCAAGGTCACCAAGTCTGCTGCAGAGTCCCCTAACCCTCTCCTCAACCCCATCCCCAAACAGTGATACCCAGCATTTCATATTGCATTACATATTCTTTATTTCCATACTTTTATTGTATGAGTATAAACTTTTTTTGTTTTTTTTACTGTTGGAGCATGGAAGGTTTTGGAAGAATTTACTAGGCCCTGGATTCAATAAGGTTGAGAACCAGTGATCTAATGTCTTGAAGCAGCTTCAGATAAGGACAAAGCTGAGGATGCCTGGGCACTTCACCATGCATGGACAATGCATCTTCAGGTATATGGAGTGGTATGATGGAATTATTGTTTAAAGTACGCCTGTCATAAAAAAAAAAGAATGTAGGTTGTAGGTTTAATCCCCAAATCACCATTAGGCATAGACTTTGAAAGGCTACAGGCAGCGGGGCTGAACTCTGAACCTCTCCCTCCCGGACACCCTAAAATGCCATGAGGGAAACACTGCAGCTAGATGGTCCAGTGTGCAAGGGGTCTTTAGTGTATGTACAAAATGACAGGAGATAACGGGGAGAAGAACCCCTGCATTCTAGAAGAATGAAGACCAGTTTGGGGGCGGGGGCTGCGGATTGTGATCATGTTTAACGTTACACCTTAAATATGGGGGTAACGTGAACATGGTCAGGAAGGTGGACGTAAGCTGGCCAGACACTAGTGGAAATTGCTTCAAAATTTCTCTGTATATTCCATGACTTGCAAAATGTTGTTCCAAAGTGCTTCCAAATATATATTTGTGTTTAACATTCAATTGTGGGATGAATGAACTTTCTGGAAGGAAAACCACATTCAGTGATAGAAATGTGTTTGAGAAAAATTTTCCACCTTTCTACTTCTAATTTTCTTGTCACTGTGGTAGAAAATGAATGTTGACCTGCCCCTGCTACCAATTAGAAAATTGAACAAACGAGCCAGCTTTAATTTGGCTATTGTCTACCCTTGGCTGGTATTTTGAGATGATTCAGTGGGAATGGGAATTCGAACCTTCTATGGCTGTCTTTAGACTTGCTTGTCCATATTTGCATGTCTACGGGTGTGAGAGACTGCTTCTTTGTGGCTTGTGCTGTACTGGAGCCATGGTTAGGTGGCAGCACGCAGCTATTGTTTGAAGCTATTACCATCACAATGGCCAATTATCGGGGACAATGCGTCTACTTGTTGCGTGAATGCTCCTTACTAGCCCCTTGCTGGGAGAATCTGCTGCTTGTAAAAACATTATTTTTCTTTTTATGGAGATTTATTGGCCTGGAAGCCAGGAACAGTATCTGAGTTTAAAACAATGACATGAAGACAAGGGTGTGAACGCACAGACAAGCGTCTCCTGTTCTAGTTACAAATTCAAGGAGCCTCCAAGTTTGCTGAAGCCAAGCCTCACATTTCATTTGCCATGTAATTCCCGCGGCTCCAGCTCAATTTTCTTTTGAAAATGCATGGAAACCAATGATCAAATCAGATCCACCAAAATGGAACAATTTTGGATAATTTTTTTCTCAAGTCCGGCTTTTACAAGCTGGTTTACATTTATACATTTTGGCAAGGCACGGCAGCGTTCGTCAGGCTTAGTTCTATGCATGTCGGTAACCTGAACTGCACAGAAACGCACTGCTCTTTAGCAGACACACAGGGGTGCCATTCATTCCTAATCGCACCCCTATGTGTTGGCAAATGGTTTTTCAAGCGCTTTTGATGCAGCGTGATTTAAAAAAAAAATGTTGGAGACTTTTCCTGGGTTTCTTGCAGGTAATGAGGCCCAGTGAAATGAACAGGCTGCCCTATACACAGAACGCATAGATCTGAACCGAGCCTTATATTTGGAATAGCACTCCAATGCAAGGCAATACACATGCGTGCTGCAATGTACGACAACACACCATGGTATGTCAAGTGCCTTGCAACAAAAAGTTTGTGACGGAAGATTTTTGGGACATTTCGGTGTGCAGTTGCCCAAGTGGTTGTAAACCCTCCTATATACGCAGTGAAGTGAATAGCCTCAGATGATACACAGAGATAAAACAAATCCTCCTATATAGCTTATACCTGTTTATTTGCAGTATTTTCTTTAGTACACCCCTTTAAAAGTGCTGGATTTAGATAAAATCCTTCTGCATTTTTCAGTATCGCAGAGGAGGGGGCAGGGAGCTGCAGTTAGAGGTCTGAGATACTGTGGGAGAGCCGATTGGAGAAAAGGAACACCCCCCCCCCCCTTCACATACATCAGAACCGTGTTCTGACACACAAATGTTATCTCATGTGTTGGGAAAACTCCTCAGAATGCTGATAACAAAGGAACAAAGCACTAGAGAGAAATGACACATAGACAATTTGAATCGCAGGCGGAATCGGCACGATTCTGTCCGCGATTCCAGAATCGCGGCAAAATGCGGGAAACGGTTGCAATGCCATTATTTCTTAATGGCACCCTAAACTCGGTCCGATTTTGCCGCGATTGTCGCGTGACAAATCGTGCAAACAAAGTCATGCAATGCGTGTCGCCCAAAATGACGCTTCAGAACTTCTTTAGGGCCACATGCATCATGTGAATTGTCGTGCGACAATCACGGAAAAATCACTCCGCCTTTAGGGTGCCATTAAAGTGGGAGTAAACTCCCATCTCTGACATATGGAGATGGTTCACATCTCCACTCCAAGTCGCCTGAAGCTCAAACAAGTTCTGGAGCCTTTTTTGTCGCGCAAATCGGGCAGATTTGGACGTTTTTGGAGCAGGAAGCAGATGACAAAATCTAAAAACATAGCAACAAATGATGAAACAGATGATCATTTTTCCTATTGGCTAATAAAAAAAACGCCAAAGCTCAAAAACACCAGACAACGCTGCATGGAAACGCGCAAATATGCCCGAAAAAAAAACGAGCGACAAAACGCCGGAAGAAACGCTCAAAAACGCTACGCTCAGGTGTGAATGCAGCCTTACCCGAAGGTAAGCGTATAATTGGCGTATAATTGGCTTACTTTTAGGTATTGTAAATATCTAATAAACTTGCACCGTTTAGGAGATATTTACTGTTCATACAGCTGGTGACATCACCGGTGCATGCGCTCTGAAGGAACGGCCACCTGTAAACGGCGGCGCCCGCACCCATGCATGGGAGTGACGTCATCAACGCTCTGGCCAATCACCCAGCCGGAGTTTGCGGACCCAGAAGGGAGACGGGGTGAAGATGGAAGCGCCTGCAGCAGGGACAGCTCAGCGCTGGAAGGCTTCGTTTTCAGGTAAGTTTAACATAATGTGCTAGTATGAGATGCATACTAGCACATTATGACATTACCTTTCAGGTTAGAAGAAAAGAACACCCAGCAGTTTACTACCGCTTTAAAGAATAATGGCATTGTAAACGCTTTCCCGTGTCTTTCTGCGATTCTGATTCAAAGCCCCTATGTGTGAATGGAGCCTTAAGCCTCGTACACACGGTTTAATTGTTGGATGACCGAGCGTCAGATTTTTGTCAAAAGCGTGTGTGCAGGATTTTGTCTAGCATACTAACTATCCGCAAATTATTGTTTGACAAACATGAACGTACTACGAGAGTATAAAGAAGAAATTCATTTCTCAAGCGCCACCCTTTGGGCCCCTTCTGCTAATTTCGTGTTAGTAGAAGTTGGGTGAGTGTTGAGTCGCGATTTTCAGATCGTACAAAACCAAAGCCTTTTAAAATACGTTTGGCATAACTATATCAGTATCACCAGCAAAGCAGCTTCATTATTACCCTATTAAAGAAGATGAGAATTTTGACATTTCATCAATTGCGGCGTCACAAAGGTTAATTCTAGATTACGAACGGTGGTTTATAAAACCGAACTCTTCCCAGTCGTTCCTTGATTCCGATCATGTGTGGTTGTACTTTCGACTCTTGTGTGACGGATTTCTGTACTGACCATCCGAAAACCAGACGTTGAGTTCACATCCGACAAAAATTTTATGGCCTGCACATCCAGCTTTTGTCTAATGTAAAAGTCAAATCGTCTGTCGAATGCATCGTACTAATGATCTGAAAATCCACAGACAGTTCGTCTTCAGACTTTTCCCTTCTGATTTTCGTACCGTGTGTACAAGGCCTTAGACAAGTGCAACGAGACGAGAGACAAGTAAACACTACAGAAATATGTGCTTTGTTCAGATTTCATGACTGAGGTTTACAAAAAACGTTAACACAACACATGACATAACGCGTGTTGTGCGATGCATTAACCCCCCTGAAGGTATTCCCGAGTCTGGCTCGGGGTGGATTTGCAGCACCAAAAGCGGTAACCCCGAGCCACACTCAGGATCGCATCGCAGGATCCAGGAAGAACTTACTTACCTTGTCCCCTGGATCCTGCGATGTCTCCCCGCAGTGTGAGCGGCTCGTCCTCCACTTGATCTATCACGGAGCCGAGCTTCATTCCCTGCGAGCGTTGCAACGCACGGGGACGGAGAACGGCACCAAATTCAAAAAGTAAAACACACAATACATACAGTATACTGTAATCTTACAAATTACATTACTGTATCAATTTATTTCACATCCCTTTTATCCCTAGTGGTCTGTCCAGTGTCCTGTATGCAGTTTTATATTATAAATACTGTTCTTTCTGCCTGGAAACTGGAGATCGTCCATAGCAACCAAAACTGTCCCTTTATATCAAAAGTGGTTTTAGACCAGATAGAAAACAGCGATAATAAATTAGAATCACTTGCAGAATTGAGCGATAGTGATTTGTGGGGAGATCCGTCATCAAACACTAAAAGTAATGACAGCGACAATTCTGCAACTGAGCGAATTTCAGTGTTTTTGATTTGATTACATTATTAAATAATTTTTATTATTATTATATTATTATTTGTTATAATTATTTATAGTTATTTATTATAATTTATGTTTTCATTTTTCAAACTTTATCATACCCGCCATGTCTAATAGACTCTTGTTTGGACAGATTTAAGTGATTTATTCCTAAGACTTACAGGCCTACAATATAAAATGCCAAATTTCCATGCAAAATAATTGTACCGCTTTCAGCATCAAAAATCTGAAAATCATACCGCCAGGGAGGTTAATGCACCACACAAATGTAAATGGACTCTAAAGGACCCAAAAGACATGCTGGTAGGTTAAAGTATAATTAAAGACAAAACATTTTTTTTCAGTTTTAGATTTAGAGTGGAAATGGATTAGAACACCCGCCAGGTTTTTATTGCTGTCTGTGCTCCTGAGATTTATATTCTTTATGTTCTTTCTTCAAAAGTGAAAGTAAAAGACAAAAATTCCACATCTTGGGCTGACCCCAGAAGAGTAATAAAGGAGAAATCTTCCAATGGGGACACTAGTTCTGGTGAAAACCTCACTTTGGAGGGATTTCCTCTCAATTCCTGTTTTGGGACAGGATGTGAAGGGAAATCTCCCCTATAGGGCATAGATGGCAACACAACCTTAAGGGGTTATAATCCTCCCTTACTTAATCCAAAATGAAAAAAAAAAATATTCACCCTGTCCTCTGCTCCTCCCTGCACCTAGACTGGTCCCCATGGCTTCTTCTCCCCCACACTCCATGGTCTAGGGACCTGATATCATCAAAACTAAAGCAGAGTCCATAGCCCTGCACTGGACGCAATGATTCAGCAGGACAGTCCACCACTACAGCAAAGGGGAGCGCCATCTGCTGGCGGAGCGGAGGATCGGATAGGTAAAACTGTGTCTCCTTTCCCATAGACAAAACAAGCTATTAACCCCTGCAGTGTGGGTGCAGCCGCACTACAAGGGACTTTTTTTGGTTGCCTGAAGTTTGGCTTTAAAGTGTATGTATTTAAAGCTAAAACTTTTCTCTTTTGAATATTCCCTGTCAGCTTTTTATTGCTGTGTGTGCCGCCCCCCCGTTAGGAAGATTCTCTCTACTTGTCCTAGTCTGGTGACCACTGCCATAGAGACTGAAAATGAGGGAAAGGGTAAACATTTTGAGTTGTCACCAGAACAGGAATAGAGGAGAAATCATTTAATAGGGACACTAGTGCTTGTGACCACTGTCTAAGAGCACATTTTGTCTCATTTTGAAGAGTTTTCCTTCCACATCCTGATTGAGCTACAGGACAGGAAGTAAAGGGAAATCACTCTAATGGGACACAGATGGCAGAAAAAAAACCCTGACAAGGTTTGATCTACTCCATTCAAAAGAAAGAAAAAAAAATGCTTTGGATATACTTTAAAGGATATGCATTAAACAAAATCATATTAAACATAATGAATTCTTGATCTTGTTCTTACATACTGATGAATTTCGGGTCCCTTCCGGTCTCACTGATCCTTTCTCTTCCCCCATTTATAGCACAGAGAGGCCTCCCTGTCTTATCTCTGCCTGTACAAACACTGTGTCAAAGGCACTGACCTAGAGGGCTTCACTGACATCCAGGATCTCACTCTCAGTTTTGGAAGTACAAGGCCATTCAAATAATTTACTTATCTTATCGACCTCTCAAGTCTCCAGTGTCCAAATACATGAAAAAAGACAGTTGTCTGGTGTCCTCCGGACTGCGCACTGCCCTCCTAACCTTGTCATTGGGGCCCTCAGCCAGATTTGTAATGAGGCCCCAGACTGTTTCATACATAGCTCATAGGGCCTTCCTTCCATCATCTTGTACTTAAAGAGGGGGTCCACCTATGTATCGGTTTTTTTTTTTTTAGTTCATTCACAAACTTTTCTTCTCAGCATTACATACTCACATATTGTGTGTACTATGCCCGCCTGTGTCAGATTTAGTCGGAAAGAATAACTTATATTATTCACTGCAGGCAGTTTCCATCTTCATTGTGGGCATTTGAAGCCCACAAGCATTTATTTCCTGGATGTGGTGAATGCTGTGCTCCCAGCATTCACTGCTCTTTCCCGCACATGCTCAGTGGCATCCTGGGAAGCCTGAGACTAGCTCCCAGGAGTCTGGGAGAGGCTAGAAACACGCCTACTCCCACGGGAGGAGAACCAGGAAGTGCAAAGAAGAATAGAAAAATAAAAGGTAATTACGGCGATTTAAATTTTTTCAAACGGCATCTCAGCATCTAGGCAAGGAAGAGAATACATACAGATATTGTTCAAAATTTGGGTGGAACCCCGCTTTAAATCCTTCAGAAAGTGTTTTCTGGTATTTTTATCACAAATAAAACATTATAGTTAATATTGTAACTTCAGCTAATATTATGTCTAAATTTGCTGCTATTATCTTATTCAACAAACTGCCTTAATTTTCAAACTGTACCTAATAAACAGCGTCCAACGTTGGGCTTTTTGGGCATTGACCCCCTCCGCAGTTATAAAAATCTTCCAGCAGGGGCAGTGCTGTCAGGAGAAGAAATGGAAAGTAATTGGGGGGCTTGGTTCATCCATTGTATTCAAGGCTTAGACCGCTATGACGCAATATCCAGCTCGCTGAGAGCACATGATTATACTTGTACCCATGTCAGGGGTCAGAACGACCCGTGAAGCATTCCAATTTCTCCTACTGTGGGAACAAGGCCATTTTTTTTTTTAGGAAGATGCAACCATTGAATGTGGTATCTTGCAGTTTTTCTGCTCAATTTTGCCTACCAGTTTACGGTATTTCAGGCCCTTTGTGTCTGGTATGGATTTTAAGGGGAACCCCAGGCCAAAATTAAAAAAAGACGACGTGGGAACCCCACTTAAAGTGAAACAATAAAAATGTTCGGCTTCCTGGTCCTTAAAATATAGTGCCTGGGGGAGGGTCCCCATAAAGTGGCCTGGTATGGATCTTAGGGGAACCCCACTTCGTTTTTTCTTTTAACATTTTTGTTTTGCCGGTATTGTTTTGTTTACATTTCAGCTGTCAGTGGGGAAGCCCTCTGACAAATGATGAGTCACCGGTTGTTAAGGACGCGGCGGTCAGCTTCCTGGTCCACTGCTTAACAACCAGCTATTCTTCACATAGAATCAGTTTTCGACCGATCCGAATTCAAATTGTTCCTTAAATGTGGAATTTGCTAGAAAATTAATTAATGAAGTGAAATTTAACAAAAAAGAAACAAAAGTACTGTATTTATCGGCGTAAAACACGCACTTTTTTCCCCTTAAAATCAGGGGAAAATCATGTGTGCGTCTTATACGCCGATACCCCGCCGATTGTGAGCCTTTTGGCGGCTTTTGGCCGCTCTCGGCGGCTTTCAGCCATTCTCGGCGGCTCTCAGCCGCTTTCGGCCATTCTCGGCGGCTCTCGGCCATTTTCGGCAGCTTTCGGCCATTCTCGGCGGCTCTCGCAGTCCCGCGTGAGCCGCCAAGAGCCGCCGAGAATGGCTGAAAGCGACCGAGAGCCGCCGAGATTGGCTGAAAGCGGCTGAGAGCCGCTGAGAATGGCCAAAAGCCGTCAGGAGAGGCTGAAAACCGCCGAGGATGGCCGGGAGCGCCCGAGAACGGCGGCGCCATTTTTAAAAGTCATTGCAAACGACACAGGGCAAGGCAGATGGACACGGACAAGGCTGCAATGAGGGACACGGCTGCAATCAGGTACAAGGTACAGATGGACACTGACATGGATGCAATGGGGGACAAGGCTGCATGGGGGACAATGCTACAGATGAACACTGACAAGGCTTCAATGAGGGACAAGGCTACAGATGGACACTGATAAGGCTGCAGATGGACACTGATGAGGCTGCATTGATGGGCATTTAAATGTAAGTTTTTTTCTTAAACTTCCCTCCTAAAAGTTTTTTTCCTTAAAAATCCCTCCTAAACTTGGGGTGCGTGTTATACGCCAGCGCGTGTTATACGCCGATAAATACGGTAATTCCAAAACCAAACCGAACGAATTCTGAAAACAAACAAACAAAATTATTAACATAATGGATTTATCCGAAACTAAGCCAATTTTTTCGTCCTGCACATGTCTACTAAGGAGCCTGCTCAAGATTTACATAAAATACCTCAGTGCATCACATCCTATGTCTGAATAATTCCTCCAAAACAAGGTACCTAATATGTCCTCACCTACATGCTTTCAAATTACATTCATCAAGTCATTGAATGTCCTGGGAATTTTCATGCGAATGTTCATTTGCAAATCTACATGTGTATGGCCAGCTTTGACCGGTATTAAACCCAAAAATCAAAAATGTTATATATTGCAGCTTATCAATCATTAGATGTGGTGTCTGCATCAGTTTTCTTTTTTAGGCTTTTTTCCCTCTATTTTCACCTGGTGATCTGGCCAGTAACACACCTCCTGTATTAGAGTGCCCCCACTCTAGATGAAGGAGCACAGGGGGCACCTTTGAACAGCAGCATTGTCAGTCTGGGGGAGGGAAGTGTTAGATGTACTAGCAGATTAAGATACACTAACAAATTGAAGCCAAACTCCAGCTCACGCTTTATAAAACAGTTCTAGCAACAGTTTTTTTTCTTTTAGAATAATGGTTTCACATGAATATTTAAAAGATGATCACTGTAAGCACCCCTATTAGTGATAAATGGTTTGTCCCATCCCTCAGACTGCTATATCTGCAGGACAGCTTGTAAGGGCCGGGGGGTAGTAGGCAGGTGCCACTTACTCCATGTTCCCCTCCTCGTTGGGCGCCAAGCGAGGGTCACAGGAGAGGCCTACCCCAGGGTGGGTTTTTCTGGGCTATGCTAGGCACTTAGGTTAGGGTCACCGCTTCACACATGGGGTTCCTTTAGTTGAACAGATGACTGAACTCTAATAAACTCTCTATGTACTTCTACACCACGGTCACGATCCATACGTATAGATGCGGTATTCGTGAATTCGATAAATTTGTAACTTTGGATAAATTCAAATTCGTTATGTTCCATTCGTTTAGAAGCGATATTCGCTATTTCGATAATTCTAAAAAACGAAAATCCAAAATTTCGAAAACCTGAAAGAACGAAAATCTAAAAATTTGAAAGAACGAAAATCTGAAAATTCAAAAATCCGAAAGAACAAAAAACAATCGGATAATTTCTATTATAATTAAAATATTAGGTTTATTAACCACTTTTTTTATTACTATTATTATGATATATTAATAACTATAATAATAGTTATAAACTATTAAATTATAGGTATTGGAATTTCCTTTCAAATTTGGCTATTAGTGAATGTAACAAATACAAATTTATCCAAAGTTACAAATTATCCAGCATTCGTTATTTCAAATAATTCGTAACTTCGGATAAATTTGTATTCGTTACGTTCACTAACAGCCACATTTCAAAGGAATTTCCAATACCTATAATTTAATAGTTTATAGTCTATTATTATAGTTAGTTATTATTATTATTATGATTATTATTAATTATTAATAAGTAGTAATAAAAACTATAATAATGGTTAATAAACTTTGGGGGTTATTTACAAAAGGCAAATCCACTTTGCACTGAAAGTGCACTTGGAAGTGCAGTCGCTCTAAATCTAAGGGGAAGATCTGAAATGAGTGGAAGCTCTGCTGATTTTATCATCCAATCATGTGCAAGCTAAAATGCTGTTTTTTATTTTCCTTGCATGTCCCCCTCGGATCTACAGAGACTTTACTTCCAAGTCCACTTTCAGTGCAAAGCGGATTTTCCTTTAGTAAATAACACCCAAAATGTGATAATTAAAATAGAAATATCAAAATGTGTTTTGTTCTTTCGGATTTTCAAATTTTCAGATTTTCGTTCCTTCGAATTTTCAGATTTTTGTTCTTTCAAATTTTCGTTCTTTCGAATTTTCAGATTTTCATTCTTATTTTCGGATTTTTGATCTTTCAAATTTTTGTTCTTTTAGAAAATTTGTTTTAAAAAAAAAAATTGTTTTTTAAAAAAAAATTGTCCTTCGTTAATTCGGATATTTCTAAATGAATGAATATGCCGAATTTTGACAAAAAATTAATGCGGAAGGAAACTAATTGCACTGGTCTACTTCACACTGCATTAACTCTTGTACCGTTATCTTCATACCCCAATGTACTTAGTGACCCGGGCTGTAGACTGTATGTGCCCGTTACCAGGCAAAGACAAAGTTTCAGAAGCTTTAACTAAATAATGTGGCATAACAGTAGAACAAAGGCATCAGTTTTTCCCTTAACTAATCCCTAACTCAGGCTTGTGGCTGCCCCAGCATTCCTGCATCAGAAAGAGTCCATGATGGAAGTATCCAGGATTGGCATCTTCAGGGCGGACTTTAAGTCCCAGCAGCTCCTTTGGGCAGTAGCAGGGTCCTGAGGACAGATGTGCTTTTAATTATCATTCCAGACTTGGCATGTTCAGCAGACCACAGGACAGAGTCCAACAACCGTACCATCAGCTTCTCGTATGGGCGTGAGTCCTCAAGCCTCTTGGGTATAGACAACTGTCCCTTTTTATACACAGAGCCAGTGGATCTGACCCAGGAAAGCCTGCGGAGAAAATAATTGTGGAACACAATGAACCCTACTATTCCCCACTGGGGCATCTTTAAAGCGTTTGTTACCCCAACACTTCGTATTTCTGATATGTACCTGCTGTACCATGTACTTGTATGAGAAAGTATCCTGTTCTCTTTGTATTACTTCCTTTGTGTGAAATCTCTGGTATTCCTGACAGTCCTTCTGCTTTCCTATCAAAGTGGTTGTAAACCGCGGCTGGTAAAAAACAAACAAAAAAAACAAAAAAACACCTGTAAGGCAATTGTATAATGTGCTAGTATGCATCGCATACTAGCAAATAATGGAATACTTACCTTAGGACGAAGCCCTCCTGCGGCGCCCGGTAACCGCTGAGAGGGCTGGCATCTTTCCCCGGTCTTTCTTCCTGGTTTGCGCACTCCGGCTGTGTGATTGGCCAGAGCCGCTATGATGTCACTCCCACACATGCGCGCGGGAGCCCTTGATTCCGGAACGAAGCTCTGATGTTCTGGCAAGGTATGCCGGACCTTCAGAGCACATGCGCCTGTGATGTCACTGGCTGCATGCAGGGTGAATATCTCTTAAACGGTGAAGGTTTATATTGATATAAATATTGATTTTACCTACAGGTAAGCCTTATTATAGACTTACCCATAGGTAAAAATAACAAAAGGGCTTTACTACTGCTTTAAAAACTGACTACACTAAGCAGGAGAGCACACCGTTAGTCTTCTAGCTATGCTGGGAACTCAGTGTACTCTCCCCCAATGATCAGACTTCTCCTGACACGTCTCCGCTGCACAGCCATTCACTGGGAAGCTCAGTGTGCTGCTGCTTCTCCTCCTCCCAGCTCTTATGCAGCTGAGAACAGACGGGAATGTGATCACTTAGAAAAAAGGGGAAAAATGTATTTATAATGTATTTTTATATCTATACAAAAATGTTTTGCCTTTCAAATCTATTTTAAACTGAATGGGTTGTTTTATAAGGTGACCATTTACAAGCACTTTAACCTCTACCTGCCTACAAGCTTGTTCTGTTGGAAATCAACAGACTTACTGGACAGATCACCAGATGAAGAAGAAAGAAAGAGCCTAAAAAAAGACAAATATTGTCATCTCATCTAAAAATTGGTAAGTTGCAATATAATAAATTTTTGCTTTTGGGATTATTGCAACTTGAAATAATGTAACACCTACATATATCCCTATTTTAAACTTTCTAGCTAGTGGTTATATTGGAGATCAGAGGACTATTCCAATCCTTGCTACTATACTTGCTGTAACTGTCACAAAACAGCAGCTGATAAAGGACATATAGGCGGAGGTAGCAGAGGTATCGTCTGCTGCCTGGTCTGTGACCCGTCTATGGCCTTGATAAAAGAATCATTAAATTCCATTTTCCAAGGAGTAGAAATAGAATATAAATGTGATACATACTGTCAGGGCTGGTGCAAGGATTTTTGACACCCTAGGCGAAACCTCATTTTGCCGCCACCCCCTCTTGGCTACACCCCTAACTCCACCCCCTTTGCCCTGCCCATGTATACCCCACCTTTTTATTGAAGCGCCCATCAAATGCAGCCTCTCCAGCACCCATCAATGCAGCCCCTCCTGTGCCCATCAATGCAGCCCCTCCTGTGCCCATCAATGCAGCCCCTCCAGCGCCCATCAATGCCCATCCAGCGCCCATCAATGCAGCCTCACCAGCACCCATCAATGCAGCCTCACCAGCACCCATCAATGTAGCCCCTCCAGCGCCCATCAATGCCCATCCAGCGCCCATCAATGCCCATCCAGCGCCCATCAATGCCCCCTCACCAGTGCCCATCAATGCAGCCTCACCAGTGCCCATCAATGCAGCCTCTCCAGCGCCCATCAATGCAGCCTCTCCAGCACCCATCAATGCAGTCCCTCCAGCACCCATCAATGCAGCCCCTCCAGCGCCCATCAATGCCCATCCAGCACCCATCAATGCCCATCCAGCGGCCATCAATGCAGCCTCACCAGTGCCCATCAATGCAGCCTCTCCAGCGGCCATCAATGCAGCCTCTCCAGCTCCTATCAAATGCAGCCTTTTCAGCGCCCATCAATGCAGCCTACCAACGCCCATCATTGAATGTTTGCTTGCTTCCATTCATTCGGTAGTCGGGACACAGTCACAGTCCTCCGCCGCTTTTGACACTACGTGCGAATGCGGCAGCTGCCTGCTGATGCTGAGACTTCTTTGCTTGCTGCAGAGAGAAGAGAGTAGAAACACCAGTGGCCGGGGGCCCTAGGCAGCAGTGCGCCCTAGGCGGTTGCCTAGTTTGCCTAGTGGTAGCACCGGCCCTGCATACTGTATATCAGTCAGAAAACGCTCTCACACTGCATTTTTTGCCCTATGGCAGGAAACATCTGCATGTTGTGATACTAGGGCCATGGTGCATGTTTTGTATCGGTGGCAGGGATATTAGACTGGAAGCTCCAGGTCCAGGGATTGATGTGAAGACTCAGGATGCCTTTAGAATTAAAAGGAAAAGCAACAGTCGAAAGTTTGGATCACATAACATACAGCTGCTAAAAACGCACCACATGGGAAGGATGCATCACCATCACGTCATGGTAGGTCAGAGCATTTTTAACTGACAGAATCCACAGACACCCAACTTGGAAAAATTAGGCGTATGTGGATCTTGTCAGTTAACCACTTCAGCCCCAGAACATTTAGCTGGCCAAAGACCAGAGCACTTTTTGCGATTCAGCACTGCATCGCTTTAACTAACATTTGCGTGGTCGTGCGACGTGGCTTCCAAACAAAATTGACATCCTTTTTTCCCCATAAATAGAGCTTTCTTTTGGTGGTATTTGATCGCCTCTGTGGTTTTTATTCTTTGCGCTATAAATAAAAAAAGATCGACAATTTTGAAAAAAAGCAATATTTTTTACTTTGTGCTATAGAAAATATCCACCAAAAATATATAAAAAAACATTTTTTTCCCCTCAGTTTAGGCCGATATGTATTCCTCTACATATTTTTGGTAAAAAAAATCACAATAAGCGTATATTTATTGGTTTGCGCAAAAGTTATAGCGTCTGCAAAATAGGGGATAGTTTTATGGCTTTTTTAGTATTTTTTTTTTACTAGTAATGGTGGCGATCTGCGATTTTTATCGGGACTGCGACATTATGGCGGACACGTTGGACAATTTTGACACCATTGGCATTTTTACAGCGATCAATGCTATAAAATTGCATTGATTACTGTAAAAATGTCACTGGCAGTGAAGGGGTTAACCACTAGGGGGCAGTGAAGGGGTTAGGTGTGTCCTAGTACGTGTTCTAACTGAAGGGGGGATGGGAGTGTGCAGGGGAGATGACAGATCGTCTGTTCCCCCCCCTGTTCTCTCCTCAGAGAACCGTAAACTGTGTGTTTACACACACAGATCCCGGTTCTCAGTGTGCCCCGAGTGATCGCGGAAGCCCGACGGTAACCACGGCCGCCGGGCACTCGCTTCGGCTCCTTGGGCGAGCAGGGGGCGCGCGCACGCACCCCCTAGTGGCCGTCTATGTTACCGACATAACATGATGGCGATTTGCGCAGTCGAGCCATGTTGCCGCACTACAACTGTGGTGGCTGGTCGGCATGCGGTTAAAGAGGTTGTAAACCTCCAAAGAAAACACAACCTGCAAGACAAAGACATAATGAGCTAGTATGCTTCGTATACTAGCTCATTATGAAATACTTACCTTAAAATGATGCCCTGTAGTGCCGCCCGCACTCCACTCCCACGGCCGACATCTTTCCTGGAGTTATGGGTTCGCAGGCTCGGGCGCTGTGATTGGCCGAAGCCGCAAAGACGTCACTCCCCCGTATGCACAGGGGTGCCGCCGATCACGGCACGGGTCCTGATGAAACTATACGAGCGGGCCGTTCCTTCAGTGCGCATGCGTCGATGATGTTTACGACAGCGTATATAGTAAGTATCTCCTAAACGGTGCAAGTTTAGGAGATATTTACAGTACCTACAGGTAAGCCTTATTATAGGCTTACCTGTAGGTAAAATTAAAGAGGAAGACTTTACTTCCTCTTTAAGATGGTTCTGACCTACCATAAGGTGATGGTGATACATCCTTCCCATGTGATGTGTTTTTAGCAGCTGTATGTTATACGATCCATTTTAACTGTACATGTTTAGGGTAAAAATTTGAAAGACTGGTGGTTTGTCCTTTATGTAGTGCAATCTGTTGTGATGTTTTGTTTATAATTACTTTTCAGTCTTTTCAGTTACCCTGAAGAGAGCATGTTGGAATATGAGAGATTTGTACCTAAGTTGCATTGTGATCACTAGTTGATTGTACTGATATTTTTGATATGCATTTTAAAAATTTGTTTTTATGTGATAGATAAAATTAGCATAATGTATATCTAAGGGATGTTGGAAATATATGAGTGTGTGAGGGGGGAAAACACTCAACACTGGTTTCATACAAATGAAAGTTCCACCTGGGACGTGCGGTGAGGTCAGTGGCTGGTGAGGCACTGGATAGTATCAGAGCCAGACACAGACATGTTACATACACCGCCGCGATCGTTAGAGCGAGAGCGATAATTCTAGCACTAGACCTCCTCTGTAACTCTAAACATGTCATCTGTAAAAAAACTTAAAGCGTCGCCTATGGAGATTTTTAAGTACTGAAGTTTGGCGCCATTCCACTAGTGTGCGCAATTTTAAAGCGTGCCATGTTAGTTATCTAATTACTCAGCATAACTTCTTTCACATTTTACAAAAAAATCAGGTTATCTTTAGTGGGTTTTTTTTGTTTTTTTTATATATTCATGAAACTGTTTTTTTTTTTCCAAAAAATGGGTTTGAAAAATTGCTGCGCAAATACCGTGTAACATACAAAGTTGCAAAGACCACCATTTTATGCCCTAGGTGTCTGCTAAATCAATATATATATATATATATATATATATATATATATATATATATATATATATATATGTATAATGTCTGGGGGTTCTGAGTAATTTTTCTAGTAAAAAAATTATGATTTGTACATGTAGGAGAGAAGTGTCAGAATTGGCCTGGGTGGCAAGGGGTTAATTACCATAAGTAATATACAAATAATTATTATATATTGTTTTTAAGGTAATTTACTATATTTTCAAAAACTGTACTCAAGCAGGTGGCTTAATGGACAAATTACTGACGTTTTTTTTACAGTAATTTCACAGTAAATAGAGAAATAAATTATTATGTTATAACATATAGCATTAATAATATATGATTTAGTTTGAATATAACATTACCTTTTCAACAGCAGCAGATTTTCATTCTCCCTTTTAACTGCATGAGAATAACATGGGATTGTGGGTAAATCTTATACATATAAACACATGTTTTTTCCTTGTAGTTAAGAGGGCTGGGCTGGAAGGGAGCATTTGTCTTTTAGACACATGCCCTTTCTATGACACGGCAGTAAGAGGCGTGTCTCCACTGCAGCATTTTTATTGGACAGCTGGGGATAATTGTACTTTACCATTGGTCCAAGACTCCAAGCTGATCATTGAGCTCAGTGCCTCTAACAAGAAGTGAGGAGAGGCACTGTGAGCTCATCCTCTCAGTCTGCTGCAGAGTGTGCCGGCTTGTATTTAAACTGGCCGCTCTGTATGCAGCTTTTGACAGGCTGTGCAAGGAGCCCCGTTTTACCGGAACTATAGGTCGTAGGAGCTACCAGTGGTGGGGTAGGACTTAGGCTACCTACCCCCCAAATTTGGGGTCTCTGTGACCTCAGGTCGCCAAACTACGACCCTCGAAGCTCAATTTTATTGTACTTTTTTGAATGTGCACGTCCCTGCATTCCACTGACAAAACAAAGCTTGGGGCCTAGGACTCAGAATATGGCTTTGATCCGAGGCTTTTCCCACAAACGTTTCATTTGACAGCAGAGTCCCTTTAACACTGCGCAATCTTTTATTTCTGTGATCTCATTTCACATGTGATTTAGCTATTTAGCCATTTCATTGATATGATAGTTTTGGGCCGCTGCTCATATTACTAGGTCACTGGGCAGGAGTGGAACAGTATTTGTGGTTTGTGTGACAATGTCTCACTTTCTCCTTCCTCTTCTCTCAGGTTTCCACTATTGTAGTCAGTAGGTCTCTGGTTCCAATGCTCTGAAGCTTTCCTCTGCATCCTTTACACATTCTATTGTCCCTGGGCCTTTCTCACACAGCCGCTGACAGAGCGCTCACCCCTCAGCACTCTATAACCTGATAGATGTCAGCCACGCTGGCACGCACACGGGTCAATTGCTAGGTCACATATATAATTCATCTTATTTTAAAGGGAGTCTGTACCTAGTCATTTATTTTAGGTATACAGGTTATTATTAGGCCTCATTCACATGGGTGCTAAGGCCTGTATTCTGTGAATGGGCCTTGTGTTTATGCATCTTCAGCCACCAGATTTGCAGTGTGGACGGTATGCGCTCAGGGCCACTCACCCGCACCCACACACCTATCAAATTGGGCTGAATCCTGTGTCTGTTCAGCCATTGCCTCACCATAGACTTGAATGGGCTGCCTGCACACAGCACCTGGTGGCTCAATCCGCATAAACACACTTGCTTGAGTACTTGGAGGTACAGAAAAATATGCAGCTCCAGATCTATGAAGTATTGACGTAAGAGGCAGTGGCAACCTCCACATTTTTAGGGCCCATTCGCATTATAATGTGCTGCGTTGGGCAGCCTAGCCCAGCACAGCCCACCACATAGACAAGGTGTGCTATGCATTGAGTTCATACCAATATGTCGCAGTGGTATGCATTGAAAAAAGTAGGAGATGCACTGCTTTTTTGCAATAACTATAATACATTGTTACACCCTGCGATGAAAATAGGTGAATAAAGTGTCATTTGTGAGACTTCAATAAAGTTTCAGACAAAAGGTACTGTATACAGTCGGATGCATTGTAATCAGTGCTTTCACACTTCAAAACGCATTCCAGCAGGTACATTATAATGTGGGTTGCTAGTGTGAATGGGCCCTAAATCAGGCCATACACTGGGCTGGTCGAATTTCAATCAGTGTGTGCCCGCTCAATAGAACATGATTGTTTAACCACTTCAGCCCGGAAGATCTGGCTGCTGAATGACCAGGCCATTTTTTGCGATTTGGCACTGCGTCGCTTTAAATGACACTTGCGTGGTCATGCGGCGCTTCACCCAAACAAAATTGACGTCCTTTTTTTCCCACAAATAGAGCTACAATATTTTGTACTTTTTGCTATAATAAATATCCCCAATTTTTTTTTACAAAAAGCACATTTTTTGTCAGGCCAATATGTATTCCTCTACATATTTCGGTAATAAAAATCGCAATAATCATATATTGATTGGTTTGCGCAAAAGTTATAAAGTCTACAAAATAGGGGATAGATTTATAGCATTTTTATTATTATTATTTTTTTTTTTACTAGTAATGGCGGCGATCTGCGATTTTTATCTGGACTTCGACATTATGGACACTTTTGACACATGTTTGGGACCATTGGCATTTATACAGCAATCAGTGCTATAAAAATGCACTGATTACTGTAAAAATGTCACTGGCAGGGAAGGGGTTAACACTAGAGGGCGATTAAGGGGTTAATTGTGTTCCCTGTGTGTGTTTCTAACTCTGGGGGGAGGACCTGGAGGAAATGACAGATCGTGATTCCTAGCTATTAGGAACTCACGATCTGTCTCTCCTCACAGAACAAAACAGGGATTTATCTGTTTACACACACGTCCCTGTTCTGCCTCTTGTACCCGCGATCGCTTGCGGCCAGCGGTCATTGCGACTGCCAGTCACGAGCATTGGCACCCCCGTGATGCAGCGGGCGCACACGCACCTGCTATCCTGCTTAAAGGGACCAACGTATAGCTACAACGGTTTGCCGGATCGTGCCGACCTGCCACAGTATAATGACGGCGGCTGGTCAACAAGCGGTTAATTGGCTCCTTTGGTAGAAACATTTTGGAAATTGTTCCAACGATCAGCAGATGCAGCCAGTGATCAGAATACAACGTCACTCAAGGGGGAATTCTCCATTCACTTTGTGTGGATGGAGGAGTCGGTTATTAATATTATACAGGATTTATTATGTCATCACATGCCTGACAAGATGTCCTGCGGGACTCCGAAATGTTGCACTTTCTCTTGTGATGTGATCATTCTGCAATAAAAACTTTTGTACGACATTTGAGGATCCATGGTGTGCTGGCGAATACAGTATCTCACAAAAGTGAGTACACCCCTCACATTTTTGTAAATATTTTATTATTATATTATATTTTATCTTTTCATGTGACAACACTGAAGAAATTACACTTTGTTACAATGTAAAGTAGTGAGTGTACAGCTTGTATAACACAGCTTGTGTAAATTTGCTGTCCCCTCAAAATAAATCAACACACAATCATTAATGTCTAAACCGCTGGCAACGAAAGTGAGTACACCCCTAAGTGAAAATGTCTAAATTGGGCCCAGTTAGCCATTTTCCCTCCCTGGTGCCATGCGACTTGTTAGTCTTACAAGGTCTCAGGTGTGAATGGGGAGCAGGTGTGTTAAATTTGGTCACTCTCACTGTCTCATACTGCTCACTGGAAGTTCAACATGGCAAAGAACTCTCTGAGGATCTGAAAAAAATAATTGTTGATCTACATAAAGATGGCCTAGGCCAGTGATGGCGAACCTTGGCACCCCAGATGTTTTGGAACTACATTTCCCATGATGCTCAACTACACTGCAGAGTGTATGAGCATCATGGGAAATGTAGTTCCAAAACATCTGGGGTGCCAAGGTTCGCTATCACTGACCTAGGCTATAAGAAGATTGCAGGGACAATGAGAACACCAAGAACAGGCCTCTCCATGGTCGACCAAAGAAGTTGAATGCACGTGCTCAGTGTCATATCCAGAGGTTGTCTTTGGAAAATAGACATATGAGTGCTGCCAACATTGCTGCAGAGGTTAAAGCGGTGGAGGGTAAGCCTATCAGTGCTCAGACCATACGCCGCCCACTGCATCAAATTGGTCTGCATGGCGGTCGTTCCAGAAGGAAGCCTCTTCTAAAGATGATGCACAAGAAAGCCCACAAACAGTTTGCTGAAGACAAGCAGACTAAGGACATGGATTACTGGAACCATGTCCTGTGGTCTGATGAGACCAAGATAAACTTATTTGGTTCTTATTTGGTTCAGATGGTGTCAAGCGTGTGTGGCGGCAACCAGGTGAGGAGTACAAAGACAAGTGTGTCTTGCCTACAGTCAAGCATGGTGGTGGGAGTGTCATGGTCTGGGGCTGCATGAATGCACTGGGGAGTTACATTGAGGGAACCATGAATGCCAACATGTACTGTGACATACTGAAGCAGAGCATGATCCCCTCCCTTTGGAGACTGGGCCGCAGGGCAGTATTCCAGCATCATAACGACCCCAAACACACCTCCAAGACGACCACTGCCTTGCTAAAGAAGCTGAGGGTAAAGGTGATGGACTGGCCAAGCATGTCTCCAGACCTAAACCCTATTGAGCATCTGTTGAGCATCCTCACACGGAAGGTGGAGGAGCGCAAGGTCTCTAACATCCACCAGCTCCGTGATGTCATCATGGAGGAGTGGAAGAGGACTCCAGTGGCAACCTGTGAAGCTCTGGTGAACTCCATGCCCAAGAGGGTTAAGGCAGTGCTGGAAAATAATGGTAGCCACACAAAATAGTGACACTTTGGCCCAATTTGGACATTTTCACTTAGGGGTGTACTCACTTTTGTTGCCAGCTGTTAAGACATTAATGGCTGTGTGTTGAGTTATTTTGAGGGGACAGCAAATTTACACTGTTTTACAAGCTGTACACTCACTACTTCACATTGTAGCAAAGTGTCATTTCTTCAGTGTTGTCAAATGAAAAGATATAATAAAATATTTACAGAAATGTGAGGGGTGTACTCACTTTTGTGAGATACTGTATGTGCATTCACCTGTCACCGTTTTGCACATGCGCAGTAGGGACCCGGCCCTGAATCCGAAAGGCTACACTGCCGGGTTCCCTTACCGCAATGGCAGCGGCAGCACCCGACCAGCTGATGTAAACATCGGCTGCGGTGCCGACATTGCTGGACTCCAGGACAGGTAAGTGTCCTAATGTTAAAAGTCAGCAGCTACAGTATGTGTAACTGCTGACTTTAAATTTTTAAAGGGGCGGGCGGAACTCCGCTTTAAGCCTAGTACACACAGTTTGTACGGAAGGCGATCCAACAGAACTCGGCCGTTTGGCCAGCTTCTGTTGAGGGGTCCTGACCGAAAAAGGTCTGCTGACCAGCTCCCAATCGGCGCTCTCAGTCATTGGCCGGTGTGTTCTGGTAGGGGGGCAGCCACCCTGTCAGAACACAATAGCACAGCAGGGGTGATCGCTGTACTAACCTTGGATATTTAGTACAGCAGCTCCGACCTGAGCTGTCAGTTTTTTTAGTAGTGTGTAGGAGGCTTTACTCTCTTAGGCTCGGTTCACACTGGGACGACTTGGGATCCGACTTGTACGCCCTCAAGTCGCCCCAGAAAGAGATTCACATTATAGTGAATGGGAGCATCTTAATAGACACTACTGAAGTCGCTCCGACTTCAGAGCGTACTCCCTGTACTACTTGGATCCGACTTGGTAGGCGACCTGTACCATAGAAATCAATGGAAGTCGCCTCCAAGTCGGATCTCTCTCTTAAGGCTCGATTCACACAGGGGCAACACGACTTCAGCGCGACTTTGCACGGCGACTTCAACGCGGCTTCAACGCGACTTCAGTGCGAATTTAGCAAATTACAACGCGACTTGAAGTCGCCTCCATGACAGGCGACTTCGGCTGTGGCCAATCACAGGACAATCAGCTCTCTGGGAGGGAGGGGTTTGCCTGGGCAAACTAAAGTTTTTGCCTGCAAAGTCGCTTGACTTAGGCTCGGTTCACACTGGGACGACTTGGGGTCGCGCTGAAGTCGCGCTGAAGTCGCGTTGAAGCCGCGTTGAAGTCGCCGTGCAAAGTCGCGCTGAAGTCGTGTTGCCCCTGTGTGAATCGAGCCTTAGAGCCGGTTCACATTAGAAGTGGCACTACTTGCAGGTCGCCTCACCGAGGCGACCTGCACACGAATGCCGCGGCGACTTGCAAGACGACTTCTGTATAGAAGTCTATGCAAGTCGCCCCCAAAGTAGTACAGGAACCTTTCTTCTAAGTCGGAGCGACTTGCGTCGCTCCGATTAGAACTGTTCCATTGTACAGAACGAGAGGCGACTTGTCAGGCGGCTAGGTCGCCTGACAAGTCGCCCCCGTGTGAACCGGCTCTAAGATGCTCTTTTTATTCCCAGTCATGTTACTTGACCTGTTGCCAATTTACCTAATTAGTTGCAAAATCTTCTTCCACCCCTTGTTAGTACCACATACTTTGCCAGCTTTTTGTTGCCCTTTCCCAACTTTTTTGAGACATGTTGCTGCCATCAATTTCAAACTGACCCGTTTATTTTCATGAAATGGTACATTTTCTCAAACATTTGATGTTTTTTCTATCTTCTATTGTGAATAAGATATGGGTTTATGAGATCTGCAAATCAATGCATTCTTTTGTTATGTCTATTTTACACAGCATCCCAACTTTTTTGGAATTGGGGTTGTATATTAATTTAATTGGATCTATGCAACAGTGAGACTAGAGCATGTCTTTAATGCCCACATTATAATTTACAAAGAGCCCTGTCATTTTTTTTGTACTAGAAATATTTTTTTTTTCATGCAGCCACAGTTTAACAAGGTATTCATTTGGACAAATCCCTGTGTATTTCAAAGGCATTTTGACCTAATTATAACTTTAGGCTGTAGTTGCAGATAACCAGTAATAACATTTCTCTTTGTTGAAATCGCTTTAGGCTTTACTCCTGCACTTTAATTAGCTGGGCTTTCTGCTGTAACATAGCAGCAGGGTTTGGTTATCATAATGTTAAAATAACAATTTACATCAGAAGTGAGTGAAGAAAATGAAAGAAACAATATAAGAGTTTATTAAGAAAGCATGCTGAGCGACCTCTGGGCATCTACACATGACATTACACAGGGATACAGGAAACGGTCCATGAACTCTCCACTTCTAGGCTCGCTCCATTAACAAGTGTCATTAACCATTTGGAGGCTGTTCTGATCACAGAGGACTTTAGGCTTGTTCAAGGGAAGCAATGCTGGAGTAAATGATGAAGACCAACAGAGGCTGAAATGTGTAAGATTGTTACTAACAGTGCAAGATAATATGGAATAAAATCTATTTTGGAAGAGCTCATATGTGCCAGGTTCTCTCTGTCTACATTTATTTATTAAAAGGACAGCACATTGGCTAAGTGGTTAGCACTTCCACCTACCAGCACTAGCATCGTTGGTTTGAATCCCAACCCTGACACTACCTGCCTGGAGTTGGCATGTTCTTCCTGTGCCTGTGTGGGTTTCCTCTCACAATTGAAGCTCTTAAAGTGGGAGTCCACCTAAAAAAAAATTATTAACTAATTATTAAGACAGCGGGAAGGGGCATGACTCCCGCGGGAGTCTATTCCAGGAAGTGGGTGCAAATACCTGTAGTAGACAGGTATCTGCACCCCCATCCCCCCTGAAAGGTGCCAATTGTGGCACCAGGGGGGGAGGAATCAGATGAGCGGAAGTTCCACTTTTGGGTGGAACTGCGCTTTAAGGTTTGACCTCATATTATATGGTTTTGGTAAATCTGAAGACAAAAATCTGCAGAAAATCCAATAGTGTGTATGGGGTCTTAGGGACCTTAGATTGTAAGCTCCTTGAGGGCAGGGACTGAGGTGAATGGACAATATATAGATGAAGCACTGCGTAAATTGACAGTGCTATATAAGTCCCTGTAATAAAATAATTACAGGTATATATATAGCGCCATCAATGAACGCAGTCCTTCACATATATATAATACATTCAAATCAGTCCCTGCCCTTAAGGAGCTTCCAATCTAATGTCCCTAATTTACAAATCCTTGCATTGGCTGGGGGAAATACACAGGCTGACTTTGCTGATCTATCTATCTAGCGGGTGACGGCGGTGAGCGGTTTCCTCCATGCGTCTCCTCCCGTCCTCCCCTCCAATCACAACGCCTGTCGTTTCAGACAATCAGGTGACGGGTAACAGACCCAAGCACCTGATTGGCGGAGAGGCGGTTCAGTGTTAGGAAAGCGATTATTCATTCGCTTTTATAACACATCTGGGTGACCTTTTTTGATGCCTATTAGAGCCTATGGCTCTAATCAGGTGCTTCAAAAACACCGCCCTCTGCTGTAATTCAGGCGCCCGGCACCCGAAAAGGGGCCGGGCGCCTGGATAGGGGGGTGGCAGCGGCGGTCATGGATAAATTTATGCAATGCATGAATCTATCCATTAGTCATAGACGGGGTGGCTAGCGAGAGGGGGCGGCGCCCGTACTCCCTTATGGATGCACCGCCACTTGTGGGCTCGCACCCAAGCCGCACTCTGTGCTTCTATTGACACACACAGTGTAACTTGACCCCGCCCTACGCTCCCTTGTGACTGGATGTGATTGACAGCAGAAGGAGCCAATGGCTCTCACTGAATCCAGTAAGGAGGGAGAGAGAGAGAGTGCAGCGCCACTGCTCACAGGCACAGTGCTGGAACAAAATCGGGCTCAGTTGAGTATTTAGGAGAGGGGGCAGAGAGGGAGCTGTACCTAAAAGGTTGTTCACCTTAATGCAGAGAATGCATTAAGTTAAAAAAAAACCCTTTAGCCTTTACAACCCCTTTAAGCTTTGTTACCTTACACTGTTGGCTTGCTGGGTTTGCTTGGCGATCTACATTGATTGTATGTCCCCTCAATGTTTGCATACATTTCCTCTAGTTTCTTGGGTGTTCTTCGATTATCTAATAACATTTTGGTGGTTTAGGCAATTTTTGGCAATTGGTCCAAGAGCCCAGGCGTGTATGCATGGTAGGACCATTGCACTGTAAGCATCTTGATGTGACCAATTAAATGCTTAGAAGCGTTCATAATCATTTTGATAGTTAACGGTATCAAAGTGCATTTATCGCACTTGAGTGGCAGTTAGCGGAGTTGTGGTTATATAAACCCCTATAAATGCAAGCAAAGAGATTTAAAGGAAATATGGTGCTTGTCATTACTTCTTGAAAATGCAATGCCGAATCAATGTCCTTAGGACTTTCTAAGTCACTGGAACAAGTATGCGGATCGGAAATTTGACTTCACACTTTCCTGATCTGCATGCATGTTCCTGGACAGTGACTCTGAAAGTATTGAAGCCAGAGGATCAAATTAACTGTCAGCATTTTCAGAAAGAGAACAGCAATGGCTACCTGTCTATATTACCCAGTAAGGTGTTCTTTAAATCCATGACTTTGCTTGCAGGTATGGGGTCCATGTAGCCAAGGCTCTGGTAATTGCTGCCCCAGTGATATATACTTGCTCTACTCAGTAAGCGTGTTTTTAGTTGTGTGACAGTGATAGCCATGTAATGAATTGAAGTGAGCACTATGCTATGTGCTGCTTTTGAAGTTGCCTTGAGGCAAGTGAACATGAAAGACCCCAGATGTGGAGCTGACACACAAACATCTAATAAACAACACACCGGAGAGTACTTATCCGCACTAATTCCAGTAGCTGGAATGTCAAGTCCTGATATAATGAACTGAGCTTCCACTTCAGCTCTGGTCAGGTTAGGGGGCTCTGATATACTCCCCCACAGATTTCCCAATGAAGTATAATGCAGGATAAGAAGAGAAATACAGTAGAGGAGAGTATAAAACCATTATGTTGTAACTGTGCTAAAATGTATGTTCAAAGCACCCCAAAAACGCAGATTTCATTATAATCAACGGTAACGCACTACAAACACGTCCATGATCTCATGATACATTCTTGGCATGCCTCGGTGCCAGGATGGATAAACTCACACACACATGAGCTGGAGTTACGTCATTCTGGCCTGACCAATTAGGATGGCCGAAGATGCTGAACGAGGAAGAAGACTGGAAGAAAATGTTGGCCCCGGCAAGCGAGCTCCTGTCAAAGTTTCCTGGAAAACGCTGAGTATCAGAAATGGCAGAGGAAGAGGCTTCAGTACAGGAGCATCTACTTGCGTGATTTGAAGTCCTCAGCCTTCCCAGAATCCCAACAGAAAGGTTGTGACTTGATAGTTACTAGGAGTAAAACCCCATTTGACTTCTTCCGAATGGGGTCGTTTGCGATTACCCGCGGGAGACTCAGTGGGGTCCCTGTGAATAGCTGCAGGTGGTAAGTCCCACTGAAAGCAATGAGAGCATGGCAGAGCCCGTGGCTATTTGTGGCCGTTTACACGTGTAGCAAGGTCCTGGACCTCCAAAGGCCTAATGGTGACCTCTATAGTTAGGGAGAGCTGACATCCGTCTTTGTAGAGTGGGTTACAAGGCATGGTGGGTATAATGTAAGATGGAGTGATGGGCGCCAGACACTTTTTGAATGCAAAAGAGATTTATTGTCTCTTAACAGAACTGTGGGAGAGAGGGTTAGGGCCAGGACACCCTTAAGTAGATGCAATGTTAAAGGGGTTGTAAAGGTAATTATTTTTTTTTTTTTAAATAACAAACATGTTATACTTACCTTCACTGTGCAGCTCGTTCTGCACAGAGTGGCCCCGAACCTGGTCTTCTGGGGTCCCTCGGCGGCTGTTTCAGCTCCTCCCCGCAAGCATTTACCACCTTAATGCGAGCTCCCTCGCATGGTGGTGAGTGCTTGCGGGCGCGCTCCCGTGATACAGCCGGCGGCTATAGCCGCTCGCTGTATCACTCGGCCCCGCCCCCCTGGCGCGCCGCGTCATCGGATGTGATTGACAGCAGCGCGAGCAAATGGCTGCGGTGCTTTCAATCCATCCACTGCAGCCAATCAGCGACCAGGCTGAGCTGCAATGAAGATGACGAGAACGAGCAGCGAAGATTCGAGGCGTCAGGTAAGTAAAACGGGGGGGCTGGGGGCGGCGGTATTGTCAAAAGTTTTTTCACCTTAATGCATAGAATGCATTAAGGTGAAAAAATTTTTACCTTTACAACCCCTTTAATTGGCAGACTCCACAACTTCTTTAGGTAGACAGCTATACAGGGGAAGGCCTCCAGCCGGATACCACTTCTGTATAGGTAGGACCACTGTCTCCTATGGCAACAAATCTTGTAACAGTAAATAACGGTAGTAGTATTTAACTATTGGTAACACAGATAGTTCTCCTTGCACTCTACAGTCTCTCACTGAAGGTCTTCACTGACCGAGCTCCCAGTCTCTCACTAGACTCTCAGACCCAATTGCCACTGGATCCCGGTGCTCCTCCACTTCCATAACTTGGTATCTTCCTCAAGCATCACCATCGCTTCCCTGCTGGGTCCCTGGCTTGGCACTCACTGATGCTCCTTAAGCATCACCTCTGCTTTCCCGCTGTGTCCCTGGCTTGGTACTTGCTGAAGTTTTCCCACTTCTTCACTGTCCCCAGTTGGTGAGAAGACTGCTCTGGCACTGGCTCCAGCTTACTCACAGTGGTCTCCAGCAACAAGGAGGATGGTCCCTTAGTGGCGACAGCTTCCCCTCTACCTCCGACCACAACTGGTTCCCCGTTACTTTCTGTTGGACTCCAATCCTGCTGTCCCAACACTGCACTGCTTCTTCTGCTTCTGGATAGGCCCTCAGACAGCCTAGCAGCCAGATGTCCCTGGGATAGGCCTCAGGCTTCCAGCCTAGCAGCCCAGGGCAGCATAACACACGTCCACCCAGACAGCCGTCTAGGTGGCACAGAACCCCGATCACCTGACTCCACCCAAATAAATAGGCTCTCCCAGCAGGCCAAGGGGCTAAAGAGACCCCTGCAAATTGGCGGAGACACCCCATCCATTCATAACCTGACCTTGCTAAGCCCTTGTCACCAGCATAACGCCACCTAGCGACAGAAGAGAGAAGGTGCAGTAAAAGCAGGCAGTTGTGCCATGGTTTTAATGCCCCCTGACCACTCTCCCAAAGAAGGGAATATAGCCGCTCAGGGCTGTACACATCCAGCGCCAATATTAGCATTTAGGTGTATGGGGCCACCACAAAGGGCTGCCAGTGCTGCAATGCGTACTAACGAGCCCTAAAGCTACACTCATCAAGATGAATCTGGTTCAGCAGGTACCCGACGAATTTTGATTAGTGTGTGGCTGTTCCTCACTCAACAAAAGTTGATCCTTTGATCGAATCGTATTGAAGGGAACTGCTGGAAAACTTTTGTTGATCAGCAGCTGCAGACGGTGATCAGTGTAATCAGCTGTCAGAATAAAATGTCCTTGTGAGGGTGTATCCACACAATCAAGGTGGATGGAGGAATTTGTTAGTGTCTCTTTTTTTTTTTTAGTTTAGTTTAGGCCACCGGCTGAACGGCAAAAAAATAGAAAATTACCAGTGAATGGCCAGCTTAACAGTCTATTTGGTTTTCATTCAGGAAATGACATTCATTCCAACATCGAATGGTAAAAGCAAACAACATTTTGAAGTACTTTGGAGCGATGTTCATCAGGTCATTGAATGAAAAATCTGTTAGTGTATGGCCTGATTTATTTATTATAGGTATTTATAAAGCACCGTCAATTTACGAGGCACTTATTAAATATATATATTGTACATTCACATCAGTCCCTGCCCTTAAAGCGGAGCTCCACACAAAAGGGAAAGCTCCCCTTGTTTGTATCCTCCCCCCCATCTGCTGCCACATTTGGCACCTCTTGGGGGGGGAGCAGGTACCTGCTTTTGACAGGTGCCTGTCCCCACTTCCGGAAGACCTTGCTGTGGCGAGGTCCCCCAAAAGTTCAGGCCTCCAAAAGTTTGGTCCCCCTCCTCCTTCCCCCGCGGTCGGGTCATTTATAAAGCGCAGTGCAGGGAACCGCGTGTGAAGCCACAAGGCTTTACTGCCAGTTTCCCTTACAAGGAATGGTGGAGGCAGCACCCGAGAGCCGATTGAAAAATCGGTTGGGGTGCCAACATCGCCGGATCCCTGGACAGGTAAGTGTCCTAATATTAAAAGTCAGCAGCTACAGTATTTGTAGCTGCTGACTTTTAATTTTTTGATGGATGGGCTGAGCTCCGCTTTAAGGAGTTTACAATCAAAGGTTCCTAATTCACATTCATGCATATACTAGTTCCAATTTAGACAGGAGCCAATTAACCTAACAGCATGTCTTTGGAGTGTGGGAGGAAACCGGAGAACCTGGAGGAAACCCACACAGTCACATGGAGAACATGCAAACTCCAGGCAAGTAGTGCCATGGTAGGAATTCGAACCGATGACCCCAGCACTGCTAGGTGGAAGTGCTAAGCCACTATGCAACTCACACAGATGTGCCTGGTGCTTGTAGATAACTATTATTTTGGAGGAGTTCAGGCCTGTACTTTGTAGGCAGCTGAGTCACAGTTGTGTCATGTAGAAGGAACTGCCAGCTTTGACACAAAGCCTTGTAAAGCAGGGAATAGAGTCAATTATATGTCTGAATGGCGATTAAGTGTAAGTGTACTTGTGCAAAGTGAAGTTCTTCCAGTAAACAGAACTCGTCGCCTCCTCCATTGCACAACTGCACATGATTACTATTATTCCATCTGCAATAGACATCATTTACAAAGGCACCAGTTGCAATACCCTCATATTATGATATATTTCCAGGTAGAGCAGACGCAGGACCAGGGCAGATAACCAAACTCATAAAAGGGGTCATTTCATGCATGGGATTTCCACACCAATAACAATGTGCCTGGTAAAACCAGGCAGAACCCCAGAGTTTCCTAAATGTGGCCATAGCCGTGCGATAAGCATCTTCTAATCTGGTTGTTTTTATTGGTCAGATCAGATTACTATAGCATATAGATTTTTTCCTTTGCGCCTGCAGGCTGGTCTTCAAAAATCAAACAGATTCCTCCATGCATGTTACACAGTGCAGATAGATGCATCTCCCACTGTAGCTGTTGTATTTTGCCAGTCAGTCCTGCCAGCAGTCCCAATACCTAGACAGAGTGGCTGCATCTAAATAGATGCAGGCGCTGTTCAGCCATACATTTTCTATACATCTCTCTCAATTTTTCAGTCAAGGGATCCCCCCTTGTTTTGTCACTCTAAATAAGTTGTATAGAATAGAACCTGTTGATCTTCCAGAAATTCAGCAAGCTCCTAACATCCTGTAGTGAGATGACAACTCTGCCTCTGCTGTGCTTAAACCCTGTCCAACCACTTTTACCTACAGGTAAGCCTATATTAAGGCTTACCTGTAGGTGCTTGAAATATCTCCTAAACCTCCAGGGTTTAGGAGATTTTTAGAAAAAAGTCGAGCCCCCATGACTACGGCGCATCCGCCAATGTCTACGGCACATGCGCACTTTAGAAAGGGCACATCGTGCCCTTTCTAATAGTGGACATGCTGTGACTGGCGGCTCCCACACGGTACCCTCTTCCACTTCCCACTCAGTTTGCTGCCCCCCTCAGTCTTCTGGGACACTTCACAAGTCCCAGAAGACTATGACCCATTCACAAAACGTAGCTCGCTGCGCGCTGTGCCGGTTTCCCTTAGTCAAGATGGCGGTGCTAGCACCCGATAGTCGATTGAAGAATCAGCTCGGGTGAGGACACTGCTGGATGCCTGGACAGGTAAGTGCTCAATTATTAAAAGTCAACAGCTACCGTATTTGTAACATTTTGGGGGGGAGGAGCCTGGAGCTCCTCTTTAAATCCCGAGTAGTGTTGTCAGCCCTGCCCCGGTCTCCCCTGCTAAACTACATAACCCCTCCTCTCAATGTTATAGAAGGGAGCTGAAGAAGGTGGAAGGTATATGTGTTCTGTAGTCTTGTTCCCTGCATGCATGTGAAACCTCCCTTTTGAATGGCCTGAAATCACACTGCACCGCACTAAAAGTAGTGCATGCACTACGTTTGGAATCAAACTGCCGTTGGATTTCATGGTACACTTGTATCATGTGATCTGGTGCAGGCAAACACATTAAGTTTGCAACCTGTGTTTGGGGTGTTGTTAATTTTGCACTGACACTCACTGCAGATCGCAAGGGCAGTACGATTTGAATGTGGTGCAGGAAAACAGTACGGAACACGGGATTCCCGCATGGCATTTTAGTGTGAAGGAGGCCTTTTATTACACCGGTGTGATGAAATTTTGTAATGGGTGTCACTGCCATTTTTTTTGATGAGAGTATCATTTCATTTGTGCACATGTAATTTTTGTTTCATCACATGAAGGGTATACATTTTTATTCACTTTATTTCGTTAAATTTATATTACAGTATTCTTTAGAAAAGAGCTGCACTAGTATTTAGAGATTTTTTGGTTTTGATTTGGTGATTAACCACTTCATCTCCAGAAGATTTAACCCCTTCATAACCAGGCCATTTTTTGCTCTTTGGCACTGCGCTACTATACTGACAAATGCAAGGTCATGCAATACTGTATGCAAATGAAATTTATATATTTTTTTTCACACAAATAGAGCTTTCTTTTTGTGGTATTTGATCACCACTGGGTTTTTAATTTTTTACGCATTAAAGGAAAAAAAAAGAAGTTTTGAAAAAAAAAAAAAAACAATATTTTTTACCATTTGCTATAAAACATATCAATAAGCAATAACAAAATTAATAAATACAATTTCTTTATAAATTTTGGCCGAAAAGTATTCTGCTACATGTCTTTGGTAAAAAAATCTCTATAAGTGTATATTAATTGGTTTGCATGAAAGTTATAGCATCTTTTTTTTATATACTAGTAATGGCGAAGATCAGCGACTTGTAACAGGACTGTGATGGCACACAATCTGACACTAACTGAAACTAACTAACTGAAACTAAGTGGGAACTGACTAACTGCCACTGACATCTCCAGTGAAACTAATACAGTGATCAGTGCTAATAATATGCACTGTCACTGTACTAATGACACTGGGTGGAAAGGGGTCTAGCAATGTGTAAAGTGTTTACTATGTGGTGCTTTTATTAAGGGATTTGATAGTTTTTACTGCCTGCTTTGGTGCAACCGGTGCAACCATGCGGTCAGTAGAGAGATCTAGGACCCACTGATTGGCATGTGCTGGAGCCAGTGACAGCACAGCCGGATCAACAGGTGTGCCCCCTACCTGGAAATAAACAATCATCTATATATACGTGATTCTGCACAGCTGGCCCACACTGTAGCAGTAAAACTACAGTGCGCGGTCATCAAGCAGTTATACAAAGGTGGTAGTTGCTTTTCTGGACACTGTGATTGATGGATATTGGGGATACTTTGGGTATTATTTTGTGTTGGTGTATACTAAAATTCAAACAGCAAATATCATGTGACATAAAAAATTGCAACAGCCACCATTTTATTCTCTAGGGTCTCTGCTTTTAGAAAATGTATGATGTTTGGGGGTTCTAAGTAATTTTCTAGCAAAAAATGCTGATTTTAACAGGTGTGTGAAAAGTAAAATAACTGCCCTAGACAGCATGTGGTTAAGAACATTTGTTTGATTTTCTAATCGGTGAGGTCAAATTTGTGTTCATTCAGAAGGAGTAGAATATACATTTTTTTCTTGAATGAACAAATTTCCAATAGTGAATGTGGAAAAGCCCATTAACTCCAAAATTGAATGGTAAGGTAAAAGCGACCATAAGCTTACTAGTGGAAGATGACCAGCTTATCCACATAAGAACAGAGAGAACAGCCAAAGGTATGTGGACTTCATTACAAAAACTGCATGAGCGTTCAAGTATAAACAGCAAGCTCTTTCTACTAAAAGTTGTATAAAATGAGACTAGAAGAGGGCCAGCAAATGTGTGACCACGTGAAAGCTATGCTAGAAGTCATAGAGCAGCTGCGTGCCATCGGAGAGGACATCAAAGATAACCATATTGTTGCCCTGCTCCTCTGCAGCCTTCCAGAGACATATACTGCTCTTATCAACGCTTTAGAAATATATTATATTAATAATATTTTTTATCACTAATTTCCATGGTGCGGATATTTATGATCATTTGTGAAGTGAATATGCCCAACAAACCAGAAGAAAAGGTCGACCAAAGCGAACCTGTGCAGGAGTCAGAACAAGAGGTGGAACTCACAATGCCTAAATCAAATTCCCCACCAGATCCTGCTGAACTGCCTGAAGTCAGAAGATACTTAAACCAACATCCTGGGAAGACAGAAAAACTGACAAAATGTGAAGCCAATAAATGGAGAAAAGCAGCAGAAGAAGAATTAAAGTCACTTAAAGAAAATAATACTTGGACACTCACAGAGCTCCTTCCTAACAGCAAAACAATAGGAAGTAAGTGGACTTTCAAAGTAAAGTCAGACGCAGAAGAGAATATCCACAAATACAAAGCCAGACTAGTTGCCAAGGGTTACTCCCAGAAATTCGGTGAAGATAACGATAAAACATTCGCTCCCGTCATAAAACACTCCACCATCAGAACGCTTCTTAGCATTGCAGCCGGGAAGGGCATGCAAGTGAAACACCTAGAAGTTAAAACTGCTTTCCTATATGGAGATATTAAGCAAGACCTCTACATGGAGCAACCACCAGGGTTTAAGCAAGGAGACAACCTTGTGTGTAAACTTCAGAAGAGTATCATTGGTCTTAAACAATCTGCAAGGATGTAGAATGAGAAAGTGAATGAAGTACTTACCAGAGAGGGATTCTCAAGAAGTAAAGCAGACCCCTGTCTCTACTCCAAGAATCAAAAAGACAGATGGATATACATCCTTATCTATGTTGATGACATTATAATATGTTTTGAACAAGAAGGGGATTGCAATCAGGTAGTTCCCAAGCTGAAAGGAAATTTTGAAATCAAAGAGATAGGGAACGTTAGCTACTATTTGGGAATCCAAATAGAGAGAGAAGAAGATGGAAGTTATCTTCTCAACCAATCTCCGAAAATCTCTGAAATCTTGGAACAATTCCATATGCAAGATGCAAAGGAAGTAAAAATTCCTATGGAACCAGGCTATCTAAAGAGCAATGAAGCAGAAAACTTGCTACCCAACAATGACAATGTTTCGCAGAGCAATCGGTAAGCTGCTATATGTTGCCACTGTGACAAGACCAGACATATCCACAGCAGTGGGCATACTATGCAGGAAAGTCTCAGCTCTCTGTCAACGTGACTGGAACGCAGTAAAGAGAGTGATACATGACCTCAAAGGAACGATTCAGATGAAGTTACGGTTACCAGCAACATCAAATTCAAAGCTGGTTGGATATGTGGATGCTTTTTGGGCCGGTGACTTCACAGACTGCAAATCCACAAGTGGATTCTTTTTCCAGTATGGGGAAGGAAGACTAAGTTGGTCTAGTCAAAAGCAGGCAACAGTAGCTTTATCTTCAACTGAAGCAGAGTACATTGCAGCAGCAAACCCATGTCAAGAAGCAATATGGATTCGTCAACTTTTTGTGGACATTGGCATAGATATGTCAAAACCAATTCCCATTTTTGAAGACAACCAGGGATGTATAAAGCTTACGCAATCAGAAAGGGTCAATCCTAGGATCAAACACATCAACGTCAAGTATCACCTACTGAGGGATAATCAAAAGCGAGGTGTTATTGACATTCAATACTGCCCGTCGGAGGAGATGACTGCCGATGCACTCACCAAGCCTTTGCTGAAGGAACATCATAGTTATTTCCAGAAGAAGCTGAATATAATTTGACAAAGAACATGCTGTTGAGAAGGGGTGTTGGAAAGAACAACAGTATGGTTGCTAATAAACTGACAATACTGTATGCATTATACTTATCTATGCAGCAGGTGGCGCTGTAGTATTATAGGGGGTTATTTACGAAAGGCAAATCCACTTTGCACTACAAGTGCACTACAAGTGCACTTGTAAGTGCACTGAAAGTGCACTTGGAAGTTCAGTCGCTGTAGATCTGAGGAGGACATGCAAGGAAAATAAAAAACAGCATTTTAGCTTGCACATGATTGGATGATAAAATCAGCATAGCTTCCCCTCATTTCAGATCTTCCCCTTAGATCTACAGTGACTGCACTTCCAAGTGCACTTGTAGTGCAAAGTAGATTTGCCTTTCGTAAGTAACTCCCATAGTGTTATAGTGTGTATTCTATGATATGACAAGATGTACCATCTATCTAAGTTCAGTGCACTTGTTTGTCGTTAGTTCCTGTTCCATGATAAAACATGCTGTAATACATGTTCTGCCATTCTCCATGAAAGTAAAGCCATATTTCTGCAAACAAGAAGCTTCCAGCACATTATTTCAATACTTTGACAACATTCCCTTCACTGGAACTAAGGGGCCAAGGCCATTCCCTGAAAAACAACCCAAAGCCATAATCCCCCCTCCACCAAATGATTTGGACAAATGAACAAAGCAAGGTCCATAAAGACATGGAAGAGCGAGTTTGGGGTGAAGGAACTTGACTGGCCTGCACAGAGTCCTGACCTCAACCCGATAGACCCCCTTTGGGTGAATTAGAGTGGAGACTGCGAGCCAGGCCTTCTTGTCCACATCAGTGCCTGACCCCACAAATGCGCTTCTGGAAAAATGGTCAAACATTCCCATAGACACATTCCTAAACCTTGTGGACAGCCTTCCCAGAAGAGTTGAAGCTGTCATATAGCTGCAAAGGGTGGACCAACTCAATATTAAACCCTACGGACTTATGCCCCGTACACACGGTCGGACATTGATCGGACATTCCGACAACCAAATTTCTTGGATTTTTTCCGACGGATGTTGGCTCAAACTTGTCTTGCATACACACGGTCACACAAAGTTGTCGGAAAATCCGATCATTCTGAACGCGGTGACGTAAAACACGTACGCGGGACTATAAACGGGGCAGTAGCCAATAGTTTTCATCTCTTTATTTATTCTGAGCATGCGTGGCACTTTGTGCTTCGGATTTGTGTACACACGATCGGAAATTCCGACAACGGATTTTGTTGTCGGAATATTTTATAGCCTGCTCTCAAACTTTGTGTGTCGGAAAATCCGATGGAAAATGTGTGATGGAGCCTACACACGGTCGGAATTTCCGACAACAAGGTCCTATCACACATTTTCCGTCAGAAAATCCGACCGTGTGTACGGGGCATAAGACTGGGATGCCATTAAAGTTCATGAGTGTGTAAAGACAGACGTCCCAATACTTTTGGTAATATAGTGTATATAAATGACAGAACACACCACTTTCTGCCTCCAACTGAAACACATCTTAGTGGACTGACACTTTAACACCTACAAGAGTCACTGACAATACGGCCTCCACGCCCGGCCCCGCAGCCTTGAATCATACTAATGACAGTGATTCACATATAAATATCAAGGCATACTCCGCAGCACTTTGATACTTTTATTGTGTGTTCCAGTTACCATCCCTTCATCATTATAAATCTAACGATCCCTGCTTTGTGGAGCTGAGTGTATAATTTTCTGTCTGGCAGAGAATTAATTTTAGGGCAGTTTAATGCAGGCAAATAGTCAGACCCTCCAGTACAAAAATAATATGTTTCAGTTCCATAGTTACACGTTGGAGGAAAATGAGTAGCAGCAGCGAAAATCACATGGTTTGCGCAGTGGAGACAGTCGCTGCATTCACAGGCAGAGCCCGGGGCTGTCTATTGTGGCCAGAACAGACATTAACAATCTGACATGGGACTGGGAGGACAGCTACAGGATTCACTTCACTTGAAAGGGTTGTAAATTTCATTTTTGTGTCCTCATACAGGTAGGTAATACACACATCATCTCGCAAACACTTAATATCGAGTGAATGTCATTTTTTTTTTAAAAAGTGTATTCATATCCAGCAACACATATCCCCCTATTTGTGGGAGAACATTAAAGTGACTCTAAAGGCCTTTTATTTTATTTTTATTTTTTTAAAATAACAAACATGTCATACTTACCTCCACTGTGCAGCTCGTTTTGCACAGAGTGGCCCGGAACCTCCTCTTCTGGGGGCCCCTGACGGCCCTCGCTGCTCCTCCCCACATCTGATAACCCCCTTGGAGAAGCGCTCTCCCGAGGGGGTTACCTTGCAGGCGCACTCCCGAGTCCATCATCTGCATCTATAGACACAGAATGCCGGACTCGGCCCCGCCCCCCCGGCGCCCATGTCATTGGATTTGATTGACAGCAGCGGGAGCCAATGGCTGCGGTGCTATCAATCTATCCAATCAAGAGCCAGGAGCACGTGGAGAGAAAGACAGCGCATCCCCGATGACTGAATGAAGGGTTTCAGGTAAGTAAAACAGGGGGCTGGGGGGCCAGTGACTGCCAGGTGTTTTTTCACCTTAATGCATAGGATGCATTAAGGTGAAAAAACACGAACCTTTACCCCATACACCAACAGACATGCACCATGGGCAATTTGTTAGTGGAAGACAATTGCACAACTCCAATCAAAACTTTTTTTAAGCCCTGTTCAGATATTGCGTTGCGGAAACAAGAGTTCCCATTTGCAATTTTAAAAGCATGATTTACATGCGTTTCTGCGTGACGCAGATAGGGCAGCCTATTCACTTCAATGTGACAATTGCGGCAGGATTTCACCACGTTTGGGGTGCCATTAAGAATAAGGATGTTTTACCATGATTTGGAATTGCAGGAAAAATCACAATGATTCTGCCCATGATTCCAAATCGCCTAATGTGAATGCGTCCTTAGATGGAGGGGGGTTAAGCTGGATATATACTAGTAGAATTTTTATTTTTGGAACATTCAGTTGATTTTCTAATGGTTATCAGACTTAGATTAACAATCATTTTTGAGGAGAAAATTCGAAGGAGTGGGATAGAAATTTTTTCTCAAACAAACAAAATTCTGTGAATGTGTTTTTTTTTCCGGAAAAATCATACATATTGTACTAGGTATGTTCTAGGCACAAAACAAAATTGTTTAATACGCCTGGAATTCCATTCACGTAGCAGTTTTGGATGAAATTTTAAAGGGTAAGTTCACCTTTTCACTATAAATGAATAGGTGAACTAACCAGGGTTTTTTTCTCTTGGAGAATAGGTGCAGGTACCCCCCATTCTGAATCACCCCTTGTCTCCACCCCGTACCCACCTCCAAGCACTGTCCCTTGTCTCCACCCCTACCCACCCCCAAGCACTGTCCCTTGTCTCCACCCCATACCCACCTCCGAGCACTGTCCTTTGTCTCCACCTCCTTCCCACCTCCGAGCACTGTCCCTTGTCTCCACCTGCGAGCACTGTCCCTTGGTTCCACCCCCTACCCACCTCCGAGCACTGTCCCTTATCTCCACCCCATATCCACCTCCGAGCACTGTCCTTTGTCTCCACCTTCTACCCACCTCCGAGCACTGTCCCTTGTCTCCACCTCCTACCCATCTCCGAGCACTGTCCCTTGTCTCCACCCCATACCCACCTCCGAGCACTGTCCCTTGTCTCCACCTCCTACCCTCCTCTGAGCACTGTCCCTTGTCTCCACCCGCTACCCACTGCTGAGCACTGTCCCTTGGTTCCACCCCCTACTCACTTCTGAGCACTGTCCCTTTTCTCCACCCCATACCCACCTCCGAGCACTGTCCCTTGTCTCCACCCCATACCCACCTCCGAGCACTGTCCTTTGTGTCCACCTTCTACCCACCTCCGAGCACTGTCCCTTGTCTCCACCTCCTACCCTCCTCTGAGCACTGTCCCTTGTCTCCACCCGCTACCCACCGCCGATCACTGTCCCTTGGTTCCACCCCCTACTCACCTCTAAGCACTGTCCCTTGTCTCCACCTCCTACTCACCTCCGAGCACTGTCCCTTGTCTCCACCCCATACCCACCTCCGAGCACTGTCCCTTGGTTCCACCCCCTACCCACCTCCCAGAATCGCCCTTTTTAGAGAATAACCAAGAACCAAGTATTATTTTGCAGTGCTAAGTAATTTGTATGGAATTTGTTAATGAAAACAGGAAAAGCAGTAAAATAGATCCCCTGCAGCCAGCAACAATAGACCCCACAGCAACAAAAGGTTCCCCCACAGCAACAATGGACTCCCATAAGCAATAATAGATCTCCTAGCAGCCATCATCAGTAGACCCCTCCCTTAATAGTAGATCCCTCCTAACAACAACTGACCTCTCCAGAAACATAAGACCCCCCTTTCCCAGCAACAATAGATTCCCCACAACAATAGATCTCACAGCAGCCAGCATCAGGAGACCTCTCCCTCAAGAGTAGATCCCTCCCAGCAACAACTGACCACCCCAGCAACATAAGACCCCCCAGCAACAATAGATCCATCACCAATAATAGATTCCCAACCAACAACAATAGACCCCCCACAACAATAGATCCCCCAGCAACCAGCAGTAATAATTCCTCCAGCACAACCCATCACCTCTTACAATTACATATATACAACGCTGGAGGTGCCGGAACTGCATTCCCCCATGTTCCCTCTGGAAAAAAGCCCTGGAACTAACTCCAAATATCCTGGCCACCCCTCTGGACCCTGCTTCACACAGCGACTGTGATGCCTTGCGCTGCCAGTGTAGCAGTCCATGAGAAGCATATCTGAAGCTTCTTCATCTGGTAAAGTGTCCCAGCGTGGTTATGAGGTTGCACTGACCAATGAGGGCTTTTCATCGTGAGCATTATGATGGATACTCAATCTGGACTGTGTATGAGGGTGTATGGGCCACTACAACAGCAGCACGGGGCCCACTGCTTCTATGTGCAGCAGGTTCAGAAGGGTGGCCAGGATATTTGGAGTTGTTAGGAATATTTCCCTTGACTTTCTTTCACAGAGGCATTGGGGGATATGAGGGATATCTTTCCAAAGTCAGGTTTTTATCTCACCTTTGGTATTTGCCATCATAAAAGGTGTCCCCTTTGTAAGATATCCTCTTTACACCAGTTCAAGGGACAAATGTGACATTTCAAATACACCTTTCCCATAACAAATAGAGCGGTGTTCTACAATGGGGGACATAGGCACTCATAAATACATGGCATAGTTTCTTCTCTATCTAAAGCTAAAAACAACATTTTTACCATTTTTTTAATAGCCGCTAGCAATAATCGCATGTGAAATCCAACAGACTGGTAGTACCCAAGCTGATCGATCAGTCTGCTCATACGTGGTTGGAATCTCAGTCGGTCCCTGCTGAACTAGCCAAGATTCAAAACGTCTATGGCTGGCTTTATGTTCTGCCATAGGCACAGAGAAACTCCCCTGCCCCCATTTTCATTATAATGATATGGCCGCCTCAGACCTCAATTGCCTACAAAAGCATCCTTCCTTGTGAAGTGAAAGACAGGTACACATCTTTACCAATTGCACTAGCTGCCTAATTCACTGCAGGAAAATGAAGATTGTAGCTAGGCCCTAAGGACATCCACCAGGCTCTAGGCCAATTTTGCCTTGTGGATGGATGATCTAGATCTGGTGGCAAGGGTGTGCCCAAAATTTTCTATGCTAAAATCTGCCCCCTTTTATTACCTCAGAAAGTTAAGGGACATGATAGACTTATGTGGAGCTGGCAATGTTGATTTGTTTTTTAAGGTGAAAGACCGGGACTGTCATGATCATCTTGGCTTCAGCACCTAGTGGGTCACTGGCCTTAAACAAACATGTAGCCAGTGAAATCCTGGGTATTTCTCTGAAGTCAGTAAAGAAGGCCACATTCTATGGTTTCTGATGAACTGTCCAAAAAAGTTTCTTGGGTAGCCCTGTTGGCCCCCTCCCACCCAACATCATTCAGTTGGAGCTGGGCAGAACTTTATAGGCCGAACAGAGGATGTATCCAATCTGATGCATCCATTGCTTGGGCATTCTGAAGCCAGCGGTTGGATTAGACCATGAACAAAGTATAATGTATATGGAGGAATCTATCAGTGTATGGTCAACCTAACTCACCGAGCAGTGAATCAGGAATAACCACGACTGCCCAAAGCCTTTCAAACAAGTTAGCCAAGGCAGCTCTGCTACTTTTACCTAGACAATTTCCCTTTAAAGCAGTAATAGTGCTTATGACCTATGGCGGGCTTTACATCCTATTAGCTCATTTCCATTAGTGAAAGCTAAAGCATTTTTAGACCTTAATACTCCTTTAAATTATTTTCTCTTTTACATCCATTAGCCTCATGCTTCTGATTCAGAGACAGATGGTTAATACAATAATCCCAAAAATAGGCTTCTTGCTGTAGAACTTGACATTGTCATTACAAGTGGGAGCTTCCACGCCTCTAGCATTATCCATCTGCCTACATGCCTTCAGTGAAAATTACCTAATGTGAGCCCTCAGCCCCTCATACTCAGTGCCAGCGTTCTTTAGATGTTGCTAATTAGAACCACTAAAAAGACTCTTCCACTTTAACTGGGCTTTCTGGTGACACGACTCCACCGCTGGAACACTTTGATGGAACAGCTAATTATGATTGTATTATTTTGTTCTTTCTTGCTTGGCTTTTGTTATTTTAATCTCAAGTGGGGAGCAGCCCAGGAAGCCTTCATTAGCTTTGTGTTTACGACAATGTTTTATAGCCTCCTAAAGCGGTTTGCTCCATACAAATTATTTTTATTACATGGCATCATGAGTCAGGCCAGTGGAGTGTGTCATTTCTGAAATATGAAGGGATATGTTCAGTACATGCAGCAGCTGGCACTGGACCCAGATCAGTGCTATTAAAGCTTGTACAACACAACTTGGGTAAGCTGAACTTGATGAAAACTAGGTGTGGAAAAAAGATTAAGATTCAGAATTGATTAAATGCCATCACACTTAAGGCTCTGTTCACATCTGAGCATAGCAGAATCACAGGCAGAACCGCGATTCTGGAATGTGCTAAAAATGCGTATGTGAGTGCCATTCACGAGTGCCGTTAATGGCACCCCAAATGTGCTAAAGAAATAGGCATTTTGTTGCGTGACAAAACACATAAAAATGTGCTATTCAAAAACACCACAAACTCGGCTCCAAAAAGTATACATGGACTACTTTGACATGTTTTTGGAGCAGCCCATTCGAAAAGGGTACATGAACTACTTTGGCATGTTTTCGAAGCAGCCCATTCGAAAAGGGTACATGAACTACTTTGGCATGTTTTTGGAGGGCAGCCTGTTCAAATGAATGGTGCTGTTTCAAAAACGATTGAAAAACTTGATTCTCCTGCATTGCTCAGATGTGAATGGGGCCCAAGGGATAGATATTCAACTGACATGCTTTGTACTGGCCATATAATTTTTTAATTTGGACACCACAAATAACCTATATTGTTAGTAGTGCCAAGGGGCCACTGAGCAAGACCAGTTTTGGGTCAATGTGGGTCAAAAGAGATTTTAATTACTTGCCAAGTTAAAACACCTATCCACTGTGTATTGTCAGATAGCTAAATAAAAGTGAACAATATCCAAGTCTACCTAAATGTGGAAAGGGGTTCCATTACCCATCTGACTTACATCTAGTATAAATGAGACGTTAAAGGGCCGTTTACACAGGAAGAGTATTGGGTGGTATAGGCCGATTTAATAGAAACTGGCCGAGATTCGGCCCATGTGTACGGCAGCCAGTCTGATAGAGGCAGCTTCTGTCTAAGGGGCATGACCAAAAAAGGTTTGGCAATCGGCATCCAATTAGCTGACTGGTGTGTTCTGGTGGGGGGCCGTCCCCCTGTCAGAACACAACAGCTCAGCAGGGGAGATCGCTGTAATAACATTGGATTCTTAATACAGGATCTCCTCCGGAGCTCTTTACACTGATAGTGTGTATTAGGTTTAAGTCCTAGAGTGCCCATGTGCATCTGCACAGATACATTAGGCTACCATAGAAGATTCAAAATTGAAATTAATAGCCTAACTCACAGGACGTGGGTTAAATAACTCTGGGTTCTGTTCAAATGGAGAGGGGCAGGGATGGAATGGTGACAGCCAAGTCTACATGTGACTGCACCGGAGATAGGCTGAGCATTGCAATAACAGCTCCTTTTTTATTTAAAGCTCCGTTCACACCTGAGCATACGCATAGGTGTGAATAGAGCCTTAAATAGCTGCTGGAGGCTGTATTTGGCTCAAGCTGGAATTGGAATTTAAAGTGGTAATAAACCCAAAAGCAAACATTTATTATATTGCAGCTTACCAATCCTTGGATGTGATGGCTGCATTCATTTTCTTTTTTAAGAATTTCTTTATTTATTTTCACCTGATGATACAGCCAGTAAGTCTGATTTTCAACAGAACAAGCTGTCCTACAGATGTAGCAGTTAGAGGGTTGAGACAAACCATTTAACACTGACAGGGTCGCTTACAATGTTCATCTTTAATTTATTTATGTAAAACCTTTATCCCTAAAGGAACAATACTGTGGCTGTAACTGCTTATAAAGTATGAGCTGGAGTTTGGCTTTACTAAAGTAAATCTGCTAGTACATCTAACACTCCCCCCACTCCAGACTGACAATGCTGCTGTCGAAAGGTGTCTCTGCTGCTCCTCCATTTAGGGTGTAGAGACTGTAATACAGGAGGTGTGTTACTGGCCAGATCATCAGGTGAAAACAGAGGGAAAAGGCCTAATAAAAGATACTGTAACTATTGCAGTCACAACATCTAATGGTTAAGGCAAGCTGCAATACATACATTTTTTGTTTTGGGGATAATAAGGCTTTAAGCCTCGAAACACAGTATATACAGGGTACATAGCCTACTTGCTTTGTACTTTAGTGTAGTCATTGATGTAGTGCCCTATCCACCCCACGCCCTTCTGTCTGTAATGTAGGGGTCCTGAACCTCCTTGTGATCCTGCAACACTCTACTTGTGGGCGAAGCCCACTCACCCTGCATGTAGAAGAACCTTTCTCGTGTACACGCTCACCAATGCCTGGGATCAGATGGGGGGGAATCTAACATTATGGCGTTATCCCAGCTTAGAGAGGAGCCATACACGGTGTGCAGTGGTACAGTGCAGTCAGGGCTGGCCCAAGATATTGTGCTGCCTGGGTCCAAGAATGAAATGCTGCCCCCCCCCCCAAAAAAAAAAAATTTCACGCCAACCAAAAGGCCCCCACATCCATTATTTTATATCATATATTTATAAATAAAACTGAAATTAAATTTATCAGGAAGTCAGATTTACATGCAACAGTACCTTGTCTATATGCAGAATTATATGACATACCACCATGCTCCCCCATCTTGCGCCCTAGGGCATCCATGGGTGCAGTGTGTGTCATCACAGTGCCCCCCCCCCCACCCCTCAGGGCCTGTGTGCAGTGAACACGTTGCACCAATAGGTGATATGCCACTAGGATAAGGGTGGGATAGGGCAGTACAGGGGCAGACTAGGGCAGTATATGGACAGGCTAGGGTAGTATATGGACAGGCTAGGGTAGTACTGTATATGGAGAGGCTAGGGTAGTACATGGACAGGCTAGTGTCCATCAGTGCCACCTCATCAGTGCAGCCTATCATTGCTCAGCAGTGCCCACCAGTGCAGCCTATCAGTGTCCATCTGTGCCCACCAGTGCAGCCTATCAGTGCCACCTCATCAGTGCTCACCAGTGCAGCCCATCAGTGTCCATCAGTGCCACCTCATCAGTGCCCGCCTGTGCAGTCTATCACTGCCTATCGGTGTCCATTAGTTCCACCTCATCAGTGCCCATAGGTGTACGCAGCCTATTGCATTAGGGTGTGCACCCCAATGCTCACGCACACATGCCTTTCTCTGCAGCCTTAGCTGCACTGGACAGTGAATCAAAGGGAAGTGCTCTGTGCTGATCGGCTTCCTGTTCATTCACAGACCAAAGCATAGTAAGCACAGTTTACAATGCTGTAGGTATGATTGAACACAGTGAGTGAGTGTGTTCACTGTGTTGATTTAGAAAAGGAAGGGGCTGGTAAATGACATATTGACTAGCCTTTTCCCCCCTCTCCATCCTGAAACATCCCCCCGCAGCAGCCAGGGAGAGAGGAGGGAAGCCATCAGCACTGCGGTGGGGGGGGGGGCACAGCTCTGGGGAAAGCCCAGGCAGTAGGGGGAACTGGCACTGCACAGAGTGGTTAGGGTGTGCCCAGGCACACCCCCTGCGCACACCTATGCTTGTGGGGTATCATGGAATGTATTTGTGCTGTTGTATTCATTGCACTGTGTGGTCATACAGATACAAGTTGCCCAGGTTGGGAAGGGGTTAAAGCGGTTGTAAACACTATGAATCGCATACTAGCACGTTATCTGAAACTTACCTCAAAAGGAAGCCTTCCAGCGATGCAATGTCATCGCTGGAGACAGCGGCCATCTTCACCTGGTCTTCCTTCTGGATTTGCAGACTCCAGGTCTTTGACTGGCCCGAAGCGCAATGACCTGCGCGTGGGAGCTGCCGGTCACAGCACAGGGCTCTGAGGAATTGGAATGGGCAGTCCAGTGTGCCAGTGATGTCACTGGCTGCATGTACAGCAAATATCTCCTAAACGGTGCATGTTTAGGAGATATTTACACTACCTATAGGTAAGCCTTATTATAGCCTTACCTATAGGTAAAATTTAAAGATGGAAGTTTACTTCCTCTTTAAGTGTGTCTAGACTCGTTCTTGGGCTTTCTGAGTCCTGCCCCCTGCTGCAAGCCAGGGGAGGGATTAGAGCTCTCGCACTTGTCCACATGGGATTTACAGAGGAAGATCTGCTGCAACATGTCCTACTGTGCAACATGTCCTACTGGAGCATGGGTCTCCCTTCTGGGTCACCCTGCTGGGATTCTTCCTGGACTAGGCACCTACCATTGCTGGACTTTTGCTGAATGGACTTTGCTTCTCTGGAAGGTATGAGCCTGTATTAGTTAGTTAAGGCTGTTTCATGTGTGCTGTGCTGTTGAACTGTGTTGCTGAATGCTCAATAAAGTTGCATTAACTATTCTAAAACTGGTCTGAATTTATTCAAGGGGGGGCATGGTGGTACATGGCGTATCAGAAGAACAGAACCTGTAATGCACAATGGGGTATGAATCAAGGCCACTACTAAAGGGTAATTAAAGGTTACCTCGGCAGGACAAGGTGGAGTTGGAGAGAAGTTTCCACAGGTAACCATGAACTGGTGGGAATGTATAGCAACCGGTCAAGATGCTTGGTAGCTGGAAAAGGTGACAGGTCCTCCGGTAGCGAGAGGGTCAGTAAATTGACTCCCTCCCTATTGATCGGTTCCCCCAAAGTATCTGGGACCAAACTCACAGTACGGAGACCCCATATATTTAGCTACATGGTACAGGAGAGTGAAGGAGTTAGGTGAGAGCATGTGTGAGGTCCGCACTAGTGCTCGGTGGGACCCCATTCTGTTACTGAGAGTGAGGTGGCAGAGGTACACTGGACTGGTGAAGAGGGCATGGGCTCAGCAGTGTCTCTCCTCAATGCAACATACATCATGCAAGGGTGTGAAGTAACACGAGACAACACGTTTCATGAGGAGACTCTCTTCTTTACCACTGCACCCAGGCCCGGCCTTACCATGGGTCCCGCGGGGTCCATTGGACCCAGGTGGCACTCTAAGAGAGGCGGCATTTTAAGGGGCAGCTCCAGGGCCGTCTTTCACGCTGGGCAAATGCCCCAGGCCCAGTCACTGTTTTGGGGCCCAAAAGTGCTTCCCCTTGAGCCCACGCTGCCTGCGCATTGGGGGCCGCCATGAGGAAGTTGTAGTCCACAGGAAGCAGGGGAGGTGGCGGGGCCTGGAGCGCCACATACTCTCAGACCCCACCCCAATGTAGTCTGTATGGAGGACAAGGCTGAGGCTGCAGGTGCAGCTAAGTAACCGGCTTGGAGTGGGAGCGGCAGCGCTGAGATCCCCAGAGCGCAGATCGGATGTGGAGCGAGCTGACTGGCAGGTAGGTCTTTCTCCCCAATGCGATGGCTGGCTGTGCTGCTGTGCTGCCTGTGCTGTCTGATGAGGCGGCAGTGATGGGCTGCACTGGTGGGCACTGATGAGGCTGCACTGATGGACACTGATAGGCTGCAATGATGGGAACTGATGAGGTGACACTGATGGGCAGTGATAGGCTGTACTAGTGGGCACTGATAGGCTGCAATGGTGGGCACTAATGAGGTGGCACTGATGGACACTGATAAGCTGCACTGATGGGTACTGTTGAGGTGGCACTGATGGGCAGTGATAGGCTGCACTGGTGGGCACTGATGAGGTGGCACTGATGGACACTGTCGGGCACTGATGAGGTGGCACTGATAAGCTGCACTGATGGGTGCTATTGGGCTGCATTGGTGGGCACTGATAGGCTGCACTAGTGGGCACTGATGAGGTGGCACTGATGGACACTGATAGGCTGTACTGATGGGCACTGTTGAGGTGGTACTGATGGACCCTGATAGGCTGCACTGATGGACACTGATGAGGTGGCATGGATGGACACTGATAGGCTGCACCGGTGGGCACTGAGGTGGTACTGATGAGCATTGATAAGCTGCACTGATGGGCACCACATGAGGTGCCAGTCAGCTGAGCTGAAGTGTAATTTCAATTAAGCATACATGTTTATGGATTTGTTACTGACACACACTGGCAGTCTTTAGCTGCTTGCACATGCCTGGGTTTCTGGTAAGTTGCTGTACTTTGAAGGAGGATGGGGTCACCTCCTGTTCTCAATTCAAATATACATATATATTTTGCATATATAGTCTTAAAAAAGTGTTTCAGCACTTGTATATGAATAACAGAGTTTAAGAAAGTGTGGAGATTTTTTGAAGTGTTTGAGAGCCCAAACAGTTTATAGTCAGTATCACACTATGTAAACACGCACCAAGATAAATTGTGAATGTTACCCCAATGCACTAAGCAAACAGAACTTCAACACATCTACATTGCAGTGCACCACAACATATACTGATGCACTGCCGTGCCTTATGGTGCACTGTATTTGCAGAAAAGGTGCAGGTGTATCTACAGTGAAAACCACCAAACCATTATTGCAACAAAAACCTTCCCATAAGATTACATGTGCATTTAATGTATTTTATGCGTGTTATTTAACTGTAAAATCCTCCCATGTATAGACATCCAAAAGCCCTAAGACTACTGCGGGGCGTCGTAATCTTATATGTTATGTTGATAGCTCCAACAGACTTATAGCTGTCACTCTAGTAAAACTCTATATAGTATTCCCTTTAACTCCTCGTTTGGCTAGAAAAAGGTTATGTGGGGAGATGAGGGGAGGGGCAGAGGAGCTTGACCAGCAGAGGTAGTAATTAGACACTCCCAGAAAAGAGAGGACTATGACATGCAAAGAGGGAGAGGGCTGTGCTAAGGAATTTACACTTTCTGATAGTTCAGAAGTACACTGCAAGTCAATACCAATTGTTTATGGAAAAGAAATTTACTGTAATGCCCTGTACACATGACCGGTTTTGCCATCGGAATAAACTCTGAAGGTTTTTCCGACGGAATTCCGCTCAAGCTGTCTTGCATACACGTGGTCACACCAAAATCACACGTACGACGGGACAACACGTACGACGTCTCGTACTTGCTTCAGAGCATGCGTCATTTTTGGTACGTCGGAACAGCATACAGACGAGCGGTTTTCCCAATAGGAATTTGTTCCGTCGGCAAAATATAGAACATGTTCTCTATCTAAGTCTGTCTGAATTTTTACGTAAAAAGTCCGATGGGGCATACACATGGTCGGAACATATGATGAAAAGCTCCCATCAGACTTTTTCTGTCGGAAATTCCGACCGTGTGTACGGGGCATAAGTAAGCATTTCAAAAAAAATTTTTTCTGCGTTTTACCCTGCAAAGTTGGTGGTAGTATCTTTTTAAAGGAAATGTCATAAACAATAAATTGATGGTTCCGCAGGGAGCTCTGGAGGTTGCCCCCAAACATGCAATCATCTTCTGTTCTTACTAACATAAGTCAGGCTTGGAAAAGAAATCCTGATGTCTATAGGTAGCCAAACATTGACATAGACAACAGAAAGTGGTGGAAAATGCAGGGATAGTCCAAGTCCAACTAAGCATCCTTGGGCACCTGTTTCAGCTGCTGGATCCAAAAACAGGTATGGTCACCCCAAACTGTAAATGTGTGCTATCCTCCACTGAGTGTTCCAGCTACTCGTTTTGCAATCTATATAATGTAAAATACATTATTGGCATCTCAAGTGCAGAAATCTGACTCATGGAATACCCCAGAGACTTACTTAAAACATAGAAAACATAGGTCAAACATAGACCAAGACTAAGTGGTCCATCAAGTCTGCCCCTTTTTTTAACTTTCTATAGATCTAAAACCGGTCTCCAAACTTTGGTGACAGTGGGAGGAATAATGCCCTATCGTTAGTGTCAGTAAGAGGAACTGTGCCCCATCATTGGCGTCATTGAGGGGAACTGTGCCCCATCTTTGTTGTCATTGGGAGGAATTGTGCTCCATCTTTGACGTCATTGGGAGGCATTGTTAGCAGCATTCATTGATGTCAGTGGGGGAATTATGCCCCATTGTTGGTATCAGTAGATGAAAATAGTGCCCAAAGGGCTAGATAAAAGCAAGCAAAGGGGCACATTTGGCCCCTGGGCCACAGTTTGGAGACCACTGATCTAAAGTATAGAGCAGCCATTCTCAACCTTTTTACATGGAGGAAAAAAATATTTTGGCTTCAGGGAAGCCCTGCTAATATATATTATATTTACAGGTCACAGTACATTAGTGTTGTGGTCATGTCAGGGCTGGGCTCAGCCCTTCCTTCTTTGAGCTGGCCGCTCAGCTGTCGGCTAATTGCCAGCTCCTAACTGTCCACAGGTACCCAGCTGTTGATGATTTCCTGCTCGTCAGTCCTGCCTACTTAAGCCATCCAGCCCAGAGGATCTCTGCCTTTGCCTTAGTCAACATCACAGAGACGCTCTCCTGCATTCCTGTTAAAGACTTGCTTGGCTGACATCCCTTCTGGCTCCAGATCCTGCTTGCTGTTTTACTACGCTCATCTCCGGCTCCCTGACGTTTGGCTTGTCTATCTGTTCCGGTTCCTGAACTCTGGCTATGTTTTGACTATGTTTGTTCTATTTACTTTTATTATTAAGCAAGTGTGATTTAACTGTACTTCTGTCTCGGCCTGATTTCATGGTTTCTGACAGTAGGCAAAGGCCATAAATTCAGAAGATACAGTCAGTCCACTTGTTGGTAATATTTTTTCCAGATTGGATGAGCAAGATCACCGCATGGATCAGTTTGCCATGGCGTTACAAACGCTCCTGAGTCACACAGCCCACCTGGAATCTCCCACTGTGGCCGCCCCGGTACAACCTGAGTTGCAGGCCGTCTCTGCTGCTGCACCAGTCTCTGTGCAGGCACCCGCCTTGAGTATTACCTCTGTAAGAGGTATGTCTGATTCCGCTCTGCTTCCCCAGCAATTTGGGGGTGATCCAGTTCAATGCAGAGGGTTTCTCAACCAGGTTGAGATATACTTTGAGATGCTGCCCCAGGCATTTCCCATGGACAGAAGCAATGTAAGCTTTGTGATATCTTTGCTTTCTGAGAGAGCCCTGGCCTGGGCAAACCCTCTATGGGAGACCCAAAAACCTGTTGTCTTGAGTTACCCTGAGTTTGTGGCCTCCTTTAAAAGGATATTTGATGTTCCCGCACGCTCCGCTTCTGCTGTCAAGTGCCTCATGTCCATCAAACAGAGTATGAGAACTGTTGCTGACTAAGCCATTAAATTCCGTACTCTGGCAGCAGAGGTTGCTTGGAACAATGAGGCCTTCGTGGCTGATTTTTCTCATGGTCTCTCGGATTTCATCAAGGATGATATAGCAGCCCAAGATATACCCACTGAGCTGGAAATGTTGATCACGTTTGCCATCCTTATTGACTCCAGACTCAGAGAAAGACTCTTTAGGGAGCGCTAGCGGAAGCCTCCTGTATGTTTGCTACCAAGCTTTGCAGTCCCACCTGTGCCTCCCTCACCCCCATGCCTCCTGGTACCAAGTCGGTCAGTGAAGATGAACCCATGCACTTGGACTTCACACGTCTCTCTGCGGATGAGAGAACCTTTAGGAGGAGGGAGAGATTGTGCCTTTATTGTGGCCAAGCAGGTCACTTTTTGAAGTCTTGTCCTACCCGTCCAGGGAACGTCCGAACCTTGAGGTCCTGTCATGGACAGACCTTAGGTGGAGTTGTTTCGTCCCCAGTTATCCAGAAGGATAAGCCCCTGGTTTCGGTCACCCTTTCTTGAGCTGAGTAGTCTGTTGAGATACACGCTCTAATGGACTCTGGGGCTGCAGGCCTTTTCATTGATGCTGCCTTTGTATCGAATCACTCGATTCCACTGCAGCTGCGTGACACTCCACTTGCCATTGAGGCTCTTGATGGGAGACCCTACAGCCTGCCCATGTGACTCATAAGACGGTTCCGTTGTCCATGGCCATAGGGGCTCTTCACCATGAGATAATACAATTTCAAGTTATTTCCTCACCTTAATAACTGTTGGTTATTGGTTATCCTTGGTTACAGAGGCACAACCCCTCTTTTGATTTGCTCCGTGCTGAGGTTCTCTCCTGGTCACCACAATGCAGTAAGACATGCTTCCAAGGTCCTGTGCACCTCTTCACTCTCCTCCTAGCCGGAGAAGTACAGCGATTTTAGCGATGTCTTTGACAAAGGTTAAGCCGGTTGTTTGCATCCACACCGGCCGTATGATTGCGCAATTGACTTTCAACCACAGATGTCTATTGTGTGTTTCAGAAACTAAGAGAGAACAATGTCTATTGTAAATTGGAGAAGTGCGAGTTCCATCTGAACAGGTTAAATTCCTGGGCTATGTCATTTCCACTGCTGGTTTTTTGATGGACCCAGAGAAACTTTCTGCAGTCCTACAGTGGCCCCGACCCGTGGGTTTACCTCCTCTGCAGCGTTTCCTGGGCTTTGCCAACTATTATCAGAAGTTTATTTGTAACTTCTCATCTCTGGTCAAGCCCCTGGCTGATATAACCAGAAAGGACGGTAACCCACAGAGTTGGTCTCTGGCATCCGTTAAGGCCTTTGAGAGTCTCAAAGCTGCCTTTGTTTCTGCTCTTGTGTTGGCACATCCTGATACTACGTTACCTTTTATCCTTGAGGTTGATGCTTCTGAGACTGGAGTTGGCACCCTTCTGTCTCAACGTCCTACCTTTGAGAGTGCTTTGCATCCTTGTGGCTACTTTTCCAAGAAATTGTCACCTGCGGAGTGCAATTACGAGATTGGTGACAGAGAGCTGTTGGTCATTTTAGCCTTGAAAGAATAGAGACATCTCCTGGAAGGTACCACTGTGCCGGTTCTCATTCTTACTGACCATAAGAATTTTACATTCTTGTCTGAGGCTAAACGCCTCTCTGCCAGAAGGGCGCGATGGGCTCTTTTCTTGTCAATTTCAATTACATTGCCTCATTCTTACCCGGTAGGGATGAGCCGAACACCCCCCGGTTCGCATCAGAACATTCGAACGGACCGAAAGTTCGCGCGGACTTTTGAACCCCGTTAAAGTCAATGAGACTCGAACGTGAGAAATCAAAAGTGCAAATTTTAAAGGCTAATATGCAAGTTATTATCCTTAATATGGTTTGGGGACCCAGGTCCTGCCCCAGGTTACTTGTATCAATGCAAAAAAAGTTTTAAAAACGTCCGTTTTTCGGGTGCAGTGATTTTAATGATGCTTAAAGTGAAAAAGTAAAAGGGAAATATTGCTTTAAATATCGAGCCTGGGGGGTGTCTATAGTATGCCTGTAAAGTGGCGCGTTTTTCCCGTGTTTAGAACAGTCCCTGCTCAAAATGAAATTTCTAAGGGAAAAAAGTTATTTAAAACTGCTTGAGGCTTTAATGTCATGTCTGGTCCCGGCAATATGGATGAAAATCATTGAGAACCCCCCCCCCAGCCCATTACCAGCCCCTTTGGGTCTTGTATGAATATTAAGGGGAACCCCGTACCCAAATAAAAAAAAGGAAAGGCGTGGGGCCCCCAGGCCCTATATACTCTGAACAGCAGTATACAGGCGGTGCAAACAAGACAGGGACTGTAGGTTTGTTCTTAAGTAGAATCTGTTTGTAATTTTGAACTGGTACAATTTTTACGTGTAGCTCCAGCTAAAGAAATCTATTTTTAAGCTTTTTGGAAAACATAGGGAATGATTATCACCCCTGTAACATTTGTTTTGCTGTCTGTGCACCTATTCAGAAGATTTCACCTCACTTTTTGTCCTAATGACAATTGGATTTTGAAAATTGGGGGGTTTTAGTGAAACAAGGAACTCTTACAGGAGAAAATTTCCTCTCACTTCCTGTTGTCTCCATCCGTTTGCAAGTTGGAGTCGTTTGTAAGTTGGATGTTTGAAAGTAGGGGCCTGCCCTATATGCTCTGCAGAAATTTGGGCCTTAGGTGTTGGTGTTGCCACAACACTGTAAGCCCTCACAGTTACTCTTGGTGGGCGCAGGAACAGGCCCTGCTGTGAAATATTAGATCAAGAATAGTAATTACATGCCCGTGTTGAACAGGGTCATAAAAATTGGGCCTTTGGTGGTGGACAGTGTGGTGGTGTTGCCACAACACTGTAAGGCTTTACAGTTACTCTTGATGGGCGCAGGAACAGGCCCTGCTGTGAAATATTAGATCAAGAATAGTAACTACATGCCCCTGTTGAACAGGGTCATAAAAATTGGGCCTTTGGTGGTGGACGGTGTGGTGGTGTTGCCACAACACTGTAAGGCCTCACAGTTACTCTTGGTGGGCGCAGGAACGGGCCCTGCTGTGAAATATTAGATCAAGAATTGTAATTACATGCCCCTGTTAAACAGGGACTGAAAAATTGGGCCTAAGGCACTGGTGCTGGTGACACAACACTGCAACCCCTCACAGATACTCTAGTTGGAGCGCAGGAATGAGCCCTGCTGGAAAGTATTGCATTAAAAATTGTAATTACACGCCCCTGTTAAAAAGGGGCTGAAAAATTGGGCCTTAGGCACTGGTGCTGGTGCCACAACACTGCAACCCTTGACAGATACTCTAGCTGGAGCGCAGGAATGAGCCCTGCTGCAAAGTATTGCATCAAAAATTGTAATTACACGCCCCTATTAAACAGGGGCTGAAAAATTAGGCCTTAGGCACTGGTGCCACAACATTGCAACCCCTGACAGATACTCTAGTTGGAGCACAGGAATGAGCCCTGCTGCAAAGTATTGCATCAAAAATTGTAATTGCAGGCCCCTGTTAAACAGGGGCTGAAAAATTGGGCCTTAGGCACTGGTGCTGATGCCACAACACTGCAACCCTCACAGATACTCTAGTTGGAGCGCAGGAATGAGCACTGCTGTAAAGCATTGCATCAAAAAATGTAATTACACGCCCCTGTTAAACAGGGGCAGAAAAATTGGGCCTTAGGCACTGGTGCCACAACACTGCAACCCCTCACAAATGCTCTAGTTGGAGCACAGGAATGAGTACTGCTGCAAAGTATTGCATCAAAAATTGTAATTACACGCCCCTGTTAAACAGGGGCAGAAAAATTGGGCCTTAGCCACTGGTGGCGGTGCCCAGAACCAAAAATGTTCTTACAAGCTATCAGCATGAACATTGAGGAGGAAGAGGATAGTCACTCAGCAGAACAGGATAGTCACTCAGCATCAGCATAGGCAGTCTTGAAGGGATCTCACATTAAAAAAAAATTATTCAGTTACATCAGCATCAGGTGCTTGGTAGCTGGTCATCCAAGACTGATTCATTTTTATGAAGGTCAGCCGATCAACCGCAGCAGCACTGAATGTGGCCAGTGATCCATCCTCAAGACCCAGTAACCCAGAGGATTTTTGGTGGGAAAGGTGCCCAAGTCTGATCTTGCCCCTAGGTATTCCTGCACCATGTGAATCAGACGCTGGCTATGGTTGCTGGAATCGATCATACCTTGGGGCAGCACAGTGGTGTAGTGGGTAGCACTCTTGCCTAGCAGTAAAAAGGGTTGTTGGTTTGAATCCCAACCATGACACTACCTGTGGGTGTATGATGTATGTGTGGAGTGCTGCGTGAATTGGCGGCGCTATATGGGTACCTTAAATAAATAGGGATGATTGTAGACACTCACCCACACTCACTCAGGTTGAACTGGATGGACTGGTGTCTTTATTCAACCTTACTAACTATGTAACTATGACTAAAAAATTTTCTGAACGCATCGGTCAAACGGCCACCTTCTCCACCGCTCCTTCTGTGACTGACCGAAGCCTCAGCAAGATGTTCTCCAGGAGGACCAGGAAATTGCAACCTTCCAGGCTCTGGAAACGCATTGCACAAACTTTTCTGCAAGGCCCCCGAAGATGTTTCATCCTCTGCTCCCTCTGCGACGGCAAGATAAGGTCCGCAACCTTACCCTTGTAACGTGGATCAAGGAGGGTTGCCAGCCAGTAATGATCCCTCTCCTTGATACCACGAATACGAGGATCCTTCTGCAGGCTTTGCAGGATCAGAGAGGCCATGCAGCGTAGGTTTGCTGAGGCATTTGGTCCGGAGTCCTCTTTGTCACTAAGGTTGACATGATCCGCAGCCACCTCCTCCCAGCCACGTACGGTTTCTTCAGACTATAAGTGATTCCTTGAAGACTGCTGCTGATGCTGAGTGCTAGGCTCCTCCTCCATGCTGACACAACCCTCCTCCTCCTCCTTCTCGTCCTCTTCCTGTGTGATCGGCGGGCACGCAGGAACACTGTCTGGATAAAGGGGGCCTTGCCTCTGTTCAAGTGCCCTGTTCATTATTCCACGCAGCGTGTGATCCAACAGGTGGACAAGAGGGACAGTGTCACTGATGCATGCACTGTCACTGCTCACCATCCTCGTGGCCTCCTCAAATGGTGACAGGACAGTGCATGCATCCCTGATCATGGCCCACTGGCGTGGGGAAAAAAAACAAGCTCCCCTGACCCTGTTCTGGTGCCATAGTCGCACAGGTACTCATTGATGGCCCTCTGCTGCGTGTGCAGCATGGCCAACGTTGAGTTCCACCTGGTGGGCATGTCACAGATTAGGCGGTTCTTGGGCAGGTTAAATTCCTTTTGGAGGTCAGCCAGCTGAGCACTGGCATTACATTATTGACTTTCCTGGCCTGCCTCAGGTCCTGTAAGCCCGGGTACCTGCCCAAGAACCACTGCACCACCAAGTTAAGGACGTGAGCCAAACAGGGCACATTGGGTCAATTGTCCCTGTCGGAGGGTGGAGCGTAGGTTGGTGCCATTGTCACAAACCACCATTCCTGGCTTAAGCTGGCGTGGCGTCAACCACCTCTGAGCCTGCCCCTGCAGAGCTGACAGAATCTCTGCCCCAGTGTGGCTCCTGTCCCCCAAGCACACCAGCTCAAGCACCGCATGGCATCTTTTTGCCTGCATGCTTGCGTAGCCCCTTGAACGCCTACGGAGCACCACTGGTTCCGAGGACAAATCAGCACAGGAAGAGGCAGGAGGAAGAAGAAGATGAGGGGGTGGAGGAGAGAGGTGTGGCAGAATCACCACTAGTAGAATTTTGGAAGCGTGGTGGCAAAACAACCTCCAACACTACTGCACCCTATCCTGCATCCTTCCCAGCTGCCAGCAGATTCACCCAGTGCACGGTGAAAGATAGGTAACGTCCCTGTCCATGCCTGCTGGACCATGAGTTAGCGGTAATATGCACCTTACCGCTGACTGCCCTGTCCAGTGAGGCATGGACATTGCCTTCCACATGCCGGTAGAGAGCCGGAATCGTCTTTTGTGAAAAAAGTGGCGTTTGGGAACCTGCCACTGAGGTACCGCACATTCCACAAACTCACGGAAGAGGGCAGAGTCTACCAACTGAAAAGGCAGCAGTTGAAGTGCTAGCAATTTAGCCAAGCAAGCATTCAACCGCTGGGCATGTGGATGGCTGGGATCGAACTTCTTTCGCTGGTGGAGCAACTGGGGTAGGGAAATCTGCCTGCTAGAATCGGACGTTGGTGTACCGATAGCAGATTGCGCGCAAGTACTTGGCAGTGGCACACCTAATTCTACACCTTCAATCCTCTCAGTGCAGGTTTCTGAGAGGACTGAAGGTATTGTGGGGTTGGAGATCCCAGCTGATGAGGAGCAAGGAGAGGTCCGCCTTGTTCTTTGGTGTGGGTCTTTTAGGTAGTGTTGCCAACGGGCTGCATGGGAGCTCGACATATGTCTGATTAAGCATGTGGTGCCCAATCGCTTGCTCTCTAGTCCACGCTTGACACACTTCAGACATATGTTGCAATTAGCAACGGTGCGATCTGCTACACACGTCTCAAAAAAGGCCCACACCAAAGAACTTTTGGAATAACGCGCGGAGTCACCAGCGCCCTGCACTTGTGGAGCTCTGCGGTGTGATGCAGTCAGTTAGCTGCCTTTAAGCTGGCCCCTGGAGGGCATCCTGCCTCATTGGAGATGTGCCTCCTCTGCCTCCGCCTCCTCTCTCCTATCAGGCACCAACGTAGAGTCAGTGAGCTCACCATCCCCTCCCTCCTTATCACTGGAGCAAACCTGGCAGTATGCTGCAACTGGGGGAACATGACTGCCAGTCTGTTGTCCTTCTTGAGCAACCCCTCTCTCTGGGCTCACATTACTGCCTTCCTCAAGCTGGGTACCATCATCAGAGCCTTCAAAACGCTGCGCATCCTGATGCAGCATGTACCCGACACTGTGGTCGATCAGTTTGGGGGGCTCCTCCAGTGGGGCTAGGGAAGGAGTAGCTGATGATGACCTTGAGTCCAAGGAATAGGCCGCTTTGGCACCTGCATTGGCAGCCAAGGTAGCCTGGGTGACAGAGGATGAGGAGGATGAGGACATCTTGGTCATCCACTCTACCAACTCTTCGGCATGTTGTGGCTCAACATGGCCAGCTGTCGAGAAAAAGGACAAGTGTGCCCCACGGCCACGTACTGATGAGAATGCGCTGTGTCCACAACCAGCACTGTTGCCTCTAGACACAGAGCGTGCTTGCCCTCTTTTATTGGCCTGTGACTGTCTGCCTCTCCTTGTTGGCCTTCCAGACATACTGTCTTTGATGTATTGGAATAGGTACACAAGGAATGGCCTGCAGTGAGATGTAGCTGCACAAAGCTGGGATGTATATATATACTGATTATACTGCAGCTAGCTGAATCACCTGCCTGCCTGTAGTATTATTAGGAAGAAAACAACAAGAATTGTCTGCAGTGAGCTTTAGCTGCACACTGTGCCCAGTATACAGTATACTAATATACTGCAGCTAGCTGAATCAACTTCCTGCCTGTGGTATTATTAGGAAGAGAACACCAGCAATTGTCTGCAGTTAGCTTTAGTTTCACACTGTGCACAGGATACAGTACACTGACTGAAAATACTGCAGCTGCCTGCCTGTGGTCTTATTAGGAAGAGAACACCAGTAATTGTCTGCAGTTAGCTTTAGTTGCACACTGTGCACAGGATACAGTACACTGACTGAAAATACTGCAGCTGCCTGCCTGTGGTATTATTAGGAAGAGAACACCAGCAATTGTCTGCAGTTAGCTTTAGTTGCACACTGTGCACAGGATACAGTACACTGACTGAAAATACTGCAGCTGCCTGCCTGTGGTATTATTAGGAAGAGAACACCAGCAATTGATGAATTATGGGCCATGACACGCCACTCGAATTTGGCACGAACGGCCCATAATGTTTGTAATTCGATGAACGGTCGAATGGCCGATGTTCGAGTCGAACTTACGTTTGACTCAAACTCAAAGCTCATCCCTATTACCAGGTACTAAGAATGTAAGGGCTGGCGCCTTGTTACGCCATTTTTCCTCCACTTCCAAGTTGGAGTCCAGTTCCTGTGATTCCTCCTGATCGTATTCTGGCTACGGTTTTGTTTGTTCCATTCACTTTTATTATTAAACAAGTGTGATTTAACTGTACTTCTGTCTCGGCCTGATTTCATGTTTTCTGACAGGTCAGTGGGAAGTAGGCTCCTTACATTTGTGGTCATTAGAAAGAACCCCCCCAGCCAAAAAGATCATTAGTGTCAGTGGTTACTCATCTGATGAAATCTGGCAGAAATCACTTAACGCAGAAGGAACATCTAGCAACCTCTCAAGGAACCCTAAGGTTCCACAGAACCCTGGTTGAAAAACCCTTGCATAGAGTATAGGCCTGTTTGTCCCAAGTATGTTTGAATCCACTTATTGTTGACTGACTCACTACCTCTTCTGGAAGTCTATTCCAAGCATCAACTACTTTTTCAGTAAAATAATACTTTCTAAGATTAGTTTTGAACTTTCCGTCTTGCTGGTTTGATGTCCCTGTGTTCTTTATCTTAGCTCCCTGTTCTAAAGTACAGTGGTGGAGCATTTATCAAAAACAACCGATGGTGCCTCTTAGTCATTAGATCGCCGCCCAGACTGCTCTAATCAAGAGATTATTTTATGTCAATAGGCACTTTATAACAGGTGTCTAAAAATATAATAAAGGTGTTCACATGGTATTGCACAGTCACTGCCAGCCATAGCTTCTAGGTACTACAATCTAAAGCCAAGTCTTTTTAAAGAAATATCTGCACAAAGGTCTACCAGATTCACATCTGCTGGAGCACTTGTGCTTCAATGGAAGGTATCAGAGCTAACAAAGAATATAGCTATTGTTAGGTGACAGAAAGTATAGTATTGCTCAGAGAGCAGACGCTGGGAGGACAGACTCAGCGGCAGAGAGAAGAGAGAGAGAGAGAGAGAGGCAAAGATCCCCCAGGGAAAATGCTCAAACTGGATAGGCAACAATTATTGTAATTGAAGGTAATGACGCTCAGGCGCCAGACCAAGAGATCTGCTTTGCATCATTCAATCCACAGGAAAAAAGGCTTCAAAAGGCAGCTCTCTGCAGTCCATGGCTGCCCTATGTAACAAGGCAAAAGGAAATCTACTTTTATGAGAATGGATCATGTGTCCATGTTCATGGGACTCTGAGCCGCTCAGAAAAGGGGGTGGAGGGAAAAAAACAAAAGCATTTATTTACATGTAATTTACTGAAACTCCAACTTTACACACATATGATAAAATATTATAGATGCCTCCAATGTGATCATATGCCACATTTATCTATGGCATACACTTTGTTTTAAATTTACCACAAACTTTTTGATTCTTGATCCTTCTACTTTTCTGCATTTTCAATTTAAAAAAAAATATTTTTATGATTTTGAGTGGGATTAAAAAAAAGTAATTTACCCAAATTCACTAATTCTCTCCTAAGGCTGTTATAAGTTGCATTGTTTATTTGCCACAGTTACATTTAGATTTGGGAGATACTAACGGTCATATTTTTTATGCTCTTTCTATGCAGTGGCCATTGACATTTGTGAGAAGAGAAAAAGGGACTGGGAGATCGGTCCCCACCCAGTCACCCAGAAAAAGGGAACACTTTAGAAGGACTAACGTTTTTATTAGTACAAAAAATTATAATTTTTTGTACTAATACAAACAAAATATTTTACTAAACCTCGAGTATACGCTGTATAGGTCAGTACCGAGATAGTCCTTCTAAAATGTTCCCTTTTTCTGGGTGACCAGGTGGGGACCGATCTCCCTTTTTCTCTTTCCAGTTGGATAATGATACATTATACTCAGTTTGTATTTAATTTACATCAATAAAGGCTTCAGCTTTCTAGACATTTGTGAGAAGGTGGGAAGGACAAAATTCAAATCATAAACAGAAGGAAATGAAGATCATTGAAGTGACCCTGTCAGTTTGCCAATTTAGGATAAAGAGACAACATTTTTTCTAAATCCTATCACTTGACCCACTTCACCACTATTCAGTTGCTCTATATGAGTGGCTGCAAAATACTCAGTTCTTTCAGGCATCGGGGAGCTTGTGACTTTCCATAATGCAGCCAATTACCAGGCCTGAAACCTGTCACATGATGGAGTGGGTGATATCATCAAATGGAGCTTACACATGGTTAGAACTGCAGAGAAACGGAATGGTAAGTAAGGTCCTCCAGGCAGCTCAACATTTCAACTCTGAGAGAGGAATCCTTGGCTTGTCGTGAGGCAAGCAGGAAAGTGGGCAATAGTCACTTTAGAACATTCAAATATTTTTTTTCAGTTCAATAAACTCTAATGCCCTGTACACACGGTCGAACATTGATCGGACATTCCGACAACAAAATCCTAGGATTTTTTCCGACGGATGTTGGCTCAAACTTGTCTTGCATACACACGGTCACACAAGTTGTCGGAAAATCCGATCGTTCTGAACGCGGTGACGTAAAACACGTACGTTGGGACTATAAACAGGGCAGTAGCCAATAGCTTTCATCTCTTTATTTATTCTGAGCATGCGTGGCACTTTGTGCGTCGGATTTGTGTACACACGATCGGAAATTCCGACAACGGATTTTGTTGTCGGAAAATTTTATAGCCTGCTCTCAAACTTTGTCTGTCGGAAAATCCGATGGAAAATGTGTGATGGAGCCTACACACGGTCGGAATTTCCGACAACAAGGTCCTATCACACATTTTCCGTCGGAAAATCCGACCGTGTGTACGGGGCATAAGAGAGAGGGTTAGTGTACAGGGTACCCCAAAACTAGCTCAAAAATATTTCTGCCTCTCAGATAAGTAACCACTGACACCAATGATCTTTTTAGCTATCTGTAAGGTGGAAAACTTCCCAATGACCACAAATGTAAGAAGCATTCTTCACACTGACCATCACTCTAATGTACTGTGAGCTATACAATGCCTTGAAAAAGTATTCATACCCCTTACAATTTTACACATTTTGTCATGTTACAACCAAAAACGTAAATGTATTGTATTGGGATTTTATGTGATAGACCAACACAAGGTGGCACATAATTGTGAAGTGGAAGGAAAAAAAATATCTAAAAAGTGTGGCGTGCATTTATATTCAGCCCCCTTTACTCTGATACACCTAACTAAAATCTAGTGGAAACAATTGATTTCAGAAGTCACCTAATTAGTTAATAGAGTCCACCTGTGTGTAATTTAATCTCAGTATAAATACAGCTGTTTTGTGAAGCCCTCGGAGGTTTGTTAGAGAACCTTAATGAACAAACAGCATCATGAAGGCCAAGGAATACACCAGACAGGTCAGGGATAAAGATGTGGAGAAGTTTAAAGCAGGGTTTAGGTTATAAAAAAATATCCCAAGCTTTGAACATCTCACGGAGCATTGTTCAATCCATCATACAAAAATAGAAAGTATGGCACAACTGCAAACCTACCAAGACATGGCCGCCCACATAAACTGATAGGCCAGGCACTTTTTGGCCTAAAAGCAAAACGCTATGTGTGGCAGAAAACTAACAGAGTGGGATCTGTGGAAGTGTCAGAGCCCGGGAGAGCAGTGCTGGCTTCTCTTCTCTCAGTCTCCTCCTGGTGGGTTATTGGCTGTAATGAATAGCTTCCTTTGATGTTGGGTGCCTCAGCAAGACCTCGTTTGAGAAGGTTGCAAAAATTTGTTTCTCACTTTTCTGGCTTGTTTTATTTGGGTTATTATGGTATTTGAGCTTCACCTATCTATATTTTAAAGAGGAAGACTGGTCCTGACAATTCACTTTATCATGAGAGATCATTGGAGCGGAGTGGTGCTGACAGTGGAATCTATCTGGTATTTCAAATGCGCATTTTGACCACCCTGTAAAAAGGGGTCAAACACCTTTGGTGATTTGCCACCTTCCCATTGAGCACTTGTGGTGAAAGAACTAGGAGTCACCATTTTAAGAGCAACTTATTTATTTTGTTGGGATTATTATCACACAAGGACTCTGTGCTTGCTATTTTGACAATTGTTATTTGATTCACGATCCAGGCTTGGATCTCTACGACATTGTTTATACAATTTTATCACAATTTATTTATCACTCATGAACAAACTGAGTGCCACATCCTTTCATTCGATATACAAAACTAACACTGCACATCACCCTGAACACACCATCCCCACCGTGAAACATGGTGAGGACAGCATTATGTTGTGGGGATAATTTTCTTCAGCAGGGACAGGGAAGCTGGTCAGAATTGATGGGAAGACGGATGGAGACAAATACAGGGCAGTCTTAGAAAAAAACCTGTTAGAGTCTGCAAAAGACTTGAGACTGGAGCGGAGGTTCACCTTCCAGCAGGGCAATGACCCTAAACATACAGCCAGAGCTACAATGCAATGGTTTAGATCAAAGCATATTAATGTGTTAGAATGGCCCAGTCAAAGTCCAGACCCAAATCCAGTTGAGAATCTGTGGCAAGACTTGAAAACTGCTGTTCACAGACGCTCTCTATCCAATTTGTCAGAGCTTGAGCTATTTTGCAAAGAAGAATGGGTAAAAATATCACTCTCTAGACGTGCAAAGCTGGTAGTCTCATCCCCACAAGACTTTCAGCTGTAATTGCAGCGAAAGGTGGCTCTACAAAGAATTGACTCAGGGGGGGGGGGCTGAATACAAATGCATGCCACACCTTTCAGATATTTATTTGTAAATAATTTGGAAAACCATTTATCATTTTCCTTCCACTTCACAATTATGTGCCACTTTGTGTAGGTCTATCACATAAAATTCCAATAAAATACATTTACGTTTTTGGTTGTAACATGACAAAATGTGGAAAATGTCAAAGGGTTTGAATACTTTTTCAAAGCACTGTAAATATAACAATTAGCAGGGGTTCACTGAAGCTAAAAAGTTATGTCAAGGGTTCCTTCACGTTAAAAAGTTTGAGAAAGGCTGTTCTGGAATGAGCAGCTAGAACCTCCTTCAATGTCCACCAGCAGGAGGTCAGAACCAGCTCTCCAGGATACAACACAAGCAACCATTTTCCTGCTGCACTTATTCTGGATGTACCCTCCAACAAGGCAACATATGTTCTAGGCCCAGGCTCAGGGTCCCCTTTCAGCAAAGACCCTCCCCAGACAGAAGACGTGTATCAATGGGCTTTTGTTCACTTCAGATTGTTTTTGCATAAAAATGGAAAAACTAAAGACCTATATGCTTGAAGAAGGTCAAATGCAGGTCAGAAGGAGATCAGCTGTAGGTCAAACACTCCTGTCAGTGAACTTTGAATCTCAAAAGTGTGTCAAACGTATGCCATTGACACAAGCTCAAAGCCCATTGACATAGGGCCTCACATGACTAAGCGCCAGGGGGCGGAGTGAAATGCGTTGAGGGCATGGTCAGAGTCCAGGCTGAGGTTGCCACTCCATTCATCTCTATAGGACACCATAGATGTGTGACTTCCAGGGGCTTCTCGCTTTTTAATTTGAACATAGGACCTCACAGTTGGTGATGAACACAGGTTAAAGTAATTTGGGGTATGAAATGCATCTCAAAATGGCAGTGTGTCTCTAGGAAGGACCCTTCCAACCCCCATCTACTGATCTTAAGCTCCCCTGGGGCCCCCTTACTTGGATATATATTGCATTATTGCAGTCTATATTCTTGCTATGGTACTCTATTATATACCAGTGACAGCTGGTGTTTTTTTTTGGGGGGGGTGGCAAACAGCCACCCCCCTCCCCGGGCGGCCAGCGGTGTAGCACTTCCACCCCCCTGGCAGCGAGGCACTACCACCCCCAGGTGGCGCGGCACTACCACTCCCCCTCAGCTGTCTGCCGGTTGGTCCAGCACTTACCCCATCAAGGCAGCATGCTGTGGGTCCAGTGTCCTCCAGCATGACGGCTCCGTTGTCCTCTGATCGAGCGGCTTCCTGACGCTTTGGACAATCGGTAAATGGGTCTCACGACCCACTTCCTGATTGGCCAGGAGGAGATTTAGTGTGAAAATAGAGAATATTCATTCGTTATCATCACACAACTGGGTGGGCTCAGGGTGCAGAGCTTTGCGCCCCGAGCTTACCTCTTTTTGAAGCTTATTAGAGCCTCTGGCTTTAATCACGTGCTTCAAAAAACACTCCCCCCCATTGGAATCCATAGTCCGGTGCCCTGTATGTAGATCAGGGGGCCAGAAGCATGGATGGGGGGCGGCACCCGTGCGCCCCTAATGGACGGGCCGCCACTGCTAAATACTTTATATACTTGCTGAGTGATTTCATGTGCAGTTGCTGGTTGATGTAATTTGCTATTACAGTGTGATGTGTTCTTACATATAATATACAGAATTTGCTGAAATTGAATGATGGTTTTTGGTGTTTTTTTATTTCACAATTCCTTGTTAGTCTTCAGTACTAAATTGCCCCTTTTGTGCTGAAAATAATGATAATAGTTTAGTTTAGGGGGAGCAAACATCATTTCTGCACAGGGGAGAGGGAACACAGGTAAGGTGAGTATAAGGGAGTCAGGAGATACCCATCCAAAGATAATATCAACTTGACCTGCTTGAGCAAGGTTTCAGTGTCTCCTTAAAAGTGCATAAAGGTGGCACACATAAGTCAAACACGTTTCTTTTGTCTGATCTACATTTAGACTTACAGTTGTCAGCAGAGTTTATCCTGTATAATTCTTTGTGGCATCTAATGAACTGCATCTCCTGTCTATGGGGGCCTAAAGTTATATGTAAAGCCACAATTTGTTATTGGAGAAGTGCGGAAAACAAGAAAATAAATATTCATACTCACCTGGCTGCAGCATCGGTCCAATGCTGTAGTTGTCCCCCACCAGCTCTAAGACCAAGAACTGAGCGATCACATGACTGCTGATCACTCAGTACTTGGTCTCCACTGAGCAGAGAGCTGTGACTGTCAATCACCGCTGTCTGCTCTGCCCCCCCCCCCCCCCCCAGTGCCCACTAAAGGGCTTAGCTGTGGAGTGGTCAGGCTGTGTCAGGTTCTCATCATCGTGCTGAAAGGCTGAGCCAGCTACCAGTCAAGCATCTGGGTGGATCCCAACAGGCTCTGTGACATCAGCCAGCAGCGGGCTTTATCCCTCTATTTGCTGAATCTGGGTAACACGAGTGCAGAAATATGTCCTGTGACCCAGAAGACAAGTATGGCCAAAAAAGCTTTTGGCCATACTTCTCTTTTAATGGAGTTCTAAAGTCACAGCATACACTTTCATTTTATTACATCAGCATTATAATGGCAAAACAAACAATAGTTATTTTTGTCAATCCAATATAAGCTTACTTAAAAAATCTGCTTTCGTGTTGTGATTGCTGCCTGTCTGCTGGCTGTCCCTTTCCACAACTTCCTGGATTCCCTGCATTCTCCGCAGCTTCTCCTTTGCTGTTTACTTTCTATTTCTAAGGACTACATATCCCATGGTACCTTGCTGCCTGCAGGCACCGATTCCTTTACTGATTCCGCCTCCTTAAACTCCTCCTCTCAGCACCTCTGTAGCTCAGAAGGCAGACTCAGCAGTGCCTACCCACAGGGCATAATGAATACGTGTCACAGAATTCAAGAAAGTAAATGTGTGGGGATCTTTACAGAGAAAATTTACAAACTTCAACATCGTACAGATTAACAGCAGTAGGCTAGAAATAATTGAAATACAATGTGGAAATGAATATATGATTGCTTACATTTTAACTATTGATATGCTTTAATTATTTTGGATAGAATAGGGGAGGGTTAAAATCACTGTTTATTTTTTATTTTTGTCATTTCTGTCCTATCAGGCTATCAGGAAATTTTCTCTTCCCTTATCTCTGCAATTTGAGGGAAATTCCCCTATAGACAGTTGTCACAGGAACAAGTGCCCCCTTTAAAAAAAAAGAAAAGGTTCTTAGGGCTTGTTCACACCAGCTGCTGAATTCCAACACAGCGGCTGTTGTGTGGTTTGGTGCTGCTGAGATCAGCACAGTGATGATGCACTGATATTGGCACATCACTATGTTTCCCCTTTTTTTTTTTTTTAAACAAACTTTATTGAGATGTCACACAAACATCTTATAAAGTTCAACTGCATGGTGCGAGGCGTGCTCTGTGCTGAAAAAAATCATCACAAAGCAGTGGTGTGAACTGGGCACATAGGGAGATGTGGTTGAGACTGCACTGAAATAGCCACCCAACACAGTCCCACCGCATGTGGTGTGAACGTACCTTGAACCCTACTCTATCCAATGTTAAGAAAAGCTTTATCTATTCATACACTTGAATTCAATCAACAGTATGTTTTCGGAGAGCATATATTCTAAAGCCTCGTACACACCATGCGATTGTTGGCCAACCGAGCGTCTGATTTTTGTCAAAAGGGCGTGTGCCAGGATCTTGTCTTGCATACTTATGCCCTGTACACACGATCGGATTGTTGGCCAACAAAACTGTGGAATTTTGTCCGAAGGGCATTGGCTCAAACTTGTCTTGCATACACACGGTCACACAAATGTTGGCCAACAATTACGAACGTAGTGACGTACTACATGGTTTTTCAGCTCTTTAGCGCCACCCTTTGGGCTCCATCTGCTAATTTCGTGTTAGTAGAAGTTTGGTGAGTGTTGATTCGTGCTTTTCTTTTCGCGTTTTTCATTTTGTGCTTTTCAGTACATTTCTGAACGGCCGTTCATCAACCAGACATGTTGCAGAATCGGAGGAGATAACGTGTTATTTATTATTGGCCTTGAAGTTATTGCTTTGACATTATTTTTTTGGTTGAATAATAATGATTTGATTTGGTATATTTTCTATATTTTTGAATGTATAGAATGCACTTTTTGATTAAGTTCTATTGGCAGATAGCATGTCTTATTTTATTTTATTTTTTGAATGCACAATAAAAAAATTGTGGAGAATAATACTTGGCTATGTGTTTTACTTCAAATGACAGTTTGGGAGTAGGCAGTTACATTTTAAAAAATACAACGTAAAATTAACAATGGACACCAACATAGTTGTAACTTTGTTCTTATAAACTGGGGGATAATGGTGTTGTGGTAACTTGCCCAAATAAAAAAAAAAAAAGCATAATAATATTATTCTTGATATCACTAGAAAAAAAAAGCCTTTGAAAATTTGTTTGCAATAACTCCATCAGTATCACCAGCAAAGCAGCTTCATTATTATCCTATTAAAGAAGAAGAGAATTGTGCGCTGCTTTTGGAGATTTCATAATTTGCCGCGTCACGAATGTTAATTCTCCATTACAAACGCTAGTTTACAAGACCGACCGCTTCTGCTTCCGAGCATGTGTGTTTGTACTTTGGACTTTTGTCCGACGGACTTGTGTACACACGATCAGAAAATCCGACAACACACATTTGTTGGCGGAAAATTTGAAAACCTGCTAGCCAACATTTGTTGGCGGAAAGTCAGACAACAATTGTCCGATGGAGCATACACGCGGTCGGATTGTCCGCCAACAGCCTGACATCCAACATTTCCCATTGGAAAGTCCGATCATGTGTACGGGGCTTTACAGTACACAATTGGCCAACAATCATGAACGTAGTGACGTACTACGAGGAATTTCATCTCTTGAAGGGCCACCCTTTGTGCCCCTTCTGCTAATTTCGTGTTTGGTGAGCACTGATTCCAAGCATGCGTGTTTGTACTTTCAACTTTTGAGTGACGGACTTGTGTACTGACTATCAGAAAATCTGATAACGAACCGTTGTCCACCGAAAATTTACTAGCATGTCATCCAACATTTGTTGGCAGAAAGCCGGCGTTAGAGGAAGCAAATGGCTGCAGGACAGAGCCACATAAGCTGATGTTTCTTGTATAGCGCCCTCTCCTGTCACAGAGTGATACCAAATGCACTCTGCCTGGAACAGCAACAGCCGGCGATACCTGAATGGAAGACTGTTAATAAAGGTAAGTTTATTACTAAAATCACAGTAACAAATGGGAAATGGAGCGCTGACAGGTGCTACTATTGAAATGAAAAATGGGACAGTGGTGCGGATCAGGAAGTGTGGTGTTTGCAAGAGGCAAACCGTTGAGGTGGTCGTTAGACATACAGTACTCGGTTCAGATGGATGGGGTAGGTGGCAGCCGGCTTCTCAGAGCAGAAGGGACTCTGTGGGGAAGACAAGCAGAAAAAAAGAGCAGCGCCGCTCTAAGGGTAGTAGTGTGTATAAAAGACTTTAATAATGTTTAAAATATTGTTTAAATATATCCAGTGCAGGCAACTCTTACCTCCATTTTCACAGCTGCCATCACCCTCGATGGATTTCAAACAGACCAAAAAGCCAATTCTGCCGTTTGAAACATAATTGCACCCGTTTGGAAGACTACATTGAACAAAGCAGCTCATTCAAGAAAAAGTTCTCCGATAAAGGCTATCCTGCCCCCCTAGTGGACGAAGCCTATAACCACTTCCCGAGCGAAATACCGCAATCCAGGAATCTAAAATCTCCCTCGCTCTCCAAAGCACCCAGACTTATAACCCAATTCCATACTCAACACAGAAAGATGGAACACATCCTCCAAAAACATTGGGGCATACTACTAGAAGACCCCCATGTCAAAAACAGCCTTGATGAAAAACCCAAAATTACATACAGAAGAGCCCAAAACCTAAAAGACAAAATAGCTCCTAGCAAACTAAAAACCCACAGACCCCAACCTTCTGCCTCACCTACTTTCCTCGATATCAAGGGCATGTACCAATGCCGCAAGCTCAACTGCCTAACCTGCAAATTCGTACAGCACAAACAAAAACATTTCACTACTAAGGATAAAACATTTCAATTCTTCAACTGTTCCACTGAATTCGTGGTATACTGCCTCTCGTGCCCATGCAATCTACTTTATGTAGGCCGCACCAAAAGGACATTACGCAAGAGATTTGGAGAACACAGACGATCCATTGAAGATAATAAGAACCTAACGATCCCCAGACATTTCACGGAGTTCCACCAAGGCACCACCAATGGGCTGCGGGTCTGGATTATAGAAGCCATCCCGAACAATCTCCCTCGAGCTGAACGCATCAAACGTCTGTGCGAGAGGGAGACCTTCTGGATATACACCCTAGACTGCCTAAAGCCAGTAGGCCTTAATGAAGAGATCGAAACCCATTCCAATCTATAAACTCCCTAGATACTTCCGTATCATCCGCATTCTCCCACGGCCATATCACCTTTAAGCCCGCGGCCTGGGGAAGTTGGCCTCGCTTAATAAAGAGGAGGGGAGGATGGATATACAGTTGCAGGAAGTTGCTCCACCTACCACTGAGCCTGCTCGATCTTACACTATTGGAGCTTCTTTCCGTTTTATATCATATCCACTCTGCTGAGAGTTTGATGCTCTAAATCCCGCAAGTGTACAACTCCATCATCACATCAAGGCCGCCGATGTTCCATCCCAGTGCCAATTTTTGGTCTTTCGGTGGTAGCCCGGAGTAACAGTTCAAACAGCTTACTCTGACCCTCTGTAGTGGGACGTCACGAGTTTCTGGTAAGCGGCCAGTCTCTCTATATGTGGTGGTGGACCAAGCACTTTGTCCTTATTCAGCAGGACCCTAATTGATTTCTATTAATCACCTGGGTGATTCATCTTATTGTCTACATACGGACTTATATTATATATTTTTTCCAATGTTGAACATGAATAATGCATTTCTAATTATCTATTTATTATTTATCCATTCACATTGGTAGTTCATTATAATTTACATGTTCTACACATATAATTTTTCACCTATTCACTTACAAGGAGGATTGATGGTCATCTATGGTCACCAGTCCCCTTTTTAGCGCGATTCCATTTTTCTAATTTGATTTTATTGTGTCTGTGTTGCATATAGGAATTCGCAGCTTTTATGATTTATTGTCTATACATTTCACCTATGCGCAGTTTCTTCCCTTTCCCCTTTTTTTGCTTTAGATTCCTTACCATATTTATTTCCCCATAATATTCCCTCCATGCATTCATCATTTATTCCTTCCACGTATTCATATTTTTCACCCATCTGTCACCTATAATCTATTAACTATTTCATTTTTTCCATTATCTCCCACTGCACATAAATTTATTTTTTTTACATTTTTTACACCTTTTTTATATATTTATTCCTCTGTTTTTATTATTATTATTATTATTATTTTTTTTTTTTTAATTATTATTTTATTTTTATTTTTTGCACTTATTTCATATTTTTACTTTGTAATACTTTTTTAATCCTATTTTTTCTATATATATTTTTTCATATATTCTAATATATTTTTTAATAAAAAAATTTTTTCTTATTTAATTTTTATATCTTTTATATATTTTTTTCACAATGTTTTATTTTTTATTTATTTGCACAACCATCCTGCCATACAATCCTCTTTTACACTCCCTTGCGAGCCACATGATCATTCCATTTGTCTACCTCATTACAACTCCCTTTGCCTTACTACGATTACACCAGCCTGCGTGTGTCTGACACACGCACTAACGCTGCTTGACAGATCAATCCAACTCTGCACCCCGCCCCTTCTCCTTCCCCTTATCCCTATATAATCAGGGCTTGTCATGGGCGTCACACACGCCTGATGAAGGAGCATGCATGCTCCGAAAGCGAGCGCTACAGCCACGCCCCCCGGCTCTCCAGCATCTTCATCTCCACCCACGGACCAGCTGACGCACTGTCTGACGGAACTACATACCTCAAGGCTTCGGACGCCACCAGAAGCGACCGGGGAATCACTCCTCCACAGGCCAGCGGTCCACCGGATGTGATCTCATGATGTTAAAGAGTAACACTACATGCCTGTTTTTATCAGCCTAAATGTGAGTGCATATTTTAAACATTATTAAAGTCTTTTATACACACTACTACCCTTAGAGCGGCGCTGCTCTTTTTTTCTGCTTGACTAAAATCACAGTGTAGATTTGGGCATATCTCTTCTGCACCGGTTACTGGGCTGCTTTCAAACTGATCTGCAGGTGCATTGCGTTGCACCTGTAGCTTACCTGCACTGAGCCATAGACTTCTGTTATTACCTGCGGGTTTGGTGAGCTTTCAGAAAGTGCACCACACCTTGCAGGATATATTAGAATTATATGGCAAAGTGCAGCTAATCCACAAGAAAGCCACAGGTGCACTGCGCTGCACCCGAGGTGCAGTAAACTGCAGCGCATCAGTGTGAAAGCAGCCTTAGGCCCCTTTCACACAATCGGTCCAACCCAATCGGACCCCCCATTCACCTCTTTGGAGCCGACAGAAAGGGATCCACCCCCTTCCATCTGGGCAGATCAGATTGGGGGAACCATAGAGTAGAGTGGTCTGTCCGTGTCCACTCTGCACATGCAGAGTGGACACGGACCTGTCATTTGCCCACTCTGCTCATTGTGGCCCACGACTGGTTACCAAGTCACTTAAGTGGCCCTCGCTGTTCAAAAGGTTGGGCACCCCTGCTCTATTGCCACCAAGGTAAGAAATAGCCCTGAATTTGGGGCATTGTTTGTAACATCTGTTATTTGCAGCTAGATAAAGCCTTATGCCTAGTACACATGGGTTGAATTTAGGGAGACATCGTCTGGTTCTATAAAAACCGGCCAACATTCGGCCCGTGTATAGGTCAGCCGGTCCGACAGAAGCCGGCTGTTTGGCTTGCTTCTGTTGGACAAGCATGCTTGAATGCATGTACTAAAGTCGAACAGTCAGTACGGCGCTCCGACTGGAGTTGTCAGGTTTTTTTTTTGTTCAACCTGCTGAGTTGAACGGAAAAAACTATTATGCCGAGTACACACGATCGCACATTCCGACAACAAAATCCATGTGTTTTTCCCGACAGATGTTGGCTAAAACTTGTCTTGCATACACGCGGTCACACAAATCTTGTTGAAAATTCCGATCGCCAAGAACGAGGTGACGTACAACACGTACGACGAGCTGAGAAAAAAGTTCAATAGCCAAGTGCGGCTCTTCTGCTTGATTCCGAGCATGCGTGGAACTTTGTGCGTCGGAATTGTGTACACACGATCGGAATTTACGAGAACGGATTTTGTTGTCGGAAAATTTGAGATCCAGATCTCAAATTTTGTTTGGCGGAAATTCCGACGGAAAATGTCCGATGGAGCCTACACATGGTCGGAATTTCCGACAAAAAGCTCCCATCAAACATTTCCCATCGGAAAATCCGACCGTGTGTACCCGGCATAAGTGTGTACCAGGATTTACCCATAAACTGGCCATACACATTCTACTTTGATTCAAATACCGTACATAGAATTATGGTGTCAATCAAACTCAAGAAGATGGAAGCAAAATCAGAAAAGACTGAAGATTTGATCACTTTCAACAAAATTGCTTTCGTTTTTTTTCTCATTTATATTCCATTTCCATTGCATGGAAAGACACATTTATTCAAGCCAAGTTGAAGTACAAAAAAGTGGAAGTTCAAGTTAGTGAGTTTGGAGGACACCTGAACTCACCTCTGTTCACAATCAACCCAATTCTGATTGTTGATCACACTCAATGTGCTAGATTGCCTAGTTTTTGGAGATTTGTTTTGATTGTAATTGTGACTCCCAATAGATCGAAAGCCATTGAAATTGACTGAAAATTGCCCCATTTACAACCATCATCTTATATATAAGCACTAGAGATATATTTATTACTTATGTGACCTGTATTTGATCATTCATGATCATTTTCATTATGAAAACAGATCATGCAACATTCCAGAAAAGAACAGGACTTGAAAAACCTGATTATCTCAGCCATATCTGTAACCATCACACAGGGCCTAGCTGCTTAGATGAATACTTCAGTCATCCCAGAACTGAATCATAATGAAACTTATTTTATTTCATATACCAAGGGTTTAGGACTATAACAGTGGCTTGTGTTGCTGTGCTTTATGAATGCACTTCAGAATTATGACTTTACCTGGAACAGTACCAAAATCTTGATTAGAAAATATGCGCTGATTTGGCAGGATTTGCTTGGATTTTCACGGCCAATCCGGTAACCCTTGTTCAACCCCTGACATATGCAGCAATGTATGTGCTGTTCAGCTCACTGAAATGTAGAAGCTACTGTTCTGGACAGGGCTGGGAAAAACTGTTTGCAAATTTTCCTTTCCAATGACCTTATTAAGGGGTCAGTCTACCCAGAAATGATATTTCAGCAATAAATACAGAACATGGAGCTTAAAGTGAAATTACTTATCCCTGAAGTTCATCGGTGTTGAAATGCAGTCACCATCCACCTGTATTAATCTTCAAATCACTCCCTGTGGAATCCCCTTGGTTGACAGGCCAAGGCTTTACTTGGGACCTTGAGTTCTGCGCAACTCCAGATAAAGTTCCACTATCTCTTGGTGCTATGTCCTTCATTAAACCATTAGATGTCATACCTTGACAGCCCTCTTTAGGTCTGGCATTTAACAGCTAAATATTCAGAGTGAGTCTTAGTGCCAGGAGGTGATGGGGCTTAAAGCAGAACTAAACAAGCCTATCCCTCACAACCAAAGAAGCTACCATCTTAGCTTCAACTTGATCTGCAGTTACCAAGGTGCTGCACATGTAATCAGTAATGACGAAAGGGTTGCCACCTCATCCTTTTAAACCCAAACACATTAATTACACAGGTTCTGTGGCTGATTAAGGTGGTAATTAAACTAATTTGGTGCCTTATCTGCATTAAATTAGCCTCAGAACCTGTGTAATTCATATGTATTCGGATTTAAAGGGACAAGGTGGCAACCCTAAATGGCGCCAACCAATTGATGAGAACTTAGAGCAGCGCTCAAAGCACTACAAAGCCTCCCTCTGCCGTCCAAAGCACAAAGCAGGTGTCGGAGTTCAGATAAGCTTATCCAGGCTAGCAGAAGCAAATCAGAGGACAGGTGAAAACATTGCATATGGGACCTGCTTGTACTCCTCTGACATGTTTTGCCCCCCTCATGGAACTTAATCAGAGAGATCCCTATGATTAAGCCCCATGGGTGGAATGAAACATGTTAGAGGAGTGTAGTCAGGAGAAGCTTAGGCTGAAGCTGTATCCTTACCTTTCTGTATAGTGTCTGGGATCCGGTGTGCAGCGTTTCCAACTTCTGTCTTCTGACCAACCATTTGATGGCTTGACAATTCTGTTGAGATCACAAGCAACCGTGGCAGTTATCATTTATGGCATACCTTGAATGTAACTGTACTGGGAAACAGGTAAATAAATGGGTTTAGTTCCATTTTAATCTTGGCTTTGAGAGAAGTCAAGGTCCCATGTACAGACTGAGCTTTGGATCCAGAGAGGCACTACAGGATCAGTTTGAAGACCAAAAAAGGGAACCACACACATGCCACTGCTTCAGCAATGCTGTTACCTTAGAGAGATTGCCATCTTTTCCGGGAAAACCTGGCCTTATGATATCTTTCCTTTTTATAACATTGGCAGCATGTGTAACTTTTACCAGCCAGGTTTCAACCCTTGCTAGGTCAGGCTCACATTAAGCACTCATCTCTCGGGGACTTAAGAGATTTCTTCAACTGAGTTTCCAAACTCACCCACAGGCCATTCCCAGAGTATGCTTGCTCTTTCTGGTATACTACACTAAGATTGGGTCTCCGCACACACTAATGGAACCCCTAAAGTCGCCTATTTGCATTAGGCTCCATTCACACCTGAGTCTATACCGATCTACAGCTGCAGCCGCTCGTTTCATTTAGCTTTTTTTTGTTTTTTACTTGAGCGTTTTTGAAGCTGCACCATTCATTTGAATGGGCGTCCCTCTTCTCCAAAAGCACCCAAAAAGAAGCTCATGTACCAAATCTTGGCACAGAGCCAGGAGCTTTATCGGTCGTGATTTTTGCTGCAATTTTACATCGATCTGTCGCTCAACAATCGCAGCAAAATCACACCACATTTGGGGTGCCATTAAGAAATAACGGCATTGCAAAAGCGTTCTGCGTTTTGCCGCGATTCTGGAATCTGGGTGATCCAGATTGCCCAGGTGTGAATGGAGCCTTAGGGTGTGCACCCCAAAGCTCAAACACACATGCCTTTCTCTGCAGCCTCAGCTGCACGGGACAGTGAATGAATGGGAAGTGCTCTGTGCTGAGTGGCTTCTTGTTCATTCTCAAACTGAAGCATAGTAAACACATGGGGGGAAGCCCAGGCAATATGGGGAATCAGTATCGCACGCCGTGATTAGGGTGTCTCCAGGCACACCTGGCAAACCTCCGCGCATGCTTATTAAAGTCTCTATACCCGGCACCCGCACCTGTCACAATACATGAACAGTGGCTACATCTGATTGGATGCTATCGCTCTTTTGCTGACAATTTTCAACTCAGTACCCTCAGCAAAAGTGAATTAATAAATCAACTTTTTGTAGAGCCAGGCGGTGCTGACCATGACACCACTCAAATCAGCGTAAATTGGATGAAATTTGAGCTGTGTATGTCAGCCTCTGGTGCCTAAACCTATTGCGTTGCTGTTATATTTAGATAATCTAAATATGGGGGTTGCATAGATAGTCAGATAGTCCACGGTTAAGCCTTGTACACACAATGAGAATATCGGACGAATGAGCGTCCGTTTTTTATTTTATTTTTTTTATTTTTTTTATCGAAAACCAATAGGTTACTAAAGTTCTGAAAATTCTCGTACAACAGAATACAACTTTAGAAGTTATGAAATGTTTAGTATTGGATTGTATTCTGTACCGATTAAATAAAAATGATACATTCTGTTATCGTACGAGAAATTTTTTTGTGTTTGTCCCTTCGGATAATTTCGTATGAACAGTCCTGATCAACTCTTGAAAGCTGTGTACCAACGATCAGATTATCGTACGATCGCTTCAAAAGTGGTATTTTTTTGTCAGATTTTCTGATCATCAGCCCTAGGCTTAAGTCATCTAGTTCAACCATTAGGAAAAAAAAAATGAATGAATAAAATGAAAACCTCCATATACAGAACCCTATACCCACAGTTGATCCAGAAGAAGGCAAAAAAACAAAAAAACCTTAAAGCAAGAATTTGCTGCACCAGGGGAAAAACATCCTAAGGCCCCATGGCAAACAGATATTCTCTGGATCAACAATCTCTGATGTTATTACTTGTAAATGTTAATAGCCAGTTATATTCTGCACATTCAGGAATGCATACAGAATTTTTAAACAATATTGTTATAACAATATAATCCACAAAACCTCAAGTAACAACTGTGCTCTAAGCATCCATATGACAGCAGCCCCCATATAATATGATGTCCCACCAGGACAATTTGCAACTTGTTTTAATCCTATGTCTGGGCTGGCTTCCCAAACATAATCATTTAACAAAGTACATTGTATGTATATATTTCCTCATGGTGTTCAAACACAGTTCTTAGCTCTGCTCCTCTCACTCTACCCCTTCCCAGTCTGCTCCATGCTACACTTCTGGATTGCAATTCCATCTCCGATCAGGTGGCCCACGCTGCTCAGACACTGTACATCAAAGTAGCTTCTCCTGGTGTATGGTCCCAATCTATATTGCCAAAGTTAAAAATGCACTCACGTTTTATTTTATTTAAATTATAACTAAAGGCAAATAGGCCGGCCATACACGGTTCGAATCCTGCTGAAACGGCCAAGATTCTAACCGTTAGTGGGCAGGCTGAATGCCCAAGTTGATTGATCGATCAACTTGGGTACAACCAGCCTGTTGCATTCTCTTATGATTATCGCAAGCGACTGTTATAGCCGCTAGCGACAATCACCGTCTTCTTCCGGCCAGGAGGGCTTCACCCGCTCCTGCCGAGAGAAGACAATGGCCCGGAAGGAGGGATTCCCCCATCAATACTTTCTGTGTTGATGGGGGAATCGAGCCATTTTCTTTCCTGCAACCCGTGGTTGCAGGAAAGACATTCGCTCCGTGTACGGCTGGCCTTAGATTTTAGTTTTGGATAGAGTGGAGAAGGATTAGAACACCTGTCAGGTTTTATTGCCGTCTGTGTCTCCGTTAGGAAATTTCACCCTCTCTATTTGTCCTGGTGACCGTTAACGAAGAGAGTAAAAGTGAAGGAAAAACCCAAATTTACAAGACAGGAGGTGATGGTAAATCTTCCCATGGGTACACTAGTTCTGGTGACAACCAGGCATTATCTTAATTTGAAGGGATTTACTTGTACTTCCTTTTTATGGTATGGGACAGGAAGTGAATGGAAATCTCCCCAATGGGAGATGCCAAAAAAACTGATGGGTTTTAATCCACCCATACTCTATTCAAAATGAAAAAAGTGTCTTTAGTTGTACATTAAAGCGAATATTCATTATGTATTTTCTTTTTTTTCTGGCGACACAAACACTTATAAGCACTAAACTCCCTTCATACAACCAACGCGTTTCAAACTTATCCACAAGTTCTTCATCAGGGAGGTTTTCGGTTGGTACAGTGAGCTAAATACAGTATACAATATAAACAGATATGAGAAAAGTGTACCTGTTCAGCAAATGAAAACTACTGAAAAAAAAAAGACAGGTGCGCCAGTTAGCTTATTGCATTTGGACCAAATGTGAAAAGCAGAACTCTCCAGCAGTGGAACAGGAAGTTGCAATCTAAGGAATATTTTTACTATACATAGGAAATATAGGATATTGGACTTAAGGCAAAGAGTCTTGCGAGCCACAATAATCCAGTGCCCAAAAAACGCAAATGTGACTACCCAGCAGCAAACGCAGATCACGTATTCATAACCATGCAAATCAATATAAAACAAGGTTGCGCTGCGCTCAAGTATATATCATGTGAACTACTCAACGTGACTATAATACCAAAAAAAATATTTAAGGAAAAAAAATATATATATGTTTGCACACAATTACTATAATACCAAAATAAATATTTAAGGAAGAAATATATATATATATGTTTACACACAATTGGATCATAAGTGCAATGTGCATATAAATAAATAACATGTAATCATGAAATCACAAATAAATATACTGTGCACATAATATATATATATAAATTGATGAAAAACGTGCAATAATTCTTATAGAGTGCAACATGCATATACTCTGTTGTGATCAGAAAGTAAAATACATTAAAGTGCCAAGTGAACCCTAGATAAATAAATTAAATCTGTAGAAGTAAAACATCGCCCAAAAAAGTGCATATAACAGTGTTCAAAAATATCCAGATAGGTTGTGTATATATTAATTATATTAATTATATTAATTATAAAACATTTAATGTTTTTTTGGACACTAATATATACACAACCTTTCTGGATATTTTTGAACACTGTTATATGCACTTTTTTGGGCGATGTTTTACTTCTACAGATTTAATTTATTTATCTAGGGTTCACTTGGCACTTTAATGTATTTTACTTTCTGATCACAACAGAGTATATGCATGTTGCACTCTATAAGAATTATTGCACGTTTTTCATCAATTTATATATATATATTATGTGCACAGTATATTTATTTGTGATTTCATGATTACATGTTGGTATATTTTTTATTTATATGCACATTGCACTTATGATCCAATTGTGTGTAAACATATATATATATTTCTTCCTTAAATATTTATTTTGGTATTATAGTCACGTTGAGTAGTTCACATGATATATACTTGAGCGCAGCCCAACCTTGTTTTATATAGGATATTGGACTAGTAGAAGTTCTTGTTGGTTGAACATAGGTAGCAAGGAAAACGTGTGCTTCTGTGTACCTACACATTTCTGGGCGCCCCGGCCGTTGCGGACGATAAATTAGAAGACCTTACTTTATTTGGCCGTGGAAGAAAAAAAATACCTCAGTGTCAGATTGGGGAATCCCTTGGAGTCAGTGGTCGCTGGAAAGAAAATATATTGCCAAGGATCTGTGGAAGAACAAAACGGGCAGTGTTGGTGGTCAGGGGAAAGAATACCCTCATGTCAGTGGGGGAAACAATAGTGCCAAGCAGGGTGTGGAGAGGAATACAGTGTTGAGAAGGGGAGGGAAGGACAATAGTATCAACTGGAGAAAATAGTGCCTGATGTGGAACAATAGTGTCCAGCAGAGGGTGGGGGGAACAATTCTGCTCAGTTTTTTTTTTTGGGGGGGGGGGGTAATGATTAGGGAGCAACAATAGTGTCCATTAGGGGGTGGGAAAGAACAAAAATGCCCAGTGAGTGGCAGAGGGCAACAATAATCTCCAGTAGGGGTGGGATGGAACATTAAAGTACTATATGTAAACCCTCACCTTAAAAAAAAAAAGGCAACAATTATAATTTTTTCACCAGTCAATTGTTGCTTTGTAGTGCCCAAATTCTTTAATTTAGACTAAGACAAAGTGTCTCTATTAGGTGTGTAGAACAGCATATAACAGTGGAGTTTTTTTTTTTTTTTTTTAATGATGATTCATTTTGCTGAGATTTACAGTATCTCGCAAAAGTGGGTACACCCCTCACTATTTTTGTAGATATTTTATTATATCTTTTCATGTGACGACACTGAGGAAATTACATAGTTACATAGTAGGCGAGGTTGAAAAAAGACACAAGTCCATCAAGTCCAACATATGTGTGTGATTATATGTCAGTATTACATTGTATATCCCTGTATGTTGCGGTCTTTCAGGTGCTTATCTAATAGTTTCTTTAAACTATCGATGCCCCCCGCTGAGACCACCGCCTGTGGAAGGGAATTCCATATCCTTGCCGCTCTTACAGTAAAGAACCCTCTATGTAGTTTAAGGTTAAATCTCTTTTCTTCTAAATTTAATCAGTGGCCTGAGTGTTGTTAAACTCCCTTCTGCAAAAAAGTTTTATCCCTATTGTGGGGTCACCAGTATGGAATTTGTATTACACTTTGCTACAATGTAAAGTAGTGAGTGTACAGCTTGTATAACAGTGCAAATTTGCTGTCCCCTCAAAATAACTCAACACACAGCCATTAATGTCTAAACCGCTGGCAACAAAAGTGAGTACACCCCTAAGTGAAAATATCCAAATTGGCCCCAAAGTGTCAATATTTTGTGCGGCCACCATTATTTCCCAGCACTGCCTTAGCCTTCTTGGGCATGGAGTTCACCAGAGCTTCACAGATTGCCTCTGGAGTCCTCTTCCACTCCTCCATGATGACATCACAGGGCTGATGGATGTTAGAGACCTTGCACTCCTCCACTTTCCATTTGAGGATCCCCCACAGATACTCAAAAGGGTTAGGTTCTGGAAACATGCTTGGACGTCTTGGAGGTGTATTTGAGGTCGTTATCATGTTGGAATACTGCCCTGCGGCCCAGTCTCCAAAGGAAGGGGATCATGCTCTGCTTCAGTATGTCACAGTACATGTTGGCATTCATGGTTCCCTCAATGAACTGTATCACCCCAGTGCCGGCAGCACTCATGCAGCCCCAAACCATGACACTCCCACCAACATGCTTGACTGTAGGCAAGACACACTTGTCTTTGTACTCCTCACCTGGTTGCCACCACACACGCTTGACATCTGAACCAAATAAGTTTATCTTGGTCTCATCAGGCCACAGGACATCGTTCCAGTAATCCAAGTCTTTAGTCTGCTTGTCTTCAGCAAACTGTTTGCGGGCTTTCTAGAGCATCATCTTTAGAAGAGGCTTCCTTCTGGGACGACAGCCATGCATACAAATTTGATGCAGTGTGTGGCGTATGGTCTGAGCACTGACCCTCCACCCCTTCAACCTCTTCAGCAATACTGGCAGCACCCATAAGTTTTTATTCCCAAAGACAACCTCTGGATATGACGCTGAGCACATGCACTCAACTTCTTTGGTCAACCATGGCGAGGCCTGTTCTGAGTGGAACCTGTCACACCTGAGACCTTGTAACACTAACGAGTCACATGACACTGGGGAGGGAAAATGGCTAACTGGGCTCAATTTGGACATTTTCACTTAGGGGTGTACTCATTTTTGTTGCCAGTGGTTTAGACATTAATGGCTGTGTGTTAAGTTATTTTGAGGGGACAGCAAATTTACACTGTTATACAAGCTGTACACTTACTACTTTACATTGTAGCAAAGTGTCATTTCTTCAGTGTTGTCAAATGAAAAGATATAATAAAATATTTACAAAAATGTGAGGAATGTACTCACTTTTGTGAGATACTGTATATGTGTCTGTGGGACTGTCCATAGTAATTGAAGTAAAGACCTATTTTGTGGGTACAGTTTCCGTGGAGTGTAGTGTGCAGTGTAAGCAGCAAGCAGGCAAATGTTCTCTTTAACAGCTTACTGACCAGCCGCCACAGTTATACTGCGGCAGGTTGGCTCGGCTGCACGAATCGCCGTACCGGTACGGCAGCCCCTTTAATGGCTATAGCAGGCGCACGCCCGCGGTGTGTCACCAGAGCCGATGCACGTGGCCGGCGGCTGCGATGGCCTGCCGGCCACCTGTGTTCTCTCCACAGAGAGCCTGAACGGGGATCTGTCAATGTAAACGAACAGATCCCCGTTCTGTCAGGGGAGTAGAGAGAGATCTGCTGTTCCTAGTGATCAGGAACAGCGATCTTTCTCTACTCCCATTCAGTCCACACCCTCCTACAGTTAGAAACACCTCCCTAGGGAACACTTAACCCCTTGATCGCCCCCTAGTGTTAACTCCTTCCCTGCCAGTAACATTTATACAAAAATCAGTGGCTATTTTTAGCTCTGATCACTGTAATAATGTAAAAAAAAGTGTCAAAAGTGTCCGATCTGTCCACCGCAATGTCGCAGTCCCGCTAAAAATTACTGATTACCGCCATCACTAGTAAAAAAAAAAAAAATTTGAATAAAAATGCCATAAATATATCCCCTATTTTGTAGACACTATAACTTTTGCGCAAACCAATGAATATACGCTTATTGCGATTTTTGTTTTACCAAAAATATGTAGAATAAATATTGGCCTAAACTGAGGAAGAAATTAGTTTTTTTTACATTTTTTTTGTGGGATATTTATTATAGCAAAAGGTAAAAAATAGTTTTTTTTTTCAAAATTGTCTTTTTTTGTTTATAGCGCAAAAGATAAAAACCGCAGAGGTGATCAAATACCACCAAAAGAAAGCTCTATTTGTGGGAAAAAAAGGACCAAAATATTGTTTGTGTACAACGTTGCATGACCGCGTAATTATCAGTTAAAGCGACGCAGTGCCGTATCTCAAAAAATGGCCTGGTCATTAAAGGGATAAATCCTTCCGGGGCTGAAGTGGTTAACCAACCCCCTTTTGAGTCATTTCTACTGTTCAACACAAATTGTTCACGCCGTTCACCATGGTGCAATTAGTGCTCCCCAGACTTTTCCTCTCCAGGGTGCCTAAATCTTTCCTAATCATGTCCTAGCAATGCCCATAGCATGGACATTTCAGAGTAAGGAATATCTCTAGCAGAGGCATGAACATGGACACTCCATGTGGAGGGATAGACACTGCATGTTGGGGGGGGGGGGGGTGGACACTGCATGGGGGGGTGCAGATACTGTATTTTGGGGATGTAAATTTTTATGAGCTGCAGCATATTGAAATGTACAGTATTACAGTGCATTAGGACATGCTGTACTGTACAAAAATGTAACATGTCCTACTTTTTTTATACATGGCTGCTGATATAACCTAAGAAAAAAAATCTGAATGTGGGGCTTATTCACCCCAGCAGCATTGATGTGAACTGAGCCATAGGACATAATGCGGATGGCCTTGTTCTTGTGTTGGGAATGTCTCAGGCAGTCCTAGTGAAAGAACAAGGCAATTGGCTCTATGTCCTATGGCTTCTGTTCACACCAATTCTCCTGGTGTGAATATCCAGCTTTGATATAGCTCATTTGATATATCAGCAGCCATGCAGAGAAACCCCAAACCTCCATCAGCTTTCTAATTTCATGTACCAATAATTGAACATGCCTTTGTTGGAGGGGGAATCTAGGCACCAGTAAAGTTTTGGCTGGGGACTCTTTAATAACTAAACCTACCAATTATCCTCATTAACAGCTGCAGTGTATACAAGTCCATGCGAGTCAATGTAGTAAAGGAATTCTACCATTTACTGTAATGGGAAATGTTTTTGTGAGCATTCTGCCCCCTAGTGTCAGGAAGACATATAGCATAATTCATCAAATCCTACCAGGAGCGCACAATGTACTGTATAGTGCAATGATGTCACCTTTATAGAGGACAATTAGAACTTCAGAGCAATATTTGTCTTCAAAGGAAACTATACTGTATGTTCAGTCCACACATACTTCAACTTATTTTAAAGCTTACATGAAAGTCATTGTGGTATTTACCTTTTTACACTCTATGTATTGCTTATTTACCTAAATAAAAAATATACCACAACATTAACATTTTATTTAAGTCCAAAATAAATTTGGATAATGGCACATTGAGTCACTATCAATTTAAAGTCTAAATCCAGCCGAATGTTTTTTTTAATTATTTATCTTTGGATAAAAAAATTTGTATTTTTTACTTGTTATGCTGCATAACAAATAATGGCACTATTTTTTATAATAGATATCATTACAACAATAATAATAATAGTAACAATAACAATAATAATAATTATTATTATTACTAATATTATGTCAGTGCATAACAGCAAATTGCACTATTTTTTATAATATATATTATTACAACAATAACAATAATAATAATAACAGTAATAATAATAATTATTATTACTAATATTATGTCAATGCATAACAACATAACAAGTAAAAAATGGCACTATTTATTATAATAGATATTAATATACAATGATAATAATAATAATAATTATTATTATTACTAATATTATGTCAGTGCAAAACACAGTTGGATTAAAACCACAATTGAATATGCACATTTTTTACTTGTTATGCTGCTTAACAAGTAAAAAATATGGCACTATTTTTATTACAGATATTGTTATTATTATTATGTCTTTGTCCATAACACAGTAAAAACGAATCCCCAATTAAAGTATAACTAAAGGCTTTTTTTTTAGTTTTGAATAGAAGGGAGATGGATTAGAACACCCGCCAAGTTTTAATTTGTGTCTGTGCCCCCATTAGGAGATTCACCCTCTCTATTTGTCCTGTTTACCATTATCATTGAAAGTGAACGTAAAAGAAAATCCCAAATGTTGGGTGGTCCCCAGAAAAATAATAGAAGGGAAATGTTCCAATGGGGACACTATTTCTGGTGACCAGGGGGTCTCCAAGAAATTCCCTTAATTTGCAGGGATTTCCTCTCACTTCCTGTTTTTTTTCTAGGGGACAGGAAGTGAAAGTAAATCTCCCCAATGGGGCAAAGATGGCAAAAATAAACCTTACAAGGGCTATAACTAGGGTTGCCACCTCATCCCTTTAAAACTGAACACATATTAATTACACAGGTTCTGTGGCTGATTAAAGCAGAGTTCCGCTGAAAAAAAAAATTAAAAGTCAGCAGCTACAAAAAGTGTAGCTGCTGACTTTTAATAATCAGACACTCACTTGTCCCACAGTCCAGCGAGCGCACAAAGCCGCGCTCCTCTCCCCCTCCTCTCCACGGCGTCTGCATTCTTACTCTGGGCGCCTAGCTGTGGCTTCACAGCCGGGCATGCACTGTGCATGCGCAAGCCGTGCTGCCCGCTGTGAATGGCCGGGCAATCTTCTGGGACCTGTGACGTGTCCCAGAAGATTGCAGGGAGGGAGGGGGCAGAGGTGAACTTCCTTTCAGCGCCGTGGAGCTGGATGCACCTAAAAAGAGGATATCTGCTCCCCCCCCCCACCACCACCACCACCACCACCAAAACAAATGACATGCCAAATGTGGCATGTCAGAGGGTCAAATTCACTTAAAGCTGAAGTTCCATTTTTTGGTGGAACTTCGCTTTAAGATGGTAATTAAACTCACTTGGTGCCTTATCTGTATTAAATTAGCCTCAGAACCTGTGTAGTTCATATGTGTTCAGGTTTAAACGGATGAGGTGGCAACCCTAGTTTTAACCCTCTCCGAGGCTGGGTTCACACTATTGTGAATTGGATGTGGGTTTCCCCGCATCCAATTCGTATAGCAGGAGACTGTGACTGGCTTTCTATGGAGCCAGTTCACACATCTCCACAGTGGCTCCGGTGCGAATTGCACAGGAGTCCTGTGCATCTTTTGGTCCATTTCAGGTCCGAATTCAGCCCAAAATTCGGGCTGAAATTGGACGTGAAATGGTGAATGGAGATGCACCAGACTCCTGCTGTGAGTGGCTGCGTTCTCCAGTGTAAACCCATCCTTGCTCTATCCAAAATTAAAGAAAAAGTTTTGCCTTTAGTTCTACTTTAAGCATAACCAGTAAAAAACGGGCCACTATTTTTATTACTTTTGATGTTATTATTATATCTTGGTGCATAACACAGTAGAAAACTTGGAAATCTGGCAGTCCAGATCGGGGTTCTCAGTAGTCCACACACCCCTTGCACAGCACTCCAATAAGCAATGCTGTTCAGTGGGTATGTCAGACTGCTGGAGACCTGGACCACTGTGTTATATGTGGGAGCAGTGGTCCGGATCTCCACTGTGCTTCTGGCACAGGGCAGCTTCCTGCATCTTTAGGCCTGGTTCACATGCAACCTATGCAGGTTGCAGTTTGAATATACCAGGTGCATTTTGCATTTTTCAATACACATTTTTGATCCATTGAAGTCTATGGAACCAAAAACCAGAAACAAATCCCTGGCCCTTTCCATAAAATGCACAGATGTGAACTACATTCATAGGAAACCATGTTAAATGGACTGTAGTGTGTTTCTGCAAAACTGAAAACGCACTAAAAAATGCATAGGTGTGAACCAGACCTTAATAAAAACACATAAAAAAATTAGGAAGATAATCAATTGAACATAAATTTTCCAAAATGCGGAAAAATCTCTATCACATAACAAGTGCTTCCAAGACCCCATCATGCTCTTATCACCCTTATGTGAACCCCCTATGCAGCCTAGTTGTCGCCAGCAGAGCCTTAAACAGTTGAATCACTTGCAGATACATGACTGGGCTTGGCCACCCATCAGTTGTAGAAGACTTTATACCCTTTATATGTCCAGAGTGTCTCATGATTCTGGATTGGGTTTCTCTATATTATGAACGGAGTTTTAGAGACTTGAGACATCTGCAGTAACAGCTGTTAGGTCATCAGGTTCCCTTCTTACTACATGTTCTGTTGTGCTCAGGATACTAGAAGAGAGAAGGAGACAATAATAAGTGTACATAGACCAGAAGAGCACTTAACAAATGTTTGACATTCCTGGTCATTAAGTGCAGCCTGTCACCACTATACTGTCCTCATACATCCCAACCCAACCTCATTAGTGACTCTTGCTTAGTCAGGTCATGGCTCGCTGTCTATTGATATAATGACATTTAAAGGGGCTTTCCTTTTATAAATAAAATCTGCAAGCCCCCCCCCCCCCCCCTTCCTGAGCAATTACTCTCAGTTGGGATCATTTTCATTAAGCTGTGCCTGGGCTCCCAGGTATTCATATTATTGTTCTCTTTCATTGTTGGGATTACAATCACTGGATGTAAGAAGAAAGGGATAGAGACTTGTAGTGGGAAGCAACGTTTTGAGTCATGCAGCCCATCCGTAATAGTTGTTGAATAAATGATTAAAGATTTGATCCACTCCCCCAGACAAAATCAGCCATTTAATTACAAATCTCAGATGCTCACCTGTAGAATGTCATTCTCAATTACCGTATTTATCGGTATATAACACGCACAGGGTTTGAAACAGGAAAATCTGAATGCCGCACACCGGATAAAGTTGAAAACATCTTCTTTATTGTAAAACTTGGATCATAAAAAACAGGACAATCAGGCGGGTGGCACAGACACAGCTGATGCGTTTCGCGCTCTAGTTCGAGCGCTTACTCATAGCTTTTTTAGCTATGAGTAAGCGCTCGAACTAGAGCACGAAACGCGTCAGCTGTGTCTGTACCACCCGCCTGATTGTCCTGTTTTTTATGATCCAAGTTTTACAATAAAGAAGATGTTTTCAACTTTATCCGGTGTGCGGCATCCAGATTTTCCTGTTTCAAACCCTGCTTCAATTTGCATTTAGCCAGCACCTGGGACTCCTCTCCTCTGAAGGATTCACTAACACACACCTGAAAGCAAGTTCTCCTGAGCGGTGATTTATTTTCTCTGTCTTGTCTGCACCAAAGGATATAACACGCACAGGCGTATAACACGCACCCCAATTTTAGGAGGGAAGTTTAAGGGAAAAAAATTGACATTTTAAATAAATAACTTTGAAGCAAAATTAGGATCACAGCTAATCAATGCACCCTGCTCAGTGCCCATCTGCAGCCATTAAATTACCCAACAATGCAGCCTGTTCAGTGCCCATCTGCAGCCATTAAATTACCCAACAATGCAGCCTGTTCAGTGCCCATCTACAGCCTATAAATTGACCAACAATGCAACTTGTTCAGTGCCAATCTGCAGCCTCACCTTTCCCATCATTGCAGCCTCGCCAGTGTTGGATTATCCCTGCTGTCTCCGATGGAAGAGGAGGAGCGAGCACCGCTGAATTACACAGAGCCGCAATCTCCTGTGTACCCGGCGCTCCGTCACTCACAGCCACGCCTCCTTTGTGATTTGCTGCATCACTTTAACTGACAATTGCGTGGTCGTGCGACACTGTACCCAAACAAAATTGATGTCCTTTTTTCCCACAAATAGAGCTTACTTTCGGTGGTATTTAATCACCTCTGCGGTTTTTATTTTTTTGAACAAAAAAAGAGTAACAATTTAATTTAGAACATTTTTTTTTTACTTTCTACTATAATACACATCCCAAAAAAAAATTGAAAAAAATCACATTTCTTCATCAATTTTAGCCAATATGTATTCTGCTACATATTTTTGGTAAACAAATTCCCAATAAGCGTATATTGATTGGTTTGCACAAAAGTTATGGCGTCTACAAAATAGGGATAGATTTAGGGACTTTTAATTTTTTTATTGTTTTTACTTGTGATGGCAGCGATTTGCGACATTGTGGCGGACAAATCTGACCCTAAGTGACACTTTATGGGGACCAGTGACAGTGCTAAAAAAATGCACTGATCAGTGTATAAATGACACTGGCAGGGAAGGGGTTAACACTAGGGGGCGATCAAGGGGTTAACTGTGTTCCCTGGGTGTATTCTAACTGTGTGGGGATGGGCTTACTGGGACAACACAGAGATTGCTGTTCCTGATCACTAGGAATAGCAGATCTCAGTATTGTCCCCTGTCAAACGGGGCATATGCCTCTGTACTGCCTCTGTACACTATCACATGCACAGACCGACGTACAGATATTGCCGTCCACCTAAACTGACAGGCCGGGCAAATAGAGCATTAATCAGAGAAGCAGCCAAGAGACCCATGGTAACTCTGGAGGAGCTGCAGAGATCCACAGCTCAAGTGGGAGAATCTGTCCACAGGACAACTATTAGTAGTGCACTCCACAAATCTGGCCTTCATGGAAGAGTGGCAAGAAGAAAACCATTGTTGAAAGAAAGCCATAAGAAGTCCAGTTTGCAGTTTGCAAGAAGCTATGTGGGGAACACAGCAAACATGTGGAAGAAGGTGCTCTGGTCAGATGAGACCAAAATTTTACTTTTTGGCCTAAAAGCAAAACGCTATGTGTGGCGGAAAACAAACACTGCACATCACCCTGAACACACCATCCCCACTGTGAAACATGGTGGTGACAGCATCATGTTGTGGGGATGCTTTTCTTCAGCCTGGACAGGGAAGCTGGTCAGAGTTGATGGGAAGATGAATGGAGCCAAATACAGGGCAATCTAATGCAGCGAACACACGAGCGGATTTTTCGACCAGACTGGTCCGACGGACCGAGTCCAGAGGACAATCCGATCGTGTGTGGGCTTCATCGGACCTTCAGCGGACTTTTCCAGTCAAAAATCTGACAGACTTTAGATTTGAAATGTGCTTCAAATCTTTCTGACGGACTCGAGTCCGGTCGAAAAATCCGCTTGTCTGTATGCTAGTCCGACGAAAACCCACGCTAGGGCAGCTATTGGCTACTGGCTATCAACTTCCTTATTATAGTCCGGTCGTACGTCATCACGTACGAATCTGTCGGACTTTGGTGTGATCGTGTGTAGGCAAGTCCCTTCGTTCAAAAGTCAGTCGGAAGTCTGATGAAAGTCCGCCGGAATGGCCGTCGGACTTTTGTTGCCGAAAAGTCTGCTCGTGGGTACGCGGCCTTAGAAGAAAACCTGTTACAGTCTGCAAAAGACTTGAGACTGGGGCGGAGGTTCACGTTCCAGCAGGACATCGACCCTAAACATACAGCCAGACCTACAATGGAATGGTTTAGATCAAAGAATATTCATGTGTTAGAAAGGCCCAGTCAAAGTCTAGACCTAAATCCAATTGAGAATCTGTAGCAAGACTTGAAATTTGCTCTTCACAGACGCTCTCCATCCAATCTGACAGAGCTTGAGCTATTTTGCAAAGAAGAATGGGCAAAAATGTCACTCTCTAGATGTGCAAAGCTGGTAGAGACATCCCCAAAAAGACTTGCAGCTGTAATTGCAGTGAAAGGTGGTTCTACAAAGTATTGACTCCGGGGGGCTGAATACAAATGCACCCCACACTTTTCACATATTTATTTGTAAAAAAATTTGAAAACCATTTATCATTTTCCTTCTACTTTTCAATTATGTGCCACTTTGTGTTGGTCTATCACATAAAATCCCAATAAAATACATTTACGTTTTTGGTTGTGACATGACAAAATGTGGAAAATTTGTCAGGGGTATGAATACATTTTCAAGGCACTGTACACATTTTTGTATTTTTAAGTCAGGCCATAAAAAATTCTTTTTTTCGTTCAACCAGCAGATTAAATAAAAATTTAAAAAAAGTACCAATTGCCCCGTCCACACATTTGATATGGATGGGGAAATCATTCCCACTGAGCTATTGTATTCTGCCGGCCAGAAGACTTCCACGTGTTGCCATATGATCATTCAGGAAAAACCTGACAGGCTGGTTATACAAAAATAGATCGATAGCTTGATCCAGATACAACCAGCTAGCCCATACCTGGTTTGAAATTCATCCGATCCCTGCTGAACCGGCCAAAGTTCCATCCATATATAGCTGGCTTAAGACCAGAAACGGCTCATTAATTAGGCAAATTAGGCCTCTCACTCACAGGGGCATTGTGGTAACGCATCCCAGTTTTGAGGGACAGGGGACCTTAACGCTGCTGTGCTCAGGCAGCATTAAGAGCTCACTCTCATTTAAGGCCGAACAGCTGATTTGCACATGACCCCAATAGCCTGCCCATACCCCCCCCCCCCCTTGCTCAAGCCAATCCCTGTCGAGTCCGATTACTAATCTCCACCTCTGGAATTGCGCATAAGTTTATTGTGTTACCTGCAAAATCCACAGATCAGATATTATTAAAGCTGAACTCCAATATAAGCAAATATTGTCTAAACACAAGAAGTATGTGTATTCTTGAATCTCGATGTGCTTTGTGTATTTTAGGTCTTGGGGAACCCCTGCTAAGAATGATTATTCTAGCTTATCCTGTACATTGGTATGATCAGTGAGGCACCGTTCACACTGTTTCTCGTGCGTTTGCTGCAGTGCAAGACAATGGAAATCACAATAATCTCAAAGGTGCCAGTCCACATTAATGCAACATGGTGCAGTGCAATTTTAGAAAAAGTGCAGGTGCTTTTTCGGTGCAACGGTGCATTTTTGGCCACATAGATTTCAACGGGATAGTATGAAAAGCACATGAAGAAGGCACATACATGCATTTTGGTATGTTTTTGGAAGCGTTTTGTGTTTAATAACCTCCAAAAAATGCATAAAGCATGAAAGCACATAAAAAATGCATAAAAATGCACTGCAATAACACTAAAAAACACATCATTATGCAGCAACACTAATGTGAACCAAGGCTTAGCTGTAGAACCTGAAATACTAAAAAATCAATCAGTGCAATCCACTTGTATATTAAATAAACATCCTAAGAAAACCAACAAATATTTACTGGATGTTCAGTGTGAAGTTTAAGTTTAAATTAAAAATACAAAACAGAAGGCTGCTATCACTCAAAAGTGTTTTCACTACATTCAAACAAATCTTAAATCAATCACAAACAGTGCTGCGCTACTAAATAATAATGAATGCATATAAAAATCATGTGCTCATCAATCAATCGATAATAATAAAATAGCTAAACATAAGCAATTAAAGTCCATAAATTGGTGATAAGTGAAAAATAGGTAAAACGCTCTACCACTCTGTGCAGACAAATCCAAAAGTGCTTGTGCTCTCCTCCACCTGTATCTGAGGCTGCTCACCTCACACTTTGACCCCTGTTTCACCAGCGGGTCAAAGACAGCAACTTCCCACTGGGGATATCAAATGAAACTGGCGTGGTGCTGGCACTTGTAGTCCTCCGTCTCTTACACTTCCTCTGTCCCAGTGCCGGGACAAGGTCATCCAGCACCCAGGGCAAAGATGCCAAACTGCACCCCCCCTTCCCGTAGGGTTAGGTCAGTGCACCTCCATCCCTACAATAAACCATTACGCCCAGTGCAGCTGCCCCTCCTGCCCACCCCTTGGCCCAGTCCTGTTCTATCCGGCTTAATGAGCCCTGATGTTTTTCAACGGTCAACAGATATATGGAAAAGAATGGCAGAATCTAGTGCTCTCCGTATAATGAATATTTATTCACATAAAAACAAGTAAGATACTCACAAGTATAGCACTAAAAGCCATGCTATCTGTACAAGCATAAAATCATAAGGTACGAGATGGCCGCGATGTGAAGGCAGCACTTATACACGTTACGTCAAGGCGTAGACTTCTTTAGTAGGGGTCAGTAGGAAATGTTAATTTCCTATTTCACTCTGCTAAGATATACGCACATAAAAACATATGGGAAATAAGGGGCAGTCTGCCACTACAAGAACCATCCTATCTTGGCTTTCCACAAATCCAGATATGACTATATTAGACCATTGGATTTAATTCAATGTACATTCAGTGTGGATAGTTTCAAACCTGGATGAAAGTTTATTTTTAGTGGGGTAGGAGTTTCCCTGCAACACCTTAGTTAATTTAGAGGGCAAGCATTCACAATAGCCACAGGAGGTGCACATTCTATAAAGTCATACTTCTAATAATATAAATGCCTTTCAACATTCTTGAGTGGCATCAGTTATCTGAAATGTCTGTGGCACCAGACGTCCAGTTAGCACAGCGGGTGTATTGCCGCCACTTTAGAATTCTCAAAATTAAGGGAAACCACGGTTTGGAATGTGAAATGTGTTAAACTGTTCTTACAATCTACATCCCACCAGGGTCTTTACCAGACCATGAAAGTTCTTTGTGTGACTCTGTGCACCAGCGCTCATCACACTAGAACCTAATAATATATATTATACCAAAAATACAATAAGAATTGAATTCTTACCCACCATTCCAGTAATGTAATCATTATAGATATAGACCATGCCAACCATTACATTGCATATATTATGTTTGCTAACTATGCTATTTTTAAACAAATGTTTATAGCTTGAAATTCAAGAAGAATTTAATTTAAAACTGAAAGCTGAGTTATATGAATCAGTTCAGTAGTAATGGGCACATTTGTATTGTTGGTCAAATGTTAAACAAAGCAAGTGTATAATCTGGTGTGTCAGGACTATTCAATCAGTCTTCAAGGTTTACTTAGCCCCACTCAGGGCAGTCCAACCAGTCCACGAAGGCTAATCAGCCCAACTCAAGGCTGTCCAACCAATCCTCAAGGACTAATCAGCCTTACATAGGGCTGTCCAACCAGTCGTCAAAGACATAGTTACAGTTGTATAGTTGGTAAGGTTGAATAAAAACACTAGTCCATCCAGTTCAACCTGTGTGGGTGTGTGTTCTTATCGATAATCATTTCCCATATCCCTGTATATTGTGTTCACTAAGATGCAATTCCATGAACTTTTTTAAAACAATCAATACTTCCTGCTGACACCACCGATTGGGGAAGGGAGTTCCACATTCTTATCACCCAGACAGTGAAAAAACCCCTACGCAGCTTGGTGTCAAGGCCCACCTGCCAAGAGGCCACATATTTGTGTACTCTCGACGCAAAGAGGTCAAACCTCATTTGCCATGTAGTTGCCCACCTAATTATTTTATTGAGGTCTTCTTGTAAAGTTTATACAGTATATCCTGCTGTGAAGTTGAAATTGCCCTACTATATTTTTGTATCGTCAGCATACACTGAGATTGCGCTATTTATACCAACCTCTATATCATTTATGAATAAATTAAACAGAATTGGAACCAGGACCAATCAGCTCTACACAGGAATGTCCACCCAATCCTCAAGGACAAAATCAACCCTACTCAAGGCTGTCCAACTAATCCTCCAGGACTAATTAGCCCCACTCATGGCTGTCCAACCAGTCCTTCAGGACTAATCAGCCCCACTCAAGTCCACCCAATCAGTCCTCAAGGTCAACTTAGCCCCACTTAGGGCAGTTTACACTCAGCGCTGTGCAACCAATCCTTGAAGACTAATGAGTTATACTCAGTGTTGTCCAACCAATCCTCAAGGACAAATCAGTCACTCAGGGAGTGTCCAACCCAAGGTCTGCTGAGCTTCATTTAAGAGTGATACACTCCCCAAACCAACCTGCCCGATATGCCAAAATTTGGGTCAAACCACTTCCACGTCACCTGAAACTGTATCCCAATGGAAATATGAAAATTTGGACCATTTGTAAAATATGCTTTCAAGTAGTTATGTAAAGCTGCTTAGTAGGTCCTATGTTACATATGGCATGACCTATACCTAAGGTTCTTCTATATGAATTTCACAAGTTGCCCTATAAACAACATGGTCTCTCCACTGATGAGAGAAAGAGTTTTCAAAAACCTGCAAACAAAGTGGAAAATGGTTCTGCATTTTAGTTTAGGTATCTGTGCTATACACCAGCAGTTCTGGATGTATAGTTGGCCCCTTAACACCTTAAGTAAAATATAGGCAAAACCAAAACATAGGCAAAGCTCGCTATCAAGCTTTTTCTTCAATTCTTTATTTTTATTTTCAACACGCCAAAGTACAAAGGGTATGCGTGATAAAAAAAATCTCAAAATTACATAATTCTTAGTTGAAATTACAGAATATCAGCACTTACATCACAATAACAGACAAGTGTTCATCTTTGTGAAAAATATATTCATGTTTGTTTGCTGGGCCAAAGGTGGCTCAAGCTATTTTTTGCTACTCATGTCCCACTTTTTTCATGCATCAGGACAGTGTTCCTGCAGTATGGGTACGGTCTATTCAGAGACATTAGTGCATAGGCAAACCATCTCTAGGTTTTCACCCATCAGGCTGCAGACAGTGCAGTAGACCGCAGCAATGTATGGCCCTACAGAAGGTTTGTAGGATGGGAGCTGGGTTTTTTTTTAAAGCTGAACAAGCCTTTTAATGACACTGGGCATCATTCAACCCAGAAGACTGAGGACATCTAGTGGCGGAAAGAAGTTCCTGCAGAGGACCACACTGGATAGGAGGTGAGCATTGCAGCCAGTTTCTTTCAAACCGCTATGAGGGGACCATTTTTTAATTTGTCTTAATTTGAGCTTTAAAAAAAACTGATCTAACTCACTGTTAATCGCACATTGTATGCATTACTTTTCCTATTTTGCAGTTTACAACATCTTTACTCTGATTGCATACCCTTTATTTGTCATCATATCGGCTAACTGTTTTGTATTCCTTTGAAAACACAATAAAAACCTATTAAAATGAAAAAAAAAAAAAAACTGATCTAGAACTTATAATAAGTAAACGTAACCCCTAAAATAATCCATAAAACATTAAACCAAAAGCAGCCACCACCAACCCTCACAGTTTTATGCTTAAAACTGTGTCAAGCGCTAATGAATCAGGCTATCACACCTTCATTCTTCCATTGAAGTGGACCGGCACACGGAGCCTCTTTTGCCGGCACTCGACTCCCTCCACATCAGCAGAGCAGCGCAGGGAAGTGTCAGAGAGACACTAATGCTTTTCAATTGCAGAGTTCCCCATGCCGCACCTCCACTGAGGGGGAGGCAGTGTGCCCCCACACATTGTAAAAGGTGGGAAACATTGTTTGGTTCTCTAACTTTGCTGTAGCTGCAATCATCAGCTTTTGTGATGGGGAAGAGATAGGGTGCAGTTCTGCTAGGGGGGCAGTACTTGTTTCCAGGAGGAGGAGGTCTGTCTTTGGCCACTGCTAAAGCCAATCACAGTCCTGCTAGCTCCGCCCACCATCTGGAGGAAGATGACTCGCTTGGTCACCACTACCAATCTCAGAAAGAAGGGATTTCACTGTGATTGAGAAAACCCCAATCAGGTGACAGTTTGTAGAATTACTGTTGAGCTTCTGGGAACTTTGTTAAAATTATTCCTGAAGCTGTGCGTCACTTACTACTGAACCCCTGCACTCTGTGTCCCTTTAAGCCAGAGTCAGTATTCAGCGCAATGAAAATCACACCCAACTTTTCCTGTGGCGCAGAGCGGTGCACTTTTCCTCAGCTGGGAAGGCCCAACTTATAATCCTGCACATAGGCCCACTGCTTTCAGAAAATGCTCCTGACCTGAGCTCATCATTGCGCATCTATTCCAGATGCTTGTATGTGACATCACATACATCACATACATCACCTACATCACATACATCATCTACATCACCTACATCACATACAAGCACGTGGGCTAGATGCGAGAGGTGGATCAGCAGGAGTGTGCCAGGACAGGTAGATGTGTCTCATCTCTGCTTCCTTTCACCACTCTGCATATCATGCATATCATAGATGAGAAGAGGGTACAGCGGTGGAGCAGATGATCAGGGGGGTTCAGTGTTGGGCCAGATGAGAGGGGGGTTCAGTGGTAGAACAGAAAAGCAGGGGGTTAGAGCAGTGTGGCAGATGTGAAAGGAGGTGTATTGGTGGGACAGATAAGCAGGGGGTTAAAGTGGTGGGGCAGGAAAGCAGGGGTAACAGAGGTGGGGCAGAAGAGCAGGGGGGTACAGAGGGGAGACGGATGTGCAGGAGGTACATTGGTGGGGCAGATGAGAAAGTGGGTTACAGTGGTGGAGCAGATGAGCAGATGGATCCAGTGTTAGGACAGGTGAGAAGGTGATTTAGTAGCGAGACAGAAGAGCATGGGGATACAGCGGTGGAGCAGATGTGCAGGGAGCTACAGTGGTGGGGCAGATGAGAAAAGGGGGTACAATGATGGGGCAGATGAGCAGGGGGGTTACAGTGGAGGGACAGAAAAGCGAGGGGGTACAGTGGTGGGGCAGATGAGAAAAGGGGGTACATTGATGGGGCAGATGAGCAGGGGGGTTACAGTGGTGGGACAGAAGAGCATTGGGGTACAGTGGTGGGGCAGGTGTGCAGGAGGTACAGTGGTGGGAGGGATGAGAAAAGGGTTCAGTGGTGGGACAGAAACGCAGGGGGTACAGTGATTGGGGAAATGAGCAGGGGGCTACAGTGGTGGGAAAGATGAGCAGGGGGATACAGCGGTGGGGCAGAGAAGCAGGGGGGTACAGAGGTGGGGCAGATGTGCAGAGGAGAAAGGAGGTACATTGGTGGGACAGATGAGCAGGGGGATACAGCGGTGGGGCAGAGAAGCAGGGGGGTACAGAGGTGGGGCAGAGAAGCAGGGGGGTACAGAGGTGGGGCAGATGTGTAGAGGAGAAATGAGGTACATTGGTGGAACACTTGAGCAGGGGGTCACAGTGGTGGGGCAGAAAAGGAGGGGGTACAGTGGTAGGACAGATGTGCAGGAGGTACAGTGGTGGGGCAGATGTGCAAGGGGTTACAGTGGTGGGGCAGATGAGAAAGGGGGTTCATTGGTGGGGCAGGTGAGAAAGGGGGTACATTGGTGGGGCAGATGAGCAGGGGGGTACAGTGGTGGAGCACATGGTCATCTTTAATATTAATTGGACCCTGGGCAAACATTTTCTTGCCCCCCCCCATCATTACACAGGACTCCCTCCCCCATACTATCCAAATCACTACATAGGACCCCTACATAGGAGCCTGGCTCAAAGCAGGACACGGTGTCTCAGAGGGAGACAGTCTACTCGACCCCCAATCCCCATAATTACAGGACCCCCTCCCACATTTCACAGGACCCCCTCCCCCATCACTGCACAGGTCCCCTCGCCCATACTACCCCAATTATTACACAGGACCCCTCCCCCATACTACCCCCATCATTACACAGCCCCCCTCCATACTACATTGTCACTCTTTGGCCATCAGTGCACTGCTGTTTCTGCAGAAAGGAGGGTTATTATTGAGGGTGGAGAGGCAGGGAGGGGGGCTATTATTGAGGATGGAGAGGCAGGAAGGGGGTTATTATTGAAGGTGGAGAGGCAGGGGAGGGTTATTATTGAGGCTGGAAGCAAGGAGGAGGAAGGTTATTATTGTGAGTGGAGAGGCAGGGAGGTTATTTTTGAGGGTGGGGGGGTTATTGCAGAGCCCACAGCACTACAACACCCAGCAGCCCTGTCCCCCTCGCTCCTCCAATAGATTTTGCAGCAGCTGAGACTCCCTGGGAAGTTATCAGAGGTGATGGGGAGCCTGGCTCAAAGCAGGACACGGTGTCTCAGAGGGAGACAGTCTACTCGACCCCCAATCCCCATAATTACAGGACCCCCTCCCACATTTCACAGGACCCCCTCCCCCATCACTGCACAGGTCCCCTCGCCCATACTACCCCAATTATTACACAGGACCCCTCCCCCATACTACCCCCATCATTACACAGCCCCCCTCCATACTACATTGTCACTCTTTGGCCATCAGTGCACTGCTGTTTCTGCAGAAAGGAGGGTTATTATTGAGGGTGGAGAGGCAGGGAGGGGGGCTATTATTGAGGATGGAGAGGCAGGAAGGGGGTTATTATTGAAGGTGGAGAGGCAGGGGAGGGTTATTATTGAGGCTGGAGAGGCAGGGAGGGTTGTTACTATTGAGGATGGAGAGGCAGGGAGGGGGGTTATTGTTGGGGGTGGAAAGCAGGAAGGGGGTTATTATTGAGGGTGGAGAGGCAGGGAGGGGGTTATTATTGAGGGTGGAGAAGTGGGGAGGGGGGTTATTATTGAGGGTGGAGAGGCAGGGAGGGGGGTTATTATTGGGGGTGGAGAAGCAGGGAGGGGGTTATTATTGAGGATGGGGAAACGGGGAGGGGGGTTTGTATTGAGGGTGGAGAAGCAGGGAGGGAGGTTATTATTGAGGGTGGAGAAGCAGGGAGGGGTGTTATTATTGAGGGTGGAGAGGCAAGGAGGGGGGTTATTATTGAGGGTGGAGAAGCAAAGAGGGGTGTTATTATTGAGGGTGGAGAGGCAAGGAGGGGGGTTATTATTGAGGGTGGAGAAGCGGGGAGTGGTGTTATTATTGAGGGTGGAGAGGCAAGGAGGGGGGTTATTATTGAGGGTGGAGAAGCAGGGAGGTTATTATTGAGGGTGGAGAGGCAGGGAGGGGTGTTATTATTGAGGGTGGAGAAGCAGGGAGGGAGGTTATTATTTAGGGTGGAGAAGCAGGGAGGGGGGTTATTATTGAGGGTGGAGAAGCAGGGAGGGGGGTTATTATTGAGGGTGGAGAGGCAAGGAGGGGGGTTATTATTGAGGGTGGAGAAGCGGGGAGGGGGGTTATTATTGAGGGTGGAGAAGCAGGGAGGGGGGTTATTATTGAGGGTGGAGAAGCAGGGAGGTTATTATTGAGGGTGGAGAGGCAAGGAGGGGGGTTATTATTGAGGGTGGAGAAGTGGGAGGGGGGTTATTATTGAGGGTGGAGAAGCAGGGAGGGAGGTTATTATTTAGGGTGGAGAAGCAGGGAGGGGGGTTATTATTGAGGGTGGAGAGGCAAGGAGGGGGGTTATTATTGAGGGTGGAGAAGCGGGGAGGGGGGTTATTATTGAGGGTGGAGAAGCAGGGAGGGGGGTTATTCTTGAGGGTAGAGAAGCAGGGAGGGAGGTTATTATTGAAGGTGGAGAGGCGGGGAGGGGGGTTATTATTGAGGGTGGAGAAGCGGGGAGGGGGTTATTATTGAGGGTGGAGAAGCAGGGAGGGAGGTTATTATTGAGGGTGGAGAGGCAGGGAGGGGGTTATTATTGAGGGTGGAGAACCGGGGAGGGAGGTTATTATTGAGGGTGGAGAAGCAGGGAGGGAGGTTATTATTGAGGGTGGAGAAGCAGGGAGGGAGGTTATTATTGAGGGTGGAGAAGCAGGGAGGGAGGTTATTATTTAGGGTGGAGAAGCAGGGAGGGGGTTATTATTGAGGGTGGAGAGGCAAGGAGGGGGGTTATTATTGAGGGTGGAGAAGCGGGGAGGGGGGTTATTACTGAGGGTGTAGAAGCAGGGAGGGGGATTATTATTGAGGGTAGAGAAGCAGGGAGGGAGGTTATTATTGAGGGTGGAGAGGCAGGGAGGGGGGTTATTATTGAGGGTGGAGAAGCAGGGAGGGAGGTTATTATTGAGGGTGGAGAGGCAGGGAGGGGGTTATTATTGAGGGTGGAGAAGCGGGGAGGGGGGTTATTATTTAGGGTGGGGAAGCAAGGAGGAGGGTTATTATTGTGAGTGGAGAGGCAGGGAGGTTATTTTTGAGGGTGGGGGGGTTATTGCAGAGCCCACAGCACTACAACACCCAGCAGCCCTGTCCCCCTCGCTCCTCCAATAGATTTTGCAGCAGCTGAGACTCCCTGGGAAGTTATCAGAGGTGATGGGGAGCCTGGCTCAAAGCAGGACACGGTGTCTCAGAGGGAGACAGTCTACTCACTGTGCAGAGCGATTTCATCCAGGAGCCGCCCGCAGAGGAGGGATGGGAGGGTCGTTATGCAGCACATCGCTGGGGAAGAGACTCAGACTGAGCTAACGGGGAGGGGTGGGGCGGGGAAGTGACTTAACCAATGCCAAGCTGGATAGAATGGGGGAAAAAATGAATCCACCTGGCATTTGGGGCTCTACAACAATGAATGGGCCCTGGGCAGATGCCCCGTTTGCCCTGTGTTAAAGACAGCCCTGGTGGGGCAAATGTACAGGGAGTTACAGTGGTGGGGCAGATGTGCAGGGGGGACAGTGGTGGGGCAGATGTGCAGGGGGGGACAGTGGTGGGGCAGATGTGTGGGGGGGGACAGTGGTGGGGCAGATGTGCAGGGGGGGACAGTGGTGGGGCAGATGTGCGGAGGGACAGTGGTGGGGCAGATGTGCAGGGGGGGACAGTGGTGGGGCAGATGTGTGGGGGGGGGGACAGTGGTGGGGCAGATGTGCAGGGGGGACAGTGGTGGGGCAGATGTGCAGGGGGGACAGTGGTGGGGCAGATGTGCAGGGGGGGACAGTGGTGGGGCAGATGTGTGGGGGGGGGACAGTGGTGGGGCAGATGTGCAGGGGGGACAGTGATCTGAAGTGTGAAGTTGCATGAATTGGGGCTGATCTGAGGCGTGGGAGTGCAGGATGTTAATTTCTCACTATTAAAGTAGTTTACAGCATTTACTTTATAAAAAATTTTCGTGATTGGGAGTGTGAAGTTTACATTTTATTTTGTTTTAAAAATCGGCATGCTCAATCTCTTTGAAAACATTTTTCGGCACATTGTGCTCAAAAGGTTGCCTACCCCTGGTCTAAACTATTTCTTCTCTAAAGTCTCCAGTCCTGTGAAGAAGAGGCTCTGTTAGAAAGTGTTTTGCAGTTGTGTGTGTCTTGCTGAATAGCTCTAAGGAAGATTTAATGCTGAGTCAGGGGCAGAGCAGAAAAGAGGTTTGTTTTGGCAATCTGAAAGTGAGGATTCAAATAGACTGGAAAGTTATTGATACAAACATCCTTTTGGTTACAGAGGTGTGTGTGGTCTGCTGGAACACGGAGAATAGAGCTCTTCTAGATGAAGTGAGATAAAATTCTGATCAGCACCCGACACACAATCCTGAGATTAGCACAAATTAGAAGTGACTTCAGTTCTATGTGTACAATTATTTGCACTTCTTCTAAATAACATGCGGGAGGCCAGAGGGAAACGGTAGCAATATTTAATTATTATGAGAAGGTTACATGATGAATCTGGACTGAAGACAAATGGGTGGTGTAGAAGATACCAATAAACTTCTCTCCAGACTGTTTTTTTAAGATGATATCTTTTCATGTTGTGTTCCACTTGTGACCTTTTTTCACTAATAATGTAATTGATGATGTATTGAAATAATTGCAAAAATCAAGCCAAGATAGCCATATATGGTGGAATTGCCTCATAAGCAAACAATTTTGGCAGCATTCGCACCACATTGTGTCAACTTTGCTAGGCTGCCTCCTAATGATGGATCCCTGGGAGGTCCTCTTGAACAATAAAACCAACATTGAAACCCGCCTGGTTAGACATGTCTTCAAAACAAGTACTAGGGCGTACACACGGTCGGACTTTGTTCGGACATTCCGACAACAAAATCCTAGGATTTTTTCAGACGGATGTTGGCTCAAACTTGTTTTGCCTACACACGGTCGCACAAAGTTGTCGGAATTTCTGATCGCCAACCACGCGGTCACGTACACCACGTACGACGAGACTAGAAAAGGCCGGTTCAGAACCAAGCACGGCACCCTTTGGGCTCCTTTTGCTAATCTCGTGTTAGTAAAAGTTTGGTGAGAGACGATTCGCGCTTTTTCAGACTCGTGGCTTTCAGTTAGTTTTCTGCCGTTCAGTTTGTGCTTGTGGGTTTGTATCTGCTCTTCAGTGCGTGCAGTCAGTTCGTATCAGAGTTTTCTGTGTGATCTTGCCTGCTCATTGTTGTTTTTCAGGTCGCTCTTCACAGGCCTTGCTGTTCTTCAGTGCGTTCTGTTACTTCGTTCTGAGCAGCCGACCGTTTTCTAGCCATGTTTCGTATGCGTACTCCTCGTAGAGTTCGTGCTGTGCGGGGGCTTGGTGTTGGGGTCCTGACCTTGACACAAGTCCAGTCCATGAACAGGGTGGGGAGGAGTTCATGGACCAAGAATTGGTTGCTTCAGCGTGACCAGTTCTCTCATATGCCTTTGCTCCGTGAGATCCGTGAGAATAATCCTGATGATTTCAGGAACTTTCTCAGGATGACGGACCCCCTATATCAGCAGGCAGGATACCTGCATGAGGCAAGCCATCACTCCGGAGCAGAGGCTCGTCGCTACCCTACGGTATTTGGTGACAGGGAGAAGTCTGCAGGATTCGAAGTTCTCGACAGGCATCTCCCCCCAGGCTCTGGGGATCATTATCCCAGAGACCTGTTCTGCCATCATACAGGTCCTGCAGAAGGAATATATGAAGGTAAGATTTTTATCCTTTTATATCCCATTTTAGTGTATTTAATGTTTGCTAATATATTGTATTTCTTTCCTCATTCCCTAATTACCATAATTGTAATATGCTGTGAATGTCCCCTTTGTTCTCATGCATGCTGGATTTTTATGTAATTATTATTTTAGGTCCTTCATACATATTTGCCCTTCAATAACCTCCCCAGCATGGTGTCTCTTGGCCCTATATTCACCTCATGTAGTCACTTAACAATGTATTTTATCAGCTCCATAGTAGTGCTTTACCCCAAACACCCCCTAAAATGTTTGGTAATGTTATTTTTGATTTAAATTCAGGCAGAGTGCCAGAGGCTTTTTTTTGTGGTGTCCCCAAATAATTTTTAGTAACCCTCCCTCCCCCAACTGCTAAGTCAGCTGATCCCAATTCTCTATCCTCAATCATCTATCTGCTGACTTTGCCAAACCCATACACACTATACCCATCTCTTTTGTGCTCAGATTTATGGATGAATTCCCCAAAGCATGTAGTGCAAGGGCCTTCCTGTATACTTTCAAATTGTACTGTTTAAAGTTTTTGTATCCTATTATTATCTTGATAGGTAATAGCAGAATGTCCAAATGTGTACAGTGTGTGTTTATATCTTTGTATTATGACACTTCTTACCTGTCCAGTGGGCTGCCAATAGTGTAACTAAGGAGGGGCTTTTCCAAGTAATACCCATTATTTAGGCATTCATCTCTCAATGAAGTGAAGAGGGTTACCTGTCCAAGAGTTCCCCCCCTATAATGTTAGAAATGGCCCATGAGAGGGGGGAGGGGGAATATGATAGGTGTACCTTATACTTTGGCCTTGTTAAATTCCCCTTAATAAATGCTATCTGGAGGTTGCCCCAGAATGTTTGTGTCTAATCTGCTTGCCATGTTTCTGTGAAAAAATAGTAATGTTTATTGTTTTTTCCTCAACAGTTTCCTTCCACGCCACAGGAATGGCAGACTGTGGCCTCCCACTTTGCCCAGCAGTGGGACTTTCCTAACTGCGGAGGGGCAATTGATGGGAAACACGTCCACATCGTCCCACCACCTAACTCGGGGTCGTACTATTATAATTACAAGGCGTTTAATAGTATAGTGATGTTGGCGGTGGTGTCGGCTAATTACGACTTCTTGTATGTGGACGTGGGGAAGAATGGCCGGATGTCCGATGGTGCAGTCATCGCCCAGACGGAGTTCTACAGGCGTCTCCAGAATGGCAGCTTGGACTTGCCAGCTCCAGAGGACAATGTGGAAGGTCTCCCATTTGTGTTCGTTGCTGATGAAGCGTTTGCGCTGGGGGACCACCTGATGCGGCCATTCCCGATGAGGACCCTCACCCCGGAACATAGGGTTTTTAATTACCGGCTGGCCAGAGCCTGAAGAGTGGTGGAGAACACATTTGGAATCCTGGCCAGCCGGTTCCGACTATTTCTGACACCCATCCATATGGCAGAGTATAAACTGAACCATATAATACTTGCGTGCTGTGTTCTCCATAATTTTTTAAGAAAACATTCTGCCAACTATGCTGGCTCAGTTGGGCCTGAGGCCGGAATCCTACATCCAACAACACTGACGGCGCTTGAAAGTGGCCGTCCTGGCTTGCCCTCCCTGAGTGCCCGTGATGTCCGGTTACGATACCTGGAGTTCTTTGCGGGTAGGGGGGCTATCAATATGCCAGACAATATGTGAAGCCTTTTTCAAATAAAAAAAAAAAAAATAATTCTTTGTGGACATTTACTGCTTGTGTTTGTTTTAGCTGACCCTGACAGAAATGTTTTGCGTGCAGAAAAAGTCGTGATTGGGTAACCTTATACAAAGCACTGTTGGCTGGTATTTCCTAAATGCAAAAACACATTTCACTACAAGTGCACTTGCAACTGCACTGAACCTGCACTTGTAGTGCAAAGAGGATTTGCCCTTAGGAAATAAACCCCATTTTTGCATAAAACAGCTATTACATCACCCCAAAAGTGTTGTAGTGTTGAGACAATAATCCACACATTCTTGAGTAAGCCACTTTTTTATACCTGCACAATCACATGTGCATTTACCAAAGGTTTTTAAAACAAACCAACATGTTTGTTGTATAACAATTTTTGCAGTAGCATTATCAAAAATCGAAATATCCATTTCAGATAAAACAGGCCTGTGTAAAACCAACAAGAAAGCCAAAAAACTTGAACTTACAAAGTTCACATTAGGTAAAACCTGAAGGCTATATCAGACATCAGTATTTAGGAACTGGGTTTGATATAGCGTTCAGATGGGGGGAAATCACCCCTGGAAAAGCCAAATTTGGAAGATGCACACCAATTTACGAATGTCAACATGTGCTATCTGCCATCAGGGGGGATCAAGGGACGTGTTTTGGGGGAGCAAGCCCTTCCTCAACGCGACTTTATAATTGAGGAAGGGGTTGCACCCCCAAAACGCGTCCATTGATCTCCCGTGATGGCAGATAGCACATGTTGGCACACTGTGTGCATCCTCCAAATTTGGCTTTTCAAAACATTGCAAAAAAATTTCAAAGATTGAACAACAATACAAAAAGTGATTTTGTGGGGTTTAAATTCGCTCCAAAACATTAATGATGTTATTATTTTTTTTAATAACATCATGGATTTTTTGCTGGATGTTTTGCAGTTCGGCATTACACCCCATGATCTCCCCGATCAGGATCTGGGCACTTTCAGAAGTAAAGCGTTGGGGATCCACAACCTCACGATCACCTAAAAAGAGATAAATAAAAAAAAAAAAAAGGTCTCAAAAATCTGCCACCATCCATCTCGTTTACCTGAGTCTGTGGTCGCAGACACTCACCTGTTGTGGTGCCAATCTCCACCACATCTTCTTCTTCCTCCTGCTCAGCTTCGTTTGGGGGTATTTTACCTTCTTCCATAGGTGGGGGGTCTGTGGTCTCCTCGGATGAGGGGTGTCCTCCGAGTCTTTTCTCCCCTATGTAAAACAAAAATGGTATAATTAGCACACAGATATTTGATGGCAGAACTAGAAATAGGAAACATTGCTTGGAAGTGGGGTACAATTGTCTATTTTAGCCGAGTTCCAAGATGTATTTTTTTTATTGCCCTTTGTCAAGCTGCAATACTTTACCTGTTTTGTACAAGCTTCACAGATGTAGCCCCCCCTATAGTATACACTGGAGCACCTGTGTGCCCCCCCTAATAAAAATGGTGTTCTTGTGTCCCACACTAGTGCTCCAGTGTCCAGATGTGAAAACAGCTGCTCAGTGTCCTCTCCTTACACACAATCTAGTTTGCATTTCATTCTAGTAACAAACCCATCTACACAAACTAATATTTGGCATCCAAGTAGGCCCAAAAAAAATGTGTGAAAATGCATATGGCCTAAACAATGGTGTTCTAGAGGCCGAAAGAAAAATGTTTGATACGAACGAATAATGGGCCCATGAACATTAAAGTTGCCCTTTTAAACGTTACAATTAATAAAAGCATATGGAGCAGAATGAACGGAATAAAGACAGAAAGAATAGGAACACAGCACAACTACTTACTTTTTTGCAGCACTCTCCGGATCTTTTGGTACTGCTCTGGCTCTCTCAACTTCAGGTCCACCCACCGCTTCCTGAGCTGATCCCCGAAATTCCTGTGAAGGCTCCTCTTCCTCCTCGTTGCTATAATTAGCACACACCTGCTCTAACTCCGCCATCATGCTCTTCACCCACTGCGCCGAACGAAAAGGGGCGGGGAATAGACTAGAAAGAACGTCAAGGGTGGGCGGAGTTACACGCATGCGCAGTGTGTATAAAGCGTAACACGCGTGCGTATTACGTACGATCTGTGAGCGGAGGAAGGAGCATTGGACGCGCCGATCGTAAGAACGAAGGTAAGAGACAAACTTGTGCCTATACTGCTTCTAGATTGAGGCCTATATTGTAACAAGATTAGGAGAGTTTTGTCTGACATTAGGCTTTGTCTTGTGTTGTGTCTTGCAGTAAACATGGATATGCTACTCAAAGATAATGACTTCATGTCAGTATTCCTAGAGATGCTAAGGGAGCTGCCCTGTCTGTGGGAGATTAACCACCCCCATTTCAAGAACCAAGCAAAGAGGAAGGCAGCACTGGAGCAATTGTGTGAAATTGTGAAGCAGGTGATCCCCACGGCAGACATCACCTATTTAAAGATATTAATTGGTTGCCTGAGGAGCACATATCTGAGGGAGCGCAAGAAAGTCCTGGATTCACAGAGATCCGGAGCAGCAGATGACATCTATGTCCCCAGGATGTTGTACTACGACAGGCTGCATTTTCTGGCAGGCCAGACTGAACCCAGGCCATCCCTCTCCAGTCTTCCTTCCACGCTTCCTTCCCCCCCCGGCTGAGGCTTCTGACGCCCAACCTGGGCCTTCCAGGCCACATGTGGAGGAGCCCAGATTGAGCCAGGTATAGCATTCCTCTAAATATTTCTGCTTGTCCAATCAATGATGTTAACTAGATGTTAGTTGGGAGTACTAATTTAGGATTGTGATTGATGATGCAAAAACTAAAACCATGTCCCTTTTTCATACACAGGGAAGTCTCAGCCAGGAGGTGGCCGGGCCGAGCCGGCTGGCTGATCTGCAGGTCCCTCCACCCCCCCTGGAAAGAGAAAGTGGCAGTAGGAGGAGTTCCCTAGAGGAGGCTGCTATAGGATTCTTTTGGAGGGCTACAGAGGTCCTGGGAGCACCCCACACCATGGAGGAGAACATTGCTGCCTTCATTGCATATAAAATGCAGAGGATGGAGGAGGGCCAACAAGCCATGTGTGAGGCCCTCATATTGGAGGCTCTGGAGAAAGGTATGAGGGGTCAAATGACAGCTCAGACACACCTTTGCGATGGTCCTCCTCCTCCTCCTGCAGGTCCTCCTCCTCCTCCTCCCTCTCCTCCAGGTCCCCCCAGTCCTCCTCCAGGTCCTCCCAGTCCTCCTCCTCCTCCAGGTCCTCCTCCTCCTCCTGCCACATCTCCAACTGCACAGCCACAGCCCGGAAGGAAGCGTGGAAGGAAGACCAGACAATGATTGCCCTGGATCCAGTCTGGTCGGCCAAAAAATGCAGCCTCTTGTGGTACCACAGCCTGGGGACACAGATGTCATCTGCTGCTATCCGGATCTCTGCGAATTCTGGACCAGACTGCCCTCCCTTACATATGGACTCCTCGGGCCAACAATTTTGATGTTGAAGAATTGATGTCTGCCGTGGGGGTCCCAGGCTTCGCTAATTTCTCATGTTGATCCAGTGTTGCCTTCCTCTTTGTTTGGTTCTGATCCCTTAATAAAGGATTTTTGTTTTGAATTATACTCTCCTATGTGTTTTACTTCAAAAAGGACAGTTTGTTTGTGAGGGTTCAGGTACATTTCAAATATAAAATGTGAAATGAACAAGGGACACCAACACCAAACAATCTCCTGGAGATTAAATAATAAAAGATATCAATGGTGTTGGGGTAACTTGACACACAAAACACACACAAAAATATTCTGGAGTAAAAATAAAAATAACATTGAACAAAGATCAGCCTTGGAAAAAATCCAAACATTAAAGAAAAAAAAAAGGCTGAAAATCCAACAAAAAAAAAAAAATATATATATATATATATATATATAAAACTGTCAGCTGTGACAACTAATAACAATATATTCAGGGAATCCCACTAAAAAAACACAAATAAAACTTTGTGAGAAGTGTGTGTGAATATGAGCAGCAAAACTACTTAATTCTTGTCACATTATCAAGAAGAAGAGAGTGCGCTGTATTGAACCATTTTTTAACATTGCAGTGTGACAAAAGTGCTGTATCCATTACGCTAAGTTTACCAGAACGAGCTGTCCCGTCTCGGAATTTCTTCTGAGCATGCGTGGCACTTTGTGCGTCGGAACAGGCCACACACGGTCGGAATTGACGCGATCGGATTTTGTTGTCGGAAAATTTTATCTCCTGCTGTCCAACTTTGTGTGTCGGAAAATCCGATGGAAAATGTCCGATGGAGCCCACACACGGTCGGAATTTCCGACAACACGCTCCGATCGGACATTTTCCATCGGAAAATCCGACCGTGTGTACGGGGCATAAGAAGACTATTGCTAAGGCCTGGAAAAAACCTAGCAACCCCTTCAATGTATTCAAATCACAAACAAATCAATCCAGGTTCTATGAACAAGTGCCCACTATTCAACGCAATGGATCACCTACAACATTCCACAACACCTGGGACCTTTGATTGCAAACTATTTGCCCACAATGTTTGTCCACTCCCTGCAAAATATTTAATTCCAGCTAAATGGATCGAAATTCGGCTGGTTCGGCAGGGATCGGCCAACATTTGATCCATATATGGACAGGCTGATTGTACCCAAGTCGATCCATCGATCAACTTGGGTACAACCAGCCTATTATGAGTTTTTTTTACATGTGATTACTGCTGCTGGCTATAGCCGCTAGCAGTAATCATTGTGTTCTGCTGGCCAGTAAAAGCTCCTGGCAACCTCCCACCGGCAGAACACAATACTGACTGTGTTAATGGGGGAATCTAGTGATTTTCTTTCCTTCCACCCATGGTCGAAGGAAAGAAAATCTAATCATCTATGGGCTGCTTTATTTTCTGACCCTTTTCACTTCCTACGCCAATTTATTACTGTTATTTCCAACTTTTCCTTACATTCTTTCTTACCTTTCTCTTTCGTTTCTCCCTGTACTAGTTTTTTTCCCCCTTCATAAGCTTTCTCCCATTTCCTTCCACCTTATACTGTAGGTCCTCCCAATCAGTATGCCATTCAATTACTCCCACCCTGCTCACCTTGGTCCCTGCTACTGAAATATTTTTTTTCTAAACCCCCAGGACCATGGAGACACTGACCTGTGTCACTCAACTGACTGTGACACTGACTGACTTCTCTCAAGCTATATTCCCATTGCCCTCATTGGGAACCACTTACCACAGGGTTTCTCAACCAGGGTTCTTCCAGAAGGTGCTAGAAGTTCCTTGAGCAATAAGCAATTGCTGCCTCTCAGATAAGTTCCCACTGACACCATTGATCTTTTTTGCTATCTCTAAGGGGGTAATTCTTCCCAATGACCACAAGTGTAAGGAGTTTTCTTCCCACTGTATATAATACTTACGTATCATGAGTTGAAAATATAGTAATTTTTTTGCAGAGGTCCCTGGGACCGGAATGTTATTTCCAGGGTTCCTCTGTTTTGAAAAGGTTGAGAAAGGCGTACTAGCACTGTTCTCAATATATATAATACAGCAGGGGTCCCCAACAGTGACCAGTTGGGGGCCAGGCCACGTGATGGGGTGTTGGTGGCAGGTGAGCGAGGCTCAATTTGTATTGGCGGCCGCTCACATTGCCGCCTGAGCCCCGCCTCTTGTATTGTTGGCGGTGCAGGCCCTGCTGTGGGGCTACTATGCAGCACTATTATCTTCAATTGTTGTACAGCGGGTGGGCGAGCGAGTGAAGCTTCACCCCCTGTCAATCAGCGGTGGCTACTCTCCTCCGTCAGACACCCTGGGGTGCAATGAACACATACAGGTCTTGGGAACCCCCCCTTTCCTCCCAGGTGAAAGGCTGTTCACCCCTAGTCCCTGGAACAATTGGCTGCCACAAAACTGATCCCTGGCACCAAAAAGGTTGGGGACCGCTGTAATACAGTATGTAAACTTACATTAACCAACATGCTATTATCCTCTCTTTCTTTGTACATGTGTATTGTGTTATGTCTTTGTGTTCTCTTGTAAAACATTAACAAAATGGATTGAAACACTAAATGCATATGTAAACAAGACATTTCCCTGTTCTGCCTGGCAACATGACAGGGATCTACTGCTCCCAGTGATCGGGAGCAGTGCTCTGTCATGTTCTAGTCAGCCCATCCCCCCTACAGTTAGAACATGCTGAGGGAACACAGTTAAAGTGGTTGTAAACCCTTTAGAACCACTTTTTGCTACAGGTAAGCCTATAATTAGGCTTACCTGTAGCTACCCTGGATATCTCCTAAACCGTGTAGGATACCATGTGATATCCCTGTATTTGCATGTGCCAATGTCACCGGCACATGTGCACTGTTAGCCTGTGCCGTTACCGGTGGGTTTTTTTGTTTTTGTTTTTTTGTTTTTAGGGTTTACAACCACTTTAACCTTTTGATCGCCCCCTAGGGTTTAACCCCTTCCCTGCCAGTCACATTTACACATTAATTAGTGCATTTTTATAGCACTGATTGCTGTATAAAGGCAAACGGTCCCAAAATAGTGTCAAAAGTGTCCGATCTGTCCGCCGCAATGTCGCAGTCATGATAAAAATCGCAGATCGCCGCCATTACTAATAAAAAAAAAATATTAATAAAAATGCCATAAATCTATCCCCTATTTTGTAGATGCGATAACTTTTGCGCAAACCAATACAATATAACTCTATTTGTGGGGAAAAAGGGATGTCAATTTGTTTGGGTACAACGTCGCACGACCGCGCAATTGTCAGTTAAAGCAACGCAGTACCATATCGCCAAAAAGGGCTTGGTCAGGAAGGGGGTAAATCCTTCCGGGGCGGAAGTGGTTAAAGCTAAACTCCGACCAGCAAGAAATAAAAACCCATTTATAGCTCCGCCTCTGGGTTGTAAAGGTTAAATACTAATTAAGGGCCGGCCATACACAACACAAATTTCAGCCAATTTCTCCTGAATCTGCTGAAAATTCAAGCCATTGGTGACCTTGTCAGCACCATCCGACTCTACAAAAATTGATTGTTCAACAGACTTTTTGTCCAGGTAGCCAGATGGAAAATTGTTGGCTGAACAGTGATTGCATCCAGACAAATCCCTGGGTGGCGGCTGTCAGAATACAATAGCCTCAAGAACAACATACTCAAATAGGTGCTGGAAACCTTTAGAGTTGTATTTGTAGTCAAATGAAAGAAAACTTGAAATAAGCTCAATAGCTCTGGCGAAGCAGCTCCTACACAGCAAGACTTCCCTCAATGGGCATCCAACAGTAGCTCTAACCACAGGCCAAAACCAGATAAAAGAGTTCAGGATCATTTTAGTTGTTGGTAAAAATTTATACAAAAACAGCCAACGTGTTTCTGTGGCAACACCACTCCCCCTTCATCAGGGCTCAACACAGGATAAAACTTGGATAGACAGAGAAAACAGTGACTTTACAGATCAAGGCCAAGATTTCTCCTAAAAGAAGAAGAATCAGCACAGGGGGCACATCATGCTGTAAGTTATGTCTCTTGTGCTGATTTTTATGTTTTTTTATTTTAGTTAAACTTAGGCTTTAAGATAAATTATGGGGTACATTGGCAGAAATAAGGACTGACTGCCCATAACAAGATTTTTGAAGGTTGTCAGAGGATGTTATAAATTGTTCAAATACTGTATATTTTTTTTTCTTTCTTGTCTGAAGTTCCTCAAAAATATACATATTAATATTGAAAACGTAGGACAGAACATTTACAAAGCAAAAGGAAATCGTTTCTAAGACATGTTTTTCAATCTAGTTCATCTTTAGTTTAAGTTATTTACATTTAATGGAATTTTGTAAAAGACAAAGTTTCAACTTTATGTAAAAAAAAAAAAATACAGAATGATGTGTCTAGCAGTAATGTGCTGCTTTATCTCACTTTTACTATCCATTTTTACTTCATCTATCAATTTTATCATGATTTCTCAATTTTTTTTTTAATCTTGCTTCACTCTGATGACGCAAAAGTAGTAGCAGTAGAGGTGATAATCAGCAAAAAGCTGCCAAAAATATTTTACTTTCAGATCTCTGTATACCAGAAAACAACGTACTCGAGACTCAACAGAGTATCCTATCACCCGCATCATCAGCCAGTGAGAGCTTTTATGTCTTCTTCATCAGAGACTGGAGATAAACTTTAAAGAAGCTAACAACATTTTTATTTAGCAACCAGAACTTCTCACTTCATGGAACAAATCTATTTTATATGTACATTTATTTTAAAGTGACACGGACTCAATTATAAACTTTTAAATGACCTGCCTAAGAGCGGACCACACAAGATACCTGCTAGTACCTTTATTAGTCCAAAAAGTCTCCACGGTGCCCCTCTCTGGTTTTACTTTGTTACTTGATTTGCCTTGAGTTCATGCGTAAGCTCCACTAAGTTCATGGTTAAGCTCCACCAACTGCCAGTGGCAGTTATGCCTGGGATAGAAGTTTGTAAGGCTTAGCCAGGAAGTTATGAGTAGTCAGGCCCCATTAGCAAAGTCAAATTTAAAGTGATACTAAAGTCTCTTTTTTTTTTTTTTTGTTAAAATAATAAACATGTTAACCTTTCCTGCCCTGTGTAGTGGTTTTGCAGTGGTTTTGCTGCCCAGATCCTCCTCTTATCTGGTCCCTCTTCGTTGTTTCTGGCCCCTCCCTCCTTTTGAGTGCCCCCACAGCAAGCAGCTTGCTATGGGGGCACCCGAGCTGAGCCACAGTTCCCTGTGTCCATTCAGACATGAAACCACATCCCGGCCCGCCCGGCCCAGCCCCTTTCTCTGCTCATTGGCTGACTGACTTTGATTGACAGCAGCGGGAGCCAATGGCGTCACGCTGCTGTCTCAACCAATGAGGAAGAGAGTCCCGTGCATCCGAGACACTCCTGCAACATCGCTGGATCTAGATGGACGTCAGGTAAGTATTAGGGTTGCTAAAGGGGCTGCTGCACACAGAATTTAATGAAATAGGGGCACTAAATAAACTTTTCTGGGTAAAATGAGCAACAGAAAGTACACTGTATTGTCAAAAGTATTGGGACGCCTGTCTTTACAGGCACATGAAATTTAATGGCATTCCAGTCTTAGTCTTTAGGGTTCAATATTGAATTGGCCCACCCTTTGCAGCTATAACAGCTTCAACTCTTCTGGGAAGACTGCCTACAAGTTTTAGGAGTGTGTCTATGGGAATGTTTGACCATTCTTCAAAAAGCGCATTTGTGAGGTCAGGCACTGATGTTGGACGAGAAGGCCTGGTTTGCAGTCTCTGCTCAAATTCATCCCAAAGGTGTTCTATTGGATTGAGGTCAGGCCAGTCAAGTTCTTCCACCTCAACGCGCTCATCCATATCTTTATGGACCTTGCTTTGTGCACTGGTCCAAATCATTTGGTGGAGGGGGGATTATGGTGTGGAGTTGATTTTAGGGGTTGGGCTTGTCCCCTTAGTTCCAGTGAAGGGAACTATTAAGGCGTCAGCATACCAAGACATTTTGGACAATTTCATGCTCCCAACTTTGTAGGAACAGTTTGGGGATGACCCCTTCCTGTTCCAACATGACTGTGCACCAGTGCACAAAGCAAATTCCATAAAGACATGGATGAGCGAGTTTGGGGTGGAGGAAGACTGGGATGCCATTAAAGTTCATGTGCGTGTAAAGGCAGGTGTCCCAATACTTTTGACAATATAGTGTATCTCTTGATGACTGATGATAACATTTTGCAAATAAGTAATTTTTGTTCAAAAAAATTTGGGCCAAAATTTATACTGCTACATATCGGTGGTAAAAATAACCCAAATAATTTGGTCGTTGTGAAAGTTATATAGTCTACAAGCTATGGTGCAAATCATTGAAAATTGATCACACCGGATGCACTGACGGCGTACCTCTTTTCTTGAGGCCCTGAAATGTCAGGAAAGTACAAACACCCCCCAAATGACCCCTTTTTGAAAAGTAGACAGTCCAAGGTATTTCATAATAGTCATGGCAAGTTTTTTGAAGTTGTAATTTTTTCCCACAATTCTTGGGAAAATTTTTTTTTTTTTTTACACAAAATTGTCATAATAACAATAATAAGTTATTTATTACACACAGCATATGCATACTTCCAATTACACCCCAAAATACATTCTGCTACTCCTCCTGAGTATAGCGATACCACATGTGTGAGACTTTTTCACAGCCTGGCCACATAGAAAGGTTCAACATCCAGGGAGCACCTTCAGGGAGCATAAATTACTCATCTAATTTCCTAGACTTTTGAAGGCCCTTGAGCACCAGGACAATAGAATTACCCACAAAATGACCCCATTTTGGAAAGCAAACACCCCAAGGTATATTCTATGAGGCATAATGAGTCTTTTGAACTGGTAATTTTTTTCCACCAGTCTTCGGAATACATGGAAAGAAAATGAAAACGTATTTTTTTTTACATAAAGTGGTCAGTTTATAAGATATTTCTAATGCCGCGTACACACGAGCGGACTTTACGGCAGACTTTGCCCGGTGGACTGGATTTCGTCAGACAATTTGATCGTGTGTGGGCTCCAGCGGACTTTGTTTTCTCAAAAGTTGGACGGACTTCGATTTGAAACATGTTTTAAATCAATCCGTCGAAATCGAGTCCGGTCAAAAAGTCCGCTCGTCTGTATTCTAGTTCGACGGACAAAAAGCCACGCTAGGGCAGCTATTGGCTACTGGCTATGAACTTCCTTGTTTTAGTCCGGTCATACGTCATCACGTACGAATTCGACGGACTTTGGTGGATTGTGTGTAGGCAAGTCCGTTCATTCAGAAAGTTCGTCGTAAAGTCTGTCGAAAAGTCCACCGAGCCAAGTCTGCCGTAAAGTCCCAACCTATTACACTTTTGAAGGCCCTGGAGTACCAGGACAGTGGAATTACTCACAAAATGACCCCATTTTGAAAAGAAAACACCCCAACTGGTCACAGGTACTCGGGTACTCTGATGAGCTGGTGACAGGTACTCGGGTATTCTGATGGGCTGGTGACAGGTACTCGGGTACTCTGATGGACTCTGATGGGCTGCTGATAGGTACTCGGGGACTCTGATGAGCTGGTGATAGGTACTTGGGTACTCTGATGGGCTGCTGATAGGTACTCGGGGACTCTGATGAGCTGGTGATAGGTACTCGGGTACTCTGATGGGCTGCTGATAGGTACTCGGGGACTCTGATGAGCTGGTGATAGGTACTTGGGTACTCTGATGGGCTGGTGACAGGTACTCGGGTATTTTTATGGGCTGGTGACAGGTACTCGGGTACTCTGATGGCCTGGTGACAGGTACTCTGGGGCTGGTGACAGGTAGTCTGATGCTGGTGACAGGTACTCTGATGCTGGTGACAGGTACTCTGATGGGCTGTGACAGGTACTCTTTATTTGGGGCGAGAACGAGCACATCACTCGAACGAGCACATAACACACTGAGGAGGAGAACCTGGAAACGGCACTACAGCTGTTTGTTGACATTTGTAACCGGCTGTGATTGGACACAGATGGTCACGTGGTAAAGAGCCAATTTCATTGGCTCTTTACCCTGATCGGGGATGGTCTGTGTCTTGAAGGACACGCCTGATTCCCGATCGCAGCGCTGCAGGCAACCGGGTGCCTGCAGTAGCTCCGAGAAGCAGAGGATGTCATATGACGCCCGCCTAGGATGGGAGAGTGTACCTGCGAAGGTCATATGACTATATGCTGGTATGGAAGTAAAAGATGTTTTAATAAATTTTAAAATGTTTGCTTACATTTGCTTATAAGAGTGTGACTGTGTGTGTTTGAGCTTTGGGGTGCACACCCTAATGCAATAGGCTGCGCACACCTATGTTGTCTTCTCCTGGGCAGAACTTTTAAGCAAGCACAGGTTCACCTAAAAATGATATCTCACTCATTTTTTTAAAAGTCACATATTTAAAGCTGAGGTTTAGGTATGGCAATTAAGTATAAATGTGCAATACCTGTGAGATCCCTTTGGAAACTGTAAAACGCTGTAGTAGGCACCACTACCACATTGATATCCACTACCTTCTTTGTACCGTGCCACGTGGCTGCCCTGCTGACTTGTGTATACAGTAGGTCAGCTACAGGCATAGGTGTGCGCAGACTACTGCATTAGGGTGTGCACCTCAAAGCTCCAACACATATGAGTTTGACATATTTACCGGCCTCTTCCCCGCTCTCCATCCTGAAACAATGGGAGGAAGGGGGAGCAAGGGAGCACATGGGAGACCCGGGCAACAGAAGGAAGAGGATCAGGGAAATGAGGGGTGGCGGGGTGGCATATATTAGTACCAATCCCCTATATTTTCCTCCTGTGGCAGCTAAATGTTGACAAAAGGGAGGGGAGAAGCCTACTTTCAGCTGCTGCAGGAGAAAAATACAGATTGGTTCCACTAAATTCCACCCCCGCCACCTCTCCTGTCAAGGTTCTGAGGATCGGCAAGGAAGGGTTGTGGTTTACCTGTCACCTGCCCACCATTGACAGGTTGCCAACCCCAGCATTAGGGTGTGCCCAGGCACACCCGACACACCCCTTGCGCACGCCTATGGCGACAGGCACAATTCAGGGAAAGCTTTGCATTTTCTCAATGAATGCTAAGCATCCTCTGATCAGACGAGTTGGAGAGGCGGGCGGTGATATTGCAGTCTACACTTTGTTCAATCAAAGAATACCCTGCAATCATTGTGTTCAGTAAGTAACAGGGCAGCCACTCGACACAGGACCTGGAAGCTAGTGGCAATCACTGAAGTAGCTGTGTCTACTACAATGATTTCCAGCGTCCACAGGGATCACACAGTATGGCACGTGCATACATACACTGGGCCATGCTGGATCAATGTAGCTATGTAAAATTTGCCATACCTGCTAATATTATTTTAGAAAAATGGAAACATTTTGTATTTAAGGTTTTTTTTACACTTTAACCAGCGTGGATCAAAGGGTAGAGATTAAAGGGCATTACACAACACTATAAGGAATAGAATAATTTTTCCTTTCAAACATTCATGCATTTTCATCTGGATGATGTGTACCTCTGAGGCACCAATACGAGGCAGGAATTTATGGCTCATTTTGACCATTGCAAATTAATATCCGCACTTATATGGGTTAAACAAGAGGTTCACAAATGAGACAAGCAATTGATTGGAATTGTCTGATTTTTATCAATAATAAAACAAGCTGAATGATTTTGCCAAAACTGATTTTAGATAATAGGACACTGCAGACCCTCTTTACCCTCATGTCTTGAATTGTATTGTTTTGCTTTACATTATAAACTTCTGCACAAACTATTGGCACCATATAAATCCTGTATAATAATAATACAAGGGATGTACCAAAAGTAATGCAAAAGTGGGCATAACATTTTTTTTATTAACTTACAAAGGTCGTTCAAATTTCACTTGTTGGTAGAGTAACTCTTCCTTGATAGTAATTCTTCTTTTTTATTGCAGGTAAATAATGGGTTCCAAGCAGAAGCAACATGCTGTCACTGAGTTCTTGATGAAGGAGGGGTGCAGGCTGTCTGACATCCACGGGCTACAGAATATTTACAGAGATGACACCATTGACAAGAGCAATGTCTTCTCACTGGTGACTCTTGTCAGTGGTGTTGTGGTTTCTTCTACCGTAAACATTTTGTATCCTTCTGTGGATGTCTGACAGTCTGCACCCCTCCTTTGTCAAGAACCCAATGACAGTACATTGCTTCTGCTTGGAATCCATTAAGTAGTTGCAATGAAAAAGAAAAAGTAGAATTACTAAGTATAGAGGAAGCGTAATGCCCCGTACACACGGTCAGATTTTCCGATGGAAAATGTCCGATCGGAGCGTGTTGTCGGAAATTCCGACTGTGTGTGGGTTCCATCGGATTTTCCGACACACAAAGTTTGAGAGCAGGATATAAAATTTTCCGACAACAAAATCCGTTGTCGGAAATTCCGTTCGTGTGTACACAAATCCAACGGACAAAGTGCCACGCATGCTCAGAATAAATAAAGAGATGAAAGCTATTGGCCACTGCCCCGTTTATAGTCCCGACGTACGTGTCAGAACGATCGGATTTTCCGACAACTTTGTGTGACCGTGTGTATGCAAGACAAGTTTGAGCCAACATCCGTCGGAAAAAATCCTAGGATTTTGTTGTCGGAATGTCCGAACAAAGTCCGACCGTGTGTACGGGGCATTACTCTACCAACTTGTGAAACTTGAACAACCTATGTAAAGCCCGGTACACATGTACTAAAATTTGGCCAGATACCACTGTCTGTTCAACAGAAACCAGTTTTCGATCAACCCCCTGGTTAAATAAAAAAAAAACAGTACTGCTTAAAGTGGTATTTAAGGTTTAAACAAATAAAACAAACAAACATGTTATACTTACCTGCTCTGTGCAGTTGTTTTGCACAGAGCAGCCCTGATTTTCCTCTTCTCAGGTCCCTCACCAGCGCTCCTGGCTCCTCCTGCTTAACTAGTGCCCCCAATGGCTAGCCACTTGCTATAAGAGCACTGGTGCATGCTTGCTCCTGAGCCATGCTCTATGCATCCATAAGACACATAGAGCTGCGGCTTGGCCCGCCCCCGCTCTCCTCATTGGCTCACTGGTTCCCACTGCTTTCTCAGCCAATGAGGAGAGGGAGTTCTGGGGCAGCTGAGGCTCTCATGCACATCGCTGGATTGAGAGGGGATTCAGGTGAGTATGGGGGGGGGGGGGGCTGTTGGGGGGAGAATCACACAGAAGGTCTTTTACCTTCATGCATAGATTGCATGAAGGTAAAATAAAAACTTCAGCCTTTGCAACCACTTCAGCCCCAAAAGATTTACCCCCTTAATGACCAGGCCATTTTTTGCGATACGGCACTGCGTTAATTTAACTGACAATTGCACTGTCTTGCAACACTGTAACCAAATAAAATCTATGTCTTTTTTTCCCACAAATAGAGATTTCTTTTGGTGGTATTTGATCACCTCTGTGTTTTTTATTTTTTGCCCTATGAACCAACAATTTTGAAATAAGACCCAATATTTTTTACTTTCTGATATAAAACATATAAAAATGTAAAAAATCTAATTTCTTTATTAATTTAGGCAAATATGTATTCTGCTACATATTTTTGTTAAAAAAATCCCAGTAAGCATATATATTGATTGGTTTGCGCAAAAGTTATAGCGTCTACAAACTATAGGATATTTTTATGGAATTTTTACTGATTTGTTGTTTTTTTTTACTAGTAATGGTGGCGATCAGCGATTTTTAGTGGGACTGCAAAATTGCAGCGGACAAATCGGACACTAAGCAACACTTTTGACACTTTTTTGGGGACCAGTGACACCAATACAGTGATCAGCGGTAAAAAATATGCACTGTAACTGTACTAATGACACTGGCATGGAAGGGGTTAACATCAGGGGCAATCAAAGGGTTAAATGTGTGCCTAGGGAGTGCTTTCTAACTGGGGGGGGGGGTGCTTTAACTGTAAGAATACAGAGATCCGTGTTCCTGCTTAGCAGAAACACAAGATCTCTGTCTTCTCTTGACATAGAACGGCGATCTGCCTTTTACATAGGCAGGCCGCCGCTCTGTCTACCTCGAGAAAGATCGGCGGGTCCCCTGCTGATTGGCTCCCGTTGTGTCCAATCACAACGGGAGTGGGTCGCCGCTCCAGATGTGGGCCCCTGACCTGGAAGAAGAAATCACAAACAGGTATGTGATTTCACGCTTAAAGTGATTGTAAAGGCTCTTTTTTAAAAAAAAATAACAAACATGTTATCCATACCTCCTCTGTGCAGCTGGCTTTGCCCAGATCCTCCTCTTCTTGGGTCCCTCTTCGCTGCTCCTAGCCCCTCCCTTCTTTGAGTGCCCTTTAGCCAGCAGCTTGCTACAAGGGGCACCCAAGCCAAGTCACAGCTTCATCTATCCATTCAGACACGGACCCCTGGCCTGCCCCGCCCCCCCTCTCCCCTGATTGGTTGACTGACTTTGATTGACAGCCACGGGAGCCAATGGCGCCACTGCTCTGTCAGCCAATCAGGAGGAGTGTCCTGGATGGCTGAGAGGATCGTGGACATCGCTGGAGAGAGGAGGAGCTCATGTAGGTAATTAGGGGGGTGCTGCTACACACAGAAGGTTTTTTATCTAAATGCATAGAATGCATTTAGATAAAAAACCTTCTGCCTTTACAACTCCTTTAAGGGCCGCCCTGCCACAGTATATGTACGTGGGGCTGTCCTTAAGCAGTTAAGTTAATAAAAAACGTTATGCCCACTTTTGCATTACTTATAGTCGAGCCCTTGTAATAATAATAATAACGCAGAGAAATACCTTCCTCCGCAGAAGGACCGAGCGAGGTTTCAAAGTGTTTTTTTCCACCAGAATCCAAAACTTCACTCTTTTATTAAGGAATGTTTGCACAAGCAAAGTGGTTTTGAGTTTTTTTTTTTTTTTTTTCTTTGGCCTCCGCAGGTTTTATGCTTGTAATGGGTGCTCTAAGCTTCTCCTGCTCTGACACAAATAATTACAGCAGCTATTTACCTCGGTTCACAAAGCTCTTTAGAGAAGCCCCCAGGGAAAGTTTGCTCTTGACCTCTCCCCTTTCCTCCCCTCTACTCAGCAGGTAATTAAATTACTTTAACACAAGGCTGCTGGCTTTTAATGGACAGCTAACTGACAGGTAAAGCAGTTGTTATGTTTGCAAACCATCTGGCCACTTTTGCTCGATACAATATCAGTTTCCCCAAATCCTTCTGGGGAATTGCATTATAAACCTCGTTGGCTCACGTTTAATATTAGATCCCATAACTTAATTAGCCTCATAGCCCCTTAATCAGTAAATAAAACAGTTCCAGCCACTTTCATGTGTGTGATTTTATTTACTTGCCTCTAAAACAACAGCTAAAACCCTATTTTCTTTTCAGTTAAGTGGGTGCTGGGTGAGGAGTAGCAGCGGAGTGGATTCGTAATGCGCCAAAGTTCCGCGACGGTGTCAGTGGAGGCCGTGACTCGTTGTGTCGTTTTAAGAGCTCATTGCTTTCTTAAATAACATTTACATCAGCTCCCTATGGGGCAACAAAGAGCAGACAATGGTCAGAGGATACAAAAGAACAACATTGCTACTGTAGCTGTCAGTGACCTGTTAATTCTCATAATCCTTGCCTAGTATATTAAGGCAAACCCATAGAGATGTGAGAGCTGCTAAGATTAGAGGCCTGACTTTTTTTTTTTAATTGACATTATTCATTTATGTGTTGTCAGCATATTTGAGTACAAAGTGAGTGGAAATTGTGTTGGGCCTAGACTCTATGACAGCCTTTCTCGACCTTTTTAACACAGAGGAACCCTTGAAATAGTTCTCCAGTCTCAGGGAACCTCTGCTAAAACATAGAAATCTACAAATCATGATACATTAGTGTGGTGGTCAGTGGGAAGAATGGTCCTTACACTTGTGGTCAGGGCTGTTTTTAAAGCAGGGCAAAAGGGGCAGCTGCCCTGGGCCCTGTCATTGTTGTGGGGCCCAAAGCAGCTGTCACATACTTGCCAACTATCCTGGTTTAATTTCCCTCATCTCTTGAGGTTTTAGTCCTGTGCTGTGTCCCAATATCTCAGTGTGAAGTGCTGCTACTAATGCTGCCCAGCTCTGCCCTATTGTTGTGTAAAGATGACTCACCTGCAGACCCTGTGTTTACATGTAAATTACCGGCATTCATATGTAAATAGGAGCAGCCAGCGGCATTAATATGTATATCATGCCCCCCTGAGGTCATATCCACAGTAAACTCTAGCAACCAATCAACAAGTAGAAATCATGTGCTGTAACCTCTAGCAACTAATCAGTGAGCCGTAACCTCTAGCAACCAGTCAGTGAGCGGTAATGATACACTGTAGCCTTTGGCAACCAATCGCAATAGCTGCCTGTTCTGATTCAGTAAACTGATTTTGAGTCTAGCTGCTATTTATTCTATGTCTCAGAGCAGGAGGAGAGCAAGACTGCATGGGGGGGCCCCAAGAAAAGTTTTGCCCAGGGTCCAATCAATATTAAAGATGGCCCTGCTTGTGGTCATTGGGAAGAATTACCTCCTTACAGATGGTTAAAAAGATCAATGGTGTCAGTGGGAACTAATCTGAGAGTCAGAAATTGTCCAATGCTGAAGGAACCCTTAGCAACCTCTGGAGGAACCCTGGCTGAAGAATCACTGCTCTATGAGGTCTAGAGCCGAAACATAACTGATATCTGTCCTTATTGATAAGCTCTGTGGCCACTGCATAGGATATCCACTTGACCTCCAGAGGATTTACCCCCTCCATGACCCGCCTATTTTTGCAGCACAGCACTGCGTTACTTTAACCGCTTAAGGATCAGCCGCCGTCATTATACTGCGGCAGGCTGGCTCTCCTAGGCGAATCGGCGTAGGTGTACGTCAGCCACTTTAAGAGCGATAGGGGGCGCACGGCGCTCCACAGGGAGCCAGAATGGGGATCTTTCAATGTAAACAAACAGATCCCTGTTCTGACAGGGGAGGAGAGACAGATCTGCTATTCCTAGTGATTAGGAACACCGATCTCTCTCCTCCTCCAGTCAGTCCCATCCCCCCACAGTTAGAAACACCTCCCAGGGAACACATTTAACCCCTTGATCGCCCTCTATTGTTAACCCCTTCCCTGCCAGTGACATTTACACAGTAGTCAGTGCATTTTTAGAGCACTGATCACTGTATAAATGTCAGTGGTCCCAAAAATGTGTCAAAAGTGTCCGATCTGTCTGCCGTAATGTTGCAGTCCCGCTAAAAATCGCAGATCGCAGCCATTACTAGTAAAAAAAAAAAAATAATAAAAAAGCCATAACTCTATCCTCTATTTTGTAGACGCTATAACTTTTGCGCAAACCAGTCAATATACGCTTATTGCGATTTTTTTTTTACCAAAAACATGTAGAAGAATACCTATTGGCCTAAACTAATTAAGAAATTTGTTGTTTTTTTAATTTATTTTTTGGATATTTATTATAGCAAAAAGTAAAACATATAGTTTCTTTTTCAAAATTGTCACTCTTTTTGTTTATAGCGCAAAAAATAAAAAACGCTCGATGAAGGAGCATGCATGCTCCGAACGCGTGCATGAATACAGCGTCATCCGACCGCGACAAGGAACTCCGGGGCTGACGATCTTCCCCTGCGACCTGCCTGTCTCTGAGCCTGAGGAACCGGGAGTCACCGGCATCGCCAGACGCCACGGACAGTGCTACAGCATCATCCCCGTGGAGCCCTGCAGCCCTTCCTGCTGTCCATTAGACTATACCATGATATGCCTGCTTTTATCTTATGCAGAGTGAGTGTATTTCTACTTTTAATTAAAAACATTTGTCATTACTACTGCACTCAGGTTGGCGTTGCTTGTTTTTTTCTTTTTTGTAGAGGTGATCAAATACCACCAAAGGAAAGCTCTATTTATGGGGAAAAAAAGTATGTCAATTTTGTTTGGGTACAACTTTGCACGGCCGCGTAATTGTCAGTTCAACCACTTTAGCCATGGAAGAACTGGCTGCTCAATGACAGGCCATTTTTTGCGATACAGCAATGCGTTGCTTTAACTGACAATTGCGTGGTCATGCGACGCTGTACCCTAAAAAAATTGATGTCCTTTTTTTCCCCTACAAATAGAGCTTTCTTTTGGTGGTATTTGATCATCTCTGTGGTTTTTATTTTTTGCGTTATAAACAAAAAAAGAGCGACAATTTTGAAAAAAACACAATAATTTGTACTTTTTACTGTAATAAATAGCCCCAATTTTTTTTTAAAAAAGCAAATTATTTCCTCAGTTTAGGCCGATATGTATTCTACATATTTTTGGTAATAAAAATCGCAAAAAGCGTATATTAATTGGTTTGCGCAAAAGTTATAGAGTCTACAAAATAGGGGATAGATTTATGGCATTTTTATTATAATTTTTTTTTTTTACTAGTAATGACGACGCTCTGCGGTATTTATTGGGTCTGTGACATTATGGCGGACACATCGGACACTTTTGACACATTTTTGGGACCATTGGCATTTATACAGTGATCAATGCTTTAAAAAATGCACTGATTACTGTGTAAATGTCACTGGCAGGGAAGAGTTAACACTAGGGGGCGATCAAGGGGTTAACTGTGTTCCCTATGTGTGTGTTCTAACTGTTGGGAATGGGACTGACTATAGGAGATGAGAGAGGTGGTTCCCAACTTGTAGGAACTCACAATCTCTCTCTCCTCTCCTCACAGAACTGGGATGTGTGTGTTTACACACGAACGTCCCTGTTCTGCCTCTCGTGCCCGGCGGTCATCGCTGCTATCCCGCTTAAAGGGACCAACGTACAGCTACGACGGTTCGCGGTGTCTGAAAAAATATATATAATGTTTGGGGGTTCTAAGTAATTTTCTAGCAAAAAAAAATGATTTTAACGTAAAAAATAGGCATTCATACATACACATACTGGGGCCAATTTAGACAGGATTCAATTAACCTACCAGCATGTCTTTGGAGTGTGGGAGGAAACCAATGCAGACACAGGGAGAACATGCAAACTCCAGGCAGGTAGTGTTGTGGTTGGGATTTGAACCAGAGACCCTTTTGCTGCTAGGCAAAATTGCTAACCACTACACCACTGTGCTACAGCGGGCACCAATGTTTTGGGCAGTCAAAAAAAAATGCTGATTCTCCCCCAGCGTAGTACAGTGTCACTATGATAACACTGCACTGCTCTGGTCACAGTATTTAAAGAAAATAGTAAAAAAATAATGATTATTTTAATAACATATTGTCACTAGTCAGTATCCCTGATCACTGTCAGATCAGTCATATGGTGATGCTGTACTTCTCTGGTAACAGTATGTAAAAAGAAATTGTGAAAATCCCCACATTTTATCAAAATTTTTTTTCATTTTACCAGAAAATTGCAACAAAAAAAAATTACAATTTCAAAAAACTTACCATGTTTCTTACTAAATACCTCAGACTGTCTACTTTCCAAAAAGGGGTCATTTTGGGCAATATTTGTACTGTCCTGGCATTTTAGGGCCTCAAGAAATGAGAATGATTAGGACTGATCAATTTTCAAATATACAGTATATAACCTTAGTTTGTAGACTCTATAACTTTCACACAGACTAAATAATGTACTTTGATTTGGGTTACTTTTACCAAAAAAATGTAGCAGAATACATTTTGGTCTAAAGAAAGATTATGTATTTGAACCAGTTTATAACAGAAACAAAGAAAAAAATGTTGTTTTTTTTTATTATTTTTTTAACCACTTGAGCCCCGGACCATTATGCTGCCTAAGGACCAGAGGTCTTTTTCCAATTTGGCACTGCGTCGCTTTAACTGCTAATTGCGCGGTCATGCAATGCTGTACCCAAACGAAATTTGCGTCCTTTTCTTCCCACAAATAGAGCTTTCTTTTGATGGTATTTGATCACCTCTGCGGTTTTTATTTTTTGCGCTATAAACGGAAAAAGACCGAAAATTTTGAAAAAAAATGATATTTTCTACTTTTTGTTATAAAAAAAATCCAATAAACTAAATTTTAGTCATACATTTAGGCCAAAATGTATTCGGCCACATGTCTTTGGTAAAAAAAATGTCAATAAGCGTATATTTATTGGTTTGCGCAAAAGTTATAGCGTCTACAAACTAGGGTACATTTTCTGGAATTTACACAGCTTTTAGTTTATGACTGCCTATGTCATTTCTTGAGGTGCTAAAATGGCAGGGCAGTACAAAACCCCCCCAAATGACCCCATTTTGGAAAGTAGACACCCCAAGGAAATTGCTGAGAGGCATGTTGAACCCATTGAATATTTATTTTTTTTGTCCCAAGTGATTGAAAAAATGACAAAAAAAAAAAAATATTTACAAAAAGTCGTCACTAAATGATATATTGCTCACACAGGCCATGGGCATATGTGGAATTGCACCCCAAAATACATTCAGCTGCTTCTCCTGAGTATGGGGATACCACATGTGTGGGACTTTTTGGGAGCCTAGCCGCGTACGGGGCCCCGAAAACCAATCACCGCCTTCAGGATTTCTAAGGGTGTAAATTTTTGCTTTCACTCTTCACTGCCTATCACAGTTTCGGAGGCCATGGAATGCCCAGGTGGCACAAAACCCCCCAAAATGACCCCATTTTGGAAAGTAGACACCCCAAGCTATTTGCTGAGAGGCATATTGAGTCCATGGAATATTTTATATTTTGACACAAGTTGCGGGAAAGTGACACTTTTTTTTTTTTTTTTTTTTTTCATAAAGTTGTCACTAAATGATATATTGCTCACACAGGCCATGGGCATATGTGGAATTGCACCCCAAAATACATTTAGCTGCTTCTCCTGAGTATGGGGATACCACATGTGTGAGACTTTTTGGGAGCCTAGCCGCGTACTGGACCCCGAAAACCAATCACTGCCTTCAGGATTTCTAAGGGTGAAAATTTTTGATTTCACTCTTTACTGCCTATCACAGTTTCGGAGGCCATGGAATGCCCAGGTGGCACAAAACCCCCCTAAATGACCCCATTTTGGAAAGTAGACACCCCAAGCTATTTGCTGAGAGGCATGGTGAGTATTTTGCAGCTCTCATTTGTTTTTGAAAATGAAGAAAGACAAGAAAAAACATTTTTTTTTTTCTTTTTTCAATTTTCAAAACTTTGTGACAAAAAGTGAGGTCTGCAAAATACTCACTATACCTCTCAGCAAATAGCTTGGGGTGTCTACTTTCCAAAATGGGGTCATTTGGGGGGGTTTTGTGCCACCTGGGCATTCCATGGCCTCCGAAACTGTGAATGGCAGTGAAGAGTGAAATCAAAAATTCATGCCCTTAGAAAGCCTGAAGGCGGTGCTTGGTTTTCGGGGTCCCGTACGCGGCTAGGCTCCCAAAAAGTCTCACACATGTGGTATCCCCGTACTCAGGAGAAGCAGCAGAATGTATTTTGGGGTGTAATTTCACATATTTCCATGGCATGTTTGAGCAATATATCATTTAGTGACAACTTTGTGCAAAAAAAAAAAAAAAAAAAAAAAAATTTGTCTCTTTCCCGCAACTTGTGTCGCAATATAAAATATTCCATGGACTTGACATGCCTCTCAGCAAATAGCTTGGGGTGTCTACTTTCCAAAATGGGGTCATTTGGGGGGGTTTTGAACTGTCCTGGCATTTTATGCACAACATTTAGAAGCTTATGTCACACATCACCCACTCTTCTAACCACTTGAAGACAAAGCCCTTTCTGACACTTATTGTTTACATGAAAAAGTTTTTTTTTTTTGCAAAAAAATTACTTTGAACCCCCAAACATTATATATTTTTTTAAAGCAAATGCCCTACAGATTAAAATGGTGGGTGTTTCATTTTTTTTTTTCACACAGTAATTGCGCAGCGATTTTTCAAACGCATTTTTTGGGGAAAAAAACACACTTTTTTTAATTTTAATGCACTAAAACACGCTATATTGCCCAAATGTTTGATGAAATAAAAAAGATGATCTTAGGCCGAGTACATGGATACCAAACATGACATGCTTTAAAATTGCGCACAAACGTGCAGTGGCAACAAAATAAATACATGTTTAAAAGCCTTCAAAAGCCTTTACAGGTTAACACTTTAGATTTACAGAGGAGGTCTACTGGAAAAATTACTGCACTCGATCTGGCCTTCGCGGTGATACCTCACATGCATGGTGCAATTGCTGTTTACGTTTGACGACAGACCGCCGCTTGCGTTCGCCTTAGCGCGAGAGCAGGGGGCGACAGGGGTGTTTTTTTTGTTTGTTTTTTTTTTTCTTTATTATTTTTTTGCTTTTTTAATCTTACTTTTAAACTGTTCCTTTCATATATTTTTTTTTAATCATTTTTATTGTTATCTCGGGGAATGTAAATATCCCCTATGATAGCAATAGGTAGTGACAGGTACTCTTTTTTGAAAAAATTGTGGTCTATTAGACCCTAGATCTCTCCTCTGCCCTCAAAGCATCTGACCACACCAAGATCGGTGTGATAAAATGCTTCCCCAATTTCCCAATGGCGCTATTTACATCCGGCGAAATCTAAGTCATGAAATACTCGTAGCTTCCGGTTTCTTAGGCCATAGAGATGTTTGGAGCCACTCTGGTCTCTGATCAGCTCTATGGTCAGCTGGCTGAATCACCGGCTGCATTCTCAGGTTCCCTGTTGAGACAGGAGAGCCAGAGAAAAACACGGAAGACGGTGGGGGGGGGGGGCATTCCCTCCCACGGCTTGTAAAAGCAGTCTAGAGGCTAATTAGCCGCTAGGATTGCTTTTACATGAAAGCCGACCGCTGGCTGAAAAGAATGATACCAAGATGATACCTAAACCTGCAGGCATCATTCTGGTATAACCACTCAAAGTCGTGAATGGCGTACCTGAAGACAAAAAAATGGTTAACAATGGTTAACAATAAAGCACAGTAAACAGTAAAGTATAAATAATTACACACCTGAAAAACAAACATGATAAAACATAATAACAATAACAATAACAATAAAACATTGCAGAATAGAATACAGTAAAAAAAGAGCAGAACAATAGAGAGAGAGAATAGAGAGAGAGAGAACAATAAAACAACAACTATTTTTTTTTATTTCATATTTTTTTTTTTTTTTACACTTTTTTTGTAACTAACTTTTATAACGGTAACCGGTTCCAGGTTCGGGTCTCTCAAAATGCGATGGCATCTTGGGAGACCCTGTGAAATGGCGCCTAGTCTGTGCAATGCTGTACCCTACGCTAATACTCAACTAGTGAATGGTAGCGTTCAAAACATTCACCAATGCAAAGACCAGGATTGTCAGGACAGGAGGGACAATAATAGCGGGTGTCACGCCTATATCCGCGCTTGCTGCAGACACGACATCTTTTTTGGGGGGTTCGTTGGGTAGGGGTACTCGGGAGGACATAAAAATGCCTCTCATGCAGCCGACTGCATTTGGTTGGGGATGTGAATGGGGGAAGTACGGGCGCTGCAGAAGTGGTGGGCTCCCAATTAGGATTGGCGAATGCAGCAGGAAGGGCACTATGGGCACGACGGGCCTGTGTTTGTCTTTTTGGTGGCAGCGGGACACTACTTGTGCTTGCCACCTCACCAGCTTGAACTGCACTTATGGGACTCGCCACGTCACCACGTGTTACTGCAGTGCTGGTTTGACTACGACCGGGGTGTACTAGGCCGCTGGCGCTTGCCAGTTCACCAAAACGCTACCAAAAAACTGTTAGCGATCGCAGGGATCAGGCCTGACTCTGCGAACGCTGCAGTTATGCGTTTAGTGTTTTGTAAGTGACAGTGATCGAACGATACTGCACTTGGGTGGGCTGGGCCGGGCCGGGCGGAGGGGCAAAACGCAGGTGCTAGCAGGTATCTGGGCTGATCCCGCTAACACTGCGTTTTTGGGAACCCTAAACTGCTGGTGACGCTAGTATAGATCTGATCGGATCAGATATTGATGCGATCAGATACTATACCACTAAGGGAGGTGTACGGTGCGTGCGTGGGTGTTAGCGGTACTGGCGCTAATCTGACGCTGCCTGGGGCTGGTGCTTGCCAGTTCACCAAAACGCTACAAAAAAAACTGTTAGCGATCGCAGGGATCAGGCCTGACTCTGTGAACGCTGCAGTTATGCGTTTAGTGTTCTGTAAGTGACAGTGATCGATCGATACTGCACTTGGGTGGGCTGGGCTCGCCTGGGCGGAGGGGCAAAACGCAGGTGCTAGCAGGTATCTGGGCTGATTCCGCTAACACTGCGTTTTTGGGAACCCTAAACTGCTGGGGACGCTAGTATAGATCTGATCGGATCAGATATTGATCCGTTCAGATACTATACCACTAAGGGAGGCGTATGCTGCGTGCGTGGGTGTTAGCGGTACTGGCGCTAACCTGACGCCTGGGGCTGGTGCTTGCCAGTTCACCAAAATGCTACCAAAAAAACTGTTAGCGATCGCAGGGATCAGGCCTGACTCTGCGAACGCTGCAGTTATGCGTTTAGTGTTTTGTAAGTGACAGTGATCGATCGATACTGCACTTGGGTGGGCTGGGCGGAGGGGCAAAACGCAGGTGCTAGCAGGTATCTGGGCTGATCCCGCTAACACTGCGTTTTTGGGAACCCTAAACTGCTGGGGACGCTAGTATAGATCTGATCGGATCAGATATTGATCCGATCAGATACTATACCACTAAGGGAGGCGCATGCTGCGTGCGTGGGTGTTAGCGGTACTGGCGCTAATCTGACGCTGCCTGGGGCGACGCATATCACCGCCGGGCGATCGGGGGGCTAAACCTTTATTCGGTAATAAACGGAGGGTGCCCTGACACTATAAAAAATAAACGAACTAACCAGCGTCAACCGTAACGGTTATACGGTGATCAGTGGTGAAAGGGTTAACTAGGGGGCAATCAAGGGGTTAAAACATTTATTAGATAGTATATGGGGGTCCCTGTCACTATAAAACGCTGACGGCGAACCTAAATATTTACGTCCCTAACTAGCGTCACCAGCGACACTAATACAGCGATCAGAAAAATGATCGCTTAGTGACACTGGTGACAGGGGGTGATCAAGGGGTTAAAACTTTATTAGGGGGGGTTAGGGGGGTATCCTAGACCTAAAGGGGGGTAATACTCACTGCCCTAACACTGTAACTGTCACAAACTGACACTATGCAGTAATCAGAAAAAAAAAAAAAAACTGCTGGTGTCAGTTTGTGACAGGGGGGGGGGGTGATTGGGGGGGGATCGGGGGGCGAGGAACGGAAATTACCGAGCCGAGGAGAGATGACATCATTTCCTTTGCTGCTGTTTAGCATACAGCAGCAAAGGAATGATTCGATTGGCCGGCGGCGATCGCGAGGGGGGGGCCACGAACGGATGGTCTCCCCCTCATCACCGATCGCCGCTGGACAAAAGACGACCGCCTCGGGCACCGGGGGGAGGTCCGATCGGACCCCCCACCCGCGGAAGGCAAATCACGTACCCTGTACGTGATTTTGCCTGTCCGTGCCACTTTGCCGACGTACATCGGCGTGAGGCGGTCGTCAAGTGGTTAAATATTTAGTATTTTTTCATTTATATACCAAAAAAAAACCCCAGTGGTGATTAAATACCAACAAAAGAAAATATTTGTCTCAAAAAATGGTAAAAAATGGAACTTGGGTACAGTGTTGCATGACTGAGTAATTGGCATTCAAAGTGTGACAGCACTGAAAGCTGAAAATTGGCCTGGGCAGGAAGGGGGTGAAAGTGTCCGGTATTGAAGTGGTTAAATTGTATGTAAACCCTAACATTAAACTTCTCTTATTTGATTCCTTTTTTTTCTGTTAGATCTAACATTGAAAGTTGTTTTTTTTGTTTTTTTGGGGGTTTTTTAACGTATCTGTTCAATAAGAACAAAAAAAAAAAAACTGCTAGAAATCTTGTGATCTTGTAACTTCCTCTGCTGTCAGAGCTGCACTGAAATCCAAAGGAGTCTTATCAGACCAATTGATTTCTCCCCAGTGAACTACAGAACAACCCCCCCACTCCATGTGAAGAATATGGAGAGAGGGGAAGGTGGTATGTAGTCCACATGTATGTAGATACAGTACACTGAATGAGCATTGTCATACCACTGTAATGCCCCGTACACACGATAAGATTTTCCGACAACAAATGTTCAATGGGAGCTTGCTGTCGGAAATTCCGACCGTGTGTAGGCTCCATCAGACATTTTCTGTTGGAATTTCCGTCAAACAAAATTTGAGATCTGCATCTCAAATTTTCCAACAACAAAATCCGTTGTCGGAAATTCTGATCGTGTGTAAACAATTCCGACGCACAAAATTCCACGCTCGGAATCAAACAGAAGAGCCGCACTGTCTATTAAACTTCATTTTTCTCGGCTCGTTGGACGTGTTGTACGTCACCACGTTCTTGATGTTCGGAATTTCTGACAAGATTTGTGTGACCGTGTGTATGGAAGACAAGTTTGAGCCAACATCCGTCAGAAAAAAAACATGTATTTTGTTGTCGGAAATTCCTATCGTGTGTACAGGGCATAAGTGTGTTACTGACAAGATCTCCAGTTAAGAATAAAGACGAAAAAAAATGCAGCCAACACATAAAAGGACTGGTAATCTGCAATATATTACATTTTTGCTCTTGAGTTTAGATACTCTAATGCCCCATACGCACAATCGGACTTTCCATCATCAAAACCGTGGAATTTTGTTCGAAGGTTGTTGGCTCCAACTTGTCTTGCATACACACGGTCACACAAATGTTGGCCAACAATTGCAAACGTAGTGACGTACTAGATGTACTATGTGGTTTTTCAGCTCTTTAGCACCACCCTTTGGGCTCCTTCTGCTAATTTCGTGTTAGTAGAAGTTTGGTGAGTGTTTTTCTTTTTGCGTTTTTCATTTAGCACTATTATTATTATTATTCTTGATATCACTTGAAAAAAAAAGCTTTTGAAAATTTGTTTGCAATAACTCCATCAGTATCACCAGCAAAGCAGCTTTATTATTATCCCATTAAAGAAGAAGAGAATGTGCGCTGCATTTGGAGATTTCACTAATTGACACGTCACGAATGTTAATTCTCAATTATGAACGCTAGTTTACAAGAGCGGCCGCTTCTGCGTCTGAGCATGCATGAACTTTTGTGCGACGGACTTGTGTACACACGATCGGAAATTCCGACAACAAAGTTTTGTTGGCGGAAAATTTGAGAACCTGCTAGCCAACGTTTGTTGGCGGAAAGTCCGCCAACAAATGTTCGACGGAGCATACACATGGTCGGACTTTCAACCAACAAGCTCACATCAACATTTCCCGTTGGAAAATCCGACCATGTGTACACAGCATAAGAGTCATTAGTGGTTGCGATATAATGCTCAAGACCTGGATACAAATACTAAAAGGTACTTCACTGATGCATCTCTGATATTTTATTAAAAAGCAACAACCAAAGGTTAACTGTCTACTTCTGCCTTTTTTAGGTCAAAAGTGAGACAGACAAATACAGAGGTGAAATACAAATATATAATTCCCTGGTTCCCTGAATCCCTGGTAATATGGTTCCCTCTGCCAAATGACTTGATAAGCTTCCTCTAGATGTTTTAGGAACTGTGGTCAGGAAGGAACTATGGTACATACTTAGTGGCGATGTACCAAAATATGCAGATTTTTATTAGATCCCCAGAAATTACAAAAAAAAATTTGATAAAGGTCTCTCTAAACATACCAAACTCTTAATTTATTATATAATCCTGGCTGCTAGAATAGCTATTGCACGTTGTTGGAACCAGTTAGTAGTAAAATTTGACTATGTCAAACTAAAATTAAATTAGATAATGATCAATGATAAAATGACTTTCACTTTACATAACCAACAAACCAAATTGAATAATACTTGGCTACGTTGGATACAATACTTATCTATTGATACATAAAATCTGTGTAGGCAAAATCTTGACTGCCTTTTTCCTACCCCTTCCCCTACTTTTTTTTATCATTTCTTAATTTTATTTTTATTTTTATCTTCTCTTTTGTGGTTACTTTTTATGTTGACCAGACTTTGAAAAATATCATCATTTGCTTTGAGATCATCTGAAGAAACTTTTATATAACGATCGTCTTACAATTTTACATAAACCAGATATTAGTTCTCTTAGGCCTAATTCACACCTATGCATTTTAAGTGCCTTTTGCATTTTGCAGATTTGCACAACAGTCCATTTAACATGGTTTCCTATGGAGCATGTTTTGTAGTGCAAATCTGCAAAATGCAAAAAGCACTAAAAATGCATAGGTGTGAATCAGGCCTTAAACAATGTTAATGTCCCTGTATTTAATAGGGATATTACTCATCTTCGATCATATTAATGAGTATTTTTTTTATATACATGGTATACATTTTATTATTAACACTATGTCAATTATGTACATATCTGTTTTCATTTTTATGTCTTTTTCCTATGATAAAAAAAAAAAAACTCGTAATGTGGACTACAATTACAAAGTGACAGTTACTAACAAAGTTACTAACTGACATCATAATTGTGGGCCAAAGGGATTTTGGGACTAGTAGTTCCTCGGAATGGCTATTGCTCCGCAAGACTATACACCTGGACTACATATCCCAGGGATCTTTGCTACCATCAGGGAAATTGCTGGGAAGAGCATAAAAGAGGCCAGAGATCTGCCCTGTGCTCTCTTCTTCCGGGGCCTTGTGTGTGACGGACCTCTCCGTATAGAGAGAGGGAGGTTGCGGCCTACCACGTGGTGTACAACATTCCAGCTCGGCCGCGATGGGCCCAGCACTGCTTGCTGTTCTTCAAACATCTATCCGGCATCACTTGGCCATCTGACGACATTCCGCCTGCCGTGCTTCACATCAGGTGGTCGCCACGAGCGGATCCGCTGCGACTATACTGGTCGTTAGAGAGAGGGCACCTTTGCAAACCTTTCTTTGATACTTCATTGGGACACTGTGTACAGACAGCTTTACCTTGGGAATACTTTACTGCACTTCTATTTGAACACTATACATAGACATCTTTAGCTTTAATCATTCCAATAAATACCTTTACTTTGTTACTGCACCTTATTGAATATAGTAAATGAGCTCCAACTGCCGGTGAAGCCCATCAGGCCTGCAACAGGGACATTGCTGTCATTACTGCTTAAAGGGCCCTCATACCATTCTTGTTTTGCTTGATCTCTCATTAGGATTAAAGGTTAAATAGGCCGACCTGGGTTTCCCTTTAGAAGCACTGCCAGTATTAATGCTTAACTCTCGCTTATCCTTTCAGGTCATGTTCAAGTGGTATTTCATTGTACATATGTGTATATAATATTCTATTGTTATTACCAAACTGCTTTAGATTGTATTATTTTAGAGGAATTATTTTAGAGGAATTCTTCTGATGAGCTAGTATTGTTAGTTTAGACTCTATTACCAGTAAAATTTATTAGAATATAAACGCACTGAGTTTTTTGACTTATTACTTCAAGGTGGTGCAAAGATGTCTGAACCTAGAGTGTCAGGTGGGTTGGAATGTTTACAGGGTCATGGTGATGCAGATGAGCAGGTAAATCCAAGCAGTCCGCAAGGGGGTTGTGCTACAAAACAATAAAAGATTAACACGCATATATACAGTATAATTGATTTCATTGTAATTGTTAATATTTGTATAGCTCTTTTTTCCCTGAGGATTCAAAGTGCTTTTCTTCACTGTTGGGGTGAATAGTGAGACAGCCATATTTGGCATGCTCAGAAGAACATCATACTAGGGACAATTTTAGACAGGAGCTAATGAACCTCCCAGCAAGTCTTTGGAAAGAAGATGGAAACAGAGTACTCAAAGGAAACCAACATGATTAAAGAAGGAACATGCAAACATGCACGACCCTAATGCTTCAAGGCAGAAGTGCTACCCACTAAGTCACTGCTATCTTGCAAGCCAAGATATTTTTCAATCTTTTCATGCCATTTCCCCAACAATCCATCCAGTTAAGCAATACAGTTAGGAACCCCATCCTCTCCCAATCTATGAGTGGACAATGAAGGAGCAGCACGCTAATGAGATCATTGATATAAAAGCAACATAAGTGCAGCGCCCTCCTAGGTAGGTGCTATAGTGAGTGTATATAGTTTTTGGTTTCTCTGCTTAAGAGCCCTTTCACACTGCGCCGCCTAGGGTGTTAGTGGCAAAGCGCCGCTATTTTTAGAGCCGCTTTGCCATCGTTTTAGCAGTGCTATTCGCCCGCTAGCGGGGCGGTTTTAACCCAACCATAGACAGTTTGAATCTTGGCCGGTTCAGCAGGACTGATTTGAACCATGTATGGGCAGTTTGAATGTAACAAGTTGAACAATTGATCAACTTAGGTACAACCAGCCTACTGGATTTTACATACAGTTATCACTAGAGGCTGGTATAGCCGCTAGCAATAATTACTGCTATCCCCGCTTCCCCGCCGGGAGAACACAATGGCTCGGTGGGAGGGATTCCCCTGTTGACACTGTCTGTGTGGATGGGTTCCTGTGGTTGCAGGAAAGAAATTTGCTCCGTGTATGGCTGGCTTTGGAATTTATTCCCATAAAATGGAGTCTGCACTGATACCGCGTACATGAATTACAGCAGCCAGGTATTTTTTTAAGCGCCTGATTAGAGCTGGAATCGGTCGGGCTTGGGTCGCAGAGAATGCGCTCCGTTCCCACCCAGGTGTGTTACAACAGCGAATGAATATTCTCTGTTGAAACACTGATCCTCAATCCGGCCAATCAGCAGTGGGTGTGAGGCCGAAAAGAGAAGACTCCCGATTGCCCGCCGAGGAGAAGCCGCCGCCACCATCGCTGTGATGACCCGTCAAGAGCAGGAGAACAGGAGGCCACCGAGCAGAGGAAGCCGCTGGTGGTGTGGTAAGTGCTGCGGAATGACCGGAGGGGGGTTTTATATTGTTTGCTACCCCCCCCCCCCCCCCCCCTGCAAAAAAAAAAATTTAAATTTCCACCGGCCGCCACTGCTACACACTTATGCATAGGAGATTTGTTCGTTTTTGTGTGTACTAATGAGATCATCCCTGTGTTCTCCCCTCTTGTATGTACATTCACAGTGTTAGAATGACAGCACCATTCAAAGCAATAGAGACCTGATTGGGTCAATACTCAGGTTAAGTTCTACTGTAAATACAAGAAATGAAGCCTGCTGAAAATCGAGAACTAAGCTCAGACACTCCAGCTACTTCATGTGTTATTCATTATACCAACACATAGCCCATCATAAATGTTATTGTCACAAATGTAGTTACCCTTTATCGTCTACAAGGAATGGAAAGAGCTGAAGCTTTTCCCACACGGCTGATCCATAGCTAAAATGTCCAGTATGTGGGGTCTGTGTTTTTTTTATTTAATTATTTTTCCCCTTTCTTTCCTTTATATTTCATCATAATCTGCCTGCCAAGATAGACATGACTGGAGCTTAATTCAGAGGCTACAGTATGTATACTCCAGCAGGAGCAGCTCCAAGAATAAATATACAGTTAAGATGATCCTTTGCTTGTCTTAGAGATCATAAAGGAACTCTTCTCTCTAGCAGGCATGTGGTATATTCCGTAATACAAGATAAATAAGTGTTTTCCACTAAGATCTACAAATTATGCATGACCGATGATGATATAACTCACCACTGGAGAGAACTTGACCAACGTAAGAGAGGCCAATATAATTATATAACATTCCTGCTCCCCATTTTTTCCTCCAGATATTTTTTAACCAATTCTATAAGACACTGATTCCAAAAACTCTATAGGGGGATTTAATAAAGCAGCTGCGCCACTTTTCTGGCGTTAACCCCTCTTTACTGTATTGCGCCACATTAATGAAGCATTTGCATCACTTTTGTTTCTGACAGCGTCTTGTGCGACAAATTCAAAAAGATCTAAAATGTGCCACTTTTACATTGTGTCACATTGAATGCGCCAAATGGAAAAGTGGAGCTAATTAAGACCAACTCCCTTTTGGCGTACAAAGAGAAAAAATGTCTCAGACCGATTTAGTAAAAGTGTCTCTTGTGCATTTTAAAAGCGGCCCAGCATGAGCCAAATTCAAGTACAAGTTCTGGACAGGTATTTGAATTTGGCACATTTTTTACCACATTTAGAATGCATGAGAGACACTATCACAAAATCTGTCTGTGCCAGTCTTTATGAAGTCCAGGGTATATGTTTAAAGGTCCATTCACACCAGATGCTTTGCCCCATTTATTCAATGCATGTCAGTGCAAGGATCTGTATAAAATAAGATATGTGAAAGGGATCAGTGGACACTGGTGCATGCCAGGGTGGATAAAAATCTATGATTTTTTTCTTTAAAAATCTAAAAAAATAAAATCAAATTTTTTTGATTTAAATCAGATTTTTTCGATTTTTATCAATTTTTTTTTAATAAAATGCTTTTGTAAAAATCTAAAGATAGTTTTCTATTTAAGATACATTAAAAATGTAGTTTATTCAGTATGAAATAGAGCTTAGTTATGTATATTCTGCAATATTTACATTTTTGGGAAACTCATTCAATGAATCCAAGCTCTGCAAGCTGAGATAACATGCACTGCACACAATTTCACAGTAACCATGAGATAAAACAAAGTTCAGGAATATTCCTTTATCCCATTTTTTTGCAAATCTATGTACACTACAAACTGTATGATTAAATCGGTTCTGATATCACTTTTTACTAACCTGACAGCTTATTATTCTAAATAGGAAACTTTCAATTTGTTTGCAAATATTAAGGATTTTAACTACCAGCAAGAATAAGTCCTTACATTTAAAGAGCACCTGTCATTTCAGATCCATCATGGCAGCGCCTGTTAGCGGCATCCACTCACCTGCTGCCGCCACGTCCCTCACCTTGTTGTGTCACTGCCATATCACTAGCCGTCCCATTAAAGTGAATGGAACTGTCGGCGAATCAACAGCAGGTCATAGGAGAAGCCGCTGCAGGACAGATGACAGTTGTTCTTTAAAATGATGATTTAAATCAAGCCTTTTTACTAGTGATTGAAATCATGATTTAAACCGTGATTTAAAATGACTTGATTTAAATCAAATCCACCCTGGTGCATGCGCTGATATGCGCTGGTTTGCAGTGGAAAAAAAAGTACAGTAAGCAATGCAACACATGGCATCGTCTGTCAGCTCAACGCACAGAAAAAAACAGCAGGTCAGCACATGTTTGGCTCTTTTGCCATGCTGTAGGCTCTGAGGGGTCGATTTACTAAAGGCAAACAGGCTGTGCATTTTGCAAGTGCAGTTGCTCCAGAGCTTAGGCTACTTTCACACTTTACAGGTGCTACAGCGCTAAAAATAGCGCTAAAAATAGCGCCTGCATAGCGCTTGTAAAGCGCCTCTCCTGTGTCTCCAGTGTGAAAGCCCGAGGGCTTTCACACTGGAGCGGTGCGCTTGCAGGACGGTCAAAAAAGTCCTGCAAGCAGCATCTTTGCAGTGCTATAGGAGCGGTGTATTCACCGCTCCTAAAGTGCCCCTTTCCATTGAAAACAATGGGGCAGCGCCTCAAACCCGCCAGCAAAGCGCCGCTGCAGCGGTGCTTTGCGGGCAGTTTAAACCCTTTTTCGGCCACTAGCAGGGGTTAAAACCGCCTCGCTAGTGGCCAAATAGCGCCGCTAAAACTACGGTAAAGCGGCGCTAAAAATAGTGTCGCTTTACCACCAGCGCCCACCCGCCCCAGTGTGAAAGTAGCCTTAGTAAATGATTTCAAGCTTCACTTTACAAAGAATACCCAATTACATTCAAGGAAAATTAAAAAAAAACAGCAATTTTGCTTGCACATGTGTAGCCAAATGCTAGCTACATCGCTTTTGCTATCGTGGGACATTCCTTAACAAAGATTACAATGAGCTTTGTTCCCTCTAGTGCCCAGCATGGGGATTATGTCACCATTTCCTGATTGCAGAGAGAGAGAGACCACTACTGGTTGTCACTGGACCCGCTCCTGCTGCAAACTACAAGTTCCAGCTGGTCGGAAAGAGGAGGAATTCTGGATGAGGAGATAAATAGAACAGTCTGGGGAGGGGTTCGCCCTCCTGGCACCCCACCCTACAGCTACAGAGCAGGGTCCAGGCCGCTCCGGTGGATGTAAGCAGGCGCCATGGCCTGGACAGCGTGGAGTGCTTTCAATGAATGAGTCTTATCCCTGGAGGCTGTTTTGGACGTCCTCTACCCAAGAGCTTTAATATCTTCAGGAGTGGTGAGCGGGCAGAAGCCTACCATTAACAGAGACAGAGACTATGCATGCAGACACCTTTACCCTTTCCTTCCTACACCCAAGGCTTTCCCTGGTAGACACCTTGCTTGTTACATCCACTGTTGCTGGTCACTATTGCACAGCAATATCTTGGGCCCCTTCATAGCTACTAGTTACATAGTTACATACCCTGTTTCCCAGAAAATAAGACCTAGCGTGATTGTCAGTAATGGCTGCAATATAAGCCCTACCCCCCAAATAAGCCCTACCCGGTTTCCCCCGAAAATAAGCCCTACCCTGAAAATAAGACCTACAAGGACTTTAACTAGGGCTTATTTGGGGGGTAGGGCTTATATTGCAGCCATCACCAACAATCACGCTAGGTCTTATTTTCGGGGAAACAGGGTAGTAGGTGAGGTTGAAAAAAGACACAAGTCCATCAAGTCCAACCTATGTGTGTGACTATGTGTCAGTATTACATTGTATATCCCTGTATGTTGCGGTCATTCAGGTGCTTATCTAATAGTTTCTTGAAGCTATCGATGCTCCCCGCTGAGACCACCGCCTGTGGAAGGGAATTCCACATCCTTGCCGCTCTTACAGTAAAAAACCCTCTACGTAGTTTAAGGTTAAACCTCTTTTCTTCTAATTTGGCCACGAGTCTTCTTAAACTCTCTTCTGCGAAAAATTTTTATTTCTATTGTAGCTGTAGCTAAAGATCTTGGACACCTTACATCAAGGACTCCTCCCCCAAAAGGGGAGTACCACCTACTCATCTTAAAGGGGAACTCTTATGCAGGTTTTGCTTAATGCACGTTTCACGTATTATGTTGTCATATATTGTGCCTTTTATTCCGTTTGACCCACGGCATCAGAGGGAGTTGTTTGACAAAAAGTCTTTCTTCTCCCTCTTACACCTGGGGTCATAGGGCCTGTTGGTTATTACTGCCTGATTTATTGTTATTGTCGTTTCATCGTATATTCTCTGTAATCCTGTTTAATGCTAAAGTACGCAAGAATATTTACATTTACATTCTTCTTTCTTTGGTTGAATCGAGAACATCTAGTAAAATACCCATTTGCCATTTCTATTGTTTGTTTGGTGTCTTTTGCAAGTGTATTCTCTCTTTGAATTATGTCAGAACCCAGGACGTCAGAGCTGTCAGGAGGCTTGCAAGGTCAGGGCAACCTTTGGGGACATCTTCCAGTGGCCCTCACGGGGGTGACGCTGCACATGATTGGATGATAAAAGTAAGCAGAGCTTCCCATCATTTGCTAAGATTTGGAGCAACTGCATTTTCAAAACAGTATATTTGCCTTTAGAAAATGGACACCTTGTGTATTCTAGGAAGTGAGGAAAAAAGTGCATGTTAAAATGCAATGCACTGCAACGCAGCATACCAATGCACATCAGCACGCATGCATTTACCTGCACTCAATAAACACTTTACGATGTGAATGGACCCCAAAGGTTGAGTCTACTTGCAACTGATAACTTGACTGTTGGCACATGACCACTTTGAGCAATCACAATCGCTTTGATCAGTCCCGGCATTCCTAAGGTAAGAAGAGGAAGAAGACTGTAACTTTAAAATTCCCAGACCCCTACAGCAGCTGTATGGGCAGTGAAAACTAATTTTCCATGACGGTAAGCGCAGCAAAGACTGGGAAGTTAGGAAGGTTGTATGGTGTTAGTTCACCTTTTCACTTTTTGTGAACTTACACTATAGTCTTAAACAGCCGAAGGGGTTCTTTACTGTTACAGCAGTGAAAATGTGGAACTCATTTCCCCCAGGTAATGGTATCAGCTGAAAGTGCAACTAAATTTACAGTTAGATGTGTTCCTCAGTGAATACACTATACAGGGGTATTTGAACTCTTTACAACTCGCACACTATATTACCAAAAGTATTGGGTTGCCTGCCTTTACATGCACATGAACTTTAATGTCATCCCAGTCGTAGTCCGTAGGGTTCAATATTTAGTTGACCCACCCTTTGCAGCTATAACAGCTTCAACTCTTCTGGGAAGGGTGTCCACAAGGTTTAGGCGTGAGTCATGGGAGTCTCCTGCATTTGGCTGCGGGCTCACGGACACCTGCGAGCGCCGTACGATCTCCCGCCTGGGCTTGTCACTCAGCCACAGACAGAGCAGTCCGAGCGGCCAAATGGAGTACGGCCGCTTGGGCTACTATGTCTTCTGTCTGTGGGCAGGGCCATCTTTAACATAGGACAAATAGGGCAGCTGCCTCTGGAGCCCACGCTGCCTGCACATTGAGGGCCCCCCACAATGCCACTGTCTTTGAGGCAGCGTCACACTGGTAGTTCACAGAGAGCAGGGGAGGGGGCGGGACGGAGAAAAAAAGGTTGAAAAAATAGGTATTTTCTCAATCTCATCAACTATGCAACTATATATGTAACTAGGTAATTATGTAGCTTACATAAGTGATCTAAAGGGTGTTTTGCACATTTGTCTATTAGAATACTTCACAATGAAACCTTATTAAGCATTATGAATAAATAGTTTTATCCCGCTGCCAATGGTTGAGATTCCACTAATGTGCCATTAGTACTAAATCCGATTAGTAGAATAAATAGATGTAATATCTTCCAACTCCAGAAATCAGATCCCTGCTACCTAGAACCACTTACAGTTCTTTCATCTCTCGGAAACTCAGACGATTTTTAAGAACTACTTATTTTAAGCACTTAAAGCAGACTCCTTATCTATCTCCTTCTCTTCGAGGCGCCCACCCTATTTGCTAATGCTGCTGGAGTGATGGCTGAAATGCAGCTTCTCTTCTCAATTATCAAGTCCGCTCGACCACTACTGCATCAGTTAGTGATGTGATGGAAGCGAGGGGTCCCTACGGCTGCGGCATCTGTAAGAGCTACTAAAGTACTCAGCTACCCTCATCCATGGTGACCTGTCATCTGAGTCTAGTACACTGCAGACATATGTTTACATCACAAAACCACACTGACATATGGCAGCTCAGTGGAGACCCCAGGAATTGAATAGCAGCAATTGCTGAGCTATCGGCTTACCCATTGCTGGTGGTCTTTCTGCAGAGCAGAAACATGGAGAGGGGCCAGCACAGGGAACCCAACTCTGATCTGTGGAGGAAGATCATAACTAATATCTTGGCAAAGCCACTTTTCCCAAGGTTCAGGTTAATATGATGTCCTCCTTGTCTGATGTTGGTTTCATCTGGCTTTTTGCTGTAAGCTATATAAAGTTTTAAAAGGAACCCCTTAAAAAAGACCTTTCAGCAACTTTAATGTTTGCATATAAAAAAATAGTACTATCCATCATGACAGGAGATTGTGAGTCAGTGACTTTGCCTAGGATGAGTTGATGTCATCAGTCTGCTGCAGGTAGGAGAATGCATTTTCTCAGTGTTCACCAACTCTCTCTGCCAATCCCACCACTAGCTTTCACTTGCCCAATGGAAACAATTCAAAAAGCCATCCACGACTCTGCTCTGAACTTCATCATCAACTTTGTCTCAAAATATCATCAAATCCATCTTCTTCACTCATCCCAAGGCTACCTGCTTTCTAGATCCCTCGTCACCTCCTCCTATGCTCATCTCCAGAACTTCTCCAGAGCTTCTCCCATGCTTTGGAACTCCCTACCCCCAATCTATCTTCTTCTCTGTCAACTTTTGGCCCTTTAAACTAAATACCACAAACAAGATAAATGAAAAAAAGAAAAAAAGAAGAAAAAAAAAGGTTTGTATGTAAACAGTACAAATAAATAAAAAGAAAGGTTGGATAAAGGGTTAAGTAGACATTAAATAAGACAATCTTTTAAGTTAAAGTGTGTGTTTAGTTTAAACGTTCTGTTGTAGTTCAGGGTAGGGTTAGAACCCCTGTCAGTGTTTCCTTTCTCTTCATTTTCAGTCCGGTCAGTTGTAACCCATACAGACGAAGGACTTAATCTCAGCTTTTTTCCATCACTTTTGGGGAACCTTTGCTGTGCACAACACATTAGACAATATACTGCACAGTGAATGTATTTATTGTGTGATTGAAACTGTATTGTAATGTATTGTATTCATGCTCTGCATTGCAGTATAGGGTGGAATATACCCTGATTAAGTATTTTGTTTTTCATATATTTTTTTTAAAGTATCACTTTTTATCCTGGTGCCAATAGTCTACTGGAGGGGACAATGACTGCAATAAAGCTTGAAGTGGAACTTCACAGCAAAGGGGATGTTCCGCTTTATGTCCTCCTCCCTCTTCTTTTTTTGGGGGGTAGTGGGTACCTAGCTTTGGTAGGTACTAGCTCTCACTTCTGGTCGGATTGCCTAGGCAATTCCACCAGACGTTCAGCACCCCTCCTCTCTGCCCACAGCCTTCTGGGATACATTACAGATCCCAGCAGGCTGCGGATGATTCACAAAACCCAACGTGGTTTACTCATGCAGAGTGGGAAGCCGGCTGTGAAGCCACGAGGAGTCACACCCGGCTTCCCACACTAAACATGCCAGCGCCAAGGACCCGAAGGCCGACAAAGAACTGGCCTAGGTGAGGATGGTGCTAGATCGCTTGATAGGTAAGTGTCTTTTTTAAAAGTCAACAGCCACTGGCGTAGCATCAGGGGTCGCAATTGCACCCCGGCCCCATGCTCCAGGGGGCATGTGTGGCCTCCCTGTCACATTTAGTTCTATACCTGGACAGGAGGGGTGGCAGGGGTGGCATAAAGAGGAACCGATCCCCTCCATTTTCCTCCTGCAGCTGCTGAAAGCCAGCTTCTGCTCCTCTCCCTCCCACTGGCATTCAGCAGCTGCAGAAAGAAAATGTAAGGGATTGGTTCCACTATATGCCGCCCCTCGAATACAGGTTACTTGTCTCTTGCTGCCCAGGCCCCCTGTGTGCCCCCCCTTCCCGCAGCACTGGCCTCCCCTCTTTCCTCCCTCTCCTCTTCCACTGGCTGCTGCAGGGGACATGTCAGGATGGAGAGTAGGGAAGGGCAAGTGATGTTCTTTTCTGAATGAACTGAGTCACTGATCAGTACCGATCGCTCCTGTGTTCATTCATAACTGAAGCACAGTAAACTGTGTTTACTGCATGCTTTTATTTAAAAATGTTGTTAGAATGTTGATGGGAGGGGGGGGGGGACCAGGGGTAGCAAAAGGCAGACTAAGCTCCAGCTTCAAGTAATTGATGTACCATTGAAGTATGAAATGATAAAAGCCAGTATTATTTTATCAAGCAATATATACATTTTGTGCTTCATTCAAATTAAATTCTTCAACTGACTTAGCGCTGCATAAATGGAGTAACAGGTCGTTTTGCTGCCCCAAGCCCACCAGTTAGACGTGTAACTCACTGTATATGTTTGCCGTTCCTCTGGGACCGCCGCCTTCTCGTACCAGCTGCGGAGTTCATCTCAGCTCTGAAGGATCCATGAATCATTTTCAGACATGTTCATAACTGATAGAAAAAAAAACTACAAAGAGCGCCCCTTTCACAAGCTCCCTGTATATAACCAGCTGTCAGCAAAATTGGCCATCCACATGAAATATAATACATCATTGTCAGCGGCATGTGGAAAACGGTTTTCTAGTCAGAATAAACAAGAAAACAGACGCTGACAGCCATAAATGCTGAATTGTGAAATAGATGAAATGATTGAAGACATACAGTGTATTTTTATTTTACTTCTGTTTCTTCATATGTCTCCATCCTGTTCTCCTTCTCCGTTACTGGAACAAAGAACATATTACTGAAGAAATAAAAAAAAATTGATATTCTTTTTATTAGAGTGAGGGCCTAATAGAGAGGGATAGATATTCTTCCCGTCATTTGTAAAAGTAAAAAGAAACATTAGGAACATTTATTCAATGCACAGAAAGGCAGGAGCAGGGATGAGCTCAGGTTCAGTCCAAACTTGGGTTTGGACCGAACACGGATGGAAGGTGTCACTTCAACCCAATGCCAAACCAACCAACTGTGGTCAGGGCTTTCCCTGTACACAAGGGGGCAGGGATACTTATGACATCATTGACTTAATATAGTCACATGGCTATATAAGGTCAGTTATATTGACCAGGAGGCCATATTAGATCAATGATGTCATGAGCATACATCTTTGTGTACAGAAATGCAGTTGATTGGGTGGCAATGGGTGGGAGTGACAACCTTTCTTCTGGGTTCAGTCTGGACCCAGGTTTGGACCAAACCTGAACTCAACTCCATGCAGGAGTATAGATACAATTTGGCTACTTTTGGCTTTAGCTGAATTGACCTTTCAGTCTAAATTAGTTAAAACGGAGGTCCACCCTAAAAAACATTTATACATTAAAATTTTCTTTGAAATAAATTAAAAAACATAGAAAAAAAAATACTTACCAGAAACCCCTGTTGCTAGGCAGTCTTCCTAATCTGCCTCTTCCTAGTCTGCGGAGCTGTTCCGTCACTTCCTCCTCTACGGCGAGCTCCCCCGTTGTCTTCTGGGACCTGTGTGTGTCCCAGAAGACAACGGGGCCATTCACAAAGCGCTGCGCGTCTCGTGCATGCGCAGTAAGAAATGGGCAGTGAAGCCGCAAGGCTCCACTGCCGGTTTCCCTTAGTTGCAATGGCTGCGCCGGCACCCGATCCGACGGACGGATCGGTCTCGGGGGGGTCGACATCGCATGCTCGCTGGACAGGTAAGTGCCCTTATTAAAAGTCAGCAGCTACAGTGTTTGTAGTTGCTGACTTAAAAAAAACAAAACGTCTGGAACACCACTTTAAATATACTAGAAGTGTATCAAACCAAAATATGAGCAAAGTCATACAGTTCATTGTCTTTAGAAAGCAACCTCAGTCTGAGATAAAAGGCCTAACTCCTGCCAGCATACTGTAGAAAGGGACAATTGCTCTTTGTGTGAAAGCAGTGGTCTCTCTGCAGAGATCCAACCCCCCCCTCTGCAATCACCAAAACTCATGTCCCCTGCAGATTAAATATATCTGGAGCCAAGTTGTGGAGATGTCCCTTAAATTCCCACCTAGGAGATACAGCAGGAATAAAGTTGTTATAAGCAGAAGTGATCTACCATGTTCTGCAATACATAACAGCCAATTAAATTTCAGCTTACTGAAGTCAGACTGTGCAGGGTGAATTCTGATTGGCTTACAGTGTTGCCCCTCCCTCCCCCAGTGCTATACAGGGGGTTATAGGAGGTTGATACCAAAACAGATTCAAGTACTTTTGCCAAATGTATGTAATTACATTTTTAGTAGATCTAAACCCCAACTCCTAGCTGTGGTGAAACTACAAATCCCATCATGCCTCACCCTCATGTCATGCCTGTGGCTGTCGGAGTCTTGTAATGTCTCACGGGATTTGTAAGTTTGCACCATTTTTTTCAAATATATTTTTTTTTACATTATTTTCCTGTCTCAGTGATGCTGATCTCCTACTTCATTTCTACCAGTGGTGGCTACATGGCACCATCTTAGGACTGGTTTCCTGATGGTGATGCTAGTGGTCCATGGCTGGGTAATAGGTGTTGAAATGGCCACTTGTAGTCTTTATTGGAAGCCCACATGGCACAGTGCCAATGCAGGAGTACACCTGGGAGTCACCCTATCACAGGAAGTCCCTAAACATGGACCCTCAATGCAGAATTAACATACTGTATATCATTTGAAAGCTTCAGATTTACAAAGATTGAAGATTATTTTTGAATATACATTTCTAAGTTAAAGATTATACAAGAATATAGCGATTGGCTTTACATTTATTCCAACAATGTTTTTTGAATCCATAGCTGGATGAACAATGGATTTTCTATCTGCATGGAGTTATGCTTAAGTTTTAAAAGTAAGTCATGAACAATATAATAATCCAAAACATTTAAGAAATGGTGACGTTCAGAATCTTCCACTCATCATAATTCCGCATCTCCTCGGTAGCTCTGGAACTACTGAAATATTTATTCAGTCTCAACTTCTTCGTTAAATAAACTTTTCCAACACAATTTTTGTTTATTTTCCTATCGACAGCTAACATACGATCAGACTCCAGGCTATGACTAGGAAAATAAATCCACCCCTATAAAATGTATCAGTTCAACAACCATTTCACAAGTTAGAAAAGCAAAACGGTGTTATCTCATGGTGTAATAATTACCACTTAAAATAAGGTAATGGCAGCCATTCAGACTACAAATTGTTGTATCAAGCATAAGAAAAATAAAGATAACGTTTATGTAGAGAGAATTAGCAGGAGGAAAAAGTGCAGATATTATCCTCAGTGACCAATGAGATTTAGCCTTTATTTATATGGAGTGTTTGAGTTTAGTATGGGACTGGTGGTTGGAGATATCATGAGCAGTAATATTAAAAAGTTGGACAATGGGCACTCCTTGGTCTATTGCTGTTCTATGCTAGGAAGGACATAACTATGAGTTGGAAAAAGTCATCTCCTCCATCTATCTAATTTTGGAAGCAGTAAGTGAACTCAAATCTACCTTTGTACCAAGACTCCTACTCCAACACAGGCTGTCCCAAGAAGCCCACCAAAGTTTGGGCAAGGTGGCTTGAGGACACCTCTATAGCAATGATGCCTTATCTCTTACCTCTCTAAACCTGATGGTCAGCTGCTAAAACGATAAGGGGACTTCTGCCTTTTCCTACTACCTGCACCTACCGGGAACTGGATCGGGGACTGGAACTATCAGTTTCATAACACAAGCCATGCACACTTTATTGCACTTTGTTGTTTGTATGTTTCACAGTGTGTCTTGTCAAATAATCAGGTGGCATGCCCCTGCATGCCCTGTCAAATAATCAGGTGGCATACCCCTGCATGCCCTAAGTCACTTGTATAAAAAAAAGTTGGACAATAAACTTTAAATAAAATTTATCATGCAATGGATTTTGTGGATGTTGATAACATGTTGTGGTTTAGTGGTTAGCACTTCTGTCTGAGAGTGGCAGCACTAGTGTCATTGGTTCAGATCCCAATTATGACAGTACCTGCATGGAGTTTGCATGTTCGTGTGTTGGTTTCCTCCCTGTATAAATTGGCCCTAGTAAGTGTATGCTTGAATGTGAGCTAGGGACCTTTGATTGTAAGCTCCTTGAGGGCAGGGAGTGGATTGATGTACAATAGATGTAAGGTGCTGCGTATATTGTCAGCACTATATAAATACCTGTAATAAATAAATAATAAACATTTATTGCACGGTGACAGCCTTGACATACAATATTTGGATTGGCAGGTCATCGAAGAGTACCATATCTCACCTGAACACCAAAAAATATTGGGATTTTAAAAGTGCCAACTGTCAATAACAGCCCAACATTATCCTATCAAATTGTAATATACACACATCATTAAAACATCAGTCACATCATAAAAAAGAAGAATGCCACCTATTTGCAATGTGCAAACACATGCATAATAAAACATACCGATTCCTCTGTACGCCAACCCTCATCTGTCACCAAGGTTTAATCAACGTAACATAACCATCCTACACCCATCAAATAGTACAATTATATTGGAATCATGCACTGACAGTGCCTCTGTTCTATTCTATTTAAAATGTTAGGCACATATATGCAGGGATGGGACAAGGGGTGGGCAGGAGGGATGGCTGCCCTGCACACTGTGGTATTATCGGAGGTGAGGGGGCACCACACGGAGATTGGAGGGAGGGGATTTGCGTTTGAAGGGGGAATTTGGGGGGCAGCATGGGGTAAGTATTGTTCTAGGAGGGGAACTTTGTGGGGATGCTAAGAATGCTCAATCACAGTGGTGTTGCTATGGGGGTGCGGGGGGTGCGGCCTGCACCGGGTGACACCTGCCAGAGGGGTGACACCGGGGCCGCCGCTAAACGCTATAGCTTGCAGCGGAGTGGCGCGAGCAGGGCATTCAGCCGTGCGGGGGAGGCTGCCTATAACACTCCCAAGCTGTCACTCGGGGATCTCCAATATTTCCCGTGGCAGCCGGATTAGGTGGGCGGAGCTGGGGGTGTGGCCACCTCTTCCACTCCTCCCACAGACCCCTTCACGCTGATCCCACAGCTGAAGGAGATAGAGCCGTGGACACAGCAGCCCCGCCCACCCGCCCGGGTTTTCATCTGCAAACATGAGGTATGCTATAAGTTACTGCACACACCCCTACCTGCCTTGTACCACCCCAAACCTGCCCTGTACCACCCCTACCTGCCTTGTACCACCCCAAACCTGCCCTGTACCACCCCTACCTGCTTTGTACCACCCCAAACCTGCCCTGTAGCACCCGCAACCTGTCCTGTACCACCCCAAACTGCCCTGTACCACCCGAAACTGCCCTGTGCCACCCCAACCTGCCAATATACCAATCCAACCTACCCCATACCACCCCAACCTGCCACTATACCACCCTATAATACTCTAACCTGCCCTGTGTCACCCCAACCTACCCTGTACCACCCCAAACTGCCCTGTACCAACCCAACCTTCCTTGTACCACCCCCAACCTGCCCTGTACCACCCCCAAACTGCCCTGTACCACCCTAACCTGCCAATATACCAATCCAACCTACCCCATACCACCCCAACCTGCCACTATACCACTCTATAATACCCTAACCTGTCATGTGCCACCCAAACCTGCCCTATACCACCCCAACCTGCCACTATACCACTCTATACTACCCTAACTTGTCACTATACAACCCTATACTATCATTTACAGGGGCTGGTTTTGGGTGCGCCCCGTGACCGTGCACTGTCTGCAGGGTGCTTGGCAGCCTAGTCAGGAGGGGCTGACCCAGCACTGCATATATGCACTTGGCATTCTTATTCAATTTCAAACTTAAGGTATAAACGTTTCATATGATAAAAAAAAAAAACTAATGAAATAAAAGTGCTCAGCAATTGCTGTCTGCATTGTATAGTATACTGCCTTATGATTTGACTGCATCCATACAGTATTAATGAGCTTTCAATAGAATATTCAGTATGTAGAGGGAGTTTCAGGGCCCATTCACACCACGGCGTTGTGCTGCATTTAACGCACAATCATTATGTCCTAAAGTGCATGGGATAACACAAAGTAGCATAAATTATACAAATAAAGAATCTGACAACACCAATAAGTTTAAATGGTCATAACTGGCCACGGTTTTTATTTAAGGGTAACCCAGGTTTAATAATTATAATAACCAAACTTAAGTCTCTGCATATTTAAATTTTCATAAAATTCAAATTAGCAAATACATCAAAACAAATACCGCTGTCCATCCAGACTAGACTGGATGAGAACCCCTCTAAACAACACCGTGACATAGGATAAGGAGGGTGGGAGAGAGTGCGGTCCATTCCTCTTCAGATGGCTGGAGGGTGAGGGGAGAATCCAGTTTATAAAGGCTCCAGAACGGCGCAAATACAGACCCGCCGGAAGGCACCATTTAGCTGCTTGTTGCTGTGGGAGAAACGGCAGGAGAAACCAATAGCAACCTGAAATAGAACAGGAAAGGAGAGCAAGGCAAAACTGCACTTTGTACTCTCCCATGAGGGTCCCTGCTTATTGCAAGGGACCCGGACATTACATTAAGGCAGCTTATTCATTTGAATATACTGCCAAACAATCCACAATTGATTTTATCATACCTGTTAATGCATTACAATGAGTTGTAGTGTGTTGTAATTCAGGTACGCTGGGTACTATTAAAGTGAAAATTACTCAAAATGAATAAAGCCGCATCATATGTTTTCACGCTACTGCAACAGATTGGTGTAACGGGTCCCAAGGCCAGCAATGATTAGCCTTGGGGTAAACTTGTAGCCATAAAGTGAATGTATGGCGGTTTTATACTGTACATCTTTTGAAAAATGTATGTACAGAGTTCAATAGCTCAAGCTGCAATTGACATATAAAAGTGGATGAGTCGGAGCAGTGACTCATCCATCCTCTCACTGTTTGAAAACCCTTGTAGTTTTTCTATGAAGTTAATGACATTGCAAATATGAGCACATATTAGAAAAAAAAAAACAGCACAATCAGACGTGCTTGCAATGTTCATTTTTAATGCACAAGATTTAAATCTTCTTCCTAAAAAAATCATGCACCCCACCAGTGTTATTATTTATTATAGATATTTATATAGTGCTAACAATTCACTTAGTGCTTTACATACTGTACATTCACATCAGTCCGTGCCTACAGGGAGCTTAAAGAGGAACTTCAGTCTGCTCACATCATTTTTTTAAGAAAAACATCTTTGCCATTCTGAAGCTTCCCTCCAACCACTTTGTATATTATTTTATCTATACTGTGATTCTGTACTTGCCAAATATGCTGCAGAAATCTCCCTCCACTAAGTCTGGCTGCAGCCATTTTAACTGTGGGCAGCTGAAGCTGCTGCCTGTTCACTTCCTGGATTTTCACAGACACACAGAGCCACACAGACACACACATATACAGACAGACACACTCCTACCACTGCTTGCCTGCACATTTCTCCTCCCTGTGTGAATACAAAAGAATCTCTGCAGTCTCCTGTTATCTCCGCCCTCATCTAGCCCCCTCCAGCTCTGCAGCTCTCATTGGCCCTCCTATAAATCATCCCTCCTCCACTCTCCTGCCCCCCTCTCTTCCTTGCTGGCAAACTCTCAGAAGAGTGAAAGAGGGCTGTGCATGATGTCATTAGCCTAGGCCAGGGATATGCAATTAGTGGACCACCAGCTGTTGCAAAACTACAAGTCCCATCATGCCTCTGCCTCTGGGTGTCATGCTTGTGGCTGTCAGAGTCTTGCTATGCCTCATGGGACTTGTAGTTCTGCAACAACTGGAGGTCCGCTAATTGCATATCCCTGGCCTCAGCTAATGACCAGACAAGAAAGAGGAAGTGGGCTGTATAAGGTATTTACTGGCAGAAAAAAAATGTTTTACTATCCAAAGTTAAAACAACAAGGGCAGAGGATTTAATCTATGGAAAGATGAAAAAATGACTGAAGGTCCTCTTTAAGATCCTTTGCCCCGGAAAAAGTCCTTTTATCGACGAAACCGGTCGGGCTTATTGCGTATTTTACATGTTTGGATGTTCTGTTCTTCTTTTTTTATCATGCAATGCTGTTTTTACTATGGATACGTGTAAGTGCAATACTTTATATTAAATGCAATCCTTAAGAGGGTTTACACAATCCAGTGTTTTATGTTTTATTTGGATCTGACTACACGATCGTTGTTTAGGGGTGGAGTCTGCTGGATGCTCTGGAGCTGTTCCTGACGTGGTTCCTTTGTATATCCACTGCTGATGACCCCTACTGGGACATAATCATCAAACCTGTTTGACCCTTCATAATAAAGGGTCCAGGCTCTCTGTTAAGTGTCCAACCTATTGTGGTGGTGTGTTCACTTGGAGAAAGGGATTGGAAAACCTTATCCATAGTTGAATAATGGAGTTTGCCATTTGACTATTTTAGTCCATTTGAGAGACTGATTTTTCTGGACTGTTTATTTATTTATAATTTTTTTCAGTATTTTTAATATCAATTACTGTAGCGCAACACACCTTTATTTTGTTTCTTGTTTTCTGTGGTAATATCTCACATTTGTGGTGCTGCTTTTTTTCACACTGAATCATCTTTTCACATGCGCAGTATTATTTATGTTTTTAAAATCCTTTAGACAGGAGGAAATTAACCTACCAGGATGTCTTGAGAGTGGGAGAAAACCGGAGTATCTGAAGGAAACCCATGCAGAGAAAACATGCAAACTCCATGCACATGATGCCTTGGCTGGGATTCAAACTGAAAGTGGAACTTCAGTCATTTTTTCAACTTTCCATCTATTGAATCATCTGCCCTTGTTGTTTTAACTTTGGATAGTAAAACATTTTTTTACTGCCAGTAAATACCTTATACAGCCCACTTCCTGTTTCTTGTCTGGTAAAAAGCCTAAGCTTATGATATCATGCACATCTCTCTCTCACTCTCATGAGAGTTTGGCAGGAAGGGAGGGGGGGGTGAGTCATAAGAGGGGCAATGAGAGCTGCAGGGCTGCAGAGCTGGAGGTGTGCCTCTGTGTGTCTGTGTAAATCCAGGAAGTGAACAGGCAGCAGCTCCAGCTGCCCACAGTTAAAATGGTTGCGGCCAGACTCAGTGGAAGATTTATGCAGCATATTAGGCAAGTACAGAATCACAGTACATATAAAATAATATGCAAAGTGGTTGAAGGGAAGCTTCAGAATGGCAAAGATGTTTTTATTACAAATTATGGGAGCAGTTCCTCTTGAAGAACCCACTGCATGTCTTTTTGCTGATCACATTGGGCTACTGACCAAATTTATACAAAGGCTTAATAACATTGTTTTTTGTTTGGTAAACCAGTTTCCATAAATCAGCCTGTCCCTTGCCAGTGTGCAGAAGCAGCAGTCTATGTGCAGCAGTCCGACACTCTTAGTGACAGCTAGAGCTCTGCAATCAGCAAGGTTCACACTCTAGCTGTAAAGCTGAATTCCAGGTATGGATTTTCTATACATAGTTATGCCGCGTACACACGAGCGGACTTTACGGCGGACTTTGCCCGGCGGACTTTTCGACGTACTTTCCGACGGACTTTGTGAACGAACGGACTTGCCTACACACAATCCACCAAAGTCCGTCGAATTCGTACGTGATGACGTACGACCGGACTAAAACAAGGAAGTTCATAGCCAGTAGCCAATAGCTGCCCTAGCGTGGCTTTTTGTCCGTAGAACCAGCATACAGACGGCGGACTTTTCGACCGGACTCAATTTCAACGGATAAATTTTAAACAAGTTTCAAATCTAATTCCGTCCAACTTTTGAGAAAACAAAGTCCGCTGGAGCCCACACACATCGAATTGTCCGACGAAATTCAGTCCGCCGGGCAAAGTCCGCCGTAAAGTCCGCTCGTGTGTACGCGGCATAACATTGGTCCAGCTTGACTCAGGGTAAGTTTATATAGTATGGGCCGCATAGGTGCGTGCACAGGTTGTGCCTGGGCACACCCTAATCACCCTGTGTGGCGCAGAATCCCCCTGTTTAGACCCCTGATATTTCACCAAAGCTCTCTAAAAAAAAAAGATTAAAAAAAAGTTTAAAAAAACACGATTGTAAAAAAAAAGTTAAAACTATTGACACGTTCACTGCCCTATTAACACCAATCTCTGCCCTAATGACACCGTCCACTGCTCTACTGACACCATCAGTATATATATACACATGCACACACACATATGTGTTTGAGCTGTGGGGGGCACACCCTAATGCAATAGGCTGTGCACACCTATGATGGGCCATACCTGGCCAATCCCCATGGAAGCTGGAAATCATTGTAGTAGGCACCGTTACCCAGTGATTTCTGCTGGCTTCCAGATCCCATGCCGAGCAGCTACATTCCTGCTTAGCGAAAACAAGAGGTCGCTCACTCGGCACAAGCGTCATTCCTAGAACCCTTTGCATTTTCTCAATAAATGCAAAGTGTTCTCTGATTTGTCAAGGCGGAGCTGACAATTTCACTGCCCCAACTCTCCACCACATCTAATTGGAGAGCACTTTGCATTCATTGAGAAAATGCAGTGTTCTCTGAATAGCACCTGTGCTGACGATTAACCTCCTGCTGGGGAATGTGGCAGACTGCAGCACACAGACCACTGCTGCCAACCACTATTGGGATACAGGCTGATTAAAGCCTAGTACACACTAATGTTTTTTTTTAAGTTCAACCCAGCGGACTGAAAGAAAAAAAAAACTGCTCAGAAGGAGCCACTGTACTAACTATCTGATGTTAGTACTGCAATCTCCCCTGCTGTGCTATTGTGTTCTGACAGGGGGACAGTACCCCACCAGAACACACTGGTCAGCGCTCTCAGCCATTGAGATGAGTGTATTGGTCGGATGCCAATCGACAGACAGGTTGCCGTACATACGGGCTGAATGTCGGATGATTCTGCCCCATATTCAGCCCGTATGTACTAGCATTTAGGGGAGCTGGTTTACCAAAAAAAAAAAAAAAAACATTGGTAAGATTTTGTGCACTTTTGAAGCACAGGAAGTGTGTTTACAGCATTTTCCAAGAAGCTTTAATTGGGTTAAATCGCCATATCTTTATAGAAAGAGCACAATCAGCACACAAATCTTATTAGTACTGTTCAGTCTCCGACCTCTACAAGCACATTGGACAATTTAAAGTTTTAGTTATTACTCTTTTGATAATTTGATTATTGTAAGCAGTGCACAAATTAGAGACATCTCTTGTTTCTCCAGCAGGTGCACATTTGCCCCTGACCCCATACCGTCTCCTGAGGACAGGGCAGACAATATGTAACAAAGACGACTAAACAAGACTAACAGCATACTGGCTCCTGGAAGACTGTGTCATGCATGAACATTTCCTGTTCCATGTAAACAGATCTGAACAGAAGCCAAACATTGCGGGATATCTGAGAATTCAGGAAGGACCTTCAAATATTTGCAGTTGGTCTAAAGCTGGCCAAACAATGTTCAAAATTTGGCCAATTTAGCAGGAACCAGCCATATTTCAATCCATGAATAACAAAGAAGAGAGGGCGCACCAACCTTGCCAATTACCCAAGTGGTGTTTTTTATAAAAAGTAAAAGGAAATATACTCACAAACAAATCAACTATAAAAGCATATCAGGGTTCATAGAAAACACAAAGCCACCAGGTCACCAAGACTATTCCCAGCAAGCTGGAGGATCTTCCAGATGGCTGACGTGTTTCAAGGGGAGATCCGCTCTTCCTCAGAGTCCTGAGAGCTCTGAGGAAGAGGGGATCCCTCCATCGAAACACAGGAGAAACAGGAAGTGAGGGAAAATTTACCCCATGGAAGGGAAATTCACTTCTGTAAGAGGGAACATGGGGAAAGGTGTCCCCACTCAGTTGCGTCGCTATGGGGGTGTGAGGAGTGCCACCCCCCCGAGTGGTGACACCAGGGCTTTCTTCAGCTGAAACATGGCGGTAGAGAGTTCTGCCATCTCCGATGGTGGCCCTGTGCTTTTCGCTCACTACTGTCACTTCTAAACACAGAAGCCAGGCTTCGGTGTTTAGAAGTGACATCGCTCCTGTCCGGCTGCTGCACTGAACCCCCGGGAGCAGCTGGAGTACTACTAATGCTGGTCACGTATCGATTCTCAGCACCCGCAGCATCTTTCGCCACCACCTGTCACACTAAGTTGTGGAAGATTTTGCTAGGCAGCTCTTTCTCGGCTCCGATGTGTCTTATGACAGATCATGAGGAGGAGCCTGGGAGGAGGGGCATCTAACCCACTGAATTGAGCCATGCTGTATCTGAGTTCTGTGTTCGGAGGGGAGATTTGGGGGGAGAAATTAAAGTGTGCTAATCAAACAGGAAGGGGGGTGGGTGTCTGTGCTGGGAGGGGGAAGACACTCCTGTCAAGGATGGCGATTTGGGGGTGGAACTCGGCACCCACCTGAACTCTGCCCACTCCATCCACTTGAACTCTGCACCTAGCACCCACTGCAACTCTGCACCCTGCACCCACCTGAACTCTGCACCTAGCACCCACCTGAACTCTGCTCCCTGTACCTAGCACCCTCCATAACCCTGCACTCTGTACGTAGCACCCTCCAGAACCCTGCACCCTGTATCAAGCACCCTCCTGAACCCTGTACCTAGCACCCTCCAGAACCCTGCACTCTGTATGTAGCACCCTCCTCCTGGTATTTAATGACAATTTAGGACCCTCCCACACCCAGTTGCTGTGGTACGCTCAACCCCCCGTGACACCATGTTTTACACCAGATGACACCAACCACAGTGATGCCACTGTCTCCACTCAAGCTTTATCACCAATCTTTGTTTCCACAACAACCCAAAATTTTCAAAATCCAATTTTCACAGAGACAGAAGTTTTAATCATTCCCTATGCTATCCAAAACACTTCATGTTTTGATTGCTGCCTGTCTGTTGGCCATCTCTTTCCACAACTTCCTGGATTCCCTGCATGCTTTGCAGCTTCTCCTCTGCTGTTTACGTTCAATTTCTAAGGACTACATATCCCATGGTACCTTGCTGCCTACAAGCAGGGATTCCTGTACTGAGCCCTGCTCCTCCTGAACCTCCCCCCTCAGCTCCTCTATAGATCAGAAGGCAGGCTCTGTGAAATGTGTGACACAGCAGTGCCTACTCACAGGTTATAGTGAATACGTGTCACTGAATTCAAGGAAGTAAATGTGTGGGGATCTTCACAAAGTAAGTTTATAAACGCCCGAATATTAGGAGTAGGCCAGAAATATATGACATATAATGTGAAAATGAACATATGATCCTACATTTTGAATATAGCCATGCTTTAAGGTTTAACAGTAAGTACCTGAACACAGACTTTCATGGCAGGATAACCGGGTATTTTTAATCAATGCTGCAGACCAGGGGTGGATCCAGAGTCTAGTCTCGGGAGGGGCACTGCCAGAAAATTAGATACTATAGTAAATAACATATCACCTGTGCAATTAAATAAACAAACCTATTAAAAAGCAATCTGTCAATAAAATTCATAAATCAAAAATCAAAGACTTGCATCCATATCCAATCCACAATGCACAGACATATATTATATATGTATATGTGATTAATCGAGTCCCACTGTGATCCTTTTAAATGGTGTTTGTGATCTTTAAATTAACAACGTTGCTGTGCTCCACTTGTGCTCAAAGTGCCCCACATGGATTTACACTCACCACAATTTGTTGAACAGTCACCACCTATCGCTAGTGTGGTCTGCTGCACTTTGTGGGGTATTCCCCTAGTTAGTCACCGGCACTTTGTAAGACAACACCTCCATAAAAGGTCATCATCAGGAAGCTTCCTGATGATGACCTTTTATGGTTTAAATTTGCGTCATCGCGACGCAACTTCTGCTGACATCATCTATGGGCACCGCACTGCACTTTCGGGAGTGGAGCGAACGCCCGCCGTTGACTCGGCGCTTACCAATACTGTCTGTACAGGGTGCCATGTACAATAGGCACTTTTAATTGTGAGTGTAATTTTCACCCAAATTTTTAAATAAATCATCTAAATGGTTTTACGCAATGAGCTCTTCCTTTGTCATTCTTCCCTCCAGGGAGCATAGTGGAGGTGTTGTCTTACAAAGTGCCGGTGACTAACTACTAACTAGGGGAATACCCCACAAAGTGCAGCAGACCACACTAGCGATAGCGATAGGTGGTCAACAAATTTTGTGTAAATCCATGTGGGGCACTTTGAGCATAAGTAGAGCACAACAACGTTATTAATTTAAAGAGCACAAACACCATTTAAAAGGATCACAGTGGGACTGTATTTATTTATTTTTTATTAACAGATTGCTTTTTAATAGTGTAGCGCCCCCCTGGGTCTACTGGGAGCAAGGAGGTACCTCCAGAGACAAGGGGCAAGCTTACATTCACCCCAGGGCTGAGTCCATAGCTATAATGGGAAGTTAGAACAGAATTTGGGTGCCAGTCACTTTATATATTTGTAATGCTTTAATAAGGAACTTGGAAGAAGTAGTAGGAGAGAGGGTTAGGGGAGGTTTCTGATACCATTTGCAGATCACTTACAGACTCCTTAAATCCAAAGATAAAACAGCTTTCTCTCTTAGCAGATCTTGAATACCTGGATAGGCCTCTCACACAGACCTAGCAGCTGGTAGAATTTCCGAAACAAGCTTCTCTCACAGACTTAGCAACCAGTAGAACTCCTGGACAAGCCTCTCTCACAGACTTAGCAGCCAGTAGAACTCCTGGACAAGCCTCTCTCACAGACTTAGCAGCCAATAGAACTCCTGGACAAGCTTCTTTCACAGACTTAGCAGCCAATAGAACTCCTGGACAAGCTTCTCTCACAGACTTAGCAACCAATAGAACTCCTGGACATGCCTCTCTCACAGACTTAGCAGCCAGAAGCTAGTTACCACGTTTAGATTGTAGAAAAGGATTCAGCCTCACAGTGTCAGAACCTTTAAGCCATCCGGCAACACTGCAAGAGTAGTTTAGATATAGGTGTGTCCTCCAAACAAGTCACTAGGCCCTCCTGCGAGACCAGCCTTCATCCTGGCTCTCTCCAGCAAGGGTCCTCCCCTGGATCTCCTCAGCTTGGCTCGGCTTCTGCCACACAGGCAAGACAGCCTAAGGACCACCACAGGATTAATAGGGCCCAAACAGGCTTTTGGGCCTACCTGCAGAACTTGTAGCAACACACCCTCAGGCCAGGAGGGCCCCAAGGTAACAGACTACATATGGCACATGGCTCTGCCAAATAAATACCCCCTTCCCAGAATGCACAGCGGCCAGGAACCTCCTACTGGGCTGTTCTGGAAAAAGAATAATCATTACATAGCTCAACCCAGTTGTAATTCTCATACTGGCCTGTGGTACCAGTGACACCTACTGGCAACAGTGAGAAATGCACAACTCAGTTAAGTTTAGGGCAGAACCAAATAAACTATACAATCAATCTGAGCTGTTTACAGCTCAGCCAAAAAACTAAATTTACATTATTGCCCCATTTTTGGGAACAGGGGGCTACAATAGGTTTGTTTATTTAATTGCACAGGTGAGGTTACTATAGTATCTAGCAAGTTTTTTTCTCATTCTTTTGTATTGCTGATATGCATGTACATTGTTACTGAAGTTGACACTGTATAATTCACATATTATTCATAGCAACCAAGGCGCAGGGTTTCAACGTAAAGCGGAGTTCCACACAAAAATGAAACTTCCGCTTTTCGGAACCCTCCCCCCCTCCGGTGTCACATTTGGCACCTTTCAGGGGGGAGGGGGGTGCAGATACCTGTCAAAGACAGGTATTTGCACCCATTTCTGGCATAGACTCCCATGGGAGTCTATGCCTCTTCCCGTCTCCACCGCGCTGTCTCCTGGGAAACACACAGCTCCCAGGAAAGAGCGGGGACCACTAGGGACGCGCAGCGTGACTCGCGCATGCGCAGTAGGGCACCAGGAAGTGAAGCCGCAACGCTTCACTTCCTGATTCCCTCACCTAGGATGGCGGTGGCAGCTGCCGAGAACCGAGCGGGTTCTCGGCGTCCCCTGCCGACATCGCTGGACCCTGGGACAGGTAAGTGGCAATGTATTAAAAGTCAGCAGCTGCAGTATTTGTAGCTGCTGGCTTTTAATATTTTTTTTTTTGGCGGTGTGGGTGAACCCCCGCTTTAATTTTTTTCATATATTAACCTACCTGCTCCTTGCCACCCGAGCTCTGCTCACCATCCACGGGCTCACCAGTAACACTGCTCCCACCCCGTGGCCTCCCGGCGTACAGGCAGCTTGGCATGGGGCGGGGTCAGAGCGTCAGTGGAGCTTTCAGCCCCACCTGCTCAACTGGCGAGGTGGCAGAGGGAGTTATTACCTTGTAAAAGTAGCGATGCATCACTGTGCTGTACATGGCCTGTGCAGAGAGCAAAGATGTGGGAGGGTCCCAGTGGGCTCCACCCACTCCTGGCTGACTACTGAAAACTAAAGGAGGGGGTGGAGACAAGACCAGTCACCCTGGACAAGGAGAGAGTGCAGCAGTGACCAGTCTTTTTTATAGGAAGCTCCTCCATAGAGGTAAAAAGGTAGTCTCACACTGGATTACTGAACAGATCTGGAAGAAATACACAAAGAACACCAAGATTCAAGTAAGAATACACGTGACTCTTGAAATTGGACAATATTTGCTTATCCTGGAGTTCAGCTTAAATAAATTGGGCCTTTTTTCTCCCCCTAACCCCCACCTGCTTTCCTTCCCTAAAGTGGCTTGAAAGTGTTCAGTCCTGATCACACACACTAGTTTTGACAAGTAAACTTTATGCTGACTAAATAAAACATATACTGTATCTAATCTGTTCCCGCCCGCCGTATAGTCAAATGACGACTGTCCGGGACCGGTCTAGTTCTGGGTGGACGTCACATGACGTCCTCCTATTCTTGCCATGCATACACGCCCTCGGGGGGCGTGCACCTCAGCGATTGGTGGTGAGCTGTGTCTCTAGGACACAGCGCCTCATTGGCTCTTTATCATGTGATTGGCTGTGTCCAATCACAACTGGTCACGATATAAACACTCTTGCCGGTTATCGGCATTCAGTGTAAAGAGGACATCTGCACTGATCATCAGTGTCCTGATGATCAGTGCAGCCCCAACTGTGCCCACCAGTACCGCCTATCAGTGCCAACCAGTGCGCATCAGTGCTGCCAATCAGTGCCCATCAGTGCTGCCAATCAGTGCCCATCGGAGCTGCCAATCAGTGCCTATCAGTGCCGTATATCAGTGCCCATTAGTGCCACATATCAGTGCAGCCTTATCAGTGCCCATCAGTGCAGCCTCATCACCGCACTTCAGTAAAGGAGACAAATGACCTGTTTGCTAAATTGTACAACAGAACTTTTTTTTTTCTTTTCAACATTTTTGGTCTTTTTTCCTGTTTAGCAAAAAATAAAAAACCAAGTGGTGATTAAATACCACCAAAAGAAAGCTCTATCTGTGTGAAAAAAATTATAAAAATTGAATTTGGGTACAGTGTTGCATGACCACACAATTGTCATTCTTATGCCGCATACACATGGTCGGTATTTCCGACAACAAATGTTCGATGCAAGCTTTTTGTCGGAAATTCTGACTGTGTGTAGGCTCCATCGGACATTTGCTGTCAGAATTTCGGACAACAAAAATTTGAGAGCTGGATCTCAAATCTTCCGACAACAAAATCCGTTGTCGGAAATTCAGATCGTTTGTACACAATTCCGATGCACAAAATTCCACGCATGCTCGGAATCAAGCAGAAGAGCCGCACTGGCTATTGAACTTAATTTTTCTCGGCTCGTCGTACGTGTTGTACATCACCGCCTTCTTGACGTTCGGAATTGTCCGACAACATTTGTGTGACCGTGTGTATGCAAGACAAGTTTAAGCCAACATCCGTCGGAAAAAAATCTACGGTTTTGTTGGCGGAATGTCCAATCGTGTGTACGAGGCAAAAGTGTGACAGCGCTGAAAGCTGAAAATTGGCCTTGGCAGGAAGGGGGTAAAAGTGCCCAGTAGGCAAGTTGTAACGCGCAGCCATCGAACATATTCAACAATGGGGCTCTGAGATTCTGTGTGGAGAGCACACTCGCTGTATTCACTTAGCACACTGACTGAGCTGGCACTGACAGCTCCTGATCACTTTTTGCGATCAGACAGGCTCCCAATCATATGATTGCTGTGACAGCCAGTCACACGATCGTGAAGCCACCTCTGCCTCCTGGAGTGCAAATTCTTAAAGTAGAACTATAGGCAAAACTTTTTTTGGTAAGGGACAGTTATAAACTCCTTGCGGAGATTTCCCTTCACTTCCTGTCCAATTGCCAAATCTCCGGGCACAGGGCATGACTGCATTTCAAGCAACAAGCAGTCAGGTCAGAATGCAAGAGACCACACTTCAGGACACAGGCCCCTTGCATGGACATCTTCAGTCTGCCCACTTGGCAGCCAAAAACAGAAAATTTCATTCTCTCTTTTTTTTTTAAACAACCTGCTGAAGTCCACAGGTCGCTTTTCAGGGTGAACCACCCCCAACAGCTTTAATCTTTTGGCCAACAGGCCCAAGTGATCGCTTTCTGTAACTGCCAGTAGCATTCAGTCCAGCACAGTCCTGGCCTCACAGTTTTCTGAGATTTCCCATTAGTAACATTTCAAATGGGTGTGCAAGGTAAATTATCAGCAGAGCGTCCTTGGCATCACACAACCCATTTTTGTAATCCTCAAAATATCATATTACCAAGCTTTCACCAGTAATATCTAGGATCCGGCAGTGTCACATCTTCTCCTTTGGCATTCACAGTGACAACGTGGTATTTAACATCTCGCTTGTCTGGCCTACGGAAGATAACACTGTCCAGATCTATTTTTCGGCAGTAACCCCAGGTATCCAGTACTGAAAGGTATCTCCCGGACAATTTAGGAGACAATTTTAGAAAATTCACCTTGAGATGTATTTGGAGGAATTCCCGGACGGCCTCATCCACCCACTGTATTTCTTTCTCCAAGATCTCATCTTCAAAATGCAGAGGAATGTAGGGGTATAAATACCCGTAATTCTCTGCTACCTTCTTAACGAAAATGCGCTGGATTTTAGACAGCCTGAGCAGGGTTTCCGTACCCAGATAAAACCTGAGCATTCGGGGCATGCTGAACTGGATACCCAGCAACCACCTCCGGCTTACGATACGCTTTGTAGCTTGGCATAGGCGTAATAGGCCAGGCTGTGGGAGCCCATGGATTCTTTTGATCTTCCTCAAAGGACCTGGCAATGCCGATCAGCGGGGCTGCACTGGCTGACAGCATAATCTGCACACTTGCGGCAGTAGCAGCAGGTGTCTCATCTCCCTGCACATTGCTGATTATCTCCTCATCACTCTCTCCCCACTTCCAGGAGTAAGACAGGGTGTCCGAAAAGAGTTCCGATAAGTTATCGGACCACTCGTCCGAATTCTAGATAGTCGAACACTCTTCTCCCAGGAGATAATTTCTCTTCATTTTCAATTTAGCTGGCACCTCTAAATCAACTCCCTTCATGGTACCTGGCATCACTTCCCCCACCGGCACGCTCACTGTTTGCTGACTTACCCAGCCCCGGTACTTTTCTCTCGGGTAACTCAGTCATCAGCTCGAGCAACCTGGCCCGACTTCAGCCCTTCGAATCGGTTGGTGCGCTGGGTCCTGGGGTAATCGCTGTGGTGGAGGTAGCAGCTTCCGACACAACTGGGGTGACAACTGACAGGCTGTGGACATCACTCTCCGAGTGGACAGCAATGTTCCTGTCCCCATCCACTTGTAGGACTCTGGGAGGTAGAGTTGGGGGCAACCTCGAACAGGTGCTCCTCGCAGCATCCCCAAATGATCCACAGCCTCAACTGCGTGATTAGGCCAGTACATTTTCTCCAGATTACCCCCAGAGACTCATAGCCTTCAGCCGTATATAAAGCAAGCTGACCATTCGGTGTGTACCGCACTCCAGTATCAGTCACGACAGGTTATCCAGCGCTCGAGTCAATGTAGAAACTTGGAGCGTACTTTCTCCAACCCGCCATCTCACTCACAAACTGCGACATCTCCTTCACTAACCCACAATCAGACACACTTGGGTGCACTTCCTTATCCTACGCTGCAGAGCGGGAACTCCTCCCCCTGCCAACAGATTGGTGCAAATGTTCTCTGGGAACTGTGGCGCCCGCCTCCTTCTTGCTGCGGAGCACCAAAACTGTAATGGAGTCCATTTTGGAGCCTGTTAACCCTTACAGCGCTGACGCGAAGTGTCAAAAGACCAGGCTGATTCTTTCCCATGAGCAATGAGACTTGATGGTTCTTCACCACATTGATAGTACACACAACAACACAGTCTATAAGAAGGGTAAATCTTACTTGCCACCTTCCCATGGAGCCAGGCGAAGTCCCAATGGAGCCGAAGCCGGTTGCTATGGGCGACTTCTGCAAAGACAACATTTTAGCCCCACGTTGGCCGCCAAATGTAGCAGAATCTCTGACCTCTTCCAGTCTAATGGGAACCTTCAAGGCCAAAGATAACTGACATCCTTCAATAAGTGGTGGGTTGTAAGGCATAGTGGGTGCAAAGGTGGTAAAAGTCATTGGGCGCCAGACACTTCTTGGATGTAAAAAAGGTTTATTTCTTTGATAGTCCTTTTTATATTTTGTAGGGGAAAGGGGGTTAGGGCCAGGACACCCTTAAATAGTTGCAATTTCTAATGGCAGACTCCGAGACTTCCATAGAACAGCCGTACAGGGAAAGGCCCCAGCAAGGTGCCACTTCTGCACGTGCAGGATTGCTGTCTCCTATGGTAACAGTACTTAAACAGTTCCCAACTCAAAGTAACAGTTCTCCCAGCTGTACTACAACTTCTCCTCGTATTTCTTCAGCCCCCTTGAGCTCCTGGTCTCTCACTGGACCCTCTTATTCACTAACTCTGAATCCCGTGAGCTCCTCAAGGCTTTTGCGGTGATATCTCCCTCAGACATCACCCACACTTCCCTGCTGGGTCCCTAGCTTGGCAGTTTGGATACCTTCAAGCTTCACCCCTGCTGACCGGCTCGGTCCCTAGCTTGACAAACAAGGCTGTTCTGCAAGCGACACCTCCGCTGGTTGGGTCCTTGACTTGATCACCGCCTGAAGTTTCCCGATTCTCCACCGTGCCCATTCGGTGAGAATACTGCTCCAGTACTTGCTTCAGTTACTCTCTGTGGTCCCTGGTAAAGGCGATCTTTCCCTTTGTGGCACCAGCTTCCCTTCTACCTCCGACCACGACTATCGCTTTTGGTTGGACTGCAAGCCGCAGTCTCAACCCTGCGCTGCCCTCTTACTTCTGAATAGGCCCTCACACAGCCTGGCAGCCTGATGCCCCGGAATAGGCCCAATCTCCGGCCTACCAGCCCAGGGGGTACGACACATGTCCACCCAGATGGCGGTCTGGGTGGCACAGAAGATAGTGGATCACCTGACCTCACCCGAATATATAGGCTCTCCCAGCAGGCCAAGGGATTCAACAAAATCCCAGCCCATTGGCTGAGATACCCCATATACCCATAACCTGACCCTTAGTCCTTCTCAACCTAATACCTCCAAGTGCCCGGGCCACCTGGTGGTAGAAGAGGAAAGGACAACCAGGCCAAACTTAGGGAGAAGTCAACGGATCCTTAGTAATTAACTACAGTAGCTACTCCTGACAAGGAATTTGGTGAGGAGCTCCCTGACTAAACCCCAGGGCATCACAAATGCAAAAAAACACAAAACATAAACCAATTTTTTTGTAGAATATAAAAGATGATGTTATGCTGAGTAAATAGATACCAAATATGTCACACTTTAAAACTGCCCAAGCCTGTGCAACGGTAACAAACGACGTACATTTTACTATCCATAGGCAATGTTTTAAAAGCCTTTACAGGTTACCACTTAAGATGTATAGAGCAGTTCTAGTACTAGAATTACTGCCCATGATCTGATGTTCGTGATGATACTTCATGTGTGGGTTGACCGTTGTTTGTGTGTGGGACTGACACATGCGTTCGCCTTTGCATGCGAGCACGGGGTGGACGGGGGGCACGTTAATTTTTTTTTTTTAATTATTAATTTGTTTTATGGGGGTTTTTTTACACTTTAATTTTTTTTTGCTCACTTTTATTGCTGTTACAAGGAATGTAAATATCCTTGTGACAGTAATAGTCATGTAACAGGTACTCTTTATGGAGAGATCTAGGGAGATTATAGATGAGACCCCAAATCCTTCCTCTGCCCTTAAAAGTATTTCGAACACCAAGATCAGTGTTTTTAAAAGCTTTCAATTTTTTAAAAATGGCACGGTTGACATCCTGGTAAACGGAAAGTGATGACAGGTCATCGCTTCTGGGTTATCATGGCGGAAATGCTGATCAAAGCTGATCTCAGCGAACGTGCTGGCTGGTCGCTCGGGTCTCCCGGTGGGATGGCGCAAGTTAGCTACTAGGATTGCTTTTACAAGAGAGCCGATCGCTGGCTGTAAAAAAATAGTACCGGGATGATGCCTGCATCTGCAAGTGTCATCCTGGTATAACTGCTTGAATTCCACCAACGTACGGGTACATCATTGGTTGGCAAGTGGTTAAGGGAATTCCTTGGGGACCCCCAGGTCACCAGAACTAGTGTCCTCATTGGAAGATTTCCCCTCTATTACTTTTCTGGGGACAACCCAGAATTTGGGATTTTCTTTCACCTTCACTTTGATATAATAATGGTAATAATAATAAGGGTAAACAGGACACATAGAGAGGGTGAATCTCCTTAATGAGGACACAGACAGCAAGAAAAACTGACAGGGGTACTAATCCATCTCCACTCTATCCAAAACTATATTATACTTTAACTCTCCAGGATGGTTTTAGATTGTGGGAGAGAATAAACGTCAATAGGAAGGAATGTAAAAACTCTATACAGGTAAAATTGCTGATTGGAAATGAAGCCCGCACCCCAGCACTGCAAGGTCACAGTGCGCTCTACTAAGCCAATGAACAGCATTGTATCACTTGGAAGGGGCTCAGTATTCTGCACATGGTCAGACTTTCATCTCCGGACAGAAGATGTCCTCTGCTGGAAAGTGCATAAGACTCCGTGTCACCATCACTTAGAAGAAATGGCCATGTGTCAACATTCAGAAGAGGTCAATCTGCATAGCAGACACACCGCTGCCTGCCCTGACATGCCTTATGAAGGAGGGAGACAGATGGCAGGCCTGAGCGAGGACATGGGGAAAAGGTTCCAGCAGGACAGATGGCTCCTAACCTCCACCGCTGTCCTCAGTCACCTTTATTTACACAGCGATGGCCAAATCACTCAGAAGAAGGACATCATTATGAAGCATCTGGTCACATCGCACTGAAAAGGCTGCATGCGCTGTTTACCACAGCTGGTCACTTAATGCAGGGAAGACAAAACATGAACGAATCCAGAGAAATGTCATTTACCGCGTTCAAGGACAACTACCAGGAGTTGAGTCCGTTTTTAAAAGTTCAAATTAAAGCTGAATTCTACTATCAGTATTGCACAGTTGTACAGGCTCCTCTCCTGATATGGCTTACACTGATTTCATTGCACACTGTGAGTCTTTGCAGTGTGCATTATAAGCTGCAGCCAGTCACATTAAGCACCACTGCTTTTCTTGGCTGGAGGGCGTCATCATCATCATCATCTAGCCCTGGCTTTCCAAACTGTGGCCTGCGGGCCAAATGTGGCCCTTTGCTTGCACTTATGCTCTTGGGGCACTAGTCCTCCCACTGACACCAGAGATGGGGCACTATTCCTCCCACTAACACCAATGATGGGGCACTATTCTTCCCACTGACACCAGTGATGGGGCACTATTCCTCCCACTGACACCAATGATGGGGCACTATTCCTTCCACTGACACCAGAAATGGCGAAATTTAGTTTCATCATTTCAAATCTATTTAAATTTGTTACTATTGTCATTCGGAAACTTGGACACATTTTTCGTTATTCAGAAATTTGGATGCATCTGAATTCCTGAATAACGAAAAATTCGACCAAATTTCGTTGCGGGAACCAAACTGTCTATCTGGGCCATAGTTTGGAGACCACCGCTTTGCAGATTAAAGCGGAGTTCCACCCATATAAAAGTCAGCAGCTACAAAAAGTGTAGCTGCTGACTTTTAATAATCGGATACTCACCTGTCCCACAGTCCAGCGATGCGGGCGACCGAAGCCCCGCTCCTCTCCTCCGCGCAGTCACTGTGACTGTGGGCGCCCGTCTGTGCACGCACTGCGCATGTGCGAGCCGCACTGCGATTGGCTGGGCAATCCTCTGGGACCTGTGATGTGTCCCAGAAGATTGCACGGAGGGAGGGGGGAGAGGTGATCTTCCGGCTCCGTGGAGCCCCGGGGGGAAGTGGGAGCTGGATGCCCCTAAGAAGAGGGTATCTGCTCCCCCCCCCCCAAAAAAAAAATGACATGCAAAATGTGGCATGTCAGGGGGTCACCTTCACTTAAAGCGGAAGTTTCATTTTTGGGTGGAACTCCGCTTTTACAAGTATAGCATTTTAAAAAGTACAAAACACATGGAAATTTTTTTTGTCAGGGTGTAATAAATAGTTTTTTGGCTATACATACACTTTCAAAAAGATACAGCTTAGTCCAGGTCTTCTTTTTTTTATAACCAAAACTCAATTTGTGCAAAACATTATTCAAAGTATAATTAAGAAGGGGGCTTTACAGCACCTTTTTATATGTGTCAAACAACCAACAATACAAAAAGCATTGCCCCCAAAAGGGTTTAATCCACCCCTATTTTTGAGGAGTAATACAGCCATCCTGTCCATGTATTTTTAAATTTATTCTGTTGGTCTTTAACCATATGTATCCATCTCTTTGCTTCTGTTATTTTTTCTACCTCCCTTTTCCACTCCATTATAGTGGGACATCCAGACTGTTTCCAAAATCTAGGTATCAATATTTTGGCTGCATTTAGCAAATGGGGAGTAACTTCTCTTATAAAACCTAATAGATGATGGCATCCCATGAAAAAGAAAATGTAATGGAGAGAATTCTATAGGTCTAAGTGTCATTTTCTTAATCCAAGGTGCTATCTCCTCCCAGAGAACTTTAATCTTTGGGCAATGCCACCATAAATGCAGAAATGAACCCCTTTGGTTACATCCCTTCCAGCAGTTAACATCCGCCGATGGATATATCAGAGCCAATCGTACCGGTGTACAATACCATCTTGTCAGGAACTTATATGACATCTTCTGTAAGTCCATCTCTTCTAATGAAGTTTACATTTGAATTTTAGAAACAAATACACACAGTGAAAGTGACTGCAGATTCTGTTGTGCGCTTTTTTTTTAGCCCCCCCCCCGATAACACTGGGAATGAATTAAATATGCTTTAAATTGGGCTAAAATTAACAAGTTTGAAAGAGACCCTAATTTTATTAAATAGTATCAGTTGCAGACATTTTTGTCATTTTGCCCCCTTATCTATACCAGTTTTTCTGGTCTTTTATAAAAAGATACAAGTGCAGATTATGAAAAGTGCTAAGCAGTAGTGACATCTAGTGTTCAGTGTGCAAAGTGCAGCCCACATTTATCCACCAACAGGAAATTTACTCTAAAGAGACAACCCTGATCCTCCATAGATATTAGGGCTGCGGAAATTAACGATTCATTCCTCAATTAATCGTTAATTTTTTCGATCGATCAAAATTTTTTTGATCGGTAGGCTGCCTGCCCTGGGGCCACTTTGGGCCAAGCTGTGGCTGCAGCACTCCGCTCCGCTCCCTCCTCCTTCACTATATGTCATACACAGTCTGTGGGCATCTCCCGCTGTGTGTCCCGGAGCTGAGTTTGAAAACTTTGGCCGGACTGTGAGAAAAGTCCCGCCCTCCTCCTAGATCAGCTCGTGTGATAGATGCAGTGTTCTGTCTATCACACAAGCTGATCTGGGAGGAGGGCGGGACTTTTCTCACAGCGCGGCCAAAGTTTTCACACTCAGCTCCGAGACACACAGCGGGAGATGTCCGCAGACTGTGTAATCCAGGCACAGGCACTGACTACAGTGAGGCTGCATTATGGGCACGGTGAGGCTGCCACTATAGGCACGGCGAGGCTGCGATTATGGGTACGGTGAGACTGCATTATGGGAACGGTGAGGCTGCGATTTTGGGCGCGGTAAGTCTGAGATTATGGGCACGGTGAGACTGTATTATGGGAACGGTAAGGCTGCGATTATGGGCACGGTGAGGCTGCGATTATGGGCATGGTGAGGCTGAGTTTATGACGTGTGACGTCCTAGCCATGCCCCGCTATGTCCGACTTTGGCTGTTGCCATAACAACGGTGCTAAATCAGCTAACAGTAGTTGGATCTGTATGTGCGTTATAATTAATCGAAATTAGTCGATTAATCGAATAAAAAAAATTGATTCATCGAACACGAAAATTTTAAACAGTAACAGCCCTAATAGATATACTATTCTATTGGATTGAGATCTGGTGACTGTGGAGGCCCTTGGAGTACAGTGATCTCATTGTCATATTCAAGAAACCAGTGGTGAGATGATTTTATCTTTGTGACATGGTGCATTATCCTGCTGGAAGTAGCCATCAGAAGATGGGTACACTGTAGTCATAAAGGGATGAACATGGTCAGCAACAATACTATATATAGAAGCAATTGAGTCTGAGAATAAAGTGGACTTTAATGGTACAATAAGACTTGGGATACACACGTCTATAAAACAAGATACATTTTATTGTGTTTTACAACATTTTTAAAACATACAATTTTAAAACACTGTCAAATCAGGGCAAAAAGGGTACAACTGCGAGAAGTAGTAATACCAGTTCACCCTGTAGAAATCATATTGGCATGCTCGACATGTTTCGCGGATAATACTCTGCTTCTTCAGGAACTTTATTTGCATATATAATGATGTTTATAGGACAGAGGTCATATATAATACTACAAAGTAGAAAAAAAAACATAGTAATCATCATGATAACCAGAAAAATACATTTAAGGCCATTAGGATGACCAATAAACCAGAAGATATATATTTTAATATGTGTGGTGTCACCCCCCACCTGAGTGTAACCCTTACCCAGAGCAAAGTCATACACCGCAGTCCAAAAGGAGTAGGTCCGCCCCGGCGGGCATGGGAGCCCCCAGACACAAGAAGGAGGCGGTGAGCTAATCTGGTAAAAAGTATAATGAACACCATTGAAGGTTGATTTCAGGACCATGCAATCCTTAGAGAAACATGAAGAAAATGCTAGTAGGTAAGTACCCACCACAATGGTAGGTAAAATAATCTACAAAAGGGAAACATACCAGAGTTGGGACTTTATGGATGTCTAAAAGGTTTTTAGCATCAGTAACCACCAAGCCGGTGTATGTATGCACACACACACATTTGTAAGCCACATAGGTAAATATCCTCAGCTGTGCCTATCAGCAGGTAAATCCTAAGCCATAAGAGACAGGAAGAATAAAGGCATAGAGATGGATCTCTACGGATGTATCTATCAACAGGTGAATCCTAAGTCAGAGAAGATAGGGGCCAGGCAATCCTATGGGGATACATAAGATGCACATAGCAGTTGTTAATTTAAACAGTAGTAAAGCGCAAACAGTGTAGAGGGTAAAAGGGCTTAGAAAGATCACCTTCTACTGAAGATGGTAGGATAAAGAGCTATAAAGTTGTCCCAAAAGGATTCCAACAACCGTCCACTGTGTGCATAGGAAAGGAATCCCTATCATAAAGGATTCAAAAGGAGTATCACTGTACCACCATTTTCCATAGTGTAAATAGAGTGCATATTGAGTCAAAACTTACCATCCACAAAGGGGGGGGGGAGACACAGCATGACTGCAGCAGCATAAGGTTATGCTCCAGAAAGCCCTCTCTTATCTGTGTGAGGCTCCTGCCCGGCGCCGCCCACCAGCCAATCGGCGTGTGACGTCACCGGACCCAACCCTGTAGAGCACATGCGCTGATTCTGCGCATGCGCAATGTCTCAAAATAGGCACCCACAGAGACACAGAGGGCGTCCGTGCAGTGTGTAGCCACCCTTTTTGTCCTGATTTGACAGAGTTTTAAAATTGTATGTTTTAAATATGTTGTAAAACGCAATAACATTTATCTTGTTTTATATACATGTGTGTATCCCAAGTATTATGGTACCATTAAAGTCCACTTTAGCCCAATTGCTTTGATGAACAGTTGGTACTAAGAGGCCCAAAGTGTGCCAAGAAAATATCCCCCACACCATTACACTACCACCACCAACCTGAACCGTTGATACAAAGCAGGATGGATCCATGCTTTCATGTTCTTTACGCCAAATTCTGACCCTACCATCTGAGTGTCGCAGCTGAAATTGAGACTCATCAGACCAGGAAATGTTTTTTCAAGCTTCTATTGTCCAATTTTGATGAGCCTGTGCGAATTGTAGCCTCAATTTACTGTTCTTAGCTGACAGGAGTGGCACCTGGTGTGGTCTTTTGTTGCTGTCGCCCATCTGCTTAAACATTCAATGTGTTGTGCATTCAGAGATGATATTCTGCTTACTTTGGTTGTTATGAGTGGTTGTTTGAGTTACAGTTGCCTTTCTATTATCTTAAACCAATCTGCCCATTCTCCCCTGACATCAACAAGGCATTTTCCTCCACACAACTGCCACTCACTGGATATTTTCTCTTTTTTGGACCATTCTCTGTAAACCCGAGAGATGGTTGTGCATGCAAATACCAGTAGATCAGCAGTTTTTGAAATACTCAGACCAGCCCGTCTGGCACCAACAAACATGCCACTTTAAAGTTACTTAAATCCCCTTTCTTCCTTATTCCAATGGTTGGCTTGAACTTTAGCAAGTCGTCTTTTCCACATCTAGATGCCTAAAGATTTGAGTTGCTGCCATATGATTGGCTGATTAGCAATTTGTGTTACTAAGTAATTGAACAGGTGTACCTAATAAAGTGGCCTGTGAAGGGAGAAATCAGTGTACCAGCACAGAGGATGACCAAAAAAATTCACACATATATGGGAGGAGTGGCTAGATACCCCTGGTCTCGCTGCCTTTCAACTAGTCAAAGATAGAATTTTAACTGGTGGAGTATCTTCTGGACTGTTTTAAATTACCTGCAAGTAAGGGGATATCACAGGGTTCAGGTTGTTACATATACAGTGCCTTGAAAAAGTACTCACACCCCTTGAAGTTTTCCACATTTTGTCATGTTACAACCAAAAACATAAATGTATTTTATTGGGATTTTATGTGATAGACCAACACAAAGTGGCACATAATTGTGAACTGGAAGGAAAATGATAAATGGTTTTCAAAATGTTTTACAAATAAATATGTGAAAAGTGTGGGGTACATTTGTATTCAGCCCCCCTGAGTCAATACTTTGTAGAACCGCCTTTCACTGCAATTACAGCTGCAAGTCTTTTTGGGGATGTCTCTACCAGCTTTGTACATCTAGAGAGGGACATTTTTGCCCAGTGTGGCGTGCATTTGTATTCAGCCCCCTTTACTCTGATACCCCTAACTAAAATCTAGTGTTACCAATTGCCTTTAGAAGTCACCTGATTAGTAAATAGAGTCCACCTGTGTGTAATTTATTCTCAGTATAAATACAGCTGTGAAGCCCTCAGAGGTTTGTTAGAGAACCCTACTAAACAAACAGCATCATGAAGGACAAGGAACACACCAGACAGGTCAGGGATGAAGTTATGGAGAAGTTTAAAGCAGGGTTAGGTTATAAAAAAAATATCCCAAGCTTTGAACATCTCACGGAGCACTGTTAAATCCATCATCCAAAAATGGAAAGAGTATGGCACAACTGCAAACCTACCAAGACATGGCCGTCCACCTAAACTGACAGGATGGTCAAGGAGAGCATTAATCAAAGAAGCAGCCAAGATGCCCATGGTAACTCTGGAGGAGCTGCAGAGATCCACAGCTCAGGTGGGAGAATCTGTCCACAGGACAACTATTCGTTGTGCACTCCACAAATCTGGCCTTTATGTAAGAAGAAAGCCATTGTTGAAAGAAAGCCATAAGAAGTCTCATTTGCAGTCTGCGAGAAGCTATGTGGGGGACACAGCAAACATGTGGAAGAAGGTGGTCTGGTCAGATGAAACCAAAATTGAAATCGTTGGCCTAAAAGTGGCGGAAGAATAACACTCCACATCACCCTGAACACACCATCCCCACCGTGAAACATGGTGGTGGCAGCATCATGTTGTGGGGATGCTTTTCTTCAGCATGGACAGGAAGCTGGTCAGAGCTGATGGGAAGATGGATGGAGCCAAATACATGGCGATCTTAGAAGAAAATCTGTTAGAGTCTGCAAAAGACTTGAAGCTGGGGAGGAGGTTCACCTTATAGCAGGACAACCACCCTAAACATACAGCGAAAGCTACAATGGAATGGTTTAGATCAAAGCATAGTCATGTGTTAGAATGGCTCAGTCAAAGTCCAGACCTAAATCCAATTGAGAATCTGTGGCAAGACTTGAGAATTGCTGTTCCCAGACGCTCTCCATCCAATCTGACAGAGTTTGAGCCATTTTGCAAAGAAGAATGGGCAAAAATGTCACTCTCTGTGCAAAGCATATGGTATATGGATGGATACGGCCACGACCAGATCACCAACAGGCATGTGTATGTGAATCAAAGCTCTTCAATTTGATATATCCTCCACAATGATTAGTATCAGACTCCTTCTCCCATCCTGCTCTGTGAAATTAGCTCTGCCAAAGGAGCCACAGAAGGCAGGTATAATGTAGTATAGTTTTTTATTATATTAAAAAGGCTGCACTTACAAGTGTACAAAACAATGGAAATCGGCACATTAGCAGCTCTGAGGTCTGTAAAAACAATCCTGTGTGGCTGTCTGACTAGCGGCGTGTGTTCCAACGACCCTGCGGAAGTGAAGGGCTCCTATGTGTATGCTTCTCAAGCCTCTCTTCTATGCATTGCACACTGTGCACGCGTCATCAGGAAGTGGGGCTGACGCCATTTACCGGAGCCTTAACTAGTGATAAGCCAAACGCCAAAAAATGTGAAAATGGCTTTAAACAAATATATTAAAAATGTATATGTCTAAAACAGAGACTACATTCCAAACATATATCTCCTTAGCACCAATAGAATTGTACTACCACAGATGAATTCAAATATACAATCTGCACAGACTATATAAACTACATAAACCTAATAAAACTACAATAGTACATATAATGTACTATTTCCCATAGTCTCCGAAAATCCAAGATCTATAGGGGAGCAGGAAATTAGCACCATCTAGAGGTCAGACCTGGTAATAAATAATTCTCTATAGATTTAATACAAAAAGAAAGCAGTTGGTAATCATAAATAAAAATAACTAAAAGGTACAGAGAGTATATATATCTTATGACTACATATGGGGAAATAATATTTACATAGGTACTCTTAGCCACCAACTGTGAGGTGCACATAAGGGAAAATGTGTCATGAAGTTCATCCACGGATCCTTCCCATATGAATATCACATCATCGATATACCTCCGGTACCGCTTCAGCTGAGGCCATTCATCTGTCAATATGTCTTCAACCTCCCATTTATTCAAAAAATTATTAGCCATCATGCCAAAAATAATTATTACAAATTTCATTTCTATTAGAAGGATTAAAAATGGCAATGTTGAATAATTATTCATTTATTCACTCATTTATTCAGGGAAGCCTATCCCACACCCACATAACTGTCCCTGAGCCACCCCCATCAAATCATTCTTTACAGCTATTACCTTTTGTACCACCACCCCCTCCCTTTTAGAATGTAAGCTCTACAAGCAGGGCCCTCCTGTACCTTTTGTATTGTACTGTAATTGTGTTGTCCCCCTTATACATTGTAAAGCGCTGAGTAAACTGTTGGCGCTATATAAATCTTGTATAATAATAATAATAATAATAATAATAATAATTATTTTTGGCATGGTGGCAAATTCTTTAACCAAATAAAATGAGTCGCCATGGGGGCTAGTCGTCGCTCGCAGCCATTAGATGATGATCATAATCGGCTGCTGTTTTTCCAGCATCCTCATTTGACAGAAGCCTGCTGTCAGCCACGGGGCAAATGTCAGCTGGTTTCCATTGAATCTGCCAAATCTGGCCAATATTTGGCCCTTGTATACCAGGCTCTAGAGAGGACAATGTTCAAATCAGAGGTCCATATAAGTGTTTTCTCAACATATATATGTTATTCATACAGTTACTTCTAAACAGATATGAACAATTCAAATGGGTGTTGCATCCAGAATGGAAAGAGGATAGGCTTGACTCAACACGTTTCACTGTCTCATATTGATGCCTAATCAGGAGTTAATAGAGATGAGATCATATAAATTGAATAAACTTAGAGTCTGTCTGGCCTCCATACATTCTTCACTTCGAGCCATTACTGGAGCCTGGACAAGCTCTTTCACAAACCACCACTCCTAGCGGTGGACGTTTAGGACTTGAACCCCTTCCAGAGAGCCGACCGGCACACGATGCAGGTTTTTGTCCACCATACATCCTACATAGGCATCCTGGCCCATATAGTCTTTCTCTCGGTAGGTACAGGAGTACCCCGGGGGGAGCCCAATCTCGGGATGGTAATAGAGGTCACTTAAAAGTCCATTGGTGGGCTTAATTATACCAGATCTTTGGAGGCAGGGCTTTTTTTCAGCTGAAACCTGGCAAAACGAGTCCCGCCACCTCCGACAGCTCTGTGCCCTCTAATCTGTCCCTAAACACAGGAAGGAGGTAGAGGAAGTTTTCTGCATTATGCACTTCCTCTACTGGCTTCTCTGTAATAGCTCCAGGCACCCAAGATACCTACCCCATCCATATGTCGGTCTGTGCCCCAGGTCAGACGCTGCAATGGCCCGCATTTTTTTTCTTTATTCCTCTGGTGCTTTGCAAGGCAGCTTCTGTTCCTGCCCAGCTTGGCAAACGTGGCACAGAGTCAAGTAAAGTGCTCTGAAACTCCGCCTAAGGTCTGTGTTAAAAACTTTTCTTTAAAAAGCCTGTCGGCTGCACTTGTGATCAGGTGAGAGAGATGTAAATGAAAGAGGGGGAGGCTGGATGTTGACAAGGGGTACAGATGTGAGCTGTGGATGGGGAGAAGAGCTGAGCTTTGGATGAGAGGGGGGCTGTGGAGAGGTGAGCTGTGGGCAGGGGGTGCAGGAGTAAGCAGAGAGGTATGCAGAGGTGAGCAATAGGTGGTTACTTTGGGGGGGGGATACTTGAGGGAGGAGGATTTTTGCTTGGGGACGACAAGGGAAAATTATTGGGGGACTGCAAAGTATACAGAGTTTAGTGATCAAGAGTATATATTGTATGGCAAGGCACCCAGGATACAGTGGTCAGGATTTTGTAACATACATGCTATCCCTTGTGCTAATTTTTGCCCTGTGCGATATCCACACCTCAGCACTGCACAATATGCACTCCCGAACCTTGCACCTTGTGTAATATGCAGATTTTTTGGTGCTGCTTTGCTTCTCTCCCCCAAGGAACAGCATAGGGGACAGGGAGTTTCCTGCACCTGCTCTCTGAGAAAATAACCCTGCTTACATGTGCCTATATGCACCACAGAAATGCAAAAACAACCCTCTTTTAGTGGAAATACAATCACATTGGTCTAACAATAAGTACCCTGGGATATCCAGGTGCCTTATATGCCTTGTGAGACCCAAAAGTTGGTGCTGTTGGCTTATTGGTCTTGGGTGGAGTTTGAAAAGATAAGAGGCCCTTGATGAAGCGCAAACTCACCTAAATCACGCTGAACGAAAAGATTGTGAGTGTCTTATGGGACAAGCAATCGCGTTTTGAAAAAAAATTGGTCTCCCTAGCTTAGCTATTTGCAGATACCAGACATGCAGAGTTTACCCCCAGGCTCGAGAGAGTCTGACCCCCGGGCAGAAAAACTTTCTTTCTTTTCTTCCTTAGACCTACTATTCTCTTTTCCTACTATTCTTTTCTCCTCCAGTATCTCTTTATTCTTTGATTTCTCTTTTTTTTTCATGTACATGGTACTCCTGGCATTCATAGAGGGGTCCCTGGACCAGATGTTTGGATCTGGTCCTAGGATATTACTGGTTATAAGATAGAAGTATTGCTGTTATATAGAGCTTTTCACTAGATTTTAGGGATTTTATATTTTCTACTTGGAAAGGCAATGTTTCCCTCCCAAATAGGGTCCTCCACATCATAGAACTTGTGTGAGTCGGCTTACACCAACTACCTGGACTCTTTATCAAATTAATGGGTAGTCCAACTTTGTTACTTGTTGCCTTAAGCGTACCGATGTTGCTGTGTATGTAACATTAGCAAATTACTATTGTTGCTATATTTTATATTTCTTCTTCTCTTGGAAAGGAAAACTTAATAAAAACGATTGAAACAGAAAAGATAAGAGGTGGAGCTTAATATTTTATTTTAGGCACTCTCTGGGTAAAACCTAATAGGACAGGTTACTACCAAAGTGTATCAAATATCATTATATAATGTAGCTTACTATTCGTATTTCTTGGTTTTCCTTTTTTCAAGCTTATATAACTATTTTGTATCTGGTGATCATGTCAGTAACACATTTCCTGTCCTATGGTGACCAGATAGGAATAAAATAAAAGATTGTTAGGGTTTACATACAAAGTAGTTCCCATGCACGCTGGACATTTAGCTGCAAGTAGAGGCACAAGTGTCCTATCCAGCCCCATTGCAGCCAGTCTGTCAAACACCATGAAAGGTTGACAGCTGCTGCGGCTGGACAGGGCACCTTGTGATTTTCTAATAATCGTACCGCTCAGTGCACCATACAGCCACAGTTAGTTGTCTGTCTCTCATAGAGTTTGACAGGCTGCTAGCAACGGGGGTGGATGGGACACCTGTGGCCTCTACTTGCAGCTAAATGTCCAGCGTGCATGGGACCTACTGTGCTACCTGCTGCAGCTGAACATATCATATAACTATATAATATAAGCTTTATTTTGAGGGGTGTCTATTTTTATACACCCTTTATACTAATCTCTCCAATACATAAACTATTGAATCACAGTCTCACTGTCTTCATCTCTACAACATAAGGTTTAATTGTTGTGCAGTTAAGAAAAGGAATTGGGAGGGCTAATTACACTTCTTTTCAGGACAGCACTGAATTTCTGATATGATCAGCAGGTAACTTTTTTTTGCACTTACTAAACACACATTATAAAACTCTTTAAATAGAGTATTTAACAGACCAAAAGGGAGCAAATAAGTGAAGTTCTTTGTTAGAGTTTACATATACTGTACTGTACTTTATTACTCCCTAATACACAGATGACCACTAGAGGGCACTTTTACCAATCTAGTATATCCACTTGCTGACCAAGCCATTTCTGTTCTGGCACTTTTTGTTTACAGGTTTATATCAGTATTTTTTGCAAGAAAATTACTTATAACCCCCAAGCATTATATATATATTTTTAGTAGACATCCTAGGGAATATAATAGTGATTGTTGATGGCACATGGTATTTGTGCAGCTTTTTTTTCGAAAAAAATACACCTTAATGAATTAAAAAATAAAAAACACATTATATACCCCATTTTTTCTGCGCACGAGTACAGAAGGATGGGGGCTCTTTAAATTTTTTTTTTCCTTAATACATTTTTTACACTGTCCCTTTCATTTTTTTTTTTAAATCACTTTTATTCCTATTAAAAGAAATGTAAACATCCCTTGTAATAGAAATAAGGATGACAGGTCTTTATGGAGAGATCTGGGGTCAAAAAGACCCTAAATCTCTCCTTTACCTTTAAGCCCAGGTTCACACTGAGCTGCAGGAATGAAGAGACTTCAGAGATTTCACTCCCGCATATCAGTCCCGATTTCGGCAGCGATTTCAGAGACATCTGCAAAGGTTTCTGCACAGATGTAAATCACAGCCCGAAATCACAAAAAGTAGTATAGAAACTACTTTTTGAAATTGGTGCGGTGCCGCAAATGCAGCGCCGCACCGATTGGGACGGTGCTATTGCCACCGATTTGACATGTGATTTGACATGTCAAATCGTACCAATGTGAACCAGGGCTAAAAGCAAAAGATCCAAAAAATTTTTTTTTTGATCTTTTGCTTTGAAAAAAATGTTGTTTACTTCTTCCCTGGACCGGAAGTGACGTCATGACGTCACTCTGGTCCTCCAAGGCCATAGAGGCGATCAGAGACGATCTAGTCTTTTATCGCCTCTGTAACTAGCCGGCCGCACCATTTGATCGTTTCTCGGCACGCTGGTGAAAACGGTAAGCCTGAAGCCAGAAACACATCCCCTTTCACCACTTCTCAAACCGTTCCAGTGGCTTAATGAGCCGCTCAGACCACTTTCATGAGAAAGCTAGCCTCTGGCTGAAAAAAAAAAATACTGAGGTTATAGCTGAAAGCCACATACTGCCCAATGTGTCAAATAGCAGAAACTGGAGTTCTTCAAGACAAGATTTGAAGTGTATAGAAAAAAAAAATCTTTTTTTTAAAAATTTGGATTGGGAAAGATTTAATACCCACTTGCAGTAATTGTTTTGATTTGCCTTCATATTTTGGTTCAGAGATGTCACAGGAAGTCCCCACTTAGTAATCTTTGGAACAGGTGTCCCCAATAGATCTCCACTCACCTATTGTTTTGGGGACAACTCTAAAATGTTGGATTTCCCATTACATATTTTGAAATTGGTCACCAGTACAGAGAGCGGTAATACCGCCATTGGGAAGACAGCGCAAAGTCTTCACAGAGGGTCTAACCTTTCCCCACTTTAATCAAACTTGTACATTGAGGTCCGTGAACCATCTGCGTCTCGTCGGTGATGTCAGACGCTGGTGGCTTGGTGGTCACATTGCCCGAGCCTTGGAAATGCCAACATACCGGTCTGCATATGAGATCTCGGTGAGTTATGAAGGAGAACGCTTTGTAGAGGATCTGATTTGAGACCATGCCTATTAAATTTATTAGTGATATCCACTAATTCAAGTTTTATCAACATCTGATCAGCCCTTTTTGGAGATCCATTGCAGAAACCCAGTTTGTCGCCCCCTCTTGTGAATAAACCATACTACAGCAGATAGTAACAGCTATATGGTTCTCCTATGTGGGGGAATACACATATACATATGTACATGTTAGTCGTGGTACTATGGTGCTCTTTTTTTTATATTCTTGGTTTTATTACCCCCTTTGTGGCCACCCATAGATCACCTCATCAATTGTTGACAGACATCTCTCTTTGATTGATAGATGCAGGGATTATATGCTTTTTGAAAAAAACCCTACCTTGGTAAGCATGGCTTGATGATCTGATAAATGCAATGTATGTAAATATGAATTTGCTTACATATATACTGTATGTTATCTGTATACAGCTTACTATTATTTGGCAACACTCCTCCTGACAAAGCCAATGTCGGCAAAACATGTTGGGGAAAACAATTGTAGCCTTTATGGAAAAACAAGATATCAATATACAATTCTTTTTAAAGAAATCTGTAGTTGTATAAGCACCATAAAAGTCCCAGAATTGTTCAAGTTTGGTATATACAAACTTAAAAAAAAGTTTATCCTAGAGACATCTTGAAGACCTGGTTCACATGTATGCATTTTTTTAGTGAGTTTTCAGTTTTGCAGAAACACACTACAGTCCATTTAACATAATTTCCTATGGATGTAGTTCACATTTGTGCATTTTATGGAAAGGGCCAGGGACTTTTTTCTGGTGTTTGGTTCCATAGACTTCAATGGTTCAAAAACGTGTACTCAAAAATGCAAAATGCACCTGAAATATGCAAACTGAAACCTGCATAGGTGTGAACCAGGCCATAAATGCCTTTACATGGTGGTCCTTTTTTTAATTACACCTGCAGATTACACACTATTACTTAACCACTTCATTACCAGACACTTTCACCCCCTTCCTGCCAAGGCCAGTTTTCAGATTTCAGCGCTGTCACACTTTGACAATTACTCAGTCGTACATAACTGTATGCATCTGAAATTGTTATCATTTGTTATGGACAGATAGAACTTTCTTTTGGTAGTATTTAATCAGCACTGTTTTTTAATTTTTTTGCGAAATGAACAAAAAAAAGACAGAAAAAAAAAGAAAGAGAAAAAAAGCTCTTCTTCGTTTCTGTTATAAAATTTTGCAAATAACAAATTTTTCTTCTTCACTGATGGGCATTGATAATCAGGACACTGTGTACCACTGTAAAAAACGGTACTCACTGCTCCCCTTACAGACTTGACTGTTAACAGGCAAAGACCTGTTATGTTTACATCTGTGATAGCTTGTGATTGGACAAAGCAATCATGTAGTAAAGGGCCGCTGTAATTGGCCCTTTACCCCTGATCTGTAGTCACAGCGAGTTCCCGATGTGTGCCCCAGGGGGCGCGCTGGAAGTGCATACACGGGAGGACATCCAGGGATGCCCCCCCAGAACTAGAGGATAACCGTGAGGCCGTATATGGAATATAGCACATTTGGGAAGTGGTTGAATGCCAGTATCAGCCACGGCCAATAGTGCCATCTGCCTCTTTGAAACAAGGCCTCCAGGCAGCTTGAACCACCTGTCTCCCAGGTCCCACTGTCAAGGATCTCTTATTCCTTAGAGGCAGGCGGCTCCAGTAGAGTAGACTTGCGCTATAGGCATGTAAATATTAGAGCAAATGTTACCTGCATAAAGGATAAAAAATGCCCAAAAACTCTTCCCTAAATGCAATATTTTGGGCATTTCAGAAGTTAAATGCCACCCATGTGCATGGAGACATTGGATTTAACAAAGCTGTTTTCAGATCAGTAAAAAGAAAAAGCATACAGATCTAAACACTGTGGTTTTTATGTCTGAGCACATAAGGCCATAACTTTTCGGGAAGATCTTTGCTGAAACAAATGGTCTGGTGGCAAGGTTCTATAAAGTCAGCAGTCAGGTACAATGCCTACCCAACACCCTCATTCATCCAGACAGTTAATGCCGGGGACAGAGATCTAATCATTTTCCAGCTAAAGTTCTAGACAGAACAAAGTGAAAATAACCCGATTACATTTCCCTTTCAAGCCGAAACACATTGCAGTAAAAATTTTGCAAACTGCTTAACAAACAAGGCAGCCAGATTGATAAAACAAGGCCATAAACAGCACAGCTTACTGCAAATCTCTACCTGGCGCCCTCACTTTAATTACATTTATCTCCGAGACAAAACTGATGGAACGTATTTGATTTGGATGTCAGATGGGGAAGATTATGCATGTTAAACCAGCAGGAAAAAGTTATTGACAAACGAGTTTATGTAGAAAGTGTATCTGATCTGATCTTTTATCTGAACTCTGCAAGTCTGTGCAGGGTGAGGCGGTTTATTTACACCTCTATAATTCCAAAGAATTTAAAGAACCACCAACTCTTTTTTTTCTTCTCACATCACAAGGTCTTGAATATATATTGACAATATGTAACAAATAGGTTGGCCATTCACAGCTCAGTCCTGCTCAGACCGCCTAACCACTTGGACAAGGTCAGGGCATTTAGCAGACAATAATTTGACTGACATCAGAATAACTCATCATTACCAACGTAGATTATCCAATCCATCCCGTCAGGCAGGTTAGGCAAGGAGGTCATTTGTTCAAAATTGCAAATACAGTAAAACTTTGGATTGCGAGCAGGGCCGGTGGGATGGAGCCAGGTGGAGGGATGGAGCCAGGAGGGGGATGAAGCCAAGTGGATGAATGGAGCCAGGTAGAGGGATGAAGCCAAGTGGAGGGATGAGGCAGGTGGCTGGATGGAGCCAGGTGGAGGGATTGAGCCAGGTGAGGGGGTGGAGCCAGGTGGAGGGATGGAGCTAGGTGGGGGGATGGAGCCAGGTGGGGGGATGGAGCCAGGTGGCGGATGGAGCCAGGTGGGGGGATGGAGCCAGGTGGAGGGATGGAGCCAGGTGGGGGGATGGAGCCAGGTGGGGGGACGAGCCAGGTGGCAGATGGAGCCAGGTGGGGGGATGGAGCCAGGTGGGGGGACGAGCCAGGTGGCAGATGGAGCCAGGTGGGGGGATGGAGCCAGGTGGGGGAATGAGCCAGGTGGACAAGAGAGGGGGTGCAGCCAGGTGGGAGGATGGAGTCAGGTGGAAAGGAGAGGGGAGTGCAGCCAAGTGGAGGGGTCACACAACAGTGATAAGGTCTAACTGGAAGCCCTCATCCCCAGCGCTTCCCTCCACCACCTGACAAGTTCTTATCTTGGAGCACTTCTTTCCAGCTCCCTTCACATGTCAGGCAGCGTGCGGCAGTCGGTGTCACCAGTCCTAGGATCACGCACAGATGACCTTCTCCAGCTCCTCCCCCGTTCAGATCAGCTGATCATTCGGTTCCACCTCCAGGCTCTGGCGGCCAGCCACGGAGAGGCTGGTTAAGCAGGGCGGACTGCAGGAGCAGCTTTGCTTTGGGCTCATCCAGCTTCAGGACAAGTGGCCTGGCGGCCTCGGTCCAGTGTGTGTCCTATGGCCAGTCTGGACCTGGGTGGATCCATCCCGGTTTTCTCTGTGCACAATGCCGCCCGCCCTGCTCCTCCAATGGAGCCAGGCACATCACTCAGGAAGAGAGGTGGGGCAGGCAGAGAGCTGACACCCACGGCTGCTGGACATCGCCATGGTCGCCCCTGGCTCCAGGGAAGGGAGGGAACTGCCTGCACATTCTCCCCGCCCAGAGACTCTGCAGCCAGCCTGATGTAGTTGCCTCTCACTACACTCCGCACCGCACCAGCCACCACCCGCCAGGGGGGATCCGATCCTCCGGAGGGGACCCATCGGCTGTGGTTGCTACCCCAGACGGCTGCCTAGTTCGCCTAGTGGGAGCGCCGGCCCTGATTGCAAGCATAATTCGTTCCAGAAACATGCTTGTAATCCAAAGCACTTGTATATCAAAGCGAATTTCCCCATAAGAAATAATAGCAACGCAGATGATTCGTTTCACAGCGATTTAGTCATAAGTCCTTCAGTTTATAGTCCATATAAAAAGATCATAACAATGTGAATTGGTTGTGTAACCAAAAAAAGTCCATCCACAAATGGCAGCCTCTACAAGGGGATTAGAAGCTAATTCCAGCAAGAGCTACAGGGTATAAAACAGAAGAGAGGTGCCTCTAAGTGTAGCAATATTGTTACATTTAATGAAGGTACAACATTTAGCAACTCACATGATTTATGATTACAAGAGGCACATCTAAGTATGCAGGCATCTGGGGTAAAGATTTTCCACCACTGTCAGTCTGCAGTCGTGACCGGGAAGACTATCCAGCAGTAGAGCGATTGAAGCGCTCGTGGAGCGCAGCGTGGAAGGGATGACATCGATGGTGGCATGGAAGACGGTCTATGTGGACAGCTTTACCCTGGATGTCTGTATACTTAGATGTGCCTCTTTTAATAATCAACCATGTGAGTTGCTAAATGTTGTACCTTCATTAAATGTAACCATATTGCTACACTTAGAGGCGCCTCTCTTCTCTTTTATACTCTGTTGTGACATGACACTACTTGTATATCAAGACATCGCTTGTAAATCAAGTCAATGTTTATAAAAAAAATGTTGCTTGTCTTGCAAAACGCTCTCAAACCAAGGTTTTACTGTACTTTAGAAACTCTCATTGCAAATTGGATACTTCTGTGCTGAAAATGATTCTAAAACTGGTTATATAATAGTAGATTTTCAAACTAATGTTCTTAAAAATATTCTTTGTACATTTGAAGACTGGACAAATGTTCAAAAGTACTTAAAATTTTGTTTGCTTTATGCTACATCCATATTTAGGGTATAACATGTAACTAAAGAGTACCTGCCCGCACCCCTCCAAACCCCTGCTGTGATAATTGGTGGGAGATCTTCTCCCCACATCCACTGTCACAATTTAAAGGATAGGTTCACTTTTTCTAGAAAAAAATAATAATAAATGCACATCTGTTTACAGGTAAAAAAATATACTTTTTTTTTTTTCTGGGGCCTGCGGAGCATTGCCGCTGTGATAAGGGTGCAGTGTCAGTCTCCTGCAGACTCTCAGCCTGCACCTCGTATGGGCAGACAGTTACCTGAGAGCAGAAGAATCAATGGACTACCAGAGTGCCCCCCAGCAGTTCTAGAGAACTAATCGTAGGCATTCAGTCACAAGAAACTGTGAATAAATGACGCGGCCGTGGAGCCATCTGCCACAATGGTAGTTGTAGTTCATTCATTCACAGATCTCTGATGTGGCTGTGTGGGTGGAGCTTCGCACGGCCACACTCTTAAAACTGTCACTGTTTAAAACTGGACCTGATCTGTTGTCCTTTTGGAGACGAAACGCGTCGGAACAATCCCCACTGCTGCCTACATTGTCCTACAGCGCTGTTTTTACCTATACTCATGTGAGTGGTTTTTCATTTTAATATACCTCTGTTTTATGGAATTACGCTATGGTCCCTTTTCATTTCCTTTCCAATACTCTCCACATGTCTATGGATCTTTGAGCTGTTGGTGTGCCTGTGGTGCCATTCCCCCTATGATTCTACTCGGCTGTTACCCACATACACCTGTCTGACGGCATCTACCTATGGTCCATCCATTTCATAACAAGCTTGTTTGACACACAGAGCGTATGCCCTAGTGTGTTCAAACGTTCCGGTAAGCCTTCCCTTCATCCGGTGGTGTTTTTTTTCACGAGTATATATATTCACTACTTGCAAGATTTGCTGCACTTGATTGGGAACAGATTTAGATCCACTTTTATTCATGGACTTATTTCATTGAGTGTGCATATTTCTATTCTCACTATACACATATTGTGCATAACTGTGCTTACCATTATTTATAATTTATATATGTTCTTTTATTGTCAATTTTGATATTTGCTTGAGTTGCATTAGAGCACTTTTATTCCTAGCGCTACACTTTCTTATTTTAGTTTTATATACCATTTATTCAATGTGGTGTGTTAGCTGCTAAAAACACTGCGAGCAGCGCAAAAATCCTTTGGCTTATTTTCTGCCTTGTTTACATAAGCAGATTTTCATTCTGTGTGTTTTACCAACGATTGGTGAATGCCGGCAGACATCAGGTGCCCGACACCCGCAGATCGGCTTCTGTTGTGAATATTTACAACAGAAACCACGCTACCCCTGCAAGTGGTAGTGCAGAATCATGTATATGTATGCGATTCTGCAAAGGGGAGCCGTCCTGTAGCAGTAAATCTGCTATGGGGCGGTCAGTAACTGGTTAAAAAAGGTCAGACCACTGTGTGCAGGTCTATATCATCCAACCTCAATGCCTCAGGAACAATGAAGTACAATGTAACATCTGGTAATAGGAAAAGCAGAACAGTAGTAAGGACACTTGGCTGTGCAGCAAAAAGCAAGATGAGTATACTGACAGACCAATCCCCAAAAGAAAGTACAACACATGAAATTTTATACCAAAATCATAATTATTCTATTGCTAAAAATCAAATGAATGAATGTTCTTCAAGAGCCAAACTAACTAGCAAACACAGGAGTGCCACCTAATCCCAAAGAGTAGTGTTAGCCAAGCAGGATGCTTTATTGCAGCTACTTCCAGATGCATACAGCTTTAGTAAATGCAACAAAACAATGCATCAGAGAGGAACAAAATTCATGATTTGGTGATAACTTTACTTGCTTTAATGCATTGAAAAATAAACAATCCCTCACCACCCCTTCCTCAGTTCACATTACATCTTAATTTAAATCATACATAGAATAAAATGAGAGCAATACCGGTCAGTCTCTTTAAACAGGTTTATTACAACAGATACAATTCACATGTGACTAGCTTGTTGTCTTCTGTTCCCCCACACAACCATTTGAAGTATATTTTAACGCTGGGCAAAACGGATTTTGTTTTTTTTTTTAATTTTTATTCTTTTTTAAATGCTCTGTAAATTCATGGCTGAGCAGGAAATGTGCCTGCAAGCACACGTTGTGTGTGCAGATCGGCGGTCATCACAGGTGGAGGTACTTCAATAATTTATACAAACGAGTGGGTTCTTGACCAATCACTGCAATGTTAAGCTACTGTACAGAGGAATGAAAAAATATATAGAAAAAAAGTGCCATAGCAACAGTGCCATAAAAGGGGAGAAAAAAATGAGATGCATATGGGGGGGTAAGTCTCGTTATTTGGGAGGAACAATTCCAGGAAATGCCAGCAGGGATACCATAATGCAGCACTGATCTTAAAACAAGGCTGGGATGAGACAGTGACATCTAGCACAAATGTTTTGTACGCTTCCCAAACTGGCTGAGGATATTTTAGACAAAGATACGACTGCTCGGTGCTGGTATCTAATTTCTGGAAACAAAGCAAGATTTCTGAATGATAAATTAAAACAGAAAAAAAAAAAATAACAGCTAATTTTGCTGACAAGCTTACATGAAAAAGGCTAGGTTTTTACCACCTCAGCATTGATTAGTTTTGGATGTCAAAGCTCTGATACAACATGGGCGTCCCATGGCTTCAATCTACAAAACATATTTACAACGTGAAGGATACATCTACAAGTATAATCTACATTTCGAGGGTTTTACAAATCCTTGTATTTGTCCCTCTTGACTCCCTCCAGGCCCACTTCTCCCCTGAATTGTCCATATGCCTGGCCCAACGGTCCAAAGTGTACTCTTATGCAGCTCAGAAAAAGTGTCGAGTCGGGGCTCGCTCTGCTTTACTGTCCAAAGTCCACGTGCAAGACAGAAAATCTTCACACCATGAAGGAATTCTGGTTTTTAAGTTTTTCAAGTTCTTTAATTTGCTGTCTCAAAAACAGTATCCTGGAAGAAAAAAGAAAAAATCAAAAGCTTTAGACATATAAAAGCAAATGTCAGTTTAAAGGGAAACTAAAGGTCAACTTTTTAATCACCGATCTCCCAGAAGTGTGCAGATAAGGACCTTCCTGATCTGCATACTTTTTCAGATATGGTGACTCAAAAGCATAAAATTCTAGTTGAACTTTCAGATTTAATAAACTAAATAAATTCCAGGAGGATCAGAACAAAAAAAAAAAAAAAAGCGTGCAAACTCTTAGGGCCTGTGCACACCAGAACACAGTGAAGGAAAAGTGCATTCCATGCGCACTACTTGCACCACGTTCAAAAAGCAGTGCCTGTGCAGTCTGTTGTGAATGCCACTACATTAATGATACCCAAATGCAGACAACAAAAAGTGCATTTGTGGGCACCAAATTACATGGTACTGCATTACCATGCAATTTTGCGTGGAGAGTTTTTCAAAAGTAGTGCGTGCACTACTTATTGTGCATTCCAGTGCGAGTTGCAGCCCATTCAAATGATTGGGCCGCAAACCTGTGCAACACTGCTGTGAACCAGCCCTGTTTATTTTCCATAAAGGATAAGTTCATTTTAAAAATAAACTGCACATTTTTTAGAAAGTAAAAAAAAAAAAAATTATTTTATTTTTGGAACCTGTAAAGCATTGCATCAGGGATCAACAGATCCCTGGTGCCATGCAGGTCTCCCGCAGACCTGTCAGTGTATTTGTGTGCCCTTACGGGCAAGCAGAAACACTGACAGAAGATACAGAATCCAAAACACCGTGGTAGTTCATTGAGAACTACAAGCCAACAGCCACAAAGGATTTTGGTACTTGTAGTCCATTCATTCACAGAACTCTGAATAAATGGGGTGGCGGGGGTAAATCAGGCAGCAGCTGCAGCATTGGGAAAATGCTACATGTTCCAACCAAAAAATGGATGGAATATGTAACATGTTCCCAAAGGTTCACTTATCCTTTAAAATGCAAACCAAGTAGAAGAAGAACCTGTCCCCTTCCAGCACACTGCAGACTGGGACGCTTGAATGTCTGTGGGGATGGAATGATTTCTTTGCAAAAGCCTGACACTACCTCCAGAGTCACCGCTAGGGGTCCCTAATAAGCGGGTAGCATTAGGTTTTTCTGACTTTGGAACTTTAGATATGACTCAATAAGGGGCATGTCTGACCTCTGCAATGAGAACACTGCATCCATACAAAGAACAAGATTTCCACTCTCTGGCATAAATGCAGGGGACAGGCTTTTCTACTTAGGCTGTGGCTGTTTTAGAAAGTAAATAAACAAAGACATTTTTAAAACATCTTTTGTTTTGATGCATCCGGAATGTATTTAGCGGATTTTAACAGAAAGATCAATAGTGCTTTATAGATGGTGGGTATTAGGCCACTAGCATTTTTAAAAGGTGGTCAGCAATGGCAGCCTCCATATTTCTTTACTTTAAAAAGGAAAGCTGATACACAAAAAATAGTAGCAAGCATATGTGCTAGTTATTAAAGTAAAAAATGTGGGTGTGCAAGTCTTGGACTGAATTGGCTGAATCCACTGGCTGGCTCCTAAATTATGAGCCCATTTTCCTGTTTTCAGGCATACCTTTTCAGAATGCTATAGTAAATCCAGGCAGCAGAGGTATAGGATTCACTAAAGGCAAGAAACTTCATCAATGTATCTGTAGTTACCGTGAATACGTGATCATGTGCACGATAAAGTGATTGTAAAGTCTCTTAACATGTTATACTTACCCACTCAGTGCAGTTGGTTTTGTGCACAGCAGCCCAGATCCTCCTCTTCTTTGGTCCCGCTTTGCTGCTTCTGGCCCTTCCCTCCTGTCGAGTGCACCCAAAGCAAGCAGCTTGCTATGGGGGCACCCAAGCCAAGTCACAGCTCCCTGTATCCATTCAGACACTGAGCTGCTGTTCGGCCTCGCCCCCCTCTGCCAATTGGCTAACTGACTTTGATGGACAGCCGCGGGAGCAAATGGCGCCACTGCTGTGCCTCAGACAATCAAAGAGGGGAGAGTCCTGGACAGCCAAGGGACTCATGGACATTGCTGGAAAGAGATGGGGCTCAGGTAATTATTAGGGGGTTGGCTGCAAGCACTGATCAGAATCCGATTATCCAGCATGCTGGTTCGACAGATGCCAGGCTGGAGATTGGCTTCTGTCGGTCAAGCAGCTGTACACATGGGCTGAAAGTCAGCCAGTTTCTACTATATTGGCTGATTTTGGCCAGTTTGTACAGGGCTTTAGTAAAGCAGCCTCTCTAAGTGCAGAATCCTTTTCTTAATTTGCAGATTCAAATGGGCTTTAATGCTTTTTTTAATTTGCAAAATGGCCACTATTTGCAGTAGCGAGTGAACCGCATGTAAACCAGCTACCATGACTTATCTATGCCACTTCAATGTGCGCGGATTTATATGCCCAAGTCTTACTTTTTTTTTTGCTTCGAATTTTCAAAAAACGGACCAAAGATGAACGGGCTAACAATTTGCCCAATCTTTTATTCATAGTGTGGTAAACACCTTAAAAATTAATCTGACTCTAAAAGACATAAACCAGCACTGTGACAAACTACTGATTTTAGTACATTGAGCACATGCCATTGGATTCTGAGATACACAATGTAAGCAAATGCAGGGCCTTCTTAATCCTTCTGTATTGAATTATATTGTAACTGTATTGTCTGCTCCCACATTGAAAGGCACTGCACAAACTGTTGGCGCTATATAAATCCTGTATAGCAGGGATATGCAATTAGCGGACCTCCAGCTGTTGAAGAACTACAAATCCCATGAGGCATAGCAAGGCACTGACAGCCACAAGCATGACACCCAGAGGCAGAGGCATGATGGGACTTGTAGTTTTGCAACAGCTGGAGGTCCGCCAATTGCATATCCCTGCTGTATAGCAATAAATACAGCCCTGTCTAAATTGGTGCCACAATGCAAAGCGGGTCTTCCTGCACAGGCCACTAAGGCATCCACAACGTTTTGTATGGGGTGCCCAACATGATCTGCTTTTCCTGTAACTTTTGTGGACCTTGGAGGCTTCTGTGGTACGTGGTTAAAATTTACCAGCAGCATAGATGTGTACAGGCACAGTACGGTTTATGCTCTGTCAGTGGCTAACATTAGATGATGTGAACACATGTTCAGGAATACTAAAAAGCTGATGGCTCATACTGGTTAATAAGCAGTCTTTATCTCATTTCTATTTAGACTCTCTAGCCAACAGGAACAAATACCAGAGGACAAAAACCATTCACAAGCAGATTAAAAAAGTTGACTGATTTACAGAAAAAATAAATAAAAAAACAAAAAAAACTATATATTATGATGTAATACACACAGTAAGTACAGAGGGAAAAAAATGATTACACACCTTTGCTCACGCAAAGTTGCTTGAATTTCACATACTCGAACTAAAGACCTTAAATTTTTCAACTCTGTACAAATTTCAGACATGTGAATGCTTCCCATGTTGTGGGCTTCTTCACGTAACCTTGATGCCTGAAACAAGCAAGACAATAAAAAAAAAAAAAAAAAATACAAAATTTACTTGCCAATGGAAATGATTTAAAAAAAAAAAAAAAAAAAAACTATCCTGCATTATAAGAAAGAGGAAACAAAGTATAATAAATTAACCCACAACACGAAAAAAATCCATTTAATCCTGACATTATCTGAAACAATGATGGACAACCTAGTAAATATTATAAATGTATTTTTTTTATATATATCTAAAACAAAAAAACACCCCAGTCCTTTGTGCACTGCAAATATATAGGTCAGAAAAGGGGGTATAATATAAAATCTGCCCAGCTGCACTGGAGCTCATCCCAACCACCTACAAGTGGGGAAAAAAGGGGCACTAGCTGGTAAGTAAGCAATGTCTCATCAGTGTGATCACTTCTATTTATCTCTACTTGGACACAATTAATGTATTTCCGATAATCCAATGACCACCATCCACACATTGTAAAACAGCACACTGTTAGAAAAGTCCTGCACTAGATAAACATTGGGGAGGGAGATTTACTAAAACTTATTGCACACAGAATGTGGTGCTGATGTGCATAGTAACCAATCAGCTTCTAAATTCAGCATGTTCAATTAAGCTTTGACAATAAAAACCTAGAAGCTGATTGGTTACTATGCACAGCTGCACCAGATTCTGTGCGCTCCAGTTTTAGTAAATCTCCCCCATTGTTTACAAACACCATCAACCACAAAGAAAGGAAAATGAAAAAAACAAAAAAAACAAAAAACAAAAACATGATAGTGAACATCACCTGCTTTTCAGCGTGCTCAGCGGGCCAGCCTTGCACATGCTTTATAAGGTTTTCATTGAAGTAGGCAGCTAGCGTTGGCGTCAGTGAAGATGAAGATGATCGTGCAGACGAGTTCTGTTGTACAGACGACGTGCTTGATGCACAAGTGCTGGAGGCAAGATTGGGGCTTGGAGATGGGCTTCTCTGACTACTAAAAGGAGACCAAAGAGAAACATTTATGTAATTGACCTCTGACGTCTATGCTGCATTTGATATAACAAGAGCATGGAAAGGGGAGGGGGGGGGGTTGAAAAAACACACTGCACAACAATCCTTTTGCAAAACTACATATTTTGTGACAAACTATTCAAAATGAAAACTACAGTTTTGTTTTCTGAGGTGGGGGACTTGCTTTAGTGATAGGGATTTGATATGAACTATGACCTTAACATGTGCTAATCTTCTGCTACCATAACCTTTGCAGTACCCAAATGTTGCACTAGGTGTCACTGATGTACGCACCAAGAGATCTTATAAAAATTCCTTCCCATCTGAAGACTCCTCACGCTACCTCCTTCATTTCCATGGCACACTTCACCTCCAAAAAAATGTTCCTGAAAAGCACAAAGCCCCTTCCCTGGAGCTCATAAAAGCAGACACAGTCAGCTGGTTAAATCAATCTACCTTCATGGTCTGCTCTTTATTCTACATTCTCAAAGATGGCCACAGAAAGCCTACATTTTATTACAGATACATGGCATTGGGAGAGTGGAAAAGGCAACAATTATAGATCAATCATTTGACCAAGACTCACTATTTATGCACCACACCTTGGCTCCATTCACTTCTACAGATAAAAAAAAAAAAAAGGAAAATAAAATAAAAATTACAAGGGCCACCAAGCTTCTCTAACACATTTCACTCCAATAGGGGTTTAGTCATTGGGATCTCTCCAAGTCATTTATTGAAAAAACATGTCAGAAATGTGGTGCATTTTGTAACCTGACATCTGAAAATAAATAGTTTCAGTGGTGGTACAGTTTAAATCCTTTTACTTTATACAATGCAAGAGGCAGACAAACCTTACTTAAAGGGTAAGTTCATCTTTTGGAATAGGTAACATGTTCCACACAGATTTAGGGTGGAACTTGTAACATAATTCAGCAGCAGCTGCAGCCTTGACGAACCCCTCCTCCCCCCAGTGAGAGTTTACTGTAGGAAAATAACGCGGCTGTGCGGGGCACCGCCTACCCGGCCATGTCATTCATTCACAGAGTTCTATGAATAGTAAACTACAAGTCCAGACAGCCTTCGAGGCTGTCGGTTTGCCGTTTCAATTAAATACCAGGGCACTGTTCAGCACTTTGGTAGCTTATTGTCTCTTCCTGTCAGTGTGCATCTGCCTGCCGGTATGAACAGAGAGATTCACTGACAAGTCTGCAGGAGTCCTGCAAGCTCTTTTTTTTTTTTACCTGCAAAAAGATGTACATTTAGAATTGTTTTTATAAAAAGGTGAACTTATCCTTTAAGCCTTGCACTCATGGCCTGTGGCACAACAGCAAGTTGACCCAGAGCATTATCTTTGTGGAACTACTGTATGTGGGCATTAAAAATGGCCACCCTTCTTCCAAGCTCACACCAGATACTATAAGGTATAATTAAGGTGAACGCCTCAAAAGAGAGACGACGGGCAAAGGAAGACTGTCAGCTCTGGGTCGGAGCCGCTGAACAATCTGATGTTAGTACAGCGATCTCCCCACCCTGAGCTGTTGTGTACTGATGGGGGGACACCCCCACTCGCCAGAACACTCCGATCAGCGCTCTCAGCCATTGGCTAAGTGTGCTGATCAGGAGCTGGTTGGCTGCTGGTTTTCCAGCACGCTTGTCTGACAGAAGCCGGCCAAACGGACACAAAGAGTGGACACATTCCGCAACAGCACTTTAACATGGAAACAAACTTTTTGGATCTAAAAACTGAGCTAAGAGAAACTTCCACTCCCAAAAAAATTAAATAAAAAAACTAATCAGCTCGACATTTGTATTATGTGTTTCTACTGATGAAAACTTTCTATAATTTGCAAAGTTAATAAAAGCATTGCAAAGTTAACTACAAATGAAATAAAGATCTTTTACCAATTTTACCAGGAAAAAAAAAAGTCCAGAAGTTTAAAACGGGATTTTAGAAAAAATAAAAAAATAAAATAAATTAATATAGGTAAAGGAAGAAGTGGAAGGAGAAGTTAATTAGAACTGGTTTAGGGTTAACTAAGGATTAATAACGGGTTAAAATAGCAAAATTTTTTAGGCCCCTTTCCCACTGCTGTGTTGCACTTGCACCAATCTGAAATTTTCCTGCTGGAATAACCAAGTTATGCAATTAGCAGTGGCTGCTCAGCCCCTTAAAACTAATGGCGGGCTGATAGTGGCCGCTACTAGTCACATGTAGCCCCACACAGAGCGGTTAGCTGCAGATAGGGACAGATGTCCAAGCCTGGATGCAGTCTGCCTATAGTTCTACTTCACCTAATATCATATGCAGACCAATGCTCATTCTTTGAACTGAAGATGAAGGAAACAAAGTAGATACAAAAGTAATAATGTTACTGTGTATCTCTATCTCCTGTATAAACAGTTTATAAAGCCCACATTATGCTGGGCATACACTATAGCAAAAATCGTCCGAAATTCGGTCATTTGGCCAGTTCGTTCATTTTTCAGCCCGTTAACGTGCACAAAATCGTTAATCGTTGGGACACTTTTCAGCCGAAAAATCTAAGGACAAGTTTGGAAATTTTCTATCGAAGGAACGATAAATTGAAAGGTTAATGTGTTTCCCGTCCAAACTGTTTGCACTAGGTATATGTAAAAAAAAAAAAAAAAAAAGAACAAAAAAAAAAGATTAATTTATGTCCACTGAACGATTTATCAGTCATTACATGATGGCACTATCGTTTGCTCTCATGGCCGAAGGTTTGTTTTTTCGAAAATGGGTTTGGCCAATTTTTCATATAGTATGGCCAGCATTAGACTGTGCTTTCTGACAGCAGCTTTTACTATTGCTGAATTTACAGAACACCTTCTGGTGATTTTGACCAAATGGGGGTGCTGTTGTGGGGCAGAAAGATGTACTACACACAGCCTGTGTATCTCATAAAGTACCTTTAGGTGCAGCGTGGTCACATGATCTCTGATCCTTCCCATCCCCCCCAGCAGGAATGCAGACCCTATTAAAAGGATGCTAGAACTGGTCAGAAAGGGGTTAGAGACCAATTTGGTAATAATTAATAAATCGGATTATAGTGGGCAGCGCAAAGCACACTGATGTGGGGCTTTGAAATAGTGCTGAAGTAGCGCGATTGCAAAGCCGCATCAGTGTGAACAAAAAGGGGGGGAGGGTTGGTAATCTCTCACTTGCTTCATACATTTCAGGGGGGAAAAAATGGCCAGATTTCTCAAAAATGGTTTGTTCCCTGGCCTGTCCAAAGAGCCTGCCATAGTTTATCCCCCGAAAACTGCAGGTGACTGGTCATTGCTGAATTCAATGGTTCTGAGCCCCAAAGTATGTCTAAACTTATTTCAATGAAATCATTAAGTACAGAACCCAATGTATCAGTATGACAGTCAACGAGCATTTTCAGGAGAGGTCAGCAATGGAAGCCTCTTCTGATGGGTGTACTTTAGCTTTTGGTTTGATATCAGGCTGGACAAGAATACTGCCAGAGATACCAGAGTATCCATGAGAGGTGTAAAAACCAGCATGTAATTCAACTCGATAACAATCATGCTTTAGGTATAGTTGATCTTTGAGAGAATAGAATTGATGTAATTCAGTACATACTAACCAAGCACATTTCAAAGTTCTAGAAACAAGGCGTTAGCCCCCTTTCACACGGGCGCCTCCATCGGACAGACTCCGCTTGCTCAGTGGAAGATCTCTCTGCTGATCCCCCTGCTGTGCAGAGCAGAGACGGACACAGTCCCGTTCTCCTCTATGGGGAAGATTGGGTGAAAACAGACCGCCTTGTCAGTTTTCATTCGATCTTATCAGATCCGCCAGACGGGTGTAAAATAGGACCCACCACCTGTCTGGATTTGGTGGACAGGATCGGATAGCAGCGGGTTTCAGCGGCCACATCACCACTCCACAGGAGTAATTGGAAGGTCTGGTCAGGTCCCCCTGAAACACTGACAGGTGGACATGATCGGACAGCCCGTGTGAAAGGGGCCTAAGGTTTGACTGCACAGATGTAAACTGTAAATAAGAAGAGGACCAACAAAAGCCCATACAGTACTTGCCTCTGACGCTGAAGGTTTCGGGGGGAGGCAGGTTCATGACCTTGGGATTTTTCTGCAGTCACTGACTGCTGTTGTACTGTCTGTGTAGATGGTCCTTGTTTAGCACCAACTGCAGTACTGGCCTAGAATGAAAACCAGGTTTAGTCACCAACAATGAATAATCAGTGCATTTCATGACAAAGGGGGGAGTGAAAAGTCAGAGGTTTCTACCTTTGGCTGTGAAGATACAGGTGTGGTGTTTAGCAAGGGTTTATGTGGAACAGTGTTAGTCTGCGGCGTGCTGATTCGGGGGGACACGTATGACCTTGGCGATGAGGCATCAGACGTCAAAGACATGGGTGACTGATTTGATTGTGTTGCTGAAACAAGAAACATCTTGTAAAAAAGAAAATCTCTTGTGCTTTAAAGTCAAATGCAACCCAAAATGTTTAACCACTTCAATACAGGGCACTTTCACCCCCTTACTGTCCAGACTAATTTTCAGCTTGCAGCAGTGCTGTTGCATTTGGAATGACAATGCGCGGTCATGCAGCACTGAACCCTTATGAAATTTTTATAATTTTTTTGAGACAAAGAGAGCTTCCGTTTGGTGGCATTTAATCACCTCTGAGTTTTTCTTCATTATAAAATTTTGCAAATAAGTAATTTTTCCCCTTCACTGATGTGCACTACTCATGGGGGAGGCAATGATAGGCGGCACTGATGATCAGTGCCTTTATTATCTGTGTAAATGTCCCCTGTCATACTTGCTTGTGACCGGCTCTCCTCTCCTCACACTGACAGCGTGTGAGGAAAATAAAGCCAATAACCGGGAAGTTTGTTTACATGTGATCAGCTGTGACTGGACACAGCTGATCACATGGTATAGAGCTGCTGTGAATGGACATTTACCGCAATATCTGTGATCAGCTATGTCCAAAGGACACAACGATCAGAGAGCATGCCAGATGGGCGCAGTTCTTGGAGGACATCGATGGACACCCTCCCAGAACAAAAGAGCCGCGATGTGGCAATCTTTCAGCTATGGAGTCGGTCTGAAGTGGTTATAAGAGCCATTTTTCCTAAAATAACAAACATGTTATACTTACCTGCTCTGTGTAATGGTATTGCACAGAGCAGGCTTTTATCTTCTCCTCTGGAGTCCCCCTCACTGGCGCTCTGTACTACTCCACTTTTGCAAGTGCCTCCATATCAAGCGGGCTGCTATTTGCACACTCCCGAGCAGAGCTGCACACGTCCATAAAACACAGCCTTGCTTGGCCCCATCTCCCTCCTCACAGGAATTTATTGACAGCAACAGAAGCCAATGGCTCCTGCTGCCTGTGCCCTGTAAAAGCAGGGAGAGGGCTGCTGCAGATGGGCACAGTGCTGGATCGAGAAAGGTCTCGGGTTAGTGTTTAGGCCCCTTTCACACTGGGACGGTTTGCAGGCGTTATTGCGCTAAAAAAAGCGCCTGCAAATCGACCTAAAACTGCCGCTGCTGTTTCTTCAGTGTGAAAGTCCGAGGGCTTTCACACTGAAGCGGTGCGCTGGCAGGAGAGAAAAAAAAAAAACTCCTGCAAACAGCATCTTTGGAGCGGTGAAGGAGTGGTGTATTCAATGGGGCAGCGCGGCTATACTCATGCTTCAGAACCAACTTTTTCTTTGGTATGCATTTGCGCGCACTTTTGCGTATATGCATTCTCATCTTCACAATATATAAATGGGCATTTGCGGACATTGCTGACCAAAAAAAGCTGATTTTTATATTTTTACTGAAGAATGCACTGCGCTTGTTTACGTGCCTGTGCAAAAAAAAAAAAAAAAAGCTGTACTGAGCTTTTTCAAGCTACAATGTGCAAGAGGACTTTACGGTATTTATCTTTGACCATATTTTTAGTTTCCAGCTCAAAAGCAAACATGAATTAAATAAAATGGTACACTGAGAGGTACAAAAGGAAAGCACAACCTTTTTTCTCTACTTTAGACTAATTAAAATTTAGCAAAAAGTTCACTTAAAATAAAAAAGCATCTCTACTGCAAACTTTTTGGGATAAAATTGGGAAAAGTTAGAATCCCTGTCAGGTTTTACTGCTCTGTCAGATATTTCCTCTCACTTCCTATCCTGGGGAGACAACCTTTCCACCAGAAAGAAAGTGAAGGAGACAGAACTTTAATCCTTGGTCACTATAAAAAAATAAAATTAAAAAAGTTGAGTATAGATACACTTTACATTGCTGTACCTTGAGATAAGCTTTAATGTCCCCTTTTCTGGCAGCAAACACTGACTGCTCTTTTTTTTCCTGCCGCCGCGATCAGCTGCACGGAGCGAGGAAATAAAGCACAGTGTAAACTCAACTGAGTCTAGTCGAAGCTTAAAAGGGGGTTCGGGGGGGGACGGGGACTTCTCGTCCCATGTGACAACACTGCACCAATCACCAAGCTTGGACATAAGTAAAAATAGTAGGCACATAAACTTTTCCATATTCAGAACTACTGGTTTAGCCGAGAAATAGCTTCTGGGGAGGGGGGCATTAAAGTAGACCTGTGCTCGCCTTCAGGCATTACCTAATATTTCAAAAGACATTAAAAGTACTACACTCATCATCCAAAGCATGCACTTACTTCAAAAGTACAAATGCTGCTCAGAAGGTGACTTACAGTGCCTAGAAAGTATTCATACCCCTTGAAATTTTCCACATTTTGTCATGTTACAATCAAAAACGTAAATGCTATTTATTGGGATTTTATGTGATAGACCAACACAAAGTGGCACATAATTGTGAAGTGGAAGGAAAATGATAAATGGTTTTCCAATTTTTTTTTACACAATATGTGAAAAGTGTGGCGTGCATTTATATTCACCCCCCTGAGTCAATACTTTGTAGAACCTCCTTTCCCTGCAATTACAGCTGCAAGTTTTTTGGGGATGTGTCTACCAACTTTGCACATCTAGAGAGTGAAATGTTTGCCCATTCTTCATTGCAAAAAAGCTCAACCTCTGTCAGATCGGATGGAGAGTGTCTGAACAGCAATTTTCAAGTCTTGCCACAGACTCTCATTTGGATTTAGGTCTGGACTTTGACTGGGCCATTTTAACATGTGAATATGCTTTGATCTAAACCATTCGTGTGTAGCTCTGGTTGTACGTTTAGGTTTATGTCTGACCAGCTTCCCTGTACTTGCTGAAGAAAAGCATCCCCACAACATTATGCTGCTACCACCATGTTTCAAAGTGGGGATTGGTGTGCTCAAGGTGATGTGCAGTGTTAAGTTTTCTACCACACATAGCGTATTACTTTTAGGCCAAAAAGTAAAATTTTGGTCTTATCAAACCAGAGCACCTTCTTCCATGTGTTTGCTGTGTCCCCCACATGGTTTCTCGCAAACAGCAACCGGAACTTCTTATGGATTTCTTTCAACAATGGCTTTCTTCTTGCCACTCTTCTATAAAGGCAAGATTTGTGGAGTGCATGACTAATAGTTGTCCTGTGGACAGATTCTCCCACCTGAGCTGTGGATCTCTGCAGCTTCTCCAGAGTTACCATGGGCCTCTTGGCTGCTTCTGATTAATGCTCTCTTTGCCCGGTCTTTCAGTTTAGGTGGACGGCCATGTCTTGGTAGGTTTGCAGTTGTGCCATACTCTTTCCATTTTCAGATGAAGGCTTAAACAGCAATCCATGAAATGTTCAAAGCTTGGGATATTTTTTTTTATATAACCTAACCCTGCTTTAACCACTTCAATACCGCATGCTGTCATATGATGTCCTTGACTTTGTCAGGGAATATTTGAATGATTCCTGCAGCTACAGGCATCATTCAGATATCATTATTTGCAGGCGGCAATTCTGTGCACGATGAGAATCAAAGCAGCAGTTCCACTGCTTGATCGTTCTTATAGGCGACGGGAGGGGACGTCCCTCCCCCCTCCCACCATCTGGAGCTTCTCCGGGCTCTCCCGTGCCATCGGAGGCTGCCAGAGGACGACCATAGAGATTTCCGGTGACCAGATGGTTACCAGTCATCTATATGACCATCAGAGGCCCGGGCGCAACGCTATGACGTCATGCCCGGACCCCGCATGTAAACAAAGCCGCGATCGTGGCTGTCAGCATGAGATCGATGAATTTTTTTTTTTCCGATCTCATGCTTTACAGCCTGGAGGAGAAATGTGGGGTCTTACTGACCCCGCATCTCTCCAAAAAAAGAGGGCCTGTCACGATATATTCCTATTACAAGGGATGTTTACATTTACAATTGTAAAAAAGAAATAACATTTTTAAACAGGCCCCTGCCCCCCGGGTAGCTCACGCTCAGAAGTGAACACACACGCAAGTCCCGCCCACATATGTAAACGCCGTTCAGACTACACATGTGAGGTATCGCAGCTTGCGTTAGAGCGAGAGCAACAATTCTAGCACTAGACCTCCTCTGTAACTCTAAACTGGTAACCTGTAAAAATGTTTAAAGCGTCATCTATGGAATTTTTAAGTACCGAAGTTTGGCGCCATTCCATGAGTGTGCGCAATTTTAAAGCGTGACATGTTGGGTATCTATTTACTCGTCATAACATTATCTTTCACATTATACAAAAAAAAGGGCTAACTTTACTGTTTTGTTATTTAATTCATGAAACTGTTTTCTTTCCAAAAAATAAAAAGGCGTTTGAAAAATTATTGCGCAAATACCGTGCAAGATAAAAAGTTGCAATGACCGCCATTTTATTCCCTAGGGTGTCTGCTAAAACAACATATATAATGTTTGGGGGTTCTGAGTAATTTTCTAGAAAAAAAATTATGATTTTTACATGTAGGATAGGAGAGGCGTGCCAGAATAGGCCAGGTATTAAAGTGGTTAAACTTCTCCTCAACTTTATTCCTGACCTGTCTGGTGTGTTTCTTGGTCTTCACGATGCTGTTTGTTCACCAAGGTTCTCTAACAAACCTCTGAGGGCTTCACAGAACAGCTGTATTTATACTGAGATTCAAATACACACAGGTTGACTCTATTTACTAATTAGGTGACTTCTGAAGGCAACTGGTTCCACTAGATTTTAGTTACGGGTATCAGAGTAAAGGAGGTTTAATACAAATACATGCCACACTTTAGATATTTGTAAAAAAAAAAAAAAAAATATGAATAACTGTTATAGCAGTTTGTAGGTGGAGGCGCTAAACCCTGTGCAGAAGTTTGGCATTTATATAATACTGACAGCAATTTGATCTGACGTAATGGACATTTTCATAATTTTATGGTATTACTGGACAGAACTCAGCTGTGTATTGAAAAAAAAAGATATGTTCTTGGGTGTGACTAATTTTTTACACTTTTTTTTTTTTGCCATCACGCAGGGGACCAGCATTGCACCCGCAGCTCCGTGATGCATGGCGGGGACAGTTCTTACCGTAGCTGTTTGGAAGCGATCAGCCAGCTGCCTAGCTGCCACGACTTCCATCTGATAGCTGGCTTGTCAAATATACACACACTCTCAAGTAGGGGCAGCCACCAAGTGCGTGTGTAAAACCCCCCTGCTGTCAGGTCCGTACCTGACAGAAAAGATTAAAGACTCTTTATACAAAATCTCATTTTAATTATTTAACTATCACACTGCAGGGATTGCTCACCTTGTGCTGACAGCTGTGCAACTTGGGATATTAGAGAAGTAATGTTGAAAGAGGGCCCAGCGGTGATGATCTTGTGAAGTATTGACTGTAAAGAGGCTTGTGTCACAGCAGCTGTAAGAACTGAAAAACATACACTACTTATTACTACAGGTACTTATATAGCGCCATCAACTTACACAGTGCTTTACATACAGATTCTACATTCAAATCCATGCCCTTAAGGAGCTTACAATCCAAGGTCCCTAACTCACATTCATACAAACACATATACTAGGACCAATTTAGACAGGGGCCAATTAAACTACCAGCATGTCCTTGGAGTGTGGGAGGAAACTGGAGTACCCAGAGGAAACCCACGCAAGCACAGGGAGATCATGCAAACTTTGTGCAGTTAGCGCCACGATTGGGATTCGAACCAACGACCCCACTGCTGCTAGGTGGAAGGACTAACCACAATACACACTGCTCGGCTGTTGGGGCCTTTCCTCCAACTGGCCGCTAGCGTTCGTTGGTGGACACTCACAATAACATTGGAGCATATATACTCCCCCCAGTCACATCAGACACTCCTTTTGTGGCCGACACTCCTGTGGCCACTGTGCATTATTGGACCCGAATTGATCACTTAGGAATCCTAGGTAACTTTTTTGGCAGTTTATCTTCTTCCCCCCTTTTCTTTTTCCCATTGTCCGTTTTCATACTTTTGTCTTGGTGTTCGGTTTCCGACCTTATTCATCATTTATTTCAAATCTTTTTTGGGGCACATTAGGCTATTTTTTTACCTTATAACTGCCCTATATTTAGGCATAGATTTTTACCGATTGGTCCCAGCATTAGTATATTCCTCTTTATTAGCCATTTCACTGCATACCTCCATTTTTGAGTTGATACTCTATTTTACACTTTTTATAGATGGCTATGTTGACATGGTTCACATCCTTTTTGAATATCCATGGGTGTTCATTCCCGGGGACTGCTGCCTCCTACTGGTTTCCATCGTTGTGCTTTGGGGTTATTCCACCTCAGCTGCCAGGGCCAATTACCTTTTTGGCTGGCTTTCAGCCCTCCATGCTTGTGCCCAGACTCATAAGCATATTTGTAAGTAGTATTGGGTATGTATTTTTCCATTCCTTTTTTTCTCCTCCTCCCACTATAGACAGAGCCACTTTAACAGTCTATCAACTTTTTAGTTATATATATTTTTTTTATAGACACCTATTCTACATCTTTTCCCTGAAGAGTGTCAGGGGCCAAGAAACACGTTGAGCTATTAGATGCCCCAATTGTTTACATCGCAAGACTGATACCAATATTTTACGGATTATGCCATACTGGATTGTACCAATTAATTAAGGTCACGTTTATTACATTGTGGAGACACGCAATGAGTTTGATCTTTTAATGATGTCTACAATATGAAGTAATATGTTACTATACCACCATGTTATTTATTTTGTATGAAATAAATATTGATTGTATTTTGTTGTCATGCATTATGCCTTTATGCAAAGTATACAGTTCTACATTACTATGTACCTGCCAGACACATTCTTGCTGTGTTATCTCCCTGGCTGCATGCTTCATATAGTCTCAAACCATTGCCCTCAATCACTGTGCTGAGATCTAAAGTCATAGCAACAATAACTATTAACCTTAGTAAAAACTAGATCAATGCAAGAGAGTCTTAATGGTTGTTGTGGTACTTCTGGCATTATTTTACTGAAGAAGTTGAATCGAGTTTTATTTTATCAGTTGATCTTCTCTCTGTGCATACATCACAAGGCTCACACATACAAGCACAGGGTGGGTACTAGTCTTTTTTGACAGCTCTCCTGTAGTTGAAAGGGAAAAGTAAAGTGTATTTTGAGGTTTGAGTGAATATATGAACTATTATTACACTGTTTAAGTTACTTTTACATGGTTGCGTACCCATAGTTATGCAACCATAATAAAAGGATTTGTAAACTACTACATGGAGCTCTGTATTTCCACTGTAATCACTGATACCCCTATCTAGGGAGATCGTCCAAAATGAAGATAGTCAAAGTTTTGGCAAAACCATAGCCTTGCATTGCATGAAAGAGCAATAAGGCACAGCCATTGTGAAATGCAATTAAAACAGGAAAACAACATATGTAGGGTAATCGACAAATGTCAATGCCCCAATTATATCTATAACTGCAAACTATACATGAAAACCAAGGTTTTTCTTTTTTGCAATAAAAAAAAAAAAACAAATTTTTTTTTTTTTTTTTTTTATAAAATTCAACTTCATTTAGACAGAGTAGGGAAGAGTAATAATAACTTTTTTCACCATTAATATTATGGCCATGCTTGTTTTGATATCCATGAACGCACATGGCCAATTCCTTCAAACAAGCAAGAAAGGTGGCTAGTAATCAAACAATACAATACTGCATGAATGGTGACCGCTTTGATTCTAAGTTAGTCTGTGCTTATGAGAAAATAGATTTTGCTTCTCCTGTCTGTCACGCTCTCAGTGGGCAGTCATGACACACATTGAGCAAAATAGAACTAAAGCCAGGAGCGCTGGTGAGGGACCCAACAAAAGGATCGGAGCTACTCTGTGCAAAACCATTGAGCGGGCAAGTATAACATGTTTATTATTTTAATAAAATATTCAAAGTTTAACAATCACTTTAATAGCTTGGAGAGGGACAACACCACCTATCAGGCTGGTATTGCTGTCTGGACCCCCCCCCCCATTATGAAGAAGATTTGCCATCCTTATTTGTCCGGTTTACCGTTAACCCAAAATTTGGTATTTCCTTTCACTTTTGGTGACGTCATCAGAAGAAGACGACGACCTAAAAAATATTCCAGCAGGGACATGAGCTCTGGTGGCAACCAGGGATTCCCTCACTTTCTGTTTTTACTATGGCACAAAAAAAGTGTCCTAAAGGGACACATATGGCAAAAGACTGACAGGAGGTCATAACCCTTACTTAATTTAACCAAAATTAACGTTTTGCCTTTAGTTCTACTTTAAACTGTATGCATAAAACATGAAGATTACTTGCAAAGATTACATTTTACGTTTCGTATCCATTGTTATACAAACGGGTTACCGACAGACGAAGCAAATGAATTTTAGAAAAATGCAATAAACAGTCCAAGGAAATCGCTCACTGTATGCTGGAGATATAAAATCTGTTACAAATCATAATACAATCCATCCACTAGATGGCAGCAATATCACAGCAACAGCAGCAGATTCACAGACTCGTATACTTATGTCTCTCCCCTTTTAACCACTGAGCACTTAGATCCCCTTCCTAACCAGACCAATTTTCAGCTTTCGGTGCTCTCACATTTTGAATGACAATTACTCAGTCATGCAACCCTGTACCCATACGAAATTTTTTGTCTTTTTTTCACACAAATAGAGCTTTCTTTTGGTGGTATTTAATCATCGCTGGGTTTTTTCCCTGTAAAAGAAAAAAAGACTGAAAATTTGTCATTTTCCTTCATAAATTTTGGCCAAAATTTCTACTGCTACATATCTTTGGTAAAAAATAACCCAAATTGGTGTATATTATTTGGTCTTTGTAAAAGTTATAGAGTCCACAAGCTATGGTGCCAATCTCTGAAAATTATTGATCACACCTGATGTACTGACCGCCTATCTCATTTCTTGAGACCCTAACATGCCAGAAAAGTACAAATAACCCCAAAATGACCCCTTTTTGGAAAGTAGACATTCCAATGTATTTTGTAAGAGGCATGATGAATTTTTTGAAGTTGTAATTTTTTCCCACAATTCTTTGCAAAATAAAGTTTTTTTTTTTCCTCTTTTTCCACAACATTGTCATATAAGCAGGTTATTTCTCACACACAGCATATGTATACCACAAATTACACCCCAAAATACATTCTGCTACTCCTGAGTATGGCGATACCACATGTGTGACTTGTACACAGCCTGGCCACAGAGATGTCCAACATTCACGGAGCACCTAGGAGATAATTTCTTGACTACCTCTTGCACTTCTGAAGGCCCTGGAGCACCAGGACAATGGAAATGCCCCCATTTTGGAAAGAAAAAACCCCAATGTATAATCTATGAGGCATAATGAGTATTTTGAACATGTCATTTTTTTCTACAAGTTTTTGGAAAATGTGGAAAGAAAATGAAAACTATTTTTTTTTTTTTAAACAAAGTTGTCCATTTATACAATATTTCTAACACATAGCATGTACATACCAAAAATTACACCCACATACCCATACACATGTGGGAGACTTTTCTACAGCCTGGCCACATACAGAGGCCCAAAATGCAGCATCAGGTGTTCTAGGGGCATACATTTCTCAAATCAAATTTGACTACCAATTACACTTTTGTGAGGCACTGTAGTGGCACGGATAAGAACTGATGTGGCATGGATGAGTATGAATGGGGATGGATGAGCCGTGGATGGGGGTGGCTGAGCATGTTTGAGCCATAAATGTGGTTGGCTGAGTACGGCTGGGAACGGCTGAGTATTGCTGGGGGTGGATGGGTTGGCCGAGCATGGATGCATGAGGATGGCTGATTATTGCCGAGTATGGATGGCTGAGCATGGATGGATGAGTATTGCCGAGTATGGGTGGCTGAGCATTGATGGAGGAGTATGACAGAGGGATGGCTGAGAACGCCAGTTTGTTTACAAGTGATCGCTCCATCATTTGATGGAGTGAGCAGCCGTTTTACCACGTGATATCAGTAGCCATTTACCGTGATGCGCGGGGTCCTCCGGACCCGTCGGTCACAGATACTCCCATGTGCTTGCCCCAGGGGTTGCGCGGGAGCGCGATTTTGGGAGGAGACGTCAATGTATGTCCTTCCAGTTATTGAGACGTGCTGTAGCCATCATTTGGCTATGGCCCGGTTGTTAAATGGTTAAAGGTGAAACCTAGCAAAATGCCTTTCACTGAGTTAAAGAGGAGCTCCACCCAAAAGTGTGTGTGTGTGTCTGTGTGGGGGGGGGGAGCAGGTACCCGTTTTACACTGTCCCCACTTCCACTGGACCTCGCCACTGTGAGGTACGTAAGGAATCCAGCTAATCAGCGCGCCTGCTAGCTTTTTCTTGTGTGTATTTTTAGCATATGCTTGAAATATGGTATTACCAGTGTGCTGGGCATTATCGCTTTGTTAGTAAACAAAAAAAAAAAAACGACTTTCGTGTCACTTTAAGAAGTCAAGTGAGAAAGCAGAACATAGGGCAGGACTTGGAGGGGCCACATTGCCCTGTGCAGTAATGGTTTCTCTGGAGGTATGCAAACATAGAAGCACAACCAGATATTGAGAAGGAGATGTAGACAGTCTATGATCTGAGCAGCCAGCAGAGATGAAGCCAAAAATAGGTCAACTATGGCAGGATTTACACTGTTTCAAGCACATGCAGTGTGCATAGTAACATGTACATGTGTAACTGGGCACCTAAAATGTCCCTTTGCCTTTCACACACACTCCTGCAGCACATAGATATACTTGTTATGTACTTTGATGCGACAAAAGGCAAGATTGCATCAAAATGTACAAGTGTGATTAGGATCTAAAGCAATCCACTTAGCAAGTAACACATGAATTAAGTTATATAGCAGAGAAATTTTGCTACACATAGCTAGTCTTATAAAATGAATTTGGTGCACCCTGAAGACCTCCAAACCAAAGCTCATATAAACTCAGATGAACATGACTTGCCATAATCCTTTATTTTGTCAGAGGCTACAGCATTCACTGCCAAGAGAGGATCTTAAATCCATTTTTAAAAAAAATCAAGTCAGCAGCCACAAATACTGTAGTAGCTGACTTAAAAAGATGCTTACCTGTTCAGGGATCCAGTGCTGTCCTCATCTGGGCTAGTTCTTTGCTGGTCTTTGGGTCCCCAGCACCACAATGTTTACTATGGGGAGCTGGCTGTAACTTCTTGTTTCTAGCTTCACAGCAGCTCCCCACTGTGCATGCACGAGTGGTGCTGCTCTCGGAATGGACCCGCAGCATCCTGGGACCTGCTGCTTCTGTCCGGCTCCCGAAATAATATAGAGTTGGACTGAATGCTGCTCAGCCATTCACAGGGAGCTTAATATTCTATGAATGAATACAAAGCTTTCTCTGAATGACTGCGTCAGACAGACATTGTGACTTCATCAGCCTGCCTCTCCATCTCAGTCCATCAGACAAAGCATTGGAATCAATCATAGAATACAAATCTTCTTGTAAAAGGCTAAATCAGAGCCCCTTCAAATCAATTTTGTTCTGGAGAAGGGCAGGAAGTTCCGTCCCAGTGCAGAAACACAGCTCTGTATACTGGAGCTACGTACAGGTTTTTTTTATACAGCACACACAGTGGGCACATCTAATAGTGAAGGTAATAGTTAATTTGGACCAGTTTGGTCATAAGAAACTATTTAAAACTATTTAAAACATGGAGATCAGATTTAAGATCACAGAGACAGAAGTACAGTAGGAACAATGACACCATGCACAAAGGATTTAACCAAGGAAAGCAACTCAAAAGATCTCTGGAAAAGCACAGGCAAAGCAGAGATATGTTTGTGTTAAATGGTACTCAAATCTAAAGACATCCCCACACAACACTAGAGAAAATCCAAAATAGACACCAAGAGCGTCACACGAGATAAAATAAGCCTTCTATTTACAATGTTACGCCTTCCTAGAGTTCGACTTTATTGCCCTGAAGAGGGTAAAAATCACAACAATCGGGGACACCCCTATTCCTCGGGACTTGGGCTTCAACCGCCATACTGTCAAGACAGCGACCGTAAGGCCGGATGGAAGATTGGACCCTGTGATAGCAACTCTGGGCATTCTAGAAATAGCCCATGGCATGTTTTTCTTGGTGAAGCCAGCGTGAATAAAAATCACTGGAATGCCCTCCTCTATCCTGCTTAACAGATGGAGGAGCTGGAGTGGAGGGAAGGTACAGATCACTGATCCTAAAAATCACTAGGCCATCTACGGCAAGGGCCAGAGGATCCCTGGTTTGGGTCACAAGTCTGTCCATTTTGTTGTTGAATTTGGATGCCAAGAGATCAACATCTGGTGTTCTCCAGTACATAAAACACTGAGATCAGGTTCACTTCTTCCTCAACAGCTCCCCCCCTTGAGGTTTGATATTACAACTGTCTGACTACACCCTGACATGGAGACCGTGAAGACAGACCAGTATATAATGGATACTTAAAAAGTTAACTTCTCCTTTAGGAAAAAATAAATGCACATTTTTCTGCAGGTAGAAAAGTACATTTATTTTTTTGAGTCTAAAGCATTGTACCAGCGACCAGCAGATCAATGGTGCCATGCAGGCCTCCTTCAGATCCGTCAGTGTATCTGTGTGCCCATGCTCTCCGTACTGCTTTCACAGGGAGTGTGGGCATCAGGCAATGACTGCAGAATTGGAAGCAGGTTACATGTTCCACCCTAAAAATGGGTGAAGATGTAACATGTTTCTAAAGGTGAACTTATCCCTTAACATCCCAGAGTTCCAGCATGTTGAACAGCAACTTGCGCTCTTCTGATAACCATGTTCCCTGAGATTTTCTGGTATCCAGCATCTATGTAGAAATCCACCATTTCAGAGATGATCTGGCCTTGAGAGTGAGACATATGGGCAGATCCAAGGTCTTCTGACGTTTGTACCATACTCACAGGTTATTGTGCTGTGGGAGTTCTGGAGTGAAACTGGGCAAAGGGGACTGCACCGAAGGCAGCTCCCATCTTCCCCAGCACTTTCATGCAAGCCCAGATTGAGGGACCTTACAACACCCTTAGGGATTCCAACTGAGTTTAAAGAGAAATATTTCTTCTGTGGAAGCAGTACTTTACCTTAGCCATATAATCTAAGACTAAACAAGAGTACTCCAGGCACCAAGGCCGACAGATGGTGCAGTATCCAGATGAACCTATCCATGACTTATACCCATCTGTGCAGGACGTTGTACATCCTTTTAATCTAACTTCTCCCTTAGAAGCAAATAGTCTTAGTATCTCTCAATGGGAAGTGTTCAATAACCTCAGAACCAGAGAGAAAAACCTTGGTATATACCTTGGGAGCCACAGACAGGCTGAATGGCAAGTGGTGTTCTACTTAAAAGCGAATAAACTGTTGGTGAGGTGGAAAAATCAGGATATCCAGGTTGGCATCCTTGATATGTACTGATGCCAGGAAGTCCCCGTGATGAAGCAAGGAAAGCAATGACCAGACTGACTTCACCTGTGCCTACCCATGAATAGCTCAAAGCACCTGAGAAGCTCAAGGCTCTTGAAGTCTTGCAGGAGCTGCCAAATGGCAGGATCTTCCGAATCAGATTCCTTGAAATGGAGCACCTGCTTTGCTCAGACTTTGAAGTATACCAAAAGGCAAAAAAAAAATATATATTTTTAGTTTTGGATTGAGTGCAGAGGGATTAGAACTCTTGTCAGCTTTTATAGCGGTCTGTGCCCCAGGTAAGGATATTCACTTTCTCTATTTGCCATGTTTACCATTATCATGGAAAGCGAAAGCAGGGTGGATACAAATCAATGATAAAAAAAAAAAGAGGATTTTTTATTTTTATCAAATTTATTTTAATAAAATGCTTTTGGAGTAAAAATCAATCTAAAGATCGTTTTCCATTTAAGATACATTAATAATTTAGTTCATTCAGCATGAAATGGAACTTAGTTATGTAGCATGAAGCTGTATATTCTGCAATATTTACATTTTTGGTAAACTCAATCAATGAAACCAAACTCTGCAAGCTGAGACAATATGCACTGCATTGATGCATTCACACAATTTCACAGTAACCATGAGATAAAACGTTCAGGAATATTCCTTTATCCCATTGTTTTTCAAATCTATGTCAACTACAATCTAAATCGTTTCTGATATCGCTGTTTTACTAACCTGACAGCTTATTATTCTAAATCGGAAACCTTCATTTTTTTGCAAATATTAAAGATTCTTACTACCAGCAAGAATGAGTCCCTACATTTAAAGAGCATCTGTCATTTCAGATCCATCATGGAAGCGCCTGTTAGCGGGCATCCTCTAACCTGCTGCCACGTCCCTCGCCTTCTTGTGCCACTGCCGCATCACCAGCCGTCCCATTAAAGTGAGTGGGACTGTCAATGAGTGAACAGCAGGTCAGAGGAGGAGCCGCTGCAGGACAGAGATGACAGTTGCTCTTTAAAAATAATGGTTTAAAATAAAGTTGATTTAAATCAAGCCTTTTTACTAGTGATTTAAATCGCAATTTAAAGCGGGATTCCGGCCAGCGAAAATTTTTTTTTTAAAGTCAGCAGCTACAAACACTGTAGCTGTTGACTTTTAATAAGTCAACAGCTACAGTGGTCTTTGCTGACCTAGGTGGTCTTTGCTGACTTTTTTCCAACCGACATATAAAAGCTATTTTCTCAAAACATACGCCAACCTCTCTTTTATGAGATGGAGGGATTTTACTCTTGTAAAAGATGTACTGTTTGCCTACACAATTCTGGCATAGGGAGGAAAACTGTATCGTTCATGTCATCAGTTACCCACAAAACATATTTGATCAAACAATTTTGTACCTGCACCACCAGCTATATCGTGTACTTAATTACATGTCATTGTGGGAAGCAATATGTGGGCCGCACCATCCGTTCCTTTGCCATAAGATTGGCGGAACACACCGCGCTTATTAAAAGCGGGGACACCAAACACACTGTCCCCCGCCATTACAAGTTACATCACAACCGCGTGATTGACGGGACGCAATTTGTGGTTATAGACAGATATGTCCCCCCCTGGAGGGGTGGTGCCATGACCAGGGGTGTGTCCCGTCTGGAGACCTATTGGATCCATGAGCTCCGTACACTCTTTCCATTAGGTATGAATTTAGAAATAGATGTTAATGCTTTCATCAACAAAGCCTGACTTTGTTGCCCCAATTTTTTGCCTTCCATTTTCTGAGGCGACTCTCTCTCCTCCTATATAATAACTCCTTTTTATATAATAACATCTTTTATATAACAACATTTTTATATATTTTTGTATATACATTCCATTTATTTGTATGTATTTTACCCCTTTTCTTACTTTGGCCACACTTGTATGGATATTTATTTATTTTAGTCTGATAGGTATAGACATTTATTTCATTTAGTTTATAATAATGTAATTTGGGTTTGCAGATATGTTCCATATACAGATACATGTTATTCAGTACATATGTTTATTGATTACCACATTTGTGATTACCATATCGTGTAAACCAGCTCCACGAGTTTGAATATTATCTACCCCTCTTTTTATAGGTTAACATCACCAGTTTCTTTATATCATTGGTTAAATTTACATTTTTACACTTTTTCCATGTATTTGTTCTCACTTTATTTATAGATTCTTCCTTTGGGGACTTCATTACACCTTTGTGTCATCAGTCAGTCACAGCATGTCACTTTTCATCGTGTTGTTTACGTTTTTCTTACGTTTTTCTTATTTGCATGTTATGCCGTTGTTGTGGTCTGTTACTATAGCTACCCAACCGGCTCTCATGGCATTTACATCAGCCTGCCCGCTTGGGAGGTTACTACTATGCACGCATTGGACACGTTGCTTGGGCTGGCCTTAGATTGCTGTTGTTCTGCCCCTTCACCGTCCTATGACGCACACACCCCACGTACATGCGCTGTGCGTGTCACTCCTAGTGCTGCCGGTCCACCCCTTCACTGTCCTATGACGCACGCGCCTCACGCACATGCGCTGTGCATATTTTCTTAACTTGATGCGCGCGCATATCGTGGCGCCACATACACGCCCAATATTACCGCACATCCATTCCTATGTTTACACATCTTGGATTCTCGAGCAATCATCATCACCTATCTGGTCGTTTTTCCATGTTAATCTTAGGGGCAGTCTATTTTCCACACTTCCGGTTTTTATCAATAGGAGGCGTGGAACGCACGCCGGTCGGCCATTTTCCTCCGATACCGGAAGTGACGCTTTTCACTACCGTGGAGCTGTTTTTCATCAATTTTGACACATTCCCTATATATACACTTCGGTGGCTACAGTGGGGGGAACCCCCCAGACGACGTCTATGCAGACGAAACGCGTCGGTTAGGACCCCACTGTCGCCACTACTTTACAGCGCTGTTTTTAGACATCTTTTCATGTGAGTGTATATTATTTTTAATAAATTCTCATTTATACGGATTTACACTATTTGGCCATTCCTTCTTTCACTTCACTTGCTGTCATCATTGGTTCCAACGCTGGTCCGAGGGATACGATCCACGTTTGTTTTGCCTCATATTTTCAGGTTCGTCATCATCCAAGGAACACAGCTTCGTGGAAGCCACTTCATCAATGTTGCCCTCCTGGGCCACCCACAGTCCAGCACCACCCAAGCTTGTCTGACTCTACCTGGCGTACGCCTTGTTGAGTCCATCGAGTCCGGTAAGCCTTTTCACTTTCAGTGGTGGTGTGTGGGCTTTCTCTCCAGATGGTTTACACCCTTTTAGAGATCTGTTCCAGGGGTTTTTGAGAAAATTTTTTCCCAAGGATATCTTGCCTTTGGATATATGCATTTTGAACTGTCAGTCCATAGACTTTACATCTGACTTTTCTTTAAAAGCGCTACACTTATTTTGGTTTCTGATATTGATCACACTTGCTGGTTGCGTTAGCTCCTCATTTGTCCCTTCTGGTAGCGCAGAATCATTGTGTATATTTAGACTTTTAATAAGTAGACTTACCTGTCCTGGGTGCCGCTCGAGGCCAACCCGTCCCTCGGCTCCTGGCACCGCCATCCTAAGTAAGGGAAACAGGCAGTGGAGCCTTGCGGCTTCACTGCCAGTTTTCTACTGCGGACACGCGAGCGGCGTTTTGTGAATGGGACACAATGTCTTGTGGGACACACACAGTTCCCATAACACACCGTGGCCCATTCCCCCAGAAGACAACGTGAGGAGCAGAAGACTGAAGATTACCGCGGTGTAGGAAGAGGCAGATTAGGAAGAGGCAGATTAGGAAGACTGCTTAGCAACAGCCATTTCACGTAAGTAAACTTTTTTTTTTCCCTCCATTTTTTTTAGGTATTTTTTTAATGCAAATTTTTTTTTAAGGGTGGACCTCCATTTTAACCACTTAAGGACCAGCCTCGTTTTGGATTTTAGGTCTTTACATGTTTAAAACAGGTTTTTTTGCTAGAAAATTACTTAGAACCCGCAAAATTATATATGATATATATATATATATATATATATATATATATATATATATATATATATATATATATATATATAAATAATATAATAAAATGGCGGTCGGTGCAATACTTTTTTTTTTGCACCGTATTTGCGCAGCGGTCTTATAAGCGCCTTTTTTTTGGGAAAAAATGCACTTTTTTGAATAAAAAAATTAAACAGTAAAGTAAGACCAATTTTTTTTATATTGTGAAATATAATGTTACGCCAAGTAAATTGATACCCAACATGTCACTTCAAAATTGCGCCCACTCGTGGAATGGCGTCAGACTTTTACCCTTAAAAATCTCCATAGGCGACGTTTAAAAAATTCTACAGGTTGCATGTTTTGCGTTACAGAGGAGGTCTAGGGCTAGAATTATTGCTCTCGCTCTACCGGTCACGGCAATACCTCACATGTGTGGTTTGACCACAGTTTTCATATGCGGGCGCTATTCGCATATGCGTTCGCTTCTGTGCGCGAGCTCGTCGGGACGGGGGGGGGGGGGGGGGGTGGTTTAAAAAAAATTATTATTTATTTTACTTTTTTTTTTTACACTGTTTAAAAAAAAATGTCACTTTTATTCCTATTACAAGGAATGCAAACATCCCTTGTAATAGAAAAAAGTATGACAGGACCTCTTAAAATATGAGATCTGGGGTCAAAAAGACCTCAGATCTCATATTTACACTAAAATGCAATTAAAAAAAAAAAAAAAAAAAAGCCATTTAAAAAAAAATTACATTGAAAAAAAATATGCCTTTAAGAGGCGTGGACGGAAGTGACGTTTTGACATCGCTTCCGCCCAGCAGTGACGAGTGGGCGTCATCTTAGCCTCACTCGTCCCCAGACACAGCACTGACAGGACGCGATCGCTTCCGGTAAGCGGCGGAGGGCACCGGATCGCGGCGGGAGGGGGCTCTCTCCCGCCACCGATAAAAGTGATCTCCGCCGCAGGGACCACTTATCAGAAAGCCGACCGCCGCACGAAATTGGGGATATCGTTGTTATGGCAGCTAGCTGCTGCCATAACAACGGTATCCGCCGCCAAAGTTTGGACGTACATAGTCGTGCGGCGGTCGGCAAGTGGTTAAATCAAATCCACCCTGAGTGAAAGTAAAAGAAAATACCAAATTTTGGGTTGTCCCCAGAAAAGTAAAAAAAGGGAAAATCTTCCAATAGGGAAACTAGTTCTGGTGACCTGGGGGTACCAAAATATTTCTCTTAATTTGCAGGGATTTTCACTCACTCCCTGTTTAGCTATGGGAAGTGAAGTGAAATCTCCGCAATGGGACACAGATGGGGAAAAAAAAAAAAAAAAACTGACAAGGATTATAACCCTCCCTTAAAAAATGTTTTACCTATAGTTCTCCTTTAAGGGCTTGGCAAATTTCCACAGCAGCCACCGCAGGCTGCAGAGCCACTCCCAGCAGAGACGACTCATTAACAGGGCCTTCAACGTTTTATCGGTGGAGTCTTATTTGAATAGTAATTAGCTGGGTAAAGAGTCAAAGAGCCTCATTTTTTTTATAATTATTCCTCCTTGAGGCACTGACTGGTAAGCAAAATGTCTTGGTGGTGAAAACACCTTCCCTGGGTGAACCCAATCTGCATATATAACTTCTTGCAAGTGAGGGTGCACTGGGGAGGGCTTGGGAATTTTAAGTGGTCACTAGTGTCTAAACCTCTGACTTTGAGGGAAGAAATTGGCAACTTAAGATTAGCACAAACCACATCTGTTAGGAAGCCCCCCCAAAGTCTTCTGTGTCAGACATCCTTGACCCCGAGATTCCTCCAGGGAGGACTCATCAACAGAGGATTCCAGATCCTCAACACCTACTAGAGCAACTTCCTCAGATGCCTCATTCTCCCTCAAATTGGGAAGAGGGAAAGGAGAAAGCACCTGTTTTCATCCCAGGTGTCCCAAGCTAATGAGAACCCCTGAGAGCTGACCCTGTAAACAACATATGGCTGCAGAGAATTCCTCCCTAGATACAAAGAAAAATGGCTGCTTCCGATACTGTGACCAGGAGGTTCAAAGTTCATATATCCCTACGTATGAACAGTACAGCTCAATCTCAGTGGTCAGCACAGTAAAATAGCGCCTCTCAAAAGTATTTGTGCTAAAAGGGAGAACACCTAACCCTGCCGGATAGATGACACTGGATGAGTTGTGATGCTAGCTGGTGGTGCATTTTCAGACTGACACCATGTGCTCTTGAAGTATTTGATAATACAATGGTGTACTTCCCTCCCGGGTAGAGAGGGTGCAGGTTGATGTCCCAAAAGACAACGAGAAGCAGGGTAGGAAGCAGTTGGTAAAAATTTTTAAAAGGTGATGGGTACAGTGTGGTACAAAGTAGCCCAGTTTAGGGTAGTAAACATTGGGTATAACCTGGGACAAACAGCAACCATAGCGGCAAAGAATATAGCACTCTCGATACAATACAGTACTGAAGCTGGCACAGTTGGAGATTACCATGGTTGAAATGGGTTTATGTAATACTGGTTCAGGATTAGGTAAAATGTGTTGCTGTATTGTCACATTGGCTGAAGTCAGAACATGGGTTGCAGGCAAGCAATTGAGATGTGGTTGGAGGTAGACATGTACATTGAACAGACTACAATGAGTGAAGAGTGTGTAGGGGTCTACTATTTGGGATACAGTGGGAAACCTGCCAGAGCACATGATTACATCTGCTCACACAAGGACGCAGATGTGACACCAATGCAGCTCTTGAACTGCTGCCAAACTGTATTGTAATTGAAAATCCAATTTAGGTTAGTGCTGCCTGTTCCCATAAGAACAATGCATTGTAGTGTCTTGAAAATATTCAGCATGCTGCAGCTTCTAGAAACAGACTGACCTCCAGTTTCGCATCCAAGTTAACGGAATAGAAAATCTATTAACCAAATTAAAAAATAAAACCCAAATGCATCCTAAAAAGCACAGAAAAATCACATCTTCTGTTGAATGCATATACAGTACTTCAACAATCCCAACTGATATGAATATACTAACTGTACCCTGCAAAACTGCAAACACTTAGAGAAGGCCCTGTCTCCTAACATGCATGAATGAACTTTCCCAAGCCTAAGGTACACACTACTTAGGTTCTGCAAAGCCTGCAATGCAGACTAAACCCCAATCCAAGAAAAATTACAGCACTGGCAAGATGCGGTCAGCAATTAACAGCATCATGGATCACTTTAACATTTTTATTCCCACATCTGTCAGCTGCCAAAACATGTGTAAAAAAGTTGATCATGTCCATATGTAACTCTTGCAATATGAACAGCATTTAAAACATATCACATTAATACCACTCTGCAGGTTTTTGTGCTATAACTCAATACCTGACTGCATCCAATCTTCCACACACTACTACACAAGTTACATCAAAATAAATGCCAAATAAAATTCAGCCCATACCTTCATTAATTTTGGATATATCCACATTAGAATTATTAAGTTGCAGAGTGGCTTGCAAGGCAGGGAGCAGCTGTCGCAGGAGGTTTGGGTCGGGTAGTATCGGAGGAATCGGTGATTGTGGCACTGGCGACACAGGGACTGTAGAAGAGGATGGGGGAGCAGCAGAAGGGTTTAGTCCAGGAGCAGATGATGTGGAAGGGGTGGTACAAGATGTTTTATCAGAAACAGAGTCTGTAGTAAGGAAAAGAGAAAAAAGCAAAATAAGTTTATGTTAAAACATTGCAAAGATCCGATAAGATTAGCAGCAATTTTACCTTAAAAAAAAAAATTCTAAACAAAGACAACTTCTTGCCACACAAAATAATTAGTGGACTAGCTGCCATTGAGTCCCTGCTCTCTTACTCCTGTCTTGGAAAAAGTGCATACTAAATGGGCCGAAATAATTAACACTTTAAAATCACCACTAGTTTTAACCCATATTCTGCTAGCAATAGTAAATAGAAAATTTACTTGTTTCAAACTTTTTTTTTTACATTTCTTCAGTTACTCCCTGGTTTCCAGGCCTAGGCAAATTATACCATACATCCCAAGTGTCAGGTGGAGGGGGTTTTCTCAGCCAAGCACACCCTCCTGGCCTTCATATGCCTGAGATAAGGGCAGATTGATTCCATGAACATGAATCCCCTGCCCTTACTCAAGATGGCCATGATAGGGGGATGTTTTTGAGGGTGATTCTCAGCAAAAATAGGATAATTAAAACAGCTTACCTGTAAAATCCTTTTCTTTGAAGTACTGTTCATCACGGGACACAGAGCCATAGTAGTTACTATGCGGGATATAGGCCACCTTCAGGTGATGGACACTGGCACACCCTAAGACAAGAAGTCCACTCCCTATATAACCCCTCCCACTATTGGGAGTACCTCAGTTTTTGTAGCAAAGCAATAAAACATGTATACCAGAAAGAAGGGAGGGACCTCTGTGTCCCCTGATCTACTTCAAAGAAAAGGATTTTACAGGAAAGCAATTTTAAAAATCCTATTTTCTTGTCGTACATCACGGGACACAGAGCCATAGTAGTTACTATGTGGGATGTCCCATAGTAATGCCAACTGAAGGGAGAGAGACACAACAAAAGTAGGGCACAAGAGACAAGAGGACTTATACTGCTGCCTGCAGTACACTGCGCCCAAAGGCCATATCTCATGACCCTTTACATCTACTTGATAGAATCTGGTAAATGTATGGACTGGACTGAAGACCAAGGTGCGGCCTTGCGATTTGAGCAATGGAGGCTTGGTGATGCACTGCCCAAGAAGTACTAACAGCCCTGGTGGAGTGCGCTTTAATATGAAAAAGGTGGAATTTTCCTCTTTAAACCATAAGCTTGAACAATCACTTGACAAATCCATTTAGAAATAGTAGATTTGATGCTGCCTGTCCTCTTAGGACCTTCTGGCAACACAAACAAAGCATATGTTTTATGAATCTGAGCAGTCACCTTCAAGTAGACGTTGACCGCTCTTCACCACATCAAGAGAATGTAGTGACCTTTCTTCCGCAGAACGAGGTTCTGGAAAAAATGAAGGCAGAACAATATCCTGGTTTAAATGAAAACCTGACACTACCTTCGGTAGGAAATTGGGATGAGGATGGAATACAACCTTTGCCTTGTGAATAATCAAATATGGCTCTTTACAAGAAATGAGCAGCCAACTCTGATACCCTTCTTGCAGAAGATATGGCAACCAGAAAAACGAATTTCCTTGTCAAAAAGACCAATGGAATATGTCGCATTGGCTCAAAAGGCTGTGTCCGTAACACCGGCAGGACTAAATTCAAGTACCAAGGGTTCAGGGGTGACCTAACCGGAGGATTAATCCACGTTACCCCGACTAAAGCTACAAACCAGAGAGTGCGAAGCAAGTGGTCGTTGAAAAAAAATACAGACAAGGCTGACACCTGGCCTTTGATAGTACTCAAGGCCTGCTTCATTTCTAATCCCATCTGTAGAAATTCAAGGATCCTACCTATGACATATTTCCTGGGGTGCCAACCCCTGGATTCACACCAGGAGACATATGCCTTCCAGACTCTAATATATGACTCTGGAGACCGGCTTCCTAGCATTAACCAAAGTAGATACTACTGAACCAGACAGCCCACACTCCTTCAGAATGTGGGTCTCAATAGCCAAACCGTTAAATTTAGCGTTTGTAAGGTAGGATGGAATACTGGACCTTGCGAGAGAAGGTCTGGCCGTGGTAGTAGGGTCCATGGGTCCCCTACCATCATCTTCACGATCTCTGCATACCAAGATCTCCTGGGCCATGCTGGGGCCACAAGAATCACCGCCATCCCTTCCTGCTTAATCCTGCGAATAAGTCACGAAAGCAACAGAAGAGGAGGGAGCGCATAAATCAGTGAAAACTGATCCCACGGGAAAACCAAGGCAACTGTTCCACATGCCAGCGGATCTTTTGTCCTCGACACAAAGTTGTTGATCTTTTTGTTGAACCTGGATGCAAACAGAGCCACGTCCGGAATTCCCTATCTTTGACATATTTATAGAAAGATGTCAGGGTGAAGAGACCATTCTCCCGGGAACAATTGCTGGCGACTCAAGTAGTCCGCCTGCCAATTCTCTATTCCTGGAATGGAGACTACCGATAGACAAGGTATGTTTTCTGCCCAAGTTAGCATATTATTCACCTCTCTGGGCCGCATGACTTCCCGTGCCCCCTTGGTGATTGATATAGGCCAATGCTGTGGCATTGTCGGATTGGATTCTGACAGGACAATTCTGTAATCTGAGCGTCCAGGCGTGCTGCCCGAATCTCCAGATTACCGATGGACAAGGTAATTTCTGATTTGGACCATTTTCCTTGGACTGCTCCCCAGCCCAGAAAGCTGGCATCTGTTACCACTTTCCAGGTAACTGGTAGAAACGATTTTCGTTTTTGGAGATTCTTGGTCATCAACCAACTGAGGCTTTGACGCACCTTTGGGGATAAACACATTGGGAAGTCTAGACCTTCTTGTTCCAAGTTGATAGTATATTGTTTTGCAGCAGTCTCGAATGAAACTGAGCATAAGGAGCGGCCTCAAATGAAGCCACCATCTATCCCAAAAATCTCATGCAAAGTCGAATAGAAGGATTCTTCTTTGCTTTGACCGACTACCTGAATCAGTTCCCTTCTGAAACTGATCTTTGCCTGGGGCAAAAACACCCTCTTCTGAGCTGTATCTTTGATCAGACCCAAGTACTCCAATCTTCTTGATGGTTTTAAGGAAGATTTCTCTAGGTTGAGAAATCAACCTAGGTATTCCAGGTAGCTGACCAAATTCTGGTTTAAGCGGGCTACCAACTGATCTATCAAGAGTAGATCATTTAAATAAGCTAGAATCGTTATACCCTGAGCCCTTAATGTGGATAAGGGGGGAGCCAAGACCTTTGTAAACACTTGAGGTGCAGTAGCTAGACCGAAAGGCAGAGGTACAAAATGAAAATGAAGATTTTCTAATCTCGAAGTGTAGATATTTCTGGTGAGTGGGAAAAATAGGTACATGGAGGTAAGCATCCTTGATGTCGATTGACGCTAGCAGTTCTCCACCTTGTATAATGGAGACCACTGATCGGACTGACTCAATGCGAAAAGAGCGGATATTCAAAAAAACGGTTTAGATCTTTGAGCACTAAAAGGGGTCCAACATCCTAGGTTGGTTTTGGTACTGTGAAAAAGTTTGAATAAAACCGTAACCCTCGCTCTTCCATGGGGACCACCGATATCACCTTTTGGAGACAAGAGATGGTCCAAAGCAAGAAAGACTTTTTTTCTGGATTCCTGGGAACGTTTGATCTGAGAAGACGGGAACTCTAGTTTGTATCCTAGAGATATTGAGGAAGCCACCCAATTGTCTCGGCACTGTTCCTGCCAGATCCTTGAGAACTGCAGAAGTCTTCCCCCCCCCCCCCCCAAGCGAGCGGGGGCGCCACTTCATAAGGAGGTCTTAGTAACTCTTTTTGTGGGTTTTCATTTCCCAGGTCCTCTTTTCGTCCCCAAACAACCGTTCACCGCGAAATGGAAAACTAGCCAAGAGCTTTTTGCATGGCGCTCCGGCTGACCAATTTTTCAACCACTGAACGCACATGCACCAGCCCGAGCATAAGTCGTGAGGCCTGGAAAATAGAATCTCTCATAGCGTCTATTGTAAAACATAACACCCCTGATATCCCGGCCAAATCTTGGGCCTGCTGATCAGGAATAATCTTGAGCACCTGATTAAACTGGTCTCTTAAGGACTGACATACACTGATCGCTGCCAGCGCAGGCTTAACCACTGAACCTGCCAAAGAAATATTGTTTTTAAATAGGCATTCCAACTTCTTATCCGTTGGATCCTTCAGCATTTGAGCATTGTCTACCGGACAAGTCAAATTTTTATTCACAGAGGATATAGCAGCGGCAATTGCTGGAATCCCCCATTTCTTATTAAAACTCTTCCTCCATAGGATAAAGTGTTGAAAACTTTTTTGGAGGAAAAAAAAACTTTATCTGGGTGCTCCCACTCAGAATACATAAGCTTTTTTATGCAATGAATGGATAGGAAAAGCATGAATAGCTTGGGGAGGCTTTAGCGAACCCAAACAAGAAGTGGGCTCATCGACTGACTCCGCTACTGGCAGCATAAATGTGGAGCGGACAAATTCAGTGAGAGATTGTACCATCAATCTTTCAGATTGTGAACCTGATCCTTCCGTATTTGACTCTTCAGAAGAGGAGTCATCAGCTTCTTTCTGGTCCCCTGGGAGAAATTCATCATCTCTCGCCCCCCTTCTTCAGTTTGAGGGTCCTGGGTAATGGAAGGGGACCTATCGCGCTTAGTCCCACTCTGGGATGCGACACATCAATCTTTTGTTCCAAGCCTAAAATGGTTGAGGAAAAAACCTCTTCAGTAATATATACAGGGGCTGCAGTGTTAAGAGCAGCTGCAACACCCGACGGCCCTAATGGCTCACTCTGACCAGCCATTTCATCTTTGAGATGGTTCTAGGCTTTTTGTGGATGTAGAGGTCTTTCTATAGCCCTTTTCTGAGGTGTTTTTACCCCCCCTTCCGACCATAGCGCGATGCACAAAGCAGAGGTACCACCAGAAGGAACGCATCCACTGCTTGAGCAGTAGTCCAGCCGCCGCTGCTATCAATGCTCAGCCTGATGCAATAGTAAATGTGTCAATAGGAAATTCCTAAGTCACCAAACCTCTTTCATGCCCCTCTTTGCTCGTGTTCCTCCATCAGCATGCAGCAGCAAAAATGGAGCTTACGGTGGGTTCCGTTAAACCACCGGGGACCCTCAGGGAACCCACAATCCTGGACCTGTAAAAGCACAACGCCAGTAAAACTTAAATGCCTCAAATACCAAAAGTACTGGATCCCAGGGCCCAGCTCTCTAAAAAGAGAAGAGTTTACAAGCAAAACCTTGTTTCTTTGGATACGAGGACCGGGCACCATTCAATTTGGCCTAAAAGACACTTTGAATGTATCCAGCTGCATAGCTAATCCCAGCAAGGATTGCTCCAGTGGAGCACAGCACATCTTCACTTGTGACCAACACCTTAGACACTGGCGAAAAAACTGAGGTACTCCCAGTAATGGGAGGGGTTATATAGGGAGTGGACTTCTTATCTTAGGGTTTGCCATCACCTGAAGGTGGCCTATAACCCACATAGTAACTACTATGGCTCTGTGTCCCGTGATTTACGATAAGAAAGCAGAGACATGGATTGATGCGCAAGTTTGCCTTTAACATTAAAAATGAAGTAAATAGCTTCTTGAGTTTGTGGTGCTCAGGTGCAGTGTAGTTCCAGTTTAAAGCCTAACTCCATGTTTACTTTCACTTTAACCCCAGACATTTCCTGGCACTTTCTTTATATGTAACAATCAGTATTTTTTTGCTAGAAAATTTCTTCGAACCCCCAAAACATAAAATTTTTTTAGCAGAGACCCTAGAGAATAAATTGGTAGAAGCTGCAATTTTTTATGTCACATCGTATTTGTGCAACGATTTTTCAAACACAATATTTTGGGGGGAAAAAAAAAAATACACTTTTTGAATTTTAATGCAAAAAAAAAAACCAAAAAAAACAACACAACATATATACATAATCCAATTTTCTCGTAAAATATAAATGTTACACCGAGTAGATACCAAACATGTCACGCTTTAAAATTGTGCACGCCCGTGCAATGGCGTCAAACTACGTAATTTTGGGTCAGCTTGGCACAAAACTTAAGTAAAAATAGTGTTATGCTTAAGTGTGGCAAAACAGAAACCTCGAACAAAAGCTTTTCTTGCTTTGCTAAATAAATTACCTCTCCCACTTTCGAACAATACTCTTATGATGACTAGGCCACTGAAGTCTATTTAGAAAGTGATGCTTTAGGGAGTGAATGTCCTGTGTCTCCAGCAGAACCACCACCAAGCACAACAGTTTATCACAGCAGTGTTCAGCAGCTTATACAGAGGTAATATAGGTATTACACATCACATTACTTATTAAAAATGCCTACATGGACAGTTCTTTTCAAAAAGGACAATACCATCTTTGTTCAGGTATCATCCAGGAACAGCATCTACTTCCTTGACTGGAGTTGTGGACTCCAAGATTACGGTCAAGTAAATCCTGGTGCCTTCTTGACTGTATTCACAAACATATGACAATTTAGCCCCCTGCTGCAGACTCTCACTTTGAATTGCAGCAAAATGACAATGTTGCAGTCTTATCAGTGGAGGAGTAGACTGGGGAAATGCTTCCTCCTGCATGCCGCAAACTTTCTTCAAATCTTGCTGTGCATTATAAATGACAGGAACATATTCCTAAAGATAGTAAACTATTCCTATACTATTACCAAGAGCTCTACTTTAACCATAAAGGGTTGTGCTCTGAATGATCCCCTTGTAAGAAGAACTCGTGAAGAACAAGCTGGCACACCTTTTTACAGGAATCTTATCCTTGACACAGGTAAGTATTTCAGAATCTAGCCAGCAAAAGGGTGGTGGAGAGCCCTAGTGGTAAGGGTACAGCTTAGGTCTAATTCTAAACCTCACAAGTTCAGCAGGCAGAGGACTTTTCCACAAAGGTTTTATTTTTAACTTTTGCAGAGACATATGTAGAAATCATTGATCCATAAAAGTCACTCTAAGATTTATCTAAAGGGCCAGAAATGACATTTGCAGATAAAACCAGCATAACCAGGGCTCGTGTTGTTAGGCAGGCCATACAGTTTGAAACTCAGCCGATTCAGCAGGAAACAGCCAAGAATCGAATCATGTATAGGCAGGCTGAATGTACTAAGTTGATCAATCGATCAACTACGGTGCAACCAGTAGGCCGGGTTTTACCTGCAATTACCGCTAGAAATCACTGTATTCTACCGGCAGGGACAACTTCCCCCACCGGAAGGAGACAATGGCCCAGCAGGAGGGATTCCCGCTTCAACACTGTTGATGGGGGGGGAATAGAATCGTGGTTGCAGGAAAGAAATTTGCTACAGTTATGGCCATGGCCAGCCTTAGCCTTTATCCACCCACAGCAAGCATAGACCTCCACAAATTGCTTATAACTATACTTTTCTACAATCAAAGGCACATTGCCAATGTGACAATGCTTTGGTCTGGCCAGCACTATGGGACACCAGGAAGGGTTTACTTACGCAACAAACAGATATGAATAGCCATAAACTCTGACATATTAGGCACAAGAGACAATGCCAATACTATAAGATTACACCAGCACAAGGACATGGCTTTAGCCAAGGTTATAGCCCTGACAGAAGAAATTTGAACATTTAGCTTATAACAAAGAGAACCTACATTAAAAAATAAAATAAAATTCCGACTCACCTTTTCTGTCAGATTTCTGTGCTGGGATGGAAGATGTGGGGATAGGCAGTTTTGTCAATGTTGGTGCTCCATTTGCATCAAATGACTTCTTTGGAGGAGGGTGATCAGGCTGTACTGTAAAAGTACTAGAGGGAACACTGCTTGTGGCAGCAGACTGGTGAACCACAGGTTTAATAGAGTGCTGCACTGAGGCTGCACTGCTGTGAGTCTCTGTTCTGGGCAGTCTGTAGTCTCTGTCATTGTGCCGGCTTGTCTGAGACAAAATGTTCTGTGGAAGCATGCCGCTGGCGTCATTGGAATGTTTCTCATCCACTGATTGGCAAAATGAACATGAATGGAAAAAATAAAAATAAACATTAATTCAGCTTAACCTTAAGGACAAACAAAAGTATATTAGTAAATGCAAGTTCAAGCAGTTAAGGTAGTTTTTAAAAGCAATTTTGGCATCTTATAGTCAGATCGATGGAGTTAAACAAAAAGTGAAACCAATAGAGTCATGGGAAAGACTGCTGCAATCTGAGTCAGAGCAATGATCTGATAAGACCCAACTTATAACTACTTCGTAATCAGCAAAAATCACACTCTCTTCTGTTGGCATCGCTGTAGTCATTACAAAGCAAGAAGAGGCATGTTCAACTACTACTGTATAAAGATGAATGTATACTCTGATCAGGTGTACATCAGTGACACTACAGCATATTGTTGAGCATGGGTGTTTTTTTTTGCTTGGGGGTGGGGGAATTGGTAGTATAAAAATGTAACTTCTCCTATTTTGTTTCAGAAACACTGCAACTTGTTGTGTGCCAACACCATAGAAACTGTCTTGTCCTTGCATTTGAACTTCACTGAGCAACATGGTGTAAATGAGCCCAAGTCCCCTATGAGATGGTCCTTTCTCTTCTTCCATCTCTAACAGCCAACACCTATCACCTGGACAGGAAGTGAGCAAATTTCTCATGGAGGGGACAGACAGCAAAGTCCTAAAACTTCTTACTACTATAAAATAGGGGTCCCCTTGTACACCTTTGGTCCATATTGGAAAGCATTCCTCTTATTCCCTGCTCTGTCTTGCCACCTCTCAAATTGACTGAACACATTAATCACTTGCCTACCGGGCACTTTCACCCCCTTCCTGCCCAGGCCATTTTTCAGCTTTCAGCGCTGTCACACTTTGAATGACAATTGAGTGGTAATGCAACACTGTAGGCAAATTTATTTTTTATAAATTGTTTTGAGGCAGAGTTTTCTTTTGGTGGCATCATCAATGGGTTTATTTTTTGCCAAGACCCCTTTCACACTGGGGCAGTTTGCAGGCGTTATTGCGCTAAAAATAGCGTCTGCAAACCGCCCCTAAACAGCCTCCGCTGCTTGTTCAGTGTGAAAGCCCGAGGGCTCTCACACTGAAGCGGTGCGTGGCAGGAGAAGAAAAATCTCCTGTCAGCCGCTTCTTTGGAGCGGTGAAGGAGCGGTGTATTCACCGCTCCTGCCTATTGAAATCAATGGGACAGCGCAGCTATAGCCGCGCTATACGAGGGGTTTTAACCCTTTTCCGGCCGCCAGCGGGGGGGTTAAAACCGCACCGCTAGCGGCCGAATACCGCGGTAAAACAGCGCTAAATATAGCGCTGTTTTACCGCCGACACCCCCTACCGCCACAGTGTGAAAGGGGCCTAAAGGGGAAAAAAAAAAAAAACACGTAGTCTGTAATAACATTTCACAAATAAGTAATTTTTTTTTCCTTTACTGATGAGCACGGATTATCAGGGTACTGATGATTAGTGCTCTGATTATCAGCGTAACTGTCACAGGATAGCCGACTATCGGCCTTCCTTTCCTCACACAGTGACAGTGATGAGCAAAGGAAATGCTGATAACAGGCATTTGTTTACATGTGATCAGCGGACACAGCGATCACAGAGCGCGCCTGATGCGTGCCCCGAGGACGCACAGGAGGTGGGGTTCTGGGAGGAAGTCACTAGACATCCTCCCAGTTCTGAATAACCAAGCTGTAGTTGTCTTTTTACTATAGATTGATCAGGAAAGCGGTTAAGAGAAATCCATTTTGTTGGGGAAAAAAAAAAAAAAAAAACAACACATTCCCCTCTGAGTGATCAATGTACATTGCAGGGATTTTAACAGAGTTTACCGCAGATTCCTTCTTTTTGTTTTTTTGAAGGAACAGCGGTTTGTTTCCATGTGCAGAGTGAATCTGTATGGGATTGGTTTTATAACTAGAAAAGCTACAATTTCTGGGGAAATTGTGTGAAGTGTTTTTGCCTCCACCCACAGTAGTCTACAACTGGAGTGGGTGGAGTAACCGGGTGAAGTGGCTTGACTAACTATTGTGTGGTTGGAGTGGCTGGTGTAGCTGTGAAAAGTGCTAAAAAGCTTAATATTTTAAAAAGTATAAATAGTAGAACAGTTGAAGTCCCATCATTAGCTGAAAGAGCTGAACATTTTTTTTTCAAAAAAAGGATTTCTTTTTTCAAAAAAAGGATTTCTTTTTTCAAAAAAAGGATTTCTTTTTTCAAAAAATGAATTTTTTTTTAATTACTTTTTTTTCATGGGGTGGTCACAATATTTTGGCTGATCGTGTTGTGGTCAATGTTTTTTTTTTTTTAAAATGATTTTTTTTTCAAAAATGATTTTTTTTTTTCCATGGGGTGCTCATAATGTTTTGGCTGATCATGGGGTGGTCATAAATGATTTGGCTGATCATAATGTTTTGGCTGATCATGGGGTTGTCAGCTTTTGTCACCTCCTACTCCAGGTTTTGAACATTTCACCAATTATTCCTATGGGACCAATTTTGCCGCAAAAACGACGATATTTCGTGAACCAATTGGTGAAACGTACCACAAAGTAATAGCACACAAATTGGGAACAATCCGCACGTTTCGGTATATTACTGTGTACGTAGTGTAAAAGCTATGGGAGGAGTTAGGGTGGTAAATTTGGCTATAATAAGAATAATATATATGTGAGATAACAGTAAGTGGTCTTGCTATGCAAGAACACTTATGTCCCGTACACACGGTCGGACATTCAGACAACAAAATCCTAGGATTTTTTCCGACGGATGTTGGCTCAAACTTGTCTTGCATACACGCGGTCACACAAAGTTGTCGGAAAATCTGATCATTCTGAACGCGGTGACGTAAAACACGTACGTCGGGACTATAAACGGGGCAGTAGCCAATAGCTTTCATCTCTTTTTTTATTCTGAGCATGCGTGGCACTTTGTGCGTCGGATTTGTGTACACTCTATCGGAATTTCCGATAATGGATTTTGTGGTCGGAAAATTTTATAGCCTGCTCTCAAACTTTGTGTGTCAGAAAAATCGAAAGAAAATGTGTGATGGAGCCTACACACGGTCGGAATTTCCGACAACAAGGTCCTATCACACATTTTCTGTCAGAAAATCTTGCCGTGTTTACGGTGCATTAATTATCAATCAACTGCTGCACCTGCAAGGCTCTAATGAGGAAATGGGCAAGATCTGGATCCCTTTAGATGCGATTTCCCTTTGGGAGTATCTCACTAAAAAAGTTTTATTGCAGGGGATGCCAAAAATCTGTCTTGTATCTTAGTGAAGACTTCTTGGAAGATCAGTAAGCCACACAACTAGGAAAGTATATTTTTAGGGGGCATTCTGTACACCATTCAGTTGCAGGCTTTTTATATATTGCCAAGTATGTGAACATCCGTCAAAGTTAGAGTTCAGGGAGTTTCCAGTGAAGGTTCCTGATGATTTTATAACACACAAATGCTTTTTAGACAACTATAGCCTTCAGACCTTGTGACAAAAGTAGAGGGGAGCTCCTATTTGGTTCTAGCATGACTGTGCCCCTATACAAAGTCTGCTTCATAAACACATGGCTTGACCTGTTCTGTTAGAAGAAACTCACGTACAGTGCTCAGACCTTACTAAAACACCATTGGATGGAATTGAAAGAAAAACCACTTGCAGGCTACGTCGTCTTGTCTAACATTAGTATTTGAGGTCAAATGCTTTTTAGCCGATAGGAACAAATTCACAGACTTGTTGAAAAATCTTATTGAAAGCCTTTCCAGAAGAGTAAAAGCAAACTCCACATCTATTCCCAAGGTTTTAGAATGTGATTTTCGGCAACTCCTAGGTGTCCAGAAACTTTAGCCAATAAGTTTATCTTGTATCTAATGCTGAGATCTCAGATGACCTATTTCCACCTTTATCCCCTCATAAAGCCAGTGTACAGCAGTTATTTTCACACTGCCAAAGATCCTACCTGTTTAGTCATACATTATAAAGTATGCAAGAAAACATTACTTGGTTTTAAAAATGGCCACAAACTTAGTGTTTTAGAACAATGTTACTCAACTCCAGTCCTCAAGTACCCCCAACAGGTCATGTTTTCAGGATTTCCCTCAGATGAACCGGCTGTGCTAATTACTAAGGCAGTGAAACTTATCAAATCACCTGTGCAAAATAATGGTAAGCCTGAAAACATGACCTGTTGGGGTACTTGAAGACTGCAGTTGAGAAACATTAGTTTTAGAGCACTGGAGGCAAGATCTCCCCACTAGAATTTCTGACCTACAAGAAGCCAGTAAGTGACTCAGCCAGCCCTTACATTATATCACCAATCTTGCATATTCCCTCATTTTTTGGCCTGGTGACAACTACTTTCAGGACCAACAGAAAAGACACATCAAGGACACAGATGGCAATGAAATCCTGACAGCCTTTCCCCATTTCATCCAAAACTGGAAAAAAAAAAAAAGTAGCTATATACTTCAAGGGATAACATACATAAAATTATATGGAAAGATTAGCAAAAGTAGTATGTGTGTAACAATCACCAAATAGCTTCAAATTGGAAAAAACAAAAAAAAAAAAAAAAAACGTCAAAAAAACAAAAAAAAAAAAACAAAGCACTGTACAATTAACTCAATAGCATTAAAAACAAATCACTACAAAGCAAGAGGAGCAATGATGAATATTAAATGGTATTACTGTGTAGCCCACCTAGAATACTCCTCCTTCCCAATCCAACTATCTTTTTTCCCAAAAAATTCCGGATGACTCCTCTTTGTACTGCGTATGTGCAACACTGGTCTTATGCATTCCTGTGGTTAAGTCATACTCATAGCGACTTCCAATGGTCTCTTGGGGTATGGCGTGCCTATACGAATGGGGCCACTGTGACAATACTCATTATGTAAGGGAGCTGGCTGAGTCATCATCAGAGAAAACCCACTGGATAGGGAAGGAAGATAATTATCCTGGGCTGCATTCAGGGGAAATTTAGGGAAAAATTCACCAAAAAGGTGAAGGTGTCCCCGTAAGGCTAAACTCCAGGTTTTGTGTTACTTGAAATAGTTTTCTTGAGCCAAGCTGGTCCAAACTATTTCCTTCATCAAGAATTGAAAGAGCAGTTAGTGCTGTATCAGCGACATATAGTATACAATGCTGTGCTCCGACAACGGTACAGGACTTCCCCATCTGGTGCTTAAACAAATTCGTGTCAGACTGAGAGCTACTAGGCCATTCACAGGAAGCCATGAATTTTAGAGTTAGAGAAGCAGGTGGAGGACATCATGATTTCCACCTCAGCCAATCATAGGAAGCTTGGTATTCATTAAATGGCTAAGAAGTGGAGTCTGACTTGATTTTGTTCCAGTTGTTTCCACCCAAGCTAAAGTAACATAGTTAGACTTTAACCGCTTCCAGACCGCCTTACGCAGATATACTGCAGCAGAAGGGCACATACAGGCAGATTAACGTATCTGTACGTTGCCCTTTAAGAGGCGGCTCGCGGGTGTGCCCGCTGGGAGCTCCGTGACAGGGATCGCGGGTCCCGCGGACTCGATGTCCGCAGGCATACCCGCGATCATCTCACGGTGAGATGCTAATGTAAACAAGCATGTCCCTGTTCTGCCTGACACTGATCACGCTCCCTGTAATCGGGAACAGTGATCAGTGATGTGTCACACACAGCCCCTCCCCCCCACAGTTAGAATCACTCCCTGGGACACACTTAACCCCTACAGCGCCACCTAGTGGTTAACCCCTACACTGCCAGTGACATTTTTACAGTAATCAATGCAATTTTATAGCACTGATCACTGTATTAATGCCAATGGTCCCAAAAATGTGTCAAAAGTGTCCATTCTGTCCGCCATAATGTCACAGTCACGAAAAAAAAAAATTTAAAAAAAATTGCTGATCGCCATTACTAGTAAGAAATAAATTATCAATAAAAATGCCATAAAACTATCCCCCATTTTGTAGACGCTATAACTTTTGCGCAAACCAATCGCTTATTGCGATTTTTTTACAAAAAATATGTAGAAGAATACGTATCGGCCTAAACGGAGGAAAATAAATGTTTTTTTATATATATTTTGGGGATATTTATTATAGCAAAAAGAAAAAAAATAATGCTTTTTTTTTCAAAATTGTCGCTATTTTTTTTTTTTTGTTTATAGCGCAAAAAATAAAAACCGCAGAGGTGATCAAATACCACCAAAAGAAAGCTCTATTTGTGGGGGGAAAAAAAACGTCCATTTTGTTTGGGAGAATCTTCACACGACCGCACAATTGTCAGTTAAAGCAACGCAGTGCCGAATCACAAAAAGTGCTCTGGTCAGGAAGGGGGTAAATTCTTCCGGGGCTTAAGTGGTTAAAGTTAAAAAAATAAATAAAAAATGAAGTTAAAAAAAAAAAATTTATTAAAATGCACACCTCAGCAGGCACTAAGAGGTGCCTACTGTTACTTCCAACTCACTCCTCCTCTGCCCACAAATATACCTGGTGCTTCCTGGTAAGAAGCAGACATTTAAAGCCTTCTCTGCCTCCCACAACACAGTATCCACAGCTTGTGTGGCCAACTGTCACATAGGACTGCTGTCAGATGGAAGCTCAAAGTGGATGCAAATCCTCGCATATACCCAGTGAAGTAAACAGCCTCAGATGATACACAGAGATGAAACAAATCTCCCAACATGAGTTTTACATTTATATCTGCTGTCTTCAGCTTTATATACTGTTTAAAATGTGCACATCCTGTTAGATTTTCTCTTCCTGGTTGGCACTGCAGTGAAGTCTGGGCATACAGCCAAGACAGCTGATTGGAGGAAAGGCACACACCCCCTCTCCTCATAGGTAGAGACTTTCAGCTCTGTCCCTTGAATCATCCAGGGCTCTGCTAATCTATTTCTAGCATCCTCCCCAACACAAAATTCAGACTGCTTTTATCTCAGTTGATGGAGAAGGTGTCAGAAGTTAAGCTAACAGAAGAACAGAGCAGGAAACAGCTACTCCTACTCAGGGACATGGTGCTTTGAAGAGAGATATGAAAACACTGCAGATATATGTGCCCAGCTTAAAATTTCATGAATCGGGTTTACAGCCACTTTACGACATGCACATTTCAAATTTCAGAAGTGGAAACTAGCATAACAATTTGAGGAGAGCTGCTGCAAAGGCAGCATAAAAGCAAACATGTAAAAAAAAAAAATCAAGAAAAGCAATAAATCTACCATAAAGATTGTCAAGGATATGGCAGGGAAAAAGGGTCAGAGATGTTCACATAACCATAAATGTATGAACAACAATGCAGTTCTAACAGAGATTTCAGCAGCAAGCTCAATGTTTTCTTTAATATATAGCACATACTGTAGCTCTCAAGTGCTCTGTCAAGACATCTGTACAGCAGTGTAAAAACTAGCAGAAGAAAACAACCAAACAGAACCTCAGGGCAACTTGTCACTTATATAATAAATGTTAAAAAAAAACAAAACAAAAAAAACTTCTCAAGCACAAAGCTCAACTGCTACATACAAATAAATAAAAGCTTAAAATTCACCCGTAGCTGTGGCTTGCATGGCTTCTCTTCTGTAGTCTCGGTCTTTGGGGAAACTATTAACTGCCACTTTACTGGACTCCTTCTGGCGCTGTTCCCTGTAAAAGGAGTAACCCTGTGATCAGTTACATGTTTTCGGTACTAGGAATAATACTTCATTAGGACAGTAAAAACAAAAAAGGCAGGTAAAACCAACCAAGATTCACCTTCCTTGCTAGGTTCCAGGAAGAGCTCACAGGACATTGCAGAAATTAGCTTTTATTTGTTCCAACATTATAAAACAGCAGTGTTGTCATTATCTCAAAACCAGTATATCAGCTGCATACATCGATGGCCATCAACTACAGGTGCTTGCAAACAACTGCAACTACAAACGTCTACCTCGGTTTCTGAAATCAGAACTCTGACATATACACCCACCTCTTCCTTACCCCCCCCCCCCCTTCATAAAAAACTCTCACTGGTTTGTTGGATGGACTATTAATGCACAAATTTGATGCATCATTATTGATTTGAGCCGAGTTCACACTGGCATTAAGAGCAGGCATTTGAGAAGAGTTTGACAGGCATTAAAAACACCCCTGAAATGCCTATGCACAAGATATAATAGACATCACTTCACGTTCACATGAAGCATTAGCGTCGCTTCAAAATTTAAGCCTCGTGTTGAGTTAAGAGGCGTTTGGAGCCTTTCAACGACTCCCATTCAAGTTTATGGTAACGCTCTGGCAGGCGGTTGCATTGTGTTAAAATTTGTCACTTTCCATTATTGAGCAGTTTTAACGTGCCCCAACGTTCATCAAACGATACGAAACCGTGCATAGGGAGCGTTTTTACCGCTTGTAAAAGGCCCCATTCTAAAGCTCATTGACGCCTGTCTGATGCCCATGCCAACGCTATAGGACAGCGATGGTGAACCTTGGCACCCCAGATGTTTTGGAACTACATTTCCCATGATGCTCATGCACTCTGCAGTGTAGTTGAGCATCATGGGAAATGTAGTTCCAAAACATCTGGGTTGCCAAGGTTCACCATCACTGCTATAGGAGCATTTGTCGAGCATCATAAATTTAGTCAAGTGTGAATGTGTCAATGACATCACCGGCAATGCTAAAGTAAATTTACTGTACCTACAGATAAGCCTCATAGGCTTACCTACAGTATTTTAATTTTTTTTTTTTTAGCACCATTTACTACCACTTTAATATTCATATGTTTATTCTGCAGCTTGGGTTGAAGGGGGTTTAGGTAGAGCACAGCATTTGCTTTTAAATGGGAGACAGTCATCACTAGAGGCATGCCTTGAATGTAGCAATCTTGAGGAAAGGTTGAAAGCTGGGATCAGCAACCCGTCAATCATGTCCCTTACCTGCCAACCCTGGAATCCAGGCAGGAGGGGTGGCAGGAGTGGCATTTACTGGAACTGATCTCCTGTATTCTCATCCTATGGCAGCTTCTCCTCTCCCTGTCGCCAGCATTAAGCTGCAACAGGGGAAAAATACAGGAGATCGGTTCCAGTAAATGCTGCTCCTGCCATCGCTCGTGTAAACTACCCCACCTCCCTGTAACACTGCTGGCTTCCCCTCAGGTTGGAGAGCGGGGTAAGGGGATAGTAATTATGGTATTTGCCACCACCTTTCTTCTCTGAATGAACAGTGAGTGATCAGTACCAATCACACACTCTGTTCACTCCTAACTGAAGCATAGTAAACAGTGTTTACTATGCTTCAGTTTGTGACTGAACAGGGAGGCTTGTTCAGAGCCCTTCCTGTTCATTCTGTGCAGCCAAGGCTGAAGAGATGGAGATTGAGAAGCGTGTCTGTAATCTTTCCTTGTCTCAAAAGTGAGATACCAGAGGTCTGGATAGACCTCTGATATTTCAAAGCCACTAACAGGGCTACTAAAAATTGCAAAAAATAATTGTGATTGGTTTAGCCAACTCTTCTAGAAAACTTTCTTCCTGGCAGCACTGTATTGGCAAAAAAAAACCAAAAAAAAACAACACCTCACACTTGTAAAAGTGTATAATGCGTTTAGGCGCCAATCACTTGTCATTTTTTTTTATTCTTTTTTAAAAGATATTTTTATTAAGTTTAAAGACAAACCAACATACAAAAAAAAAAAAACAATCTTGGTTGTTCATTGGTATACATAAACAAGCAATACACTTTTTCAGTCAATACACAAATACCAATTCACTTATCTTGTGCGATTATTATTGCATAAGTACATGAATAGACCATAATGTCAGTGCGAACTTCATATATCAACAGTGGAGATCAACACAAAGTACTAAGTGGCACGACCAAGAAATTACATTATAATGTATTCACTCTAGGGTAAGGGTCAGAGGACTATCCATCTACCCCAAATTTTGTGGAATGTCTTATTCCTTTTCCGGAGCTCAAAAAGCAAGTTTGTATAGTGGTATAGAATCATTGATTAACTTTAACCATAGGGATTTTAAGGGGGTCTATGTTCCCTTCCAAGACAGCAAGATAGACTTTTTAACATAGAAGTACAGAATGCGGAGTAGTCTTAGCATGGGACGGTATGTGTAAGTCACTGAAGAAGCCTAGAAGGCAGTTCTTGGGATGGACAATGTTCAGGAGACCCATCGCTGAGAGAATGAAAGAACCTACCTCTGCCCAGAAGTCTTGAACCCCTGAACAAAACCAGAAACGGTGCAGGAAATCATCGGTTTGGCGACAGCCTCGGAAGCACTCAGCCGAGGGGGTTTGCCCCATTTTATGTACCCTAGCTGGGAGTAAGGTGAGCGTGCTGAAAGATTTTGATGTGTAGAATTCGGTCCCTGGATGAGATAACTGAGGTCTTGTATGCATCACTAAATTCCGACCAGTCATCATCCATGAGGAAAACGTCCATAGAGGCCCATTTCATCTGAGCCATACGCAATCTAGGGTTAAAGTCAGTCGTGAGGGCAGCATAGTAAGTGGAGATGAGTTAGTGAGGTCAGGGTGTCTTAGCATTTTCTCCAATGGGGGTATAGTTAAAGGGTCGTCTAACGAGCCAAACTGGGCATGAATAGCATGTCGGAGCTGATAATAGTAGAACAGGTAGGAGCGTGGCAAGTCAAATTCAATGCGTAGTTGATAGAAAGTTTTAAAACCCTGTGTAACATATAAAATGACATAGGTATTTAGAGTACCAGCCATTGAGATCGGGTAGGGAGTACAGTTCCTGCAGATTGGGATTGAACCAGAGGGTTATTGGGAGAGGTCGACCAAGATTGTTTGGATATCTTCGAAACAACTGAGCGGAATAAAGAGTAGCTAATATGGATGTGCCGGGACAAGCTCTCAGTTTTAGAATGAAGGGGAGCATTGACTCTTGTGGATACCAGGGTCCCTATACAGTCAGGAAATTGTAGACCTTGCATAAATGAGCATGTGACATTTCCTCTGCGCATATAACTCTCCCCCTAGGAGGTTCAATTTCATAATTCTGCACAGATTCAGGTGGTGAAGGAGGCAGAAGAGCGCTTTTTGGCCCTAGAACCCTGAAGATTCTAGGACAAAGTTTTCCAAAGAAATCAGAGGTAGTTGCAATGAAATCTGCCTTAGTCAGATAGGCCACCTGCAGTAAGTCTGAGAAGGAGCTAGAATTAGAGGAAGGGATCTGTGTCAATATATGACCTTACTCTGGTGCAGGGGAACAGGTAACACCCTGAGTGTTTAGCTGGTTTTCCTCAGTGCCATCTGCAGCAAGAGTGCCATTATCCCCTTTATTCTCAGCTGCATTTGAGAAGGGAGTCGCTATGACGTAGGTGCTGAGCAATGTCCTGTTGCTGGAAGGTAAGCAGTCAGGAGATCAGCCGATGTGCCCCTTATCTTCTCTGTGAAAAGGTCAGGTGGAATTGTGTCAGCCGGAAGGTATATTGCAAGTACATCAAGCAGCAACGCCGAGTGAAAAACCTGTCGAATTTAAATAGTTTATATTTTTTTTATTACCCACCACCTACAAAAGTAGAAGCTTTTAAAGCGGGGAACAAAGAAGTAACACCCCACATGTAAAAAAAAAAACCCACACAGGACTCTGTCATAAATATCCTGTCTCATTTCCTAGCAGGATCCAAACATAACCCAGCACAGTGGGCACACACCCATGGGGGTCTCCAGGGTCTGGGTGCCATAGGAATGTTGTTAACTACACTCGCTGCACCACATGCCAAGGTGAGCACCGAACACAGGCCCAGCGCCCGAAGCAAACATTGCACACTGCTGCTGCGGGGTCCGGGTATGATTCCCAAGATCAAGAGTAATCAATCTAGAAACTGCTAGTGAGACCTGAGGCAATAAGCAGTTGGATCTTGATACACGTTAGTTGTAGTAGTAAAGAAAAATTTGAAAAAAAAAAAAGGGGGTTTAGAAACAACTCCATAGGACAACACAAGCGAGAAAAAAAAAAAGTTAGTGGGGTTATATGAGAATGCACTGAGGGTTCTTTGCTGCACTGTCAAGGTTCACATATGAGGGCAAAGCTCTTACTAGGCGATAGAGTTTGCAGGGGTAACTGGCCTTATGAACAGTAAGGGGTTTATTTACTAAAGGCAAATTCACTTTGCACTGCAAGTGCACTTGGAAGTGCAGTCACTGTAGATCTGAGGGGGAACATGCAAAGAAAATTAAAAAAAACACAGCATTTTTGCTTGTACATTATTGGATAACATCAGCAAAGCTTCTCCTCATTTCAGATCTTCCCCTCAGATCTAAAGCAACTGCACCTTCAAGTACATTTGTAGTGCAAAGTGGATTTGCCTTTAGTAAATCAACCCCTAAGACAGCCTAATAAAGCCCTGTGGCAAACCACCATCAGGACACATTAAGACAGCTGAGGCTTTCATGGAGAAGAGAGATTCCCTTAGGCTGGGTTCACAAATACACATATTGGATGCATTTTAACTGCATCCAATTCACATAACATGTGAATGGGACTGGCTTTCAAATGGAGCAGGGTGGCCACGTTTTTAAAAAGGATCCTGGTGTGATTCTGGGTCCCATTCAGGTGCGAATTAAAGTAAAATTTCACACCTGAACTGATTAACAAAACCGCACCGGACTACAAACCGCAGCCAGACATTTGTGAACCCAGCCTTAAAGCGTTTGTTACCCAATTTCATATTCTTGATATGTGCCTGTGCACCATGAACTTGTATGAGAACATACCCTTTTCTCTTTGTATTGCTTCCTTTGTGTGAAATTCCTGGTGTTCCACAGCCAGTCTCTCTGCTTTCCTATTAAAAACTGACCACACCATGGTCAGTTCCCTAGGTATGCTGGGAATTTATAGCCTGCTCTCCTCCAATGATCAGACTTGTCCTGACACGCCCCTCCTGCACAACCTTTCACTGGGATGCTCAGTGTCCTGTTGCTTTTCCTCCCCCCAGCTCTTGCACAGCAGAGAAGAGAGGGAAGGTGATCACTTATAGGGCTTACGCACACTGCATTTCACAGCTAATAGAAGCTGCTCCTAAAGCCCCTTTCACACTTGTGTGACTTGTCCTGCAACTTGGGTCTGCAAGTCGCATGACAAGTCGTACCTCATGATTTCCAATGAAATAAGAATTTTACATTCATATCTGTGCGACTTCAAGTCGCACCGACTTCAAAGTAGTCCCTGTACTACTTTGGTTCGACTTTGATGGGGGTTGAGGTCCATAGACCTCAAGTTAACAAAGGCATTCCCTGAAATCATGGCAGAAATCACACAAAGTTACAGCAGAGTGAAAGGGTCCTAAAGGCTTTTGAGCTCTCATTTTTTTCTGCCTGGAAACTCCCTTCCATGTTAGCCAATGTGTCCATGCACACTATGGCTTTTTCAGGAGTTTACAGGCAAATGCTCCTACAGGCAGAAAAAAACCCCTCAAACTCATGTTTTTGAGAGGAGCCTTCAAACAGAAAAGACATTTAAGTGCCCAAAAAAGCTCAAGGAAGCTCAAAAAATTTAAAATAAATAAAATGATAAAAATGAGCTAAGGGGAGGGTTTGTGAAAAAAAGATCTTGTGTTTAAAAAAGATCAAATAAGCTCAATAAAAATGAGAATGTAAAAAAGAGAGCACGAAAAAATTAAAGGGTGGGGTGGGGGGTGGGGGTTGTATATATGTATTTAATCTATACAAAAATGTTTTTATTTCAAACTGAGTGGGTTGTTTTACAAGGTGATCGTTTACAACCACTTTAAGGTAAGGTAACAAGGAACTAACAATCCCCACTGGAATTCGGCATAAACTAAGCTTCAGAACAAGTAGAAGTGAATGCCATACATATGGCTGAAAGCAATGATGACTGCAGCCTTGGCTGACTTAACTTGATCAGTCACATTTGCCACTGGTCACTAAAACTTGTACAGCTAGGCAGAAACTTCTACATTTCCCAAAGCGAGTAATAAGGGTAAATTTCAGTTGTGCAGCAGCATAGTACAAGGCCTACTAAAAGCTTACTGTAATACATTTCTGATAAAAATCATTTAGAAACAAACATGAAACAGGATACGACAGAAGCAATAGCAACTTGAAAGTATAGATCAAATACAGACCTTTCCAGCCACTCTTTCGGTTTCTCCCACTGGGATACTTCTGTTCTGCAGTTATAATAGTATTTTTTGCCCGAGGAACTGATATGCTCTGACCAGTCATCTGCTGGCTCATAAGCCTGCAAAGAATAAAAAGGTATGCAAAACTCAATCATGTTATCCAGAACTAGGTGTAATATATGTAAAAGTATAGATTCAAATTTCATTCTCTAGTTTTGTCAGTTAGAGCTTGTGCAAACGGCAACTCACACTTCTGTTTTAGGCTCCATTCACACTAGCGCGTTTTTTGATGCATTTTGCAGAAATGCACGGGAATTTTTTAACATGGGTTCCTATGGAACATGTTCACATCAATGCCTTTTTGTTTCTCTGCATTTTTGGAAAGGGTCAGGGACTTTTTTCATGCAAAATGCAGCGTTTTGCATGTAATAGAATTCAATGGACAAGCATCAAAAACGCAAGTGCCCCGTTTTTGCAGCGTTTTTGGTGCGTTTTTTTGTTTTTGTTTTTTGTTTTTTTTTAAGACTAAAAAAAAAAAACTGTAAAAAAAAAAAAAAAAACGCAAAACGCAAATCGCGGCAAAAACGCTGCTCAAAAACGTGGCAAGCATGAAAAAAAAACCTCCAAAAACGCTCAAAAGCAACATGCATAGGTGTGAATCGAGCCTTAGAGTTACTATACCACAACACAATCAAGGCAGCATTCCTGGAGGAGTCAAAGAGAACAAAAGTCATAGTGCCAAGCTCTTGTTTATACCAAGCCAATCATTTCAGCACGCTTTTGCTCTGCCAATCCCCCTCCACTGGCTCCCCATTGGCCCAACGTATAAAATTCAAAACACTAACATACAATAGCCATTTACAACTGCTACGAGCTACATCACCAATCTTGTCTCCAAATATCACCCAAACTGTCCTCTGCGCTCTTACCAAGAACTTCTGCTTTCTAGCTCCCTTGTCTCTTCCTCCAATGCTCATCGCCAGGGCCGCTACAAACCTCTGGAACTCACTACCCCAATCTGTCAGGCTCTTAGTCTGTCCACTTTTAGACCATCCCTGAAGACACATCTCTTCAGGGAATACTATCCTGCCTTCAGTGAATAACTAAATCTACTATTTCTTACATCAGTTCATCCCTCACAGTTATTACCTTTTGCTGCACCAGCCCCTCCCAATTAAATTGTAATCTCGCATGAGCAAGGCCCACCCAACCCTCTTGTATTGAATAGATTGGTGCTGTTTTGTCTCCCTTTATATTGTGAAGCACTGCTCAAACTATTGGCGATATATAAATCCTGTATAATAATAAAGCACATTTTTAACAAATCCACATTATTCTGTCACCTTCATACTTCACAAAACCTATTTTATGCTTGGTGACAAATCACAGCAGCAAGTACAAAAATTTAGACCAACACTGACTATGTAAGATTAGTCAAGCTGCTGATCTATACTCCCTGTAAGGCTCCTATCACACTACTGCTACTTAAAAGCAGAGTTGCACACAAAAATGGAACTTCCGCTTTTTGGAACCCTCCCCCCCTCCGGTGTCACATTTGGCACCTTTCAGGGGGGAGGGGGGGTGCAGATACCTGTCTAAGACAGGTATTTGCACCCACTTCCGGCATAGACTCCCATGGGAGTCTATGCCTCTTCCCGTTCCTTCGCGCTGTCTCCTGGGAAACACACAGCTCCCAGGAGAGAGCGGGGACCACTTACGATGCGCAGCGCAACTCGCGCATGCGCAGTGGGGAACCGGGAAGTGAAGCCGCAACGCTTCACTTCCTGATTCCCTCACCTAGGATGGCGACGGCAGCTGCCGAGAACCGAGCGGGTTCTCGGCGTCACCTGCCGACATCGCTGGACCCTGGGACAGGTAAGTGGCCATGTATTAAAAGTCAGCAGCTGCAGTATTTGTAGCTGCTGGCTTTTAATATTTTTTTTTTTGGCGGTGTGGGTGGACCCCCGCTTTAAGATCCGACTTGTGGGACCAAAAGTCGCAGGACATGTGAAATGTCATACCTCCCCGAGAGCCGTTCCAATTAACACTACTGAAGTGGCTGCAACTTCAGAAAAAGTTCCTGCACTACTTTGACCCGACTTCAATGCCAGAGAGTGTAAAAGTTCTATCAGACTCCAAAAGTAGCAATGAAAGCCATGCAACTTTGGAGTCAGCTAATGTGAAACAAGCCTAAATAACAGCATGTGCTTAGCATAGAGGCAAGTAAGAGTTGTACACATATGCAAACATCTTAAAATAGCTATTGATCCATCTATAAGGTTCATTAACAATTAAGTGACAATGCTTTTAAATAAAAAAAAATAAAAATAAAAATGCAAGCTTCCCACGTCCACAATATTGCTATACTGAAATAAAGTGGATTCACTCCAAGACATTGAGCTACCTACATGGCACTACAACCAGCCAATGTGTGGGATCTTAGCAGTGAGGTGCCTGGAATTGATACCTAGATCTTACTCCCTCCTATTGTCAACAGAAGGCAGGGACTAGGAAAAGGAAGTGCTGCCTGCTTGCCTGGGGGAAAGAGCTGCATAGTTTCTTCTGTAAGTACTATATCATTCCAAACTCACTTGCACTGATGGAGGGCTTAGACCCCTTTCACACTGAGGCGCTCGAAAACTGCCCATAAAACATAGGGCGTTTTTCATGCTTTTTTTTTTTTTTTTAAGGTCACATGACTAAAGACCATTTTGCGGTGCTTTTGAAGCGCTTTTCAGACGCTTTCCATTCATTTCAATGGACAGGGGCGTTTCGAGGCACTTTTTTAAGCACTCCAAAAATACTCCAAAGATGCTGCTTGCAGGACTTTTTTCACCGCCCCGCCAGCGCACCACCCCAGCGTGAAATGATCCATTCATATTATTGGGAAGCAGTTTTCAGGAGCTTTTCAGGTGCTGTTTTTTGAGCGAAAGCACCTCAGTGTGAAAGGGGTCTAAAGTTGCCAGAGATCTACTGTCAAAAAAAAAAAAAAAAAAAGGTTACTCATTTAGAAAAGATTTCCTCGCATTTCCCGTTGTATCTCTGGGGCAGGAAGCGAATGCACCGTTTCCCAAAAGAACACAGCCAAAAAAATAAAAAAATATATAAAGACCAGCACAAACTGGAAGGGTTTTTACTAATTTCCTATTTTATCTAAAACAAAAAATTGAAATTTGGCTATACATACACTATATGTAAAACAACATCTGGTAATCACTTAAATGTTACATTGCATCCTGAAAATGTCACTTACAGAATCAGATGTCTTGCTTGGAGTAGAAGAATGTGAATTTGAGCTATGAAGAGCACTGTGGTTATGGGAATTTTCTTGTGGAGAAAAGCTGGTCCCTAGAAAATAAAATCATAAAATACTATAAGAAAACAAGCTTTAAAAAAAAGGGTCAAAATAAAATGCCAGGAAGTATTTAGGTGGTGAAACCAAACTATTCACTACTAGTTTTTTCCTGGGCGCACCATTCATGCAAGAAGTTTACCCAGGACAAAACTACTTTAAAATGTGCTTCCAGAAAAACATTCTATAAACCCCAAAATTAACATAAAATATAAATGTTTATTATACAGATATGATAAAGTCTCAGGGAATATAATCATAAAATGCATTAAAAAAAAATCTTATGCAATTAATTATATATATATATATATATATATATATATATGTATATATGTATATGTATTAGTGCCCAATAAAGTCAAAGTGTTTCACATGCAAGTTAAACTGCAACTCCTGACCGAGTTGCCATTTAAGGCTGCATACATGTAAAAAAACTTTTTTTTTTTGCAAGACAATTACTCAGAACCCAAAACATTATATACAGTATCTCACAAAAGTGAGTACACCCCTCACATTTTTGTAAATATTTTATTATAAGTGTACAGCTTGTATAAACAGTGTAAATTTGTTGTCCCCTCAAAATAACTCAACACACAGCCATTAATGTCTAAAACGCTGGCAACAAAAGTGAGTACACTCATCAGTAAAAATGTCCAAAATTGGACCCAAAGTGTCAATATTTTGTGTGGCCACCATTATTTTCCAGCACTGCCTTAACCCTCTTGGGCATGGAGTTCACCAGAGCTTCACAGGTTGCCACTGAAGTCCTCTTCCACTCCTCCATGACGACTTCATGGAGCTGGTGGATGTTAGAGACCTTGCGCTCCTCCACCTTCCGTTTGAGATGCCTCACAGATGCTCAATAGGGTTTAGGTCTGGAGACATGCTTGGCCAGTCCATCACCTTTACCCTCAGCTTCTTGAGCAAGGCAGTGGTCCTCTTGGAGAGGTATTTATGATTGTTATGTTGGAATACTGCCCTGTGGCCCAGTCTCCAAAGGAAGGGGATCATACGCTGCTTCAGTACGGCACATGTTGACATTCATGGTTCCCTCAATTAACTGTAGCTCCACAGTGTCTGCAACATTCATTCAGCATGAGCAGGCCCGGATTTACTCCCTTTGCCGCCCCAAGGCCGTGCCCTTCAATGCCGCCCCCCCCACACCACCAGAAAGAGCCCCCAGACATAATACGGTCAAAGACTGCAGACATGATACAAGAGATGTTCAGAGACTGCAATCATAGTACAGGAGATGGTCAGAGACTGCAGACATGATACAAGAGATGGTCAGAGACTGCAGACATGATACAAGAGATGGTCAGAGACTGCAATCATAGTAGAGGAGATGGTCAGAGACTGCAGACATGATACAGGAGATGGTCAGAGACTGCAGTTCCTATGGACATTAGTAGATAATGGCCGATCGGCCCTCTCACCTGACCCAGCGATACAGCAATGCTTCCCCTGATCAGGAGTCAGCTCACTCTGAATTGCCCGTGGCGACTCCGTTGGGTAGCACCCAGATCTGTATTCCTGCAATGACTCCATTCCTTTCTCCGCCAGGGATGGCGCCAGGCTGTGTGGCTTTCCCTCTGGTGGTGCAGGGCAGTGGGGTTCTCTCTCTGATGGTGTTCCCTCAGCACTGCCCTCTCCCTCTGGAGCCCTGGGTGTACTTTCCTGGGTGTAGACCCCCCCAGGACAAACTACCCCTTCCATTAGTACAGACCCCCCCAGGACAAACCCCCCACCATTAGTACAGACCCCCCCAGGACAAACCCCCCTCCCTTCATTAGTACAGACCCCCCCAGGACAAACCCCCCTCCCTTAGTACAGACCCCCAGGACAAACCCACCCCCCTCCCTTAGTACAGACCCCCCCAGGACAAACCCACCTCCCTTCATTACTACAAACCCCCAGAACAAACCCACCTCCCTTCATTAGTACAGACCCCCAGGACAAACGCCCCTCTATTAGTACAACCCCCCCCCCAGGACAACCCCCCTCCATTAGCACAAACCCCCCCAGGTCTACCCCCCTCCATTAGTACAAACCCCCCCAGGAAAACCCCCTCTCCATTAGTACAACCCCCCCAGGTCAACCCCCACCCCCTCCATTAGCACAGACCCCCCAAGGACAAACCACCCCCCCTTCATTAGTACAGACCCCCCAGGACAAACCCCCCCTTCATTAGTACAAACCCCCCAGGACAAAACCTCCCCTTCATTAGTACAAACCCCCCAGGACAAACCCCCCCTTCACTAGTACAGACATCCCAGGACAACCCCCCCCTCCATTAGTACAACCCCTCCAGGACAAACCCCCCCTTCACTAGTACAGACATCCCAGGACAACCCCCCCCCTCCATTAGTACAACCCCCCAGGACAAACCCCCCCTTCATTAGTACAGACATCCCAGGACAACCCCCACCTCCATTAGTACAACCCCCCCAGGACAAACCCCCCCTTCACTAGTACAGACATCCCAGGACAACCCCCCCCCCCTCCATTAGTACAACCCCCCCAGCTCAAACCCCCCCTTCACTAGTACAGACATCCCAGGACAACCCCCCACCTCCATTAGTACAACCCCCCCAGGACAAACCCCCCCTTCACTAGTACAGACATCCCAGGACAACCCCCCCCCCTCCATTAGTACAACCCCCCCAGGACAAACCCCCCCTTCACTAGTACAGACATCCCAGGACAACCCCCCCTCCTCCATTAGTACAACCCCTCTAGGACAAACCCCCCCTTCACTAGTACAGACATCCCAGGACAACCCCCCCCCCCTCCATTAGTACAACCCCCCCAGGACAAACCCCCCCTAACTAGTACAGACATCCCAGGACAACCCCCCCCCCTCCATTAGTACAACCCCCCCAGGACAAACCCCCCCTAACTAGTACAGACATCCCAGGACAACCCCCCCCCTCCATTAGTACAACCCCTCCAGGACAACCTCCCCTCCAAGTGTGTACAATAGAACAGATGGAGACAGGCACGGGCTTGGGCGGGACTCGGGAGTGAGAGACAGAGGAGAACACGCCCCATCCCCCCCCCCGCCGCCGCACAGAGACCAGCCGCTCCGATCTTCGGCGGCTGCTCTCCTTCTCTGACAGGAGGAGGGAGGGGGGACGGGCTTGACTCGAGCAGCGATAACACAGCGGTAGCGGCGGTGACCGGCGGAGGGAGCCGCCTTAGTCTGGACACAGAGAGGAGGAGGAGGGAGAGGAGCACTCTAGCGCTTCAGCGCCCCCACCTCTCTGGCGCCCGGGTGCACTGCATCACATGCTGATGTTAGTGTGGGGGGCGGCGGCGCCGCCCCTGTACCACTGCCGCCCCGAGGCCTGGCCTCGGTGGCCTTGTGGGAAATCCGGCCCTGAGCATGAGACCATGACACTCCCACCACCAGGCTTGACTGTAGGAAAAAACACACTTGTCTCTGTACTCAACTGGTTGCCACCACACACTCCACACCATCTGGACCAAATAAGTTTATCTTGGTCTCATCAGACCACAGGACATGATTCCAATAATCCATGTTCTTAGTCTGCTTGTCTTCAGCAAACTGCGGGCTTTCTTGTGCATCATCTTTAGAAGAGGCTTCCTTCTAAGACGACAGCCATGCAGACCAATTTGATCCTGTGTGCGGCGTATGGTCTGAGCACTGACAGGCTAATCCCCCCACCCCTTCAACCTCTGCAGCAATGCTGGCAGTACTCATACGTCTATTTCCCCAAAAGACTCCTTCGGTCGACCATGGTGAGGCCTGTTCTGAGTGGAACCTGTCCTGTTAAACCGCTGTATGGGCTTGGCCACCGTGCTGTAGGCAATCTTCCTATAGCCTAGCCCTAGGCCATCTTTATGTAGAGCAACAATTCTTTTTTTTCAGATCCTCTGAGAGATCTTTGCCATGAGGTGCCATGTTGAACTTCCGGTGACCAGTATGAGAGAGAGAGCGCGATCGCACCAAATTTAACACACCTGCTCCCCATTCACACGCGAGACCTTGTAACACTAACGAGTCACATGACACTGGGGAGGGAAAATGGCTAATTGGGCCCAATTTGGACGCGTTCACTTAGGGGTGTACTCACTTTTGTTGCAAGCGGTTTAGACATTAATGGCTGTGTTGAGTTATTTTGAGGGGACAACAAATTTACACCGTTATACAAGCTGTACACTTACTACTTAACATTGTAGCAAAGTGTGATTTCTTCAGTGTTGTCACATTAAAAGATATAATAAAATATATTTTAGGAAAAAAACTTTCATGCAAAAAAAAAATAAACAAACCCAACATGTCATGCTTTGAAATTGCGCACACTCCCACGCCAAACTTTGGTACTTAGAAATCCCCATAGGTGGCAATTTACTTTTTTTTTTTACAGGATACCTGTTTAGAGTTGCAGAGGAGGTCTAGCGCTAGAATGATTGCTCTAATGTTCACAGCAATACCTCACATGCATGGTTTGAACAGCGTTTACATATGTGGGCCTGACCTACGTATGCATCCGCTGTTGCGCGAGCACTTTACTTTTTTTGGTTATTTTTACTTTTTTCCCATTTTGACTTTTTTTTTATCACTTTTATTCCTATTACAAGGAATGTAAACATCACTTGTAATAGGAATAGTGTGTGACAGGTCCTCTTTACAGCGAGATCTGGAGTCAATAAATCTCCAGATCTCACCTCAAGGCTGGGAAACCAAGGAGGGGGTGGGGGGGATGGGGAACGATCCTGGCTTCCCAGCTGAGGCATTTTTTCAAATGCAGAGGCTGGGCGTGACGTCAAAACATCGCGCCCGGCCTCAGATAGAATATAGAGACATCGGGGGGGGGGGGGGGGGGGGGCCATCTGGCCAGCCGCTATGATTGTTCTTACGGTGCAGAGAATCGCCGGCTCTAAAAGATATCTGAATGATGCCACTCAAAGTTGACATCATATGTCGTTGGGCTGGAAGTGGTTAAACAAGTTTTTGTTTTGCTTTTTTTAAACAAACAGTAAGCAGGAAATGTAAAACAGGTTTTCCAAGAATGTACTACTAAAATGCATGGAATCCATGGCATCTGTAAAAACCTGCAATACTACCAAGTTCAGACTTATGGGTATCCAGCTTGTTGTCTCGCTTGGCTACCCAAGGAAGTACATATAAAATGTAATGTAGAACTATAGGAACGCCAAAAAAAATAAAAATAAAAAAAAGGAAATATGATGCAGTTTGCCAATAGCATTAAGACACTTTTCCATTTTACTGTTATATATAAAAGCCCCAAGGCTGCCAAGTCTAAAAAAAGCTGACAGCCTCTTTATAGTTTTGGATAAAGCAGAGAAGCTAAGTCATGCTTTAACTTCTGCCTGTGATACCATTCGGGGGTGGGAGGATTTTATTCCCCCTGCTGCCACTAATGCCCATATGAAATGACAGACAAAAAAAATTACAAATACATAAAGACACATAAGAGGCAATAACCGAAGTTCTAACCCAATTTTACTAAACCCTAACAATACACACAACTTGGCATCATCATCAGGCTTCCTTTCTGGATTGTGATATACAGCTCTAACTGAAGAGAATACAGCATACGTCCTTTTAATCGGGAGCTGACACAATCATGGCATTATCTGAGACTAGGGTTGTGCCGATACCAGGCATTTTCGAGAGTATAGGTACTCGCGAAAATGTGTCGATACCCGAAACAGATACCGGAAGTGACGTCAGCTTGGGAGCCGGAAGCGCCTCCTCCCGTCCGGCAGTAGGGATGGAAGCAGTCGTAGGGTCACTTCCGGGCCCTGCGTTCCACGCTGGTCCCAGCAACGCGGCTGTCCTCTGTGTGTTTCCATCTATGGCTTCCCTCTGCTGGCCGGACCGGGATCTTCTCCATCGTAACACACTGGAATACATTTGGACCACCTACTGCTGGACTTGATCTACTATGAGGAGTCTCTTCTTCCTACACTTCCTGTAAGCGTGTTATTAGATCTAATTGTTTATATTACTGCACTTAGAGGCACCTCCCCTCTGTTCTCCTTCCTACCAGAGTCTGCTTCCCTTCTGGAATGCTGCTCAGTGTTGTACTGACAACAGTCCTGCCACACCAAAGCTCACAGATCTGAACCTATTCTACATCGTGGACATATCTCTGGCTTGTCTTGTTACTCAGAGCACCCTACATCCAAAAACCCATCCCTCCAGCACAGCAGTGGCAAGAATATGCCCAAAACTAGTGGGGTGGGTTCCCCCCCTTCCAAGCCCTCCAGCACCCGATGCTTGCCGGCAGTCTCCCATCTTGAGCACAGCACTAAGAGCTCTTCCTACCCATCCCATTGCCTTTCAGCTACCATGTGTACAGTATATAGCTAGCTACTGCCACTAATTGCCGTTCCTACCATTGAATTTCACAGGTCGAAACTGCAACCAATAGCTAACTATACGCTGCACATTGTAGCTGTAAGGGAATGGGATTTCAGCTCCAGTGTGTGCTGTGTGGGGAGCAGGAGCTTGGACAGTGTTCGGGCTATGTACAATGCAGGTATGGGAGACAGCTCTGCCCAGTGACCTGTACTGTGCCCTCCTTGTGTTTTGGCCTCCTCCCTCTGCCTTCTGTCACCTCTGCCCCCATGCCACCCAACTTCCACCCCCATGCTCACAGCCTTTTCCATACACCCCCCCCCCCTATCTCCCAAACCAGCAGGCTTGGGGAAATAAAAAAAAAAAAAAAAAAACACACACACACACACACACACACACACAGTACACACAGTAGAGCTCGGGAGGAGATCCCGTAGCGATCTCCTCCACAGAACTACTGTGTTCTGAAAGAAAGACATGCCGCCAAAACAAAGGAGTGGCTCAAGAAACACAGTAACCACTTGCTGACCAGCCGCTGTCATACTGCGGCAGGTCGGCACGATCTTGTGAACCGTCGTAGCTGTACGTCAGCTCCTTTAAGCGGGATAACAGGCACGCGCCCGCTGCATTGCAGGAGTGCCGATGCTCGTGAGCCGGACATGAGAAGCAGAACAGGGACGTGTGTGTGTGTAAACACACAAATCCCTGTTCTGAGAGGAGAGGCAGATCGTGAGTTTTTAATAGCGAGGAACCACGATCTGTCATCTCCTACAAGAAACATCTTACCTCTGTGCTTGCCAACAAGGATTTCCCCAAGTCATGTTTTGCTTGGGGATTACTTATTTTACTCACTGAACTGCAACTTAATTTATAGCATTTGCATCATGTGTTTTTTCTGGATTTGTGGTTGATATTCTGTCTCTATCATTTAAAATATACTTATGATAAAAACTATAGACCCTTCACTTCTTTGTAAGTGGGCAAACTTACAAAATCTGCAGGGGATCAACTGTGTGTATGTATATGCATATATACACATACACACAGACTTTCCACACTTCCTAGCGCAACAAAATCTGCAAAACCTATGCATTTCAGTTAAAACTGGGGGAAAAAAAAATAAGAATCACACATTTTTACTGTGTCGACCATTTTACTGAATTTTCTCTTAAAACTTTTTTGGCCAACAAGGCTAGCATAAGCACAAATTTTTGTGGTAAATGCACAATGATGGTGTAAATCTAGGGTTAAGTTAAAGTTTCCAACTAGGCTTTCTGAACTGCTTTTGAGCCATTTTGATTTATAAATGGTTCCCGTATAAAATGGACCCTAGTAAGGTATGTACTGTATTCATGTGAGTTAGGGACCTAGACTGTAAACTCCTTGAGGTCAGGGAGCAATGTTGATGAACCATATGTAAAGCGCTGTGCAAATTGACAGTGCTATAAAAATACTAGTAATAAAATATATACAATTGATCCTGGTAATACATTCTACTCTACAGACATGTTGCAAAGCTTCCTTATTTGCAGGCACACACGTAGATGCTGCTGTGTCACAGAATTCACTAAGTCTGCCTTCTGACCTACAGAGATGCGGAGGAGGAGTTAGTGCAGGATTTACAGCTTGCAGACAGCAAGGTACTATAGGATATGTATGTCTTAAAAACTGAAAGTAAATAGGAGAAGAAGCTGCAAAGCATGTAGGGAATCCAGGAAGTTGTGGCACAAGATGGCCAGCAGACAGGCAGCAATCACAAAGATTTTTCAAGTATGACTATATTGGACTGGCAAATATACATTGTTACTATTACAAGGTAGATGAGAAAAAAAAAAAAAAAAGTATGCTGTAACTATGCAGGTCCTTTAACATTTCTAAATATTACCTAAAGTATAGAAAATCTTCACTATTTGAGACCAGGCCTACTATAAATGTATTGTTAGCAACCAAAAGCTGCATAATTGGAAGAAAGGGATCTATAGCTACATATCTGATATACAATGGGGGTTATTTACTAAAGGCAAATCCACTTTTAGTGCAAAGTGGACTTGGAAGTAAAGTCGCTGTACATCCGAGGGGGACATGCAAGTAAAATAAAACAGCATTTTAGCTTGCACATGATTAGATGATAAAATCAGCAGAGCTTCCACTCATTATAGATCTACCCCTTAGATTTACAGCGGCTGCACTTCCAAGTGCACTTGCAGTGCAAAGTGGATTTGCCTTTCGTAAATAACCCCCAAAGTGTTCTACCCAAAGCAGCAGGACTGTTTTTAAAAGTATATTCCCACAGCTCCACTGACATTCCATTGTGTAAGATTTCACCTAATCGGAGGGTGTCAAATTCCACTCTAATCACTACACATAGGGTAGGGCTTTAATTGCAAATCTTACACCTTGCACAGGTAGCAACATGTAGATTAGTAAACCTATTATGAAAAACATCTGTGTGAAAATCTGGAATATTTAGAACATATTTTGTCTATACCAGCCCTCAAAATTAACTCGCCTGCTCACATTTTGCGAGTGAAAATTTGCTGGGGGCGAGTGGAGAGGGGGCGCTGAGAGCAGATGAGTGACACTGAGTGCCCAGCTCTCTAGCTGCCTGAACAATAGGAGTGACGCTGCCGTCACCCCTATCATTCCGAGCATCACATAGTGCAGGCTCTGATGGCTGCTGGAGACAGGATTTTGCTCCCCCTCCCTCCAGCTTCAAGACTGGCAGTTTCAGGCTCTGGCTACTTGTGTGGGCGGGATGGGGATGCAGCAATCTAAGACCCCGCCCACCTGCCTGAACCGACCGCCTGCTGCCCCCGCCCACTCACCTGTCCATCTGTCTGAATAGCACGCCTGCTCACCCACCCACCTGCCTGAATTGTCCACCTGCCTGCCTGCGCCCCTGAAAGAGGGAGATGTGAACTTATCAGGAGCGAGTGTGTGCTGAGGTAAGCTCAGCTAACTACTTGTTTCATTGTTCCGGTTCCCTGTCCAGCACCATACAGTTAGGGCAATGGGATTGGAACAGGCTGAAATTGAGGAAGGGGTTAGCATTGCCATGTCCACCAATGCAGGTGGGGGGAGGTCAGTAGTAGTGAAAGTTAACACCCCCCACATGCATTGGTCTTTATGGTAGTGAATGTTAATCTCCTCATCCCCCACCCCCACCTTCCATTGGTCCTCATGGCAGTGAAATTTTAACCCACCACCCCCTTCTGCATTTGTGGTAATGTCAGTGAAAGTTAGCCCCCTCCCCCCACATTGGGGGTCATGGGAGGAGTTACATTTCAATGCCACTAACCACCAATGTAGGAGAGGGGGATATTAATACCGACACCTGTGCTAGTGGTTATTAATGCATCCACTGACTGCAATGCTGGGAGTTACTAATGCGACCTCTGACACCAGTGTTGGGGGTTATTATGGCGTCTGGCACCAGTGCTGGGGGGGTTTAATGCATCCGCTGACAATGCTAAGGGTCATCACCACAGCCTCGGATACCTGTTTTGGAGGTTATTATAGCGTCCACTGACACCAATGCTGGGGGTTATAATTACGTTGTAATTTATTTCGAGTTTAGAGGCAGGGCAGAGGTTGGGTGGGGTAACTGGTAGCGAGTAACTCTTAAGGCCTGGCTAGTAGCTCAGGACTTGAAATTTTGAGCCCTGGTCTATACAACATAAACAAGAATTTGAATAAAAATCTATGTAGTTTACAAACTATGTATACAATTAAAGACACTGCTGATTCCAGTAATCAAGTTAATCTAAACAAACTACTGGATGTACCCTCTATCAACAGTTTTTTACTTCTTTTCTAATCTTTTTAAAAAGCAACATGACAAGGTGAATAGAATTGTAAAATCTAAGCAGGTACAATGCACATGCTCCTTTTTATGGTAGCTTCAAGTGTCAACTACCTTCTTAGACAATCTAATGTATATCAGGTAATCCTAAAGCTGGCCATACATTTTTTTTTGATCAGCTAGTGAGCTTAAAAAAAAAACAAAAAAAAAAAAAACACACAAATTTCCCCATTCACGCAAGGTGGATACAGGATCCCCTCTCCCTGTTATTAGGTAGTGACAGCGGCGACTCCTCCATTGTCAGAATACATTGATCATCACTGCAGTTGATTGACAGCATGCAGTGCTTGACTAAACTTTCCAGCATTTACCTCATCAGACAGCCAGTTTGCAAGGGGCCATAGATAGTTTGCAAGGGGCCATAGATAGTTTGCAAGGGGCCATAGATAGTTTGCAAGGGGCCATAGATAGTTTGCAAGGGGCCATAGATAGTTTGCAAGGGGCCATAGATAGTTTGCAAGGGGCCATAGATAGTTTGCAAGGGGCCATAGATAGTTTGCAAGGGGCCATAGATAGTTTGAAAATCAGCTGGTCCTTGGTGAACCAGCTGATTTTCAATCCATCTATGGCCAGCTTAAGACCCCTTTCACACCGGAGCGGTTTGCAGGCGCTATTGCGCTAAAAAATAGTGCCTGCAAACCGACCTGAAAGTGCCGCTGCTTTGTCTCCAACGTGAAAGCCCAGAGGGCTTTCACACTGGAGTGGTGCGCTGGCAGGACAGTAAAAAAAAGTCCTGCTAGCAGCATCTTTGGAGCAGTGAAGGAGCGGTGTGTATACTGCTCCTCCTCCGCTCCTGCCCATTGAAATCAATGGAACACCGCGGCAATACCGCCGGCAAAGCGCCTCTGCAGAGGCACTTTGCGGTGGTTTTTAACCCTTTCTCGGCCGCTAGCAGGAGGTAAAACAGCCCCGCTAGCGGCCGAATACCGATGGTAAAGCGCCGCTAACAATAGCCTACGCCGCCCTAGTGTGAAAGGGGCCTAAGTGTGTCTTGTAAAGCTGGCCATAGACGGCTAGTTTTTCCCCCCCCCATTTTAGTCAACAGTGACAATTGTATGACGATTTCTTCACTGGGAGATTGTATTCCAACAGTTGGACACGCCGATGCAAACTGGCCACAGTCCCTGCTGAACTGGCCTAATTTTAACCCATGTATGGCCGACTTTACAGTGTGTTCCTGACAATAAAAAACATTTACCTTGCACAGCAAAATCTCTCTTTCAATTACCGTATATACTCGAGTAAAAGTCGTTCCGAGTATAAGTCGAGGCCCTAATTTACCACAAAAAAAATGGGAAAACTTATTGACCCGAGTATAAGACGAGGGTGAGAAATGCACAGCTACTGTAAGTGGAAAAGAGGGTCAACAATGTCCATTTGCAGCATCACTGTGCCCATTTGCAGACATAGGTCCCCTGAACTTCAAACTCGGTAGTTAAGGGTTCCTAGATGCCCCCCCTAGCTGCAGCCAAAATATGGGGTCTCTGAACCCAAAGGGTCCCGAAAGGACATTGCTGCAGATGGACACAGTTGACCGAATTTGGGGCCCCGTATCTCGGGGCCACTTAGTGCTAGGAACCCCAAATTTGGTGTGCAAACCCAGTGGAACTAGCACCATAACATTTCCAAAGCTGGGGTTTCTAGCACCAAGTAGCCCCGAGATACAGGGCCCCAAAAATCAGTTCAGAAAATGTCAAGCACTTTTCTACAGCAAAGAATGACATTTTCCGAACTGGTTTTGGGGCCCCGTATCTCAGGGCCACTTGGTGCTAGGAACCCCAGCTTTGGATATGTTATGGTACCAGTTCCCCTGGGTTTGAATACCAAATTTGGGGTTCCTAGCACCAAGTGGCCCTGAGATATGGGGCCCCAAAATCGGTTCAGAAAATGTCAAGCACTTTTCTGCAGCAGAGAATGACATTTTCCGAACCGATTTTGGGGCCCCGTGTCTCAGGGCCACTTGGAGCTAGGAACCCCAGCTTTGGATATGTTGTGGTACCAGTTCCACTGGGTTTGCACACCAAATGGCTCTGAGATACGGGGCCCCAAAGTCGGTTCGGAAAATGACATTTTTTGCTGAAGAAAAGTGCTTGACTCGAGTATAAGTCGAGGGGGGCACTTTCAGCACAAAAAAATGTGCTGAAAAATTCGACTTATACTCGAGTATATACGGTAGTTCACAATAGAAGTCTTTTCTTGTTGGACTGTCGAGTTTGTTTATGAAAGGTACACATAAGTGCACAGAGAGGTTGGACCAACTTCCACAGTTACAGGGTTTCAATTTCCCCCATCATGGTGTGTATGTTTAGTGAGACCACATGAAGAAACACAATGAGATCAAGAAACAGACTGCAAAGTTTCAATGACAGCTGTCACACGATTATCCAAGTAAATGACAAAGCAGAGTTCCCTAGCCTACAAAAGATTAGGCAAGGATCGAAGTTCACTGCTTATTCAGCAAAGTCAACACTGTGCACTACAGCACACGTGAGGTTTTGCCATTTCCAGCAAAATGAGTTTTGACACACTGTACAACAAAATAACTCCCACGAGTAAACAGTCACCTAGGGGGTCTGTCACTCAGCCACAGACACTTCTAGGGCTCATTCACATGGGCATGTGTGTATTTTCTGCATGACAGAGGTTCTTACTGGCAAAGCTGGAAGATCACGTGTAAAATTAGTGTCTAAACTACTCGCATTTATATGTGTAATAAAATCTGCAGCTCTACATGCATACAATCTGTAGGCGTGTCCTACTTTTTTGTGTGTCTAAACGCAGTGTACATTTTCTTATGTAGACACAGCTGTGTGTACGGGCTCACTAATTACTAATTACTATAGTGCTGTGTTTAGATGGCGAAAAAAAAAAAATCCATCCATCTAGTGTGTAAACAGCATTTTATCTGTGCAGAAAGAACAGTCACTAAAATTATAAGAGACCGTATAAGTGATAAATATGCTAATGCATATACATATACCTCATATTAATAAAAAAAACTGAATAATCCACCAACGTGATGAGAGAAAAATAAATGAATAACGTATACAAAAACACATAGGTGAAACAAAAAAGATTGAGTCCATAGATTGATCCCAGTAGTTGGATGTGGAGTCAACTGGATGACATCATTGGAACAAAGGGAAGACAGTTGAGGAGATTAAATATGGAAAATGACCATCACCGACAATAAGAAGGCTTACCGGAGTTAATGGACTCCAAAGGGCATACACCCCCCACACACACACACACACACACACACACACACACACAGAGTCGTCAGGGCTTGTGGTGAAGCGTCAAACGATCAAAGACTTGACATCTGTAGCCACTCTCACAAATAGAGGACATTCACTCCTTCCTTCAACTAAGTCCCAATGCCGTTACTGGAGAAAGATTCTCACAGAGGGATGGGTCAGATCATACCCATATAATCACAGGATGTAATATAACCCATATAATCAACCCGACACTTCAATAGTATCCATAGGGTGGTGTTATGTCTCAAGAGGCCCTGGGCCTTGGGGTTGTTGTAGAAAGAAGGATTGGTGATACAGCTCCAGTGGAGACACCTTTTCCCCATAACTTTTACAGGAGTGAATTTGCCTTCCTAGGGGTAGATTTCTTCTCACTTCCGGTTGTCTGCCTCCGTTTGGAAGTTGGAGGTTTGAAACCCGGGTAACGCCTGTACTAATAATTACAGAGCTGCAATCATTTTTATGTCTTTTTTAGCATTGCCCAGACTTCAGCCTTAAATGAACTGGGTATAGCTTATTGAACCAGTACGGTTACTCACTGATAAAAGCACTCATGATGAAAACTATGAATAGAGCTTCCACCAAGCCGGACAATTCTTCCACTGACAATATTCTTACCACTAACTTTTTTTAGGGCCATATATGCTGCAATTATCAGATCTAACTACTCCATTGTGCAACATTCTGACCAAGAATATGTATTAGTGGCAGCCACTGCAGTTCCAATGCGTTGAACATGATTTGCCCTATATAGGCACAAGCTTTGAAGAATCAACAGATATCAGTGCAAAGAAATAAATTTGTTTTTATCATTTTTGACAGCCGTGAAAAGCTGCACATCCCATTATCTTAAAGTGTTAGTACACCCAGGACCCTGCATTCACTATACAGACTTAGCCCATTTAAGTACACAATGGGACCAGAGCATGTATGTAAAACGAAAACGTGATGCAATACCTTTTTTTTCACTTCTCAATGCATGCAAATACACTGGCTCTACGGGAAATCTTGGTCAGCTTGACATGGCACTGCTCCCGGTTTTTAACAGAAATTTAACATTGGTGTCTATGGGAAATATCGGTCAAATTGGCATGGCACTGCTCCCGAACCATAAGTGACAGGGACACCAAATTTGGGGACACAGGACTTCGACATGATAGATTACTTAGGCACCGGGGAGCACCGAAATCCTGGGTCACCTTTCAGTGCTCCCCAAGTTTGCTGTCCCTGTCACTTATGGTTTAGGAGCAGTGCCATGTCAAGCTGACCAAGATTTCCCATAGACACCAAGGTGTCTGTACTCGAGTGTACGTAAAGTTAGGGTACGTAAAGTGGGGTATGCCTGCATCTCATCACCCACAGTACACAGAACATGGAGATGCAATTATTTTATTTTATATAAAACTGTTAAATACCTTTTTTCAGTAGCAGTATATACCGGTAGCAATCGTGTGACATCTATCAGTGGCTGGCCAAGCACTGGTTAAAGCTTGTAGGAGGCATTATTTTTCTCCCCTGACTGTTCTATGAGGCTGCAGGACCCCTCACCCTCTGTCTGGACTTTGCCAATTGGCCCTGTGCTGATCACATGCACCCTCCCCAAAAAAACAAACAAAAAAAAAAGGAAACACCCCTCTAGCAATACACAAACTAAGCATGTGCAGAGTGCCTCCCAGGGCTCTGTACTATCAGGAGATGGATTGGGGATAATGGAAGCAGGGAAGGATCACAGAAAACAGAAAACCCCTTAGGTTTCACAGGAAGTTTAATAAGCATGCTTTACTGCATATAAAAGACTGATTTTACGGCTGTGGGTTTAGTAACACTTTAAAGCGGAGGTTCACACAAATTTTCTGAACCCTCCGGTGTCACATTTGGCACCTTTCAGGGGGGAGGGCGGTGCAGATACCTGTCTAATACAGGTATCTGCACCCACTTCTAGGAATAGACTCCCGCAGGAGTCACGCCCCCTCCCGCTGTCTCCTGGGAAACACACAGGTCCCAGGAGATAGCGGGGACCAGTTAAGAGGCGCAGCGCGACTCTCGCATGCGCAGTAGTGAAATGGGAAATGAAGCCGCAACGCTTCACTTCCTGATTCCCTCACCGAGAATGGTGGCGGCAGCAGCCGAGCGACTGATCGGCTTCCGACATCGCTGGACTCCAGGACAGGTAAGTGTCCGTTTATTAAAAGTCAGCAGCTGCAGTTATTGTAGCTGCTGGCTTTTAATATTTTTTTTGTAGGTGGACTCCCTTTTTAAATGAATGCTATGCTCAATATTTTAGGTAAATGCACATGAGAAAAAGGTTATGCATATCACTACCTATTGTGACAAATTAAAATAGGCTAGCCATACTGGCTAAGATCTCCTAGTTCCTGGGAGGACCTAGAATGTTTAGCCAATCATTTTCCCCCCTGCCTCTTATTTTAACTGAATTTTGTCAAACGCATGTAGCCGACAGGGCCAGCCACGGTTCAAATTTCATCTAAGCAGGAATCTAACAAAACATGAGCCATGTGTGGAAGGCTATATAGTGTCTGAAACTGGAAATGTGCAGCCCAATGGACGCAGCCTATCCTTTTCATCTTTTTTTATATTTTCCAGGGCAAGCTAGAAATTAGCACGTTTTTAGCTAAGTAACTATTGACAAAGTCAGCTGTATTTGTTCAATGACTGTTTGACTGCTCCCTTTCTGGGATGAAAGTTTGGGAAACAAAAGAAAGTTACAGCGAAGACCATCTGCATGTACTGCTGTACTTCTGAACACACTAATCGCAATTTTCACGTAGTCTGTTTTTTCAATTAAACAAAACTGGAAAGCCTGTCCATTCTACCACTGTAGGTTAGTGTAGGGTATTAGAGATTTTCTTGTTAAAAATATGAGTGTATATTTGGCTTTTCTGCTTATGAGCAAATTTAGGTGCCGCCTGCTTAACAGAGAGCAGCGATTGATTAGTGAGGTCTGCTCAGTGTGCTCTGGGTTTTGCACTGATCCAATAGCAAGAAGGCATATTGGAGATTGGGAGGAAACCCTGACAGATGAGAGCATGGATGTAGATACAGCCCTGGCCAATTAGAAGGGGATGTGCCCTAAGAAATACTGGGTGCCTGTATTTAAGTCTGAGGAGCACATGGCCTCGGGGTTCCAGCCCACCTGAGGAGAGAGATTCAGGTGGGGAGGAAACTGCTGCCTCTCCCCAGTGTGGAAGGCCATGTGGCCACAGATTGCAGATCTGAGGGCATGAAGCCTGCAATCTACAACCCAGATTCCTGTGCAAGCTGACCGAGGGAGATAATCTATGGATCTGGTCGCGTGTCACTGGTATAGAGTGTCAGTCGGAAGGAGGCTACCAGCTGTCCCTGGTCATTTTGTGAGTACAGATGCTGACGGGATCATTGAGTCTGTGTGTATTGCTGAAATCGCCTTCTGGTCCTAGAAGTCAGCATACGGGGTGTGTGAGCTAAAGAAGACACTGGCTGGTGTTTTGAAGACTTGTCTAATGACAAAGTCCACTTTTCTGCTATAGAGGGACTTGTTCTTCCATACAAACCCTGTATGGTTCAGCAGATCATCTGCTTCCACAGTTCTACAGAGAGAATTGTCCTGACCTGTAAATTGTTCATGTGGAGTATCCTACTAATTCCCTTCCATCCAATTTCTCCAAATAAAACAAAAACAAATCCCATAAACTGGTCATTAGAGATAACGAGCAGAGGAGTGTGTGTGCACCTGGCTGTGTGAAATACTGTGCAACTGGCTGCAGGATAATCAGTGGGAAGCCCAGGGACAAGTATTCCAGCAGTTCCTGCGGGAGCAACACGACACAGGTAATCCCTGCTCTGAAGGCAAATCTGTCTGTTTATTTAGTATACTTGAAAGATCCAAAAGTGTAGGCACTATCATCACACATAATTGTAGCGAATATTGATACTGCAGAAAAAGTATTTTAAGCCCTCATGCACACAGGCTGTTAAAAAAACGTTATGAAAACGCCAGTATCTTTGCAGTGATTTTTTTTAAACTTTTTTCAGCTTTTTTCAGCGTTTTTGCAATAGCGTTTGAGCGTTTTTCCGTGTTAGCATTTTTGAGCGTTTTTTTTTTCAATTTTTTTTTTCAATGGATCAAAAACGCTAAAAAACGTTGGTGAATGACGTTTTTGAGCGTTTTTACAGCTGAAAAATGTCTCTCAGAACCCACTGGTCCTGGGTTTTTTTTACAGCTTAAAAACGCCTATGCCACTTGCAGCTCAAAAACGCCTAGGTGGGCATGAAGCCATAGACTAACAGACAGGCCTTTTTAAGCTGCAAAAAAAGCTCAAAAAAGCAGCTGTAAAAACGTCCGTGTGCATGAGGACTAAAAAAAGTACAAAAACTCTAATCTATAATAAAAAGTCTCAAACCCACATCATGAAAAGCTACCAATAAATGGTGTATTACATGCTGTTCATACTTAGTGGCGGATGGTGCTAAAAAATTTTGGGGGTGGGGGCACAAACTGAAAAAAAAAAAAAACGAACCCCAAACGCAGCCGTCTCCTGCACTTCTTCTCCCGTCCTCTCCTCCCGTCAGGCGTCCAATAGAGGTTCCTGTTTCAGCCAATCAGGTGATAGGTAACCAGACCTGAGCAACCTGATGGGCTGAGAGGCGGGTAAGTGTTAAGGAAGCAATGTATTCGGTTTCCTAACACACCAATGAGTAATCAGCGAACGCACAGCAGTGCGCCCACTGTTTACCCTTTTGGAAGCCTATGGCTCTAATCAGGAGCTTCCAAAGAAACCCCACCGTTTTAATTTATATGCCCAGCACCCGACAAGGGGACGGGCACATGAATAGGGGGCGGCAGCAGCGACCATAAATAGATTCATGCAATACCTGGACTGATAGGCCTCTCAGCGAGCCACTGAGACGGCCGCTCCCCACCCCTCCACAGCTCAGCGATCCAATGAGCGTAGAGGAGCAGAACAGGGGAGCTGCTGACTGACAGGCAGCAGCTCTGGGATCTGTGAGAACCGTACCATCGGCGGAGTTCGGTGGCTCGGTTCTCAGTGAAGAGGCGACGGGGGACAGATGCAGCATCCACCTAGGTAAGTATGACTGGGGAAAAAAAAAACCCTCAAATTTATAATTCTCTTAACCACTTCCATACTGCCATTGTCATATGATGTCCACAGGAACACTATGTCCCTCCGGGCGGGCGTCATATGACGTCCTGGGCTTCTCGCTGCTCCTACGGGCCCCCAGGGGCCCGCAGTGCGGCGATCAGAGATAAGTCGTGTCACAGCCCATCCCAGATCAGTGTAAAGAGCCAATAAAAATAGTCTCTTTACCACGTGACCGGCTGTGTCCAATCACAGCTGGTCACATGCATTGTCCTTGTGCACGGCGCTCGTGCACGCCCCTAGGGGTGCGGAGATAGACGACAAGGGTTGTCACACTGACACAGCCTATCTCCGATCGCAATAAAGAGCCAATAAAATTGGCTCTTTACCACGTGGCCGGCTGTGTCCAATCACAGACGGTCACAGAATGTCAATAAACGGCGGTAACGAGTGGTTACCGGGCTTTTCTCTTCACACACGATCAGTGTGTGAGGAGGAGATCATGGTAACAGCTTGTTACCACCTACAGTATACAAACACACTGATTGCCCCCCCAATAAAGAGGACCTGTCACCACCCATCAAAGCACCTGTCACTAGCCCAGAGTACCCGAGTACCTTTCACTGGGCCATCCGAGTACCCGTCATCAGCCCAACAGAGTACCCGAGTACCTGTCACCAGCCCATGCCTCATAGAATATGCGTCGGGGTGTTTGCTTTCCAAAATGGAGTCATCTTGTGGGTAATTCCATTGTCCTGGTGCACCAGGACCTTCAAAAGTGTGATAGGAAGGAATGAGATTTTATGTGTAATTTATGCTCCTAGAACACCTGAAGGTACTACTTCAATGGTGGACCTCTCTATGTGGCCAGGCTGTGTAAAAGTCTCACATGTGGCATCGCCATACTTGGGACGAGTAGCAGAATGCATTTTGGGGTGTAATTTTTGCTATGTACATACTGTGTGTTAGAAATATCTTATAAAAATTGACCCCTTTCTGTAAAAAAAAAAAAAAAAAAAAAAGTTTTCATTTTCTTTCCATGTTTTCCAAAGACTTGTGGAAAAAAATGAACCGGTCAAAAGACTCATTATGCCTCATATAACTTGGGGTGTTTGCTTTCCAAAATGGGGTAATTTTGTGGGTAATTCCATTGTCCTGGTGCTCCAGGGCCTTCAAAAGTGTGATAGGTCGTTAGGAAATTTTATGTGCAATTTATGCTTCTAGAACGCCTGATGGTGCTCCCTGCATGTTGGACCTCTCATGTGGCCAGGCTGTGAAAAAGTTCCACACATGTGGTTTAGCCATACTCGGGAGGAGTACCTGAATGTATTTTGGGGTGCAAATGAAAGTATACATGTGCTGTGTGTGAGAAATAACTTATGAAAATTTTGTAAAAAAAAATAATTTATATATATATATATATATATTTTTTTTTTTTTTTTTTTTTTTCTAAGAATTGTGGGGAAAAAATTACAACTTCAAAATTTTCGCACTTTTTTCACTTATGTCACAAAAAATGAAAAAACCCAGTGGTGATTAAATACCACCAAAAGAAAGCTCTCTTTGTGTGAAAAAAAAATGATAAAAATTTTGTTTGGGTACAGTGTTGCATGACGGAGTAATTGGCATTGAAAGTGTGAGAGCGCTGAAAGCTGAAAATTGGTCTGGCCAGGAAGGGTGTATAAGTGCCCTGTATTGAAGTGGTTAAAGACTTTAGCAACTGGGTTTACACTATATTTTTTTTTTTTTTGGACATTTGCGTTTTAGTGGTGGCACACTGGCATGCACTACCACAGATTTGGAATTAAAGCAGTGCTCCACCTTAAACAAAAAATATTAAAAGCCAGCAGCTAAAAATACTGCAGCTGCTGACTTTTAATAAATGGACACTTACCTGTCCCAGGGTCCAGCGATGTCGGCAGCCATTGCGGCTTCACTGCCCAGTTACCTACTGCGCATGAGCGAGTCGCGCTGCGCGTCTACACTGGTCGTGTGTGTTTTCCAGAACACAACGGGGGGGGGGCGAGGCGGGCATTTGCAGCTAGCTATTATACAGGTATCTGCACCCCCCTCCCCCCTGAAAGGTGCAAATTGAGGCACCTGAGGGGGGGGGGGAGGAATCCGATGAGCGGAAGTTCCACTTTAGGGTGGAACTCCGCTTTAAGTGACACTGTTTGTTTATAGATCTTTATGCTGAAGCACGTTTATTATTTTTCTGTAATTTTGTACTGTTTTTATACTGCACGTTAGGATATTGTGTATGATTTGCTGTATATAATAATTTTCACAGCTGTGTAAAGGGGAGCGCTTTACCATCTTTAGTTATGTAATCCATTTGCCTGGAATTCTGTACACTAAGGCCACATGTAAATACGTTTCTGCAGACTTTCCCCCACCCCATGTGCTGCATTTACTTCAACCGTACAAACAGACTAATGCAAAAATAGGTCAGGCAGGTTGACAGATAGAGCATTACATCATACTTTGGAACACACAAGACCAGCATTCTACACAAGATGAGCTGCTCTGTCACTTGAATAATGTGTGCTTCAAAAGCCTGCTCACAATTCATATAAATGCAGCCTGTGACTACACAGCAATGTGTACATGAGCTTCTGTGGCACTAGGCATAATACATCTGTAAATGCCATACAAGACCATATGCAGAGGCTCCTTTTCATGATCCCTACTTGAATAGTATTCCACCCAAAAACAAAATGTAATAAATTGCAGCTTAACAAACATCAGATGTGGTGGCTGCATTAGTATTCTTTTTCTAAGCTATTTGTTTTCACCCGGTGATCTGGCCAGTAACATACCTCCTGTATTAGAGGGCCTAAACTTCGGTTGAAAGAGCACAGGCAGGGTTGGGTGGGGCAGGAAGGACGGACACCCTGGGCGCAATGCTTTACTGTAGGGATGGGGGTGCTTTCCTTCTGTTACAAGGCTGACAAGAGCAGTGATGTCACCATGACTACTCCTATTAGCCCAGCGCTAGGAACAACAAGCCAGGACGTGGTGCGGGCTGTGTTCGCACTCCATCTTCTTCCAGACAATGCAGCACTCTTGTATCAACAAGCAGGCAGCGGTGTTCACAGACACACGCAAGCAGCACTAGCAGGAAGGAGGTGGGGGAGAGAGAGCACAGCCCGCACCGCTAAGTGGAGAACTGTCAAGGAGAAAGCCACCAACACAAGCATGTGCCCAGTGTTAAAACGGAGCTGCACAGTGATTTTACCAAGCGAGAGACTGCCGGGCATAGGAGCCCCTAAGCTTGCACATCATGAACCAGGGGGAGGCAGTTTGGTATGTTTGCCCTGGGCGCTGAATGACCTTTAAATGCACCAACACCATTTAGCTAAACTACAGCCAACATTTTTTTTTTTTTTTTTTACTTGTAAAAAACCAACTTTATTAATATGAAACACATTTTACAAGTCAATCGGGTATATATAGCCACAGAAGATCAGATACATATTGTAACATCACAATTAAATATGCAGGAATACTACAGGGCGTATATTCACGTTGCCGTAAGTTATGCGGCAGATTAATCCAACTTATAAATATACCGTGTTTTTGGTGTAGGGGAACGCTGCACTGGATTTGGATCCATTATATACAGGTCTCCCCGTCCCCCAACTATCTGTCCCAGATCTTTGAATATTTTTGTGCGGATCCCCTGTGTGCGTAGATCAGTTTCTTAAATGGCAGGGTGTCAACTGCTTTTTTCCACAACTGTAGTGTGGGGGGCATATTCTGCATCCATCTTTGCGCTATCACTTTGTGTGCTAAGAATAATGTTTCAAAGATGAAAATTGTGTGATATTTATCCATCTCTACATCTGGTAATAGTCCCAAAATACATAACTAAGGGTCCAGCACCACAGGGAATCCCATATTATCATGGAGGAAACAGACAACCTGCATCCAATATGTCTGAACATGTGTGCAGCTCCATATAAGATGGTAAAACAAGCCCGGGTCAGCTCTGCACAGGCGACATGATGGGTCCGGCGTGTGATGGAACTTTGCCAATCTCACCGGGGTCAGGTAGGCTGTGTGTACAATATACAGTTGTGTCAGTCGGTCGGACAGCTTAGGGGACACCGTCTTGGTTCCCTCCAAAATCTCGGCCCAGTCAGCATCATCTATAAGTCCTACGTCCTGTTCCCATACCGTTTTGGCCTTGTGTGAAACAGCAGCTGCGCCTCAATGTCTAATTGTGCAATATAAGTGTGATATAAGTTTAGAGGGGTCATTTCCCATAACTATATTCAGCACGGTGAGGTTCCATCTCTACATCCAAGTTCGGCAATTGGGTTCTAAGTGCGTGGCAGAGCTACAGCCAACATTTTTTAAGCAGTTACAGCAACATTTTCCCTTTTGGGATAAGGTTTAACAATTAAAAGCTAACCATTGTAAGCACTCCTGTCAGTGGTAAATGGCTATCTCATGCCTCTAACTGCTACATCTACAAGTGCTTTTGGTTTAATACTGCTTTAAAAGCCCTTTTTAAGTAGGGAGAACAAAATCACTTTTCATTTATTGAAACATAAAAGAAACACATGGGCAATCCACTGTCTAAGGGCCTGTTCACACTGGCATTTGAAACAGGCCTGTGAAATGTGTTTTTGCAGGTCCTGGAATGCCCAGTAAAGCGCCCTGCAAAGGAGAATATGGACAGAGCTGTTAAAAAACATGCAGCGTTTATGTAGTTGCGACAAAAATCAAGCTATACGTCAAGTGTGGGTGGAGTTGAAGCTGGTCAATGCCTTCTATTCAAGTCTATGGTAATGCGCCGTAAACATGCCTGTAGAGTTTACATCGCATATGACAAAAGTTGACCAAATTGAAGTGGAAGGTGGAATATCAGTGAGGTAAAGAAAAAAAAAAAATTTAACATGGAGGGCATCTGCGGTGTGTTTAGTGTGCGCTAAACATGTAAAACCATGCGTTAACACTATGGGCGCGTTGGTTTGCATTACTGTCAGCGATAGTATTTTTAGCAAGAAGTGTGAAATGAAAAAGCATAACCAAGACTGAAAGAGGGCTCAGAGCGCCTTTGTTTTCTTTGGCATGTTATAGCTGAGGCCCCAGAAACATTTACACTAAACTAGAGATCGACTGTTTTTCTCTGGCCGATGCCGATATTTAGAAATTGCAGCGGCCGATATATGATGCAGATTTTTTTGGGCCGATATGTTAAGCCAATTTTTTTTTTTTTTTCCCTTCATCTCACAAAATTTAACAGATAGACCACTTTCACAATGGGGCATTTTTCAGGAGCTTTTGGGCTAAAAATAGTGCCTACAAAACGGCTCCCCTGCAGTCTCAGTGTGAAAGCCCGAGTGCTTTCACACTGAGCGCTATTTTTAGCGCTGTTTTACCGCGGTTTTCGGCCGCTAGCGGTGCGGTTTTAACCCCCCGCTGGTGGCCGAAAAAGGGTTAAAACCACTCGTATAGCGCGGCTATAGCCACGGTATTGCCGCAGTATAGCCGCGCTGTCCCATTGATCTCAATGGGCAGGAGCGGTTTAGGAGCGGTGAATACACCGCTCCAAAGATGCGGCTTGCAGGAGATTTTATCTTCTCCTGTCAGCGCTTCGCTTCAGTGTGAAAGCCCTCGGGCTTTCACACTGAACAAACAGTGGAGGCGGTTTGCAGGCGGTATTTTTAGCACAATAACGCCTGCAAACCGCCCCAGTGTGAAAGGGGTCTAAGTGATTTTCTAGCAGAAAATACAGGATTTTTACTTGCAAGCAACAAATGTCAGAAAAGATTTAGTCTTTAAATGGTTAAACTGAACTCCTACACACCAGAGTTCAGTCCATTGATAAGTAGAAACATTGTATCTCTTCTTGGTTCTTTTATCAGACTTGGCAGGCTGCCCAGAGAGGACAAAAGTCACTCCACAGAAGACTTCAGGCAACTTGCATTGACTTCTATTACAGAAATAGTTTGCAAGTCGAGCTGAAGTTATAATCGGCCTTTTTTATCAGCACAATCGGCCGATGCCGATCAAAAAACACCAAATATCGGCCGATATATCGGTTGACCTCTACACTAAACACATTACAATTCTGTTTTTTATTTTGCCGCTAATGTGGAATTTAAAGGGGTTGTAAAGGTTTGCGTTTTTTCACCTTAATGCATCCTAGGGCAAATTCCTAGAAAGAAAAGAAGATTCCCAGCCACAAAAATAATTTTTTGTAGCAACAGGAGGAGAAATTGAAGGCTTGGTTGGTAGAGTTTCGAAATCAGTGGTGGCGCCATCGGATCACAAAACGCACAAAATTTCTGATTTTCAAAAGGAAAAATTCTTACGAAATTCGTATGTATGGTATGGCCAGACGTTGGGCTCTTTCACACATGCGGACTGTTCAGGTCCACCTGTCAGTTTTTCAGGCGGACCTGAACGGATGCTCCATTCAATACTATGAAGCGACGGATGTCAGCGGTGACATGTCCACTGACATCCAATCAGCTAAATGCAGATGGATAATAACCCCATTTTCCATCCGTCTGACAGCTCGGATTAAATAAAACGGACAGGCGGTCCGTTTTCATCCGATCCCACCCTAGAGGAGAGCGAGGCTCTGACAGGTCTGTTCCTGCACAGCGAGCGGAGAAGACCTGTAATCCGACGGCTCAGTGGGGTTCAACGGATCGATCCCTGCTGAGCAAGTGGAGTCCGTAAAAACAGACAACCCCGTGTGAAACCCCTTTCACACTGAGGCATTTTTCAGGCGTTCAAGAGCTAAAAATAGCGCCTGAAAAATGCCTCCCCTGCAGCCTCAGTGTGAAAGCCCGAGTGTTTTCACACTGGAGCGGTGCGCTTGCAGGACGTTAGAAAAAGTCCTTCAAGCATACATCTTTGGAGTGATTTAGGAGCGGTACACCACTCCTCCACCGCCCCTGCCCATTGATGTGAATGGGCACCGCTGCCGAAGCACCTGCAAAGCGCTTCGACAGCAGCACTTTTCGGGCGCATATAACCCTTCTTCGGCCGCTAGCGGCGGTTTACTACTAGCCCAGAACAGTGTGAAAGGGATATTACTGGCTGAACAATGAACATTGTGACCGGATGTATATTAAAACAGACATGTTGTCCATTTAGAAGTCTAAGATCTAAATGTAATATAGGACCACATGGCTCATGCATTCTCTTATCCTGCATACCAAAGCAGAAATTCAAGTCAAATCTGATTGGTTGCAAACAAAGCACTCCATTATGGCTGAGATTTTATCTCAGCAGTTTCTATTCTGCAAGACTGACTAGCTGTAGTGAAATACTGAAAGCCACTAGAAAGAGACTCACACATTTTTAGAACACAATAAAAACAGGACAATCAATGATCAAATATTACGTTAAAATTCATATTTGACATTAAATCATTTGCAATTTAATTTTAAAAGGAGCCAGGCTTGGCTTCGGCGGGTGGGAGGAGGTAGGCTGCAGCTAAGGTCCAGGTTAAAGCGGGGTTCCACTCAAATTTTTAACTTAATCTTACCCCCTTCAGTTAATTGCATAGATGTTCAAATGCCGCACGAAAAAATGTTTTATCGCTGTAATTACCTTTATATTGTACTTTATTGTGGCACTTCCCGTCTCTCCTCCCATGGGAGTAGGCGTGTTTATTGCCTTTCCCTGGCGCCGCACTGTCTCCTGGGAGCTTAGTGTCAGGCTTCCCAAGATTCAGTGCGGAAACGATGATCATGCGTGTGAACAAGCTGTGAATGAACAGCATTCACTGCATCCAGGAAATCAATGCTTGTGGGCTTCACATGACCACAAGCAAGATGGAAACAGCCAGCATCACATTTTTAAAGTTATTCTTCAGTACGAAAACAGACAGAGGCAGAAATATTACACCCAAACTGAGTATCATTTTGGGATTAGCAAAGTGTCTCAATGACCTAAATAAAAAAAAAAAAAAAAAAAAAAAAAAAAAAGATTGGTCGCCGGACTCCCACTTTAAGATCTTCAAACATAAGCTGCAGGCAAACTGATAAATACACAGGTGATTACAGGGAAAGGCTTTATCTGCCAAAAAGTTTTCAGATCTCAGGGAGGAGTAGATGGCAAACGATTTTGTCCCACAGTACAGCCATGTCTAGCAGAGCAGGAGACCTGATGTTTCTCTGCTGCTTAATTATCACTTAGAGGACTCCACCCTCCCTCAGACTGAGATAGGACAGTAAAAGGAGCAGATCGATGCAATTGGGGAGGTGCGCGGTGTTTGGGTACTATGGGATGGGGATGAGTTGGTGTGCTCTTCTAAGGGGTATGTATGTATGTATGTATGTATGTATGTATGTATGTATGTATGTATGTATGTATATATGTATATATATATATTAGATAGATCTATTCTCTATTTATTATACACTGGAGTTCAGTTTTGATGTTGTGTACAGTAATTGTTTGCAAATCACATGCTGGGGTCGGGGACTCTAGCGTTAAGTCCCCACAATATAATTTCTATTTTTAGCCTTGACACTTTCAGTCGGACACCTGCATTGAAGCACCAGTAGCAGTCTGCAAGCACCTTTTTAAATCTAAAATCGTGTCAAGTAGAAGTTGTGTCCTCACGCCTGGGCATTTGCCAGCCATCCGCATTTGCCTCCCACTGACCAACCACGCTATAGCTGAAAGACGGCTACAGCGTGGTTGTCTGGTTCTGATCACAGATCAAGGTCAATGGCCAATCAGAGCTGATCACAAGTCAACAAATTCCGGTTATCGACATTTCCTTTCCTCAGCTGTCGGTGAGGAAAGAAAAGCTGATAACTGACTATGCAGCAACATCAGTGCCCATCAGGGCAGCCTCATCACCGCACAAATGACTGCAAAATATTATAACTGAACTGAAGAAAAATGTGTGTTTTTGTTTTTTTTTCTTCATTTTTTCCTGGTGAACACTGCTGATTACAGATTGAGGTAGAGAGGCAATCGGCTGCTCTTTACTAAGTGATCAGCTGTGCAATGGAAGCTGGTTTTCGGCACTCCCTTCCTCATGCTGCCTGCATGAGGGGAGGAGAAGAGAGCCGATAACTGTCTTTTATATAAAAGGGACATGGACACTGATTATCAGTGCTGCCAATTTGTGCCAATCAGTCCAGCCACATCAGTGAAGAAAAAAAAATATTTACATTTAGCAGAAAATAACCCAGTGTTGATTAAATACCACCAAAAGAAAGCTCTATTTGTGTGAAAAAAAATTTTGTTTGTGTAAAGTATTGCATGACTGCGCAATTGTCCTTTCTCTCAAAGCTGCGACCAGTGAAAAAAGAGGTGGTTTTGGGGGGAGGATAATTGGGTGGCACAGCATCGTGGTTTTTGCAAGTCAACATTTTTTTTTTATATTACAATCTGCAGAAGCTTTTTTTTTTTTTTTTTTTTTTAAACTGTCAAATTAAAATGTCACATTCTTGCAATATGCTTAACTGGGGGAATTCTGTACACAGTGCTGGTGAGAAATACCTCCAGAAACCCAACTTTTCTCAGACATCTGTGTAGAGCACAGTCCTTACAGTCGGACCTTCATTTTATCTGAGAGATTAACAGTTCACAGCCAAAGATGCAGTTGACCTTGTTTATTACAGCACTAGAATAGTTCAGCTGCAGAAATGAAGGCAGACCCTCCCATTTCCAATCACACTGGTAAAGGATATAGTAGAGTTTAAGCAGAATTCGGGGAATTATTTTTTGCATACATAAGTCAAGCCAAACTGGACCAATGTATCCAGGAGTGATATCCACATGGCCAATGGGCATGCTCTGTATGCAGAGATAGCTAGCCAGCATTCAGTGAAGCATCCAGGGGTGCCAAAGGTCCAAAACAACTGCCAGAGATGCATCCCAGCAGGATTTGCGTGGATACCTTGCTCCATCGACCCCTCTATTACCTATTGGCTTTCTGAGCATGGCAGTGTCTTCTCCAAAAAGCCCTGCAGTTTTGGAGCATTGTGGGCAGCAATCTATCTCCCCAGCAACTGCCTTTGCAAGGCCGCCTGTATCTTTGCAAGTGGCACCGCCTGAACCTCTGCATATAGAACCTCTGCATATAGGACTCAGCTCCAGTAGTTTCAACTCAGGCGCTTCAATCCATGGATTAGAGCCCTCCCTACTAAAGCGGATATGAATAACTGGGCGGCAGATATTAAGGAGGCTTTTAGGCTAGGCTGGAAGTGGACACTATCGAACAGAAGTGATCAGGTAAAGCAAAGCAACTATCTGCCACTTCAATGCAACTATGCCCTCAGTTGGATTGGCTGGAGAAAACCCAGCAGCGTCAAACTCTTGTAGCCATCCGATTGAGAATAAAAGATGCGGAAAACCGCTCTAGGAGAAACAATGTCAGATTACATGATAGCCCCGAGACTATTCCTAACTTTGGTCTATATGCTACAGTCTCTGCAATTCTAAATCAGGTACTGGAGAGATCCTCAGATCTGAACTGGAAAGGGTGCATGGAGTTGCAGGACCTAGGAATCCCTCGGCTACGCATCCGCGTGATGTATTGCGTAAAGTGCACTACTATCGTATCAAGGAAAACATCTTACAAAAAGCATGGCAAATGGGTCAAGGAGAATATGATGGAGCTCACATTGCTCTTCTATCCAATTTATCAAGGGCCACACTTGCTTATCGGAGAGGACTGAAACCTATTCTAGGTTTAATTAGGGCACAGTGGGGCGCTATACAGCTGGGGACATCTATTTAGTGTCTGGGTAAGAAAAGAAGGAGCAGTTTTTCAGTTTTTTTCCCAGATCAGCTGCCATCCCTTTTTATTTTCCTGGGCGCTGAGCCAATTATTGTGCACAACAGGCTGGAGTTTGAGGAGAATGAGATGCAACCAGGAAAAAAAAAAAAAAAATGGGCTTATTAAATTAAAATGTAGAACTATTATATCCATATCGCATTGGAGGACTGCAAGTTTGGACTTTAAGAAACTACTAGTGGGATGCTTGTGAGAAATGGTCGGTATCAGCACCCATAATGGGACTATGTACCTATGATTAATGAGTGAACTAATAAAACTGTTTCATAGATATATACACACACTTTATAGCACAATTTTCCATGCAAAACATGCAGCGATAGGTATGATCTTGTGTTTGGTGTGCAAAAAGAAGACACGGGAGCAGCATCCAGAAGATCATGGCTAGCACTGTATGCAACGTTGACTGCTACAGTGATTTTCAGCAGCCCTCTCAATATTACACACAGTATGGACACTTACAATTAGCCAAGATGGACCAACCTAAGTATAACAAAAAATTCCTGGAGTTCTGTTTTAACAGTACTTCAATGAAGTTTGTTAAACACTTTGAAATTATCCATTCTGGGTGAATATTTGTTTTTAATCATTAAAGGTGTGTAAACTGGAACCTACCCCCATCTCTCTCTCGGACCCTGTGAACGTGCATACTCTTGGCCTTCCCATGTCCAGCACTGTCAGCATATTTTTCAGGGCTGTCTGATCTTCGCATCTTGTTTGGGGGAGATGGATCTGCAGAGTCTCGCATTTTGTCATGACGGTGATCACCACTGCTTGGGTGTCCCTTTGATGAATATTTGAGAGTCTAAAAAGAACAAAAAACGTAAGCTCTATAAAAGTTCACTAAAACAAAAAGACAATACTTGTGTGATTCTAATTTTTTCAGTCACCATTTATACAGGGTTAAGAGTCTAATGACTGACGTTTGAGTATTTGATATTTGTTCCAAATCACGATCAATGCCATCGATTTCTTATCTTATATCCAGGACAGAATGTGTAGGATGGAAAATGATTGGTCACATCAGCCATTATTCAATTTAAAGAGCTTATTTTCCCAATGACCCTCCAACTGATGTCTTAAACCTTAACCCCCCCCTCAACCTGTAATATGTTTAATAATCTATTGACTGAAGCCTCCCCCCCCCCCTTTCCTTTACCTTTTGACTATTAGAACGACCACTATCTATCCAAGTGCTTCTTACGATTCACCCCTGGACCCAACGCTGCTAATTTGTTACCAGGCTGTACTAACAAACTGCACATGGTTATTCTTTTTTTTTATTGCACAAATGTGATTCAAGTTCTTATTTTCTAAAGTTGGGTTCACATAATGCGAATTGGATACGGGTTTCTCTGCATCCTATTCACATGTTGGGCAAGTGTGACTGGCTCTCAACGGAGTCGGTTCACACAGGACTGAGGCGGCCGCAGCCCAGATTTTAGAAGGGTCCTGTGCATCTTTGGGTCCGGTTCAGGTGCGAATTCAGGCAAAAATTAGGACCTGAATCGCACCTGAACAGGGATGCACCAGACCCAATGCTGGGAACCGTGGCCGGAGATGTGTGAACTCGGTCTAAAAGTGCGAAAGGAATTATCTTTTTCACAATCAGAACTAAAATTATCAAGAAATCTTAATTCCCCTACTCCAGTAGTTGGCTTACTGTCTCTCAAGAATCATGCATACAGCTTGCATACCAATTACTGGCAGTCTGTTCGTAATGATAGTCTTATCAGCGTACTCTGGAATTTTCATCTATATAAAGATAGGTTTACATTTAAAGAATGCAGAGGAACATACTGGGGATAGGTCATGTGAATTTAATAAAGCAAAACCACTCATATTCTTTCAATTTCAATATCTAGAGCAATCTAAGTATGGACCAGCAGTAAAGCTAGGTTAATTTGTGGAAGGGAACACTGTTAGACAAAAAACAAACAATGCTTTTCTGCTTAACAAAAAAAGTGAAGTTTTTATGTTAGGGTTGTAAAACCTACATCTAAAAGTAAAAAATCCAGTAGTGCCAAATTAATAGTGCTAGGGCTTAGCAATTGCCTGCTAGAGCAAAGTCAATTGCTACACCATACTGAGAAGCACCAGGTAGTCTAACTGGCTGTGACAGAGCGAGGAGCAGCAAAGGATTAAGGTTAAGGGGTCCTCTACAGAGGCACTATCACTTCATCCTGCACAAGCAAGCTAATAGTATCACAATGCCTTGTGTGCAGAAACGACTAATTACTTAAAGCAACAGAGAGCATTGCCTGTAAAAACAGAAGATGATCTTAAATGGTTGATCTGTACAACCTGCAAATGGTACATTCTTGGACCTGTTGTAGTTGCCCAGTAGATTTGTGTTCTTACTTTTCTTAAAAAGGAGGAGCATATTAACCAATTCTAGCCTTTATATTCTAGTAAAAAAACAAAAATAAAGGCTAGGATGAAGCATGGTGGACAAAGCAAATAAATGAGCTCATCTAGTGAAATCGCAAACAGCATGAACGATGTGCAAAGTGCATTAACCTAAACTAGCAAACCAGATTTAAAAAGGTAACTCCCCTTCCGTAGGGGAAAAAAAGAAATAGCAAATTAAAAAAATATAGTATTTACAATTGTGACTCAAGTCATATTGTAATTGGTTCAAAATTACCTTTCCTTTTCAATCTGCAGCTCTGTAATTTTCTGTAAAATGCAATATGGTTACCTAGAGGTGTTCTGTACTCAGAATGGGTACAGAAAGCCCCCCTAGAAACATCATTTCCTGCTTGTGCGATTGGCTCACTGATTTTCCCAGAGGTCTGCACTAAGATACAAGTCAGATTTCCCGGCATCCCCTGCAACAAAAATGTCATTTTTGGTGAGATACTCCCAATAGGAAATCACGTCTAAAGGGATGCAGAGCCTGCAGCTTTCCTCGTTAGAGCCCTGCAAGTGCAGCAGCTGATTAATAAATTATGAAACCACTCCCATCAGATTCACTTTCCACAGACACACAAGGATTTCCTCAAAAAAACAAAGGGTAGGAATCTGCAAAGTTTATTAAAGCGGAGTTCCGCCGAAAAAAAAAATGAAATAAAAGTCAGCAGCTACAAATACTGCAGCTGCTGACTTAATAATCGGACATTTACCTGTCCCAGGGTCCAGCGATGCGGGGGGAACGAACCCCCATTCGTCTCCCCCTCCTCATGTGGGACCTGTGACATGTTCCAGATGATTGCCGAGAGGGAGGGGGGAGAGATGAACTTCCTTCCAGCGCCATAGTGCCCCAGGAGGAAGTGGGAGCTAGAACTCTAAAAAAGAGTGTTTCCGCCCCCGCCCCCCCCCCCAAAAAAAATAACATGCCAAAATGTGGCATGTCAGGGGGGCACCTTCCCTTAAAGCAGAAGTTCCATTTTTGGGTGGATCTCCGCTTTAAGGACCCTGTAATGTACATAGATCACCCAGAGGGAAGTGTGTTTTTTTGGCTACAAAAAGTGGAGTTACTCTTTAAACCGGAGCGCTGCTTTGCATCCAACATGCTTTTGAGTAAAAGGTTCACTGTAATCTCCTTTTTGAAGCAACACATGCTTGCCTTTCCCTCAACTTCCTGCAGCTCCATTCTATTGAAAGTTGCAAGAGAAGCCTCCCTGTGTAAGCTACTAGTCACTTATCTCTCAGCTTACGCATACCTATGGGTTCTTCTGGTGCGACAGAGTTTTGTGATTGGTCTAGTGCCACCACATGGAGAAAGTCACATTCCAGATCGTTCACAAACATAAGGCAGAAGCAAAACACATGTCTATATACAAAAGCTCTAAATTAGCTTGCAACTGTGCAGGAAATCCTCAAATAAGTAATGCAGATAATACTAACTTAAGGGTCTACCTTTACGTTTCTCTGGCTGTCACATTGAGGCTTTGGCTTAAAGGGAAACGAAAGTTAACAAAAAAATGTGCGAACAGCCAGGCTCTTTATTGCAGAAGAGAAAAACAACATCTCTTCTGCAATAAAATACACTTACCTGCCCGTTTGCAATCCTTTGTAGAATGTACACTGAGCAGGTGTGAGGTTAAGACTGCCAAAGACAGGCAACCACGGAAGATGCCTTGCGGGTGTCAGAACGCTGAAAGTTTTCTTTTTTACTTTAGTTCCACTATAAATGCCATTGCCTCATATCAAGTATACATACAGTGTATACAACAATGGCAGACCTTGTAGTTCTCCCATGACAGAGTAATTTTAAGACTGCAGGGCAACATCCCATTCCAGCACCACTACTTTATATTTATTGTGGGTACCACTATCAGCAAGCACAACACATCTATCATTATGATGCATCCTGAGCCTTGCGGGTTAAGTTTTAGATGATGTTTCATATCAATTTTTTTTTTTTTACATCAGATATCTTATCTTCAGCAGCAAGGGAGCTATATGTTCTTAGAAATAATGTTTTTAGCCATGTTAAAGTAAAAGGTGTGCTTTTAGCAACCAGTTTTTTGTTTCGTTTTTTAAAAATGTACTTTGAAACAAAAAAGTAAAATGTTATCTATTTTATTCTTCAAAATTCAAAATAAATTATTGCCAGAGATACTGAAGCAGCCCCTAAAACTATCCTGTATGCTTGACATTTTATTTCTCCAGAAATTTCACTTTCTTTTATTCCTATACTGATATTAATAAGTTATGCTGGTACAATTATAATATGTAGTTGAATGATATACTGTAGGTTCTCCAGTAGAAAGTCAGGTACAGAATGTGAAGGAACTGTCAAACTGCTAACAATTACAACTGTCAGTTGGACATGCTAGGCTAAACAGCTCTCTAGTAACTTCAGTTTTACTAATCTAACACTAAAACTTAGAGTGGGGCATACAGAGTTTGCATTTATGTTTGTTGCTAAGCTAGGTGTTTGAACACAACATTGCTCAAAAGCATACCTTTTTTATAAAGAGCTGCATCTGACCTGCTTGCCTGCAACATAGATGAAAATCAAGTATGACATATGGAGGCAGCTTCAGAACTGCATAAACTGTACCAGAAAGGTAAATCTGCTGACCCGAGTTTGATGTGCATTTCACCCGCAGGTAAACACCAGTGCACACTGGCTGGGATTTAGGACTGCAACCCGCCAGTCATAACCGAATGAATAGTGAGATACATAATATGACGGCTATAGTGGGGATGCAGGAAGGGCTAACTACCAAAACTAACACTGTACACTGGAACTTGTAGTTCTTCAGTGTTTTACAATAAATTATCAGTAGGGCTCAGAAAGTATAAACTGCCAAGGCACCTACAATTACCACCAAGCACCATCCTCCAAACCAATGCTTCACAATGATCTATTTAGTCTTCCTGCAGAACTCTCTTTGGCAGGCCTATACTGAGAACTGCAACTTCAGATCAGCCAGATTGCCCTGAAGCCAGAAAACAAGTTAAGGTAAGCATAAACTACTGCTACAACAAATACCAGTGTGTACTCTCCTTCGAGCTATGGTCCCATGCTGGACTTTGTAGAGCTCCAGCAATTTAACCTGTATCTATTGCTATACCAATAAAGTTACACTAGTATTAATACCTTTGTAGAGCTGCATGATCCTGGAAAAAAAAATGAGAATCACCATTGTTTTGCTTAGAATAAAGATCATGATCCTCTCACAATTCTTAGCGTAAAATCTTTCACAATATACAAAAAAGTTGGGATAACTCATTGAAGTATATTTTTTCCCAAAAAATTGCGTTTGAAAGACAGCCGCGCAAATAAAGTGGGACATAAAATATTGCAACGACTGCCATTTTAGTCTGTAGGGTCTCTGATTATATTATAATATAATATAATATAATATATATATATATATATATATATATATATATATATATATATATATATATATATATATATATTTATATATGTTTGGGGGTCCCAAGTTAGCCCTCATTTACAGACAGTTTATTCCCTTGATCTAAAAGAATCAAATGTTACAATGTCAGCACTGAGCAATGTTGAAAAACATTTGCCAGATGGTTGTTTTTATTTATTTTTTGACAGCTGTGACCAGGGAACAGCTCTGCACTTGGTACATAGAATCGTGGAAATGCTGGTGTTTTATCTATTTGTGCTCTCTTTCAAATAGTGCCCACGCATGCGCAGAACGGAAGGGCACTCCAGCTGATTTCCCGATCGGCTGGAGTGAGGTTACCATGGCGCAAGCGCACATTGCAGGAGGCTTTTTTCTAAGGTAGATACCATTTCACGGGCACAATTGAAAAGCTATGCAAAGAGCAGAGGGACACTGTAGTTGTCATATTGTGCCTCACTGTTGAAGGGTGGGTTTTGTCTGTGTTGCAACCCGCCTTTACACACAGGCAAAACCCGCCCTTGATCACACTGTAAACCCGCCCCAGCGAGGCACAATATGACAAATATCACATCCCTCCACCGTTTACATAGCATTCAACTGTGCCCGTCAAATGGTATCTTCTGTTAAAAAAAGCCTCCTACGATGTGGGCATGTGCTATGGTGACGTCACGCCAGCTGATCTGGAAATCAGCTTGAGTGCCATACCGTTCTGGGCATGCGCAGGCACTTTGATGAAGGGCACAAATCGACAGAACACAGGATTAAGATCGTGAGGTTGAATCAAGATCGCAATTTTAACAATCACGCAGCTCTATACCTTGTACATCACATTTTTACACACTGAAATTAATGTGTAGGCGAAATACACAAGCTCTCCAAATTAAATTAGGAACTGAAGTAAACTGTCCAATTATTGCATCTTCCATCCTCCTAGGTGTTTTCCACTCCCAGTACTGACTGCTAGGACCAATGCAGTCCCTCGGTACTTGCAGAGTGGCCCATGAACCGTAGCAGTCAGTACTGGAAGTGGGGCCAGTGCCTCCTAAAGGGGCTGTGCCAACCGTGATCTCCAGCAGCCTCAAGTGACAAGTTCACAGTATCTGTCACTTGCAGAATTTTGACAGCCTCTACCACATTCACAGTCTGAGTCTTCTGTAGCATGGCATATGATGAGTATTATGTGCAGCCTGGGCGTGATGTCAGGGGCCACAGTTGAGCCCCCAATACTTTGAGTTGACCACCACTATCCTAAGTCAACTGCTCATGATAGGCTGAACATTTTCCAAAACATTAATAAAAACCTAGGTTGGGACATTTACTGGGATTTAAGACTACAATTCACCAGCCATAACGAGATAGCAGTGAGACACATAAATCGATAAGCATGGTGAGATAATTAAAGTGCTGTTGATAAAAAGATGACCACCTAAGGCAATGCCAAATGCTGACCACCACTAGGAGAACACTCAGATCCCAGATCCCATGTAACAGAAAGTTGGTTTCAGTGAGCATAAACTGCATAAGTACCACAACCGGGGTTCTACAATTAACATAACGCACACTAAGGCCAGCCATAAACTGTTCAAACAAAGTCTGGTTCAGCAGGAACCAGCCAAGATTTGAACTTTGTATGGGCAGACAATGTACCAAGTTGATCGATTGATCTGAATGTAGCAAGTTGATCTATTAACTTGGGTATGACCAGCCTCAATGCTGCATGCTGGACCTTGTTGTTCTCCAACAGGGTCCGCATTCTCTAGATCTACAGCTATGTTACTCTAATACCCTGAAGGTCATTTCATCAAAATAAAATTCTGGAAAGCACTAGGATGACAATCAGATCACCTGCAACAGGGAGTTTAGTTCAGTGAGCATCAACTACAGGAGGTACCACATATAGGGCACTACAACAATGTTGCATGCTGGACTGTGTAGTTCTCAAACAGGGTCAGCTTTCCTAAGATCTATACCTATATTACTCAAAGGCTGGATTCACACCTATGCATTTTTGGTGCTTTTTGCATTTTGCAGATTTGCACTACAGTCCATTTAACATGGTTTCCTATGGAACAGGTTCTGTAGTGCAAATCTGCAAAATACAGTAACAATGCATAAGTGTGAATCCAGCCTAATACCCTGAAGACTCTTCACCAAAATAAGATTCAGGAGAGCACTAAGATAACACTCAGACCACCTATAACAAGGTGTTTGGTTCACTGAGTATTGGGTACTACAATTACCAGCAAGCTCCCTACACTAAGCCATTGCTGCACACTGGACAATGTAGTCCTCCAGCTGAATCAGCTTTCCCCAGGACCATACTATTAAATCTACTACACTGAAGAATCTGTCCTCACTGGGACACAGATCACATGTAACAGAAGGTTCAGTAATCTCTAAGTACTGGGATACTACAAATACCAGCAAGCACACTCCTCTAAGCCAGTGCTACAAGCTGGATCGTGTAGTCATTTAGCAGAATGCACTTTGTTTTTCAGGTGGACAGTGCATTCATCCCTATGGACCGGCAGGTGTAAATGGACTGTCTGTTTACATCCGCCTACCTCTGATCTGGTCCACTAAAAACAAATAAAAGGGGATCAGTTCTCCTCTGGCAAGTTTGATTGGAGGTAGTCCGGTGTAAATGGACAGTGGAGTCTGTTTACACCGGACCACCAATGGGCAGAGGGGCCTCTGTCCTTGTCCGCTCTGCAGAAACAGAGCACAGGGATGCATCAAAAGCTTGCTCTGCTCCAACCTGGGAGTGGATCCTCTGCTGATTGGAATGGAGTCCTCCCTGTGTGAAACGGGCCTTTTATTCTTCCCAGGATAAAAATTTTTAAACCAATAGGATGACACTCAGATCACCTGTATCAGGAAGCTAGATTCTGTGAGCACCAACTACAGAGGCGCCACAACAGGGGCACTACAATTACCAGCAAGCACGCTCCTCTAAGCCAATGCTACAAGCTGGATCACGTAGACCAGCAGCACCAGCTTTCCCCAGGCCTGTCCTAATATTTTAATCTAATAAACTGAAGACACCTTATGACTAGGATGTTACCCCGATCACCTGTAATAGGAAGGTTTGGTAAGCATCAACTGGGGCACTACAATTACCAGCACAACTACTGAAAACCATTGCTGCACACTGGACAATGTAGTCCTCTAGCAGAATCAGTTTTCCCCAGGCCTAGACTAGTATTTTAATCCAATGAACGAATGACTTATTCTCACCAGGATAAAATTCTACTATAAAATAAGCTACTAAAATGACCTGCAATAACAGAAAGTTCTGTTAGCTTTAAGGTACTGGGGACACTACAACTACCAGCATGCATGCTCCTCTAAGCTAACTCTGGACCATGTAGTCCTCCAGCAGAACACACTTTTCCCAGACCTATACTAACTATAAATCTACTGCACTGACATCTCTTTCTCCACTAGGACACACGGAAGACCTGTAACAGGACGTTCAGTAAGCACAAAGTACTGGGGTACTACAACTACCAGCAAGCACACTCTTGCAAGCTGGATCATGTAGTCCTCCAGCAGAAAGCGCTTTCCCAGGCCTATCCTAATATTTTATTCTAACAGATGACGTATCCTCACCAGGGTAAAATTCTACTACAAAATAAACTACTAAGGATGACACTTTACAAGTATGTGCAGTTCAGTAATCTCTAAGTACCGGAGTACTACAACTACCAGCAAGCACGCTCCTGTAAGTGACTGCTGCAAGCTGGATCATGTAGTCCTCCAGCAGAATCAGCTTTTCCACAGGCCTAGCCTAATTTATTAGCCTAATAAACTGAAGACTTATTATCACTAGGACACTCCTATCATCTGTAGCATGAAGTTCAGTAAGCTCTAAGTACTGGAGCACTACAACTACCAGCAAGCACGCTCCTCTAAGCCAATGCTGCAAGCTGGATCATGTAGTCCTCCAACAGAACCTGCTCTCCCCAGGCCTGTCCTAATATTTAAATCTAATAAACTGAAGACTCGTTATGACTAGGATGACACTCCCATCACCTGTCATAGGAAGGTTCGGTGAGCATCAACCCGGGGCACTACAATTACCAGCACAACCCTACTGCAAGCCATTGCTGCACCCTGGACAATGTAGTCCTCCAGCAGACTCTGCTTTCCCCAGGCCTAGACTAGTATTTTAATCTAACAGATGACTTTTTCTCACCAGGATAAAATTCTACTATAAAATAAACTACTAAGATGACACTTTACCAGGAAGTGGAGTTCAGTATTCGCCAAGTACTGGAGCACTACAACTACCAGCAAGCACGCTCCTCTACACCAATGCTGCAAACTGGATCATGTAGTCCTTCAGTAGAATGCACTTTTCCCAGGCCTAGTCTAATATTATAACCTAAAATCCTAAAGCCTCTTTCCCAAGATCACCTATGGCAGGGAGTATTATGTACTGGAGTACTACAAATACCAGCATGCACACTCCTCCGGTGTCAGTGCAGCATGCTGGTCCTTGTAGTCCTCCAGCAGTGACTGATGTGACCCCCTCTCCCCGGGATAACACAGATCCCCTCCGGTCCCCCCCCCCCCCCTCATACACTGCTCTATGGGCTGTAATAGACAGGAGGCCTCGGCCTGTCCCGTAGCCGGAAGCCGGGCTGAGCAGGAAGGGGGAGCCCCGGGATCTCCGCACTGAGGCCTACACTCCAGGCCGAAGCCTGAGCTAGAGTAGCGGCGGCGGCGCACCATGTACCTGGTAGGGTTGGGAGTCCCTTCGGTCGTGACAGCTGTGAGGAGAGAAGAGAGAAGACGGTTAGGGGGTTCGGACATCACACCGGGCAGGAAATGAAGGGGGGAGGTGGGGGGGTTCGCAGTAAAAATGGCGGCTCCGCCTGAGAAGAGGAGGAGGGGAGGGGGGAGCGGAGAGGAGGAAGAAGCGGCTCGGTTACCCATCACTGAGTCTCGGTTGTTTCCTTGCATACATTACCATCAATGCTGTGTGTGAGTGGGGTGTGGAGGCGAGGAGAGTGCGGCTGACAAGTGACCCCCGGCGGGTGAGCGGGCGCGGCTCGGGCACTGCGGGGGGAGGGACCCCGCTCTATCACTAATAGGAGGACAATGACAGCGCACTCCGCTCCTCGGTATGTGGGTGTATTAATGGGGTGAGCGCCCGCGGTCCATCTCCCCCCCTTCACACACACAGACACAGACGGCACGACGCAGCGGCGGCGCGGACATTCGGGAACGCGCACTACACAGTTCCCGTCCTGGCCGCCAGAGCGCGCATGCGCTGCCCCGCCTTACCCGACGCGCCAATGCGCAGGCGCCGACCTGTCACTCAGTGACGCCAGCGCGCACGGACGCAAGATACAGCTTGTCAATGACGCGAATGATTTTTTTTTTGGATGTGAAACTTTATTGCAAACAGGAAACTTTATAGACATAGCACTATAGATATTGTGTAGGTTGGGACAAAGCATGTTGTTATCATCCCAACTAAATTAATTGCACTCAGAGATCACACCTGTCAATTCCAGTCAGGGGCACTGCCAGAAAATACGTTTTTTTTGGAAATGGCTGGTGTTAGCGCTTCAATCATCCCAGCACCATGGTTGTTATGGTGTCAGGATTATTGAAGCGCATTATTACTATTATTACATTGTAATAAAAAATAAAATGGTTCCACTCACCATAATTCAGAATCAGTGGGAGCCCCGAGCGTGTCACTTGCCACTGTCACTTGCCACACGTTGCGGATTGTCACTTGCCACATCGCCTGTCCTCAGATGCAGATTGTCACTTGACACTTTACCTGTCACCAGATGCAGATTGTCACTTGCCACATCCCATGCCACACATTGCAGATTGTCACTTGCTATGTCATTTGCCACATCCCATGCCACACGTTGCAGATTGTCACTTGCCATGTCCCATGCCACACATTGTGGATTGTCACTTGCCATGTCACTTGCCACGTCCAATGCCACACGTTGCGGATTGTCACTTGCCATGTCATTTGCCACGTCCCATGCCACACGTTGCGGATTGTCACTTGCCACATCGCCTGTCCTCAGATGCAGATTGTCACTTGACACTTTACCTGTCACCAGATGCAGATTGTCACTTGCCACATCCCATGCCACACATTGCAGATTGTCACTTGCTATGTCATTTGCCACATCCCATGCCACACGTTGCAGATTGTCACTTGCCATGTCCCATGCCACACATTGTGGATTGTCACTTGCCATGTCACTTGCCACGTCCAATGCCACACGTTGCGGATTGTCACTTGCCACATCGCCTGTCACCAGATGCAGATTGTAACTTGCCACGTCACCTGTCACCAGATGCAGATTGTCACTTGCCATGTCACCTGTCACCAGATGCAGATTGTCACTTGCCACGTCCCATGCTACACGTTGCAGATTGTCACTTGCCATGTCACTTGCCACGTCCCATGCCACACGTTGCGGATTGTCACTTGCCATGTCACTTGCCACGTCCCATGCCACACGTTGTGGATTGTCACTTGCCACATCGCCTGTCTTCAGATGCAGATTGTCACTTTGTAATAGAAAATAAAATGGTTCAACTCACCATAATTCAGACTCAGTGGGAGCCCCGAGCGTGTCACTTGCCACTGTCACTTGCCACACGTTGCGGATTGTCACTTGCCACATCGCCTGTCCTCAGATGCAGATTGTCACTTGACACTTTACCTGTCACCAGATGCAGATTGTCACTTGCCACATCCCATGCCACACATTGCAGATTGTCACTTGCTATGTCATTTGCCACATCCCATGCCACACGTTGCAGATTGTCACTTGCCATGTCCCATGCCACACATTGTGGATTGTCACTTGCCATGTCACTTGCCACGTCCAATGCCACACGTTGCGGATTGTCACTTGCCACATCGCCTGTCACCAGATGCAGATTGTAACTTGCCACGTCACCTGTCACCAGATGCAGATTGTCACTTGCCATGTCACCTGTCACCAGATGCAGATTGTCACTTGCCACGTCCCATGCTACACGTTGCAGATTGTCACTTGCCATGTCACTTGCCACGTCCCATGCCACACGTTGCGGATTGTCACTTGCCATGTCACTTGCCACGTCCCATGCCACACGTTGTGGATTGTCACTTGCCACATCGCCTGTCTTCAGATGCAGATTGTCACTTTGTAATAGAAAATAAAATGGTTCAACTCACCATAATTCAGACTCAGTGGGAGCCCCGAGCGTGTCACTTGCCACTGTCACTTGCCACACGTTGCGGATTGTCACTTGCCACGTCACCTGTCACCAGATGCAGATTGTCACTTGCCACGTCACCTGTCACCAGATGCAGATTGTCACTTGCCACATCCCATGGCACACATTGCAGATTGTCACTTGCCATGTCATTTGCCACGTGCCATGCCACACATTGCGGATTGTCACGTGCCACATCGCCAGTCACCAGATGCAGATTGTCACTTGACACGTCACCTGTCACCAGATGCAGATTGTCACTTGCCACAGCCCATGCCACACATTGCAGATTGTCACTTGCCATGTCATTTGCCACGTCCCATGCCACACGTTGCGGATTGTCACTTGCCACATCGCCTGTCCTCAGATGCAGATTGTCACTTGACACTTCACCTGTCACCAGATGCAGATTGTCACTTGCCACATTCCATGCCACACATTGCAGATTGTCACTTGCCATGTCATTTGCCACATCCCATGCCACACGTTGCATATTGTCACTTGCCATGTCACTTGCCATGTCCCATGCCACACATTGTGGATTGTCACTTGCCATGTCACTTGCCACGTCCAATGCCACACGTTGCGGATTGTCACTTGCCACATCGCCTGTCACCAGATGCAGATTGTCACTTGCCACGTCACCTGTCACCAGATGCAGATTGTCACTTGCCACGTCCCATGCCACACATTGCGGATTGTCACTTGCCACATCGCCTGTCACCAGATGCAGATTGTCACTTGCCACGTCACCTGTCACCAGATGCAGATTGTCACTTGCCACGTCCCATGCCACACATTGCAGATTGTCACTTGCCATGTTACTTGCCATGTCCCACGTTGCGGATTGTCACTTGCCACATCGCCTGTCCTCAGATGCAGATTGTCACTTGACACTTCACCTGTCACCAGATGCAGATTGTCACTTGCCACATCCCATGCCACACGTTGCAGATTGTCACTTGCCACACCGCCTGTCACCAGATGCAGTTTGTCACTTGCCACGTCACCTGTCACCAGATGCAGATTGTCACTTGCCACGTCCCATGCCACACATTGCAGATTGTCACTTGCCATGTCACTTGCCACGTCCCATGCCACACATTGCAGATTGTCACTTGCCACATCGCCTGTCACCAGATGCAGATTGTCACTTGCCACATCCCATGCCACACGTTGTGGATTGTCACTTGCCACATCGCCTGTCACAAGATGCAGATTGTCACTTGACACTTTACCTGTCACCAGATGCAGATTGTCACTTGCCACATCCCATGCCACACATTGCAGATTGTCACTTTCTATGTCATTTGCCACATCCCATGCCACACATTGCAGATTGTCACTTGCCATGTCACTTGCCATGTCCCATGCCACACATTGTGGATTGTCACATTGCAGATTGTCACTTGCTATGTCATTTGCCACATCCCATGCCACACGTTGCAGATTGTCACTTGCCATGTCACTTGCCATGTCCCATGCCACACATTGTGGATTGTCACTTGCCATGTCACTTGCCATGTCCAATGCCACACGTTGCGGATTGTCACTTGCCACATCGCCTGTCACCAGATGCAGATTGTCACTTGCCACGTCACCTGTCACCAGATGCAGATTGTCACTTGCCACATCGCCTGTCACCAGATGCAGATTGTCACTTGCCACGTCACCTGTAACCAGATGCAGATTGTCACTTGCCACGTCCCATGCCACACGTTGCAGATTGTCACTTGCCACGTCCCATGCCACACTTTGCGGATTGTCACTTGCCACATCCCCTGTCACCAAATGCATATTGTCACTTGCCACATCACCTGTCACCAGATGCAGATTGTCATTTGCCATGTCCCATGCCATACGTTGCGGATTGTCACTTGCCACATCGCCTGTCACCAGATGCAGATTGTCACTTGCCATGTCACCTGTCACCAGATGCAGATTGTCACTTGCCACGTCCCATGCTACACGTTGCAGATTGTCACTTGCCATGTCACTTGCCACGTCCCATGCCACACGTTGCGGATTGTCACTTGCCATGTCACTTGCCACGTCCCATGCCACACGTTGCGGATTGTCACTTGCCACATCGCCTGTCTTCAGATGCAGATTGTCACTTTGTAATAGAAAATAAAATGGTTCAACTCACCATAATTCGACTCAGTGGGAGCCCCGAGCGTGTCACTTGCCACTGTCACTTGCCACACGTTGCGGATTGTCACTTGCCACACCGCCTGTCACCAGATGCAGATTGTCACATTGCAGATTGTCACTTGCCATGTCATTTGCCACGTCCCATGCCACACGTTGCGGATTGTCACTTGCCACATCGCCTTTCCTCAGATGCAGATTGTCACTTGACTCGTCACCTGTCACCAGATGCAGATTGTCACTTGCCACATTCCATGCCACACATTGCAGATTGTCACTTGCCATGTCATTTGCCACATCCCATGCCACACGTTGCAGATTGTCACTTGCCATGTCACTTGCCATGTCCCATGCCACACGTTGTGGATTGTCACTTGCCATGTCACTTGCCACGTCCAATGCCACATGTTGCGGATTGTCACTTGCCACATCGCCTGTCACCAGATGCAGATTGTCACTTGCCACGTCACCTGTCACCAGATGCAGATTGTCACTTGCCACGTCCCATGCCACACGTTGCGGATTGTCACTTGCCACATCGCCTGTCACCAGATGCAGATTGTCACTTGCCATGTCACCTGTCACCAGATGCAGATTGTCACTTGCCACGTCCCATGCCACACATTGCAGATTGTCACTTGCCATGTTACTTGCCATGTCCCATGCCACACGTTGCGGATTGTCACTTGCCACATCGCCTGTCCTCAGATGCAGATTGTCACTTGACACTTCACCTGTCACCAAATGCAGATTGTCACTTGCCACATCCCATGCCACACATTGCAGATTGTCACTTGCCATGTCATTTGCCACATCCCATGCCACACGTTGCAGATTGTCACTTGCCACACCGCCTGTCACCAGATGCAGATTGTCACTTGCCATGTCACCTGTCACCAGATGCAGATTGTCACTTGCCACGTCCCATGCCACACATTGCAGATTGTCACTTGCCATGTCACTTGCCACGTCCCATGCCACACATTGCAGATTGTCACTTGCCACATCGCCTGTCACCAGATGCAGATTGTCACTTGCCATGTCCCATGCAACACGTTGCAGATTGTCACTTGCCACGTCCCATGCCACACGTTGCGTATTGTCACTTGCCACATCCCCTGTCACCAAATGCAGATTGTCACTTGCTACGTCACCTGTCACCAGATGCAGATTGTCACTTGCCACGTCCCATGCCACACGTTGCGGATTGTCACTTGCCACATCACCTGTCACCAGATGCAGATTGTCACTTGCCACGTCCCATGCCACACATTGCAGATTGTCACTTGCCATGTTACTTGCCATGTCCCATGCCACACGTTGCGGATTGTCACTTGCCACATTGCCTGTCACCAGATGCAGATTGTCACTTGCCATGTCACCTGTCACCAGATGCAGATTGTCACTTGCCACGTCCCATGCCACACGTTGTGGATTGTCACTTGCCATGTCACTTGCCACGTCCAATGCCACACATTGCGGATTGTCACGTGCCACATCGCCAGTCACCAGATGCAGATTGTCACTTGACACGTCACCTGTCACCAGATGCAGATTGTCACTTGCCACAGCCCATGCCACACATTGCAGATTGTCACTTGCCATGTCATTTGCCACGTCCCATGCCACACGTTGCGGATTGTCACTTGCCACATCGCCTGTCCTCAGATGCAGATTGTCACTTGACACTTCACCTGTCACCAGATGCAGATTGTCACTTGCCACATTCCATGCCACACATTGCAGATTGTCACTTGCCATGTCATTTGCCACATCCCATGCCACACGTTGCATATTGTCACTTGCCATGTCACTTGCCATGTCCCATGCCACACATTGTGGATTGTCACTTGCCATGTCACTTGCCATGTCCAATGCCACACGTTGCGGATTGTCACTTGCCACATCGCCTGTCACCAGATGCAGATTGTCACTTGCCACGTCACCTGTCACCAGATGCAGATTGTCACTTGCCACATCGCCTGTCACCAGATGCAGATTGTCACTTGCCACGTCACCTGTAACCAGATGCAGATTGTCACTTGCCACGTCCCATGCCACACGTTGCAGATTGTCACTTGCCACGTCCCATGCCACACTTTGCGGATTGTCACTTGCCACATCCCCTGTCACCAAATGCATATTGTCACTTGCCACATCACCTGTCACCAGATGCAGATTGTCATTTGCCATGTCCCATGCCATACGTTGCGGATTGTCACTTGCCACATCGCCTGTCACCAGATGCAGATTGTCACTTGCCATGTCACCTGTCACCAGATGCAGATTGTCACTTGCCACGTCCCATGCTACACGTTGCAGATTGTCACTTGCCATGTCACTTGCCACGTCCCATGCCACACGTTGCGGATTGTCACTTGCCATGTCACTTGCCACGTCCCATGCCACACGTTGCGGATTGTCACTTGCCACATCGCCTGTCTTCAGATGCAGATTGTCACTTTGTAATAGAAAATAAAATGGTTCAACTCACCATAATTCGACTCAGTGGGAGCCCCGAGCGTGTCACTTGCCACTGTCACTTGCCACACGTTGCGGATTGTCACTTGCCACACCGCCTGTCACCAGATGCAGATTGTCACATTGCAGATTGTCACTTGCCATGTCATTTGCCACGTCCCATGCCACACGTTGCGGATTGTCACTTGCCACATCGCCTTTCCTCAGATGCAGATTGTCACTTGACTCGTCACCTGTCACCAGATGCAGATTGTCACTTGCCACATTCCATGCCACACATTGCAGATTGTCACTTGCCATGTCATTTGCCACATCCCATGCCACACGTTGCAGATTGTCACTTGCCATGTCACTTGCCATGTCCCATGCCACACGTTGTGGATTGTCACTTGCCATGTCACTTGCCACGTCCAATGCCACATGTTGCGGATTGTCACTTGCCACATCGCCTGTCACCAGATGCAGATTGTCACTTGCCACGTCACCTGTCACCAGATGCAGATTGTCACTTGCCACGTCCCATGCCACACGTTGCGGATTGTCACTTGCCACATCGCCTGTCACCAGATGCAGATTGTCACTTGCCATGTCACCTGTCACCAGATGCAGATTGTCACTTGCCACGTCCCATGCCACACATTGCAGATTGTCACTTGCCATGTTACTTGCCATGTCCCATGCCACACGTTGCGGATTGTCACTTGCCACATCGCCTGTCCTCAGATGCAGATTGTCACTTGACACTTCACCTGTCACCAAATGCAGATTGTCACTTGCCACATCCCATGCCACACATTGCAGATTGTCACTTGCCATGTCATTTGCCACATCCCATGCCACACGTTGCAGATTGTCACTTGCCACACCGCCTGTCACCAGATGCAGATTGTCACTTGCCATGTCACCTGTCACCAGATGCAGATTGTCACTTGCCACGTCCCATGCCACACATTGCAGATTGTCACTTGCCATGTCACTTGCCACGTCCCATGCCACACATTGCAGATTGTCACTTGCCACATCGCCTGTCACCAGATGCAGATTGTCACTTGCCATGTCCCATGCAACACGTTGCAGATTGTCACTTGCCACGTCCCATGCCACACGTTGCGTATTGTCACTTGCCACATCCCCTGTCACCAAATGCAGATTGTCACTTGCTACGTCACCTGTCACCAGATGCAGATTGTCACTTGCCACGTCCCATGCCACACGTTGCGGATTGTCACTTGCCACATCACCTGTCACCAGATGCAGATTGTCACTTGCCACGTCCCATGCCACACATTGCAGATTGTCACTTGCCATGTTACTTGCCATGTCCCATGCCACACGTTGCGGATTGTCACTTGCCACATTGCCTGTCACCAGATGCAGATTGTCACTTGCCATGTCACCTGTCACCAGATGCAGATTGTCACTTGCCACGTCCCATGCCACACGTTGCAGATTGTCACTTGCCATGTCACTTGCCACGTCCCATGCCACACATTGTGGATTGTCACTTGCCATGTCACTTGCCACGTCCCATGCCACACGTTGCGTATTGTCACTTGCCACACTGCCTGTCACCAGATGCAGATTGTCACTTGCCATGTCACCTGTCACCAGATGCAGATTGTCACTTGCCACCTCCCATGCCACACGTTGCAGATTGTCACTTGCCATGTCACTTGCCCCGTCCCATGCCACACGTTGCGGATTGTCACTTGCCATGTCACTTGCCACGTCCCATGCCACACGTTGCGGATCGTCGCTTGCCACATCTCCTGTCACCAAATGCAGATTGTCACTTGCCACGTCACCTGTCACCAGATGCAGATTGTCACTTGCCACGTCCCATGCTACACGTTGCAGATTGTCACTTGCCACATCGCCTGTCACCAGATGCAGATTGTCACTTGCCATGTCACCTGTCACCAGATGCAGATTGTCACTTGCCACGTCCCATGCCACACGTTGCAGATTGTCACTTGCCATGTCACTTGCCACGTCCCATGCCACACGTTGCGGATTGTCACTTGCCATGTCACTTGCCACGTCCCATGCCACACGTTGCGGATTGTCACTTGCCACATCGCCTGTCTTCAGATGCAGATTGTCCCTTGCCACGTCACCTGTCACCAGATGCAGATTGTCACTTGCCACATCCCATGCCACACGTTGCGGATTGTCACTTGCCACATCGCCTGTCACAAGATGCAGATTGTCACTTGCCACGTCACCTGTCACCAGATGCAGATTGTCACTTGCCACGTTCTATGCCACATGTTGCAGATTGTCACTTGCCATGTCACTTGCCACGTCCCATGCCACACGTTGCGGATTGTCACTTGCCACATCGCCTGTCACCAGATGCAGATTGTCACTTGCCACGTCACCAGTCGCCAGATGCAGATTGTCACTTGCCATATCACCTGTCACCAGATGCAGATTGTCACTTGCCACGTCACCTGTCACCAGATGCAGATTGTCACTTGCCATGTCCCATGCCACGCGTTGCAGATTGTCACTTGCCATGTCACTTGCCACGTCCCATGCCACACGTTGCGGATTGTCACTTGCCACATCCCCTGTTACCAGATGCAAATTGTCACTTGCCACGTCACCTGTCACCAGATGCAGAATGTCACTTGCCACGTCCCATGCCACACATTGCAGATTGTCACTTGCCACGTCCCATGCCACATGTTGCAGATTGTCACTTGCCACGTCCTATGCCAATGTTGCGGATTGTCACTTGCCTGTTAGAATTGTCTCTTGCTGTGTCCCAGAGTCAGGCAGCAGATTACCATCAAGCAGATGATGTAATCTCTCTGCTGCTGCGGCTGCCTGCACACTACACAGTGAGGGCGGAACTGCAGGGATGCAGGGCGGGCGCCGGGCGGTGAGAGATGATGTCATCTCTCTGCTCCCCCGCCCGCTGGCTCCCTGATTGGCCAGCAGCCCGCTCTCACACTGTCACCAAGCTGCACAGCTGCTTACCAACCGAGCCACCCGGCCCGCCTGCAGAGCCGCCCACTGTCTCTCACCAACAGAGCCGCTTGCTGTCTCTCACCAATGGAGCCGCCTGCTGTCTCTCACCAACGGAGCCGCCCTCTGTCTCTTACAAACAGAGCCGCCCGTGCTCTCAGACGAGGAGCCGCCTGCCGCCCACTCACTCACCCGCATTCTCGGCAGGGGCAATTGCTCCGTTGCCCCCCCCCCCCTGGATCCGCGCCTGATTCCAGGACAATAACTAACATGCCACCCCCACCCAATTTAAAAATACTACTATTCATAGGTGTGCACACAGGGTGTGCAGGGTGTGCCTGGGCACCTATCCCCTCGCTCGCATAAGCATTATGGCTCTGTATGCAGGCGGGCAGGTGGGAAAGACCTCCTGCTTACCGGCTGTTCCATAAGAAAAGTGCTTACGTACTTTTCTTTTACTGTGCTGGCAGGGAGATCAATGTGGTGGGGCCATATATGTAGACATATGTAGACATACGTATGTAGACATACACATATGCATGTGTGTTTGAGCTTTGGGGTGCACACCCTAATGCAATAGGCTGCGCTCACCAATTGTAAGAGTCCATGGCTTACTACGCATGCACTAATGGCACGTTGCAGCAAGTAAAAATCTGTTCCAACTGAGCATGCCAAAGCCCCCCTTAGGGTGCTAACCCGCGCCCACGCAGAAAACTTGATGGAAAAGGGCAGGAAAATGCCCAGGACACGCACAGGAAGTGACCTCAACCTGATGGAAAAAGGAGGGAAAATACCCAGGAGGCGGACAGGAAGTGACCTCAAACTTCCCTATATAAGCCTAGCCCAGACACTGCCAAATTGTTGGATTATTTTCAGTCCTCCCTTGTTCCAGTGCTAGTGTGTGATCTGGAAACCTATTTGACTACTCTTGATTGCTGCTTGCCATTGACCTCGGATTTATACCTTAACAATTCTACTTCTTTGCCCCTTTTGTACTCAGCTGCCAGATTGGAACTGACCCCGGCTTGGATCTCGACCATTCTTCTTCTGATTAACCCTTTTATGCTTCGTTGCCCAACTGAACTTGACCTCGGCTCAGATCTCAGACTAAGTGTCGGTTCACACAGGGGGCGACTTGTCAGGTGACCCAGCCGCCTGACAAGTCGCGTCCCATTCTGTACTACGGAGCCGTTCTAATAGGAGCGACGCAAGTCGCTCCGACTTAGGAAAAGGTTCCTGTAGTATTTTTGGGGCGACTTCGGGCGACTTGCATTCACTTCTATACAGAAGTCGTTTTTCAAGTCGGCGCTGAAGTCGTGTGCAGGTCGCCTCACCGAGTCGTGCCGCCCCTGTGTGAACCGGCACTTAGGCTTGCATGGTGCTCCGCACCCCTGGCACCCCTGCCACTCGGTGTCCACCAAGTCTCTGTCTCCATCTCCAGAGGCTTTAAGGACCCGAGGTGCAAGGTAGGCCTCCCTACTACTTCAGTCTCACATCAGGTACGTGGCCCTCGTGACACCTATGCTACTATTACTGTACTGTAAATTAATAAGCACATCTTAAAGCTGAATTCCAGAAATTCCACCATTTTGTAAAAAGAGCAGTCACTCTATGGAGTTGATTTACTAAAACTGGAGAGTCCAAAATCTGGTGCAGTTTTGCATAGAAACCAATCAGCTTCGGGATTTTTCTTTGTTTTCTTTTTTGTCAAAGCTTAACCGCCCGGCTGCGCAAACTCATGTACCTGTAGGGCTCTGCAGGCGTTGCGCGAGCCGCCCGGCTCACGCAATGCCTCCAGAGCCCTACTCCTGCTGTGATTGGACACAGCGGGAGCCAATCAGCAGGTCCGGCGGCCGTGATGGGTGCCGGGACCCGCCGATCAGAGTAAAGGCAGAACGGCCATTCCATGAGGGAGATCTTGTGTTTCCGGTAAGCAGAAACATGGATCTCTCTTTTCCTCCAGTGCATCCACAGTTAGAAAGCACTCCCCAGGCGCACACTTAACCCTTTGATCGCCCCTGATGTTAACCCCTTCCCCGCCAGTGTCATTTATACAGTGACAGTGCATTTTTTTAGCACTGATCACTGTATTGGTGTCACTGGTCCCCAAAAAGTGTCACTTGGGGGTCAGGTTTGTCCGTCTCAATGTCGCAGTCCCCCTAAAAATCGCTGATCGCCGCCATTACTAGTAAAAATAAAAACGCCATAAAAATATCCCATAGTTTATAGACGGTATAACTTTTGCACAAACCAATCAATATACGCTTATTGGGACTTTTCTTTTTTACCAAAAACATGTAGCAGAATACATACTGGCCTAAATTGATGAAGAAAGTTTTTTAAAAAAAATTTTTATTGGATATGTTTTATAGCAGAAAGTATATATATATATATATATATATATATATATATATATATATATATATATATATATATATATATATATATATATATATATATATATATATATATATTTTTTTTTTTTTTTTTTTTTTTTTTTTTTTCAAAATTGTTGCTCTTCTTTTGTTTATACCGCAAAAAATAAAAACCTCAGAGGTGATCAAATACCACCAAAAGAAAGCTCTATTTGTGGGGGGAAAAAAGTACATCAGTAATATTTGTGTATAGCATTGCACAACCGCGCAATTGTCAGTTAACCGCTTGCCGACCGGCTCACGCCGATATACGTCGGCAGAAGGGCACCTACAGGCAGATTAACGTACCTGTATGTTGCCCATTAAGAAGCGGTTTGCAGGCGCACGCCACGACCTCCGTGAGTGTGATCGCGCGTCCCGTGGACTCGATGTCCGCGGGGATACCCACAATCATCTCACGGTGATGCTAATGTAAACAAGCATTTCCCCTTTCTGCCTAGTGACAGGACACTGATCACAGCTCCCTGTAATCGGGAGCGGTGATCAGTGTTGTGTCACACATAGCCCTTCCCCCCCACAGTTAGAATCACTCCCTAGGACACACTTAACCCCTACAGCGCCACCTAGTGGTTAACCCCTACACTGCCAGTGTTTATTACACAGGAATTCAATGCATTTGTATCGCACTGATTGCTGTGTAAATGACAATGGTCCCAAAAATGTGTCAAAAATGTCCAACGTGTCCGCCATAATGTCACAGTCCCGATAAAAATCGCAGATCGCCGCCATTACTAGTAAAAATAAAAATGCCATAAAACTATTCCTTATTTTGTAGACGGGGGGACTCCGCTGGCAATGTCTAATGTAAAGGGGGACTCTGCTGCAATGTCTGATGTAAGGGGGGACTCCGCTGGCAATGTCTGATGTAAGGGGGGACTCCACTGGCAATGTCTGATGTAAGGGGGGACTCCGCTGGCAATGTCTGATGTAAGGGGGGACTCCGCTGGCAATGCCTGATGTAAGGGGGACTCCGCTGGCAATGTCTGATGTAAGGGGGGACTCCGCTGGCAATGTCTGATGTAAGGGGGGACTCCGCTGGCAATGTCTGATGTAAGGGGGACTCCGCTGGCAATGTCTGATGTAAGGGTGGACTCCGCTGGCAATGTCTGATGTAAGGGGGGGCTCCGCTGGCAATGTCTGATGTAAGGGGGACTCCGCTGGCAATGTCTGATGTAAGGGAGGACTCCGCTGGCAATATCTGATGTAAGGGGGGACTCCGCTGGCCATGTCTGATGTAAGGGGGGACTCCGCTGCCAATGTCTGATGTAAGGGGGGACTCTGCTGGCAATGCCTGGTGTAAGGACAGGACTCTGCTGGCAATGCCTGATGTAAGGGGGGACTCCGCTGCAATGTCTGATGAAGGGAGGACTCCGCTGGCAATGTCTGATGTAAGGGGGGACTCCGCTGGCAATGTCTGATGTAAGGGGGGACTCCGCTGGCAATGATTGATGTAAGGGGGGACTCCGCTGCAATATCTGATGTAAGGGGGACTCCGCTGGCAATGTCTGATGTAAGGGGGGACTCTGCTGGCAATGTCTGATGTAAGGGGGACTCCGCTGGCAATGTCTGATGTAAGGGGGGACTCCGCTGGCAATGTCTGATGTAAGGGGGGACTCCGCTGGCAATGTCTGATGTAAGGGGGGACTCCGCTGGCAATGTCTGATGTAAGGGGGGACTCCGCTGGCAATGTCTGATGTAAGGGGGGACTCCGCTGGCAATGTCTGATGTAAGGGGGGACTCCTCTGGCAATGTCTGATGTAAGGGGGGACTCCACTGGCAATGTCTGATGTAAGGGGGGACTCCGCTGGCAATGTCTGATGTAAGGGGGACTCCGCTGGCAATGTCTGATGTAAGGGGGGACTCCGCTGGCAATGTCTGATGTAAGGGGGACTCCGCTGGCAATGTCTGATGTAAGGGGGACTCCGCTGGCAATGTCTGATGTAAGGGGGACTCCGCTGGCAATGTCTGATGTAAGGGGGGACTCCGCTGCAATGTCTGATGTAAGGGGGACTCCGCTAGCAATGTCTTATGTAAGGGGGGCTCCGCTGCAATGCCTGATGTAAGGGGGTACTCCACTGGCAATGTCTGATGTAAGGGGGTACTCCGCTGGCAATGTCTGATGTAAGGGGGGACTCTGTTGGCAATGTCTGATGTAAGGGGGGCTCCGCTGCAATGCCTGATGTAAGGGGGACTCCGCTGGCAATGTCTGATGTAAGGGGGACTCCGCTGGCAATGTCTGATGTAAGGGGGGTTTCTGATGGCAATGCCTGATGTAAGGGGGGACTCTGATGGCAATGCCTGATGTAAGGGGGACCCCGCTGGCAATTTCTGATGTAAGAGGGGACTCTGCTAGCAATGCCTGATGTAAGGGGGGACTCTGCTGGCAATGCCTGATGTAAGGGGGGACTCTGCTGGCAATGCCTGATGTAAGGGGGGACTCTGCTGGCAATGCCTGATGTAAGAGGGGACTCTGCTGGCAATGCCTGATGTAAGGGGGGACTCTGCTGGCAATGCCTGATGTAAGGGGGAACTCTGCTGGAAATGCCTGATGTAAGGGGGGACTCCGCTGGGGACACCTGATGGCATCTGGTGGCAGGCGACGTGGCAGGTGACACGCTCAGGGCTTCCACTGATTCTGCATTATGGTGAGTTAAATAATTTCATTCTATATTACAATGTAATAATAGAAATAATGCACTTTAATCATCCTGACACCATAACAACCTTGGTACTGGGATGATTGAAGAGCCAACACCAGGTGTTTGGAGTATCTTTATCTGCTGATTTGTTAAACTTTCTGGAATACACATATTTCTACTGTTGTGTAGGATCTGGGCCTGCTGTCCCCCCATCCCTCTTTCTTTCTCTTTCTTTTTCTTTCTCTCCCTCTTTCTTTCTTTCTCTCCCTCTTTCTTTCTCCCTCCATCCCTCATTCATCTCATACCACACCCCTTCCGAGCCACACCCATTTAGGACATGCCCACTACTCTGTTCAAACCACGCCCATGTTGTGCCGCGGCGCGCCAAGCGCGCCACATTTTTCTGTTACGTATGCCCCACCTATAAAGGAATGGCACGCCCCTAATTATAGCAAAGCTCCGCCTACATGCAAAAAAGTGTCCTGAATTTTTTTTTTGCAATGTTGGCAACTATGCTTCTATCAGTGTCCAGCCAAGCACTGGTCAAAGCTTGTAGGAGGAGCTTTCTGAATATCCTATGAGACTGCAGGACCCCTGACACTCTGTCTGGACAGTGCTGATTGGCTCTGTGCTGTTCACATGCACTCTCTCAAGAAAAAAAAACTCTATACACACCAAACTGAGCATGTGCAACCTGACTCCATAGACTCTGTGTTATCAGGAAATTATCAGGGGACAGTGGAAGAAGGGGAGGATCAGAGAAGACCTGATCAAACAGCCTTTTCTTTATCGTACATCATGGGACACAGAGCACCATAGTAATCACTATGTGGGTATATAGGCACCTTCAGGTGATGGACACTGGTATACCCAATACAGGAAGTTCGCTCCGTATATAACCCCTTCTCCTACCAGGAGTACCTCCAGTTTTTTCGCCAGTGTCTAAGGTGTTGGTCACAAGTGAATTATGCTCTGAGGAGCTCCAGGAGGGATCTTTGCTAGATTTTCCTCCACTGACCGGATCCATCCAAAGTGCCACTGAGGCCAAGGTGGCTGGTCTCGTATACAAAGCACAAGGTTTTGCCTGTAACACCTCTCTTTGCAGGGTTGGACCCCGGGACCCAGGGCTTTGGTCATGCTACATTACCTAAAGTTTTTCTAATACAGGTCCAAGGGATTGGAACCCCTATAAAAGGGACCCGGTCCTTGAAGGTTTGCTAAAGCAGCCCGCTGTGATGGGTGAAGTTTGGATCTGTCTGTTACAGCAGTATCCTGCAGCGAGGATAAGGAACTGTAAAAGTTCACCTATGGTTGTTCGATGAGTAAAATGTTGTCATGCCTTAAAGTCTCCACTAGAGGGAGTAAATGCACATACCTTGATACGTTGCTTCTCAGTCAGCTCAGTCCAGCGGTGGCGGCTTTCCGGTGTTGATACAGAGCGGCCGAAATATCCATAAGCCATAAATATTTCTCCCCAAAGCGCACTCTACCAAACCCTGTCCATACTTGTTTTTATTCAGAGGAGAGAGCCTCCCCTCCTATGGGTCTGCACTGGCAGACCCGTATGCCGAATGCCGCGCGCGCGGACCGCTGTTGATTTTAAAAAGAGGGGAGGGTTAATGGCGAGGGGGCAGGGGCGGACTGACCATTCGGTCACTCGGTCGCCGACCGAGGGCCCGGCGTCAGGAGGGGCCCCATGAGCGGCTCAGTCAGCAGCGGAAAAAAGCCGCCCGCCGCACCGCACGAAAACCCCGTCCTCCCGGATTATTTCCGCTCCCAGCACCGCGGCCAGCCCCTTGCCGAGCAGACCTCGGCTTAGGCTGAGAGAGGCTCTGTCAGCAGGGAGGGGCGGGGCAGGGAGCTCCACTGACGCTCTGACCCTGCCCTGCCCCGCCCCTCCTTATGTAGTCTCAGTCTGTTCCTAAATAGAGCGTCTCTCTTGTACTTCTGAGAGCTCCGCTCTGACCACAAAGATCACCGCCCCTACCGAGGGAAGCCCCGCCCCCTACCGATGGAAGCCCCGCCCCCTACCGGCGAAAGCTCCGCCCCCTACCGACGAAAGCTCCGCCCCTGGACCTCTGAGGGCGGGAGGTGAGCCCGACTGGTCAGGTAGGTCCTTCTGCTTACATTATATACACGGCCTGTAGAGCCCTTTTTTCCCTAAACCATCCCTGGAAATGTTGTTTACCCCCCTGTATAGCTGTGCATTGCTGAAAGTTTAAATTTTAAAACTGGCTACCTGGTTATCTCCTGTAGTCGCATTTGCAGTCTGGTCATTTCCCGTAGTCGCATTCGCAGTCTCTGGTTATCTCCTGTAGTCACATTCGCAGCCTGGTCATTTCCTGTAGTCGCATTCGCAGTCTGGTCATTTCCTGTAGTCGCATTCACAGTCTGGTCATTTCCTGTAGTCGCATTCACAGTCTGGTCATTTCCCGTAGTCGCATTCGCAGTCTGGTTATTTCCTGTAGTCGCATTCACAGTCTGGTCATTTCCTGTAGTCGCATTCGCAGTCTGGTTATTTCCTGTAGTCGCATTCACAGTCTGGTCATTTCCCGTAGTCGCATTCGCAGTCTGGTCATTTCCCGTAGTCGCATTCGCAGTCTCTGGTTATCTCCTGTAGTCGCATTCGCAGTCTGGTCATTTCCCGTAGTCGCATTCGCAGTCTCTGGTTATCTCCTGTAGTCGCATTCACAGTCTGGTCATTTCTGGTAGTCGCATTCGCAGTCTGGTCATTTCCCGTAGTCGCATTCGCAGTCTCTGGTTATCTCCTGTAGTCGCATTCGCAGTCTGGTCATTTCCCGTAGTCGCATTCGCAGTCTCTGGTTATCTCCTGTAGTCGCATTTGCAGTCTGGTCATTTCCTGTAGTCGCATTCGCAGTCTGGTCATTTCCCGTAGTCGCATTCGCAGTCTGGTCATTTCCCATAGTCGCATTCGCAGTCTGGTCATTTCTCGTAGTCGCATTCGCAGTCTCTGGTTATCTCCTGTAGTCGCATTCGCAGTCTGGTCATTTCCCGTAGTCGCATTCGCAGTCTGGTCATTTCCCGTAGTCACATTCGCAGTCTGGTCATTTCCCGTAGTCGCATTCGCAGTCTCTGGTTATCTCCTGTAGTCGCATTCGCAGTCTGGTCATTTTCTGTAGTCGCATTTGCAGTCTGGTCATTTTCTGTAGTCGCATTTGCAGTCTGGTCATTTCCTGTAGTCGCATTCGCAGTCTGGTTATTTCCTGTAGTCGCATCCCCAGTCTCTGGTTATTTCCTGTAGTCGCATTCGCAGTCTGGTCATTTCCTGTAGTCGCATTCGCAGTCTGGTTATTTCCTGTAGTCGCATCCCCAGCCTCTGGTTATTTCCTGTAGTCGCATTCGCAGTCTCTGGTTATCTCCTGTAGTCGCATTCACAGTCTGGTCATTTCCCGTAGTCGCATTCGCAGTCTCTGGTTATCTCCTGTAGTCGCATTCGCAGTCTGGTCATTTCCTGTAGTCGCATCCCCAGTCTGGTCATTTCCTGCAGTCGCATCCCCAGTCTCTGGTTATTTCCTGTAGTCGCATTCGCAGTCTGGTCATTTCCTGTAGTCGCATTCGCAGTCTCTGGGTATCTCCTGTAGTCGCATTCGCAGTCTGGTCATTTCCTGTAGTCGCATTCGCAGTCTGGTCATTTCCTGTAGTCGCATTTGCAGTCTCTGGTTATCTCTTGTAGTCGCATTCGCAGTCTCTGGTTATCTCCTGTAGTCGCATTCGCAGTCTCTGGTTATCTCCTGTAGTTGCATTTGCAGTCTGGTTATTTCCTGTAGTCGCATCCCCAGTCTCTGGTTATTTCCTGTAGTCGCATTTGCAGTCTGGTTATTTCCTGTAGTCGCATTCGCAGTCTCTGGTTATTTCCTGTAGTCGCATCCCCAGTCTCTGGTCATCTCCTGCAGTCGCATTCGCAGTCTCTGGTTATCTCCTGTAGTCGCATCCCCAGTCTCTGGTTATCTCCTGTAGTCGCATCCCCAGTCTCTGGTTATTTCCTGTAGTCACATTCGCAGTCTGGTTATTTCCTGTAGTCGCATTCGCAGTCTCTGGTTATCTCCTGTAGTCGCATCCCCAGTCTCTGGTTATTTCCTGTAGTTGCATTCGCAGTCTGGTTATTTCCTGTAGTCGCATTCGCAGTCTCTGTTTATTTCCTGTAGTCGCATCCCCAGTCTCTGGTCATCTCCTGTAGTCGCATTCACAGTCTCTGGTTATCTCCTGTAGTCGCATTCGCAGTCTCTGGTTATCTCCTGTAGTTGCATTCGCAGTCTGGTTATTTCCTGTAGTCGCATCCCCAGTCTCTGGTTATTTCCTGTAGTCGCATTCGCAGTCTGGTTATTTCCTGTAGTCGCATTCGCAGTCTGGTTATTTCCTGTAGTCGCATTCGCAGTCTCTGGTTGTCTCCTGTAGTCGCATCCTCAGTCTCTGGTTATTTCCTGTAGTCGCATTTGCAGTCTTTGGTCATCTCCTGTAGTTGCATCCGTAGTCTCTGGTTATCTCCTGTAGTCATTTATGATATCTATGGCTATGAATATTTCTTGAATCCATATTGAGCACTATATTTGATTGGCTGTTTGCTTCTGCTTAGGCCTGGCAAACATGCACAATCGCACATGATGATGACTTCATCATCATGTGCGTGATTGTGATTGTGCGTGTGTGCCAAGCAGAAGCAGCCAATCAAATATAGTGCTCAATATGGATTAAATAAATAGTGGTGGTCAGTGGTGTAATGTTCCTTACATTGGTGATCAGTGAGCAGAATGTTCCTTACATTGGTGATCAGTGAGCAGAATGTTCCTTACATTGGTGATTAGTGGGAAGAATGTTCCTTACATTGGTGGTCAGTGAGGAGAATGTTCCTTACATTGGTGATCTGTGAGAAGAATGTTCCTTACATTGGTGATCAGTGAGCAGAATGTTCCTTACATTGGTGATCAGTGGGAAGAATGTTCCTTACATTGGTGATCAGTGGGAAGAATGTTCCTTACATTGGTGATCAGTGGGAAGAATGTTCCTTACATTGGTGATTAGTGGGAAGAATGTTCCTTACATTTGTGATCAGTGAGAAGAATGTTTCTTACATTGGTGGTCAGTGAGAAGAATGTTCCTTACATTGGTGATTAGTGGGAAGAATGTTCCTTACATTGGTGATCAGTGGGAAGAATGTTCCTTACATTGGTGATCAGTGGGAAGAATGTCCCTTACATTGGTGATCAGTGAGAAGAATGTTCCTTACATTGGTGGTCAGTGAGAAGAATGTTCCTTACATTGGTGATCAGTGAGAAGAATGTTCCTTACATTGGTGATCAGTGGGAAGAATGTTCCTTACATTGGTGATCAGTGAGAAGAATGTTCCTTACATTGGTGATCAGTGAGAAGAATGCTCCTTACATTGGTGATCAGTGAGAAGAATGTTCCTTACATTGGTGATCAGTGGGAAGAATGTTCCTTACATTGGTGATCAGTGAGAAGAATGCTCCTTACATTGGTGATCAGTGAGAAGAATGTTCCTTACATTGGTGATCAGTGGGAAGAATGTTCCTTACATTGGTGATCAGTGAAAATTATATAAAGTTAAGAAAAATAATTTAAAAAAAAATGTAAAGCACCCCCATGATCCCAGCACATGCTCTATATGAAAAGCTTTATGTAGGATGAGCACATGTATGTAAACATGTGTCTATAGACGCAAATGCTGGACACGGGAGCCCACCTGCAAGGTAACCCCCCCGGGAGAGCGCTTCTCCTAGGGAGTTATCTGATGTGGGGAGGAGCCGCGAGAGCCACCCCCAGATGTTCGAGGTTCGGGGCCACTCTGTGCGAAACGAGCTGCACAGTGAAGGTAAGTATAATATGTTTGTTATTTTAAAAAAAACAAAAAACGAGCCTTTACAATCACTTTAATTTTAGAAAGGTACGGTTGTTGCACTTTCTTTAATGTAATTCTGTGACGAACGCATGTAGTGTGGGCAGTGCAAAATGTAGGTGGGGATTTGTGTGCGTGTGGCTTGAGTGTGGGTGGGAACACATGAGCGGGGACAGGGGGCCCCAGGATCTCCTATTGCCCGGGGGCCCCATGAGTTGTCAGTCCGCCCCTGCGAGGGGGTGTGGCTTAGGCGTAACGCCGTGTGTGGGACGTAGCATCCACGTGGAGCGCACGACACAGGCGCCAGGGACGCAGCTGGCACCTGAGGCTTTTAAAAAGATGCTTTTTATTAAACAGAAGATCTCTATCAGATGAACAACTGAAGAGATGGAAGTCTGACACACAGGACACAGGAGCGCTGGGGCACGTATGGGATGTGTGCAGGCATTTCCAGTACAGGAAATACATTATTACTCAGCATCAAGCTGAACTTTATATAGCGGCATTATACTGCTAGACTATTGCTCAGGAAATAGTGCATTTACTTAGTGCCTCTGCTTTTGTGCTTAGCTCTATGACTTCCAAAAAAGACACCACAAAAAAGGTTCCAAAAAAGACACCACAAAAAAGGTACCAAAAACTCCACCCTCAGGGGCTGGGAACTCCAGTCATGCCTCCACTCTGTCATCCTCTCCTGAAATACCAGATATGGCAAGCCAGGGTTAGTCTTTGGAACCAATTGGTGGTGCAACTGCTTCTAACATCTCAGCCTCTGTATACGTGACTGAAGATGAAGATGCATTTTCCTCCGCCCTGCAGGGCCTAGAAGGAAGATTATCAGCTTTAATCGCATCCTGCATCCAAAGGGAAAGGAAGAGTGTTAGAGCCCCCCTCCCCCACCTCAGACCCCTACCAAGGGAACAGTGAGTACAGGATGAGGTAATAACCTTAGGCGATCAGGAGGAAAGGCAAACTGATGACTCCTCTTCGGAGGAGACAACAGTGGATGAACCTTTTTCAGCCTCGCAATCTGAGAAAATGCTGGTACAATCTCTTACGGAGATGGTTCGTTCCTCTTTCAAGCTACCCCTAACGGAGTCAGCTGAAAGTTTTGTTTCTTCTTTAGGTTTCTTAAAACCTTTACAGCCTTTTCATACATTTCCTGTACATGCATTACTAGCAAAACTTATTTATACTGAATGAGATCACCCGGATAAGCACTTTCTCCCTCCAAAGCGATTCTCAGTTCTCTATCCGATGGAGGAGAAATTCACCAAAAAATGGAATGTACCAGCAGTTGACGCTGGGATTTCCAATGTGAATAAAAGTCTAACTTGCCCAGTAGACCATGCACAAATGCTTAAAGATCCAACAGATAAAAAGTTTGAATTCCTGTTAAAATCCTCTTTTTCCTTGGTAGGGGCTTTTACTCAGCCTGTAGTCACTGCAATATGCATCTGTCAGTCCCTAAAGGACCCATTTAGACAGGCCCTTAAGGAGGTCCCTGCACAACAGGCCCGCGATTTGGCTGACCTACCAAAGGCATTATGTTTTGTCATAGACGCCATGAAAGACTATTCACTAGGCGTCCCGCCTTGCGCTTGTGCTAGTACACATGCGAAGGATCCTGTGGTTAAAAAATTGGTCAGCCGAAGCACCTTGCAAAAGGCTTCTGACTAGTTTCACTTTTCATGGGGATCGACTATTTGGGGATGATTTGGACGAATACATCCAAATGATCTCTAGTGGGAAGAGTACTCTTTTGCCAGTCAAAAAAAAAGTATAAATGGCCTTCATTTAAGCGGACTCTTTCTCCAGCGCCAGGGGCATCTGCCTCTAGGCAGTGGCGATGGCCTCCACCGTCAGACTCTAGAGGAAAGCCTCAGGGTCAGGCCCAGGCACAGAAGAAGACCTGGGGCCGGAAATCTGCAAAGCAGAATTCTAAAGCCTCATTATGAAGAGGCACCCCCCCTCGCCAGAGTTGGGGGAAGACTTCTGCAACACTCAGAAGTCTAGCAAGAGGAAATTCAGGACAGATAGGTCATCTCCACGGTGTCTCTAGGATACAAACTAGAATTTCAGGAGTTTCCACTGTCTCATTTTCTGAGATCAAACGTTCCCAAAGATCCAGGGAAAAGGCAATCTCTGTTTCGGCATTACACCGATTACTGGCTCAGGGGGTGATCATACAAATCCCCACAGAAGAGCAAAGGTTTGGGGTTTTATTCAAACCTCTTTACGGTACCAAAACCGAATGGAGATGTCAGACCAATTCTAGATCTGAAGATCCGCTCCTTTCGCATGGAGTCGATCAGGTCGGTAGTTTCTATCCTACAAGGAGGAGAACTTCTGACGTCCATCGACATCAGGGATGCATATCTGCATGTCCCTATATTTCCCACTCACCAAAGGTTTCTGCTGTTCGAAGTAGAACAGCAGCATTTTCAGTTTGTGGCCTTGCCCTTCGGGCTAGCTACAGCACCCCGGGTGTTCACAAAAGTGCTGGCCCCATCTCTAGCCAGGTTAAGGGCACAGGGCATAACAGTCTTGGCGTACCTAGACGATCTATTGCTAATAGACCAGTCGATGGCTCATTTGGAGCAAAGCGTGCACATTACAACCAGTTACCTGGAAAATCTGGGTTGGATTCCCAACCTAGAGAAGTCTTCCTTAAAACAGCTAAAAAGGCTGGAGTACTAGGGTCTGATCATCGACACAGCCCATTCAGAGCAGTTCCCTATGCCCAGTTCCATTCAAGACTGTTGTGAAACAGTATCCTGTCTGCTTGGAACAAAACAATTCAAGATTTAGACTTGCCAATGCGGCTGTCCCCAAGGGTGTCCCAAAGCCTCAGTCGGTTACTAACCCACAATGTGCTGAAAGGAAAATCCTTCAGACCAGTTATCTGGAAAGTGGTAACGATAGATGCCAGCCTTTTAGGCTGGGGAGCAGTACTAGAGAAGACTTTACTAAGAGCTTTATTAGAGAAAACGACTGTCCAGGGACAGTGATCAAGAACCGAAAGAGCTTTGCCCATTAACATCTTAGAGATTCGGGCAATGCGTCTGGCCCTGAAGCCTGGACTTTCAAGTTACGGGACTGTCCTGTCAGGATCCAATCCGACAATGCCACAGCTGTGGCCTATATCAGTCACCAAGGGTGCACCAAGAGTCTTGCAGCACAGAGAGAGGACGTAGATCTTCTGGTGTCCAGATTCAACATGAAGTTAGTCAACTTTGTGTCCAGGACAAGGGATCCACTCGCATGCAGAACAGATGCGTTGTTGACCCAGTGGGATCAGTTCTGACTGATTCATGCATTCCCCCTATTCAGTTGCTGCCACGACTTCTTTGCAGGATCAAGCTGGAAAGAAAGCCGGTAATTTTGGTAGCCCCAGCATGGCCCAGAAGGTCCTGGTATGCAGAAATCGTAAAGATGGCGGTGAAGGATCCATGGTCCATTCCACTACGCCCAGACCTACTCTCATAGGGGCCGATATTCCATCCTACCTTACAAACGCTAAATTTAATGGCTTAGCTAATGAAACCCACATTCTGAAGAAACGTGGGATTTCCAGGTCAGTTATCTCTACCTTGATTAATGCAAGGTAGCCAGCTTCCAGATCTATATATTATAGAGTCTAGAGGGCTTATGTTTCCTGGTGTGAATCCAAGGGTTGGCACCCTCGGAGGTATATCATAGGCAGAATTTATGCCTTTCTACAATTGGGGTAGAGATGGGGTTGGCCTTGAGTACTATTAAGGGCCAAGTCTCAGCTATATCGGTCTTAATTCAAAGACCGCTTGCTACACATTCTTTAGTCTGGGGTTTTATGCAAGGAGTGATGCGGATTAATCCGCCAGTTAAATCATGTTTGAACCCTTGGGATTGAACTTAGTTTGGTCAGTGTTACAAAAACAGCCTTTTGAACTGATACAGCATATTCCCTTAGTCCTTCTGACAAGGAAGCTAGTATTCTTGGTTGCTTTATCTGCTATATATATATTTGCCAAAAGTGGTCTCAGGTTTCCATCTGAACCAAGATATTGTCCTGCCATCATTTTTTCCAAAACCATGTTCCAGGGAAGAGAAGTCACTACATTGTCTTGATGTGGTGAGAGCGGTCAAAGTCTATTTAAAGACGACTGCTCAGATCCGGAAGACTGATGTCTTATTTGTATTGCCAGAGGGTCCTAAGAAAGGACAGGCAGCGTCGAAATCCACTGTCGCTAAGTGGATTCGGCAAGTTATAATTCAGACTTTTGATTTAAGGGGTAAGATTCCACCTTTTCAAGTCAAAGCGCACTCTACCAGGGCAGTTAGTGCTTCTTGGGCAGTGCGTCACCAAGCCTCCGTGGCTCAAAACTGTAAGGCCGCAACTTGGTCTTACATTCACCAAGTTTTATCAGGTGGATGTAAGAAGGCATGAGGATATCGCCTTTGGCAGCAGTATAGGTCCTCAAGTCTGGGGGTGCCCTACGGGTTGTGTCTCCCTCCCCTCAAATAGCATTGCTATGGGACGTCCCACATAGGGATTACTATGGTGCTCTGTGTCCCATGATGTACGATAAAGAAAATAGGATTTTTATAACAGCTTACCTGTAAAATCCTTTAATTGGAGTACATCATGGGACACAGAAGTCCCTCCCCTGTTTCTGGGGTTTAAGTATATTGCTTTGCTACAAAAACTGAGGTACTCCTGGAAGGAGGAGGGGTTATAAAGGGAGAGAACTTCCTGTATTGGGTATACCAGTGTCCCATCACCTGAAGGTGCCTATATACCCACATAGTAATTACTATGGTGCTCTGTGTCCCATGATGTACTCCAAGAAAAGGATTTTAGAGCTAAGATGTTATAAAAATCCTATTTTTCACAATGCAGAGGATTAACCCCTTAGGTTCCACAGTGAGTATAACAAGCATGCTTTACTGCATATACAGACTGATTTTACTGTTGTGGGTTTAGTAACACTATAAGCCTCATGCACATGGGGTGCCTGCCCATCTCTCCTAGGCACCTTTCCTCCTGGCAGCAGTGTTTTTGCTGAAAAAACGATTGACGCTTGTCAATGTGTTTAGATGTGTTTAAAGGCGTCAAGCACTTGGGTGTTATTTTCTTAGTACAGAGCCTTTAAGGAATGGTAATTTGTGCTTGTCTTATCAAGTATATGTTGTATCATACCAGCTATGTTCATTTTATTATTTCGATTTATTTCTTATTATAATATTACATGAAATTACTTTTTAGTAATATTTATTTTTGTTCATATGGCCTGTTTTACCCTTATGGGGACACCAGAATCGCGGGTACGCTATGTCCGGCTATAGAAGCTTATATACAACTTTTAGTTCCTGTTTCCGCTGTTGCTGGTGTCCTTCGACAGCTCTTTGGTCTTCACCATAGTGGAGTTTGGAGTGTGACTGTTTGAGGTTGTGGACAGGTGTCTTTTATACTGATAACAAGTTCAAACAGGTGCCATTAATACAGGTAATGAGTGGAGGACAGAGGAGCCTTTTAAAGAAGAAAATACAGGTCTGTGAGAGCCAGAAATCTTGCTTGTTTGTTGCTTGTTTGTAGGTGACCAAATACTTATTTTCCACCATAAATTGCAAATAAATTCTTTCAAAAATCAGACAATGTGATTGTCTGGATTTGTTTCCACATTTTGTCTCTCATAGTTGAGGTATACCTATGATGACAATTACAGGCCTCTCTCATCTTTTCAAGTGGGAGAACTTGCACAATTGGTGGCTGACTAAATACTTTTTTGACCCACTGTGTATATATATATATATATATATATATATATATATATATATATATATATATATATAATTTTTTTTTTTTTTACTTTCTGCTGTAAAACATTCCCAAAAAAAAAAAAAAAAATCGAATTTCTTCATCAATTTAGGGCAAATGTGTATTCTGCTACATATTTTTGGTAAAGAAACCCCCAATAGGTGTATATTGATTGTTTTGCACAAAAGTTATAGTGTCTACAAACTATGGAATTTTTTTAAATTTATTTTTTGTTTCTTTTTTTTACTAGTAATGGCGGCGATCAGCGACTTGTAGCAAGACTGCGATATTGCAGCAGACAAATCGGACACCTAACTGACACTTTTGGCACTTTTTGGGGAAGAGTGACATTAATACAGTGATCAGTGCTAAAAATTGAATCTGTAATAGACAAGCAGCTTGATGTGAAGAAATCAACTGTGGGAGCAATAATTAGAAAATGGAAGACCTACAAGACCACTGATAATCTCCCTCGATCTGGGGCTCCTCGCAAGATCTCACCCCGTGGGGTCAAAATGATCACAAGAACCGTGAGCAAAAATCTCAGAACCACACGGGGGGACCTAGTGAATGACCAGCTGGGACCAACTTAACAAAGGCTACCATCAGTAACACACTACGCTGCCAGGGACTCAGATCCTGCAGTGCCAGACGTATCCCCCTGCTTAAGCCAGTACATGTCCGGGCCCGTCTGAGGTTTGCTAGAGAGCATTTGGATGATCCAGAAGAGGATTGGGAGAATGTCATATGGTCAGATGAAACCAAAGTAGAACTGTTTGGTAGAAACACAACTCGTCGTGTTTGGAGGAGAGAGAATGCTGAGTTGCAACCAAAGAACACCATACCTACTGTGAAGCATGGGGGTGACAACAACATGCTTTGGGGCTGTTTCTCTGCAAAGGGAACAGGACGATTGATCCGTGTACATGAAAGAATGAATGGGGCCATGTATCGTGAGATTTTGAGTGCAAACCTCCTCCCATAAGCAAGGGCATTGAAGATGAAACGTGGCTGGGTATTTCAGCATGACAATGATCCCAAACACACCGCCTGGGCAATGAAGGAGTGGCTTCGTAAGAAGCATTTCAAGGTCCTGGAGTGGCCTAGCCAGTCTCCAGATCTCAACCCCATAGAAAACCTTTGGAGGGAGTTGAAAGTCCGTGTTGCACAGCGACAGCCCCAAAATATCATTGCTCCATGTCTGCAGTCTCTGATCATCTCCTTTACCATCTCTGCAGTCTCTGACCATCTCCTGTACCATGTCCCCAGTCACTGACCATCTCCTGTATAAAAATATTTTTAAAAACAGTCTAGAGGAGATCTGCATGGAGGAATGGGCCAACATACCAGCAACAGTGTGTGACAACCTTGTGAAGACTTACAGAAAATGTTTGACCTCTGTCATTGCCAACAAAGGATATATAACAAAGTATTGAGATGAACCTTTGATTGACAAAATACTTATTTTCCACCATAATTTGCAAATAAATTCTTTCAAAAATCAGACAATGTGATTTCCTGGATTTGTTTCCACATTTTGTCTCTCATAGTTGAGGTATACCTATGATGACAATTACAGGCCTCTCTCATCTTTTTAAGTGGGAGAACTTGCACAAATTGTGGCTGACTAAATACTTTTTTGCCCCACTGTGTGTGTATATGTATATATATATATATTATTTATTTTTATTTTTATTTTTTTTCAAAATTGTCTGCCTTTCTTATATATAGCGCAAAAATTAAAAAAACTCTGAGTTGATCAAATACCACCAAAAGAAAGCTCTATTTGTGGGGAAAAATGGACATACATTGTATTTGGATAGAGTGTCGCATGACCACGCAATTGTCAGTTGAAGTAACACAGTGCCGTATCGCAAAAAATGGCCTGGTCATGAAGGGGGTTAAACCTTCCGGAGCTGAAGTGGTTAACTCTTGCATTGCAGGTGCAGCCCCACTGCAAGAGAGGACTTTTACTTTTTTTTCAGAGAATTCAGCTTTAAAAGATCAAAATGAATGCAGTTTTGTATTCAGTAATACATCACTTAATGCATTTTTAAATGCAAGCAATGCACATACCTGAAGGTGACATGGTATCAGCCTCTTCCAGTCCCTGTACAGCAGAACAAAGACTGAGGGAGGGAAAAGCAGCACAAGGATGTAATCAGTTGTGCCACATAGCAAGGAGCAAATTTCTAGAAAGGGAGAGCAGAGTAACAGAGAGGTAAGCTCATCAGTCCACTGGACCTTTTCTTATCCAATCACAATCTGCGGGAGACTTATACATTTGGTATTTTCTTATTTCTTCTATTTTTTTTTTTTATGATCATATTTCTTCTGTTAATACTTTCTGCCTAAGAAATGGAGATTTACAGCTTTTTCTGCAAAAAAATAAAAAAAAATTAAAAGATTTGCAGCTTTTGAACATTCAGTTATTCTAAATTTCACTCTTTTTATTTGTTTGCGGTACCTCCTGACTAGGCATTTGTTTTGTCTCCATGGTGTTTGTATGTGTAAGCTGCTTTTTGCTGACCCCTAACAGTGTTTTGTGCTGTGCCCATGGGATGTGAATGTGACACTCGCAGCATTCTGCTTCAATCATGTACGGTGCAGCAGCTCCTGCTGACAATAGATCTTCATATATTTAAACAGCCACATATCAAATTAGATGCTTGTTTTAAAGGATAGTATGTTAAACATTTTTTTATTTTATTTGAAGCCAAGTACAGGCAGTCCCCGAGTTACGAGCACAGTAGGGACTGTAGGTTTGTTCTTAATGGGGTTGTAAAGGTACCGTAAGTGTTTTTTCACCTTAATGCATCCTAACAGCTGCCACTGCCACGCAGTATAAAAAAGATCTGTATACTTACCTTCTTTTAATCCACTGCTGTCCGGTCTAATGATCTTGCAGCTCCAGCTGTAAGGCCCCTTTCACACTGGGGCGGTTTGCAGGCGTTATTGCGCTAAAAATACCGCCTGCAAACAGCCCATAAACAGCCTCCGCTGTTTGTTCAGTGTGAAAGCCCGAGGGCTTTCACACTGAAGCGGTGCGCTGGCAGGACGGTAAAAAAAGTCCTGCGCGCCGCATCTTTGGAGCGGTGAAGGAGCGGTGTAATCACCGCTCCTTCACTGCTTCTGCCCATTGGAATCAATGGGACAGCGCGGCTATACCGCGGTAATTTCGGCTGCCAGCGGGGGGTTAAAACCGCACCGCTGGCGGGCGAATACCGCGGTAAAACAGCGCTAAAATAGCGCTGTTTTACCGCCGACGCCCCCTACAGCCCCAGTGTGAAAGGGGCCTAATCCTGTTCCAATTATTGGTATAGTGATAAGTGCAAGTGGCAGTTGCATATGTTTGTATCCCAAGGCTACTAGTCCAAGCCTACAAGTGTTAATAAGCTTGAAAGTGAGAATAATAAGAAAGTATTTAGAGACTATATAAGAAACTTCCTAGGGGTAAATAAATACTGCCTCTAATACAGTGGGGACGGAAAGTATTCAGACCCCCTTAAATTTTTCACTCTTTGTTATATTGCAGCCATTTGCTAAAATCATTTAAGTTAATTTTTTTCCTCATTAATGTGCACACAGCACCCCATATTGACAGAAAAACACAGAATTGTTGACATTTTTGCAGATTTATTGAAAAAGAAAAACTGAAATATCACATGGTCCTAAGTATTCAGACCCTTTGCTGTGACACTCATATATTTAACTCAGGTGCTGTCAATTTCTTCTGATCATCCTTGAGATGGTTCTACACCTTCATTTGAGTCCAGCTGTGTTTGATTATATTGATTGGACTTGGTTAGGAAAGCCACACACCTGTCTATATAAGACCTTATAGCTCACAATGCATGTCAGAGCAAATGAGAATCATGAGGTCAAAGGAACTGCCTGAAGAGACAGAATTGTGGCAAGGCACAGATCTGGTCAACGTTAAAAAAAAATTTCTGCTGCACTTAAGGTTCCTAAGAGCACAGTGGCCTCCATAATCCTTAAATGGAAGACGTTTTGGACGACCAGAACCCCCCCTAGAGCTGGCCGTCCGGCCAAACTGAGCTATCGGGGGAGAAGAGCCTTGGTGAGAGAGGTAAAGAAGAACCCAAAGATCACTGTGGCTGAGCTCCACAGATGCAGTCAGGAGATGGGAGAAAGTTGTAGAAGGTCAACCATCACTGCAGCCCTCCACCAGTCGGGGCTTTATGGCAGAGTGGCCCGATGGAAGCCTCTCCTCAGTGCAAGACACATGAAAGCCTGCATAGAGTTTGCTAAAAAAAACACCTGAAGGACTCCAAGATTGGGAGAAATAAGATTCTCTGGTCTGATGAGACCAAGATATAACTTTTTGGCCTTAATTCTAAGCAGTATGTGTGGAGAAAACTGGGCACTGCTCATCACCTGTCCAATACAGTCCCAACAGTGAAGCATGGTGGTGGCAGCATCATGCTGTGGGTGTGTTTTTCAGCTGCAGGGACAGGACATCTTTCCCTCGATTGGTTGCAATCTCCTGTACCATGTCTGCAGTCTTTGACCATATCCTGTACCACGTCTGCAGTCTCTGACCATCTCCTGTACAATGTCTGCAGTCTCTGACCATCTCCTGTACCATGTCTGCAGTCTCTGACCATCTCCTGTACCATGTCTGCAGTCTCTGACCATTTCCTGTACCATGTCTGCAGTCTCTGACCATCTCCTGTACCATGTCTGCAGTCTCTGACCATCTCCTGTACCATGTCTGCAGTCTCTGACCATCTCCTGTACCATGTCTGCAGTCTCTGACCATCTCCTGTACCATGTCTGCAGTCTCTGACCATCTCCTGTACCATGTCTGCAGTCTCTGACCATCTCCTGTACCATGTCTGCAGTCTCTGACCATCTCCTGTACCATGTCTGCAGTCTCTGATCATCTCCTTTACCATCTCTGCAGTCTCTGACCATCTCCTGTACCATGTCCCCAGTCGCTGACCATCTCCTGTATAAAAATATTTTTAAAATAGTCACTTTCGGTATCGGTGTTGTTTCGGTTTTTGGGATCAAGGAACATTTATTTTCGGTATCGGTTTCGGCACCAAAAAACCCATTCAGTGCATCCCTAATATATATATTACACACACATCAAATGTAAAAAAACATAAATCAGTGCAAATATGAAATGTGTATCAATGATAAATTAATCGAAACTTCCGGGACTTCCGGTTTCTGTGTTATGGTCTGTGGAACACACGCCGTCCAGACCTCAGGACTCGTTCCTATTTTTGTGTTTGTTTGGGCATTTGTAGCCCCTACTTTTTAATATTACACGCTTTTTTAAAATAAATTGGATTAATTGGATTTACACTATGTGTGCCCATTTTTTATACTCAGTTGCATGTGGATACCCCATTATTTAACCAACGCCACGGAGGAGGCAGTCGTATTGGCCACGAGACATCAGGACCAGAGGCAGATCTGATTACATGCTTTTCACCCCTGCAGGGTTACAGAGATCTGGTGAGTGCATAATCAAGAGGGGAGCACAATAAAGTCACTTCAATATCTGGCACAGAAGCTGTGATAAAGTGTCATTTTAGTATCCTGCGCAAGTCACTTTCAGAATTTTCACTATGGATATTATTTGTTAATAGCTCTTTGAGAGCCTTTTGTAGATTTGGACTTTTTTTGTGTTGATTAATTTATCATTGATACACATTTCATCATTTGCACTGATTTATGTATTTTCAATATGTATAAATATTAGAGTAATACACCGCCCTTTACTCAAAATACCACCACTGCGCCACCAATACCATGAAATGAATTTATCATTTAAAGTGTAATAAGCTGCCCCTATATATAAATGGCAATCCCATGATTAAGTCAATCTGTGACGAAACATGTCGGGGGCCTGGCTGTGATGCGTGATGTGTGACGCTGGAAGTTGCACCATAGGAGAGGTGATTCCATCTAGCGGAGGACCACTGAGGAGGGGGTGAGATCGGAAGATTTAGCATTAGCACACCTCGGGTCAGCCGTGACCGTCCATTGTCAGCTGTGTTATCCACTGTGTTCGGAGTTGCTGTGATTTGCACTTTGTTTTTGCTGGTTTGAAACATGTAAAATGTGAGTGGATCTTTTAAAGATTGTAGTGGTTTTAATAAATTGGCTTTGCTGTTTTACACTATTGGAGCACTTTATTATTTTTCATGTGGAGCGATCCTTATACACATTGCTGGATATCGGGTTGATCCTTTTACCCTGGTGTGTGGTAAAAAAGCGTGTTTGCCTTGCATGAAAGTGCTGGCAATTGGAGTCGGTGAGTGCGTTTCTAAAGGGAGTGGGTTCACCTAACACTTTGGTGAGGTGGAAGACACAGAAAAGTCACTCAATCATCAAGATTCCTTTATTTTTTGTCACCTTTATATATGGACTTATATATTTTTTTTTTCTTGTTCACTGTCATATACTTATGCACTGTTAATTTAATATGTACTTTATCTATTCACTCACATTCAGCACATGGTGGTATGATTAGTTGATATACACTGTATTTACATATTATATTTATGGACACTGTGTATTTATGTCTTTATCAGGTTAGCACTTGGTGAACATTATATGTTATTTACATTTCATACACTGTTTTTAGACACGGATTTACACTGTTGTATAGTAGAGCGCCACTATTTCTTTTTATATATCTAGAGCAGGAAATGGTTTAGGTGTATGGATATATTGGATAGAATATGATTTATGTATTTTCACATTTTGATGTGTGTGGATTTTATATATATATATATATATATATATATATATATATATATATATATATATATATATATATATAGATATAGATATAGATATATGTATATATATTTTTTCTGTCTATAGATACTATATATTAATATTAGAGGCAGTATTTATTTACCCCTAGGATGTTTTTTTATACAGTCTCTAAATACTTTCTTATTATTCTCATATCACTTTCAAGCTTATTAAGGCAGACCATACATGGGTCGATTTTCAAAAGAATTTTCTTTCGAAAATCCTATCTAAGAATTTTCGTTCGTATTTCGCACCATTAGTGGGTGCAGCAACAGCCGATTTTCGTGCAGCCATCGAATTTGAGTAATCGGACATGTTGGAAATTTTTTGAAAAACGAATCATTTTCTAATCAATGATGGGAGAATCGTGCGAGAAATGTAATTGAAAAAGAAATGCGCATGTGCAAGAAAAGAAAATTCCCGGAAAGAAATAAAGATTCCCAGCCACGAAAATTCTTTTTTGTAGAAACATGAGGTGAAATTGAAGGCTTGGTTGGCAATTAATGGTGGCATCATTGGATCACAAAACGCATAAATTTTCTGATTTTTCAAAATAAAATTCTTTCGAAATACGACCATGTTAGGCCAGCCTAATGCTAGCCATACACTATACATAAAATAGGCCGAATCCATTTTCGAAAAATGGTCATTCGGCCGTGAGAGCAAACAATAGTGCCATCATGTAATGACCAAAAAATCGTCTAGTGGACATAAATGAATCAATTTTTTGTCCGTTTTTTTTACATATACCTAATGCAAACAGTTCGTACGGGAAACACATTAATCTTTCAATTTTGTCGTTTGTTCAGCAGAAAATTTCCAAACTTGTCCTTCGTTTTTTCGGCTCAAAAACGTCCCAACGATTATCGATTTTGTGCCCATTAACTGGCCGAAAAACAAACGAACTGTCTAAATGACCGAATTTCGGCGGATTTTTCGTATAGTGTATGGCCAGCATTACACTTGTAGGCTTGGCCTAGTAGCCTTGGGATACACACACAGGGCCGTAGATAATTTTTTTTCTTGGGGGGGTTCAGGTCTTTCAAACTTAAAGGCATCATTTACACTTTTATGTTGGGGGAGGTACGGTAAAAACATGTGACAGCAGAGTGGGGCCATGAGACTTTGCAATGCAGCTCAGCAAAAATTATCCCCATTCAACTGAATAGAACTCAATGCACGTAGTTGTGGTGCGGTAGTGTACTCATTAGTACAGCAAGCTCCTCCTAAGCTCCCTAGTTTTTTCCTTCAGCCTGCTGGGTTGAACTAAAAAAAACTTACCGTGTGAACCAGGCTTTAGATCTCATTTATATGTTCTAAATGGCCATGGAATGGCAAATATACCATGAAGGCCTACAGCCAGGATCCCAGATGTTCCAATTTTTATCAGTTGTTCAGCCTGTTCACCTGAGTGATGGGCTGAAAAGAGCCACTGCTGCTAACAGTGTCTCCTGCAATTCAGGATTTGCACATATTGCTAATCTAGCACTAGGTCCATTTCTTATATACCATATAGACTCTTTCCACCCCTTTACTATTACCCCTTGTATATGAGTTTTATATGGTGGCAGTATTATTGTGCCAAATAAGTTAGTATTATTAAAAAGGCTATGAAGATTGAATCACAAACTTTTGATAAGCAATATTAGACTTACACTCATCTGCATATATTATGTATATTCCTTCTGTAATGAGTCCATAAAAGTATTGTTTATATATAAACAGCTTTGAATATTAATTTTAGAATACAAGTAAACTATGTTATACAAACCCTAATATGTATCTAATAATCATCTATACTAGCCTGTCCCCTAATTTTTCTCAAGGTCTACATAATGGATCGTTCTTATATTTATGTTACTTTAATTTTTTATTTTTAGGGTTGCCTCTCTCGGCCCCAGTATATCGCTCTGGCCTGCACGCACTCGGGTTGGGCGGGGTAGGTGAAACTATGTACCTCCTTGTGGAGACGTGTTGTCTATCAATATCTAGCTAAAACTATAATCATCTAGGAACAGCATCTGTACCCACAAAAATACACCTGCTCACCACCCCTCCCAGCACATCTTGCTTTTTCATGTGGTTTTTAAAGCTTTCCTCAGAGTAACCAATGAAACATTTTAAGGTAGGTGATCAATTGATCATTTAACCTACAAATGGTTATCCATTGATAATTTTTCACAATAATTGATTGATGCATTATATTTTTTCAATTAATCTAGATGAATCCCTCTTTTCAATTATGCTCCTGAAGAAGGACTGAAATATTAAGTACCCCGAAACGCGTGGGCTTGAAAAGAGTTTCTCTGTACACAATATCATTGTCTACTGTTTGATGTAAACTATGTTAACCATGTAATATGTCTTTGCTACTTTGGATATCCACAATGTTTTTAGAAAATGCAATTCTTTATTAAAAAAAAATATTCTTTTATTCTTTATATTACGGTAGTTTGTACTTTTCTACATATTCAATTTATGTGCAAGTGCCGGGAAAATCCACTTAGGGGAACCTCCTTTTTCTATTATTGATGATTCATTGGATGTGGCACAGCTTTCCCCTCTTTCCTAGGAGAGTTGGTCGCTCTCTTGTTATGACTGCTAACATGTATCTGTACATCCAGTGGTCCCCATGTTTAAGCTTTAGGGGACAAAGCAAAACACATTGGGGTGTGGCCTGGCGGGAACCCTGGCTGAGGTCTCTCCCATCTATATTACATTACAATAGGACTCCGTGGATGTGTGGCACCAGGGATTTTTTTTACTCTCTTCCCTTCAGTGACTACAGGAGCTGGAATGAGCTCCATCCCTCGCCGACACTCCTGCAGCACATTCGGTATCATCTACATTACTCCAAACATTGATTAAGCCTGAGTGACACAATAACAAACCATGGATCACAGTGGTTACCTGCTGGTAGGGACAAATTTCTGACCCTGGATGCAGAGAGATTTTATCCAAGAGCAAAAATGTATCCCTACCTGCAGGGGATACATGTTTACAGCAGCAGACAGGCTCTTTTCAGCCCATCGCTCAGCTGTACAGGCTGAGCAGATATTAGAACATCTGAGATCCCGGGTGCAGGTATTTGCAGTATACTTGCTGCACCATGGTCTTGTAGGATATATGAATGAGACCCAAGACTGGATTTTAGCTACCCTTACTGTGCAAGTTGAGCAGGTGCAAGGGGCAACATATTGTGGTTGGCAGTAAATTTGGTGATTTATTTAAACTTTAAAAAAATGTGTCCTAAGAAATTTTATGAAATGTTTTAAGAGATGAAAAAATAAAAAATATTGTGCACTGCCTACCACAGGATGGTGCCCTTTGCACCTGGTCAATATGGTTGGCTTTTATTCAGTCTTAAACTGTAGCAAACCCAGCTTTTGAACTTGTACCTACAAATAAGCTTATAATAACGCTTATCTGTAGGTATAATGAATATATCCTAAACTTGTGGTGTTTAGGAGATATTCACATGGAAAGCAACCGGTGGTGTCACTGGTGCATGCGCTCTGAAGGGACGCATACTGCTTGGTTGTACTTCACCTGGGGAGGAGCGTAGTTCGTTCTGCACTTTTGTGACCCATTTTTAGCCGACGGCCAGCTATAGCCCGCTGTCAGCTGACATCGCTCAGCAGGTCCAGGCTGTGGAAATATCCTAACTTTAAAGTCAGGATTCACCCAGATGCCTGGACCAGCAGCTTGCTCAGCCTCGCAGTGAGCCACAGAGACCCGGAGCCACGCGCTCCTGCCCCCTCCACAGCCTGGCATTCCAGTGAGCTTGGGGGGGGGGGGGCAGAGCCAGGGACTGATAATCACCACTCTTTACTCAGTTCTTAGCCTTCAGTGAGCAATCAGCAGTCTTTGATTGCTCTGTTGTTGGGCTTAGAAGCAGCTGGGGACAGATGCAACATTGGATCGATGCTCCATCCACTTACGTAAGTATAATTAAAAAAAAAAAACATCTATTTAAACCACTTCAGCCCTGGAAGAATTTACCCCCTTCCTGACCAGAGCACTTTTTGCGGTTCAGCAATGCGTCGCTTTAACTGACAATTGCGCGGTCGTGCGACATGGCTCCCAAACAAAATTGACGTCCTCTTTTTTCCCACAAATAGAGCTTTATTTTGGTGGTATTTGATCACCTCTGCGGTTTTTATTTTTTGCGCTATAAACAAAAAAATAGCGACAATTTTGAAAAAAACTCATTATTTTTTACTTTTTGCTATAATAAATATCCCCAAAAAATATTTAAAAAAACATTTTTTTTCCTCAGTTTAGGCCGATACATATTCTTCTACATAATTTTGGTAAAAAAATCGCAATAAGCATTTATTTATTGGTTTGTGCAAAAGTTATAGCGTCTACAAAACAGGGGATAGTTTTATGGCATTTTTATTAATAATTTATTGATATTTTTTTTTTTACTAGTATTGGCGGGGATCAGCGATTTTTATCGTGACTGCAAAATTATGGCGGACACATCGGAAGTTTTTAACACATTTGTGGGACCATTGTCATTTATACAGCAATAAGTGCTATACAAATGCACTGATTCCTGTGTAAATGACACTGGCAGTAAGGGGGTTAACCACTAGGGGGCAGTGTAGGGGTTAAGTATGTCCTGGGGAGTGTTTCTAACTGTGGGGGGGCGTGGCTACGTGTGACACATCACTGATCTCTGTCACAGGGAGCAGAGATCAGTAACACTGTCACTAGGCAGAACGGGGAGATGCTTGTTTACATTAGCATCTCACCGTTCTACCTCTCCGTGAGGCGATCGCGGGTACCCCCGTGGCGATCGAGTCCACGGGACCCGCGACCCGACTCACGGAGCTCCCGGCCAGCTCGCACGCAATGGCACAGCAGGAAATTTAAAGGGACGTATGGGTACGCCCATTTGCCCAGCCGTGCCATTCTGCCGACGTACATCGGCATGCGCCGGTCGAGAACCGGTTAAAGGAAAAAAAATCCCCCTCTCCCTCTTAAGAACCCTCTCTCCCCAAGCAAAGATTCCCACTGTAAAACATCTCCCTCCTTCAAATATCCCCCCAAAAATAAACCTTCCTGTCTCTAAACCGATCTCCCTCAGTCAATACCCTCTTCCCCAGCAAAGATTTCTAATTATGAAGAAAATCTCCCTTCATCTAATCAAACTCCCTCCCAGAAGCAAATCCCTGCCATTAACCACACCCTGTAAACTTTGCTACAAGAAACTCCCTCCTTCTCCAAAAGCAAACCCACGCCCCATTCCTTGACCCCCCCACCAAAAGAAACTCCCCCAGACTGGAATTCTTACTTCCTCCTTCCTAAAACAGAAAATCAATGCCTCCCCACTTACCAGACCTCAGATTCAGCACGGCACAGAAGTAGGAAAACTTCTGCATCCCCAGTCTCATTTTGGCTGTGTCATATGATACCTCGAGGAGGAGTATAGGAGTTCCCTCAACTGTGCACTGTCAATTGCCGGTATCTGAGACCTCGCAGTAATTTCATGCTTTTCAGGGGGACCCCTTTTTCAACTGAGGAGATGGGGCACAATAGAAGGGGGGCTCCGAATCTCTGATTGCTTTTACTGTGCTGACGCTGAGGCTAAACAGTAGGAACAGCAGGAACACTGTCTGGGCATTTTTCCAGGATGCTCTGGGGGGGTTTGAACACCCCTGACTCCCCCCCTTATCTACGCCCCTGTACACACATGCAACTGCCACTTGCACTTATCTCTATACCAATAGTTGGAACAGGATTATAATTTATTTATGTCAGCTGGAAGGCAGCGCCATTTACAGATCTTTTTTTATACAGGGCAGGCAGGATAGGTAGGAGAAGGGGGAGGGAACATTTATAAGAATAGTTAGTGCTAGGCTTTAATTTTACTTTAACTGCAAAAGGCATTTTTTTCCAGCCTGAAGTGGGGCTTTAGAGCATGTGTGAACCCTCACCTTGTACAACAACCCATTCAATTTAAAATGAAAATGTTATAAAAAATATTTTTCCCCATTTTTTTATATGTGATCGCATACCCTCTGTTCTCAGCTCCATGAGGAGCTGTGCAGGGGGAGTGTCAGGGCATGTCTGATCATTGGAGGAGAGCAGGCTGAGTTCTTAGCACAGCCGGAGCATTGACCACGCTGAGCTCTGATGCCTAGTGTGGTCAGTTTTTAATAGGAAAGCAGGGGGACTGGCAGGAACAGGGATTTCAAACAAAGGAAGCAATACAAAGAGAACAGCATACTTTTTTCATGCAAGTACATGGTACAGCAAGCACATATCAGGAATATGAAATATTGGGGTAACATATTCTTTAAAGTGAATCTGTGACCAGACTATGGACATTAAAATATCTACACATTCTATTCATGAGCTTGCTTGAGCAAAGTCATCGAAAATGGACATACTCCAGTAGAACTTTGTTCGAAATTTTTTATTTTCAGAATGTTTATTTGATTTTCAAATGGTTAGTGGGTTCAAATCGACGTTTGTTTTGCCCTTAGTGATGAGACTATTCAAGGGAGTAAAATGGAAAATACTTCTTGAATGAACAAACTTATAACTGGGAATGTGATTTTCCTCCAGACAAAAGCAGTTTCAAGATTAGATAGATTTAGCACAGAATTCTTCTTTAAATTACTAAGCCGTAACGCATGTGTTATTTGCTGTAGTGATCAGTATTTTTAAGTCATCAACTATCATTGTTGGAAAAAACTGAGTCACTTTGGTAAATATTGAGCATTAATTCTTAGTGAAAAGGTAAAGGTTGATTTTTTTTTCATTTTAAATAACAAACATGTTTTACTTCCCTCCTCTGTGCAAGGGTTTTGCACAGAGTGGCCCCGATGCTCCTCTTCTGGGGTCCCCCAGCGGCGCTCCTGGTTCCTCCTCTTCTCGAGTCCCCCCACGGAGAGCCGCTTTCAATGGGGGCACTCCTGCGGGTCCTGCTGCTGGATCCATTGACACAGACAGCAGGACCCGCTCCCGCCCCCCCCCCCTCCCCGGCTCCCATGTCACTGGATTTGATTGACAGCAGCAGGAGCCAATGGCTCCTGCTGCTAGCAATCTGTCCAATGAGGACCCGAGACAGTGGCTGGAGCTGCTGTGCTTGTTCTCGTTGCTGGAACGATCGGGTTCAGGTAAGTAAAAGGGGGGCTCTGGTCGGCTGCTGCACTACAGAAGGTTTTTCACCTTAATGCATAGAAAAACCTCAAGGTTTACAACCCCTTTAAATCTAATCCTAAGAAAAAGGAATCTATTGCAGCATATTAGTTCCTAGATGTGGTGGCTGCATTCATTTTCAATTTTTTTTCACATTTTTTTTTCACTGTCACCTTGTGATTTTGCCATTAGCACATTGTCCTGGAATGACAACGCTCACTCACCCTAGTGTCTAAGTCCAACAGGAACAGCACAGGACTACAGAAACCACCCCCTCCCTTCTTCCCTATAACAACGTGGGTTGGGTTCTGTAGTCCTCAGAGAGGACTGGAAACAATAACAACTGTTGACAGTCAGCAGAGGCAGAGAGCACAGGGAGGCATCAGTTGACAAGAATTCTGGCAAGATCAGCAGCCATCTAATTATATGGAACATTGTGACATTGGGGCTGATTTACTAAAACTGGAGAGTGCAAAATCTGGTACAGCTGTGCATGATAGCCAGTGTCAGGGCAAGGTAATCTAGAGCCCAGGGCGAACATGCCAAATTGCGCCGCCACAAGATGTATGATTATGTGTCAGAAAAAAATCACCCCCCCCCAAAAGAAAATGAGCACTAATCTGTATACGCCCCCCAAAAAATATATTGCCCCTTCATCCCAGTACAAATCCACCCCCTGCTGAAATCCCCCCTTTTGGCACAAATATTTGGCCCCCCTCCCCCCCAGCTCAAATCCTCTCTCTCCCCATATGCCCAGAGCACAACCCCCCTCCCCCAAACAAAAACAAAAAAAAACTTCCCCTCCTAGCACATGTATCCTCTATCCTTCAAATTTCCCCTCTAAGCACAAATCCCCCTCCTAGCACAAATCCCCCCCCCCAAATCTTCCCTATGAGCATAATCCCCCCCCAATACATTTTTGATCACAAACCCCCCAAATCCCCCCTCCCAACACAAATTCCCCAAATCACTACTTATAGCACATCTCCCCAAATTTCCCCTCCTAGAACAATTCTTTACCCCCCAGTTCCCCCTCCCAACACAAATTTCCTCCCCTCAATCTCCTCTTGGTGCCCCACCCCCCACCTCACATGATACCACAGTGCCCAGGGCATCCGCCCGTCCTGCCCATCCCTTGTCCCGGCCCTGATGGTAGCCAATCAGCTTCTAACTGCAGATTGTTCAATTAAGCTTTGACAATATAAAGTGGAAGCTGGTTGGCTTCTATGCAGAGCTGCACCAGATTTTGCACTCTCCAGTTTTAGTAAATCAACCCCATTGCCCTCATTTTCGGGATTTTACCCTTTTTCACTATATAAGTCATACAGATCAAGTATCTTTGGTGAATGTTTTCAGTGAGTCCCTTAGAAAAAAATGGACTTCCCACTAGTGATGATTCATGGATCAGGCATATTTACACCCTTCAAAACATTCAGAATTAAATCACAAGGAAAAGTGTAATTAACCAACGCAATTAGGATTTCACAATTGCATGAATAGAGAAACTGCTGCATAAAGAGACACAAGTAAGTAATCACTCTCAGCCCATAACATACAAGCCTCACACTGCAGACTGGTATCCTTGTCTTTTCTAATGTTATTTTGCCATCTAGTGGTTACATTGGGAATCGACATGTTATATAGTCTAACGCCATACTGTTCCTAATACGTTTTCCATCTGTCCCCTTCTTCTAAGGCAGGGGTCTCCAAACTTTCCATTATGAGAGTAACACTGTATATTTTACAAATATTTGTGGGCCCAAGAAAAAGATAATTTATATAAATGAATGAATAAAATGAATGAATACGTTTTACTTGGGGCTTTTTTTGCATTCAGCATGAGTAACAGAGAAAGACAAGTACCCCATCTGTTAGGTTAGTTAGAATTAGTGGCAGGGAAAGGTTCTTAACAGGGAGAAAAAGCATAGAGATCACAACTTTTCTGGACATCTTCCTGCTTGGGCACGAAGCAGCCAGGCCACATTCTACCCCTCCTAACAGGCGCTGTCAGTTCGGCTGAAACTTGTTCTCTACACGATGTTGGAATCAGTAAGTGTCCCCAGTTGTGCTGTCTTCCCTGGGGGCTGTAATGCTACACAGTGTTCTGGACGGTGGTCTGAGAAGGCCTGTAATGCTGCACAGTGATCTGGATGGTGGTCTGGGAGGCCTGTAATGCTGCATAGTGATCTGGATGGTGGTCTGGGAGGCCTATTATGCTGCACAGGGCTCTGGACGGTGGATGTAATGCTACACAGTGCTCTGGATGGTGGTCTAAGGGGCCTGTAATGCTGCACAGTGATCTAGTTGGTGGCTGGTCGGTGGTCTGAGGAGGCCTGTAATGCTGCACAGTACTCTGGATGGTGGTCTGAGAGGAGTGTAATGCTGCACAGTGCTCTGGACGATGGCTGTAATGCTACACAGTGCTCTGAAAAGTGGTCTGAGGAAGCCTGTAATGCTGCACAGTGCTCTGGATGGTGGTCTTAGGGGAGGCCTGTAATGCACAGTGCTCTGGGATGGTGGTCTGACTCTGAGAGGCCTGTAATGCTGCACAGTGCTGCATGGTGGTCTCAGGTCTGAGGGATGGCCTGTAATGCACATTGCTCTGGATGCCAGTGGTCAGAGGAGGCCTGTAATGCACACACAGTGCTCTGGACAGACGGTATTCTGAGGGAAGGCCTGTAATTGTAATGTACACACTCACAGTGCTCTCTGCTCTGGCTGGTGGTCATTGTGAGTCGGAAGTGGGATTTTTGTTGGGAGGCCTGTAATGCACAGTGTTGCTATGGATGGTCGTCTGAGGACTCGACGGTCTGTAATGCTGGCTGCACAGTCTGCTAACTGCTGCTAAGTGAAGCACACTATGGACTCGAGTCATTTGCTTGCTGGGAGCAGAAGCAGACGGAGCTCCGTGGAAACCAAAAGTTCACAAGAGTAAACGTCCCTTCCTCACAGTATTGTTTCGTATTCATTTGTTAATGAAAACGGATTTGATTTTCGTCATAGTTTTCGTCAGTGGACGAAAATGGGGTGTACTTTTCGATTCGTTTTCATCACTGTAAAAAGGCCACTGACTCTACAAAAAGCCCAGAACCCACCTGCATAATCAGTGTCCTCGCTATTCCTAAAACCTAGTTCCAGGATTGTAGATTTCCTCCCACCCAGATCACTACTTAAAGAGGGAGTCCACCTAAAAAAAATAATATTAAAAGCCAGCAGCTACAAATACTGCAGCTGCTGACTTTTAATAAATGGCCACTTACCTGTCCCAGGGTCCAGCGATGTCGGCAGCCGATGCCGATAACCCGCTCGATTCTCGGCAGCTGCCGCCGCCATCCTAGGTGAGGGAATCAGGAAGTAAAGCGTTGCGGCTTCACTTCCTGGTTCCCTACTGCGCATGTGCGAGTCGCGCTCCGCATCATAACTGTTCCCCGCTATCTCCTGGGACCTGTGTGTTTCCCAGGAGACAGCGCGGAGGGACAGGAAGAGGCGTAGACTCCCGTGGGAGTCTATGCCGGAAGTGGATGCAAATACCTGTCTTAGACAGGTATCTGCACCCCCCTCCCCCCGAAAGGTGCCAAAGGTGACACCGGAGGGGGGGAGGGTTCCGAAAAGCAGAAGTTCCATTTTTGTGTGGAACTCCGCTTTAATATCCAGGCTCCGCAAACACAAGTACTCAATAAACCACACCCTACTTGGAAAGAACTCAACTGCTTATGCCATCTAACAAAGCAGACCACACACACTATAACACCCAAAACATTTCGCCGTTATAGACATAGGTCACTCCCTCCATGGCTAATGCCACGTAGAAGAAACAGGAAAAGAGACTGATGAGCATTCCTCGGGGAGACCTCTCCAATTGCTTTAGTACTCCTGAGGAACTCCCCTCCATCACAAATTCCCCATTTTTCTTCAGCTCTTCAACCCCCCATTTTTTTTTTTCTTTTCTCTTTTCCTTTTCTCCTGGACCCTCATATTCTGTCCGAGAGTTTTCCTAAACCCAGAAACTAAACACCACTAGGAGGACGACATTGGCCAAAGTGGATATCTTATTTTCATCGCCTTATTGTAGAAATTCCCTCCAAAAGACAAAAACCTATATGCGTATATAGCACCCTCTACCAATAGGTAGGTGCTAGCATAGGATTTTTGCTAGGGAAACTGTCAGCACAGGTAAATTTAGGCAGGCCTATGCTTTAAGCTAGGCCTGTCTGTTTTGATCTGGGGGCAGGGAGTGGTTAGAGTAGCAGTGGGTGTGACCACCTGTGCTCTAGTTCTGAGGCACCTCCCCTGCTTCCAGGGAGAATGTTCTGGAAGAGGGGCAGGGCCTGGAACTGGAGTGGAAGGCAGCTCATGTGGGAGCTCTGACCAATCCCCAACTGGTATTGGCAGGGGTCAGGCCTCCTATATACTAAGATTAAAAGGTACTAAAGCGCTGACGTGGATGCACTCAATGCGGATACTTATTAGTTTACAAGAGATGGCCAAATAATATAGCTGCAAGTAAATGAGTAATTCAATCAGTAAAAATTAAGTGGTTAATTGCGCTGATATTATCCTCTTGTTAATACATCAATGTGAATACTTAAAACAGTGATTGGCTCAAAGTGATCTAAGGAATCTTAAAATACCTAAAAAATAAAATATATATGCCAAAAACTAATAATACCCCACCATCATATACGTGAATATATACATAAATAAATAAATGAGTATAAGACAATTAGCCAAAAGTGTGAAAGATAATGTTATGTCGAGTAAATTGATACCCAACATGTCACGCTTCAAAATTGTGTCCGCTCGTGGAATGGCGACAAACTTTTACTCTTAAAAATCTCAATAGGCGATGTTTAAAAAATTCTACAGGTTGCATGTTTTGAGTTACAGAGGAGGTCTAGGGCTAGAATTATTTCTCACGCTCTACGATCGCGATGTGTGGTTTGAACACAGTTTTCATATGCAGGTACTGCTCACGCATGTGTTCGGTTCTGCGCGAGAACTCGTCGGGATGGGGCGCGTTACAATTTTTTTTTTTTCTTATTTATTTTACTTTTTTATTTTTTATTTTTACACTGTTCTTTAAAAAAAAATGAATCACTTTAAATCCTATTACAAGGATTGTAAACATCCCTTGTAATACAAAAAAAAGCATGACAGGACCTCTTAAATATGAGACCTGGGGTCAAAAAGACCTCAGATCTTATATTTACACTAAAATGGAATAATAAAAAAAAAATTGTCATTTGAAAAATCTTTTAAAAGAAAAAGTCCCTTTAAGAGCTATGGGTGGAAGTGATGTTTTGATGTCGCTTCCGTCCTGCAATGGTATGGAGCCGAGCGGGAGCCATCTTCCCCTCAGTCAGCTCAATACCCCAGACCGAGAAGGCTCCGATCGCCTCCGCCGCTACCGACGGCTCTGGTAAGCAGCAGAGGGCACCGAAGCGCGTTGGGTTGCCCTCTCCTGCCACTGATAAAAGTGATCTTGTGGTGAATCTGCTGCAGAGACCACTTTTATCTGAAAGCTGACCGCCCGCTGAATAAGAGGATACCAGGGTTATGGCAGCTAACGGGGGGCGGTCAGGAAGTGGTTAATGTCTAAACTGCTGGCAACAAAAGTGAGTAACCCCTAATTGGTCCCAATTAGCCATCTTTTCTCCCCGGTGTCATGTGACTTGTTAGTGTTACAACGTCTCAGGTGTGAATGGGGAGCAGGTGTATTAAATTTGGTGTTATCACTCTCACTCTCTCATACTGGTCACTGGAAGTTCAACATGGCACCTCATGGCAAAGAACTCTCTGAGGATCTGAAAAAAAGAATTGTTGCTCTACATAAAGATGGCCTAGGCCAAAACCCTGAAACTGAGCTGCAGCATGGTGCCCAAGACCATACAGCGGTTTAACAGGACAGGTTCCACTCAGAACAGCCCTCACCATGGTCGACCCCAAACACACCTCCAAGATGACCACTGCCTTGCTAAAGAAGCTGAGGGTAAATGGACTGGCCAAGCATGTCTCCAGACCTAAACCCTATTGAGCATCTGTGGGGCATCCTCAAACGGAAGGTAGAGGAGCACAAGGTCTCTAACATCCACCAGCTCCGGGATGTCGTCATGGAGGAGTGGAAGAGGACTCCAGTGGCAACCTGTGAAGCTCTGGTGAACTCCATGCCCAAGAGGGTTAAGGCAGTGCTGGAAAATTATGGTGGCCACACCAAACATTGAGACTTTGGGCCCAATTTGGACATTTTCACTTAGGGATGTACTCAGATTTGTTGCCAGCGGTTTAGACATTAATGGCTGTGTGTTGAGTTACTTTGAGGGGACAGCAAATTTACACTGTTATACAAGCTGTACACTCACTACTTTACATTGTAGCAAAATGTCATTTCTTCAGTGTTGTCACATGAAAAGATATAATAAAATATTCACAAAAATGTGAGGGGTGTACTCACTTTTGTGAGCTACTGTACACTTATCTTGGTTATTTTTACCAAAGATATGTAGCAGTATACATTTTGGCCAAAATATATGAAGAAAAATTACTAATATGCTAAATTTTATAACCGAAACGAAGAAAAATGCATTTATGTTACAAAATTTTCAGTCTTTTTTTCATTTATAGCGCAAAAAAGAAAACACCTGGAGGTGATCAAATATCACCAAAAAAAAGCTTTATTCGTGTGAAAAAAAGACAAAAATTTCATATGGGTACAGTGTTGCATGACTGAGTAATTGCCATTCAAAACGTGAGAGCACTGAAAGCTAAAACTTGGAGTGGTTATGAAGGGGGTATAAGTGTCCAGTGGGCAAGTGGTAAAAGAACAATTATACCAAAAAAAAGATTAGTTAACCGCTTGCCGACCAGCGCATGCCGATTTACGTCGGCAGAATGGTACTGGCAGGCAAAAGGGCGTACAGGTACGTCCCCCTTAAGAAGCGGTGTCGCGCGCCCACCGCGGTCTCCGTGACCATGATCACGGGTCCCGCAGACTCGATGTCCACCGGGTGCTCGCGATTGTGTCACGGAGAGGAAGAACGGGGAGATGCTTTTGTAAACAAAGCATTTCCCCGTTCTGCCTTGTGACAGGACAGTGATCACAGCTCTCTGTCATCGAGAGCTGTGATCACTGTCCTGTGTGTTGACGTACAGCCCCCTAACAGTTAGAATCACTCCCTAGGACACACTTAACCCCTTTACTGCCCCCTAGTGGTTAACCCCTTCACTTCCAGTGTAATTTGCACAGTAATCAATGCATTTTATAGCACTGATTGCTGTATAAATGACAATGGTCCCAAAATAGAGTAAAAAATGTCCGATGTGTCCGCCATAATGTCGCAAGTCCCGATAAAAAATCGCAGCTCGCCGCCATTACTAACAGAAAATAATTAATAATAAAAATGCTATAAAACTATCCCCTATTTTTTAGACGCTATAACTTTTGCGCAAACCAATTAATATACGCTTATTGCAATTTTTTTTTTTTACCAAAAATATGTAGAAGAATACATATCGGCCTAAATTATTTTTTTATATATTTTTGGGGATATTTATTATAGCAAAAAGTAAAAAATATTGCATTTTTTTTTAAATTGTCGCTCTATTTTTGTTTATAGCGCAAAAAATAAAAAATGCAGAGGCGATCAAATACCACCAAAAGAAAGCTCTATTTGTGGGAAAAAAAGGACGTTAATTTTGTTTGGGTAAAATGTCGCACGACCGGGCAATTGTCAGTTAAAGCGGCTCAGTGCCGAATCGCAAAAAGTGCACTGATCAGGAAGGGGGGTACATTTTTTCCGGGGCTGAAATGGTTAAACACACAAGTGCTTTTTTTTAACACTATTATTCCTTTATACTGGCTTTTGAAATTTACAAATGCAGCAGTTTAGAAATTGGGTGAAAGGTTTAACACTGGGAAACACTTTTTGAAAAATAAATAGTGCATTTTTTTTACAACTACAGATACTCCTCGTTTAACGACTTACCTGTTTAACATCCACTTGGACTGACGACCAACTCTCCCCACCTGAACGACGCGCTATACATCATTGTATTGTACAGTACAGAATTTTAGTTTGAGTTCTGTACTTATACAAATTAAAACAATGTTATTGAGCTGGAGTTTTGTGTTTAGACCTTTTTTCACAATACAGTACAGTAGTTAAAAATGCTTAAAATATTGATTACTTGTGACTCCTCATTTAATAACCAATTTGTTTAACGACCTGGTAATTGGAAGGGAACCTGGTCGTTAGGTGAAGAGTATCTGTATACAGATCAGACCAAAATGAGGGATAAATGAGGAGGAAAGAGGGACAAATCAGGGATAGTCCCTCAAAATCAGGGACAGTGGGACAGTTGGGAGCTATGTTACTATGCACAGCTGCTCCCGATTCTCTCTGCTCTAATTTTACTAAATTCACCCAGCAGGGTTACCACCCACATAATAGACGCTCCTCTCCACTGCAGACGAGATTGACAGTCATTGATCTCTGACTGAATTACAAAAGTAAATTACATGGATGCAGAGAGATGAGTCCCTCTTTGTAAAAGTCAATATGATAAATTCTAGAACATTTGGGACACTTGACCCTGTGCCCTGGATCTAGGGTTGCCATGTTTTCTTCAAGTCGAACACTTTAGCGGTGCTCAGCTATTTTTTTTTTATAGTATAAACTATACATACTGTATATTTTGCAATTAAATAACATTTCTAATCATATGAAGTTAATCACAAATGTCCCCTTTTATGTCTGATCCTGCAGAGTTCTCCTTTTATGTCTGATCCCGCAGAGTTCTCCTTTTATGTCTGAACCCGCAGAGTTCTCCTTTTACGTCTGAACCCGCAGAGTTCTCCTTTTACGTCTGAACCCGCAGAGTTCCAATACACTGTAAGGGGGGACTCTGCAGACTCTGATGTAAGGGAGAACTTGAGGGACTCTGACATAAGGGATGCTCAGGAAACACTGGGAACTCTGACGCACGGAGAGGACTCTGATGTAAGGGGGAACACTGTGGCTTCTGGTGTAAAGGGGAACTCTGATGTAAGGGGTGCTCTGAGCACCCTGATTCCCCTTAGTGTACTCATTAAGAGGCAAGAGAACAGGGGAGGGTGGGAGACTTCAGCTACAGACAATGATGGATGGTGAGCTCACCCACCCCTTGGCACCTTTCATCCAGATGTATCTGAGACTGCTGGACTTCAAATTTCCGGCCCCCACTTTTCTTTTCTGAGGCACAGCGCCGGGGATTGGAGTGTGGGCAGACAAAGAGGGGTGAGGGCGGAAGGAAGAGGAGCAGATCGAGCCCTATCTCCTCTCCTGTCTGTGTGTGTGGCCGGGGGGGGGGGGGGGGATTGTTAGTGCTGGCTTTGGGCACTGTGAAAGATAATGTAACAGACACTCTCAGTTTAGACAACTGCAGCCAGCAATCCTGCTGGGAAGCCATAGTCCAGTCTGAATAATGTGTCTGTGTTTCAGGCAGTTTGAAACCCGGACACATGATTCCAAACCCGAACTGTCCGGGTGAATCCTGGACAGGTGACAACCCTACCTGGATCCCTTACAAGGGATACAATACGTTACTGCTGATAGAAATGTCAAACTGTTGGCCAATGCAGTTCCTGTATTTTGCCTGCTAATAATTCAATGTTTACATTGACTCACATGTTCCCCTCCATTTCCTTCCCTTCCTTTCCTACCTCCCTCTAAACCTTCGCCCATCAGACGCAGGCCTAGGCTCAGCAGCATCTATCTACTCCTCGCCCCCCTTTCACCCCATATTAGAGGGAAAAACAGGAGTGCTGTCTGTTTTGGATATATCTCCATATAGAGATATTATTTATTTTATTTCAGGTACTCATATAGCGCCGTCAATTTACACAGTGCTTTACATATACGTTATACATTCACATCAGTCCCTACCTTCAAGGAGCTTACACTCTAAGGTCCCTAACTCACATTCATACATAGTGGTTTTGTTAAGGGGATGGTTTAAATAAAAAAAGATATATAGACTAGTATTTATAAATACCTTAGGTTTCAAGAAGGCTGTGTTTTACTTCAGTGTATTTTTGTTGGTGGGTTTTTTGGTCCTTATTGCTCATCTTACTATATCTACACTAGTTGTACTGTCATGTTCAACGTTATAAACAGTTATACTATTTGTCCACTAGATGGTGGTGTGGTACAATATAAGCACTTGTTAAGGAATCTGACATTTTTCACCTGTTTTATACTATTGTGTGTACTGGAGATTTGATTACTGTGGGACTAACTAAATACTAATAGTGGGCTTGCAATGTGGGAAAAGTTTCAAATAATGCTTGTTATTGTGACTGTTGTACACAAACATAGACCTCAGCATCTGATATAACACCTAGCGTATAACAATAAGCTTTGTTGTAATAATGTTGGTTAAAGTGTGACCCTGTACAGAGCAGCAGAGACTTATTTTCACAACCGCTCAGCCAGATTGGTAAAACAGCTAGAGCCAGGATTACTAACTTATATGGCATAGAGGACCCTAACTGCTGCCTCTAAAAGTACCAATAGGCTCTAAATACGATTAATTATATGTGAAGAAGCAAAAGACTGCCAGAGGCTGCAGACATACTAGAGTGAATGGTAAGAGACTGAGGATATATTACAGGGAGTGTTGGTGACTAGAAACTGCTGCAGGAGACATTCAGAAACTGGGCATATGTTACATGAGACTGCTAGAGATCACTGCCACTACTCCATATTTGCCAATGAAAGCTCCTATTCCTTTTACTAGGGTTTCAAAGGACCATAAAGCAAGTAAGTTCCCAATTGAAATTGAAATGATGAACTAACACGGCAAACCTCCCACCCCTCCTAGGGTTGCCACCTGTCCAGTTTTGACGTGGACAGTTCCAGTTTTGACAAATGCGTCCTGGTTTTCGGTCTGCCTGAAACCCGGACACACATACCTCCAGTCCAACTGTTCTAATGGGGGTCTTTATGGGGAGCCTCTGTATTATGGAGGGGGTGACACTGACCCCTTTAACATAAAGGGGGTGACACTGACCTCTGTATTATGGGGGGAGGGCAAAACTGACTACTGTATTATGGAGAAGGGGGGTGACACTGACAACCTCTATATTATGAGGGGGGTGGTGACACCTAGGGTTGCCAATGTTGGAAAGACAACAGCAATCTGCTTACATACTATGAATCTGTTCCTTCTTATTTATTTATTTATTTATTTTAAATTCTCTTTATTGAAAAGTTTTTGCTGTAGAAGTACAAAACAGGGGCATACCCTGGCCAACTGGTGCGCATAACCACGTGCATAACAAAGTACAACTAACAGTTTACCTTAAAACTACACATACCTAACTAAACACAATACAACCATCACTCAGGTTACACATGGTAGGATTGTGATAGAAAATATTGTTTCTTGGATGACCTCATCTCGCTCTTAGTTTTCGGCACTGGACGCTATAGGAATATTTAAGAATAAATGTGATTATTTTGACTTCTAGGCTTACACCTCCGCTTATCTATCTGGGGTATGGACCTCAGCTCTTAGCAGAGCCAGGTAGATACAGAGGAAATCTAACTGGGTTAATCCCCTAAGGGCTGATCATCTGTTGTGGACTCTGAGTCTGTCCACAAGTGCCAGACTTTTTCATATTTTTGGGGGCATCCTCAAGACAGATACGTTGCTTTATAGAGGGGTATCATCGTAACTAATTGCTTCCATGATGACAGGGTGGGGAGACTGGCTGACTTCCACTTTAGTACTATGGCTTTACTCGCATAAAAAAAACAATACTTATTAGGGTGCGTGTTGCTTTAGCGAATGCCAGTTGTTCCACTAGGCCACGGAGAAAGACACTAATTGTCAGAAGAATAGGAATGGTAATTAACCCATGAATAAATTGATTTACCTCCCACCAATAGTCCTGAATCTGTGGGCAGTCCCAGAATATACGTGTGAAGCCTGCAGTCTTCAGCAGTTAGCCGATGAGGCTGTGTATATGCAATGGAGGCGTTGGGGTGTATATTAGATCCTGTGTAGGATTTTGAATTGGATCAGTTTGTCCCTAGTTGCAACCAACGGCTGAAGTGGGTAGTCCCACATGTCTTTCCAGTCTTCACTGTCCAGTTCCTGCACCTCCGCTTGCCATAAACCACACAAACCATCCTGTCCAACCTGAATGGATGGTAGAAGTGCTCGGTAAATTTGGGATTATGGTTTTGAAAGATCAGCATCGTCTAGAAGAGTCTCCAGGTTGTCATGTTCCAACCGAAGCTGGACTGATTTAAATTGTGAAACGAAGGTGTGGAGGATCTGCAGGAACCTGAAAAAGAAAGAGTTCGGAAGTTGGAATTTGTTTTTTATCCTATCAAATGTAAATATTCCAGAATCATTACAAATATCCTTCAAATACTTAATGCCTTTACTGGCCCACATGCTTGGGTCTTGCAGAGAGTGGAATTCCCTTAACCTTGGATTACACCATAGCGGTGTATTAGGGGACCATCTGGCTTTTACCAAATAAGGTTTAATCACTAACGTGTGCCATGCCTTAATAACCGCATTAATAGCCAGTGTTAAAAGTACCGGAGAACCCCCCAACCCTCTATAAAGGGCGTTGCGAAGGGCCTCAAAGGATCCCAAATGTGCTGCCTCCAGGACGACTGATGCATTAGTGTCATCCAAGACCAGCCAATTATGTGCATGAGTGAGCATTGCCGCTAAAAGGTAGGTGTGAAAGTCTGGGCATGCAAGTCCCTCCTGTGCCCAGGGCCTACGTAAGATTTTCCTACAGAATCTAGGCAGATGTGATTGCCACAAGAAGGAGGCCTCTGTGGAATCCAGCTGACAGTTAATTTTTATTAAATTAATTTTTCCTTTAAGAGATAATGGGAGGTTTGACCAGGCCTTCAACTTCAGTTTACACCACTGGAGCATTGGGGATAGATTAAGTTTGCTAAATTCCTAGGTATTGGAAGAAATGTTGATCCCTAGGGATCTAGTGGTCCAGAGTAGAGGTGAAGCAGGATCCCTCAGCCTCTTTGCCCCGGGATCTATGGGTAGAATAAGTGATTTGCTCTAGTTGGTTTGAAGGCCAGAGAGAGTCGCAAAGCGGCCCAGAAGGAGGAGCGCCTCGGAGAGTGAGGGACCAGGGTCCCGCAATCAGATTATCAGCATACAATGCTAGTTTCTCAACTACCGAGCCGGCTCGGATTCCAGACATCTCACTTGATTTCCGCAGGGCCTCAGAAAAAGGCTCCATCACCGAGGCAAACAGCGCAGGGGAAAGAGGGCACCCCTGCCTTGTCCCCCTCCTAATTGGGAAGGAGGGTGAGAGCCTGCCATTTAGCCTAATATGGGCTGTGGGAGCCTTGTATAGTAAGCTGATCCATTTCCAGAAAAGTAGGCAAAAGCCAAAGCCTTCCAGAACCTGCATCATATAGGACCATCTAACTGTATTTAAAGCCTTCTCGATGTCGAGGGATACCAAGACCCGGGAGGCATTCTCCTCAGGTGGGAGCTGGAGATGGGTAAAAACTTGTCTAAGGTTTATGTCCGTGGACTTTCCAGGCATGAAGCCAGTCTGATCTATATTGACAAGGAATGGTAGAACCTTCATGATTCTATTGGCTAGCACTTTGGTAAGTATCTTAAGGTCATAATTCAGCAATGAAATGGGCCTATAGGATGAGCAGCAAGTGAGGTCCTTCCCTCGTTTGGGCAGCAGCACTATGTGTGCTTGATGCATACTATCTGGCAACCTCTCAGGTTCCAAGCAATCTACGAATAACTGAGTTTAGAGACCAGTAGCAGCGTGGGTTTTGCACCCTTCCCCAGGTAAACCATTGGGGCCCTGGGATTTGTTGTTGGGTAAGGAATACATTGCTCTTCTATCTCTTGTCATGTTAAAGTGGAGGGCCGCCCTAAAATAAAAAATTGCATTAATATTCTTTAACAAAATTTTAAAAAAACATTTGAAAAAAAAGAAAATTTTTTAACTTACCCGAAACCCCTGTTGCTAGGCAGTCTTCCTAATCTGCCTCTTCCTATTTTCTGCGTCACTTCCTCCTCTTCGGCAAGTGGCCCCGTTGCCTTCTGGGACATGTGTGTGTCCCAGAAAACAACGGGGCCATTCACAAAGCATTGCGCCACTCTCGCATGTGCAGTAGGAAACGGGCAGTGAAGCCGCAAGGCTCCACTGCCTGTTTCCCTTCGTTAAAATGCAGGCGCCGGCAGCTGATCCGATGGATGGATCGTCCTGGGGGGGCGACATCGCGGGCTCGCTGGATAGGTAAGTGTCCTTATTAAAAGTCAGCAGCTACAGTGTTTGTAACTGCTGACTTTAAAAAGAAAAAAATTGCGGCCGGAACACCCCTTTAAGGGCTTATCTAGTGCATCCCTGTCCTCCTCAGAAAGAAGAGGCAAAGTGATTTCCCCTAATTTCGCTAACATGGCTTCAACTGGGCTAGAGAACGGATCATCGTACAATTTGCTATAAAAGAGATGAAATTCCTTCAGTATACCCTCGGGGTCTGCAACCTGACAGCCACTGGAAGTCTGAATTCTAGGAATTACTGTTTGGAGCGTTGGCTCTGTCACCAGGTTTGCTAGTAGTTTTCCATTCTTGTCCCCTGCTGCGAAAAGCCTGGCGACAAACTTCCACTCATCAGATTGCACCAGAGAGGTGTAGTGGAGCTTCAAATCTCTTCTCGCTTGGGCTAGGGTAGAATAATTTTCAGGTGTTGAGTGCCCCGTGAAAAGTTCCAAAGCTATCCTTTCACACTGTTCCAATTGAGTGGTCTGTGACGCAAAGCCGGATCTCACTGCCTTGATAGAGGAGACATATTCCCCTCGGGCATGAGCCTTGCCTGCCTCCCAAACCACATTAAGGGAAGATGACCCTTCATTAAGCATCCGGTATTCTGAGAGTTTGAGCCCCACTAACTCCTGGATTTGAGGATTATCTATCCAGCTCCAGCGGTGAATTGTCTATAAGACCTGCGGGGAGATAAGAGACCGCCCCAACGTGAGACAGAGCAGAAGCAGACCAAATAGCAAGTCTATGCGAGACCCCGATCCATGCAATGCTGAGATATGCGAGTAAGTCCTATCCTCTGGATGCTTCCCCTGCCAAATCTCTTGAAGACCAAGAGTGTCTGCCCAGAGGGCTAAATCAGGGTGGGCAGATCTAAGAGGGTTAGTAGTGTCCTTGGTAATTAAAGTGAGGCATCTCTCCCCCCCCCCCCCCCCCCCGAATAAATGAAAACCTGTTTTACTGAGCAAAGAAGTGATTTGCTCAGCAGAATAGTCATGCACCTTGCATAGGAGGAGTATGTGGCATGAAAACCTTGTTTTACCAATGCTGCTTGAGCGCTAAGATTTTGCTGCCCAATAGGTGAGTTTCTTGCAGAAACAAAATGTGAGGTTTATGAGACTGCAGAAACTTAAACAACAAAGATCTTTTCAACCTGTCATTCAGTCCTCTAATATTCCAAGATATTAACTTTGAATCTATACCCATATAGAACAGAAAAGCATATTGATAATAGGAACAAATGAGGCCCATACCCAGTGTCCTGTCCATGAGCCAGTTGCAGAGGTAGTCCAGATGATGTAGCCATCCAAGGATTCTGGGAGGAGAGAGGTGGACAGGAGAATAAAACAAAAATTAAAACAACAGTCCAGCAAGAGAAATGGTGTGAAACCTGAGCAAGCATGATAACCAACTAAAAGAACATGTAACTCCCTACCGCTTGACATAACCCCAACTGTCAACAAGGCAGTTTTATACCCTAAACTTGATAGTAGAGGTCACCTACGTGAGGCTCAAAGTTCCTGGGATAACCCCAGCTCATGTTCAACCTATAACAACAGGCGAGGGTGAGGGGACATGTATCCCATCACAGCAAGGGGGACTGGGCAAGCCAGCGCTTTTATATAGTTCCTCCAGATACTGGAATTTCTCCAGGTAGATGGAGAGTACCAGGTCCTGCACCAGGTCCTCCACAGAAAACAAACAAAACGGGGGGGTCAAGTGTGGATCACGTGTAGAGGTACGGTTGAGGTAACTCCGATGTTTGTAGGGCAAACAAGGATGTGGAAGATCAGTGCATCAGATGAATTAATGAGAAGATCCTTCATTGCAAGGTGGTCAGCCATTCGTCAGAATCTGCTGGGTTGTCAAAGAAACGGATCGCTCCGTCATGCTGGACCCGCAAGCGGCTGAGGTAAAGCACGCTGTATTTAATGCTCTTATCTCTGAGCCGCCTATGGACATCATTGAAGGTTTTTCTCTTCCTCTGCCAATTGGCTGAAAAGTCAGGGAAAAGAAGAACAGAGGTGTTGCCATATTTGAGTGTGGGATGTTTACGGGCTTCAGAGAGAACCCTGTCCCGATAGTTGAGGAAGCGAACCAGAAAAGGCCTGGGAAGATTCCCTGGGATGGCACGGCCCGTGGGCACCCGATCGGCCCTTTAAACCACGTGAGTAGGGGGAACATCCGTAAGGCCCAGGAGTTTTTTAAAATACTCCTCCGCAAATTCAGCCGGACGACCCCCATTCATCTCTCTCAGGCAGACCCAGGACTCTGATATTATTGCCCCTCAGTCTGTTTTCAGCCTCGTCTTATTTTGCGACGAGGGACTGTACTGTTCGCTGCAACTCAGCAATGGAGGTGGCATGAGTGGCTGTAAGATCTTTGATGGATGATACTCTGGACTCAGTTTTGGTAATTCTTCCCCTTATTTTTTCGAGGTTATTCCCTATAAGATTGCACTTCTCAGCAAGATGGTTGATGCGCACCAGCAGCGAGGTCCTACTCTGCTCGATCGCAGCAAGGATCATGGCGCTACTATCTTGAGACAGTGGGGCTGACTCTTCCACCAGTGGAGTCTTTCTAGGATCCATTTCCAAGTTGGCCAGCAAGGCTCAAAGCCGCCCGACCAGTATGGGATCTGTTCTAGGGGAAGAGGGCGGTGGTAGCAGCTTTGGAATTTCTCTTCCTCTTCTTTGAGAAGGAGGACGTCTGATAAGTCACCAGGGGGACCCCTATAGAGGACTTTCGTCCATGCCGAGATTAGCATCCAGGAGGCAGCTAGGGGCAGCCCAAGCTGGCAGCAAGTGTTAAGCCCCTGGAGATCACAGTCTGGACTGGCAGTCAGTGCTCACCAGCTGCCCCTCACTTCACAACAGGCACACAGGCAGAGGCAGGTTAGTGAGGATGTGAGGCTGGGAGTACCTGGGTGGGGAAGGCCAAGAGCAGTGGGACAGAAGCAGAAGGATAGTAGAAGACACTAGGCCCCAGGATACCACAGCCGGCTCATGCAAGCAGTTTCTGCTGGACAGCACACCAGACTGTGGCAGGGATGTGGAGGGATGATGAGGCAGGTGAAAACAGAAGGTCCGCCCTCCAAAGCCCAGGCCGGACCAGTCACGGCGCACTCCCGCGGGATAGCGACCCAGGAAATGGCAGTGGTCACCAGGCCCCACTAGGCCGCACTAGGTTTCAATAGCCAGGTAGGCCACCGGACTGTGCCAGGTAGGTGGATGGATAGGCAGGCAAGGATGGATGGCAGTGCCTTATCTCACAGCCAGGCCAGGATCGGTTCACTCCAGCAGGTCACAGGACGGTAAGATGGCGGCGGTCGCGGGTGTATGGAAGCTTTGTGTCCTGATGACCACGGCCAAAGCTACTTCACAACATTGGCCCAGAACACGACAGGGGACAGAGATGAACAGGCTGGCAGGGTATCAGCTCGTTTTAGGTAGGCAGAAGCAAGGATGGCAAAGGATTGGGTTCAGAATTCCTGGAGCTCCTCTCACATCAGGACACGCCCCATGATGTTCCACCTTTCAGATGGGTTCACAATGCCCAAGACTTCTAAGTCAGACCCCAGCGTGACTTTGGGGTGACTTGCATGCAACTTTTTTAACAGAAGTCAATGCAAGTTAGTCCGAAGTCAGACCAAAAGTAGTGCAGGAACCTTTTTCCAAGTTGGAGTAACTCAAGCCACACCAATTAGAACGTTTCCAAAGTTGGAGCAATTGTCGCATCAGTGTGAACTGGGCCTGAGAGAGAAGAAGAAGATTTAAGATACAGCCCTCAATCTCCATCTCTGCAGCCTCAGCTGCACAGTTTGAATGTACAGAGCTTCCCATGGAAAAAGAAAAAACTCCACATAGTGTGAACCAGTAAAAGATATAATGCATTTAATAAAAGATAAATGGAACACTCACATTTAGTAGGTGTACACTATGTGGAGTTTTTTCTTTTTTTGGCAATACTTTTTGACTGCTGGAGAGGATCCAGCACATCACGCTGGCCATTTCTAAAGATTACTGCCTTGTGTTGATCTCTGGACGGATGGACCACCTTCCACTCTGATCCTGACTACAGATCTAGATGCTTCACAAATTGGTGTCTTACTCCACAAGCTTATTGACTCATTGAGTGTAAGCCCATTTGAGTCCTGTTACTCCGGTAAGCCTTCTAAAAACCAGTGGTGGTTTTGTCACAGTCGTTTAATATAATACTGCTGTCACGTGGAGACGCCTTCCTTGGTTTAGAAGTTACTCTTCCCTTGTTTTCATCACTTCTTCATGGACTTTTAGTCATACTCACTGAACACTAGATGTTTCTTTGAAATTCATGTCACTATTTTATATAATTACATTTTGTGTTTGTGGTCATAGACATTTCAATATTGTTTTTTCACATCACTATTTCATGTATTGTATATGGCTTTTTACATTACTCAAAATGTGTAGAAGCACATAATTTCATTTTATTTCACTTTTATTTTTAATCCTATTTCTTGTGGTCATTCACATTTTAATTCAGTGATTTTGTACATTTCTGAGTGCTGCACATTATTTCATATATGTATTTTTGTTTACACTTGTTAGGTGTTGTGATGGCTGCTATTTTAATATCCCTTTTTTGTGGTGTTTGCGCGATATATACCAAAATCCTTAACAATAAGATATGTGTGTCACATCAGTGACCACAATCAGTGATAATCTATCATATCCACGCTAATAGTGCTCTTGTGCAACAATACATTCTTCCTTTTTCTATGTCAAGACCACACTCTTCTCTGCATATGGCCCCCACCAGCCTGTGCTTTTCTAGGTTGACTCTCACCTCATCTGATGGACCCATATGCTCATAGAAGATCAAATAATGCATAAGTATGGCAGCCCAATTCCACAGGTCTCCTCTACAGTACCTCCAGCTCTCACCCACATATAGTATTGTTATAGCTCAAAAACCATTAAAAAAAAACTTTATAGTGCTCTCAGTAAACCCAATTTTTTACAATAAGCATTAAAAATACTCACATGTGCAGGCATTCAGTCAGCATAAAAGGAATAGAGATTTAGCCAGGTGCTGTGCTACAGCAATATGGAGATGTAGACATTGCCTTATTCTTCTTTCTCTCTACTGAGATACTGATGCTATGCAGCACAATTCTTTTCAGCAGTGGGGGAGCTAAAGCCAAGCAAGCCTATAGACTTCTATGCAGAGTGATGAGAATCCTGAGAGTTGCAGCTTGAGATGGCAGCCATATAATGTGGCCAATGGATTCTCTACACTACATATCCCAATAGGTTCTGTGTAGTAGAAGGAGTTGGGAATATATTTTTATTAACCACTTGACCCCTGGAAGATTTACCCCCCCTTCAAACCAGGCAACTTTTTGCGATACAGCACTGCGTTACTTTAACTGACAATTGTACAGTCATGCAACACTGTATCCGAATAAAATGCATGTCCTTTTTTTCCTACTAATAGAGCTTTCTTTTGGTGGTATTTGATCACCTCTGCGTTTTTTGGTTTTTTTTGCACTATATAAAAAAAGAAAAAGACAATTTTGAAAGAACAAACAATATTTTTTACTTTTCTGCTCTAAAACATATCCAATAAAAAAAATGTAAAAACATTCCGTGTTGGAACAGGAAAAGCATACGCATTGAGGAAGCATTACAAAACCGTTCCTATTTGCTCCAGAAGTAGGAAATAAACTTTCTAATGAGAGCCATGGAGCTGCCTACTCCCAGTTATTTTTTTTATTTAGTAATAAAACAAGAGGAAGAGAGAAGATAGAAAAGTTAGAAGAACCAAAAAAAAAGAGTATAGGGGGGGGGGGGGGGGGTTGTTGTGCGCTGGGATGCGGAAGTGTGTGGGCTCCATCAGACTTTTTCCATTGGATTTTCCGACACATAAAGTTTGAGAGCAGGCTATAAAATTTTCCGACAACAAAGTCCGATCGCGTCAATTCCTACCGTGTGTGGCCAGTTCCGACGCACAAAGTGCCACGCATGCTCAGAAGAAATTCCGAGACGAAACAGCTCGGTCTGGTAAAATTAGCGTTCGGAATGGATACAGCACTTTAGTCACCCTGCAATGTTTTAAATAGTTTAATACAGCGCACTTTCTTCATCTTTATAATGTGAGAAGAATGAAGTAGTTTTGCTGCTCATATTCACACAGACTTTTCACAAACGTATTTCTTTATTATTTATCGTGATTCCCTCAATATTTTTTGATTTGTCACATCTGACCAAATTTCTTTTTGGTTATTTTTAAATATTTGTTGTTTTTTTTCAAGGCTGTTTTTTTTTTTTTTGGGGGTTTGTATTTTTTTCAAGGCTGTTTTTTTTTTTTGTTTTTCAAAGCTGTTTTTTGGGGTTTTTTGGGAGTTTGTATTTTTTTCAAGGCTGTTTTTTTATTTTTGTTTTTTTGTGTTTTACTTCATAATATTTTTGTGTGTGTTTTGTGTGTCAAGTTACCACAACACCATTGATATCTTGTATTATTTAATCTCAAGGAGATTGTTTGGTGTTGGTGTCTCTTGTTAATTTCACATTGTATTGTTGAAATGTACCTGCCTACTCACAAACAAACTTTCCTTTTCGAAGAAAAACACACATAGGCAAGTATAATTGAAACAAAAATTCCTTTATTAAGGGCTCAGAACCAAACAAAGAGGGAGGCAACCCTGGAGAAACAGCAGAAATTGGCGAAGCCTTTGACCCCCAGGGCAGACATCAATTCTTTTACAGCAAAATTGGTGGCCTGAGGAATCCATATGTAAGGGAGTGCAATCTGGTCCAGAAGTCCCAGAGACCCGGAAAGCAGCAGATGACATCTGTGTCCCCAGGCTGTGGTCCTACAAGAGGCTGCATATTTTGCCAGACCAGACTGAACTCAGGGCCATCACTCTCTGGTCTTCCTTCCACGCTTCCTTCCCGGCTGTGGCTCTGGTGTTGGAGATGTGGCAGGAGGAGGAGTAGGACCTGGAGGAGGAGGAGTAGGACCTGGAGGAGGAGGAGGAGGAGGACCATGTGTGAGGTCACAAATGTGGGTAGCACATGTTATTTGGCCCCTCAACCCCTTATTGAGAGCTTCCAAAATTAGGAACTCACACAGGAGTCATTGGCCCTCCATCTGCATCATTTTGCAGGCAGTTATGCCAGCAAAGTCCTCCTCCACACTGTGGGGGGTTCTCAGGGCCTCTGTAGCCTTCCAAAAGAGACCTATGGCAGCCTCCTCCAGGTTACTCATCTTCCTGCCACTTTGTCTTTGAAGGTGTAGGGGAGGGACCTGGGTATCAGGTAGCCTGCTTGGCCCAGCCACCACCTGGCTGAGACTTCCCTGTGTATGAAAAAGGGACATGGTTTTAGTTTTTGCTTCATCAATCACAATCAGAAATTAGTACTCCAAACTAACATCTAGTTAACATAATTGATTGGACAACCATAAATATTTAGGGGAATGCTTTACCTGGCTCAAGCTGGGCTCCTCCACATGTTGCTGCCTGGAAGGCCCAGGTTGGGCGCCAGAAGCCTCAGCTGGGGGGGAAGGAAGCGTGGAAGGAAGAGTGGAGAGTGCTGGCCTGGGTTCGGTCTGACCTGCCAGAAAATGCAGCCTGTCATAGTACCAGAGCCTGGGGACATAGATGTAATCTGCAGCTCCTAATCTCTGGGAATCCTGGACCTTCTTGTGCTCCCTTAGATAAGTGCTCCTCAGGCCACCAATTAGAACCTTGAAATAGGTGATGTCTGCCGTGGGGATCACCGGCTTCACAAATTCCAACAAATTATCCAGCGCTGCCTTCCTCTTTGTTTGGTTCTTATATTCAGGGTGGTTTATCTGCCATAGACAAGGCAGCTCCCTGAACATATCAATGAAGATTGGCATAAAGTCCTGATCTTTCAAGATATCCATTTTCACTGCAAGACACAACACAAGACAAACCCTAATGTCAGCCTAAAGTCTACTAAACTTGTGCAAATACAGGCCTCAATCTAGAAGCAGTATAGGCCCAATGTTAAATCTTACTTTCGCTATCACGATCGGCGCCTCCGTTACTCCTTCCTCCGCTCACAGATCGTACGTACTATGCACGCGTGTTACGCTTTATAGACACTGCGCATGCGTGAAACTCCGCCCGCCCCTGACGTTCTTTCTAGTCTATTCCCCGCCCCTTCTCGTTCGTCGCAGTGGGGAAGAGCACATGGCGGAGACACAGCAGGTATCTGATAATTACACCAATGAGGAGGAGGAGGAAAGCCTGGAGGCAGAAACGTCCCGATCCAGAAGGAGACGATATAAGGCATCAAATATGTCCTTTGGGGAAATGTTGGAGATGGTCGACATAATGAAAAGGGCTGACTATGACGGGAAGTATGGACCTTACCCCAACCCCAATGTCTGAAAGGCCAAGATCATGGCGAAAGTGGTCAAGAGCCTGCACCGGAATTTCTGAGTACGGCGATCCAAGGATCAGCTCAGGAAGCTGTGGTTGGACCTCCAAATTAAGAGAGCATGAGCAGTACAGAAAGATCCGGAGAGTGCTGCAAAAAAGTAAGTAGTTGTGCTGTGTTCCGATTCTTTTTATGTTTATTATTCGTTTGTATCAAACATTTTTCGTGCGGCCTAGAAAACACCATTGTTTTGGCCATATGCATTTGCCCACATTTTTTAGGGCCTACTTGTCTGAAAATAATTTGGTTGTGTAGATGGGTTTGTTACTAGAATTAAATGCAAACTAGATTCTGTGTAAGGAGAGGACACTCAGCAGCTGTTTACACATCTGGACGCTGGAGCACTAGTGTGGGACACAAGAACACCCTTTTTATTAGGGGGTCCCACACAGGTGCTCTAGTGTATACTATAGGGGTGTCTCCATCTGTGAAGGTTGTACAAGACAGGTATTCAAGCTTGAGAAAGGACAAGAAAAATGCTACATCTTGGAACTCTGCCAAAACAGACAATTGTACCCCACTTCCAAGCAATGTTTCATATTTATAGTTCTGCCATCAAATATCTGTGTGCTAAGTATACCTATTTATTTTTACATAGGGGACAAAAGACTCGGAGGACACCCCTCATCCGAGGAGACCAGAGACTCCCCACCTCTGGAAGAAGGGGAAATCCACCCAAGACAAGCAGAGCAGGAGGAGGAAGACGTGGTGGAAATTGGCACCACAACAGGTGAGTGTCTGCGTCCACAGGCTCAGGTAAGAGATGGATGCAAGCATATTTTTAATACATGTTGTTTTTTGTTTTCTATCTTTGTAGGTGATCGTGATGTTGTGGATCCAGATCCTTTCACCTCGGAAAGTGCACAGATCCTGATCGGGGAGATCATGAGGTGTAATAGGGACTTGGAAAACATCCAGAAAAACATCAATGATGTTCAGCAAAAAATGAAGAACATCATTGATGTTTTAGGGAGAGTTTAAATCCCCTCGAAATCCCTTTGGTTTTAGTTTAATTGACATTTTTTTGATAAATTTTAGAAAAGCCACATTTTGAAGAGGCACACAGTGTGTCAACATTTGCTATCTGCCATCACGGGAGATCAATGGACGCATTTTGGGGGTGCAACCCCTTAATAATAAAGTAGCTGTGAGGAAGGGGTTGCACCCCCAAAACACGTCCCTTGATCCCCCGTGATGGCAGGTAGTACATGTTGACATTTGGAAATTTGTGTGCATCTTCAAAATTTGGCTTTTCTTGGGGTGACTTCACCCCATCTGAACGCAATACCAAACACAGTTTGTAAATACTCATGTCTGATATTGCCTTCAAGTTCTATCAAATGTGAACTTTGTAAGTTCAAGATTTGTGTCTTTCTTGTTGTTTTTAAACATGCCTGTTTTATCTTAAATGGACATTTCTACTTTTTCTAATGTGACCCCAAAAATTTTTATACAACAAACATGTTGGTTTGTTTAAAAAACCTTCTGTAAATGCACATGTGATTGTGCTGGTATTAAAAAGATTGATAATCAGGATTGTGTGGATTATTGTCTCAACGCTCCAACACTTTTGTGGTGCTCTAATTGGTGTTTTCTGTGACAATGGGTGTTATTTCCTCAGAGCAAATCCACTTTGCACTACAAATGCAGTTTCAAGTGCACTTGTAGTGCAAAGTGTCTTTGCCTTTAGTAAATAACACCCAACAGTGCTTTCTAAGGTTACACAATCACGCCATTTTCAGGACTCACCACATTTCTGTCAGGGTCAGCTAAAACAAACACAAGCAGTAAATGTCACCAAAGATTTGAGTAGTTTTTTTTTTTTTTTTAATTTGAAAAAGGTTTTACACATTGTCTGGCATATTGATAGCCCCCTGACCCGCAAAGAATCCAAGGTATCTTAGCCGGACATCACGGGCACTCAGGGGGGGCAAACCAGGACGGCCACTTTCAAGTGCCGTCAGGGTTGGTTCATTTGGAATTGCAGCCTCAGGCCCAACTGAGCCAGCATAGTTGTCAGAATGTTGACGTAAAAAGTTGTGCAGAACACAGCACGTCAGGATAATATGATTCAGTTTATACTCCGCCATATGTATGGGGTGGAACCGGCTGGCCATGATTCCAAACGTGTTCTCCACCACTCTTCTGGCTCTGGCCAGTCGGTAATTAAAAACCCTCTGGTCCAGGGTCCTCATCGGGAATGGCCGCATATGCTTCATCCGCAACGAAGACGAATGGGAGTCCTTCCACATTGTCTTCTGGAGGTGGCAAGTCCAAGCTGCCATTCTGGAGACGCCTGTAGAACTCCGTCTGGGTGATGACTCCACCATCGGACATCCGGCCATTCTTCCCCACGTCCACATACAGGAACTCATAAGTAGCCGACACCACCGCCAAATATCACAATACTATTGAACCCCTTATAATTATAATAGTACGACCCCGAGTTGGGTGGTGGGACGATGTGGATGTGTTTCCCATCAATTGCCCCTCCGCAGTTAGGAAAGTCCCACCGCTGGGCAAAGTGGGAGGCCACAGTCTGCCATTCCTGTGGTGTGGAAGGAAACTGTGGAGTCAAAACAAAAAAAAAAAATAGTCACTTTGCACATAAACAGGGAAAGCAGATTAGACACAAACATTCTTGGCCAACATCAAGATAACATTTATTTGAGGGAGTTTTTAAAGACCAAAGTATAAGGTACACCCATCAGATTCCCCCTCCCCCCCCCTCATGGGCCATTTCTAACATTATAGGGGGGGGGGGTCTCTTGGACAGGTAACCCTCTCCACTTCATTGAGAGATGAATGCCTAAATAAAGGGTATTACTTTGAACACTTACTGGACAGGTAAGAAGTGTCATAATACAAAGATATAAATACACACTGTACACATTTGAGCACATTTGGACATTCTGCTATTACCTATCAAGATAATAATAGGATACAAAAACTTTAAACAGTACCATTTGAAAGTATACAGGCAGGCCCTTGCACTACATGCTTTGGGGAATTCATCCATAGATCTGACCACTAAAGAGATGGGTATAGTGTGTATGAGTTTGGCTAAGTCAGTAGATAGATGATTGAGGATAGATAGAGAATTGGTATCAGCTGACTTAGCAGTTGGGGGGAGGGAGGGTTAAAAATGATTTGGGGACGCCCCCCCCAAAAAAAAGCCTCTGGAACTCTGTATGAATTTTAAGCACCAATCACATTTCAAAACATTGTAGGGGGTATTTAGGGTAAAGCACTACTATGGAGCTGATCAAATACATTGTTAAGTGACTACATGAGGTGAATATAGGGCCAGGAGACCATGCTGGGGAGGTTAGTGAAGGAAAATATGTATGAAGGAGAAAAAAAAATAATTACATAAAAATCCAGCATGCATGAGAACAAAGGGGACATTCACAGCATATTACAATCATGGTAATTAGGGAATGAGGAAAGAAATATAATATATTATCAAACATTATATACAATAAAATGTGATATTAAAGGATAAAAATCTTACCTTAATATACTCCTTCTGCAGGACCTGGATGATGGCAGAACAGGTCTCTGGGATAATGATCCCCAGAGCCTGGGGGGAGATGCCTGTTGAGAACTTCAAGTCCTGCAGGCTTCTCCCCGTCGCCAACTACGGCAGGGTGGCGACTAGCCTCTGCTCCGGAGTGATGGCTTGCCTCATGCAAGTATCCTGCCTGCTGATATAGGGGTCAGCAAAGCCAACAAACGGTGAAATACGGGGTCCGTCATCCGGAGAAAGTTCCTGAGATCATCAGGATTATTCTCACGGATCTCACTGAGCAAAGGCATGTGACAGAACTGGTCACACTGGAGCAACCAATTCTTGGTCCATGAACTCCTCCCCACCCTGTTCATGAACTGGGCTTGTGTCAAGGTAAGGACCCCAACACCAAGCCCCAGCACAGCACGAACTCTATGAGGAGTACGTATATGTAACATGGCTAGAAAATGGTCGGCTGCTCAGAACGAAGTAACAGAATGCACTGAAGAACAGCAAGGCCTGTGAAGAGCGACCTGAAAAACAGTAACGAACGAACAAGAACACAATGACAAAGTCACGCGTAGCTTGCTGCATGCACTGAAGAGCAGATACAAACCCACAAGCACAAACTGAACAGCAGAAAACGATCTAAAAACCACGAGTCTGAAAAAGCGCAAATCGTCTCTCACCAAACTTTTACTAAAACAAGATTAGCAAAAGGAGCCCAAAGGGTGCCGCGCTTGGTTCTGAAATAGCCTTTTCTAGTCTCGTCGTATGTGGTATACGTCACCGCGTTCTTGGCGATCGGAAAATCGGACAACTTTGTGCGACCGTGTGTATGCAAAACAAGTTTGAGCCAACATCCGTCGGAAAAAATCCATGGATTTTGTTGTCGGAATGTCCGATCAATGTCCGATCGTGTGTACAGGGCATCAGAGTATTTTTCGTGTTTATGCTGTGCCAATAGTATCAAATCTTCTATCCTATTGATTTCTTCTACTTTATGGAGCCAACAACTAATAGTCAGGGGCTGTGGATTTTTCCAGTACAGAGGGATGCAAGATTTGGCAGCATTCAACAGGTGCCGTATGATGGATTTTTTATTTATTTTCTCTGGGATTTTCGAGTCATGTAAAAGGAAAAAAGCTGGATTGTAAGGAATCTCGTAATCAGTGAACCCCTGGGTAATCCTCCGGACTTCCGTCCAAAAGTGATTAAGTTTAGGACAGGACCAAAATATATGGAGTAGTGTTCCGCCTCCTTCTTGACATCTCCAACATTGATCTGTAGTGTTAGGATACATTTTATGTAGTAAGTAAGGAGTACGGTACCTCCTTGTCAGGATTTTAAAATTTCTTTCCTGAATTTTCGTGCAAATAGAAGATTTTAAGGAAAATCTAATATTATTTTGTCGCTATCGTGTTGTGAAAGTTCAGTGGAGTTAATTTTCCCAATGCTTCAGGCAAGGTAAATATGACTGTCTGTAGGCTGTAAAGGTCCTTCTTCGGAACAGTACTCTTCAAAAGTTGTCAAATTGCGACTGAAACATTGTGGATTTGGCAAAGATTGTAAGTAATGGCCCAGTTGTAGCGCTCTCCAGACGGTTAAGCGGTAAGGGCCAGTGATTGCCATTAGCATTTCAACGGAAGGCCAATGTTCGGCCGAAAAAAAATAAGAAGCCCGATGACATCCAGTATGATGTAAGGATAATGGTTGTTCATGAAGGCCCAGCAGGAAATGTGGATTCCCTAATATTGGGAATAAAGGCGAGTCCTGTGTAGATAGGGAGGCTTGTGAGAAAAGGGATGAGCTTATACGAATTGTAGGTCCTATCACAGGATGTACTTTTAGCACGCAAGGTAACGCGCCGTAGAATCAAGGGGTTCAATTACAATATTAAACCTGGTACAATACAGGAACTGGCTGGGTATGCAAGTATTTGTAGTTCCACATCATCAGTAGACGCACACTCTGACCGCTTCTACTGTAATGTGAATGTGTAATGTTAGCAGTCCTGAAATAACATGTGATGTAATTTTCTTCTGATAAGATTCAATCGTCTGCACACTGAACAGCTTGGGACTTCATGCCGCTGAGTTGGTAATGAGAATAAGCAGCAGGGAGCTATAATGTAAACAGTTTGCTTCAAGGGTTTGACCTGTTCAAATCTCAATTTTACTGAACAGGGAAACTCGACTTGGTTAATTTGTTTTAAAGCACATCTTGTAGTAAGTGAGACATGAGACATGTAGAGAAATGTGAAATAAAGAACAATGCCCTGTATGCCTGAAAATTTAGATTTACACTTTAAAGAATAGCTCCAAGAAATATTTATGGAAAGTGCAGCTGGAGGTTAGTGTAAAGTATTATTATGTACGTTTAGCTTCGTGCAGTCCTTTCCAAGTTTTTAATTCTCCAAAAACGTTGTTCCTAAAAAAAATCTGTTGAAATGTCCAACTTGACCTCATTTACTTGCAACAGCAGGACATATTTACAGAGTCCATTGTAAAAAAAAAATTGTGCCTTTGCCCACCCGCTTCCATCACATTACACTGTTTGTAAGCACATTCGCAAACAGAAGTGGCGAAGCTTCAGGCACATCAATGGGTTTTTATGGTTAAGAGCCACTAAGCTGTAAATCTCCCCACCCCCTCGCACTTCAATGGTTAAATGTTAATTTAGTTTAGAGGTTCTGGAATAGGGTGTAAAAACTTACCTTGTTGCATGCTCCAACAGGGTTCTTCCAGTGCTGCAACGTTTCCCCCATAGCTTCCCCATAAGCTGCATCTGCCGGTGGTTACACTTCAACCTCTTTCATGTACAATACAGGGTTAATGTCACTGCATTGTACATGATGACGTCAGGGATCCACTCACTGACCAGAGCTTCAGGAGAGGAGGAGGGGGCCAGAATTAGCTGGATAAGTATCCACAGTCTGTACAGTTTAACTCTTGCAATGCAAGGGGCTCTACTTTAAGCGTGGATTTTTTCATATTCCTGGAGTTGGACTTTAGAGCCTACCTCTGGCAAAAGGAACAATCCTCCCCTGCAGGGGGGGTTGACCCTGCACAGCAATGGTTAAATGCCCAATTATACCTAGAGAACCAGAAAAGCTGTTTCACTTACCTGATACTTTGCTCCCCGGCTGCTGTCACTGTCTTCTTCCTCTTACTCTCCCACCCCACTTTGGTGGTGGACTGTTCCTTGGTGTCCTCATCTACAATGCAGAGCTATGGACTCAGAGGAGCCGCAACCACCAGAACGTTGAAGAGATGATGCTGCAGGGTCTGATCTAGCTGCACCGAGGAGGCTTGCAGGAATGGAGGATAGTATTAGTAAAACTGATATTTCCAGTACCCTAGACCTACATGACCTTTGACCTTTGGGGTGGTCCCTATTCCAATCCCTGAGTCCTAACCTTGTTCTTCCAGGGGAAATCCTAACTCTAACCCCTAACCCTAACAGTGTGGGAAAAGCCCTATTTTTGTGTTCCCAGGTGTCCAGCTTTAATTCTTCCACATGGATATGACTGGAGACAGATTGGAGACATGGGAACATCACAAGCATTTGTTTACATTGTGGTTAGTTTAGCAAATTGTGTTTTGCAGATTTCTTCTTTAACATTCATTTTTTGCCTTTTACATGAAGGGCAAAGTAATATGTTAATTGGCCAGCTACGTATATTCATCCTTCATTCACTCCTCCACCATTCTGTTCAGCCACTAGGAATAAGAGGAAAAGGTCCTGCGTAAGCTCACAATTTAATTCTCTCCCCTCACCCATCTAACACCAGTGCTATCACATGGAAAGAAGCAGAGTGAGCCACATGCTTCCTCATACCTGGAAGTATGGAGTAGTGATGAGCCAACAGTACAGTACAGCTAGTTTGGGATAGGTTTGGCAAACATGACTAAAGTTCTGGTGCCGAATCTGAACCCCATTAAAGTCAACAGGTGCCAAATGTTAGAAAACAGTTATGACCATTTCCTAGGCTGTTTCCTTCATAGAAGTAATGGTATGGCTTCTATTATTAGAACAGATGTACGTAAAGAGAGGGCAAAATAGGGTTCTATTGATGAGAGTCAGTGACAGCCCCTTAGTTCTATTAACCCCACTGCAAAGGAAGATTACCGACAGCTTGGGTGAGGGATGGGGGAGGGTGAAGAAATGAAGGTGGATTCAAATAACAGAAGGGGCATCAGCACAAGGGACACATCTATGTCCCTTGTGCTGATTTCTTTGTTTCTTATTTTGTCTGCACTTCTTAAAGCGGGGTTCCACCCAAATTTTGAACAATATCTGTATGTATTCTCTTCCTTGCCTAGATGCTGACATGCCGTTTTAAAAAATTTAAATCGCCGTAATTACCTTTTATTTTTCTATTCTTCTTTGCACTTCCTGGTTCTCCTCCCGTGGGAGTAGGCGTGTTTCTAGCCTCTCCCAGACTCCTGGGAGCTAGTCTCAGGCTTCCCAGGATGCCACTGAGCATGTGCTGGAACGAGCAGTGAATGCTGGGAGCACAGCATTCACCACATCCAGGAAATAAATGCTTGTGGGCTTCAAATGCCCACAATGAAGATGGAAACTGCCTGCAGTGAATAATATAAGTTATTCTTTCCGATGAAATCTGACACAGGCGGACATATTACACACAATATGTGAGTATGTAATGCTGAGAAGAAAAGTTTGTGAATGAACTAAAAAAAAAAAAAAACGATAGGTGGACCCCCGCTTTAAAGACACTTCTGGGATGTTTTCCTTTAGTTCTACAAAGTTTTTACCCTGTTGTACTCTATTTGGAAAATCTGGATAGAGAAAAATTGATTTTACTTTAAGTAGATGTTAACCTGGAGTGCGTGTCCGAAAGATGGACTGAAGTGGACATTGATAATGGAAGCTCTGCACCACAGAGGTCCTTTTATAAGTTTAATGTTAATGGACATCCTTTGACCCACATGTCTAAGGGGAGAAAGCATCAGGGTACCAGCCAGACCTCATGTCAGCAAGAATTTCACAACTTTTTCACTGCCAGCATTGCATCCTGTTTAGCACATAGCCTAAGCAAGATGGCACGCACTTGCACATCTAGCACTGTGCAAAGCAAAGCTCAACCTGACTCGGCTGCATCCTAACCTTGCACTCATCACCTTTACTGATACTAACACCCAGATTCTTCCCTAACACTAAGCATGTTTGTTAAATAACAATGTTAATTTGCCTTTTGTTTCAAGTTGCAACCTTTCTAACATCAACTAAGGTGTGAATGAGTTTGGTTACTCGCCTTTACAGTTACAATTGGTAGTTACACACCCCTGGACTTGTCGGAACGTTAGTTGTTTTGTGTTTCATGTTGAGACTTTTCTATAAACTATTAAAAATGCATGACTTCAACTGTGTCACTGGTTCTAACAGTTGGGAGCTCATTGTTACACCCCAGGATGAACTCATCTCTTTAGTTGGTAATTTGTGAGTAGACCGTCTCTTGGCCCTGGCATGCATGATCATCCAATGGTTGGGTCTGCATGCAGATTTAATGTGGTGGCAACTCATGTGTACTCTAATGATATTCAAAGGAAATAGCCCTCGATACTCTCCACTGATCCTCCTTTGATCCTGACTCTAGGTCCTCACTTATATCCTCCCCTTCCTCCCGCCTAACCATTTCCTTAGCTCCTATCCCTTTATCACTCTTCTACAACTTCCATAACTTTACCCATTCTTTTTTCTGTTCTAGTAAATACATGATGCCTCTTTTCACACCAGAGACCATGACATTCTTCTCACCATCACATTAAACATCTTCATGATTCAACTCATTTTTCACCCCACAAGTCCTGCTCAAAGTAGAGAAGGTCTCTATTGACCCACTTCTACCCTCAGATCATACCCCAATTTACCTTTCCCTCAGCCTGTCACTGTCACAACAAAAACAAGGGCCTGCTCAAAGACCAAGAGATGATGGCAGAGGTGACCAGAGAGCCCACATCATATTTTCAGACTGATAACCCCAACTTGAACCCTCCCACATTATGGGATCTTCATCAAACATGGCTCCAGGATAAGGAAACAGTACACATCTCACAGTACACAGTTTTTACATGAAAGATTGAAGGGAAGAGAGTTTTCCATGAATTCAATAACAAGCTAGAATTTTTGTCCAGAGTCCTCAGAGGACCTTGCTCAGAAACCTTCATTTTTCATATTAACTCCCCCGAAGACACTAAAGCTACAACATCTTGGGCCCTTGCTCAAGTTCAAATTCAACAACTTTTACTATAAATTATATAACCTACACTCCACTGACACTGCCTCTTCCACCTCCCACCATCCATTAGACTCCTATCTTTAAAATTCAGGTCTTCCTACACTTCACCAGGAGACTACATCAGCACTAAAATAATATATCACCACAGAAGAACTACACTTAGCAATCGCAACTTCTTAGACAGGCAAGGCCGCTGGCCCTGTTAATGTAGTTCACAACATACTTCCTGAGGGCCTATAACTGTATTACCAATGATCACTAACCTCCTGACGATACGCTCAAAACCAATTTTACAGTTATACCCAAACAAAACAAAGGTCAAACACAGTACAATAATTACAGGCTAATTGCCTTCCTAAACATCAATATGAAACTGTCCTTGAAGATTCTGACCAATGGACTCCATCATTTACATTCCTAAAATTGTCCATGTGGATCAGGTTAACTTATACAAGACTCTGGTCCGGCCGCACCCAGAGTATGCTGTCCACTTCTGGGCACCAGTCGTCAGGAAGGATGTACTGGAAATGGAGCGAGTACAAAGAAGGGCAACAAAGCTAATAAAGGGTCTGGAGGATATTAGTTATGAGGAAAGGTTGCAAGCACTGAACTTATTCTCTCTGGAGAAGAGACGCTTGAGAGGGGAAATGATATCAATTTATAAATACCGTACTGGTGACCACACACTAGGGATAAAACTTTTTTGCGGAAGGGAGTTTAACAAGACACGCGGCCACTCATTAAAATTAGAAGAAAGTAGGTTTAACCTTAAACTACGTAGAGGGTTCTTTACTGTAAGAGCGGCAAGGATGTGGAATTCCCTTCCACAGGCGGTGGTCTCAGCGGGGAGCATCGATAGCTTAAAAAAAAATTAGATAAACACCTGTAAGACCACAACATACAGGGATATACAATGTAATACTGACACATAATCACACACATAGGTTGGACTTGATGGACTTGTGTTTTTTTTCAACCTCACCTACTATGTAACTACAGTATCTCACAAAAGTGAGTACACCCCCCACATTTTTGTAAATATTTTATTATATCTTTTCATGTGACAACACTGAAGAAATTACATTTTTCTACAATGCAAAGTAGTGAGTGTACAGCTTGTATAACAGTGAAAATGTCCAAATTGGGCCTAATTGGCCATTTTCCCTCCCTGGTGTCATATGACTCGTTAGTGTTACAAGGTCTCAGGTGTGAATGAGGAGCAGGTGTGTTAAATTTGGTGTTATCACTCTCACTCTACCATACTGGTCACTGGAAGTTTAACATGGCACCTCATGGCAAAGAGCTCTCTGAGGATCTGAAAAAAAGTATTGTTACTCTACATAAAGATGGCCTAGGCTATAAGAAGATTGCCAAGACCTTACAACTGAGCTGCAGCACGGTGGCCAAGACCATACACTGGTTTAACAGGATAGGTTCCATTTAGTACAGGCCTCGCCATGGTTGACCAAAGAAGTTGAGTGCACGTGCTCAGCGTCATACCCAGAGGTTGTCTTTGGGAAATAGATGTATGAGTGCTGCCAGCATTGCTACAGAGGTGGAAGGGGTGGGGGGTCAGCCTGTCAGTTCTCAGACCATACGCTGCACACTGCATCAAATTGGTCTGCATGGCTGTCGTCCTAGAAGGCAGCCTTTTCTAAAGATGATGCACAAGAAAGCCCTCAGTTTGCTGAAGAAAAGCAGACTAAGGATACGGAGTACTGGAACCATGTTCTGTGGTCTGATGAGACCAAGATAAACGTATTTGGTTCAGATGGTGTCAAGCATGTGGGGCGGCAACCAGGTGAGGAGTACAAAGACAAGTGTGTCTTGCCTACAGTCAAGCATGGTGGTGGGAGTGTCATGGTCTGGTGCTGCATGAGTGCTGCTGGCACTGGGGAACTACAGTTCATTGAGGGAACCATGAAGGCCAACATGTACTGTGACATACTGAAGCAGAGCATGATCCCCTTCCTTTAGAGACTGGGCCGCAGGGCAGTATTCCAACATAACGACCCCAAACACACCTCGAAGATGACCACTGCCTTGCTAATGAAGCTGAGGGTAAAGATGATGGACTGGCCAAGCATGTCTCCAGACCTAAATCCGAGCATCTGTGGGGCATCCTCATACGGAAGGTGGAGGAGCGCAAGGTCTCTAATATCTACCAGCTCTGTGATGTCATCATTGAGGAGTAAAAGAGGACTCCAGTGGCAACCTGTGAGGCTCTGGTGAACTCCATGCCCAAGAAGGTTAAGGCAGTGCTGGTGGCCACAAAAAATATTGACACTTTGGGCCCAATTTGGACATTTTCACTTAGGGGTGTACTCACTTTTGTTGCTAGCGGTTTAGACATTAATGGCTGTGTGTTGTGTTATTTTGAGGGGGCAGCAAATTGACACTGTTATACAAGCTGTACACTCACTACTTTACATTGTAGCAAAGTGTCATTTCATCAGTGTTGTCACATAAAAATATATAATAAAACATTTCCAAAAATGTGAGGGGTGTACTCACTTTTGTGAGATACTGTATATGTAATTCCCCCAAAGTGAGGTTCTGGATAATACCAGAGTAATAAACCGAATACATCCACTTGGTTAAAATTCTCAACTTTCATGCTCCTATCTATGGACACTGAGAAGGCCATTGACCGTGTGGACTGGCAATTTCTAATCCACTCTATCATACTTAGGTTAGGACTCTCATGATGGCTTGGATCTTGACTATTTACTCCTCCTTCCAGGCAGCAGTCTGCATTAATGAGACCCACTCATACTATTTTGTGCTGTCTAATAGCACTCATTAAGGCTGTCATCACCCCCCTAATCTTTGTTATAACACTTGAATCATTCCTTTGTACCATTAGGGCTAATCAGGAGATGCAGGATCTCCCACATCTCTATGTTCACCACAAGGTGACAGCCTACATTGGCGATATTCTTTTTTATATCTAATCTGGTAGTTGCCCTTTCTACTCTACTGTCTCTTTTCAACAATACAGGGAGCTCTTCATTTAAAAATTTGTCCCTTGATCTGTCCAAGTTGAACATCCTAAAGTGGGACTATCCCTTCCAGTGGGCGCATTCCAGCCTTCAATATCTGGGGATTTGGATCACTCTCAATCCAGATATGCTCTATGAAGCTAGTTTCAGTCCTTACTTAGCCAAGGTACATACTGAACTTCACAACTGGCAAGACCTAACTATCACAAGGTTTGGCGGAAGGAGCTCTTTCAAAATGACCAATCTCTTTCAGATTCTATATTTGATCCAGAAGCTTTCTATATTCGTTCCTCGGGCATTCCTAATCAGGGGTGTTAATTCCCCCCCCCCGTACCCACTTCTCCCACTTGACTCTCTATAAACACAATGGTACCCTTGGTCTCCCTAATCTCTCACAGTATTACAATACTCTTCACTTATCGAGGTTTGAAAGCTAATGTAATTACTCTGATCTGAAGTTGCCTTCCATGGCACCACGCCCTATACCGGTAAATACAGACTTCTACATTTCAGATATCAGATGTCAGATGCCTGACACCTATTGAAATTCAAAATCTCACCCCCTTCCCCTAAATGCATGGTCCACCTATCAAAGAAGACACTTCTTAAGACCCAATCCCTGGATGAGACAGGCTTTTTAAACCCACTACCAACTTCACAGCCCTATGCCAAGTTGAATCCAGTGTTCCTCACTTGCTATTCCAACTGAACAAGCTAAGACATTTTTCCCTCCGCACATACACAAATTGTAACAGCAATCCTGTTGGCATACAAATCTTCTATCGTGAACAGTTTCAAAGGACAGTACTTTACATTATGTTCATGCTGGTACCAGTTTCTGGTGCTACTCCCATAAAATGTGTGCACAGATTACCAGTACAGTGTTGGTGATGTAAATCCCACCCAGACACATTACTGCATATCTTTAGGGTTTGCTCTCTGTTCTGCCCATTCTGGTCTGTAGTCTGGAAGCTAATTCTCCAACTCACTCCAGTAGACCTAGGTAGGGTTTTTTTTTCTCTGAAAATAAGTAGAGGAACTCAATCATGACCCCCGCCTTTACACACACCCTCCAAACTGCATCAAATAGTGGGTGTGGTCAAATTTCACTAACAGTGGAAGGGTCTTAACTGGGTCATTAAATACCAGGAGGAGTGCGTTATGTACAGAGTGCAGAGTTCAGGGAGGGGGTTACACACAGACTGCAGAGTTCAGGGTGTGCTATGTAAATAGTGCAGAGTTCAGGGGTGTGCTACACACAGAGTGCAGAATTCAGCCTTCTTCCACAGCTGCTTACCTCTGCACCCCCTATCCACCCCTCTTCAATTCTGACCTCTGCATGCAAAACCCCTCTACTGCCCCCATCATCTCCCTAAAAGCTCCACCATCTTCCACATGCCTTATTTTTGTTGCTGTAATAATCCGAAGCACCCAGCTGGCTCTAGTACCTCCCCGCATACTGTAGTTGGCTCCAACTCTCTTACGTGCGGGAAGATCATCCAGTGGTTATGTTGGCATTTGCACTGCACCCCGGGTACCTGCATCTTCTTTGTCTCCATCGTTCACTTAGTGGAAGCCACTCAGGAGATCTGATCTGTGGGAGCAGTTGGGAAACAAGCTGTCACTTGTAAGCATAGAAGCCGGACTTTTGTGTTTTCAAGTAATAGTGGTGAACAGGGAGCAGGGAGCCTGAGCCAGAGGTGGTGGAACTTCCAGCTGAAAAAAAGCCCTGTTCACCTAGGACAGAACACTATCGCTCATCTGCATCACATCAACCATATCACACTAAAATGATAACTGGACACTGGACAGCACAAGTGCAGAACACCTCCTTAACTGCATACAACATGGATATGTCTCTATGTCTTGAACATTGTGTATAATTTATTTTTTTTCAGAATACCTGCATCAATTGTACTGTATTGTTGCACCAGTATTTTATGGGCACTGATTTAGAATACTTTATTAATCCCAAAGGGAAATTACTATGATACAGTTACATTCAACAAAGACAACACAAAAATCACAATAACAAGACACAACAATAAAATGTATGATTTGTTCGTGAGCCACATTCTAAATAATGCATTTTAAAAATCTTGGACCTGTGCAGTTCATTTCGTTCTGAATTTAAATGTGGACTAATTTTTCTTTGTTCTGAATTACGATAGTAACGAATTTAAACAAATCTGAAATAGCGAATAAAAATTTTGGACGAGATTCAAATTCGAATAGTTTTCGAATCGAATTTGCATTGTTTTAGAATCGAATTTGAATACTTTTCTAATCAATCAAATTTGAATTTCCAAAGGGAATAAAATAGAATAGAAAAGTATATAATAGAAAATAAATGAATAGCATATAATAGAGTAAAATAGAAAATAAAAGAATAGAAAAAAATAGAATAGAAAAAAAAGGGACAGGATAGAAAATAAAAGAATGGAATAGGAAATAGAATAGAATGAAATAGGAAGAATATAACCATCTTCTGAAATTTGACTTTCAAATAGAATAAATAGAATAGAATAAATTTGAATAAAATAGAAAACAAAATAATAGAAAAGAATAGAATAAAATAGAATATAACAATATGTCAGATAAGGGTACTCACCGAGGCCGAGATGCTGAGAGCGGTAACCTCTTGCGACTAAGCGCACTCCACTCCTGGAGATGGTACAGGGGGTGAAGGGCACAAAGAGGCACGAGTCACCAGCAGGCTGGGCAGGTCTTGCGTGAAGGTCACTGGCAGGGAGACAGCTGTGCAGGACTGGAAGATGCTGAAGCTCAAGAAGGAGGATGAACAGCTGATCCAACAACAGGCCGGGGTCAAACACAGTTGACTAGTAAGAGTCTCTAGATAGGCAAAAACAGACTAGTGCAAAGGACTGTTAGCAGGTCTGTAAGCAGGCTGATGACTGAGTACTGAAGATTGATAGCAAAGTCCGTAAAACAGTCCGAGGGTCAAACACAGGTAACTGGAAGCAAAGTCTGTGAGCAAGCCAGGGGTCGAGCACTGAAGACAATAGCAAAGTCCAGGAGCAGGCTGAGGGTCAATCACTGGAGACAGGAAGCAATATCCATAGACAGGCCGAGGGTCAAACACAGTACGCAAGTGGAGAAGTCCGGGAAGCAAGCCGGGGGTCAGATGCAGGTAGAGATCAGAGCAGGTCAAGGTCAATCCGGGTCACAACAGGTAATCAAGAATCAGGATACAAGCAGGAAACACACGGGGAGCTGAAAGACAAACCAGCAATCTAGTCATGGCACAGAGTGGCTTTTATAGGTCAGTGGGAGGCTCATGTTGTGCGCGCTATTACGTACACGCGTTCGCCGTTCCGCTAAATCGCGCATGCACATTAGCCGTTTCGCTGAAGTGCACACAAACATTTGCCGTTTAGCCAAATTGCGCACGCGCATTAGCCGTTTCGCTGTATTGTGCCCAGGGATGCGCCGGAGTGCCGCTCTACCGCACATGTGTGAAGGAAGGCAGCGATATTGGCGAGACTGGTACTTGCCTCTTTCCTGACACAATATAACCGCTTTCTGAAATACGAATTTCGAATAGAATAAATTTGAATAGTATAGAATAGAATAGAATAGAATAGAATAGAATAGAATAGAATAGAATAGAAAAGAACAGAATAGAAAATAAAAAAATAGAATATAAAAAAAACAATAGAATACTATGAAATAGAAAGAATATAACCATCTTCCAAAATTCGAATTTCGAATAGAATAAGTTCAATTTCAAATGATATTCATTTCAAATGCAATTTGAATGGAATTCAATTCAAATTCGAATAAACGAAACGAATTACAGAAATTTAAACAAATTTATGTAAATAACGAATCGAAACGAAACAAAACAATTTTTTTTGCGTTCTGCACGTGTCTAAAAAATAAAGCTGTAAACCCTAAGGGACAATTTTGAGTTCCATTGGAAGCCCATGTGAATTTTGAAATTATATTAACATGTTAACATTTTAGCAATGGGATTTACACTTTACCCAGTCAGTTGGGGACATGGGGGTTCAAAGATGTTTTCAAACTTATTGCATTCTCCTTTTCCAGATTCAGTGATTAGCTCTGAGTTTAATGTCTGTTTGTGCCTTGATGTCTCTCAGTGAAGCTGCGGAACATGCTGATAGACAGAGGAGCTTCTGGGATACACAGGAGGTGCATTTTGGGTGGAGATAGCCTAGCAGCAGCCACCCTTGCTAGGCTCTGAGCTGCTGTATGAACAGGTTTGGACCAAAAAAAAATACAAGTATGTATATGTAACCTGATAACCTGTATTTGTATTGCAAATGCACAGGTAATACTTCTTTAAATATTGATCTATATGTTGTAATAATATACAGCCCTAATATGGCCAGAGGCACTAGAGGGCAGCAATGTTGCCAATCTACCAGATTGAAATTTACTGACACAACACCCAAAATTTACTGGCACCGCTACGTTTTTACTGACATTTCCAAAATTTACAAAATTACAGTTTTAAGAGCAATTTTTAGCATTTAGGCTACAAACAAATACAATGTGATTTAAGGTAAATAAAAAACACATTTCTATTTTATTTTCGATATAGTAAGTAATTAGCTCAGGGACAGGACTCGGGAGGGCAAGAAATTAGGATGGGTAGGCACATACACATGAAATTGACTCTCACAGTGACACTGACAGCAGTGTGCAGAAGCACAGATGATGATGACACCTCATCGACATGACACGTCCCCACCTGAGTCACAGTGGCAGTCTCTCTCCATGCCATTTGGTCCCTTCAGTCCACTCCAGGTCCAAACAGCACTGACAGTCCCGCTCCCGGCTTGCCTTGCACCCATCCTGAAGACCCACACATGAGGCTCTGGCCTGCTCACTTGCACCATGACATCAAACGACACACTCAGGCACCGCCTGACCCCACCCCCGCCACCTTAACATTCTGTAGCAGGCACCCGGATGGTCTCGGCCAGCTCCGGACTGGGCGTCACAGCCATATGTTTTTACTGGCAACCTTTTCCTGTAACTGGCATTTACTAGCAGGAGAAAAGTGCCCATTTTTTACTGGCTGCCAGTAAAAATACTGACGGTTGGCAACACTAGAGGGTAGTTGGATGTGCAAATGTGATCCAACCTACCCCGAGCTTCTATTCTGCTTAGCACTTCTTTAAACATGGACTTTCTTATTGGGAGACCATTTGTGTGGCTTGTGGAGAGAGGTGGAAGGACCCTCTGCATACACCCCATATCCAGCATATCAATGGGAGTGTAAAAAGCAATCCAATAAGGTTTTCAAGCCTGTCCAATCACAATTTCTTTTGATGAACCACAGACAGCATGGTCTGCAGGTTCTCCATAGATATTATATTGTTTAGTAGACCTCTTTGACTGGAACAGGAGGCTGTCATCTAATATCCATGGGCACCTTTGGCACTGTGCAGATTGGCCCAGCTTTTTTTCATCCCAGGTGAGATTATTTGGGTATGTGAGAGCTGTAATAAAAATGACTCCAATATCAGGCTCAGTTGGGGTAGGTGATAGCATGAAAACATGAAATCTTCAGCAACTGTCAGCTTTATTAAGATGTCTGCGGAATCCGAAAATCCCTTTTAATCCACATAAATAGCTATTATTATACTACTATACTTGGATGGATGCTCTGCAAGTGAAACAATCTATAACTAAGCGAACAGACAGGTTGTGAATCTCAAACGCATAGCAAGTGCTTCCTGTCTGATCTCTATTCCCTGTAGTTCACAAGCCCTTGATATGGAGATTAACCTTGAATAGGATTTTCGTGGTATTTCATTATGAGTGAGCAGTATCACATCTGAACAGCTTTTGGCACAGATCAAACGAAGAATGTCCCAGTCCTGTAACATTATGTAAGAAGCGCCGAAGGATTAGAAGCCCCGAACAATAGATCAGACAACCGTACTGCAAATATAAACCTCAAGCTGCAAACTTGAGCAAATATTAAAGCGCATATAATGTGTATTTTAAAGATGAACTCCAGGCAGATTTAAAAAAATACTTATTATTCCACATTATTATTATTTTTTATTTTTTTACAAAAATGTATTTTAGGATGGAACTAGCATAAATATCAAAATGTAACTTGATTGATCTGCAGAGCGCTCCCAGACAGGGAGATGGTGGCTCAGTACTCTAAGGCAATCAGGGCTCCAAAATAAGTCTGTGAACATGCTTACAGCAAGAGAGTTAGCACAGAGATGATCTCATTGGTGTGGTCCTGCTCCTTCATTGTCCAGTCATGTAGCGTTGCCGGTACTGGACCACTCTGCATTGCATTGCACCTGTGTCGCTGCTCCTTGACTGTCTAATCAGCAGGTCGGGGTGTGTTCTTGATGCTTGCTGCAGTAGAGATGAAATATCTGTTGTGTTGCCCAGCAGAGGTTTTGCATCTTCCCACCCAACTCTGGAAACCCTTTACATAGGCATGGACTTCCCAATTGTGCAACCACTGTGATTGGTTCACAGCGGTCACATGACCAGCAGCCCATCCTGCCTGCTTTCCAACCATGACTAGAGGCCAAGAGCTGTCTATGACATCTTGGTTGCTGTGCTAGGAGTGCAGAAACCTCAGCTTTCCAAGGATACATATGTGTTACATGGGCGGCAGGAGGTTGATTACAAAACTGGCTGTTTAGTGCTACAATCTGTAAAACATTTCCATCATGTTATATCCTTGTAGCGGTGCCCCCCGTGGGGTCACTGAATGTAATAGTTCCATCTGTCACCCTGCCCAGCCCAGCATTCACTTCCAGTCATTCTCCACTAGACAATGAACAGTCCATCAGCTTGTTTTTGTTGTTTTATTGAGGGATTAAACTTGGATAGGGTAAGGGAACATGGGATGCCCAGATATGTGACTTTAACAAGTGAAATGTAGATTGGAATCTGTATTTGCAGTCTCTAACAATCTGCTTCCTCTACTGCACAATGCTTGATTCCTGACACAGCTAGCACATGGTTAGGCCCCACTCTGAATAAGGCCTAACAGTTAAAGGTTCGCCATTTACTGCCAGGTGTCTGCAGTCTCCTTTGGTGTAGCAACCAGTCAGTTCTGTGCAGACTCTGCCAACCCTCCTGGCTGCAGCAGCCTGTCTCTAACGCCAGAAACATCACAGTCTCTCCCCCAGGCTCTACATCCACTCCTGGCATTTCTCTCCCAGATCTTCTGACTGTGCCTGTCACTCACCGAACCACAGATGATCCCTCCTGATGATTTGCCTGGCAGTGTTCCCCACTGTCCACTCCTGCTCCTGTTCAGGATACCCCTCGTTTGGGTTATATGGAGGGGTTCCTTCCCAGCTTCCCGAGCCCTGGCCCAAGGTCACCCCCCCAGATAGGGGGCTCCCTCAAAGGCCCCGACAGCCTAACACTCCATCACTCATTTCTTCTTCCACCCAACAACTCCTCCCCAGCAAGCTGACCCCAGGTATATCTAGGAGGCCTGCCCCCTGCCAGTCCCTGCTGGGGATTGGTCAGGACTCCCAGATGCACCTCATGCCACTCCAATCCTCTCTTCCCACCCCTTTTCCAGAACCCCTGTACCCCCTCCATCCACAGCTCACCCCGTACCCCCTCCATCCACAGCTCACCTCGGCACCCCCTCCTTCTACAGTTCACCTCTGTACCCCCCCTCCATCCACAGCTCACCTCTGTACCCCCTCCATCCACAGCTCACCTCTGCACCCCCTTCATCTACAGTTCACCTCTGTACCCCCTCCATTCACAGCTCACCTCTGTACCCCCTCCATCTACAGCTCACCTCAGTACCCCCCTCCATCCACAGCTCACCTCTGTACCCCCCTCCATCCACAGCTCACCTCTGTACCCCCTCCATCCACAGCTCACCTTGGTACCCCCCTCCATCCAAAGGTCACCTCTGTACCTCCTCCATCCACAGGTCACCTCTGTACCCCCCTCCATCCACAGCTCACCTCTGTACCTCCTCCATCCACAACTCACCTCTGTAACCCCTCCATCCACAGCTCACCTCTGTATCCCCTCCATCCACAGCTCACTTCTGTATCCCCTCCATCCACAGCTTACCTCTGTAACCCCCTCCATCCACAGGTCACCTCTGAACCCCCCTCCAGCCACAGCTCACCTCTGTACCCTCCTCCATCCACAGCTCACCTCTGTATTCCACGTTAACGTCTGTACCCCCCCATCCACGTTCACCTCTGCTGTACCCCCCTTCATCCACGTTCACCTCTGTACCCCCCTCCATCTACGTTCATCTCTGTACCCCCCCCTCCTCCACCACCTCTGTACCCCCCTCCATCCACGTTCACCTCTGTACCTCCCCTCCTCCACCACCTCTGTACTTCGCCATCCACGTTCACCTCTGTACCCCCCCTCCTCCACCACACCTCTGTACCCCCAATTCTCTGCACATGTGAATCCCCTTCCCTTTCTCTCCACAGTGATCTTTCTCACCTAATGACACGGCGGTGCAACACAGTCTCCGCCTATCAGACCCGTAGCACACAGCCAGAACACTTCACTCGGCTGTGTGCTACACAGGTTTGTGAGACGGGGGTGGGGGCGGAACACGGAGCGCCGCTCTGTTTTTCCCTGTCGCTCCGGTCCGCCACTCCAGACAGAGAGAGAAGCGGGACGAGTGGGCTCAAGCACATGCAGCCCGCAGCTGTCCCGCTCTCTTTGTCATATTGTGGCCGCGTTTGGGACAACAGGGGGGGGATCGGCTGCACCCGCTACTCCGGGAAAACTGCGGGCAGCAGAGGGCTTAAGTGGGAGCTGCTTTGGGCCCCACATCGATGACAGGGCCCAAGGCAGCTGCCCCTTTTGCCCTGTGTTAAAGATGGCCCTGGGTGCTTTTATATATATCTTTTTAACTATTTTTATTTATGTTATTCAAAATGTTTTTTAATTTTACTTTATTTCTATCACAAAATGACGAACAAGTTATACCTTTGTGCACTGACAGTTACTCTTTATGGAGACATCAGGGGTCTATTAGACGCTGATATATCCCCTGCCTTTCAAAGCATCTGATCAAATGCACCTCTACGCCTAGGCAAAAGTGAGCAGGTAACCCTTGTGGGGGGCACTGCAAGTGTAGTTAATTTTGAGCCAGAGTTCAGCTTTAGGTGAGATGGTAATCTCATCCACCCAGAGCTTTGTAAATTTCTGGATTAGATGGACGGGTAAAAAAATCCATTATACTTTTTTTTTTCATTGACTTCAAGCATGTTGCGGATGTGGCAAGGGAGTGTTTCTTGTAATTATATCACTGTATATATTTAATCTATATAGTTAGCTGTATGCCTGGAGTTCAGTTTTAATTTACCTATATTTTTTTTGCTTTGCAGGAAAAACCCAGAGCACTTAGGGGAAAACATACAAACTTTGTACAGACATAGTCCCAGGATGGAGTTGACTCCAGGATGCATTCAATAAACCAGAGGAAGGAGAGAAGGTCCATGAGGAATTGGGAGTGTATCCTAGAATTCCCTGCGCTCTTGGCAGATGAAATTGCAGTGTCCCAGTGTCATTATAATGGCAGCTCTAATGGCTCTCCCTTCGGCTCCAGCGTGAGTCTCCCAGTGGCTTTAGTGGTCCTTGCGGTCCTTGCAGAGGTGGTTTCCCCTCCTCTTGGTCCAGCATCCCTGCTTGCATAGTGGAGCCTCCATTCATCACATGATTAGCCCCAGCCTCCCTGAGACATGCCTAGATTGCTTAAGCACTTATGAATGGAATACTTTTGTTTTCATGTTTCATTAATAAACAAACTTACTACTGTCATAAACCATGAAATCAGACAAAGACAGAAGTACAGTTAAATCACACTTGTTTAATAATAAAAGTAAAAAGAACAAACATAGTCAAAACATAGCCAAAGTTCAGTAACCGTAATGGATAGTCAGCCAAGCCAGAAGTCAGGGATCAACGTAGTGAAACAGCAAGCAGGGTCTGGAGCCAGAAGGGATGTCAGCAAAGCAAGTCTTTAAACAGGAACGCAGGAAATCGTCTCTGTGATGTTGACCAAGGGGAAGGCAGAGATCCTCTGCACTGGACAGCTTAAGGAGGCAGAACTGATGAGCAGGATATCATCAACAGCTGAGTAACTGTGGAGAGAGATGGGAGCTGGCAATTAGCCAACAGCTGAGCGGCCAGCTCAGAGAAGGAAGGGCTGAGCCCAGCCCTGACAACTACACTATATGGCCGTTTGGCGCCCCTCTCTCCTCCCTCTTCTTTTGCAGTGACCCGGTCCCCAGCCTGAACAGAGGAGGCAGCCTAGTTTTAGCCAGATCATTTTTTCCACTTTATAGATTTAGCTACATTTCCAGATTTTGGGCATATGCTTTAAATTATTTAATCATTTTTTTCATGCATGTTGGTACTTATTAGGTGAACAGATTCATAATTCATTATTTCTTCCCATCTCTTTAATCTCCACCTATTTCATTCTGAATAATGACAAACACAATTTATGAGCTATAGGATGGCTAACCTGATATTTATTATCACATAGTATTGTTAGACTTTGATTGATATAGCTCCCTTTATGATTAGTAATACTATTATTTTTTTTTTTGGGGGGGGGGGTCCCTGAACAGGTTGAGCACCACAGGCAATTTTTTCTTATTCAATAAACCAGTATTTTGTACATTATTGTCTCCTAGTGTTACTAAATAACTAACCATTTAAAGAGCCACTATTTGCCAAGTAAGATCCTGGTATAGGTCACCTTATCATATATACCTATTCTCATGTGAACATATATTTCTAGTGTAACCTAATCATTTTCTATTCTTTCAAATGGATGAGGATAGAAAAGTGGAAAGGGCTGGGGCGGTTCATTGGATTGTTACTCCCTAATGAGTACCTGACCTGGAACAAGCATACGGTCAGTGAAGTCCAAAATGTTTGGGATTTAAACCTCCTGCCAATAACCCAAAAATTGCAGTGTGAACATGGCATGAAAGAGGTGCCATGGGGTATTATGTAGAACCAGATTTAGGTCAATTTTTCAGGGTTTTAGGTGCTTTTGTAAAGTAGAAATAAACTTAGATTGCAGAAGGGGTTCTTTACTGTTAGAGCAGTGAAAATGTGGCACTCCATTCCCCAGGTAGTGATACAAGCTGAGAGTATCAATAAATTAAAAAAAATAAAACTATTTGATGTCTTAGTCAGGGTCAGCCTTAATATCGCAGTCCAGCTATAGGTCATTGATCACCGCCGTTACTAGTTTAGAAAAGATAAATAAATAAAAATTCCAGTATATATCCCATAGTTTGTAGAAGCTATATCCTTTGAACAAACCAATCAATATACGCTTATTGGGATTTTTTTTTACTAAAAATATGTAGCAGAATACATATTGGCCTAAATTTATGAAGAAGATAGATCTAAAATGTTTTTTTATATGTTTTATAGCAAAAAATACAAAATATTGTTTTTTGGGTTTTTTTTGCAAAATTGTCGATTGTTTTTTGTTTATAGTGCAAAAAACTAAAAACCCAGTTGTGATCAAATACCACCAAAAGAAAGCTCTATTTGTGGGAAAAAGGACATAAATTTCATTCAGCGTTGCATGAGTACACAGTGCCTTATAGAAAAACATGGCCTGGTCATGAAGGGGATAAATCTTCCGGAGGTCAAGTGGTTATCCGGTAATATAAAGTCTACATTACAACTAAAAGTAGCCAGTGGTACTGCAGAGATTGTAATTCTTCATCTACCTTTAATTCAATTTTCATTCTCTCCAGTAGATAGATTATTACACATTTCACACAGAGACTCTTTCACCAATGCAGGTTATTTGGAGACATTCATGGTCTTCAAAACCAAAATCCTAATGAAAAATATAAAAATATAAAAATATTGTACACAAGCTAAATAAAATGATGCTTCCTTGTATCTCTTTGTTACTCCAGTGATGATATTCCCCCAGCTCTGCTTAGCGATGGTCACAGTCACTAGGCTGAGCTGGAAATCCTGCCCCCTGATGGTATGAAAACCATTAATTGGGAAGTCCAGCTGGGCAAGAGTGACACTTCATTATAGTCGTGTAGGAGGAGGTGAAGGTGAATATTGTGGGCACATTACTCATTGAAATCTCTGAGGCATAAAGTAAACCAGTATGATTTAACCCATCACTGCCCACCCAAACTGAAATATTAATTCTGGATGAAATGGGCCTTTACAGTGATTTGCTGTGTATATATTTTTTTTAATCAAAAAAGGTGTTTATTGAACGAGTTCACACAGTTTTCAATGCACAAGCATTACATATTAATGCATTTACATGTAAAATGTACATTCCTCCCAGCGTCCATCAAATTTATCTTGTCTTCAAACCTGAGATGTTTACAACATTCTGATACGTATCGTACATCTGGCTTTTATCCATAAATAACCCGTTATGATCCTCCCGCAGGGCATTGCAATAATCTAGACATTACCAATTCCCTGGGACTTAGTCCAGGGGTATCTAACCATGGTGCCCAATTTTTTTCGAATCTGCCAGGGCTACCCCTATGTTGGTAAATATATTTTTCCATAACCAAGGTATTTCTCATATGTGTTATCCAGGAGGCCGCCGAGGGTGAGGAGACCGATTTCCAGCCAATCAGAATGAGTTTGCGTGCCTGGAACAGTGCCCTAGAGAATGCTATTCTAGTCATCTCCTCCGGGACAACATCTGCTAGTATCCCTAGTATGCAGTGAATTGGATCTAAGGGGACGGTAGTCCGGAACACTTGATTAAGCGTTCCAAGCACCTCGCTCCAGTACCTATGGAGTTTTGGGCATCTCCAGAGTAAGTGGATGAGATCGCCTTGATGTCGCCCGCATCTGCTACTTAGAGAATCTGTCCGCCTACCCATTTTATATAATCTGAGTGGGGTGTAGTGTACTCTAAGTACTATATATAATTGGGAGACCTTTTGAGCCACGTTAAGAGAGCATATATTGATTGATTGCAGGACTTCCTCACATTGGTCTCCTGTGAGTGGACCTACATCTTTCTCCGATAGGGACAGTGCCCTAGTTGGGTGAGCTTTTAAGTGATGCGTTAATAGCATCTGGTAGCAATGTGAGATAATCCCTTTCGTTTCAACGCTGGTCTGCAATAAATGGAAAATAGGGGTGCTCGACATAGCCCAGCGGGTAGCGTCTCCCTGCGCGCCCACCGCATGTTGGAGCTGGAGATAAGGGTAGTACATAGTAGTTGGTAGATTAAACCTGGCTCGTAGTTCAGGGAAAGACAACAACTTGCCGTTCTGAAATATGCGCAATAGTAAAGTCACGCCAAAGGAGCGCCACCTGGGGCCCTGTTTTAGTTTTGCTAGTTCGACATAGGAGAGATTTCCCCATATCAGTCTATATTCAGTAAAGCTGGTCACCTCTTGTATCTGTCTACCCTTATTCCAGATTTTCTGGATTAAAGTGAAGGTGGGTGTCTGTTTGTTAGAATTGTGGAACACCTGAGCCTCCAAGCCCATCGAAATAGTCTCCGCTCCAGATCCAGTCAGCATCAACCGTGCCGAGGAGCTGGCTGGATCCTGGGCCATGGAACCAATCAGATGCTGCATTTGGGCCGCGATATAGTACAGCCAAGGGTTGGGCACTGCCAATCCTCCACTGCCCTTAGGGTTCTGCAACTGTTCTAATTTAATTCTGGGGGGGGCCTGTGTTCCATAGTAGACGTCTAAAGAGGGTGTGAACCACCCAAAAGACTTTCAGGTGAATCACAATCGGAGAGTTGTGTAGGAAGTATTGTAGTTGTGGCATTAGTATCATTTTTATTTATCTAGACAGTAGAGGGTGTATGTTTAAATGGCAATAGTCCGCAAGTTTAGGTGAAATTTGTATTCCCAGGTATTTGAGGGAGGTCACCACCGAGATCGGGCAGGAATCAGGCAGATCCACCGCTCGGTCCCCTTCCAGCACCATCAGGGTTGACTTGGACCAGTTAATCGTCAGGCCGGAGAAATGCCCAAATCCTGAAATAATGGCGGTCACCTCAGCCAAAAAAGCGGTGGTGTCCCCCAGGAAAAGCATCATGTCATCGGCATATAACATAATTTTTTTAGTGAAGGTCCTCATACCTAAACCCCGTGATCCCCTGACTTGCCCTCACCACAGCCGCCAATGGCTCAATAGCGATAGCAAAGAGCAGGGGGGACAACCCTGCCTTGTGCCCCTGCCCAAAGCGAATGCATGAGACATCCTGCCTGACATCCTGATAGTCGCCTGCGGGGAGGCGTATAGCAAATTTACCCAGGCTATGAATTGGTCTCCAAGCCCAAACTTGGATAGCAGTGCCCATAGGTATCACCAGCCTACACTGTCAAATGCCTTGTTGGCGTTTAGGGACAACAGAGCCCTATTTCCTCCATTGTCTGCCTACAGCTGCATGTTTAGAAAACGGCGCCTGAGATTGGTGGCTGTGGATTTTTGCGGCATAAAGCCTGCCTGATAAGGGTGTATTATAGATGCTATGATCCGGTTGATGCGCAGCGCCAGGACCTTAGCCAGGATTTTAACATTGCTCTGAAAGAGAGATATAGGCCTGTAGGAACCGGGTCAACCGGATCCTTCCCGGGTTTCAGCAGCAGGATTATGTTTCCTCTAGTCATTGAAGGCGGCAGACGTCCCTCCTCGAGGGAGGCATTAAATACTTCTAGTAAATGTGGCATTGTCTGTTCACCATATTGAGTAGGGACCTTCATGGGGATGCCATCTTCCCCCGGCGCCTTACACGTGGGAAAGGAGCATGCCGCACTTTGTAACTCCTCCAGGGTCAGCGTGGTCTCCAGCTGCTGTCTGGCCTTCTCCTACAGGGAGGGCAGGTCTATCCCCGACAGATAGGTTTCAAGATCAGTATCTGAGTAACCATCCCTCGCCCCGTAGAGGTCTTTGTAGAAGGATGCCATTTCAGATATAATGTGTTCTGGGTCATTAACCACTCCGCCACTGGTGGCGCGTATAGCTCCAACTGCCCGGGATTGTTGCTGTGATCTAGCTATCCTTGCCAGTAGGCGTCCCGTTTTCTCCCCTTCCTCATAGAATGCCAGCTTGGTGAAGAATCTCTTACGTTCTGCAGTGGAGGATCTCAAGCGGCCCAGGGAGTCCTGGGCCGAAATCCATGCCTCCCTTGCAGAGTCCGTAGGATCCATGACATTCATGATAGTTCCAGCTGCCGTACCTGGTCCCACACCTGTTCCAGTAGAGCTGAGGAGTTTATTTTCACTGTAGCTATCTCTGCAATAAACACCCCCCGAGGTAGGCCTTGAAAGTTTCCCATTTTTGGATCTTATCCGTAAAGTGACTATGAGATTTGAGATTGAAAAAAATCGGTCGACTTGGGTTGTTATTTGCACTGGGGAGGTGAACAGTTTGAGCCAGAATGCATTAAGCTTCCAAGGCACCTTGGGCAAAGAGGTGGGGGGTTGGGTAACCAGCCAGAGGGCCACCGGCGAGTGGTCAGACATCAATTATAATGGGCGTGCCTACACTAAGGTCGATATGTGACAAGGAGCCATGGGTTTTGGAAAAACATGAAAACTGCTTCGTGCCCGGGTTACGTATACGCCATATGTCTGTCCAACCCACTTCCACCAGTAGGCGGCTCACGCAGTACCTCTATTACCCCTGGGAGGGTGTCTATCCAATATGGGGTCTAGGTAGCAGTTGAAATCCCCCATAATCACCACTGGGACATCAGGCTTATCGGCCAAGTACGTCAGCAACAACTGTAACACGTCCCGTGAGAACGGGGGTGGGATATATATAAAATCTAACAGCAATGTTAAGGTATACAGCTTACAGTAAATAAAGATAAATCTACCATAAGCATCCACCATCGAATCAAGCTCTTGGTAAACCAACGCTTTGTGTATCAATACACTCTAGACATGTGCACAGCCAAAAAATTTGTTTGTTTTCGTTTCATTAGTTTATTATTTTTTTCGTTTTTCGGGTCATTCGTTATGATCGCGATTCGTAAATTCGTTCATTCGTAAATTCGTAAATGCGTTCATTCGTACATTCGTAAATTCGAACATTCGTTCATTCCTACATTCGTTCATTCGTTCATTCGTACATTCATACATTTTTACATTTGTACATTCGTAAATTCGTACATTCGTAAAATCGTACATTTGTAAATTCGAAAATTCGGAAATTTGTAAATTAAAAGTTTGAAAATCCAAAAACCCGAAAATTCAAAAATCTGAAATAGTAACTAACTATTAAATTATAGGTATTGTAATTTCCTTTCAAATTTGACTGTCAGTGAACGTAACAAATACAAATTTAACCGAAGTTACGAATGATCCAAAACGAATGCTGCATCTAAACAAATGGAACGGAACAAATTAATAATAAATAATAATAATAAAACGTTGTTATTATTATTATTGTTATTTATTATTATTAATTCATTATGTTCCATTACGTTTTTTCGGATCATTCATAACTTCAGATAAATTTGTATGTGTTACGTTCACTTACATCCAAATTTGAAAGGAAATTACAATACCTATAATTTAAAAGTTACTAGTAATTACTAATAGTTAAGTTATTATTAGTCAACTATTATTTCAGATTTCCGAATTTTCGAATTTACAAATTTACGAATTCATTAATTTACTAATGTACGAATGCACGAATGTACGAATGTACATTCGTAAATTGCAAATGTATGAATGTACGAATGCCCGAATTTACAAATGTCCAATTTTATCGAATTTATGAATATTCAGAAAAAATTGGTTAAACGGGTTTTCGTTAATTCGGATATTCCCGAATTAACAAATTTGTCGAAATTCGTTAAAAAACGAATTCGGAACGAAATGAATTGCACATGCCTAATACACTCACCCCGCGTGAGTACGCGGAGTGAATGGAGTGATATGACTTGCCAACTCAGGCATATTGCAAACACCCCACATTGTCTCCCAGAAGATGAGTCTCCTGAAGGCCAATGGTGGCGGGGTGGAATTTGGGCAAACATGAGGAGATCATGGTCCTTTTCAGGGGGTCATTCACTCCTCGGACATTCCACGATACTATAGGTGTGGACAACAGTGCATACAATTAGAAATATGTTGAAAAGGGGCCCTTTGTGAGCCATCTGACTCTTATGCCGCGTACACACGGTCGGACTTTTCGTCTACAAAAGTCCGACGGACGCCGACGGACTAAAGCTGGCTGACAATCTGATCGTGTGTGGGCTTCCCCGGACTTTCAGCGGACTTTCAGCGGACTTTTCCAGCCTCAAATCTGACGAACCTTAGATTTGAAACATGCTTTAAATCTTTACGTCGTAACTACGCCGGACCCAGAAATCCACTCGTCTGTGTGCTAGTCCGACAGACAAAAACCCACGCTAGGGCAGCTATTGGCTACTGGCTATCAACTTCCTTATTTTAGTCCGGTGTACGTCATCACGTACGAATCCGTCGGACTTTTGTGTGATCGTATGTAGGCAAGTCCGTTCGTAAGAAAGTCTGCCGCAAGTCCGCCAAAAGTCCGACAAAAGTCCGTCGAAAGTCTGTTGGACAGGCTGTCGGACTTTTTTAGATGAAAAGTCCGACTGTGTGTAAGCGGCATTAGAGATCAGACTGGCTTGGACTGTATGATGACCCGGGTGTAGTAGATCATATTGCATCAAAAAGCATTTGCCCTGCAGAGGGGCTGTACATTGGAAACACAGTGTTCGTAAAAGGTAGTTAGTCTCTCGCAACAGCGAGGCAGACCAGTAGAAAACAAAACATAAACTGAGATAAATGAAGGCCCTGGAACTAGCCTTGATTAAACGCACATAGCCAAAACTTCCCAGGGGCTGTAGGGTATGCAATCCATTCTGTCTGTTTATGCCAACTGGGCATTGAAACATTAGCCCTGTAACCCATGACCTCATGTAACTCACAAGCACCCAACACGGTAGCATCACCCATGTGGGCCGTTGCTAGTGGTGGAGTTAACAAGCAATAAAAAAATACAGATTTTTTTGTGTTAGTCACTTGCTGTGTAACTGGCATGTAGAGTTCCTCTTCAAAATGACGAACTGAAAAAGGGGATTTAGCACCCTATAATTCCCAGCATTACAACTGCCAAACAGGATTTATCCTGCTTCATCTTCTCAGCCTTGGCGGCGGAGATCCTGCTCATTGCGATCCAGCCAGGCCGCTGCGTCTTGTGCATTTTCAAAGAAATGGTTCTGTCCTCCGGTTGTCACCCTCAGCTTGGCTGGGAACAGCATTGCATATGGTAACTGCAGCCTTTGTAGACTTTTCTTGACATCAGCAAATTTTGATCGTCTGCATTGTACTTCCGCGGAGAAGTCCGGATAGAATGAGATTTTGGGGCCATTGTATGTGAGAGTGCCCTTTTTCTCTAGCCAGACGCAGCACCACCTCCCTATCCTTGTAGTTCAGAAGTCTGGCTAGCATCAATCGTGGGGGGTTGCCAGGTGGGAGGGGTCGCGGGGGCACCCTGTGGGCTCTTTTCACAGGGTAAATAGGGGAAAAAGCTTCTTTGCCGAAAACTTCCTGGAGCCATCCTTCAATAAATGTTGTGGGATCCCGGCCTTCCACGTTTTCAGGGAGCACCACTATGCGCACATTGTTGCGTCTCAGGCGGTTCTCGATGTCATCAGTTTTACTGAGAGCCTGGAAGGCATTTTAAGTGGCCATTCTGACATCCCGTGAAGGGGGAGCAACTGGCCCTCCACGTCGCCCACCCGTTCCTCCACTGCCGTGGTTCTCTCTCTGATCTTTTGGAGGTCCTGATGCATGAGAGATACTGTTTCCCTTAGCCCTCTAAATTTCTCCTTCAAGTCCTCCACAGAGGCAGTGCACTTATGTACTGCATGCAGGATCTCACTCAGAGAGGGTTGAGCACTGTCCTCTGAAGGAGAGTCAGATGGATCAGACATGAGATCATGCTGAATGTCTAATAACACTGTGTCATCCAGCATGCTTGTGTCCTCCCTGCTATCAGTCTCAGAGGTGCATAAGGGCTGATGAGAGGCAGGCAGGGGGGAGTCAGAGCGCCCAGCCAGCTTTTGGGTGTAGTACAGCATGTCCCTGGGCTGCTCTTTAGGTTTCAGGGGATTGTTTGACTTACCCCCTTGCTCAGTTTTCTTCTCTGGCCCGCACTGTGGTTTAGGAGGCTGAGGCTGTCCAGCGCCATCTTGGCCAGCTTGGGGCTCCATGGCTGCGGCTTCTCCTCAGTTCCCCCGGGTCATCATCGGCTCGGTTCGATACCGGACGACTCTCAGAGGCATCACGCAGTGTTTTCGGGCAAAAATGGGCAGAATCCAGTGCGAGGACTGTAAGATTCAGGATCATCAGCGGGAGCTCCGTGCAGCAGGTCTGCTCACATGCCTCGTCAGGCCACGCCCCCCACTGTGTATATATACACTTAACTTTTATTTTGTAAATTGTGATTCAGCTATTAACCACTTGCTGACCAGGCCTTTTCTGAAACTTGTTTACAAGTTTAAATTTGTATTTTTTTCTAGAAAATGACTAAAAACCCCTGCACATTATATAACATTTTTTAGCAGAAACTAGAGAATAAAATGGCGATCGTTGCAATATTTTTTGCCACACAGTATTTGCACAGCGGTCTTTTCAAATACAATTTTTTTGGAAAAAATACACTTTAGTGAATTAAAAAAAACCCACTAAAGTTAGCCCAATTTTTTGTAGAATGTGAAAGATGATGTTGCACAGAGCTAATAGATATCTAGCATGTCATGCTTTAAAATTGCGCACGCTTGTGGCATGGCGACAAACTGCAGTACTGAAAAATCTCCATAGGCAACGCTTTCAATATGTTTACAGGTTACTTGTTTAGAGTTACAGAGGAGGTCTAGTGCTAGAATTATTGCTGTGACTCGCATGATCGCGGTGATACCTCACATGAGTGGCTTGAACACCGTTTACATATGCAGGCGCGGCTTAAGTATGCATTTGCTTCTGTGCGCAAGCTTTAGATTTTTTTATATTCTTATTTATTTTACTTTTTATTTTTACACTGTCCCTTTTATTTATTTATTTTTAATCACCTTTAATCCTATTACAAGGACACTTTGATTTTAACAAAAAAACAAAAATCCCTTTAAACCCGAGAGGCGGAAGTGACGCCAGATGTTGCTTCGGTCCTCCAAGGGCATAGAGCCGAGTGGGGGCCATCTTGCCCTCACTCCACTTCCTGTCCAGGCATCAGTGGGATCGGATTGGCTCTGGGCTTACCAACGGCTCCAGTAAGCTCGGAGACGACCGGGAAGCTGTGGGAGGGGGTCACCTCTAAAAGTGATCCTGTGGCGAATCCACCGCTGGGACCACTTCTAACTTGTAGAGAATCGCCCACAGTACAAAATGATGCCTGGATTATGGCAGCTAGCTGCTACCATAACAACTGTATTTAACGTCAATGTAATGATGTAAATGTACTGTGGGTGGTCAGCAAGTGGTTTAAATATTCTGTAATGTCAGAGATCCTGTAAGTTTTTCTCCACTTTGATAAATGATTTACCATTAGATAAAGTCCATTGTTTACCAGGGTATGAGTCACTTCATTTTAAGTACCTACATTTAAGTAAATTTATTGCCTAGATACCTTAAAGTGACATTAAACATTGTCTTAAACAACACATTCTACTGAAGTATGTATTTTTAAAGTAGAACTATAAGTAAAACTTTTTTCTTCATTTTGGATAGAGCAAGGGAGAGGTATAACCCCTGTCAGATTTTTTTCACCATCTGTTTCCCATTGCAGAGATTTCCCTTCACTTCCTGTCCCATAGCCAAACAGGAAGTGAGAAGGAATCCCTGCCAATGAAGGGAATTCCTTGGGGACCTCCAGGTCACCAGAACTAGTGTCCCCCTTGGAAGATTTCCCCATTATTACTTTTCTGGGGACAACCCAAAATGTGGGGTTTTCTTTTACTTACACTTTCAATGATCGTAGTAAACAGGACGAATAGAGAGGGTGAATCTCCTTAACTGGGGCCCAGACGGCAATAAAAACTGACAAGTGTTCTAATCTCTCTCCACTCTATCCAAAACTAAAAAAAAAAATTTTAGCCTTTAGTTATACTTTAACCACTTAACCACTTCGCGACGGGAGAGCGTCCAGGGATGTCCTTGAATTTGCGGGGGTATATCTGAATGATGCCTGCAGCTACAGACATCATTCAGATATTGGCTTTTTCAGCTGGCGACTCCCTTCACCATAAGAATGATCATATCGGCTGTTCCGCTGCTTGAACGTTCTTACGGGTGGCAGGAGGGGACGTCCCCCCCTCCCGCCGCCCTCCGGTGCTTCTACCGACTTACCGCTTCCATTGGTTGGAGTTGGAGAACGGTTCCGCTGGCCCCGGATGATGATCATAGAGATTTCCGGCGGACCAGATGGTCACCAGAGTCTCTATGATCTTTCGGAGGCCGGGCGCAATGTTATAACGTTATGCCCGGCCTCTGCATTCAAAAAAACGGCGCCGCCTCAGCTGGGAAGCCGTGATCATTTTTTAAATTAATTTATTTATTTCAGGCTTCCCAGCCTAGAGGTGATATATAGGGTCTTATTGACCCCATATCTCACTGTAAAAAGGACCGATCGTGCCATATTCCTATTACAAGGGATGTTTACATTCAGTGATCAAATTTTTTTTTTAAGTGTCAAACTAAAAAAATAAAATCCAAATTAACAATAAAAAAAAATAAAAAAATGTAAAGTGCCCCTGTCCCCGCGTGCTCGCAAACAGAAGCCAACGCAAGACGTAAGTCCCGCCCACATATGAAAACGGTGTTCAAACCACACATGTGAGGTATTGCCGCGAACGTTAGATCGAGAGAAATAGTTCTAGCCCTAGACCTCCTCTGCAACTCAAAACATGTAACCAGTAAAAAAAATGAAAGCGTTTGCAATTTTGAAGCATGACATGTTAGGTATCTATTTACTCGGCGTAACTTCATCTTCCACATTATACAAAAAAATTGGGCTAACTTTAATGTTTTGCATGAAACTGTTTTTATTCCAAAAAAAACGTGTTTGAAAAATTGCTAATACCATGCGAGATAAAAAGTTGCAACAACCGCCATTGTATTCTCTAGGGTCTTTGCTAAAAAAACATCTATAGTGTTTGGGGATTCTATGTAATTTTCTAGCAAAAAAATGATGAATTTTACATGTAGGACAGAAATGTCAGAATTGGCCTGGGTGCAAAGTGGTTAAGGACCAGAAGGATTTGCCCCCTTAATGGCCAGGCCATTTTTTGTTATACGGCACTGTGTCGCTTTGACTGACAATTGTGCGGTCGTGCGACGCTGTACCCAAACAAAATTTAGGTTTTTTTTCCCACAAAAATAGAGGTAACTTTTGGTCGTATTTGATCACCTCTGCGGTTTTTTTTTGCGATATAAACAAAAAAAGGCCGACAATTGGAAAAAAATATATAAATTTTACTTTTTGCTTTAATAAATATCCTCAAAAAAAATGGAAAAAATAACTAATTTCTTCATCAGTTGAGGCCGATATGTATTCTTCTACATATTTTTGGTAAAATAAAAATCGCAATATTGATTGGTTTGAGCAAAAGTTACAGCGTCTAAAAAATAGGGGATAGATTTATGCCATTTTTATTATTAATTTTTTTTTACTAGTAATGGCGGTGATCTGCGATTTTTAGTGGGACTGCGACATTGCGCTGATCAGATCGGACACTTTTGACAATTTTTTGGAACCATTGACATTTATACAGCGATCAGAGCTAAAAATAGCCACTGATTACTGTATAAATGTCACTGGCAGGAAAGAGGTTAACACTAGGGGGCGATCAAGGGGTTAACTATGTTCCCTAGGGAGGTGTTTCTAACTGTGGGGGCAGTGTAGTGACTGGAGGAGGAGAGAGATCACTGTTCCTAATCACTAGGAACAGACGATCTGTCTATCCTCCCCTGACAGAACGGGGATCTGTCTGTTTACATTGACAGATCCCTGTTCTGTCTCTCTCAGGACCGATCGCGGGTGGCCGGCCGACATTCATCTACTAGTCTGGCCAAAGATATACCTAATTACTCACCCAAATGTTTTTGTGGCAGTGATGAAACTGACACCCACTTCCATATATGGTGGACCTGCTCCATAGTACAACACTTCTGGGCCAATGTGTGCAACATCATCTCCACCCTAATGGCAACTGAATTGGCCCCAGATTATTTCTCGGACCTATTGAGCTTATCACCTCACAACTTAAAGCGGAACTTTATCCATAACAACTTGATGAAAAAATAATTTTCTTTAGCAAGTAACATACATTCCACATTAATAATTATTCTATCAAAGTTAATGTGCTGAAAATTGCCTCCAGCATTGCTCCTGTTTCTTCTTTTCGGAGGCTGCCATTTTGCTGAAGCCCAGAGCTCGAGCAGTAAATCATAAAGTGGAACTAAACCCATCGACTTATTTTTTTTTGGGGGGGTTGGTACCATATGTTTAATGTGATTATTAATATGTGCATGAGATGTATGTGTGTTTTGTATTGTCTGATTATAACATTAATAATAAATTATCTGATTTTAAAAAAAAGAAGATATATAATAAGGCTTACTATAGGTAGTGTAAATATCTCCTAAACCTGTAGAGTTTAGGAGATATTTACATTTATATGCAACCAGTGACATCATTGGCGCATGGGCTTTGAAGGAACGGCCACGAGTGCCGTTCCTTCTGAGCCTGGTGCCGTGATGGGTGCCGTTCCTTCCTAGCCTCGTGACGTCATCATGCCTCCGGCCAATCACAGTGCCGGAGCCCGCAAACACGAAAGACACTCCGGGGAAGATGTTGGCTGTGTCAGTGGTGTGTGCGCGCCACTGCAACAGCTTCGTTCTAAGGTAAGTATTTCATAATGAGCTAGTATGGGATGCATACTAGCTCATTATGCCTTTGTCTTGCAGGGTTTTTTTTTTGTTTGTTTTCTGAGGTTAATAACCTCTTTAAGGGTTTCAAAAAAGTTACTGTCATGGTTATGCAATAGTGTTGTCTATCAGCTTACCTGTCTCCATGTGTTCATCTCTAAAGACCAGCTGACTCTCACCTGACTGCTTTTATTAACTCTCCTCTAGCATGGCTCCACCCCAGCTCCTATCAGAGAACTCTATATTAACCTCTGCACTGCAGGCCAGCCCTGCTGATCAACCTTTGTGTGTTTGGCTTCCTGTTCCTGCCTGCCGTGTGCTCTACGTTTGTTTCTGTTACCGACCTTGGCGTGTTCTCTACTATTCCTGTCTGCTCGTGACCCTGACCTCTGGCGTGTCCCCGACTATCCCTGTTTGCCTGTGACCCTGAACCTTAGCGTGAACTCTGTTGTCCTTGTCTGCTTGTGGCCCTGACCTTGGCTTATTCCTTTACTATCCCTATCCTCCTATTGCCTACTGTGGGTGTGAGCTGGGGGACCCTGGGGGTCGCGACCTGGAGCCAGTTGCAGCCCAGTCCATCCTCACCACTAGAGGCTCTGGTGAACACCTGCTGGCTCTTAGACTCCGCGCCCCAGGGAATCCTACGCTCTAACCCCGGTGGGATCCGTGTTGGTGTTCCAGCGGCCCTGCCTTCCTGACCACCCGGACTCCCATCCGCAGCAGTCAGACGTAGGGTCCACTGCCTTGTGGTGCACTCCTGATCCCAACGGTGTGCATCTGTCACCCAACATCTAGGTGACCTGACAGTTACATTCCTGAAATACTGAGATTGCTAACTGTCCTATTTGCTTGTGTCTTCAACCAAACTGTCAAACCTTCAAACAGCTGGTGTCATAATCGATCACATGTGCAGCACCATGGCAGTTGCAGATCAAATAGAAGCAGCGTCCTTGGCTGTAACGGATAGAAGGGTTTAATTCCGCTTTAAGGCTGTCAGCAAATCGGCCTCTACAAACTCAGCAGTGCCTAAAAATGGAGAGCAACTGGGCATGTGCAAGGCAGGGAGAGACAGTGTATTACTGGATTTTAAACAGTATAGGCACTTCTTTTTTATGTTTTACCTAGCTATACCTGCAAACGGGGCCAGCCTGAAGTGATCTACAGGACTTCATTATCTGACTAAAGTTCCACTTTACCATGGACATAAACTTTTCCTTTAAGTGATTACTGCTGCCAAACAAACCATCGCAAAGGCCTGGAAGACTAACTCTCTTAGGCCGCTTTCACACTGGGGCAGTAGGGGGCGTCGGCGGTAAAACAGTGCTATTTTTAGCGCTATTTTACCGTGGTATTCGGCCGCTACCGCGGTATTCGGCCCCGCTGGCGGCAGTATAGCTGCGCTGTCCCATTGATTTCAATGGGCAGGAGCGCTTTAGGAGCGGTGAATACACTCCAAAGATGCGGCTCGCATGAGATTTTTTCTTCTCCTGCCAGCGCACCGCTTCACTGTGAAAGCCCTCGGGCTTTCACACTGAACAAACAGCGGAGGCTGTTTAGAGGCGGTTTGCAGGCGGTATTTTTAGCGCAATACCGCCTGAAAACCGCCCCAGTGTGAAAGGGGCCTTATTATCATGGAAACCAAAAATAGTCACTAAGGTCCTGAGCCATGCTAAATTGGAGACGGTTCTATTAGATAAGGTGAAATACTGCATTCAATTGTAGCAAACTTGAGTACACCACTTTCTGCCCTCCCCCATTTTAATGAAACATCCTACTACTACAACCTTTCCTAATATTTTTCCTTCCCACGCGCTCAGACCTACCTACAAGAGGCAACCACGGGCTGGTGCTCCGGGCCTCCTCTCCCCCTGTCTCCCGCCCCCCTCTCTTTCTAATCCCGTCTCTTTATTCTAATCTAATCTGCCTTTTCTGCTCTGTCTTTCTGCCCTATTTCTATTTTGGTTGGGTTGTTAAGAGATATGCAACTACCGGGTATTGGACTTGCCCACTTTACTTCTAAAAGGTACCTCGGTATGTTTTACTATTCGATCTATGTGAATCCTAGAGACCTAATAATTTAGTGATCTATAGGCCCTCTGGGTGCATGTTTAGGGGCTTGAACAATGAATATTCTAGCTCTAGCCTGTTGACTTTTCTCATTACGGGGGACACATTGTTTTTGTGATCTATTACACCCCCAGATCTGTTCTGTTCACACATCAGATGAACAATGTACCAAGTACTTTTACGTGTTCTTTTATGTCTCACATTGGTTGAATTTTTCGTATGTTACCTCTCTGACTCTTCCACACCAAAAAACAATTTGAAAAAAAAAGTGTGTATTATTAATCCAAAAATCCTTTTTATTGCTGTCAGCCTCCTCCAAATTTCAAATTCCTTTTTTGCTGTTGCTGTCCTTTTAGAGGGTGGCTACGTTCATTCCCCATGGTCACTCCCTCTGTATGTTGGAATTTGTTAGTGTATCGACATCTGCTAATACATTTAACACTCCCCTCTTCCAGACTGACAATGCTGTTGCCTGCTGTGCCTCCTGTTCTCATTCCTCCAGAGTTATGTCTCACTAATACAGGGGGTATGTTACTGGCAAGATCACCAGGTGAAAATAGAGGGGGAAAAAAGACAAAGAAAAGAAAACTGATGCAGCCACCACCTCTAATGATTGGTAAGCTGAAACATATTACATTTTTGGTTTTGTGTTTAATACTGCTTTAACTCAGAAAAGTCCCTTCTATTGCTCTTATGCCGCGTACACACGAGCGGACAATTCGACTGTGTGTGGGCTTCATCGTACCCACAGCGGACTTTTTCGGTCGAAAATCTGACGGACTTTAGATTTGGAACATGTTTCAAATCTTTACGTCGGTACTCCGCCGGACCCAGTTCCTATCGAAAAATCCGCTCGTCTGTATGCTAGTCCGACGGACAAAAACCGACACTAGAGCAACTATTTGCTGCTGGCTATCAACTTCCTTATTTTAGTCCGGTCGTACGTCATCACGTACGAATCCTTCGGACTTTGGTGTGATCGTGTGTAGGCAAGTCCGTTCGTTGGGAAAGTCTGTTGGATAGTCCATCGGACCAGTCCAGTCGAAAAGTCCGCTCGTGTGTACGCGGCATTAGCCTCTTCCAAATTGATTTTTTGGCTGCTGTGACCTGACTTCCTGTTAGGGGGCAACTACATTCATTCTGCATGGATCCACTGTATGTTGGAATGTAGCCACCCTCTCTTATTTGTTGTTTAGATGGACTATGGATTATGGCATTTGGAGTGTGCATAAAGCAGTGCACATGACAGCAACTGTTCACTGCTTGTTCCAAACAAATGGAGGTAAGAAGGAATAGATGAGGTTCGGGAGTTCACAGAGGATGATACAAGGAGGCAGAAAAACACAGTAGGCAATGATTTTAAGAAAAGTAGATCACAGAGCCGTTAAGCCCTTTCCACCCAACTCCAACATGCTTTTAGGTGGGTCTTTATGCCCTGGGGGTGGGAAAGACTGCACAATTACATGACCACTGTAATTGTTCCTCATGGTGGTCACATGATCAGGGTCCTGATCATTACTGGAAACCAGGAGCTGCCTATGAGAGCTAGGTCACTGTGCTGGGGGTGGCACGGGGGGGGGGCATTAAAACCCACACTCTTTCCTGCTGCACCTTTGCGTTACATGGGTGGCAAGAGGTTAAGTAGTGAATGTGTATAGATTATTTTTGGAGAATAAGGATATAGTTTAGTGTCACTCACTAGTGTGAAGTCCAGGAAAACCATATAATAGGCCGACCAAAGAGCCAGTTGGCTGAATCTTTACCTTGCAGGTAAATCTTTAGCCCTTCAAGGTGTTGCTCCTAATTCTTTTCAAATGTTGGCAACATGGTTTATTTTTACACCCAGTGACGTCAATTATAGAACTTACTTTCGCATTACCTGACCAGCAATTCGTTTTGAACTCCTGTGGCCCGTTTTTAGCATGGAGGGGTCTGAAGTCCGCTCTCTGCTGATGTCACCAGGTTCAGTCCAGGCACCGCGTCATCCCTAATTCGATAGTCTGTATCCGCCAGGTGCCTGGATTGATAGGCATCTCAGCCACTCAGCAAGCCGCCCCTCCACAGCTCAGCGCTCCAGTGACCGTGAAGGAGCAGAGCAGGAGAGCTGCTGACTGACAGGCAGCATCTCTCCGCTCGGGGATCTGTGAGAACCGAGCCATCAGCGATGTTCGGTGGCTCGGTTCTCAGTGAAGAGGCGACGGGGGACACGTGCAGCATCGGACCGATGCTGCATCCACCTAGGTAAGTTTGACTGGGGAAAAAACCCCAAACCCATACTTCTCTTTTAACCACTTCAATACCGGGCACTTTCGCCCCTTCCTGCCCAGGACAATTTTTAGCTTTCAGTGCTGTCACACTTTGAATGATAATTGCGCGGTCATACAACACTGTACCCAAACTACATTTTTATAATTTTCTTCCCACAAATAGAGCTTTCTTTTGGTAGTATTTGATCACCACTGGGGTTTTTATTTTTTGCTAAACAAACTAAAAAAAAAAACAACATTTTTGAAAAAAAAAAGTTTTTCTTTGTTTCTGTTATAAAATTTTGTTTTCTCCTTCACTGATGAGGCTGCAATAATGGGCACTGATGGGCACTCATGAGGCTGAACTGATAAGGTGGCACTGATGGGATCTGATGAGGAGGCACTGATATGTAGAATCGATGGGCACTGATAGGTGGCACTGGATAGGCAACACTGATGAGGAGCTACTGACAGGCATTACTGATTGGCATCTGAAGGGCACTGACAGGCATTTCTGATGGGGCACTGATTGGCACAATTATGGGCACTGATTGGCGTTCTTGATGGCGCACAGACTGACAGCTAATGGGCACTGATTGGCAGCTGATGGACACATCTGATGGGGCTGTGCTGATAATCAATGTGCTGATTATCAGCACAGACCCCACCCCCCCTTCTCCCCCCGACAGGGAGAGCCGCCGATCACTCTCTCTGTCAGCGTGAACCAAGGAAAGCCGCTTAACGGCACTTCCTGATTCACGCAATGATCAGCTGTGATTGGTCACAGCTGATCACGTGGTAAGGAGCCTCCATCAGAGGCTCCATACCACGGGCGTGTGCTGGCATGTTGTCCTGCTGGATGTCTTATGACCCTCAGTCAAGTTAACGAAAACCACTGCCCGGCCGTCATTCTGCTATAGGCCGAGCAGGAAGTGGTTAAAGTGGTTTTAAAGTCTTAACATTTTGTACCCTAATGCATTCTTTTTATTCATGTAAAAAGTGTTTAAGTACCAGTATCGCCCCATCATCCCCCCTTCTTTTTACTTGAGTCCTCACTCAATCCAGTGCTGTGTGCATCTGCAGTGGCTCTGTTCTCCCTCCCTATTCTCACAGGCTTTGCTTAGGCAACAGGAGTCATTGGCAATTGCTGCTGTCAGTCAAATCCTGTGATGAGGAAGCAAGGGGCGGGGCCAAGCTGTGCTGTCTGCTGTGTCTATTGACCAGGAAGCATGGCTTAGAATTGAGCCATGATAGGAAGCGGCTTCCTATGGTGTCACACTAAGAAGAGGAGGAGCCAGGAGTGGTGGTGGGGGCCAGAGAAGAGGGGGATTGGGGCTGCTGTGTGCCCCGGAAGATGTCCTTTTGATGATGAAATGCGTAGGGTGGAGTCTTCTGTTGACGTCATTGCCTACCAGAAGTTACTGTGGTTTTCCGGCTTTGGTGAATTTTTTTTATGCGCATTGTATATATAAATGGTTTACAAATTTTTTTACAAATAAATATATGAAAAGTGAGGCGTGCATTTGTATTCAGCCCCCTTTACTCAGATACCCCTAACTAAAATCTAGTGGAACCAATTGCCTTCAGAAGTCACCTAATTAGTAAGTACCACCTGTGAAGAGTAAACCTGTGTATAATTTAATATCAGTATTAATACAACAGTTCTGTGAAGCCCTCTGAGGATTGTTAGAGAACCTTAGTGAACAAACAGCATCATGAAGGCCAAGGAACACACCAGACAGGTCAGGGATAAAGTTGTGGAGAAGTTTAAAGCACAGTTAGGTTATAAAAAAATATCCCAGGATTTTAACATCTCACGGAGCACTGTTCAATCCATCATCCGAAAATGGAAAGAGTATGGCACAACTGCAAACCTACCAAGACATGGCCGTCCACCTAAACTGACAGGCCGGGCAAAGAGAGCATTAATCAGAGGAGCAGCCAAGAGGTCCATGGCAACTCTGGAGGAGCTGCAGAGATCCAAAGCTCAGGTGGGAGAATCTGTCCGCAGGACAACTATTAGTTGTGCACTCAACAAATCTGGCATTTATGGAGAAGTGGTAAGAAAGCCATTGTTGAAAGAAAGCTATAAGAAGTCCCAATTGCAATTTGCGAGAAGCCATGTGAGGGGACAAAGCAAACATGTGGAAGAAGGTGCTCTGGTCAGATGAGACCAAAATTGAACTTTTTGGCCTTAAAGCAAAACGCTATGTGTGGCAGAAAACTAACACTGCACATCACCCTAAACACACCATCCCCATTGTAAAACATGTTGGTGGCAGCATCATGTTGTGGGGATGCATTTCTTCAGCAGGGACAGGGAAGCTGGTCAAAGTTGATGGGAAGATGGATGGAGCCAAATACAGGGCAATCTTAGAAGAAAACCTGTTATAGTCTGCAAAAGACTTAAGACTGGGGTGGACGTTCACCTTCCAGCAGGACAACAACCCTAAGCATACAGCCAGAGCTACAATGGAATGGTTTAGATCAAAGCATATTCATGTGTTAGAATGGCCCAGTCAAAGTCCAGACCTAAATCCAATTGAGAATCTGTGGCAAGACTTGAGAATTGCTGTTCACAGACGCTCTTCATCCAATCTGAGAGAGCTTGAGCTATTTTGCAAAGAAGAATGAGCAAAAATGTCACTCTCTAGATGCGCAAAGCTGGTAGAGACATCCCCAAAAAGACTTGCAGCTGCAGCGAAAGGAGGTTCCACAAAGTATTGACTCAGGGGGGCTGAATACAAATGTACCCCACACTTTTCACATATGTATTTGTTAAAAATGTTGAAAACCATTTATCATTTTCCTCCCACTTCACAATTATGTGCCACTTTGTGTTGGTCTATCACATAAAATACATTTATATTTTTGGTTATAACACAAAATGTGGAAAATTTCAAGGGGTATGAATGCTTTCTCAAGGCACTGTGTATATATATATATATATATATATATATATGCTTGTGAGTGGTATTTTAACATTTTACAGTTGAAATAAAGTTACCAGATGATATTTTACACTATGAAGAGTGCCTTTATGCTTGCTTTTGCATGAATTTATACTGCAGGAAATCAAGCAGTGGCAGCTGGAGCAGAGAGATTGCTCCGATGCGCCGATGACAGCGGCCATCTCCCGGATCTCCCCGTACATTCTCCCCGCCCCCGGTACCGGCCAATACGATTGATTCTCCTCTCGGCCATTCGGGTCTTAAGACCCGCTTCCTGATTGGGCGGGAGGAGAAGCAGGAAGACAATAGCGAATATTAATTCACAATTGTCACACAACTGGGTGGGCTCCGGGCGCAGTGCTCTTCGCCCCGAGCCCACCCTTATTTTAAGCCAATTAGAGCCTCGGGCATTGGAATCCATGCGTCCGGCACCCTTCATGTAGATTGGGGGCCGGCCGCATGGATTAGAACGGCTGAGATCAAGTGTGCTGTTGGTTACACCTCGGCTGCCAATAACCCTGGGATGTGTGGAGAAATGCCATTGAGGCCGGAATAATACAACTTATGCCTTATTTGACCGCTCTGATTAAGGGGCGCATTGTAATGTGGTAAGCTGACATCTTGGCACTATCCTCGTTGTTGGTGGACACAGTGGGCACCTTTTGAAGAATTAATCTTTTCACATACACAGTGAAGGGGATTTTCTTGGTTCTTATGCAGAGTACACACAAGCGGACTTTTCGACCGAGTCCGGCAGACAATCCGATCGTGTGTGGGCTTCATTGGACCTTCATCGTACTTTTCCAGTCAAAAATCTGACGGACTTCAGATTTGAAACATGCTTCAAATCTTTCCGACGGACTCGAGTCCAGTCGAAAAATCTGCTCGTCTGTATGCTAGTCCAATGGGTGAAAACCAACACTAGGGCAGCTATTGGCTACTGGCTATCAACTTCCTTATTTTAGTCCGGTGTACGTCATCACCGATCACCGTCGGACTTTGGTGTGATCGTGTGTAGGCAAGTCCGTTCGTTTAAAAGTTCGTCGGAAGTCCGTCAAAAGTCTGACAAAAGTCCGCTGGAATGGCCGCCAGACTTTTGTTGCCGAAAAGTCCGCTCGTGTGTACGCGGCCTTAGAGTTTTATGAGACTTATATTGATCATTGTATATTTGGACAATTTTTGATTTATTCACATATGGAATTGTGTATGTAGTCATGCATGAGGGTATTTATTTACACGCTTGAAATTTAAAAATGTATGATAGCATTTATCACTCTTATGCCGCGTACACACGAGCGGACTTTACGGCAGACTTTGCCCGGCGGACTTTTCCACGGACTTTACGACGGACTCTCCGAATGAACGGACTTGCCTACACACAATCCACCAAAGTCCGTCGAATTCGTACGTGATGACGTACGACTGGACTCAGTGGCGTAGCGTGGGTTGTCAGCACCCGGGGCAAGGCAAGTAATTTGCGCCCCCCCCCCCCCCAACCTGCGGACTTTTATCACTCCCCGAGTCCCTTCAAATACAATAGTACTGACCTACCTGATTCCTATACTGACCACTATACTATACTGTCCACTACACTAAGAACTACACTGACCACTACACTACACTGACCACTATACTGTCCACTACACTATGCTGTCCACTACACTAACCACTATACTGTCCACTACACTACACTGACCACTACACTGAGAACTACACTGTCCACTACACTATACAATACTGACCACTATACTGCACTGTCCACTACACTGAGAACTACACTGACCACTACACTAACCACTATACTGTCCACTATACTATACTGACCACTACACTGAGAACTACACTACATTGACCACTATACTGTCTACTACACTACACTGACCACAATACTACACTGACCACTATACTACACTGTCCACTATACTACACTGTCCACTACACTGTACTGACCACTACACTACACTGTCCACTACACTACACTGACCACTACACTGTACTGACCACTACACTGTACTGACCACTACACTAAGAACTACACTGACCACTATACTGTCCACTACACTAACCACTATACTGACCACTACACTGAGAACTACACTGTCCACTACACTATACAATACTGACCACTATACTACACTGACCACTATACTGACCACTACACTGAGAACTACACTAACCACTATAATGTCCACTATACTATACTGACCACTACACTGAGAACTACACTACATTGACCACTATACTGTCTACTACACTACACTGACCACTATACTACACTGGCCACTATACTACACTGACCACTATACTACACTGACCACTATACTACACTGACCACTATACTACACTGACCACTATACTACACTGACCACTACACTACACTGTCCACTACACTGGCCACTACACTATACTGACCACAATACTACACTGACCACTATACTACACTGACCACAATACTGCACTGACCACTACACTGTACTGACCACTACACTGTACTGACCACTACACTACACTGACCACTACACTACACTGACCACAATACTACACTGTCCACTACACTGTACTGACCACTATACTACACTGACCACAATACTACACTGACCACAATACTACACTGTCCACTACACTGTACTGACCACTACACTACACTGACCACAATACTACACTGTCCACTACACTGTACTGACCACTACACTACACTGTCCACTACACTATACTGACCACAATACTACACTGACCACTACACTGTACTGACCACTACACTGACCACAATACTACACTGTCCACTACACTGTACTGACCACTACACTGTCCACTACACTACACTGTCCACTACACTACACTGACCACTACACTACACTGACCACTACACTACACTGTCCACTACACTATACTGACCACAATACTACACTGTCCACTACACTGTACTGACCACTATACTACACTGACCACTATACTACACTGACCACTATACTACACTGACCACTATACTACACTACACTGTCCACTACACTATACTGACCACTACACTGTCCACTACACTATACTGTCCACTACACTGTACTGACCACAATACTACACTGTCCACACCACTATACTGTCCACTACACTATACACTATACTACACTGTCCACTACACTATACACTATACTGTCCTGCCTAGTCTTCCTATACTGACACTACATATACGGCGCCTGTCTCTTCTCTCCGGCACCCCCCCCCCCCCCCGTTTATCTATTTCTTACCTTGTTGTGTTGCATCGGTCTGGAGGATGAGAAGACATCTGCCCCAGGGCTCACAATCTCGTCTCCCCTGCGCTCCGGCCGCCATATTCATTTTTCCCGGCACACTGTGATTGGGCGAATGGGGGTCATGTGCGGAGGCGGGACTTCAGGACTATGATCGCGGATAGGCCAGCCCAACGCCGCACATGACCCCCATACGCCCAATCACAGGGCGCAAAACACTAGACATGGCGGCGGAGCGCGGGGGACACAGGAAAAGAAATTAGGAGGAGGCAGCCAGTAGTGACACTACTGGCACGAAATTGCGCCCCCCTAAATTTCGCGCCCGGGGCCACGGCACCCCCCGCACCCCCCACGCTACGCCACTGACTGGACTAAAACAAGGAAGTTCATAGCCAGTAGCCAATAGCTGCCCTAGCGTCGAACTAGCATACAGACGAGCGGACTTTTTGACCGGACTCGATTTCAACGGATGGATTTAAAACATGTTTCAAATCTAAGTCCGTCCAACTTTTGAGAAAACAAAGTCCGCTGGAGCCCACACACGATCGAATTGTCCGACGAAATCCCATCCGCCGGGCAAAGTCTGCTGTGAAGTCCGCTCGTGTGTACCCGGCATTATATGATTTGTAGTGCAACATCTTATATTGTATAATTTAGTATTTAGAGGGATATCTTCATTTTGTGTTTACAGCTCTGTTTACTTTTATTATTTTTTAATTATTTTGAGTATAATTGTGCGGTTTCCTTTTAATTTTTGCTCTGTGCAATTCCATTGCAAAGAGCAGGTAAGTATACCATGTTTGTCATTTAAAAAAATAAATAAATAAATCTCTTTAACTATTTTTAATCCTAATGCTGCTGGTATTAGTAAATATATAGGAAGGTGTATTATATTTATTGTACTTATTTTAAACTTTTTTTTGTTTACATTTCTTCAGCTGCCTTTGGTTTCTGGCCTAGGCCAAATTGATGTCATCCCAGGAATCTTCTTTTTTTTCTTTCATCTGGTGGAGGGAAGGAGGGGCTTTCTCAGCTAAGCACACTCTCTTGCCTGCATGCCTGAGCAAAGGCCAGATGGTTTCCAGGAAGTAAATGCTACATGAATCATCTACTCAGGATGGCCACAGCTAGAAATGCTGGGGGGGGGGGGGGGGGGGGGAGAGGATCAAAGTGATTTCTCAACAAAATAAATGGAGACATGGAAGGTTTGCTTGGAATATTAATTAAATTAATTAAAAAGTTTTTTCAGCTTGTGGAGCATAGATACAGTGGAATTCCGCTTTAACCACTTCGTGCCCACGCCATAGACGAAAGACAGCTACAGCGGAGGCTTTGTTTGCCAGGAGGAGGTCCATGGATGTTTTTTGGACTGATTGGGGTAAAGGGCCAATCACAGCGGCCAATCACAACGGCCCTTTACCACGTGATCAACTGTGTCCAATGACAGCTAATCACAGAAGTAAACACAAGACGGTTATCGGCTTTTCCTTCCTCATGCTAATAGAGAGGAGAGAAAAAGAGAGCCGTTTACCGGCTTGTGTTAAAGTGACTTTGGGACTGATAATCAAGGCACTGATTATCAGTGTCCTGACTATCAGTGCAGTCCCAACAGAGTGCCCACCAGTGCTGCCAATCAGTGCCCACTAGTGCTGGCAATCAGTACTCATCAGTGCTGCCAATCAGTGCCCATCAGTGCCTCCTCATCAGTGTCACCTAACAGTCACCATCAGTGCCACCTGTCAGCGCCCATCAGTCCTCCCTATCAGTGTCCATCATTGCCGCCTATCAGTGCAGCCTCATCTGTGCCCATCAGTGCACATCAATGCCACCTCATTAGTGCCTCCTCATCAGTGCTGCCTCATCAGTGCCCATCAGTGCCACCTATCCCCATCAGTGCCCATCAATGCCTCCTCATCAGTGCCCACCAGTGCCGCCTCATCAGTGCCGCTTCATCAGTGTACATCAGTGAAGGAGAAAAATAACCCGTTTTCAAATTTTTTTTAACAAACTAAAAAAAAGAAAAAGTATTTTTTCGGTTGTTTAGCAAAAAAAATAAAAAACCCAGTGGTGAATAAATACCACCAAAATCAATCTCTATTTGTGTGAAAAAAAAATAATTTGAGTACAGTGTTGCATGACCATGCAATTGTCATTCAAAGTGTGACATTGCTGAAAGCTGAAAATGGCCTTGGCAGGAAGGGGGAAAAGTGCCCGGTAGGCAAGCGGTTAAAAGGGGCTCTACAGTCTGTGTTCCTATAAATGATTTCAATATAACATTGTATCTTTCAGAGCAAAGCCGTTTTCTTTTCACAGCATTGTGTAATTACAGCTGAAGACAAAGTGATTGTCTGGAGTTCTATAAATATATAATAACTTGTCGTTTGTCAGTGAATAAAAGAATCAGAATCCTCTGTGCCGGCCGTACTATGAACAGAGCTCCACTCTATGTACACTAATTTCTCCTTATTATAAAACTCATTTATTACTTTCATAAAAGAAGTATTGTTAGCAGAGGCCTTTCAGACAGATGGGCTTCTGTCTCCTTCCACTAAATCAGCACAAACTGTCGCATAATTTCCAGAAATGAATTTGAAGAATTAAAAATAATCTGCCGAGGCCGTACCCCAGGAAATGTTCTTGTGGCATGGGAAATGGTCACCACATGAAAGGCAGGGAAATGAATGCAACTTCTATTGTCTGCCTGTTTATGACCAACCAAATAAATTACTGCAAGCCTGGTAGCTTCCCATACAATCTAAAAGATATTTGCCACAGGCTGAAGGAAAGCAAAGTAACCCTGCGGCTATATGGCATATCGTGCCCCTGCCCGCCTCACCAAGTAGGTCACCTAAAAACTCCGATAAATGGTCTCTCTAGACGTGTGCACTGCCGAAAAATTTGTTTTTATTCTTTTTCGTTTCATTCGTTTTTTTGTTTTTTTTTAGTTTATCTGATCATTCGTTATGATGGTCATTCGTAATATCATTAATTTTAATAAAAAACTTTGGATGCATTTGAATTCGTTATGTTCCACTCGTATAGATGCAGTATTCGTTATTTCGATAATTCATAACTTCGGATGCATTAGTATCCGTTACGTTCCATTCATTTAGATGCGGCATTCGTTATTCCGGATAATTCGCAACTTCGGATACGTTCATCTTCCTTACGTTCACTAACAGACAAATTTGAAAGGAAATCCCAATGCCTATAATTTAATAGTTTATAACTATTATTATAGTTTTTATTATTATTATTATTTATTATTAATAAATATTAATAATAATAAAAAAACTATATAATAATGTTTGATAATTTAATATTAAGGCCTCATGCACGCTGGATGTTATAAAAATTTAATAAAAACGGCAGTAGCTTTGCAGCTTAACGTTTTTCTGCATTTTTGCAATAGCGACTTTTAGCGTTTTCAGCGTTTTTTAGCAGTAGCGTTTTCTTTTTTGAATGGGATCAAAAACGCTAAAAAATGAATGCTGGTGAGTCACGCTATTGAGTGTTTATCAGTGTTTTTCTGCGTTTTTCTACATTTTTTGACATTAGAGCGTTTTTACAGCTGAAAAACTCCTCTCAGAACCCACTAATTTGGGTTTTTTTTACAGCCAAAAAACGCCCCAGCCAAAAACAGTTGATAACAGCCTATGTGTGCATGGACACAAAGGATAACATGCTGGAGAGTTTATTGACTGTAGAAAAAAAAACATCTGAAGCCAAAAACAGCAGCTGTAAAAACGTCCAAAAACGTCCAGTGTACATGAGGCCTAATGCCCCATACACACGATGAGATTATCGGACGAATGATCGTCCGTTTTTTATTGCATGCTGATCTCATATCGAATCTGATGAGTTTACTAAAGTCACGAAAATTCCCGCACGACAGAAATAAAATTTGAAAGTGATGTCATGTGTTGTAATGCATTTGTATTGCATTTTCGAACGATAGCTGTACTGATTAAATGAAAATCGTTTAAAAAAAAATTTCGTGCATGGCCGATAGAATAATATCGGATGAACTGTCCTGATCGGCTCTCGAAAGCTCTGTACGAACAATCCGATTATCGTACGATCGCTTCAAAAGGGGTATTTTCCGTACGATTTGCTGATGGTGTGTACGGCGCTTAAAGTGGATGTAAACCCGAAATTTTTTTTTTTTTTTGATGTCATAATGTAGTGTATAAGATTTACTATCATTTAAACCCAGTCTTGCCACAAAGAGTTAATCCAGCTCTGAGCAATCCTCTTTTATTGTTCAGCGAGACAATTCTTGGCAAACTGGGAAAAACTTTGTCAAATCCTCCCCCTTGCTGTGAGTGACAGGTGATTTACAGATCTCGTGCACTAGCCTAAGACACATGCAGTATTTTTTAATTCCCTCCCCCACTCCTTTCTTCAGCAGCTCTGCAAGGATTGGCTGTAACACACCTCTCCATGATTTGGCATGCTGAAGTCATGTGGTTACTTTCCTGTCTTTTCACTGGATGTTAGAGATCATAACAGAAGTTCAGTGTAAGAAATACACAGGAGAAAATGCATATTGACAAGGGGAGTGTAGAGGTGGGCGGGGAGTGTAGAGGTGGGCAGGGAGTCTACTGACATCACGACTCCACCCACCGAGCTCCAGACAACAGACCCACCCACAGAATATGCAGTTTTTCGGGTCTCATAACAGACAGAGGGGAGACATTTGACAGGTAAAGATACATGCAGGAGGCATCTATATCCTTATAGATAACCCCTATGGCAGTAGTTTAGAAAGGATGACATTGGGTTTACATCCACTTTAAGAGTAAATACGAACAATGAAATTATCCAAATGTTTTCCCCTCTTTAGGATTTTAGTTCTTATTTTCGGATTTTCGTTCTTATTTACGGATTTTCTTTTTTTCTGATTTCCTGATTGTCGAATTTTTGTTCTTTCGAAATTTTTGTTCTTTTCAGAAATTTTTTTTTCTAAAAAATTTGTCAAATAGTCGTTCGTGCATTTGGATGCTTCCAAATTAACGAATATGCCAAATTCTGATGAAAAACAAATTCAGAACGAAACAAATTGCACATGTCTAGTGCTCTCTGACTTCCCTATTCTACAATGCAGAGCCCCCTATTCCAAGGACTTTTAATGGGTGCTGGATCACAAGACTGGCTGAACACAATTCAAAATCATTTGGCATGTAAAAACGCTCTTATTTAAGTTTTTAATAGTGCATTTATCTGTTTACCTGAAAATCAGTTTTAAACTGGAATTAAACCCTAAACCAAAAATGTAATATATTGCAGCTTACAAATCATTAAACATGGTGGCTGTATTCATTTTCCTATTTTAGGCTTTGTTTCCCTCTGTTTTGATCTGGTGATCTGGCCAGTAACACACCTTCTGTTCTGTATTAGAGTGCCCCCACTTTGGATGAAGGAGCACCTTTGGACATTAGCATTGTCTGTCTGGGGGAGGGGAGTTTGAGATGTAGTAGCTCAGGCATGTCAAACTCAATTTCATAGTGGGCCGCATCAGCATTATATTTGTCCTCAAAGGGCCAGATGTAAATGGAAGACTAGATGTCCAGAGGAAGCCCCCTCACCCCCCCACCATCAGAAGTCAAGAGTTCCCTACCCTCCCTTACATCTCAGTGCACCACCCTTATCTTGTGCTGCTGCTGTGAAGAAGCTCTGGATGGAGCTGGGAATCAGAAAGTGCAGGGTCTGGAGGAGGACCAGACAAGGACAGGAGTCAGCTGCCGTAATCTGCTGAATGCTGAGACCAAGAGAGGTGTTGATGAGGTAGTACTGTGGCTGCACAGAGAAGATCAGGATCTGTAGGAGGAGTCTTGTCCTTCTCTCTGCTGGCTGCTGAGATGGGGGGGGGCATTCTGACCCACCCTGCACCCATGGATGATTGTCCCTTGACAGTCAGGGCCGATCGGTGCGGCAGGGGACATCTGTGAGCACTGATCTCCCTGTATGGCATTTCAGCTGACAGCTGCTTCACCTCCTCTCCCTTCTGCAGCTGTCAGCTGACATGCCATACAGGAAGATCAGTGATCACAGCTGTCCCCCCGCTGCACCGATCGTCCCTGACTGTTCCCTGTTTACATCGCGGAAGTAAACAGGAGGACGGCCTCCCGGCAGTTAGCGTCCGCGCTGCAGCCATCTTTCGGCTTTAGCGCAGGCGCGAAGTGGTTAAAGGTTTTACATAAATAAACAAACCTTGACCACTGTAAACACCCCTGTCAGAGGTAAATGGTTTATCTCAATAGTCTGAACTGCTACATTCGCAAGAGAGCTTGGTCTTCTGAAAAACAACAGACTTGCTGGCCAGATCACATGTGTGCACTGTGCAGGCAGCCTCAGGAAGCAGAGAGATGACCTTATCTCTCTGCTGCCTGACTCTGGGACACAGCATGAAAGTGACACAGGCAGCAAGTGACAATCCGTAATGTGTGACAGGTGAAGTGGCAAGTGACAATCCGGGACGTGGCAGCAAGTGACAATCCGTAATGTGTGGCAAGTGACAATCCGGGACGTGGCAAGTGACAATCCGTAATATGTGGCAGGTGACGTGGCAAGTGACTATCCGTAATGTGTGGCAGGTGACGTGGCAAGTGACAATCTGTAATGTATGGCAGGTGACATGGCAAGTGACAATCTGTAACATGTGGCAGGCGACGTGGCAAGTGACAATCCGTAATGTGTGGCAAGTGACAATCCGGGACGTGGCAAGTGACAATCCGTAATGTGTGGCAGGTGATGTGGCAAGTGACATTCTGTAACATGTGGCAGGCGACATGGCAAGTGACAATCCGTAATGTGTGGCCAGTGACAATCCGGGACGTGGCAAGTGACAATCCGTAATGTGTGGCAAGTGACAATCCGGGACGTGGCAAGTGACAATCCGTAATGTGTGGCAGGTGACGTGGCAAGTGACAATCTGTAACATGTGGCAGGCGACGTGGCAAGTGACAATCCGTAATGTGTGGCAAGTGACAATCCGGGACGTGGCAAGTGACAATCTGTAATGTGTGGCAAGTGACAATCCGGGACGTGGCAAGTGACAATCCTTAATCTGTGGCAGGTGACGTGGCAAGGGAGAATCCATAACATGTGGCAGGCGACGTGGCAAGTGACAATCCGTAATGTGTGGCAAGTAACAATCCGGAAAGTGGCAAGTGACAATCCGTAATGTGTGGCAGGTGACGTGGCAAGTGACAATCTAATGTGTGGCAAGTGACAATCTGGGACGTGGCAAGTGACAATCAGTAATGTGTGGCAGGTGACGTGGCAAGTGACAATCCGGGACGTGGCAAGTGGACAATCGCCAACGTGTGACAAGTGACAATCTGCATCTGGTGGCAGGCAACGTGGCAAGTGGACAATCCGCAACGTGTGGCGGGTGATGTGACAAGTGAAATTCCGTGACAAGTTGCATCTGGTGGCAGGCGACGGTGGCAAGTGACACGCTCAGGGCTCCCACTGATTCTGCATTATGGTGAGTTGAACTATTTCATTTTATATAACAGAACAGAAATTGGTTAGAAGGCTGGAGGTCAGCAATGTGTGTCCTTCAGGGGCTGCATACAGTATACTGCATACTTTGTTGTTCAAAATTAATATAAGCTGTTGCCAGGGTACTGTGCCACATGGGTGCGGTAATCTGTTCTTCAATGGCATTAGTTCTTTTTTTTGTGGAGGGGGCGGTTTGCAGGGGGGGGGGCGGTTTGCAGGGGGGGGAGCGGTTTGCAGGAGGGGCGGTTTGCAGGGGGGGGCGGTTTGCAGTGGGGGGCCATACAACATTTTACTATGGGGCCCTGTGATTTCTAGTTACGCCCCTGGGTACAAGTTCAAAAGCAGAGTTTACTACTGCTTTAAAATCCCTGAAATGTAGTTAGATCACCAAGAGGGGATTGTTTTCTCTCAAAAAAAGTTACTTATCAGTTCAGAAAGTCCACCCAGTCTACCTTAGTTAGGCTTTGTGTAATATTTTCATAATCTCTTGTGGTCTGATTGATCGAGGTTTGAGAATGCAGTGAAAGTGGCTACAGGTTTTTGCAAGTTATTCTGTCCAATCACTAACTTTAAGAAATGCATATCTCTACATGGAGTACTTGCCTGCAAGAGAGTGCAGTTGGAGCAACTTAAAGTGATTTAAATATAAAAAGCAGCCTCATACACTATGATGCATGGGGGGGGGGGGGGGGGGGCGTGTATAGCATGCATTAAAGATTTTCACTTTTTTTTTTCTTTTTAACCACTTAAGGTCCGGAAGGATTTGCCCCCTTAATCACCAGGACATTTTTTGCGATGCGGAACTGCGTATCGCTTTAACTGACAATTGCGCGGCCGCTCGGCGTTGTACCCAAACAAAATTTATGTCTTTGTTTTCCCACAAATAGAGCTTTCTTTTGGTGGTATTTGATCATCTCTGTTGTTTTTATTTCATTTATTTTTTATTTTTGCGCTATAAACAAAAAAAGAGCGACAATTTTGAAAAAAAAAAACTATATTTTTTTACTTTTTGCTATAATAAATATCCAAAAAAAAAAACATGTCTTCATCAGTTTAGGCCAATATGTATTATTTTACAAATTTTAGCAAAAGTTATAGCGTCTACAAAATAGGGTATCCATTTATGGCATTTTTATTATTTATTTTTTACTAGTAATGGCGGTGATCTGGGATTTTTAGCGGGACTGCGACATTGCGGCGGACAGATCGAACACCTTTGACACTTTTTTGGGACCACTGACATTTATACAGCGATCAGAGCTAAAAATAGCCACTGATTTCTGTATAAATGTTACTGGCAGGAAAGAGGTTAACATTAGGGGGGCAATCAAGGGGTTAAGTGTTCCCTGGGGAGGTGTTCCTAACTGTGGGGGCAGTGTACTGACTAGTAGAGGAGAGAGATCGCTGTTCCTGATCATTAGAAACAGCAGATCTCTCTCTACTCCCCTGTCAGAACAGGGATCTGTCTGTTTACATTAAAAGATCCCCGTGCTGGCTCTCTGAGGAGCGATCGCTGGTGGCCAGCGAACATCGCTGCCAACAGCCACACGCATCAGCACCGGCGTCACGCTGTGGGTGCGGGCGCGTGCCCCCTATAGCTTCTTAAAGCGGCCGACATACAATAAAACTGCAGCGGCTGGTCGGCAACTAGTTAAGGAGCTCCAGTGTGTGGTACTTTTTGAAACCCTGTGAATAAAAGAAAGTGAACTGTGAAATCACAGTGCATACAAAAAATGTTCACAAGGGTAGATTGCTGATCCAACCTCCAAAGAGGATGGGCCTCAATCTCTGAACCCCCCATGGTGCAAGGCTCCTGACAGGGGTGAGACTGATCCTCCAAGTACTTGATGAGGCTTACCGTATGTGAATTTTGATGGAGAAACATTAATGAGGAGCTCCAGTCTCCCCACAAAAATTTAAAGTCAGCAGCTACAAATACTGTAGCTTCTGACTTTTAATATAAGGACATTTACCTGTCCAGGGATTTAGTTTTCTCCTCACCCAAGTCAATTTTTCACTAGCCTTTGGGTACCTGGCTCCACAATTCTAATGCCCTGTACACACGGTCGGACATTGATCGGACATTCCGACAACAAAATCCTAGGATTTATTCCGATGGATGTTGGCTCAAACTTGTCTTGCATACACACGGTCTCACAAAGTTGTCGGAAAATCCGATCATTCTGAACGCAGTGGCGTAAAACACGTACGTCGGGACTATAAACGGGGCAGTGGCCAATAGCTTTCATCTCTTTATTTATTCTGAGCATGCATGGCACTTTGTCCGTGTACACACGATCGGATTTTGTTGTCGGAAAATTTTATAGCCTGCTCTCAAACTTTGTGTGTCGGAAAATCCGATGCAAAATGTGTGATGGAGCCCACACACTGTCGGAATTTCCGACAACAAGGTCCCATCACACATTTTCCGTCGGAAAATCCGACCGTGTGTACGGGGCATCACTGTGGGCAGCTGGCTATGCTGTTTTCGGCTTCACAGCCGGCTGCCCACTATTAGCAGCTTCCAGCGTGTGTTTCAATACTCTGCATGACATCCACTGCGCATGTGTGAACCGCGCTGTGCTTTGTGAAAGGTCCTGCAGTCTTCTGGGGTCTATGAAGGCTGTGGTGTGGGGGGTGGGGCTTCCGCACAGAGCATAGTTCATTGTGGTGAGCTGACCAGAAGTGGGAGCGGGTACCTGTCAAAACCAGGTACCCGCTCAGTTCCCTCCCCCAAACAGTGCCATATGTGGCAGTGGAGGGATGAAGGATGCAAACAGCCTTTGATGGGTTTTTATGCCCGTGTTCCCATCTGGGAGTTTTCCCCTCACTTCCAATTGCAGTGACCACACTGAATGGAAGGAGAAATCAATCTATTAATACTAAAAATAAAACTCTGGCTGCAATAGAACTATATGTTACAATAGCAGAATTGTATTTACACTTTCATGGCTCTCGTTGGCTTTCATTTATGACCTTAGCCAGGGTGACCAAAGACAACAACGTATTCTGGATGTCTGGTTTAGGATATCAGCTAGTTTGCATAAAGGAGAGCATCCTGGCATTACAGCTAAAGAATTCGCCTTTAGAAAATGAAACAACTCTGTCATTAGAAAATACTGAGATGTTTCTTAAGACCAACAATTTGCCTTCCAATATCCTCTAATATTGCACTTGGACCATTCAAGAATTTCATGATTCATAAAGTAGAAAATGATGTTCCACCTCCACGTAGTGAAGTCTTTTCCATGTGCATTCCCTGCTAACTTCTGTTTTGTCATTCAAATTGCGATGAAAATACATCTCAGTCACCCCATCCTCTTTCCTGGATTAAGCTGAAAGTCGGCCTATGTTCTATACTTTTATAAAAACAGACTGCTTTCACTCTACACTTAATCTTCCCACAGTATTTCCCTCAGTTAAACAAGGGAATTAATGATCTGTTCCAGCCACACTTTGCACAGCAGCTTAAAGGATTTAGAAATAAAAGATATATTGTATATACTGACAAGTTTTCCCTGAAAAGCCTACAAATATAAGATTTTTGGAAGACAAAGACATTGAGGGGCATCAAGTAGAGCAGTCGGTAGACTGGTTCAAGGGGTATGCTTGGGGATAACCATAGTAGTTGTCCCTGTCAGGAGCCCTGACTTCCAGTGGCGGTGCGTCCATAAGGGTGCACGGGCGCCGCCCCCTCTCTCCTGCCACCCCCTCTATCACCAATAGATAGATTTATGCATTGTATGAATCTATTTATGGCGGCCGCTGCCACCCCCTATTCAGGCGCCCAGCCCCTTTTCGGGCGCAGGGAGCCTGAATTACAGTGATGGGGGGTGTTTTTAAAGCACCTGATCAGAGCAATAGGCTCTAATAGGTGTCAAAAACCATGACCTGCGAGTGCCATGCTTGCAGGTCACTCAGCTGTGTTAGAAAAGCGAATGAATATTCACTTTCCTAAAGCTAAACCGCCTCTCTGCAAATCAGGTGCTCGGATCTGTTACCCGTCACCTGACTGGCTAAAACGACAGGCGCTGTGATTGGACGTCAGGCGTCCAATCATAGCAGAGGACAGGAAGAGAGGACAGGAGAAGACATCGAGGAGCTGTCCCACGGAGACAGGTAAGTGCAGACAGCGGGCACACTGGCAGCATTTGATATGGCACAGTTGCTGTGTTTGATGGGGCAAAGCGGGAGAATTTGATGGGCACAGTGGCTGCATATGATGGGCACAAGTGGCTGCATTTGATGGGCACAAGTGGCTGAATTTGATGGGCACAAGTGGCTGCATATGATGAGCACAGTGGCTGCATATGATGGGCACAAGTGGCTGCATTTGATGGGCACAAGTGGCTGAATTTGATGGGCACAAGTGGCTGCATATGATTGGCACAGTGGCTGTATATGATGGGCACAGTGGCTGTATATAATGAGCACAGTGGCTGCGTTTGATGGGAACAAGTGGCTGCATATGATGGGCACAAGTGGCTTTATATGATGGGCACAGTGGCTGCATATGATTGGCACAGTGGCTGCATATGATTGGCACAGTGGCTGTATATGATGGGCACAGTGGCTGCGTTTGATGGGCACAAGTGGTTGCATATGATGGGCACAATGGCTGCGTTTGATGGGCACAATGGCTGCGTTTGATGGGCACAAGTGGCTGCATATGATGGGCACAAGTGGCTGCATTTGACGGGCACAAGTGGCTGCATTTGATGGACACAGTGGCTGCATATGATTGGCACAGTGGCTGTATATGATGGGCACAGTGGCTGCGTTTGATGGGCACAAGTGGTTGCATATGATGAGCACAATGGCTGCGTTTGATGGGCACAATGGCTGCATTTGATGGGCACAAGTGGCTGAATTTGATGGGCACAAGTGGCTGCATATGATGAGCACAGTGGCTGCATATGATGGGCACAAGTGGCTGCATTTGATGGGCACAAGTGGCTGAATTTGATGGGCACAAGTGGCTGCATATGATTGGCACAGTGGCTGTATATGATGGGCACAGTGGCTGTATATAATGAGCACAGTGGCTGCGTTTGATGGGAACAAGTGGCTGCATATGATGGGCACAAGTGGCTTTATATGATGGGCACAGTGGCTGCATATGATTGGCACAGTGGCTGCATATGATTGGCACAGTGGCTGTATATGATGGGCACAGTGGCTGCGTTTGATGGGCACAAGTGGTTGCATATGATGGGCACAATGGCTGCGTTTGATGGGCACAATGGCTGCGTTTGATGGGCACAAGTGGCTGCATATGATGGGCACAAGTGGCTGCATTTGACGGGCACAAGTGGCTGCATTTGATGGACACAGTGGCTGCATATGATTGGCACAGTGGCTGTATATGATGGGCACAGTGGCTGCGTTTGATGGGCACAAGTGGTTGCATATGATGAGCACAATGGCTGCGTTTGATGGGCACAATGGCTGCGTTTGATGGGCACAAGTGGCTGCATATGATGGGCACAAGTGGCTGCATTTGACGGGCACAAGTGGCTGCATTTGATGGACACAGTGGCTGCATATGATGGGCACAGTGGCTGCATATGATGGGCACAAGTGGCTGCATATGATGGGCACACGTCACTGCATATGATGGGCACAATGGCTGCATATGATGGGCACAGTGGCTGCATATGATGGGCACAGTGGCTGCATTTGATGGGCACAGTGAGGTTGCAATTGATGGGAACAGTGAAGTTGCAATTGATGGGCACAGTGAGGCTGCAATTGATAGGGGGGGGTTTCAGTATTTTGCAGTTTGTTTGCGCCCCCCCAAAAATTTTGAGTACCAGCCTGACAGTTGACAGCCAGGGTGATGTCCCCAGAACTTCCCTTTTCATTGGCTTAAAGGTGTTGAACAGACATGTAGTCAAGCTCTATCCATTGGGGGAAGTCTATTTCTGAACTTATCTTTATGCTTTTAGGGGTTGCCTAAACACTCAAGCAAAACAAGTGTATACGTTCTGCAACCTTCCCACAAAAAAGCTCTGCACGGTGCTCAGACCTTGAGGCTGTTGACACCTCCAATGTACCAGAATAAGGAAAGAGATGGCCGGTGTTCTGCCGAGAAAGTTCCTCTCGGCGGATAAGGACCCCCCTCTACTGCGCAGGTCCACTTGGATGGTGGGGCTTGAACCTGGACCTAGGGCGCAGGCGCCGTGTACAGCTGATTGGAGTTTTTCAGCTTCGGCTATTTTCGGTGGCTCCTAGTCATTCGTACTGTGCAAGCGCAGCGCTTGCGCAGTACAGGGGGTCCTTATCCGCCGAGGGAACGTTCTCGGCAAACACCGGCACTCAGGATGACATTCAAAATAGTATTCCTTTATTAAATACATGTACAGAGCTGTAAAACAGCCTTTTTGGACGTTAGTCTTTAGTCATGGCTGATAAAAAACAAAATAAGTAACACTTAAATAGTATTTACAAAAGTCACATGATTAACCAACACAGGTGAATTTAAAAATACAAAAGGGAAAAACAAGTGGTTGCAAATGTAAATTCACCCATTCCCTAAGGGGTTTTAAAAGGGAACCTATACCACGACTAAGTACTAACGTCTGAAACGCATGGGTTGTTTTACAGCTCTGTACCAACCATCTCTCTCCTTATTCTGTTGCCCAAACACTGTTCAAGGTTGTATCAACCACACAAGGTCTTCAAGTTTGTCTGATTAATCTTTCTCCTGAAGAACAGAAGGATCAGGCAATGTCAGTCTGTGGCCAGCTTTACATAGTGGAGACAACTGTAGTACCCTCCCAGATAGGTGCTAGGATAAGATAAATTTAGTTCTGGCTCACTATATCCAGTGGAGTATTATTTTGGCCTGTGTTTAACTTGCTGCAGGTTTGATTATTCTCTCTGCTTTCTAGAGAACTGTGGATCTCTCTGAAACATAGGTGTGGAGCAAAGCAAATGGGCAGCACAAACATTTCTATAGCCCTGGCAAATCCCTGGGAGGGGGTGGCCCAGATGGCTGCTGGGAGTCTGTATAAATACTCGAAGACACAGAGCTTCCAGGTCTTTTCCTGTAGGAGAGGAACACAGCCTAAGGGGGGCTGCTTGCCCCCTTAGGCTATCCTGCCATGTGCTTGTGAGGTGCTGAGGCCTCAGGTGGGAAACCCGAGGGTCTGCTTTGCTGAAGTTGTGGAGAGCTAACTGAGGGGCTGTTGTCTGAGGATTTAGTCTGGTATCACAGGGAAAGGGTGTTGCATGGATGTTGGAAAGAAGTAATCAACTTTCCAAGGACATTTTGTGAGTACATACTGCTGTCAGAAATCTTATAGCCTGTGGTCTGCTGCCACCACTTTAGTGCTAGAGAGTCAGGTGTATGTTCTGTAAAGGGGGCATCGGATGGTGCCCCGAAGAGCTCAGTCTATCTAATTCTCTGTGAAGGGATTCTGCTATGATTGCTCAAAGAAGGAGGCTTTTATGCCTTTAGCTACTGCTACTGCAAAGCCAGGTCAACAGTCTGTTTTTGCAAGGACTTTTGCTTCAGTTCTACAGAAGGAAGTTTACTGTCCTCATCTTGCACATAGTTCTTCTTGAAGTATCACACTCGGTTCCCAACCCTATCCAAGTTACCCCAAAAATAAGAGTACCAAGAAGAACAAGAACTCGTCATTGAGTCAAAGAGTGACTGTGATTGTGTGCCTGGCTGCGAGGCAATTACTAGGAAAAAGAACCAGCGACTCCTATGGGCAGTGGTGGTAATTTATTTTGGGGGGGGCGGCGAATAGTGCCACCACCAACCCCCCAGTTGGTTGGGTGGTCCGTAGCACTTACCCCATCTATTGGCGGGCAGCGCTTCTCCCGGGCTTCACCGATGGCTTTCCCTGCTCTCCACGGGCATCACAGCGGCTTCACCTTCCCCTGCTCTCCGTGGGCAACACAGAAGTGGCGGCTTCCCCTTCCCTTGCTCTCCGCAGGCATCACGGCAGCGGCGGCAGCAGCAGCGGCAATGGCTTCCCTTTCCCCTGCTCTACGCAGGCATCACAGCGGCAGTGGCTTCCCCTTCCCCTGCTTTCCACAGGCATCACGGCGGCTGCAGCTTCCCCTTCCCCTGCTCTCTGCGGCTTCCGTCTCCTCCCTCCTTCTCGGCCCACCTTATTTTGAAGCCTATTAGAGCCTCTGGCTCTAATCAGGTGCTTCAAACCCACATCCCCCCGTTGGAATTCATGCATCCGGCCTCCTGAAAGAGGCCGGATGCATGGATAGACTGGGCGGGGCGGTGCCCAGGCGCCCCCTAATGGACGGGCTGCCTATGGGGGTAGCGCTACACAACCATCAGACTTTTTACTGGGAACACTTACTTTGTATAACAAGAAACCAGGCTGTTGTCCTTTCTCTGTTATGTTAGATGTCATAACGGCAATATATTCATGGAGAGGTTTCTAGACATTAGATAATTTTTTGGATGCTACTATACTGTTACAGATATACATTACATGAATAAATATCTATTAATTGTGAGATTTAGCTCCAAAAAGGGAGTTTTTCCTGAACTCAGTCCACTTAGCGGAATGTGTTTTAGAGCGTTTTTCCCACTTTTATTTATTCAAACATATGGTTACCTTTTGTCACCAGCATTGTCCCTGGCAGCTGTGTTAAAATTATACTGCATAGGGGTGGGTGTGTCTGGATCACAACCCAGCAGTTACATGCCCAGTCCAAAATGGTGGCGTTGGAGCTTGCGCGGTTGAAAACCCAGCCCACCGCCTCCACACATAATGCAATGTGTCTGTACAATGTGATGTTGGGTTGGCTTCTGTGCAGTTGTAAAGCTAGCCACCACATATTGGGGTGGTGTCTGCACAATACGACTTGGGTTGACACCTGCACATTTTGAAAGTCAGCCCACTGCCTGCCATTTGCTGGGGGGATTCTGGAGGATCCTAGGTGTATAGAGGGGTTCTGGGGGATGCAGGGTGTACAATGAGGGTATTCTGGAGGGTGAATGGAGCATGGAGGGGATATTCTGGAGGATTCAGTGTGTACGGTGATGGTATTATGGAGGAGCAGGGGATATAGTTAGGGAGAAAAACCTTAATGTACAGTAATGTGCAAAAGTTAGGCAGGTGTGAAGAAATGCTGCAAAGTAAGAATGCGTTCAAAAATATATAGTTTATTTGTTTATTTTGATTAATTTGCAAAATGCAAAGTAAGCGAACAGAAGAAAAATCTAAATCCAATCAATACTTTGTTTGACTACCCTTTGGCATCAAACCAGCATCAATTCTGACACTTGCACACTTTCTACACTTGCATAAAGTCAGGGATTTTGTGGGATTATAGTCAGGTGTATGATTAATCTATTATACCAATCAGGTGCTAATGATCATCAATTTCATATGTAGGTTGAAACACAGTTATTAACTAAAACAGAAACAGCTGCGTAGGAGTCTTAAAACCGGATGAGGAACAGCCAAACCCTGTTACTAAAGTGATGTTATGGAAGACAGTTTCATGTCACAAGTCATATATCATGGCAAGACTGAGCAGAGCAACAAGGTAGTTATACCGCATCAGCAAGGTCTCTCCCAGGCAAAGATTTCAAAGCAGACTGGGGTTTCAAGATGTGCTGTTCAAGATCTTTTGAAGAAGCACAAATAAACGGGCAATGTTGAGGACCGTAAATGCACTGGTCGGCCAAGGAAACTTAATGCAGCAGAGGAAAGACACATCATGCTTAGTCATAGTGCTCTATGTTAACCTGCCAAAATTAATTTTTGAAAGAGGATACAATATACCAGGCCAGAGTTTTACAGACAATTGCCAGCAAAATATTACTTCCGAAGATACATTTAATAAAAAAAAGTACAATTTTTATTATACATTTTATATTATTTTATACATTTTTTAAAATTATTTTATATACATCATTTTTTATTGTTTTAAATATTTTTTGTATAGAGGGGGGCCCCTTCTGTCAGGGGGATCTGGGGCAATTTTCCCTTTTGCTCCCTTATAAATCCTTGCACACAGAGCACTGCGCCCTGAACCCACCCACTTGTGTGACAATAGCGAATTAACATTCAATATTGTTTTCCTGCTTCTCCTCCCGGCCAATCAGCAAGCGGCCGAAGCTGCCCACGACCTGGATATGGTAAGTGCGAAGCTGGTGGGCAGACGGATGAGCAAGGGGGGCTTTGTTCTCCCATTGACCGAGCAACGGGGGGGGGGTTGATCGATTAACAAACGGTGGGGGGGGTGGTTTGTTTGGCGCCCCCCTTCCTCCCCCCAAAAAAATGGAGCATCAGCTGCCACAGATTGGTTTACTAAATGCAAGCAGACTGTTCACTTTGCAACGAACGTTGTTCTGCAGACTTTAATCATCTAATCATGTGCTACTAAAAATGCATTTTTTTTACTTATCTTGCATACAGTTGGGTATTCTTTGCTAAGTAAAACTTCACAACTATCACTAAACTCTGGGGCTAAATTCCTTGCAAAATATAACTTCCCTTGCAAAGTCAACAGCCCATTAGCCTTTAGTAAATTAACTCCACTACATCTTGTCTTCTAGAGAACTGCTATTTTCATTCTTTTAGACACCTATCAGATATTTTTAAAGGCAAACTTTCAATTGTTTTCTTTATTGTTTGACTGGAGTATTCCATAATGTTATTGCAAAATTCCTGTTGTCTACTATCAATGAGTCATTTTTCAGATAAAGAACAAATACTTTTAATACTTCTGAATTGTTTCTTTGTCTGTTAACTGTTTTTACTTATTTCTGCTCCATACACACTGGCACCCTCTTAGCTTCCACCTAATTCTGTAATGGTCACCTGACAACGGTGATCTCTGTAGAAGCCTGTACACAGAGCATAGTCCTGTCCTGCATACTGAACTGCTTTTCACACTATTGTACAAGGGCCAATTTTCATGTAAGGATCATAAATAGAAAAAAGAAAACATCCGGATTTCCATCCTGCTATTGCCACTGGATAGGTTAATATAGTAGTAAAACACATTTAACACAATTAAAAAACACACATTTAATTTTTGCTTGATATACTTCTTTATTGCATAACAATAACAGAATTGAGGACTTCAGCTGGGCTCTAAGGAGTGAAAACCCAATAATTTTAGTGAATTGCCTCTTGCATATGCAATACTTCAATAATCAATGCTATTATTTGAATATTTTAGATGCAATACATCTATCTGATAAAAATGTGTTGAATTAAAACACATTTTTGATCATAAAAAAAGTATCCCTTAATGCACAATACAATACAAGACAATTCTGTATGTGTTTTGAGTGTAAGCTCCATGTCCAGGGCCCTCCTATTCCTACTGTATTGAACTGTATTGTAATTGTACTGTTCCCCACTCTACTTTGTAAAGCACTGTGCAAACTGTTGGCGCTATACTGTATAAATCCTATATAATAATAATAATGTGTTATACTTTAGGGAACTGAGTGGTGTTGTATTTCTGATAGGCTGTCTAAATCTCTGTTCTAGACAAGTAAATTTTCTCCCGTTATCAGACAGTACACATCTCAATCTGTATGCATATTATACCACAGCTGTGAACAATTCCCTTTGTGAAACACTGAGCTTGTGATTAATTATCTAAACAAATACAGTTCTTATCTAGACACAGAGGAATAAGAAAGATCTGTGAATTCAGATGAAAACGGGCTTAGACAACTGGAACTTTATTAGTACTAAATATTTTTTCCGTGCCATCATGTCCCATGGTGCTTTATAAAGTCAGTGTTACCAAGATATGCAAGTACTACACACGGCACAAACTCATAAAAATATGAAATGACAAGTGTGTACAGTTACAAAGCCATATATATATATATATATATATATATATATATATATATATATATATATATACAGTTCAGCAAAAATAGGACATAACAGTGAGAAGTCCTAAATGTACATAGCTTGACTTGATAAAGATGATCCTTCTTAAATGTAGGTAATAAGTCTATACTCCTGTCTTTCTAAACCTTTTTACCTCCAGAGGAACCCTTGAAATAATTTTAGGATTTCAGGGAACCACTTCTAAAACCAATTCATTGGGAAGAATGCCTTTTACAATTGATGGCCAGTGGGCAGGATGCCCCCCTTATAGTGATGGTCAGAATGCCACATGTACAGGCATCTAAAAATGTAATTGGTGTAATGACATTTGCTTTGTAAAATGATGTTGGGTTGTAACTGTGCAGGCACTATCAGATGGGTAGGGTCAACAGCTGAAGGAACCCCTAGAAACCTCTGGAGGAACCCCAGGGATCCAAAAAAAAACCTGGTTCAGAATGGCTAGTCTAGATGGTGGTTGCATACCTTGCTGGATGTAGGCTAGAAACGGAAAGTGAACAATCATATCTTACTATAGTGTTTATCTTACTGTTTTCGATATGTCATCTGCCTCATGTCCGTTCCAATTTGTTTTGCTTTCCGAGACAGTTCTGAAATTGCACCCTTGACTCCCTGTCCCCCCCCCCCCCGCCACAATTTTTGCGGTTCTTGCTGCTGTGATCCTAGGGCTACATCTTACATCTTTTTGCTACTATGAGATTTAACTGCTTGCTGACAGTTATTTCATTAATCGATTGCACTGTTCTGCAAATAATAAGACTACTAACAAGTGGTTAAATCTCTTAATAGCAAAAAGATTTAATCACCAGTGTAGAAGCAGTCTTAAACTGGCCATACACATGTTATCTTTCAGTCAATTTCAACCACTTTCCAATCACCATGAATCAAAAATAGACAAGGAATATCCAGAAACTAAGCAATCTGCCATCCATGATCCAACACTTGAAGTCCGTGATTGTAAAATTGAAATGCCAGGATAACACACGTTGCCATACATTGAAATGTGAATTTTGTTTTAAATGGTGAACTGCAGTCATGCAAGTATTTACCATTTTATTGTGCTATAATCCCATGAATAAATAAACATGCAACAATAGAAAGGAGCACCAGACCAAATGATAAAATTACAAATTGTTTTATTGGTTTGCACTTGAAAACAGCCAAGGGGGTTGATCTACTAAAACTGGAGAGTGCACAATCTGGTGAAGCTGTGCATGGCAGCCAATCAGCTTCTAACTTCAGCTTGTTGAATTACGCCTTGGCAAACAAAGCTGGAAGCTGATTGGTTTCTAATATGCACGGCTGCACCAGATTTTACACTCTTCAGTCTTAGTAAATCAAACGCAATGTGTTTTGGAGGTCAGAAACACTTCCCCTTTGTCAGAACTTCAGTAAAAGAAACCTGAATGGACTCAAAATGGGTCTTTCCTGTGTGGATCTATGTAAAGAAGTTACCTTTTGGACCAGAAGAGTTACAAGCCAGCAGCATCTGCATAGAGAGAAGTAAAAATCATAATCCCATGAACGTCAATTTCATTATTCTTGTTAATTATAACTTTTGTCCTATGTTTTTATAGTGACTATGACCCATGTGTTGCCTCAACTTTCCCAGTACTGAAGGAATGATGTAATTGTATTCAAGCAGACATCTGAAGGTAAAGTTGATTTTTACTCAGAATTTCACAGCTGCTATCTACTGACTGCTAATGAGCTGGACATGAGAGAGCAACTTAGAAAGACAAAGTTAGGCTGTACATTGCAGAATCATATTCCAAGGGGCTTTGCAGCTATAACAGCTTCACCTCTTCTGGGAAGGCTGTCCACAAGGTTTAGGAGTGTGTCTATGGGAAAGTTTTACCATTCTTCCAAAAGCGCATTTGTGAAGTCAGGCACTGATGTGGACGAGGCCAGGCCTGCGGGCTCCGCTCTAATTCATCCCAAAGGTGTTCTATCGAGTTGAGGTCAGGACTGTGCAGGCCAGTAAAGTTCCTCGAGAAACGATATCTAATAGGATGAAACGCGTCGGGTAGGACCCCACTGCCGCCATTTTCTGTACAGCGCTGTTTTTACCAAGACGTACATGTGAGTGTATTTCTTATTTTAATAAATTTGGATGTTGGGTTTACGGAATTACATTATGTGGCCTTTTTCCCTCTTTATTTCACATTTCCACCATCTAACCTTATCCTGAGGGACACACGAGTCCATGGTATATTTCTGGATGTCCATCTCCATCATACCTGTGGAATATCCATCACCACCCAAGCCTGATTTGACCCATTTGGGCGTATGCCCTCTGGGGTCCATGAGATCTGGTAAGCCTCTCCATTTTCGGTGGTGGTGTGCCTCTTCTATTTTTTCACCTTGGATGTCACGTATTTGAATTGCCTTTCTCACGAAATCATCACATCTATGTGGACTATATTTTATATATACATTGAGGACTTTTTCTCTCTTCTTTGATGTTTTTCATTTTTGGTTGGACTTCAGTGTCCCTATATTGAACTCTTAGCGCTACACATATTTTTGTTTTACAGTAAAGTTCCTCCACTCAAAACTCGCTCATCCATGTCTTTTTGGACCTTGCTTTGTGCACAGTCATATTGTAACAGGAAGAGGCCATCCCCAAACTGTTCCCACAAAGTTGGGAGCATGAAATTGTCCAAAATGTCTTGGTATCCTGACGCCTTAAGAGTTCCCTTCACTGGAACTAAGGGGTCAAGCCCAACCCCTCAAAAACAGCCCCACACCATAATCCCCCCTCCACCAAATGATTTGGATCTCAACCTGATAGAACACCTTTGGGATGAATTAGAGAGGAGACTGCGAGTCAGGCCTTCTCATTCACATCAGTGTATGACCTCATAAATGCGCTTCTGGAAGAATGGTCAAACATTCCCATAGACACACTCCTAAACCTTGTGCACAGCCTTCCCAGAAGAGTTGGAGCTATTATAGCTGGAAAGGGTGGGCCAACTCATTATTGAACCCTACGGACTAAGACTGGGATGCCATTAAAGTTCATGTGCGTGTAAAGGCAGGTGTCCCAATACTTTTGGTAATATAGAGTATCTTCACCCCCTTGCAGTGTTACCCTTCCTCAGATTTTATAAAGCTAAATTTGACTTTAGACAGTGCCTGGCATCTTTGGTCAAGACAAGAACATCCCTACACCTTTAGGGCCAGAGACAATTTGGGCAGTGGCTGCAAGCATACATAGTAAGGACCTCTCAAAGCAATAGCTTCACTAGCAAAGGTACATTTCATAAAAAATGACAGCTGACAAACATATGTCCAGTCGTTATTTTCACAAAAAAGCAGAAACTGTCATCTGATGTGGCCAAGTCACCTTATTGCTAAGGTTAACCTTAGAAAATCTAAGGACAGGACTTTTTTGAGCAGACTGGACACATTCCTGCCTTGTCTATGTAAAAAAAATCAAATAGCTGCTAAGCAAGACCAACTTCTAAGCACACTGGTTGGGAGGCAGTAAAGAGTGTCCCCAACATGTCATCATTTTCTTCAGTTATAGAAGGATATTTAAAAAACACCCATAAACAAGAAAGAAAAAATTATTAAGTGCATAAAAAAATCAATAAAGAATTAGAAAAGTGTCCATTTAGCATGCATAATGTATCTATTTAGCAATGTTTTGTTTCTTTTCATCTTTGTATGCTTTTAGTATCAGCAGCACCTTCCAAAATACTGTCAGCTGGAATAATCTCCCTCAGGACAATCTCAGTCTTCTTAGATCTACAGTTCTAAAATCCCACATCTAGCCATCAAAGGCCTGGACTCAGCCACATACATTATAGATAACCATTCACCAGCTCCCGGGTACAATTCGTTCTCTTACTGTATGGCTCACATGCTTTGATAATAAAGGTGTTTTCAGACGATGGACCCTCTATCCTTGCCTGTGTGGCCCTGAAAATAACTTTGATGTTTTCAGATGTTGTATAAATAAATAGGATAATAAATACAGTGCCTATATAAATGTATTCAAAAGATAAGCATTAAATTCCGGAATATAGTTATGTTCTGCCACATTAGAGACTGTTAGTTAAAGGGAATATCTAGTCACATATTTTTTTTTTATTATGGCCCAGGATAAAAAAATAGACATAATTTTTGTTTTCTTTTAGTTTCGAAAATATGAACTATCACCTGTGATTATCATATATCCTTCTATCCAACCAGCTGGTGTAATGATTGATTCATTTTCATGTTTTCCATATTTCCTGCATTTATATATTATGTATTATAGTATACATATACTTAGATTATAAACTCAAAAAATATACATGTAGCACACTCTAGTTAGGTAGGTGCTAGAGGTTAGATTTTTCTATAGAGTAGGAAAATGTAGGCAGGCCTGTTTGTTTTTATTCTGGGCTGGGAGTGGCTCAGGGCAGGGTTGGGTGACTCACAGGTAGCATCACTGTCACCTCCCTCTTCTTTCTAGAAGATGCTAGAAAGAGAGGAGAGGAGAGGTGGAGCTGCCTGGGGTATTCTGAGGAGTCTTGACCAATCCCCAACTTGGATTGGCAGGGGGCTGGCCTCCTTAAATACTAAGGGTCAGCCCAGCTGGTGGGGAGTTGTCGGGTGGAAAAGCTGGAGTGAGAGAGTGTGGAGACTGTTGGGGCCCACAGGGAGCTCCCCAGTCTGGGGGGGTGACCTTTGACCGGGGCTCTAGTACATCCAGGAGGAGAGATGAGATCCTGCAGGAGAGGCACATGAGAGAGCAAGGAGAGGACCGCGGGAGGGAACACTGCTAAGAGACTCCAGGGAGGACAACTGGACACAGCCAGGAGGGCTGGTGAGTGAGTACAGTCGGAAGGACTGGGGGGCACACCTAAGAGAACTGGGAGATTGCAGTTTGAGATGGGCGCAGAACAAGAACAGAGGACTATGGGAAGGGCAGTGGAAAGAGGTCTTTGCAGGCAGGCTGGCTGGCAGGTCCTAAAGAGAGATCTATCTGGGATTGGTAGCTGAATAAAGGACAGTTAGCTCTGGAACTATTGCTACACCATAGGGGCCCAAGGCCCCTGCCCGCAAAAGGCAATCTACTGAGGTATGGCTGAGCTAGTGTCAGGCCTAACCATGCGGTCCTAGCTAGTCTGGAGGAGTAACAGTCTGCAGCAAGGGAAGTGCTGGAGGAGAAACAGTCTGCAGCAAGTGAAGTGCTGGAGGAGTGAAGAAAGAAGGTCTTAAGCAAGTGTTTGTGCTGGAGAGAAGACTGGATTGTATATACAGGAGTGTATATAGTAGTCCCAAGCAAGTTACACTGAATCTTCTGGGCATCCCATAATTTCCTTTTCCCATCCAAGTTCAATCCCCTCAAATAAAAAAACAAAAACAAAAAAAACAAAGCTTATGGACTGTTCTGTGTCTTTGTGTGACTGAGAGAGGGATGCCGGGCTGGGCAGGGTGACAGGTGAACCACAATATTCAGCAACCTCTACTGGGGCATGGCTACATATAGTACTGTGAAAAAGTTTTAGGCAGGTGTGAAAAAATGTTGTAAATTAGGAAAGCTTTCAGAAATATAAGTGTTAACAGTTTCTTTTTTTTATCAATTAACAAAATAAGTAAAAAAGTAAAGTGTAAATGAACAGAAGAAAAAACAAATCAAATCAATACTTGGTGACATTGACTGCATGTTTGGGGTTGTTGTCCTGCTGCAGAATACATTTGGGGCCAGTCACACTCCTCCCTGATGTTATGGCATGATGGATAAGTAGCTGCCTGTATTTCTCAGCATTGAGGACACCACTGATCCTGACCAAATCTCCAACTTAATTTGCAGAAATGCAGCCCCAAACTTGCAAGGAACCTCCATCATGCTTCACTGTTGCCTGCAGACACTTCCAAGCCCTTTGCAAACCCCATTTTTCTGCACCCCATTTCCTATATTTTTGTGCATAGTTGAGTTGCTTAGCCTTGTTTCCATGTCAGAGATATGGCTTTTGGCCACATTTCTTTCATGAAGACCACTTCTGGCCAGATTTCTGACCAGGCAGTAGATGGGTGTACCTGGGTCCCACTGGTTTCCGCCAGTTCTGTGCTGATGGCACTGCTGGAAATCTTCCGATGTAAAAGAGAAGTAAGCATGATGTGTCTTTCATCTGCTGCATTAAGTTTCCTTGGCCAATGACTGCGTCTACAGTCCTCAACATTGCCTGTTCCTTTGTGCTTCTTCAAAAGAACTTAAAGTATTACTAAACCCACAACGGTAATATCAGTCTGTATATGCAGTAAAGCATGCTTCTTATACTCACTGTGGAACCTAAGGAATTAATCCTCTGCATTGTGTAAAAAAGGCTGTTTGATCCTGTCCTCTCTGATCCTTTCCTTCTTTTTTAACTGTTCCCAATCCATCTCCTGATAAGACAGAGCCTTTGGAGTCATTCTGCACATGCTCAGTTAGGTGTTAGAGAGTTTTTTTTGGGGGGGGTGCATATGATCGGCACAGAGCCAATCAGCACTGTCCAGACAAAGTGTCAGGGGTCCTGCAGCCTCATAGGACAGTCAGAGTAGAATGAAAACTCCCCCTACAAGCTTTAACTAGACACTGATCGAAGTCACAAGACTGCTATATACTGCTGATGAGAAAAGGTATTTAGTAGTTTATTTTTACTAAAATAATTGCATTTCCATGTTCTGTGTACTGTGGGAATCCAGATATAGTGAATGCAGGGTCATCGGTTTAGTAACACTTTAACCAGCGCATCTTGAAACCCCAGTCTGCTTTGAAATCTTTGCCTGGGAGAAACCTTGCTGATGCGGTATGGGTACCATGTGTGATCACTCTTGCCATGGTGTGTGACATGAAACTGTCACCTTATGCCGCGTACACACGGGCGGACTTGTGGACCAGACTGGTCCAACGAACCGAGTCCGGCGGACAATTCCACCGTGTGTGAGCTTCATCGGACCTTCAGCTGACTTTTTCGGTCGAAAATCTGACGGACCTTTTAGATTTGGAACGTTTCAAATCTTTCCGATGGACTTGAGTCCGGTCGAAAAGTCTGCTCATCTGTATGCTAGTCTGACGGGTGAAAACCGACGCTAGGGCAGCTATTGGCTACTGGCTATCAACTTCCTTATTTTAGACCGATCATACTTCATCACGTACGAATCCGTCAGACTTTGGTGTGATCGTGTGTAGGCAAGTCCGTTTGTTCAGAGAGTCCGTCAGAAGTCCGTCGCATAGACCGTCGGACCAGTCCGGTCGAAAAGTCCGCTCGTGTGTACGCAGCATTAGTAGCAGAGTTTGGCAGTTCCTCATCCAGTTTTAAGTCTCCTATACAACTGTTTTTGTTTCAGGTAATGACCTGTGTTTTAACCTACATATGAAATTGATGATCATTAACCCCTGCTTGGTAAAATTGGTTAATCATCTAACTCTAATCCTAACAAATCCCTGACTTTGGCTTCAAACCAGCATTAATTTGTTCACTTGTACAAATGGTAGTCATACCAAAATTGTTTTGGTTTCGATTTTTTTCCCGTGCGCTCACTTTGCATTTTGTAAATTGATAAAAATAAATAAATAAAATATAACAAGGATTCCCAGAGCACTATGTGTTTTCTAAGAAGGCAAACATGTATATACGGTAGGTGACAGTGGTAGCTGACACGATTGCTGACAGCTCATTCTTGCTGGAAGAGTGCAGTGAGCTCGTTATATACACAAAAACGTACTATTATATAGTTATTATGACACAAGATTTTTTATAGCGCTACCAGTTTGCATAACGCATCACAATACAAGGGAGCCAGATACAACACAAATGAATACAAGAGGGTGAGGAGGTCTCTGCTCATGAGAGCTTAAAATCTAATAGGGAGGGGAAAATATTCCATGTGTTATGATTGGAACAGTTCATATTCTTGCTCTTCTTGTGTAATATATAAAATAGAAATGTGATGATGTATCTGTGCTTTGAACATACATGGTACCTTTCAGCGTGTTGTTTTTTTTAGATGCTTGTATAATTGGTTATCATATAAAACATCTTATCAAAGGATGTTCATGTTTTCAAACCGTTTCTTTGCATACTTATTTTTTCCTTTCTGCCTCACCTGAGCCTAAATATACTTCCTTGTTTGAATAGAAAAATGTTTTCTTTGTGTTACATAACCAGGCTGTGAACACAATGACATGTAAACAAGCAGTGTGTATTAGGCTCCTAAGCCTCTCTGTGTTATGTAACTATTGCATACTACTCTGTACAAACCCCAACTATGCTTGCACCCTGCTTCTTCTCTAAAATGACACTCATTTTCTCAAAACCTGCGTCTGCATCAGCAAATGGGAATTTAAATCTATGTCATAGTTTTGAATTATGTTCCTAATGCAAGAAGCATTAAGGTAACCATTATTTCTACTGGCTTCCAATTGCCTAACTAATAAAATTGAAAATACTAAATACATGCAAAGTCTGTGCCCAAAGCTACATCACCAATCCTGTCCCAATATATTAACCAAACCATCCTCTCAGCTTCTATTATGTCCTCTTGCACTTTAGATCTCCGTCTCCCCCTCCCATGCTTGCATCCAGGACTTCTCCTATTCTCTGGAACTTCTTACCTCAATCTGTTTAGCTATCTTCTACTCTGTCCACTTCTAGGCGATCCCTAAAAAAGCATTGGCATAGTGTGGGGGGTGGGGGGGGCTCAATCCACCTGCTCCTCTCCTCCGATGGCTGCTGATGCGCCGTCCTCCTGATCATCCCTGGTCTCAAGGTGCGGCAGTGGGTGACAGCTTGGAAAGTAGAGCTGTCCTGGAGGGCGAGCTGCTCCATCCACCTTCAGCATGCCTGAGCATGACACACATCCCCTCTCCCTGCCCGTGTGCTGCATCTATCAAGGGGAGGTGTCACGTACCTTGTGGACGAGCCCGACTTGCAGGGGATGGCCTCTCTTGCGGCTCTGACTCGAGGGCCCTGGTAGGGTATACAGGAAGCACAAGAGTCAGGAGTGGCACGAGTGCCTGGCAGGATCAACAGCAGGAGGTAGGTCTGGAACTCTGGAAACACTGTGCAGTGGAGATTAAGCTGATCTGGTAGGTAGACTGAAACACTGGTGCAGCAGACTGGAACTGGATAGCAGGCTGGAACACACAGGACAGCAGACTGGAACACTGGTGCAGCAGACTGGAACCACACAGCAGACTGGAACTGGATAGCAGGCTGAAACACACAGGACAGCAGACTGGAACACTGGTGCAGCAGACTGGAACCACTCAGCAAACTGGAACTGGATAGCAGGCTGGAACACACAGGACAGCAGACTGGAACACTGGTGCAGCAGACTGGAACCACACAGCAGACTGGAACTGGATAGCAGGCTGGAACACACAGGACAGCAGACTGGAACACTGGTGCAGCAGACTGGAAGGTCAGACAAGCCGGATCGATAGCCAGGCGGACTGTAGATGAGCCAAAGGGTCAGGCAGAAGAGTGGTCAGACAAGCCGGGGTCGGATGCAGGCAGAAAGCAGGGATGGTCGGAGACAAGCCGGGATCAGATGCAGGCAGACAGCTAGGATAATCAGGAACAAGCCGGGTCTAGCACAGGAAACAGGAAGTGTTCTCAGGAAGTGCACACGTAACGCTGTAGAGCAGACAGCAAGATTCTCATGTGACAGATCAGTTTAAATAGCCCGCCTGGTGCGCATGCGTGCGACTGCCCGCACAGGGCGTCTGATACTGACAGGACTTTCCTGACATTGCCCCCCCCCCCCCAAGGGGCAGCCTCCGGATGCCCAACCGGGCCCATTTCTCAGAATGGGTTCTCTTAAAGGATTGAACTAAGCTTTTAGCATGGATGTTCTCCTCAGGCTCCCACGAGTTCTCTTCCGGGCCGTACCCTTTCCACTTGATCAGGAATTGGGCTTGATTGTTCTTTTTCCTGCAGTCAAGGATGGCTTCAATTTCAAATTCTTCCTCACCGTCCACTATTACAGGATCTGGAGGATTCAGATTTCGTTCAGGAAAAGGATTGGAAACAAAAGGTTTCAACAGGGAAACGTGAAAAACAGGGTGAATTCTGAGTGAGTCCGGGAGTTCCAATTCAAAAGCTACTTCATTTATTTTCCTTTTTACAGGAAAAGGACCCAGGAATTTAGGACCCAACTTCTTGGAGGGACAAGTCAGTTTCAGGTTTACAGTGGATAACCATACAAGATCACCTGGTTCGAGTAGCAATTCCCCACGTCTTTTCCTGTCGAAGGTTACCTTGTTACGTTCTTGGGACTTCGTCATGGTTTCCTGTAATATTTGGTTATTGACAGAGAAAAAATGTATTGTTTCCTGGACTGCTGGTACGGAACTTTCAGGAATGGAGCTGGGCAAAAAGGTAGGGTGAAACCCGTAATTGGCAAAAAACGGACTTTGCATTGTGGCAGAATGGACAGCATTATTATAGGCGAATTCAGCCAAGGGGAGCAACGAGAACCAATCATCTTGAGAAAAGGAAGAGAAACAACGAAGATATTGCTCGAGAGTCTGGTTGGTCCTCTCCGTTTGGCCATTCGTCTGGGGGTGATAGGCGGTGGAAAATGATAGTTCAATTCCTAGGGCTTTACACAAGGCTCTCCAGAATCGGGAAGTGAATTGTACTCCTCGGTCAGAAATGATATTAGCCGGAATTCCATGGAGTTTAATCACTTCTCTAATGAACGTTTGTGCAGTTTCAGGAGCAGAGGGGGTACCCTTCATTGGAATGAAATGAGCCATTTTAGATAACCGATCTACCACCACAAAGATGGCAGTGTGCCCTTCAGCCGGAGGCAACTCGACAATGAAGTCAATAGACAGCATCTTCCATGGCCTGTCTGGGACAGGTAGAGGTTTCAGTAATCCCCAGGCCCTGGTTCTACTGACTTTATTCCGAGCACAGATGGTACAGGATTCCACATACTTCTTACAGTCCTTAGGCACTTGGGGCCACCAAAAGGTGCGCAGGACAAGATCAGCCGTCTTGGTAACACCAAAATGTCCTGCTAGTGCGTGATCATGACAAAGTTCTAAAATTGTGACCCGTAGGCCTTCAGGTACAAAGATCTTACTCCCAAACCAAAGCAGACCATCCTTTTCTTGTAGTTTTGTTCTCATACTAGGTACCAACCCTACTGAAGCTTGCATAATCCGGGAAAGTAGGTCTTCCTGCAACAGGAAAAAATTTCCAGGAGAAAGGATCGTATCTGGAGGTGAGGTTTCTTGAGGCTTGTGGAACATCCTAGACAAAGCGTCAGGTTTTATATTCTTGGAGCCTGGCCGATAGGTCACGTGGAAGGAGAACCTGGAAAAGAACAAGGCCCACCTGGCTTGTCGCGGTCTCAACCTCTTTGCGGATTTAAGATATTCCAGGTTTTTGTGATCTGTGTAGATCAGAATAGGATGAGCAGCTCCTTCCAAAAGATACCGCCACTCTTCCAGAGCGGATTTTATGGCCAGTAGTTCCCGATCTCCTACATCATAATTCCTTTCTGCGGATGATAGTTTGCGAGAAAAGAAGGCTATAGGGTATAACAGAGCTTTGGTCCCTTGTCGCTGAGAAAGAATCGCACCAACAGCACTCTCAGAAGCGTCCACTTCCAGGACAAATGGTAAAGAGGAATCGGGATGTTTCAAAACAGCAGCAGAGGTGAACAGTCTTTTGAGAGATTCAAAGGCGGATTGAGCTTCGGGCGACCAATGAAAACGCACCCCTTGTTTGGTCAATTGAGTGATGGGCTCAATGATGGCTGAGAACCCCTTAATGAATTTTCTATAGAAGTTGGCAAAGCCAATGAAACGTTGGACTCCTTTCTTGTCAGTAGGGGCTGGCCAGTCAAGAATTGCAGCAACCTTATGGGGATCCATCTTGATCCCTTCCACGGAGATGATTAGCCCCAAGAATGGAATACTCTCTTGCTCGAACTCGCACTTTTCAGCCTTAGCGTACAAGCCATGTAGCCGGAGTCGAGCTAAAACACATTTAACATGTCTACGATGGGATTCCAGGGAAGAAGAAAAGATGAGAATGTCATCTAAGTAGACTATGACGAATAGATCCAAATAGTCCCGGAAAACATCATTTATGAAGTACTGAAAAGTTGCAGGGGCGTTACATAGTCCAAAGGGCATCACCATGTATTCAAAGTGCCCGAAGCGAGTGCGGAAAGCTGTCTTCCACTCATCTCCTTTTCTGATGCGAACTAGGTTGTAAGCCCCTCGGAGATCTAATTTGGTAAAAATAGTAGCAGCCCCCAGTCTCTGGAATAATTATGGTACCAAGGGGAGAGGGTACCGATTTTTAACAGTTATTTTATTGAGTTCGCGGTAATCTATACAAGGACGAAGAGAGTGATCCTTTTTTTCAACAAAAAAAATGCCTGCACCTGCTGGGGATGTAGAGGGCCGGATGAAACCCTTTTCTAGGTTCTCATCGATGTATGCTTTTAGTGCTCCTTGCTCCAGCTCGGTCAAAGGAAAAATCCTGCCAAAGGGAACTTCGGCTCCGGGAAGGAGCTCGATGGGGCAATCGTAAGCCCGATGAGGAGGAAGGGTTTCAGCCCCTTTTTTACTAAAGACATCTAAAAAGTCATGATAGACCTTGGGGACCGCCTGGAATAACTCAGAATCAGTGTTGAGACATAACAGAGCAGGGGATTCACCAGAGTCCTTCAAAGTGCAGAACTGTTGACAGTACTGAGAGGAAAACGTAATTTCTCCTGTGACCCAGTTGATAGTAGGGTTATGGGCTTGTAGCCACGGCATGCCAAGAATAATAGGAAATAAAGGAGAAGTGATGATGTCCAGGCGAAGCAGTTCTTGGTGCAAATTGAAGATGGTGACTGGAAGGGGAGCGGATTCTTGTATAACTGGCCCAGATTTTATTGCAGACCCGTCGGCCAGATGAATAGAGAGTCCATGGGCCTTGTAACGCAGTGGGATCTGGTGTTTAGCTGCAAAGGATGACTCCAAGAAGCAGCTGCAAGCCCCGGAATCAATGATAGCGGGAACCTGTAAAGTCTTTCCTGGGAGCTGCAAAGATATAGAAAGAGTCAAGTGAGCGGAAGTCTTAGGCCAAGCAGTCACATCACCAGAGGAGACAGACAGGCACTTACGGAGTTTGTTAGGACAGTTCCTGACATAGTGTCCGGGTTCCCCGCAGTACAGGCACAGGTTGTTAGCCCGGCGACGTTGGCGTTCCTCCGTCGTGAGAGATGGGCGTAAGACTCCAAGTTGCATGGGCTCAGAGGTATCAGGTGAAACAGCAGGTCTAGAGGTGGGTGCAGGATGGGTATAGCTGGGGACCCTAGGCAACATCCAGGTTGGGCGAGTAGGCCCAGCACCTCTTTCTGCTCTTCGCTCCCTCAACCGTGGGTCGATCTGTATGGCAAGGTTAATCAAGGCATCCAGAGTCAGAGGAATTCCCACTCGGGCCAGTTCATCTTTTAAAGGGTCGGAAAGTCCCATACGGAACTGGTAGCGGAGGGCAGCGTCATTCCAGTCCGTGTCTGCACTCCATCGGCGGAATTCCGCAACGTAGTCCTCTACTGCCCTACGCCCTTGTTGAAGGGTGTGCAGGGCGGCTTCTGCGGTTGCAGAAAGCTGTGAGTCCTCATATAGCTGGGCCATTGCATCAAAGAAGGTGGTTAAATTGGTCAACACCTCAGCTTTCAGTTCCAGAAGGCGGTGAGCCCATGTTTGGGGGTCACCCAGGAGCAGTGAGATCACAAAACCTACTTTGGTGGCTTTAAGCGAGAAGGTGCGAGGTTGAAGGGCGAAGTACAGTTCGCATGCATTCCGGAATGCCCTGAATTTACTTCGTTCTCCAGAAAACTTTTCAGGAGTGGGAACCCTTGGTTCAGGGGGCAGCATCACTACTGTAGGGGAAGTAGTACGGCTAGCAGAGGTAGATGGCAGAGAAGATCCCTGGGTCTCAGTGGGACCAGACAGTACTTGGACCCGTTCTTCCAGACGTGTATATCCTTCCTGGAGACTCTTAACAACCTGTGTAAGGCCGGCCAGGTGCATACAAAGTTCTTCCATAGGAGAGGCTCCCTGCTCGGGCTCGGTCATGGCTGTCTGCTACTGTCATGTACCTTGTGGACGAGCCCGACTTGCAGGGAATGGCCTCTCTTGCGGCTCTAACTCGAGGGCCCTGGTAGGGTATACAGGAAGCACAAGAGTCAGGAGTGGCACGAGTGCCTGGCAGGATCAACAGCAGGAGGTAGGTCTGGAACTCTGGAAACACTGTGCAGTGGAGATTAAGCTGATCTGGTAGGTAGACTGGAACACTGGTGCAGCAGACTGGAACTGGATAGCAGGCTGGAACACACAGGACAGCAGACTGGAACACTGGTGCAGCAGACTGGAACCACACAGCAGACTGGAACTGGATAGCAGGCTGGAACACACAGGACAGCAGACTGGAACACTGGTGCAGCAGACTGGAACCACTCAGCAAACTGGAACTGGATAGCAGGCTGGAACACACAGGACAGCAGACTGGAACACTGGTGCAGCAGACTGGAACCACACAGCAGACTGGAACTGGATAGCAGGCTGGAACACACAGGACAGCAGACTGGAACACTGGTGCAGCAGACTGGAAGGTCAGACAAGCCGGATCGATAGCCAGGCGGACTGTAGATGAGCCAAAGGGTCAGGCAGAAGAGTGGTCAGACAAGCCGGGGTCGGATGCAGGCAGAAAGCAGGGATGGTCGGAGATAAGCCGGGATCAGATGCAGGCAGACAGCTAGGATAATCAGGAACAAGCCGGGTCTAGCACAGGAAACAGGAAGTGTTCTCAGGAAGTGCACACGTAACGCTGTAGAGCAGACAGCAAGATTCTCATGTGACAGATCAGTTTAAATAGCCCGCCTGGTGCGCATGCGTGCGACTGCCCGCACAGGGCGTCTGATACTGACAGGACTTTCCTGACAGGAGGTGAGGTTATTAGCTTTATTTTTACCCTAACCACTATTCCCATTCCATTGACTATAGAACTTTGCTTGCTCGGATTGGTGGGCTCCCCAGCTTTCCATTGAGCAACCAGGACTCTCCTCGGCCTGCTCCTGTTTTATGCAAGAAAGGCCATGGGCTGGTTTCACATGAGTAGTCTGATCAGGTTTGCCTGCTAGTTTTTCAGGCAAACCTGATCGGACCAGCCCTTGCTCTCTATGAAGTGGCGGATGTCAGCGGACATGTGTTCACTGACACCCGCCGACATCCGATCCGATCCTGTCAACCAAAAACAGATCCATTCCCCATCTGTCCGGCGGATCAGATTTGATGACAGTCGGATGGAAACAGACAGGTGATCCATTTCCATCTGACTGCCCCATAGAGAACAGCGGGCCTGTCATTCGCCTGCTCAGCGAGGATCAGCGGAGAGTCGGTCCCATGTGAAAGGGGCCATAGTGTTGAAATGGAAAATGCCTGAGGCACCCTCCCTACACTTCTGGAAATCTTTTGTTAACACTTCTATACCCTTGTATATAGCCACCAATATCTCCCGTTGATGCCCTGCTAAATTTGATATAGTGTGGAATATTTGGATAGAATCACCTAACTCTAATGGCATTTCTGATATCACTAGTTTAACAGTCTCTGGGTTTTGGGGGCACAGTTTCAAGCCTTATGTTGTGTTCCATCACTCCTTATGTCAATCTACTGGGATCTACTGCTTGTTTTCTCCCCTTATTTTCCCTCCAGTTTGCGAGATGAGTGGGTGGATAGTCCTGAGATGACTGTAGATGTCCTCCTTTCACCTTGTGGAACCGAGCAGATAGTTTATCAATTTTTTGTAAGTTATTGTTGCTTGATATGTGTTCTTAGTTAAAGGATAACTCCACTTTTATGGGAAAAAAAATAGCAAATTGAAAAAAAAAATAATAAATAAGTCATACTGTAATTAAATGTTATTAAAAATTAGCTTTCCTTTTCAATCTGCAGCCACTATAATTTTCTGTAAAATGCAATGCAATATGGCTACCTGGAGGTGTTCAGTACACAGAATGTGTATAGGATTCCACCCAGAAACATCATTTCCTGCTTGTGTAAATCAGGATAGAGAGGGAACTGCAGCTCCGTGTCTGAATGGATACACAGAGCTGCAACTCGGCTTGGGTGCCCCCATAGCAAGCTGCTTGCTGTGGGGGCACTCGACAGGAGGGAGGGGCTAGGGGGCGAAAAGGGACCAAGAAGAGCAGGATCCGGGCTGCTCTGTGCAAAACCAACTGCACAAACGGTTAAAACGGTTGCATACCAGCAGAAAAAAAAAATGTTAAAAAAAGAAAAAAAGCCTGTAAGGCAAAGGCATAATGAGCTAGTATGTACCGCATACTAGCTCATTATGAAATACTTAAATGGGGGAAAAGAAATTGCGCTCGGTGTTCAATATGAATGTGAAAACTAATGATAAAAAACCGTGAAGGAAATCCTGCAGCTAAAACACAATATCCCAAATACAGGGGCATACAAACCAAACAATATAAAAGAACAGTGTAGCGCTGGATTGTGAAAAAAGCGCATATATTGATATATGCGAATAGACTAAAACCCATAAATTTAAGAAAGGCTTTATGTCACTATTATAAAGTGATCAAACACACATGTGTGACTCTAAAAAGTGTTCAAATGAACCTATATGTGTTTATGAACAGTGAATAATGTGAACATAACCGTGTATTGATGTGGATAAATTACGTGAACTGGATATCAACGTAAACAACAAAGGTTAATACCGTTGTGATTGGCAATATATATTTAAGAAAATGTGTCAACCACTAGACGTTGATTATTCCGAAAAACCTTATGATGCTAAACAATATTATAATTATTGGTTGATCATATGCTGAAAACACAAAATAAAAATAGAATTACCCAGAGATAGTGAAAAATGAAAAAATAGTGATAAAGTGGAAAAATTAGAACCACCCAAAAAGTTCATTTACTGCAAAATAGGTGTAAAGTCCCAAACTTGATAAAGTTCCAACATATATTTTCAATTCAGTGTTCCACTGCAACTGTAGCCCATCACCAAGAGAATAAGGCTGGAGGCTTACCAGATAGCCTGCGACCACCCTTATTCAGGGGGGTCTAAACAGGCTCAGTAGAGATGTATGGGTCCAGTGGAAATCTCCTAGAAGGGCTCCATAGACTTTACACAGGAAGATATTGCTTGTGGTCACCGGATACTTTCCAGAGGTGTTCCTCGCTTAGCAAATTGAGGGGTACCAGGCAAAGTGCAGCAATAATTGTCAGCAGGTGCCCCAAAAAGAAAAAAAGGACTCCGATAGTGCAGACCAATCTTACTGCTTTATTTAAAAGATGCCATCAAATATATATAAAAACAAAACTTCTGGCAGGGAATGATAACGAAAACGAACTCCACCGCCGTTTAAAATCAAATCGCGCATGCGCGACACGAGCTCACGTTGTGACCCTACGGCCGTTTCGTCACAACTGACGTCATCAGGGGTACGTGGCCACGCTCGCGCATGCGCTATAAATACACAAGCGCCGTAGCGCCATAGCTTAATCATTGGCCGAGGGAGAACGAGGGCGGATATCAATCCACTGAATCCAGTGCTGTCAATCACTACAGCACAATGAGACCGCCCACACATACACACCTCCTCTTTGTTTTTAGATAAAGAGATGTTCTCCTGGGGTAAGACCGTGTATTACACTGCCATCTAGGGGTTGAAAAAGAGCAGAACCAAAACATATTCCAAAATGAGATGAATACTTGTTAAATGTATAAACTAACAAGCATTCCTATAAAAAGGAAATATGTATTACCCACTACCATCTGGTGGCTGGAAAGAACTACCCGTATGGGACCCATTAAGGTGCATAAAGAGAGGTGTATAAGAGTTACAAGTGAATTTGAGTTCTCCATCGGCCAAGACCTATCGCAAATTTAAATAAATAAAAATAAAAATCTGTGAATACAAACATTTTTACAATATGTAAAAAAAAGGGTATGCAAAAGAGGGGGTAATGATAATGTGTATCCAAAGAGAGGACACTTTTATTTGTCCAAATATGTCTAAAGGTAAATCTAATAAAAAAGGAGAGGATGTATATTTATTTCCAAATCGTCAACCCAAATATTCCTTTCAGCTATTGTTAATAAAACAATTAATATCCCATTCTATGTTCAACCCATTGGGGGCATGAGAGCCAAGTTTGTAGATCCAGCTTGTTTCAGACCTCGAGATTGTTCTTTTTCCATTGCTACCCCGCCAATGGGGAATATACTTTTCAATACCGATAAACACAGTTCCCTTAGGATTCCTGTCATGTACTGCGTCATAGTGCCTAGAGACACTGTGTTTATCGAAACCCTGCTTGATATTGGTAATATGTTCTGCTAACCTCACGTTAAGTTTTCTAATCGTGCGCCCAACATACTCCAACCCGCATGGGCACCTAAGTAAATACACAACACATTTGGTTGTGCATGTAATGAGTGATCTAATGGGATATGTGACTCCTGTACCACTAGAAGTAAACTCCGTTATTCTTCTATCCCTTATTGAGTTAATACTGCAAACATTACATCTCCTGCAGGGGGAGAATCCTTTTAAATCACCAAAAAACGTAGGACGTTTAGGTGGAACAGGAATATTCGGTGCTAGCAAATGCCTAAAACTGGTGGCTCCCCTAAATAAAATTTGCGGTTTATCCGACAAAAGGGGGCCCAGAATTCGGTCATTTTTAATAACAGACCAGTGTTTTTTGATTATCCTTTTGATGGCTTAGTGTTGGCTTGAATAGGTCGTGAGGAAAGCTAACCCAAAGTCCTCCCTGTCCGCTATCTGGGGGGGTTTATCACGTAATAATTCCTCACGCTCCCTATTTCCTATCTCAACAATCAGAGAATCAAGCATAACGGGATCGTAACCTTTGATCGAAAATTTTGATTTTAGAATTAGAGCCTCTCTATGAAACTCCTTGACATCGGAACAGTTTCGTCTTAGACGCAGGAACTGGCCCTTAGGTACAGCAGACAGCCAAGATTGATGATGACAAGAATCGAGTGGTATAAAACTGTTCCTGTCTGTTGTTTTAAAGTAAGTCGAGGTGGTAATAACATCATTAACAATGGTGATAGCCAGATCCAAAAAATGGATTTGAGTAGAACTGGCTTCATGGGTTAGTGATATACCTCTATCATTATTATTAAGTACAGACAGAAAAGTGGTTACAGAATTGATGTCACCGTCCCAAATGAACAGGACATCATCAATGAAGCGTCTCCACATAACCAACTGGGGTGGACTGTCTTTAAGTACCACATCCTCCTCCCACTTGGCCATGAAAAGGTTGGCCATACTGGGAGCAAATTTGGCTCCCATGGCCACTCCCTTTGTTTGTAGATAGTGTGTGCCACCGTACCAGAAATGGTTATGCTCCATCGAGAAGTCCAGTAGCTCCATCACGAAATTACATTGCGTGATGGAGATACTGGAGTCCCGATAGAGGAAGTGCCGTACAGCCTCATGACCTAAACTGTGGGATATTGATGTATAGAGTGACGCTACATCTGCTGTCACCAGCATATATGTAGCCTTCCACTCTATTCCTCTCAGTATATTGAGGACATGCTTAGTGTCCCTAAGGTAGGAAGGGGTGCCCACCACCAGTGGTTGCAGAAAAAAATCAATATATTTTCCAACGCGTGAAGTTACTGAATCAATACCACTGATGATGGGCCTTCCTGGTGGATTGATCAAGGTCTTATGAATTTTCGGTAATATATACATTACCGGTAGCCGAGGGGCCAAGGGGACCAAGTACTCCCTTTCTTTTTATCAAGGATCCCTAAATTATAACCTTTATCAATCAAGACTTTTAGTTCTTGCTTGAAACCAGAGGTCGGGTCAGAGGGTAAAGGAGAATACGTGTTTGTATCCGAAAGGATTCTTATTATTTCATTGTTATATGAATCATGATCCAGGATTACTATCGCTCCGCCCTTATCCGCGGGGCGTATAACGATGTCCTTCCTATTCATCAAGGCCTCCAAGCCACTTTTAATATTATGTTGAATCCGTACTGATCTAATATTTAATTTAGCCAGATCATTTAGTACCAAATCGCGAAAGACGGTAACATTCGGTGCCGTGGTACTGGGAGGGTTAAAGAGTGACGCATTCCTCAATCCTGAATGTGTAACCACAGAGGCTTCTCTGCTGAGTTGCCTAGCAGGATTACTTAGAATATATCTTTTTATATTTAATTTGCGCGTGTACTTTTGCACATCAATGAACGTTTGAAACTTATTAAGATTTCGTGGTGGTACAAACTTCAAACCCTTGCTAAGGGTAGAAAGTTCATCCTTAGAGATTACTTTTGTGCTTAAATTAATAATACCACTTATATCCTCCTCCTTTTTGGAGTGAAGCTTCCTCCCCCCTCTGCACCCTCTCTTGCATCTCCGTTTCTTTTGTTCCTTCCCTTTCCGACCAACTGAAAATCCCGATTGGAATGGTTGTTTCCAGTATGTCGGGTCTGGGAGGAATCTAAAGAACTATAATTCCTATTAAAACTCGATATGTTATCGTTCATACCATCACGTAAAAGGGAAAATCTGTTCCCTACATTGACCCCATATTGGTCGCGTACCTCATCATTATTACGATAATTTTCCCAGGGCCTCTGTGCATTAGAATCAGGAAATGGTTGGTTACTACCACAATCATGGTGGGCCTCCCGATCATTCAATCTCCTCCATGGTAAAGGGGACCGACGTCGTGATCGAGAGGAGGAATTCCTCCTACTTCCTCCACCCCTCCTTTGATGAGGGTGTCCTCGAGATCTCCCATTTCCCCGTGAATGGGGGGAAGGGAAATGACCTCGAGGTGTCTCCACCCTAGTGTTCCCCTGCATGCCTTGGAACACAGACTGAACCTGGGCACCTGAAATGTTATTAGAAGTAATAGGGGTGGGGGGGTCCGTGGAAGCCGGAACTTGCCACTTAAACACCAGGTTATCCCTATAGTCCTTGGCGTCCCTATTATATTTCCTCCTCTTTTTTATTTTTTGTTCTGACTCCTCCTTGATCAGAAGTGTCTTCAGAGACTCTGATTTACGAGTGTATTCCTGATTCTCTTTGAATGGTGTGAGTTTAGCCTTAATAATGTTAATCTCTATGTCCAACATAGAGAGCCTACGTTTCTTTTTGGCTATTAAAAATTGCAGAAACCCCACACCTGCTTCATTAAAATATTTGAACCATTCTGCAAGTTCGTTATCCTCCTTTTGGGGGTTTACCTCCCACCTTAAACTTCTCGGGACCATATTAACTTTTACATACTCTTCTAAATATGCAATATCCCATCTTAGGTGAACCTCCGAAATAGTAAGATTTTTCAATCTGAGAAAGCACCCTGCTAAATCATCCCCAGGGTCCTCTCTGCCATCAAAAACACCCGTGGTGTCTATGACCAACTGAGACCTATATTCAAAAATATCCATTTGCAGGAATACCAGCTGCAATAACTAAGTATTTGAAAGAAAAAGCAAAAATGGGGGAAAAGAAATTGCGCTCGGTGTTCAATATGAATGTGAAAACTAATGATAAAAAACCGTGAAGGAAATCCTGCAGCTAAAACACAATATCCCAAATACAGGGGCATACAAACCAAACAATATAAAAGAACAGTGTAGCGCTGGATTGTGAAAAAAGCGCATATATTGATATATGCGAATAGACTAAAACCCATAAATTTAAGAAAGGCTTTATGTCACTATTATAAAGTGATCAAACACACATGTGTGACTCTAAAAAGTGTTCAAATGAACCTATATGTGTTTATGAACAGTGAATAATGTGAACATAACCGTGTATTGATGTGGATAAATTACGTGAACTGGATATCAACGTAAACAACAAAGGTTAATACCGTTGTGATTGGCAATATATATTTAAGAAAATGTGTCAACCACTTGACGTTGATTATTCCGAAAAACCTTATGATGCTAAACAATATTATAATTATTGGTTGATCATATGCTGAAAACACAAAATAAAAATAGAATTACCCAGAGATAGTGAAAAATGAAAAAATAGTGATAAAGTGGAAAAATTAGAACCACCCAAAAAGTTCATATACTGCAAAATAGGTGTAAAGTCCCAAACTTGATAAAGTTCCAACATATATTTTCAATTCAGTGTTCCACTGCAACTGTAGCCCATCACCAAGAGAATAAGGCTGGAGGCTTACCAGATAGCCTGCGACCACCCTTATTCAGGGGGGTCTAAACAGGCTCAGTAGAGATGTATGGGTCCAGTGGAAATCTCCTAGAAGGGCTCCATAGACTTTACACAGGAAGATATTGCTTGTGGTCACCGGATACTTTCCAGAGGTGTTCCTCGCTTAGCAAATTGAGGGGTACCAGGCAAAGTGCAGCAATAATTGTCAGCAGGTGCCCCAAAAAGAAAAAAAGGACTCCGATAGTGCAGACCAATCTTACTGCTTTATTTAAAAGATGCCATCAAATATATATAAAAACAAAACTTCTGGCAGGGAATGATAACGAAAACGAACTCCACCGCCGTTTAAAATCAAATCGCGCATGCGCGACACGAGCTCACGTTGTGACCCTACGGCCGTTTCGTCACAACTGACGTCATCAGGGGTACGTGGCCACGCTCGCGCATGCGCTATAAATACACAAGCGTTCGTTATCATTCCCTGCCAGAAGTTTTGTTTTTATATATATTTGATGGCATCTTTTAAATAAAGCAGTAAGATTGGTCTGCACTATCGGAGTCCTTTTTTTCTTTTTGGGGCACCTGCTGACAATTATTGCTGCACTTTGCCTGGTACCCCTCAATTTGCTAAGCGAGGAACACCTCTGGAAAGTATCCGGTGACCACAAGCAATATCTTCCTGTGTAAAGTCTATGGAGCCCTTCTAGGAGATTTCCACTGGACCCATACATCTCTACTGAGCCTGTTTAGACCCCCCTGAATAAGGGTGGTCGCAGGCTATCTGGTAAGCCTCCAGCCTTATTCTCTTGGTGATGGGCTACAGTTGCAGTGGAACACTGAATTGAAAATATATGTTGGAACTTTATCAAGTTTGGGACTTTACACCTATTTTGCAGTATATGAACTTTTTGGGTGGTTCTAATTTTTCCACTTTATCACTATTTTTTCATTTTTCACTATCTCTGGGTAATTCTATTTTTATTTTGTGTTTTCAGCATATGATCAACCAATAATTATAATATTGTTTAGCATCATAAGGTTTTTCGGAATAATCAACGTCAAGTGGTTGACACATTTTCTTAAATATATATTGCCAATCACAACGGTATTAACCTTTGTTGTTTACGTTGATATCCAGTTCACGTAATTTATCCACATCAATACACGGTTATGTTCACATTATTCACTGTTCATAAACACATATAGGTTCATTTGAACACTTTTTAGAGTCACACATGTGTGTTTGATCACTTTATAATAGTGACATAAAGCCTTTCTTAAATTTATGGGTTTTAGTCTATTCGCATATATCAATATATGCGCTTTTTTCACAATCCAGCGCTACACTGTTCTTTTATATTGTTTGGTTTGTATGCCCCTGTATTTGGGATATTGTGTTTTAGCTGCAGGATTTCCTTCACGGTTTTTTATCATTAGTTTTCACATTCATATTGAACACCGAGCGCAATTTCTTTTCCCCCATTTTTGCTTTTTCTTTCAAATACTTAGTTATTGCAGCTGGTATTCCTGCAAATGGATATTTTTGAATATAGGTCTCAGTTGGTCATAGACACCACGGGTGTTTTTGATGGCAGAGAGGACCCTGGGGATGATTTAGCAGGGTGCTTTCTCAGATTGAAAAATCTTACTATTTCGGAGGTTCACCTAAGATGGGATATTGCATATTTAGAAGAGTATGTAAAAGTTAATATGGTCCCGAGAAGTTTAAGGTGGGAGGTAAACCCCCAAAAGGAGGATAACGAACTTGCAGAATGGTTCAAATATTTTAATGAAGCAGGTGTGGGGTTTCTGCAATTTTTAATAGCCAAAAAGAAACGTAGGCTCTCTATGTTGGACATAGAGATTAACATTATTAAGGCTAAACTCACACCATTCAAAGAGAATCAGGAATACACTCGTAAATCAGAGTCTCTGAAGACACTTCTGATCAAGGAGGAGTCAGAACAAAAAATAAAAAAGAGGAGGAAATATAATAGGGACGCCAAGGACTATAGGGATAACCTGGTGTTTAAGTGGCAAGTTCCGGCTTCCACGGACCCCCCCACCCCTATTACTTCTAATAACATTTCAGGTGCCCAGGTTCAGTCTGTGTTCCAAGGCATGCAGGGGAACACTAGGGTGGAGACACCTCGAGGTCATTTCCCTTCCCCCCATTCACGGGGAAATGGGAGATCTCGAGGACACCCTCATCAAAGGAGGGGTGGAGGAAGTAGGAGGAATTCCTCCTCTCGATCACGACGTCGGTCCCCTTTACCATGGAGGAGATTGAATGATCGGGAGGCCCACCATGATTGTGGTAGTAACCAACCATTTCCTGATTCTAATGCACAGAGGCCCTGGGAAAATTATCGTAATAATGATGAGGTACGCGACCAATATGGGGTCAATGTAGGGAACAGATTTTCCCTTTTACGTGATGGTATGAACGATAACATATCGAGTTTTAATAGGAATTATAGTTCTTTAGATTCCTCCCAGACCCGACATACTGGAAACAACCATTCCAATCGGGATTTTCAGTTGGTCGGAAAGGGAAGGAACAAAAGAAACGGAGATGCAAGAGAGGGTGCAGAGGGGGGAGGAAGCTTCACTCCAAAAAGGAGGAGGATATAAGTGGTATTATTAATTTAAGCACAAAAGTAATCTCTAAGGATGAACTTTCTACCCTTAGCAAGGGTTTGAAGTTTGTACCACCACGAAATCTTAATAAGTTTCAAACGTTCATTGATGTGCAAAAGTACACGCGCAAATTAAATATAAAAAGATATATTCTAAGTAATCCTGCTAGGCAACTCAGCAGAGAAGCCTCTGTGGTTACACATTCAGGATTGAGGAATGCGTCACTCTTTAACCCTCCCAGTACCACGGCACCGAATGTTACCGTCTTTCGCGATTTGGTACTAAATGATCTGGCTAAATTAAATATTAGATCAGTACGGATTCAACATAATATTAAAAGTGGCTTGGAGGCCTTGATGAATAGGAAGGACATCGTTATACGCCCCGCGGATAAGGGCGGAGCGATAGTAATCCTGGATCATGATTCATATAACAATGAAATAATAAGAATCCTTTCGGATACAAACACGTATTCTCCTTTACCCTCTGACCCGACCTCTGGTTTCAAGCAAGAACTAAAAGTCTTGATTGATAAAGGTTATAATTTAGGGATCCTTGATAAAAAGAAAGGGAGTACTTGGTCCCCTTGGCCCCTCGGCTACCGGTAATGTATATATTACCGAAAATTCATAAGACCTTGATCAATCCACCAGGAAGGCCCATCATCAGTGGTATTGATTCAGTAACTTCACGCGTTGGAAAATATATTGATTTTTTTCTGCAACCACTGGTGGTGGGCACCCCTTCCTACCTTAGGGACACTAAGCATGTCCTCAATATACTGAGAGGAATAGAGTGGAAGGCTACATATATGCTGGTGACAGCAGATGTAGCGTCACTCTATACATCAATATCCCACAGTTTAGGTCATGAGGCTGTACGGCACTTCCTCTATCGGGACTCCAGTATCTCCATCACGCAATGTAATTTCGTGATGGAGCTACTGGACTTCTCGATGGAGCATAACCATTTCTGGTACGGTGGCACACACTATCTACAAACAAAGGGAGTGGCCATGGGAGCCAAATTTGCTCCCAGTATGGCCAACCTTTTCATGGCCAAGTGGGAGGAGGATGTGGTACTTAAAGACAGTCCACCCCAGTTGGTTATGTGGAGACGCTTCATTGATGATGTCCTGTTCATTTGGGACGATGACATCAATTCTGTAACCACTTTTCTGTCTGTACTTAATAATAATGATAGAGGTATATCACTAACCCATGAAGCCAGTTCTACTCAAATCCATTTTTTGGATCTGGCTATCACCATTGTTAATGATGTTATTACCACCTCGACTTACTTTAAAACAACAGACAGGAACAGTTTTATACCACTCGATTCTTGTCATCATCAATCTTGGCTGTCTGCTGTACCTAAGGGCCAGTTCCTGCGTCTAAGACGAAACTGTTCCGATGTCAAGGAGTTTCATAGAGAGGCTCTAATTCTAAAATCAAAATTTTCGATCAAAGGTTACGATCCCGTTATGCTTGATTCTCTGATTGTTGAGATAGGAAATAGGGAGCGTGAGGAATTATTACGTGATAAACCCCCCCAGATAGCGGACAGGGAGGACTTTGGGTTAGCTTTCCTCACGACCTATTCAAGCCAACACTGGGCCATCAAAAGGATAATCAAAAAACACTGGTCTGTTATTAAAAATGACCGAATTCTGGGCCCCCTTTTGTCGGATAAACCGCAAATTTTATTTAGGGGAGCCACCAGTTTTAGGCATTTGCTAGCACCGAATATTCCTGTTCCACCTAAACGTCCTACGTTTTTTGGTGATTTAAAAGGGTTCTCCCCCTGCAGGAGATGTAATGTTTGCAGTATTAACTCAATAAGGGATAGAAGAATAACGGAGTTTACTTCTAGTGGTACAGGAGTCACATATCCCATTAGATCACTCATTACATGCACAACCAAATGTGTTGTGTATTTACTTAGGTGCCCATGCGGGTTGGAGTATGTTGGGCGCACGATTAGAAAACTTAACGTGAGGTTAGCAGAACATATTACCAATATCAAGCAGGGTTTCGATAAACACAGTGTCTCTAGGCACTATGACGCAGTACATGACAGGAATCCTAAGGGAACTGTGTTTATCGGTATTGAAAAGTATATTCCCCATTGGCGGGGTAGCAATGGAAAAAGAACAATCTCGAGGTCTGAAACAAGCTGGATCTACAAACTTGGCTCTCATGCCCCCAATGGGTTGAACATAGAATGGGATATTAATTGTTTTATTAACAATAGCTGAAAGGAATATTTGGGTTGACGATTTGGAAATAAATATACATCCTCTCCTTTTTTATTAGATTTACCTTTAGACATATTTGGACAAATAAAAGTGTCCTCTCTTTGGATACACATTATCATTACCCCCTCTTTTGCATACCCTTTTTTTTACATATTGTAAAAATGTTTGTATTCACAGATTTTTATTTTTATTTATTTAAATTTGCGATAGGTCTTGGCCGATGGAGAACTCAAATTCACTTGTAACTCTTATACACCTCTCTTTATGCACCTTAATGGGTCCCATACGGGTAGTTCTTTCCAGCCACCAGATGGTAGTGGGTAATACATATTTCCTTTTTATAGGAATGCTTGTTTGTTTATACATTTAACAAGTATTCATCTCATTTTGGAATATGTTTTGGTTCTGCTCTTTTTCAACCCCTAGATGGCAGTGTAATACACGGTCTTACCCCAGGGGAACATCTCTTTATCTAAAAACAAAGAGGAGGTGTGTATGTGTGGGCGGTCTCATTGTGCTGTAGTGATTGACAGCACTGGATTCAGTGGATTGATATCCGCCCTCGTTCTCCCTCGGCCAATGATTAAGCTATGGCGCTACGGCGCTTGTGTATTTATAGCGCATGCGCGAGCGTGGCCACGTACCCCTGATGACGTCAGTTGTGACGAAACGGCCGTAGGGTCACAACGTGAGCTCGTGTCGCGCATGCGCGATTTGATTTTAAACGGCGGTGGAGTTCGTTTTCGTTATCATTCCCTGCCAGAAGTTTTGTTTTTATATATATTTGATGGCATCTTTTAAATAAAGCAGTAAGATTGGTCTGCACTATCGGAGTCCTTTTTTTCTTTTTGGGGCACCTGCTGACAATTATTGCTGCACTTTGCCTGGTACCCCTCAATTTGCTAAGCGAGGAACACCTCTGGAAAGTATCCGGTGACCACAAGCAATATCTTCCTGTGTAAAGTCTATGGAGCCCTTCTAGGAGATTTCCACTGGACCCATACATCTCTACTGAGCCTGTTTAGACCCCCCTGAATAAGGGTGGTCGCAGGCTATCTGGTAAGCCTCCAGCCTTATTCTCTTGGTGATGGGCTACAGTTGCAGTGGAACACTGAATTGAAAATATATGTTGGAACTTTATCAAGTTTGGGACTTTACACCTATTTTGCAGTATATGAACTTTTTGGGTGGTTCTAATTTTTCCACTTTATCACTATTTTTTCATTTTTCACTATCTCTGGGTAATTCTATTTTTATTTTGTGTTTTCAGCATATGATCAACCAATAATTATAATATTGTTTAGCATCATAAGGTTTTTCGGAATAATCAACGTCAAGTGGTTGACACATTTTCTTAAATATATATTGCCAATCACAACGGTATTAACCTTTGTTGTTTACGTTGATATCCAGTTCACGTAATTTATCCACATCAATACACGGTTATGTTCACATTATTCACTGTTCATAAACACATATAGGTTCATTTGAACACTTTTTAGAGTCACACATGTGTGTTTGATCACTTTATAATAGTGACATAAAGCCTTTCTTAAATTTATGGGTTTTAGTCTATTCGCATATATCAATATATGCGCTTTTTTCACAATCCAGCGCTACACTGTTCTTTTATATCATTATGAAATACTTACCTTAGAACAAAGTCCCCATATCGCAGGCCGGTCCACGGCGAGGGAGCTGACATTTTGCCCTCGGCGTGTCTTCCGGGTTCAAGGCTCCGGTGCTGTGAGTGGCAGGAGCCGCAATGACGTTGTGTGGGAGTCTTCTTCCCAGCAAGGTCTGCCGGGCTTTTACAGCGCATGCGCCGCTGATGTCAGTGAATATCTCTTAAACTGTACAGGTTTAGGAGATATTCATTTTATCTACAGGTAAGCTTTATTATAGGCTTATCTGTAGGTAAAAATTTAAAAAATGGGTATACAACCACTTAAAGCTGGCTGTGGCCAGAAAAGCTAGAGGGTTTTTTCAAAGTGATTTCTCAGCAAAACAAAGCATGAAGACGTGGATAGATGGGAGAGTTTGCTTTGAATATTAAAAATAAAATAAATAGTGTTTTTGGTTTGTGTTGCTCAGATGCAGTGTAATTTAAGAAACATAGGGGTTAATTTTCTAAAGGCAAATAGACTGTGCAGTTGCCCTCTGCAAGTGCAGTTGCTCCAGAGCTTAGTAAATGAGGTAAGGCTTCACTTTGCAAAGAATACCCAATCCTGTGCAAGGAAAATAAAAAAAAATGCATTTTTGCTTGAACATGATTGGATGATGGACGACAGCAGAGCTTCTGCTCATTTACTAAGCTCTGGAGCAAGTGCACTTGCAAAGTGCACAATCTTTTTGCCTTTAGTAAATCAACCCCATAGTATCCACCATAAAGTCTCTGTGATAAACAAATACCGCTGTATTTCTCCTGTGTTTCTTGTATCTTCCCACAACCTCTGTGTGTCTTGTCCAACACCTAAAGCTTTGTATACACTAGTAGTATTTTGAAAGCAAAATCTTTAGAAAATTCTAGTAGATTTGATGTTGTTTGATAGCAGTTCAATATTTTGTTTGCTTTTAACGTTAGATTTTGGAATGGATGGACTGGAAAACCATATTCGCTTTTAGAAATTCATCTATTTTAAGAAAAAATTTCCATCCTGCTCCTTAAAATTTTCTTGTCACTGCGGTTGGAAACTAAGGGTCCTTACACACGGGTGGTCCGCTCGGCGGACTCCGCTTTGCTCTGCGGGGGGATCACTCCGCTGATCCCCACTGAGCAGACGGATGACATGTCTGTCTCTGCTCACTGTACAGAGCGGAGACGGGCAGTCCTGCTCTCCCTATGGGGAAATCGGGTGAAAACGGACTGCCTGTTCATTTTCACTCAATGTCATCTGACCCGATCCTCCAGACAGATGGAAAATAGGGTCATCATCCATCTGGATTTGGCAGACAGGATCGGATTGGATAGTGGCGAGGGTTAGCGGACATGTCACTGCTGACAACCGCCACTCCATAGGGGTAAATGGATGGTTCGATCAGGTCCCCCTGAAAAACTGATAAGCAAACCTGATCCGGCCGCCCGCGTGAAAGGATCCTAATAAATGTTCTTACAATGAAAAATGTTGAACAAAATTCTACTAGTGTATATCCAGATTTAGCCTATGTTTAAAACTCACCAGATTTTTAGACCTTACTAATACCGTATATACTCGTGTATAAGCCGACTTTTTCACATTTTTTATGCTGAAAAAGCCCCCCCAGCTTACACTCGAGTGAGAGTCCCAGGTTCTCCGGCAGAGGCGTCGCCAGGGGGTGGCTATTGGGGCTACAGCCCCGAGCCTGGGGCTAATAGCCCCGAGTCTCTAGTCCCTGTCCTAGAATGCCGGGGACAGGGGCGGAGTGCGCCGTGGTAGTGCTGGCTCCGGCTGCAGCTCCGCCTCCACACCCGCCTGACTCCACTCTTGGTCACTGGTTGCTATAGCCGCCTAGCGGCTAGCAACCAGTGACGTCACTGCCCACACTTCCCAGCATTGAAAGCGGAGGAGGATTGCACTTCCTCCTCCTCCGCGCTAGTGCTCAAGGGCAGGGCCGGCCCTACCATGGGACCTGGTGGGACCATGGGTCCCGGGCGGAAGGTTCTGAGGGACAGCACATTGATGGCTAGGTGACGGCAGAGCACTCGCTGCTATACCCGCACAGCGGACCGCCGCCCATCCTTTCCACGGCTCCCCCCTACTGCTGCTGACATGTCGGGATGACAAGAGAAAGTCAGCTGACGGGTAACAGTGTGAAGGGGAGGAGCTTCCTGCTGTACAAGAGGGATCGCTGGAGGCGTGGCTGACACTGAGAGAAAGTAAGTGTCAGCGCCATTGATCTTATCTCCTCCACCCCCGCCTGTGTCTAACCCTCCTTACCAGTCCCGCCTGTGTCTAACCCTCCTTACCAGCCCTGCCTGTGTCTAACCCTCCTTACCAGCCCTGCCTGTGTCTAACCCTCCTTACCAGCCCTGCCTGTGTCTAACCCCCCCTCACCAGCCCTGCCTGTGTCTAACCCCCCCTCACCAGCCCTGCCTGTGTCTAACCCCCCCTCACCAGCCCTGCCTGTGTCTAACCCCCCCTCACCACCCCTGCCTGTGTCCAACCCCCCCTCACCACCCCTGCCTGTGTCCAACCCCCCTCACCACCCCTGCCTGTGTCTAACCCCCCCTCACCAGCCCTGCCTGTGTCTAACCCCCCCTGCCTGTGTCTAACCCCCCTCACCACCAATTCCTGTGTCTAACCCCCCCTCACCACCCCTGCCTGTGTCCAACCCCCCCCTCACCACCCCTGCCTGTGTCTAACCCCCCTTCACCAGCCCTGCCTGTGTCTAACCCCCCCTCACCACCACTTCCTGTGTCTAACCCCCCTCACCACCACTTCCTGTGTCTAACCCCCCTCACCACCACTTCCTGTGTCTAACCCCCCCTCACCACCTCTGCCTGTGTCTACCCCCCCTCACCACCCCTGCCTGTGTCTAACCCCCCCTCACCAGCCCTGCCTGTGTCTAACCCCCCCCACCTCCCCTGCCTGTGTCCAACCCCCCCTCACCACCCCTGCCTGTGTCCAACCCCCCCTCACCACCCCTGCCTGTGTCCAACCCCCCCTCACCACCACTTCCTGTGTCTAACCCCCCCTCACCAGCCCTGCCTGTGTCTAACCCCCCTCACCAGCCCTGCCTGTGTCTAACCCCCCCCTCACCAGCCCTACCTGTGTCTAACCCCCCTCACCACCCCTGCCTGTGTCTAACCCCCCCTCACCAGCCCTGCCTGTGTCTAACCCCCCCTCACCAGCCCTGCCTGTGTCTAACCCTCCTTACCAGCCCTGCCTGTGTCTAACCCTCCTTACCAGCCCTGCCTGTGTCTAACCCTCCTTACCAGCCCTGCCTGTGTCTAACCCCCCCCTCACCAGCCCTGCCTGTGTCTAACTCCCCCCCTTACCACCCCTGCCTGTGTCCAACCCCCCTCACCACCCCTGCCTGTGTCTAACCCCCCCTCACCACCACTTCCTGTGTCTAACCCCTCCTCACCACCACTTCCTGTGTCTAACCCCCCCCCCTCACCACCACTTCCTGTGTCTAACCCCCCCTCACCACCCCTGCCTGTGTCCAACCCCCCCTCACCACCCCTGCCTGTGTCCAACCCCCCCCTCACCACCCCTGCCTGTGTCCAACCCCCCCTCACCACCCCTGCCTGTGTCTAACCCCCCCTCACCAGCCCTGCCTGTGTCTAACCCCCCTCACCAGCCCTGCCTGTGTCTAACCCCCCCTCACCAGCCCTGCCTGTGTCCAACCCCCCCACCACCCCTGCCTGTTTATGTCTAACCCTCCTCCTCTACCCCTGTCTGTGTCTAAACCCCCTCACCACCCCTGCCTGTGTCTAACCCGGTCAGTGTGGGTCAGGTAGGTCAGTGTGGTTTAGGTAGGTCAGTGTATGTAGGTCAGTGTGGGTCAGGTAGGTCAGTGTGGGTGGGTCAGTGTAGGTCAGTGTGAGTCAGGTAGGTCAGTGTATGTAGGTCAGTGCATGTCAGATAGGTCAGTGTATGTGGGTCAGGTAGGTCATTGTGGGTCAGGTAGGTCAGTGTATGTAGGTCAGTGTATGTCAGTGACCGTGCACCTCATGGAGTTCATACCCCATCGGCATGTAAGTATCCATTTGGGGTAGTGGCGTTTCTGCCCCCCCATATGCACAGTTACCCTGTTTCTTTTTTACCATGCATATTGCACTCCATCTAGAACAGCCTTCCCTTTTTTCTTTTGTCTTTAGATATTGGTGCTTAATCGCCCCTGAAGAGTGTTTTGATACACGAAACGCGTCGGGCTTACGACATGCACCCAACAATTACTTCCCCTCTTACTGGGTCTACCAATCCCAAAGTTCCATTTATTTATTTACTTTGTGATGTTATGCAATTTATGGACATTTCACCTTTCATACCATTCGCTCTGCACCCCCTTTTTTAGGGGCTTGTTACGAATGTTTACAATGTACCAAACAGGGTGTATCTGTATATGATGTGACAGTTAACCCATATTGGGGTCACCATTATGTCATTATTTTACTATGTATTAATAAAATGGCTTGTTTTTGATGGTGACTGACCCATTGGCCTCATTTGCCCACCTCATTTAAAGTCCCAAACTTCCTGTTTTTTGTGTATGTCAGGTAGGTCAGTGTATGTAGGTCAGTGTATGTCAGGTAGGTAGGTCAGTGTGTGTATGTCAGGTAGGTCAGTGTATGTGTCAGGTAGGTCAGTGTATGTCAGGTAGGTAGGTAAGTTTAGTGGTCAGCATTGATGGGCACTGGTAAGCCAGGCAGCAACCAGCAAGTCAGCGTACCCCCGCCACACAACCACACAACCCCTTCGCCCAACCAAAAAAACCCAGCGCCACTAGAGGCCCCCCCCGTGCCGGCCTTGGACTTCGGGCTGAAGCCCCTGGTCTTTTTGCCACCTAGCAACGCCCCTGTTCTCCGGTCTCGTCCGGTATCTGCAGGCGCCTGCAGCCTCTGTGGGTGGTCCGATGACTTCTGGTATCACCACTTTTCTTTTCTCCTGCACGCCCGCAGCCTCAGTGTTGTCCGTGCTGTACTGGGAAAGAACCTTCCCACTTCTGTGTGCTGGTACCTGGGGCGCACCGCATCCTTGTCAGATGCGGCCGCTCTTCTTCTCCTGCTCTTCTCCAGGGCTGTGACCAATGACGTAGCCTTTACAGTCTTACCTGTGCTTGGTCACTCCCCCTTGCTCCACCCAAGCATTGCTGATGTACCGGTAAATCTCTGGTCTTGGATATACAGTACGTTTATTTACAGTACTTAGTCTGCTATATTTTATTTTACCATTTTAACATTTAACCTACTGATGCCTCAATTAATGTAATTTTATTGGTAGCTATTTTTATTTTTGAAATTTTCCAGTAGCTGCTGCATTTCCCACCCTAGGCTTATACTCGAGTCAATGATGCCCTGTACACACGGTCAGATTTTCCGACGGAAAATGTGCGATCGGAGCTTGTTGTCGGAAATTCCGACCGTGTGTGGGCTCCATTGGACTCTTTCCATCGGAATTTCCGACACACAAAGTTTGAGAGCAGGCTATAAAATTTTCCGACAACAAAATCCGTTCGCGTCAATTCCGACTGTGTGTGGACAATTCCAACGCACAAAGTGCCACGCATGCTCAGAGTAAATTCCGAGACGGAACAGCTTGGTCTGGTAAAATTAGCGTTCGTAATGGGTATAGCACTTTTTTCACGCTGCAATGTTTTAAATTGTTTAATGCAGCGCACTAAAGAATGAAGTTGTTTTGCTGCTCATATTCACATAGACTTCTCACAAACTTCTTTCTTTATTATTTATCGTGATTTCATGAATATTTTTATTTGTCACATCTCCCCAAAAAAATTACATTTTTGGATGTTTTTAGATTTTTTTTTTTTTTGAAATCCTGATCTCCTGTTATTTTTTGTATAGATTTTTTTTTACTCCAAAATAGTTTTGGGTGTGTTTTGTGTGTCAAGTTACCACAACACCATTATTATCTTGTATTATTTAATCTCAAGGAGATTGTTTGGTGTTGGTGTCTCTTGTTAATTTCACATTGTATTTTTGAAATGTACCTGCCTCCTCACAAACAAACTGTCCCTTTTGAAGGAAAACACACATAGGCGAGTATAATAAAACAAACCAAAAATTTATTAAAGGGGTCCTAACCAAAGAAAGAGGGAGGCAACGCTGGAGAAACAGCAGAAATTGGCGAAGCCTTTGGCCCCCAGGGCACACATCAATTATTTCCAGGCAAAATTGGTGGCCTGAGGAGTCCATATATAAGGGAGTACAATCTGGTCCAGAAGTCCAAGAGATCATGAACAGCAGCAGATGACACGTATGTCCCCAGGCTGTGGTCATACAAGAGCCTGCATCTTTTGTCAGACCAGACTAAGCCCAGGCCATCACTTTCTTGTCTTCCTTCCACGCTGTGTCTGTGGTGTTGGAGGTGTGGCAGGAGGAGGATGATGCAACTCACCCAGGTGGGTATTGGGTGTGATTTCGCCCCTCACCCCCTTAGTTAATGTTTTATAAAGGATGTCCTCACGCATGAGGCGTTGGCCCTCCTGCATGTCCTGCAGTTTGGTGGCAGCCATGCAGGCAAAGGCCTCTTCACGAGTGGGGGTGGCTCTGAAGGATGCACAAGCCTCCTGAATCAGCCTGAGCGCTGACTCCTCCAAGTTACTCCCCTTCCTGGGTCTTTTGTTTGGAAGGCGGAGGGGAGGAACCTGGGATTCTGTGAGGCTCCTACTGGGCCCTGCCACCTCCTGGTTGCCACTTACCCCCGCCTCCTCCTGGCTGCCACATTCCACAGCCTCCTCCTGGCTGAGGTCTTCCTGTGTATGAAAAAGGGACACATTTTTCATCTCAGGACTGTTGCAAATTGAATGTTAACAAATATAACAGATTATCATTCTAAGCCCAGCATTTTTCATTCTTGTCCCAATTATTTTTGCCCACTACGGTCTATTAATATGTAAAACACTTTAATAAATCAGCAATTAGTGATCAATAATAACATCTAGTAAACATCATTTATTTATTGACCAGAAATCTGTAGAACAATGCTATACCTGGCTCAAGCTGGGCTCCTCCACTTCTTCCTGGCTGGAAGTCCCAGGTTGGTCAGAAGCCTCAGCTGGGGTGGAAGATAGGGTGGAAGGAAGAGTGGAAGGAAGGGTTGAGAAGGATTCCCTGACTTCAGTCCGGTCTGACAGAAATCGCAGTTTCTCATAGTACCACAGTCTGGGGACATAAACGTCATCTGCTGCAGCTCCGGATCTCCGGAATCCTGGACGTTCTTGCGCTCCCTAAGATAAGTGCTCCTCAGGCCACTAATTTTGGCCTTTTAAATAGGGGATGGTTGCCATGGGGACCACTGGCTTCATCAACTCCAGCAGTTTCTCCAGCGCTGTCTGCCTCTTTTGTTTATGATTATATTGCGGGTGTTTGACCTGCCACAGACAGGCCAGCTCCCTGTACTTGTCTATGAACAGGGGGAGGAAGTTGTGGTCATTGAAGCCATCCATTTATCTGCAATACACAAGACAAACCCTAATGTCAGGCTAAAGTCTCCTAATCTTGTCCCAATATAGGCCTCAATCTATAAGCAGTATAGGCCCAAGTTTAAATGTTACCTTCGTTATCACGATCGGCACTTCCTATACTGCTTCCTCCGCTCACAGATCGTACGTACAACACACGCGTTACGCTTTATATACACTGCGCATGCGTGAAACTCCGCCCGCCCCTGATGTTCTTTCTAGTCTATTCCCCACCCCTTCTCGTTCGGTGCAGTGGGGAAGAGAACATGGCGGAGACAGAGCAGGTGCGTGATAATTACAGCAACAAGGAGGAGGAGGAGGAAAGCCCGGAGCCAGAAATGTCATGATTCTGGAGGAGAAGATTTAAGGCCTCAAATATGGCCTTTGTTGAGATGGTGGAGATGGTCGACATATTGAAGGGGGCCGACTATGACGGGAAGTATGGACCTTACCCCAACCCCAATGTCAGAAATACCAGGATCATGGCGAAAGTTGTGAAGAGTCTGCACCATAATTTTGGGGTACGATGATACAAGGATCAACTGAGGAAACGGTGGTCGGACCTCAGAATCAGGGAGCACGATCAGTATAGAAGGATCAAGAGAGTGCTGCAAAAAAGTAAGTAGTTGTGCTGTGTTCCTATTCTTTATTTTGATTACGTTCATGCTGCTCCATGTGCATTTCTTTACTGTTGTACAGTTTAAAATGGCAACTTTCATGTTCATGGACACATTATTCGTTCGTAGGAAACATTGTTCGTTCGGCCAATAAAACACCATGTTTTGTCCAGATGCAGTTTAATACATTTTTTATGGCCTTCTCTTAAAATAATTTTGTTGTCTAATGGGTTAGTAACTAGAATGAAATGCAAACTAGATTCTGTATAAGGAGAGGACACTCAGCAGCTGTTTACACATCTGGACGCTGGAGCACTAGTGTGGGACACCAGAACATCCTTTTTATTAGGGGGCCCACACAGGTGCTCCAGTGTATACTATAGGGGTGACTCCATCTGTGAAGCTTGTACAAAACAGGTAAGTATTCAAGCTTGACAAAGGTCAAAAATATTTCTTCATCTTGCAACTCTGCCAAAAGAGACAATTGTACCCCACTTCAAAGCAATGTTTCATATTCCTATTTCTGCCATCAAATATCTGTGTGCTAAGTATACCTATTTTTTTTTTACATAGGGGAGAAAATACTCGGAGGACACCACTCAGAGGAGACAACAGACCTCCAACCTCATGAAGAAGTGGAAATCCCCTAAACCAAAACAGGAGGAGGAGGAAGGAGACGTTGTGGAAATTGTCACCACAACAGGTGTCTGTGACCACAGGCTCGGGTAAGAGATGGATGCTGGCATATTTATAATACATGGTGTGTTTCTTTTTATATTTTAGGAGATCATGTTTTGGAAGAAGGTCATTTCACCAGTGAAAGTGCCCAGATCCTCATCGGGGAGATAATGGGGTGAAATAGGGATATGGAAAACATCAATGATATTCAAAACAAAATGAAGAACATCATTGATGTTTTAGGGAGAATTTAAAACCCCTAGAAATCCCTAACTTACTTCTGCTGTATTCTATTTTTTTTTCTGACAATTTTTGAACATATTCTAGAAAAGCTAAATTTTGAAGATGCACACAGTGTGTCAACATGTGCTATCTGCCATCACGGGAGATCAATGTACGCGTTTTGGGGGTGCAACCCCTTCCTCAATAATAAAGTAGCTGAGAGGAAGGGGTTGAACCCACAAAAGACGTCCATTGATCCCCCATGATGGCAGCTTGCACATGTTGACATTAGGCAATTTGTGTGCATCTTTAAAATTTGGCTTTTCCAGAGGTGACTTCACCCCATCTGCTGAACGCAATATCAAACACAGTTTATAAATACTCATGTCTGATATTGCCTTCACTTTCTAGAAAAGTTGAACTTTGTAAGTTCCAGAGTTGTATAATTTTTTTATGGTTTTAAACATGCCTGTTTTACCTTAAAAGGCAATTTCTACTTTTAATGTGACCTAAAAAATTGTTATACAACAAACATGTTGGTTTGTTCTAAAAACCTTTTATAAATGCACATGTGATTGTGCTTTGATTAAAAAGATTGAGAATCAACAATGTGTAGCTTCTTCTTTCAATGCTCAAAAGCATTTTTTGTAGTAAAGTTGGTGTTTTCAGTGACAATGGGGGTTATTTACTAAAGGCAAATCCACTTTGCACTACAGGTGCAGTCTCAAGTGGACTTGTAGTGCAAAGTGTATTTTCCTTTAGTAAATAACACCCACAGTGCTTTCTAGTTTTACACAATCACGCCATTTTCAGGACTCTCCAAATTTCAGTGATGGTCAGCTAAAAGAAAGCCAAGCAGTAAATCAAAGCAAATATTTGTTCAGATTAAAATATATTTTTATTTAAAAAATGTCTCAGACATATCGATGGCCCCCCTACCCGCAAAGTATTCCATGTATCTTATATGGACCTCACAGGCACTTTGGGGGGGCAAGCCAGGACTGCCAGCTTCAAGCGCACTTTCAGGGTTGGTTCATTATTATGGATTCCGGCCTCAGGCCCAACTGAGCCAGCATAGTTTTAAGAATTTCTCTTTAAAAAGTTGTGGAGAACACAGCAAGCCAGGATGATGTGATTGAGTTTATATTCCGCCATGTGTATCGGTGTAAGAAATAGGCGGAACCGGCTGGCCATTATTCCAAACGTGTTCTCCACCACTCTTCTGGCTCTGGCCAGCCGGTAATTAAAAACCCTCTGGTCTGGGGTGAGGGTCCTCATAGGGAATGGCCGCATAAGATGGTCCCCCAGCGCAAACGCTTCATCCTCAACGAAGACGAATGGGAGTCCTTCCTCATTGTCTTCTGGAGGTGGAAAGCCCAAGCTACCATTCTGGAGAGGCCTGTAGAACTCTGTGTCGGCGATGACTCCACCATCTGACATCCGGCCATTCTTCCCCACGTCCACATACAGGAACTCGTAAGTAGCTGACATCACCGCTAACATCACAATACTATTGAACCCCTTGTAGTTGTAATAGTATGACCCCGAGTTGGGTGGTGGGACAATGTGGACGTGTTTCCCATCAATTGCCCCGACGCAGTTAGGAAAGTCCCACCACTGGGCGGGCAAAGTGGGAGGCCACAGTCTGCCATTCCTTTGGGTTGGAAGGAAACTGTGTGTCAGGGAAGACCAGCCAGTACTCAAGATGGCCGAAGGAGAAGTCGACCTGTGACCTCAGCTTGTCAGGGAAGACTAGCCAGTACTCAAGATGGCCGAAGGAGAGGTCGACCTGTGACCTCAGCCTGTCAGGGAAGACTAGCCAGTACTCAAGATGGCCGACGGAGAAGTCAACTTGTGACCTCAGCCTCTGTCAGAACACCTTCGGTTCACCTGTGTGCACATTACCAAGGGGCTATTTAAACCTGGTCTGTGCTTGCATCCAGTGCTGTCCGTTCTACAGCGTTCCCGTGTGTTCCTGCCTGCTTTACTCGTGATACCTGCACCTGTTTACCGACCCGGCTTGCCTCTGACTCTGCTGCCTGCATCTGACTCGGCTTGTTCTGACTCCGCATCTGCCTGCTCCTTCTACTACCACGCTGCCAGCCCGTTGCCGACCCTGCCTGCATCCAGACTACGCACCTGCCTCCGCTTCTGTTACTGACGTTCCTGCCAGTGTTTGACCCGGCTTGCCCGACCTGCATCTTCCGCTCATTGGAGAACCCTGCTCCAGCACCGTGCCACCTGCCGCTGTTCCACATTACAGTGAAGACAAACTGTTTGGCACTTGTGCGACTCTGCACTTCTGCTCCTCCTGTCTACTCTATCAGGGGGCCAGAATCAGAGGAGCAAGAGAGGCCGTTCCCTGCAAATCAGGCTCTACCGTCAGGGACGTGACACTGTGGAGTCAATCAAGAAAAAAAAAAATCTTTTTGCACATAAACATTGAAAGCAGATTAGACACAAACATTCTTGGCCAGCATCAGTATAACATTTATTTTAGGGAGTATTTAAAGACAAAGGTATAAGGTCCACCTATCAGATCCACCCCCCCCCCCCCCCCCATGGGCCATTTAAAAAATTTTAGGGGGGTGGGGGAGATATTTTGGCCAGGTAACCCTCTCCACTTCATTGAGAGATGAATGTCTAAATAATGTGTATTACTTTGGCCAGCCCCTCCTTACTTACACTATTGGCAGCACACTGGACAGGTGAGAAGTTCATAATACAAAGATATAAATACACACTGTACACATTTGAGCACATTTTTACATTCTGCTATTACCTATCAAGATAATAATAGGATACAAAAACTTTTAACATTACCATTTGAAATACTCAGGCAGGCTCGTGTAATTCATGCTTTGGGGAATTCATCCATAAATCTGACCACAAAAGAGGGGGGTATAGTGTGTATGGGTTTGGCAAAGTCAGTAGATAGAGGATTGGTATTAGCTGAGTTAGCAGTTGGGGGGGAGGGAGGGTTCCAAATGATTTTGGGACCCCAAAAAAAAAAACCTCTGGCACTCTGCCTGAATTTAAAGCACAAATCACAATTTTACACATTTTAGGGGGTATTTAGGGTAAAGCGCTACTATGAAGCTGACAAAATACATTGTTAATTGAGTAGACGAGGTGGGTATAGGCCCAGGAGAGCATGCTGGGGAGGTTAGTGAAGGCAAATATGTATAAAGGAAAAAAAAAAATTTATCACAAAATCCAGCATGCATAAGGACAGAGGGGACATTCAGCATATTACAATCATGGTAATTAGGGAATGAGGAAAGAAATACAATATATTATCAAACATTAAATACAATAAAATGTGATGTTAAAGGATAAAAATCTTACCTTAATATAGTCCTTCTGCAGGACCTGGATGATGGCAGAGTTCGTGCTGTGCAGGGGCTTGGTGATAATGATAATGATCCCCAAAGCCTGGGGGGAGATGCCTGTCGAGAACTTGAGGTCCTGCAGGCTTCTCCCCGTCGCCAAGTACCGCAACGTGGCGACTAGCCTCTGCTCTGGAGTGATGGCTTGCCTCATGCAGCTATCCTGCCTGCTGATATAAGGGGTCAGAAAAGCCAACAAACGGTGAAATACGGGGTCTGTCATCCGGTGAAAGTTCCTGAAATCGTCAGGATTATTCTCACGGATCTCACAGAGCAAAGGCATGTGACAGAATTGGTCACGCTGGAGCAACCAATTCTTCGTCCATGAACTCCTCCTCGCCCTGTTCATTGACTGGGCTTGTGTCAAAGTAAGGACCCCAACACCAAGCCCCTGCACAGCACGAACTCTACGATGAGTACGTACACCCAACATGGCTAGAAAACGGTCGGCTGGTCAGAACGAAATAACAGATTGCACTGAAGAACAGCAAGGCCTGTAAAGTCCGACCTGAAAATCAGTAACGAACGAACAAAAACACAATGACAAGTCAATGGGAACTCGCTGCACGCCCTGAAGAACAGATACAAACCCACAAGCACAAACTGAACAGCAGAAAACGATCTGAAAACCACGAGTCTGAAAAAGCGCGAATCGTCTCTCACCAAACTTTTACTAACACGATATTAGCAAAAGGAGCCCAAAGGTTGCCGCGCTTGGTATTGAACTGCTCTTTTATAGTCTCGTCGTACGTGGTGTAAGTGACCGCGTTCTTGGCGTTCGGAAATTCTGACAACTTTGTGTGACTGTGTGTATGCAAGACAAGTTTGAGCCAATATCCATCGGAAAAAATCCATGGATTTTGTTGTCGGAATGTCCGATCAATGTCCGACCATGTGTACAGGGCATAAGTGTTCCCAGTTTTTTGTGGTAAAATTAGGTGCCTTGACTTATATTTGGGTCAGCTTATACTCAAGTATATATGGTAAGTCAGGTAAAAATGCATTTCACCTCCAGACTGCATAATAGCTCTCAAATACTCTCAGGCAATGTTAAAAAATATAGAGCTCCGCATAGGGGGTTATTTACTAAAGGCAAATCCACTTTGCACTACAAGTGCAAAGTGCACTTGAAATTGCACTGAAAGTGCACTTGGAAGTGCAGTCGCTGTAGATCTTAGGGGGACATGCAAGGAAAATAAAAAACAGCATTTTAGCTTGTACATGATTGGATAATAAAATCAGCAGCGCTTTCCCTCATTTCAAATCTACCCCTCAGATTTACAGCGACTGCACTTCCAAGTGCACTTTCAGTGCAATTTTAAGTGCACTTTGTACTTGTAAAAGTGGATTTTGCCTTATGTAAATAACCCCCATAGTGTTATATTGTTAATTTGTTTATAATAAAAGTGTTTTGACTATAAAATCCACTCGAAATACAGTGCTGTCACCAGCATCAGTATTAGACTCCTGTCACACTGGGGCGCTTTTCAGGCGTTTTAGCACTAAAAATAGCGCCTGAAAACTGCCTCTCATGCCTCACAATGTCAAAGCCCGAGTGCTTTCACAAGCATTATATTTGGGGTGGTTTGGGAGCGGTGTATACAGCGCTCTTACAACGCCCCTGCCCATTTGAATGAATGGGCAGCGCTTCCGAAGCGCCACAACATGGGCAGTTTTAACCCTTTCTTCGGCCGCTAGCAGGGGTTTAAAGTTCCCTGCTAGCGGCCGAAAAGCGGTGCTAAACGACAGTAAGGCTCCTGCTAAAACTAGCGGTGCTTTACCGCTAATGGACCCGCCGCACCCAGTGTGAGAGCAGCCTACATCACAATTAGGTGTGAAGATTTAAGCTGCTGTGCTTTGAGCTCCAAAGAATTAAGATTGTTTGATAATAGTTTAAATTTGCTTCTAATGCTGGCCATACACGCACAGAATTTCAGCTGTTTGCAGACTGAATGATTATTCGTCGGTTGAAAGCAAATTGCCCACTAACTGACAGAATGAACTCGTTTACATGATGGTTTCCATGATCGTCGTTACAGTTGGATAACAATAAAAACATATATAAATTATACAAAACAGATTATTCTTATTGTTTCAAATTACAACAAACACATATACACTAGTTGAAACGGTAAAAGTTTTTCGCTTCAGATTCATCGACATTAGCCGGGCCCACAGACATAATCGTTGGTAAGGTTGGGTCCACTAATGGCACGATTGTCAAACGATCTATCTGAAAACGACCAGTTTCGGCCAAAATTTGCAAGTGCATCTCTATAAGGGAATATTTTTGGTGCTGTGTGTGTCTCACAGGAGAGTTGCTGCTGCAGCGTTTCATGTAGTATGGAAATAGCGCAGTTTTTACCTTTTTGTTATTAACCAATTTATAGAGGTTTTCAAATGTACAGTTGAAAGAGATTTGGATAGTTTAAAGGGGAAACATAGAAATGCGGAATAGATAGGACAAGGTATGCACACACTAGAACAAAGGAAGGAAGTATTAAAGCGGTTGTAAACCCTTACAACACATTTAATAAGGCTTACCTGTAGCTACCCTGGATATCTCCTAAACCTCAACGGTTTAGGAGTTATCCCCTGTATTTGCATGTGCCGACATCATCAGTGAATGCCATTGCTTCAGTGAGTGTGCCGCTACCGGCGGCTCCCACGCGCATGCGCGGGAGTGACGTTATCGCGGCTCCGGCCAATCACAGAGCTGGAGCCTGCGATACCCAGAAGTAACTCCGGGAGCGATGTCGGCGGCCGGAGCGGTGAACGAGGACTGCTGCGGGGGGCTTCAATATAAGGTAGGTAATACAAGGTATAATGCATAGCACACTAGCTTTATATGCCTTTGTCTTGCAGGTTTTTTCTTTTTGTTTGTTTGTTTTGTTCGTGGGTTTACAACTACTTTAATACATCTGATGAATAAAGGGTGGGCCAAAGAGGTCTTGAATAAATCAGATTATGAGGCCAGGTTCACACATATGCGGCCGCAGTTTCGTGCCCAAGATTCGGTGCCTCCCTGTTCACAGATTCAGGTATGAATCAGGTCCAAATTTTTGCCTGAATTTGCACCTGAATTGGACACAAAGACGCACAGGACTCTTTTTAAATGCAGACTGTGGCCACCCCTAACATGTGTGAACCGGCACTATTGAGAGCAGGTCACACTCACCTGTTATGCGAATTTGATGCAGGGAAACCCACATCCAATTCACATATGTGTGAACCCGGCCTAAGACAAAAATCAAAAAACTTGTGATTAAAATACATATTCTCTGTTGAATTAAAATCCTACATAAAATGATCATAAACAATGAAAAGCTTTGGATAACAAAGATGGGAAAAGAGTTTGCATATTTGGCCCCTTCCAATTATCACATACTGATCATTTATTATATACCAAAAGTACATAAGGACCAAAAGGGAGACCAATAAGTGGTATAAATTGGGAGAATACATAGATTTGATTGGAATATAATAAGCAGTTTATATTCGCTACAGCTGATGTTTATATACAATAAACCAACACAAAGTAGTTTCAGTACAGTTGGCCTTAGGGACGAAGACCTATGTAGTGTACATAAGGAATGTATTGTAGAATTGGACACTCACACCACTTCTTTTGGTTCAATGGGCAGTTCTGTTCACAGCAAATATGGGCAGCTATGCGGGTCAAAGTCAGACCCAGCCTTGCAAATTTCTCCATGGATAGATGAAAAAGAGTTTCCATCTAACAGAAAGTGGTCAAATCTGTTCATATACAAATAACTATAAATATGTTTCTTATTTGGTAGAATAATTGGAGTGATAAGAATTCCCTCCTGTAGTTTTTTTTTTTAGAAGCAAATTTTAATAAACTTGGAATTAAACTTTCATGGGGGCTCAATAGGTTGACACTTAGATTTAAATATAACAGCTGTAAAGGACAATAACAAGTACATACTTTAAAGCGGTAGTAAACCGCTGGCTCTTTTTTTTTAAACCTGCAAGGCGATGTCATAATGTGCTAGTATGCATACTACCGTGTTTCCCCGAAAATAAGCCCTACCCCAAAAATAAGCCCTACTGGGATTTTTGGGGAAGGCTTCAATATAAGCCCTACCCCGAAAATAAGCCCTATTTGGAAGGGTTGTGAAGTCCTAAAATGCACTGTATTACAGTATTGTGCGGTCTAGACTATGTATGTTACTGTGGTCTGTTTGCTGTGAATACCTTTGCTGCGGCGCCGCTTGGCACTCAGCTGATCTCTTTGTCCTCTTCTCCTGGCTGTTGGCAGGGGACCTCAGCCCCCCCTTTCTGCAGTGTTCAGCGCGAGCGGGGAAAACAGCTTGGGGCTGGCCATGGAAGCGCTGGGTGTCAGCAGTGGATCTCGGCCCCCCCTCCCTCTGCAGACGCTCAGCTGATTTCTCCTCATCTCGCGGCTGTCAGCGGGGGATCACGGCCCCCCTATCTGCAGTGTTCAGAGCGTGGAAGCACTGGGTGTCAGCGGGGGGTCTTGGCCCCCCTCCCTCTGTAGGTGCTCAGCTGATCTTCACTGCTTTGCTCTTCAACACCTCGGGGCAGGCCATGGAAGCGCCGAGAGAAGGTATTTGCACAAACTGGACCACAGCAGCACACACCTTTTATACCACACAATCCTGTAATAGAGAGGTTGCCAGGATTTCCAAACCACTTTTACATACTAGGGATTCCTGCATGGCAAGCCCTACCGTGTTTTTGGTTGGCAAAATGAATATAAGAGGGGGCTTATTTTCCGGGAAACACGGTAGTACATTATGTGAATCTTACCTTAGAACTAAGCCCTCCAGCGGTGCACTGTCACCACTGAAGGCGCTTCCATTTTCACCCGGCCTTCCTTTTGGGTTTGTGGACCCCAGCTGTGTGAGTGGCCGGAGCCGTGATCACGTCACTCCCGCGCATGCGGGTGGGAGCCGCCGTTTACGGTATTCTGTTTCTTCAGAGCTCATGGCTACATCACCGGCTGCATCTAAAGTACGATAAGAATAGATATAAGAATAGATATAGATTTTTCTTCCACTTTAAAGTGGTGTTTCACCCAAAAAATAAAAAATACATGAAAATTCCTAAAAAAAAACATTTGGAAATTTGGAATTGGAACTCACCTCTAAATGCCTGTTGCTAGGGGGTCCCTCGTAGTCTGCCTCTTTCAGTGCCTGGGCTGGTGACATCACTTCCCCCTCGGTACAGGAAAAACTTAGCTCTGCTCCCTCCCTCTTGTCAATCACCTGGGACCCATTACAGGTCCCAGGTAACAAAGCGGCCAATCACGGCACGTGGCGCCGCTCGCACTTGCGCAGTGGGTGCCTGGCTGTGAAGCCACAGCCCGCCGCCCACAGTTGCAATGCCGGCGCCGCCGAACGGAGGGGGAGGCAAGCGGGGCTTCGATCCCCCGCATCGCTGGACCCAGGGACAGGTAAGTGTCCAATTAAAAGTCAGCAGCTGCAGTATTTGTAGCTGCTGACTTTTAAAATTTTTTTTTAATGGCCCCTCCTCTTTAAAGTGGATATCCAGTCAAACACGAAGATGTCTATACTTACATATTCTGAGGGCGCTCTGGTCCAATCACATGATGGGCTCCCAGCGCCAGCTTCAATGTAGAGGAGGGACAGTCAACAATGGATGCCCCATAGTAGGCCTATGGGTGTCGTCACCACCTGGGCACTGCAGCCGTTGTCCCAATCTCTCCTCCTCACTGATGCCGGCTGCTAGGGAGGTCATGTGACCGGACCGGAGAGCCCTCAGAAAAAGTAAGTATAGACATCTTTCCTTTACATGGTAGTTAGAATAGACTTAGAATGGGGATGGGAGCAGGTTTAAAGTGACTGTAAAATCTTGCTATTTTTTTGTTAAAAATAACAAACATGTTATACTTACCTCCACTGTTGCAGTGGATTTGCACAGAGCAGCCCGGATCCTCCTCTTCTCAGGTCTCTCTTCAGGTGTCCTGGCCCCTCCGTCCTGTTGAGTGCCCCTACAGCAAGCAGCTTGCTATGGGGGCACCCGAGCTGAGCAACAGCTTCCGGTGTCCATTCAGACAAGTAGCCGCATCCTGGCCCCGTCCCCTTTCTCTCCTCGTCGGCTGACTGACTTTGATTGACAGTAGCATGAGTCAGCATGGTGGCACGCTGCTGTCTCAGCCAATGAGGAGGGGAGTCCTGGGAAGCCGAGACAATCCTGCAACATCACTGGATCGAGCTGTGGTTCAGGTAAGTATTAGGGGGGCTGCTGCACACAGAAACTTTTTATCTTAGTGCATGGAATGCATTAAGTTAAAAAAATATTCTGCCTTTACAATCACTTTAAGTATAGTTAGTATTTGACTAGACTTTGACTTTAAAGACGCCGATGGCTTCACAGACTATTGGCTTTGAGCACCCATTTACACTGACAGCATGTGGAATGTGGAAGGTGAGAAGGTAAGACACTAGTTCCCCATCAGGTCCCCTCTCTCTATGTGATTGACAGCAGGCTGTGGGAAGATTCTACTGTATAGCCAATAGCAGGCTGTCTATTGACTATGGATCTACCCACAGCATGCAGTCAATTACAAGTGGAGAGAACCTTATGGGATCCATCTCAGCTGCACTAAGAACCAAGTGTCCACTTGTACTGATCCAGCCTCAGTGCTCCTTGGCGTACGTGGCTTGCCCCAAATTCAAATACTTGTTTCCAACAGATACATGAATCTGTTACCGGTGCTGACAGCTGTCATGTGGAGGCACAATGGAATTCTAAAAAGTGTCATAAAGACTCCCTATGAATTCCCCTGAATGTTTCTTAGACTTCATTTCAGAACAAGTGGTTATAGTTGTTTTGTGAGCACAGAGTCTAATGGCACATTAGTAGGTGTAGTTGTAAAGTGATCGTTTAGCTCAATGTGTTTTATGTTTAGTGTTTCACATTTGTTTTGATGAGCATTATGCTTGTGATTAAGGAATGTGTTGGCACTTTTAAAGAGCTGCATATATCATACACCACCGGAAGGATAGTTTTTTGTATATTTATTTGTTGGACTATCATGCTCTGTGATAGTCAGATGCCACGTACCTCTAGGCAAAAACATACAGTATACGGCATAGGTATCAGTGTGCTCTTACCAAAAAGAGGAGTAACTTCTTAGCCAATCAGCATTAGTTCTTCCATGAAAGTCTGAACCTAATTGGTGGCTGTGGGGAAATAAGCTCTGATCTTAGCATATGATGATACATAAAGATCTTCGTGTTTAGTTAGACTGGACTGGACTGGCTTTTTCCCCTGTAGGAAATGCACGGTATGCCAGCATAATGCTGTTAAAACACGTAAAGTGACTGAGTTTGCTTCCACGGTGACAGGAAAGAGATACACTATAAGACCATTCTGCACATGCGGTACGAGGTATGTAGTGTATCTCATTACCTGCCCCTGCCTTAAACAATATATAGGCCGCACTACTAGGACATTTTCGATTAGGGTGGGGGAGCACATCGCCCTAATTAAAAGTAGAGACCCCAAGCACACGGTCCCAAAACACTACAAGGAATTCCATGGTGGGAATCCAGAGGGATCGCATTTTGTCATTATTGACAAATACACACCACCCTGGAGAGGGGGTGCCAAAACAAGGGGTGTATCCCGCCTCGAAATGTTTTGGGCACATGAGCTACAGACCTTTGCCCCCCTAGGGCTCAACGTAGAGGTAGACGTCAATGCTTTCCTGGATGAATCATAGGGTGTATAGTGCATATATTTCTTACAATTTATGATTTGTTGACATATGGGAAAGTCTGATTTTTGATTGTGTCCTATGGTTGATTTGAATTGTAGTTGCCACAGATGTAAATCATGGGGACTCATGTGATTCCAGCTCATTGAATTATTTTCATTTACTATGACATATGGGTCTACATATATGCATTTTGTGCATCCTCTTACTCATGCAAAATCTATACATGGCCCGGCCCAATTAGGTCGCCTGCATAAACATTGGTGCGGGATGTATAGAGTATACGTACATGGGAATAGATATAGGTAGATTATGATTTTGTATAACCATTGAGGCACACTGGTGGGCGTGGCCTTACATGCATTTGTCACTTTTTCAAACTTTACATTCAAATTTCACAATAAAGGATGTGCCCATGAGCAACCAACCATCATATGAGCACCAGTTTTTTCTCATTAACAATTATGTGGATTTATTCCCAATTGTGCTAAGTTGCCCCACTGGTTGCAGGACACGGGGTGATATGCATTCTTCCGGTTTTCTATTTTAAGACTGGAACGCAAGCCATCCCACATTGAAGCCATCTCCAATCTGCCGCTACACCGCGAGCTTCCGGCTAACCATTGTTGGAACGCAAGCTGTGTGACCCACACTAGGATTTCCGCTCTCGCGCCGTGACGTTACAGCGTCATATCGCGAGACTGGCTAGGACTCGTCTCCACACACAGTGTGAGACGAACTAATGCCTAAGGATCTCAAATACTAGCAGATGTTTGATTCTAATTTCTCAGAATCAATTTTAACACAACATACTAACGTACTAATAGTATTTAACATTGGATTTATGGGGAACATTTGGCTGTAACTTTGGGAGGTGAAACGCACAACACATCCACCAAATGGAGGCCTGGAACGCACGCGGGTCCGCCATTTTGGGCAACCCGGAAGTGCCAATTCACGAAATTGAACGGGCTGGAGTCACATCAAGAGGACCACAATGCCTATATTAGTGAGTTGGGCTGCAGTGGAGGGCACCCCAGGACGAAGTCTATTCAGACGAAACGCGTCGGGAGGACTCCACTGCTGCCCCTTTTTACGTACAAGTGCTTTTTTATCATCTACATCATGTAAGTGTATTTCTTTAATTTTAATAAATACGGTTTCTACGGTATTACACTATGTGGTCCTTTCTGTACCCTTTATGAGCCATACGCAAGGAGATCCGTTGTATTTGGAGAAAATACGCTTTCAGAAAACTCCCCTTGATCTCTTCAGACTGCCGAGGTCTCCTCACTATTGCCAGGGAGCAATAAAAGCCGGTTTGACCCTCACAATATACACTGTCGTGGGTTCAAACCCTCCGGTAAGCCTCCATCTGTACCATCTGAGTGTATTGCACGTTTGTGAAGACACTGTGGTGTAATATTTGAAACTGGTCCATTCATACATTATTCAACATAGTTATGCGGGACTTTTAATGATTAACTGCACACCCTCATTTCTAAGACTTTATGACATATGCTGGTGAAGGTGCTTCCCACATCACTTCTGAGTGGTGACCCATTCAGTTTTTAACTCACTGACCTGTCTTGTAAATCAGCTCTTTTTATTTGTGTTTCCTAATGTGAATCAAGCACTCGCGTTCTAGCCATATTACACATAAGGCATTGGCTTTCCAATTTAATAATTTTAAGGTGCCTTTTTTCATTTAGCGCTACACGTTTTTGTTTATGGTGTTTAGTTAGAGCCTTGTATAATGTTTTTATTGCACAGACAGAAAAACTGGGAATTTGCTAGTGAACATGACATACTTCTTTCAAAGTCCACTTTTTTGCTGCTACTCCTATCCATAATATCCCACCTTCCCCAAGTGCATACTTACCTCCATCCTAAGTCTGTTTAGACCTGCTAGTATCAGCCTTGTCTGTAGCTTACATTCTTAGGCCCCCTTCACACATACCGACCGTTTGTTTGTTCTTCAACCATCCTTTGATGGATGAAAAACGGACATCAATGCATCTCTATGGAAAAACGGAAAAAACTAATAAAATAATTAGTGCAGAAATGAACTTTATAGGCACACACATATAAGATAACAATTGGAATTTTTAATTGGATAAAGTTAAAATCGTATTTTACAAAACATAAAACAAAAACGCATCATATTAGTGCATGACCCCAAGGACTCAAGTAACACCCCTAAGTATTATATTCGAATCCAACGGGATGAAATTAGAAATAACCAATAGCAGCATTCAAAAGGAATAAAGTGCGTGGAATGGTTGAGTCACAGTATGAGGTCGCAAGGCGATTATTCGCTCTACATGTTGCGCGCACGATTGCGCTTCTTCAGGAGCTTATAGATCTAATGGACATATAGAGAAACATTGAATAAATATAACAAAATATCCAATACATAAAACAAAAACAGTATCAGCATTGAAATGGTAATTTTAGTGGGATCCAAAAGGGAGGGGGGAAAAAAGGGGGAGAAAACGGGGGGGGGGGGACGGATGTAAATGGATGATCATCCATTACATCCGCTTCCGTCAACATTTGTTTTTTGGAACGGATCAAAGCTCCATTTTTCTTCTGTTAAAAAAAAACGTAACGGACAACAAATGGATGTAAACGGACAAGCAGTCTGTTTTTTGCATGAAAAAATGTCTCAAGGACTCAAGTGGTTAAGGACTCTGGCTGGCAGATGTAAAAACAGATGACAACTTGATGTAAACTTTATCCACCTATTTCTTTGCAAAAACGTGACTGAGCTGATCAAACGAGCAATCCGCATTTGTGTGAAAGCCTGACAACTGCATTAAGCCTGATACACACTAGTAGTTTTTTCATTCAACCCAGTGGGCTGAATGAAAAAAAAAATGGAGGAGCTCGGGAGGAGCCGCTCTAACTATCCGATGTTAGTCTCTGCTGAGCTATTGTGTTATGACAGGGGGACAGCCCCCCCACCAGAACACACCTGTCAGCACTCTCAGCTATTGACTGAGAGCACGGATTTGGTAACGATTAAAATCTGAAAAAAAACGATTGACAGACCTTTTTTGGTCATGCCCCTTCAACAATCAGCTATCAGTGCTATAAAAATGCACTGATTACTGTACAAATGTCACTGGCAGGGAAGAGGTTAACACTAGGGGGCGATCAATGGGGTTAAATGTGTTCCCTGGGAGGTGTTTCTAACTGTGTGGGGAGTGTACTGACTGGAGGAGGAGAGAGATCGCTGTTCCTGATCACTAGGAACAGACAATCTCTCTCTACTCCCATCAGAACGGGGATCTGTTTGTTTACATTGACAGATCCCCATTCTGCCTCTCTGAGGAGTGATCATGGGTCGCTGGCAGACATCGTGCCCGCTGGGCACGCGCATTGGCTCCGGCCGACAGTGCGCACGCCCACTGTATCTATTGCACGAACTGTCGTACAGCTACAGCGATTTGCGCAATAGAGCCAACCTGCCTGCAGTATAATGATGGCGGCTGATCGGCAAGTGGTTAAGATAAAAAGCTTTCTGTGTGGAGCAGCCCCCCTCACACTTACCTGAGGTCCCTCTCTGTCCACGAGTGTCTTAGCCATCCAGGGTTCTCGCTCCTAATTGGCTGGGACACAGCAGCAGTGCCATTGGCTCCCATTGCTGTCAATCAAATCAGCCAATCAGAGGGAGAGGGGGCGGGGCCTATAATGCTTTCCGTCTATCTATTAAGGTCTTGTAGTAAAACCAAGGAAGCTTAGACTTCTGAAATGTATCAATGCTTTACTAAGAGATAACTCTGCACATACGAACTGTAGGATGCACAATACAACACAACTTCTACCTTACAAAATATGCCTACAAATATAAGCATGTACAATATGTACACATTAAGTAAACTAAACAGTTACTCAACTTAGGGGTCAAGATGTCCTCCATAGTTCCTTGCTCAGAGTCCAACTCACAAAAGCGTCTCCAAAGTTATCCAGCTTCCGGTAGCCATGTCTTCCTCTTTGTCCTTCCAAACACATCTCTCTTGTCCAAACACGTTTCTTTCCAACTCTCCCCAAGCCCCTCCCACCCATTTCCTGCCTACACCAACTTCCTGCAAAGAACATCCTGTCTCAGTTATTTACATATCAATGAAGGGGGAAGGGCCTCTATAAACATATGCTGTTACTAAACCTAACTCTATATTATTGCAATAAAGTCACTATACAAATGGGCATAGCAACACAGGGCCGTACCACAGCTCCATGTCTGAATGAACACATGGAGCTTTAGCTTGGCTCGGGTGCCCCCATAGCAAGCTGCTTGCTGTGGGGGCACTCAACAGGAGGGAGGGGCCAGGAGCACCGAAGAGGCACCCGAGAAGAGGAGGATCTGGGCTGCTCTGTGCAAATCCACTGCAACAGAGCAGGTAAGTGTAACATGTTTGTAAAGTCTCGTTTTTTTTCCTATAAAAACAACAATCATTTTCAGAGTCAGTTCACACTGAGGCAGCACGACTTGCAGCGCAACTGTCTTAGGCGATCTGCACACGACAGCAGCGGCGACTTGCAAAACGACTTCTATATAGAAGTCAATGCAAGTCACCCCAAGTCACCCCCAAAGTAGTACAGGAACCTTTTTCTAAGTCGGAGCGACTTCAGTCGCTCCTATTAGAAAGGTTCCATTGTACAGAACGGAACGCGACTTGTCAGGTGGCTAGGTCGCCTGACAAATCGTCCCAGTGTGAACCGGCTCTAAAGTGGTTGTAAACCCACAAACAAAACAAACAAACAAAAAAAACCTGCAAGACCAAGGCACAATGAGCTAGTATGCATACCCCCCAACTTTCTGAAATGGAAATGAGAGACACCCATTAGCAAAAGTATGTAGGCATAGGACACGCCCCCCTTTAAAGGAGAATTGTATATAAAAAAAAAATGATTGGTCAAACCTACAAGTGCTTTTTACCACTACTATTCCTTTATATTGGCTTTTGGTATTTACAAATGCAGAAATTTATAAATCAGTTGAAAGGTTTAGCACTGGGAAACACCTTTGTAAAGATAAATAGTGCATTTTATATACAACTATATAGATCAGACCAAAATGAGGGACAAATGAGGAGAAATGAGGGACAGAGGGACATTGCTCCAAATCAGGGACAGTCCCTCGAAATCAGGGACAGTTGGGAGTTATGAGTATGCATAGCATACTAGCTCATTATGTATTACTTACCTTAGATCGAAGCCCACCGCAGCAGTCCTCTTTCACCGATCCGGCCAGCAACATTGCTCCCGGAGTTACTTCCGGGTATCGCGGGCTCCGGCGCTGTAATTGGCCGGAGCTGCGATGACGTCACTCCCACGCATGCGCGCTGGAGCCAGCGGTAACGGCACACTCGCTGAGGCAACGGTACGTATGTGCCATTGCTTCAGTGCGCATGTGTCGATGACGTTGGCACATGCAAATACAGGAGATACGGTTCAGGTTTAGGAGATATCCAGGGTAGCTATATGTAAGCCTTATTATAGGTTTACCTGTAGCAAAAAGTGTGTTGTAAAGGTTTACAACCACTTTAAGTGTGGATCTAAGAGAGGTGCAGCAGTGTCATCCTAAGGCCCCTTTCACACTTATACAACTTCAAAGTCGCACAATTTTGCCGCGATTTTGGAGTAGTACTACTTGTACGACTTTGCTACAACTTTGGCGTTAACCATTCTCAGCTTGTGCTTACAAAGTAGTGCTATAATTGTGTCTATATTATTCAGGTATGATTTTCATGCTACTTGAGGGTTTAACATTGACGTCTATGGAGTACGAATCGTGTGGAAGTTGGACCAAAGTAGTGCAGGGACTACTTTCAAGTTGGCACGACTTAAAATCATGGGACAAGTTGTATAAGTGTGAAAGGGGCCTAAGACTCTTGCTCCTGCTGCTGTACAAGCGAATATGCTAATGCACAGAACACCGGAACATTCAGCTTGACTAAGTTAATGATGACTGGCTATGATTAACATGCATGAGACACGCTGTTCAACATAGACTGTACCGTCAGTACTCCCCCCAGCTCAGCTGATGTCCTGTGATTATGTAATTAAGCACTGATGTGCAATGACAGCATGCACAGAACCTAAAGAAGAACTATGTGCATTCATGGATAGAGAAAGGGAGGGTCATAACTCCTGTCTAGTGTATTTTTTACCATCTGTGCCCCATTTCAGAGATTTCCTTTCACTTCCTGTCCCAAAGCCAAACAGGAAGTGAGAGGAAATCCCTGCATATTAATTGAATCTCTTGGGGAGCAACCCAGATCACCAGAACTAGTGTCCCCTTTGGAAGATTTCCCCTCTATTACTTTTCAAGGGATAACCCAAAATTTGGGATTTTCTTTTACTTTCAATGATCATGGTAAGCATGACAAATAAAGAGCGTGAATCTCCTAATGGGGGCACAGACGGCTTTACACATGTGCGGTTGCGGTTTGCAGTCTGGAGTCCAGTACGTTTCTGTTCACTGGTTCAGGTGCAAATTATTCCCTGAAGTTGCATCTGAACCGGACCCAAAAACACACAGGACCCCTTTCAAAACCACACCGTGGCCGCCCTGCACATGTGTGAGCTGGACTCTATTGAAAACCAGTCGCATCCATATGTTATGTGAATTGGATGCAGGGAAAAACGCATCCAATTTGCATATATGTGAACCCAGCCTAAGAGCTTTTGCTTCTTCTCCACAAACCTGGCACAATGGCCGTGGGGGTCCAGAGGGGGAGGGGGGGGGTGCGCGCTGATAGTAGTGGTGGGCGGCATATGGGAATCTGGAACCCCCTTTAAAATACCCCCCCCCTATAAATCAGAAGGAAGTACATTGTATCCCAGTTTACTGATTCACAAAAAAAGCAATTAAACACATTGCTATCTTACAAAAAGCCCTTACTGAAGAAAAAAAACACTGACAAAATCCTTCATTAAAATAAAAACAAAACACACACACACTTTTAATAAAGGAAAATCCCATTAAAAAAAAAAAGTCTCACAATGTAAATCCATCATCTATCCCATCATCCAGTGATGTAGATCCGTTGCCAATCACCATACACAATGTCCAGCGACCTGTAAAAACAAAACACCCCGACCTGCTCCCAATGGACCCCAAGAAATGTCCCCGGAAGGACCCCAAGTCGCTTAAAGAAACCAACGGAAGCTGGATGTAAACAAAGCCGGAAGCTTGTTGACTCCGTTGACCCAATATGGTGAAGACCTCCCCTGGGATGGGCACCAGCTTGTCTACAAGTCAGCAGGCAGAGGGATAGTGGTTGCTAAGACGTGAACGGCCGCCAGCATCTTAGCAACCAACTATGTTAGTGGCCTGAAGAGCAGGAAGTTGTCATTTATTATTAGTAGTAATTCAGCCAATCAATGGATGAGTTCCTTGCTGCTTCCAGCAGGGGGTTCAGGTGAGCCAAAGGGTTCTATGAGGTCTCTGCACTGCCTGAACCCCAGCATCCCTACTGATGGCTTATTCTTCAATCACAGAGTGGGGGGTGACCAAGCCGACATGCTTAGCTGCAGCAGAAAAGAAAGTCAGGTCACTGGCCGACCGAGCCGTGTAAATGTGAGAACCGGAATACAAGTCGTGTCGGATACACAGAATGAAAGTAAACCCCTCCCCCATCCCGCCCCGGGCCGGCGGACAGGTGCAGCGCTCTCCTCTACACACCAGGCACCAGAGACCGCCCATCAGTGACGTCACCTCGCCGTTCTGTAAAGCGTCTGGTGGGAGAGGGGCGTGGCCCACGGAGAAAGACTATCCCGAGTAGGAGGGCGTGTCCCCGACAGGAGCAGCCAGTGTAGGCGGTGATGGCGCGGTGTGGGCGTGGTTAGGGAGACAGAGGGAGTGACGCAGCGTGCTTTGGTGCCCGCCCTCCCCTCCGTACTCTATTCGCTGCGGGATCCGGGATTGTGCTGCGCGCGGCTCGGTACTCTCCATGTTCCGGTAAGAGATCGGTAAAGGGGAGGAGGAGGGGGGAGTGTCCACAGGTGCGTGTGTAGGAGGCGGGGCGCCCCGGGCAGTGACAGGTTCCTGGCCCCGGGGATGGAGGTGAGAGATCAGGGCAGGAGCGGCTTCTCCGGGCGTCACATGGGGCGCCCCCCACCGGAACCTCCTCCACACACAATACTCGGGATTGTTTACATTGTATACAAATATATATAGAATGTGTGTTCATACCGAGAGATCTCCGTATACCGAGCCGTCTGTTCCTTCATCCCCGATCATTACCTTCCTTCTACTGACAGGTGTCACCCCGATACATTTTATACAGTATACCCTCCGATCACCCTGATACATTGTATTCTCCGATCACCCCATACATTGGATACATTGTACCCTCCGATCACCCCGATACATTGTACCCTCCGATCACCCCGATACATTGTACCCTCCGATCACCCCGATACATTGTATACAGTGTACCCTCCCCATCACCCCGATACATTGTATACACATTGTACCCTCCGATCACCCTGATACATTGCATACATTATATCCCCCCCACCACCCCGATACATTGTATACATTATATCCCCCCCACCACCCCGATACATTGTATACATTATATCCCCCCCATCACCCCATACATTGTATACAGTGTACCCTCCGATCACCCCGATACATTGTATACATTATATCCCCCCCATCACCCCGATACATTGTATACATTATATCCCCCCCATCACCCCATACATTGTATACAGTGTACCCTCCGATCACCCCGATACATTGTATACATTATATCCCCCCCATCACCCCGATACATTGTATACATTATATCCCCCCCACCACCCCGATACATTGTATACATTATATCCCCCCCACCACCCCGATACATTGTATACATTATATCCCCCCCATCACCCCATACATTGTATACAGTGTACCCTCCGATCACCCCGATACATTGTATACAGTGTACCCTCCCCATCACCCCGATACATTGTATACAGTGTACCCTCCCCATCACCCCGATACATTGTATACAGTGTACCCTCCGATCACCCCGATACATTGTATATACATTGTACCCTCCCCTCACCCTAACACATTATATACATTGTACCCTCCGATCACCCCGATACATTGTATTCTCCAATCACCCTGATACATTGTATTCTCCCATCACCCCAATACATTGTATCCTCCGATCACCCTGATACATTGTATCCTCCGATCACCCTATACATTGTATTCTCCCCTCACCCCGATACATTGTATACATTATATCCCCCCCATCACCCGATACATTGTACCCTCCGATCACCCCATACATTGTATACATTATACCCTCCGATCACCCCATACATTGTACACATTATATCCTCCCCTCACCCCGATACATTGTATACATTATATCCCCCCATCACCCGATACATTGTACCCTCCGATCACCCCATACATTGTATACATTATATCCCCCCATCACCCCGATACATTGTATTCTCCCATCACCCCGATACATTGTACCCTCCGATCACCCGATACATTGCACCCTCTGATTACCCCAATACATTGTATACAGTGTACCCTCCAATCACCCTATACATTGTACCCTCTGATCACCCCGATACATAACCCTACCCATTCACCTTAAAAAAAAAAAAAATAAACTCACTACACAGGTTTTCAAAGTATTTTATTAAGGCAGTTCCGGCTCTTCTCCCTTTTTTGGTGACATCTTCTCCCCTCTGCCGGTCCTTCTCCCCTCTGCCGGTCCTTCTCCCCTCTCTCTCTGGTATCTTCTTGCTCTTTTGCTGGGTCTTCTCCCTCTGTTCTTCCGATATTGACTCGACACGATCCCCCGGGGTATTGCTGGGTCCGCCGTGTGCAATGACTTATATTGGCATGGGGCGGAGCCATCCGATGACATAAGTTGGAGGCCACACCCCTGGTGATGTCACCGCTCCCCATTGAAATCAACGAGGCAGTGCTGCGATACCATCGGCAAAACGCCGCCCCGGAGGCGTTTTGCGGGCGGATTTAACCCCTTTATGGCCGCTAGCGGGGGGTTAAAACCACTCTGCTAGCAGCCCACCAGCGCTGCTAAAACGATGGTAAAGCGGCGCTAAAAATAGCGTCGCTTTACTGCTGACGCCGGTGGGGGTCTAAGGGTGTGCACATTTATGCAACCATATTATTCTAATTTTTACATTTGATTTGTTGTTCAATTGAGTTGTACGGTTTATAGGTCACATTAAAAGGTGGAAAAAGTTCTGAAATGATTTATCTTTGTATCATTTCTTTACATTACAGAAACCCGACGTGTGTGTGTGTGTGTGTGTGTGTATATATATATATATATATATATATAGTTATTGGATGCATTAGGCTGATAAAATAATCATTATATATATATATATATATATATATATATATATATATATATATATATATATATATACACTGGGTTTCATACTATCAGGTGCATTAGACTGACAATAATATATATAGTATGTACTATATATTAGACTAAATATATACACAGTATCTCACAACAGTGAGTACACCTATTTGTAAATATTTTATTATATCTTTTCATGTGACAACACTGAAGAAATGACACTTTGCTACAATGTAAAGTAGTGAGTGTACAGCTTGTATAACAGTGTAAATTTGCTGTCCCCTCAAAATAACTCAACACACAGCCATTAATGTCTAAACCGCTGGCAACAAAAGTGAGTACTAAGTGAAAATATCCAAATTGGGCCGAAGTGTCAATATTTTGTGTGGCCACCATTATTTTCCAACACTGCCTTAAAGGGGTTGTAAACCCTCTTGTTTGTTATTTAAAAGAAGAAAAAAAAAAAAGATGTCGTACTTACCTCCACCTCGTTTTGCACAGAATGGCCCCAATCCCCGACTTCTGGGGTCCCCTGGTGGCTCTAGTAGCTCCTCTCCGCATCGAGTGTCCACGTTGGAAAAGGCTCTCCTATGGCGGACACCCGTGCGGGCGTGCTCCCGAGTCCTGCATCTGTGTACATTCACACTGAATGCAGGACTCGGCCCCGCCCCCACGCGTCATTGGATTTGATTGACAGCAGCAGGAGCCAATGGCTGTGCTGCTATCAATCTATCCAATCAAGAGATGAGACGACGGGCAGACAGGAAGAGCGCGTCTCCGCCGAGTGAACGAACAGGCTCATGTAAGTAAAACGGGGGGCTAGGGGGCCGGTCAGTGTCAGAAGTTTTTTTACCTTAATGCATAGGATGAAAAAACACAAGGGTTTACAACCCCTTTAACCCTCTTGGGCATGGAGTTCACCAGAGCTTCACAGGTTGCCACTGGAGTCCTCTTCCACTCCTCCATGATGACATCACGGAGCTGGTGGATGTTAGACACCTTGCGCTCCGCCACCTTCCGTTTGAGGATGCCCCACAGATGCTCAATAGAGCATGCTTGGCCGGTCCATCACCTTTACCCTCAGTCTCCGAAGAGAGGGGATCATGCTCTGCTTCACTATGTCACAGTACATATTGGCATTCATGGTTCCCCCAATGAACTGTAGCTCCCCAGTGCCGGCAGCACTTATGCAGCCCCAGACCATGACACTCCCACCACCATGCTTGACTGTAGGCAAGACACACTTGTCTTTGTACTCCTCACCTGGTTGCCTCCACACACGCTTGACACCATCTAAACCAAATAAGTTTATCTTGGTCTCATCAGACCACAGGACATGATTCCAGTAATCCACGTCCTTAGTCTGCTTGTCTTCAGCAAACTGTTTGCGGGCTTTCTTGTGCATCATCTTTAGAAGAGGCTTCCTTTTGGGACAACAGCCATGCAGACCAATATGATGCAGTGTGCGGCGTATGGTCTGAGCACTGACAGGCTGACCCCCGCCACCCATTCAACCTCTGCAGCAATGTTGGCAGCACTCATACGTCTATTTCCCAAAGACAACCTCTGGGTATGACGCTGAGCATGTGCACTCAACTTCTTTGGTCAACCATGGTGAGGCTTGTACTGAGTGGAACCTGTCCTGTTAAACCCCTATATGGTCTTTGCCACCGTGCTGCAGCTTAGTTTCAGGGTCTTGGCAATCTTTTTATAGCCTAGGCCATCTTTATGTAGAGTAACAATTCTTTTTTTTCAGATCCTCAGAGATTTCTTTGCCATGAGGTGTCATGTTGAACTTCCAGTGACCAGTATGAGAGAGTGAGAGCGATAACACCAAATTTAACACACCTGCTCCCGATTCACACCTGAGACCTTGTAACACTAACGAGTCACATGACACAGAGGAGGGAAAATGGCTAATTGGGCCCAATTTGTAAATTTTCACTTAGGGGTGTCCTCATTTTTGTTGCCAGTGGTTTAGACATTATTGGCTGTGTGTTGAGTTATTTTGAGGGGACAACAAATTTACACTGTTATACAAGCTGTACACTCACTACTTTACATTGTAGCAAAGTGTCATTTCTTCAGTGTTGTCACATGAAAAGATAGAAGAAAATATTTACAAAATATGTGAGGGGTGTACTCACTTTTGTAAAATACTGTGTGTATGTGTGTGTGTGTGTATGTGTGTGTGTATGTATGTATGTATGTATATATAATATTATAGTACATTAGACTGATGAATTATATTTATATACACACTGTGCTCCAATATTCAATGTATTTAGTGCATTAGGCTGATAAAAGTACGGTATATATAGTGTGTTCCCATGTCCTATACATTGAGCTCATTAGATTGATCCGTGTTCTATTGTCGTGTGAACAATGACTTTGTCATGAGAGGTGACAGGTCATATTACAGCTGTTTGGTGACATGTGTGTCGTCCTCTGTAATGATATTCTCTCCTCGGCTGTGTGTGTGTCCTCCTCTGTGTGCATTCTGATGGGTCCCTTGAACTGTGTATTCTCACATCTCTAACATATGCAGTTGCGTTGTACAGCTTATTCATTGGATTCTGGCCCTGCATGTTTTCACTGTGGTTGCAATCACACGGGTTAATTTATTTTATAAGACATTGTAGAGATTAACAGTGATGTGCGGTATTCCATGACAACCAATCAGATTTCAGGTTACCGTAAATTGTAGGAAGGTGAGTTCTGATTTGTTGATAAGTGTTTTCATGTGCAGTTCATTAACTTTTGTTTTCTCTAAAGCCCCGTACACACGATCGGACTTTCCGACGGTTAATGTTCGATGACAGGCTGTTGTCTGTAAATCCGACCGTGTGTACGCTCCATCGGACAATTGTTGACGGACTTTTCAAATTTTCCGCGGACAAATGTGTGTTGTCGGATTTTCCGAGCGTGTGTACACAAGTCCGTCCCGACAAAAGTCCAAAGTGCAAACACCCATCGGAAGCAAGGATGAGCCAGAAGCGGTCGGTCTTGTAAACTAGCGTTCATAATGGAGAATTAACATTCGTGAAGTGGCAAATTATGAAATCTCCAAATGCAGCGCACAATTCTCTTATTCTTTAATGGGATAATAATTAAGCTGCTTTGCTGGTGATAATGGTGGAGTTATTGCAAATTAATGTTCAAAGGCTTTTTTTTTTTCTAGTGATATCAAGAATAATATTATGCTTTTTTTTTTTTTTTTATTTGGGCAAGTTACCACAACACCATTATCCTGTAGTTTTTAAGATCAAATATACTATACTATGTTGGTGTCCCTCGTCAATTTTACATTGTATTTTTTAAAATGTAACTGCCGACTCCCAAACTGTCACATTTTTTTTTTATTGTGCATTAAAAAAAAGAAAACAAATAAAATTAGACATGCTATCTGCCAATAGAACTTAACCAAAAAGAGCATTCTATGCATCCAAAAATATAGAAAATATAACAAATCAAATCATTATTATTCAACCAAAAAAATAATGTCTAAGCAATAACTCCAAGACCAATAATAAATATTACGTTATCTCCTCCGATTCCGCAACATGGCTGGTTGATGAACGGCCGTTCAGAAACAAACTAAAAAGCGGGAAATGAAAAGTGCAAAATGAAAAGCACGAATCAACACTCACCAAACTTTTACTAACACAAAATTAGCAGAAGGAGCCCAAAGGGTGGCGCTAAAGAGCTAAAAAACCACGTAGTACGTCTAGTACGTCACTACGTTTGTAATTGTTCGCCAACAGTTGTGTGGCTGTGTGTATGCAAGACAAGTTTGGGCCAATGCCCTTTGGACAAAATTCCACGGTTTTGTTGGCCAACCATCCGATCGTGTGTACGAGGCTCAAGCCCCTTTCACACGTGCGGAATGTTCATTTCATCAGTTCAGTCACTTCAAAATGGATGAAGTATTCATCAGTTTTTCATCTGTGCTCATCCATCTTTTTTTTTTTTACATCCACTGCCAATGCAAAAACGGATGAAAAACTGACCATTTGTCAGTTTACATCCATTTTTCATCCGATCCGTTTTTTTTTTTTTTTAACCACTTCAGCCCCGGAAGGTTTTACCCCCTTCCTGACCAGAGCACTTTTTACAATTCGGCACTGCGTCGCTTTAACTGCTAATTGCGCGGTCATGCAATGCTGTACCCAAACGAAATTTGCGTCCTTTTCTTCCCACAAATAGAGCTTTCTTTTGATGGTATTTGATCACCTCTGCCGTTTTTATTTTTTGCGCTATATGCGGAAAAAGACCGAAAATTTTGAAAAAAAATGATATTTTCTACTTTTTGTTCTAAAAAAAATCCAATAAACTCAATTTTAGTCATACATTTAGGCCAAAATGTATTCGGCCACATGTCTTTGGTAAAAAAAATGTCAATAAGTGTATATTTATTGGTTTGCGCAAAAGTTATAGCGTCTACAAACTAGGGTACATTTTCTGGAATTTACACAGCCTTTAATTTATGACTGCCTATGTCGTTTCTTGAGGTGCTAAAATGGCAGGGCAGTACAAAACCCCCACAAATGACCCCATTTTGGAAAGTAGACACCCCAAGGAATTTGCTGAGAGGCATGTTGAGCCCATTGAATATTCATTTTTTTTGTCCCAAGTGATTGAATAATGACAAAAAAAAAAAAAAAAAAAAAAAATTACAAAAAGTTGTCACTAAATGATATATTGCTCACACAGGCCATGGGCATATGTGGAATTGCACCCCAAAATACATTTAGCTGCTTCTCCTGAGTACGGGGATACCACATGTGTGGGACTTTTTGGGAGCCTAGCCGCGTACGGGGCCCCGAAAACCAAGCACCGCCTTCAGGATTTCTAAGGGCGTACATTTTTGATTTTATTCCTCACTACCTATCACAGTTTTGAAGGCCATAAAATGCCCAGATGACATAAAACCCCCCCAAATGACCCCATTTTGGAAAGTAGACACCCCAAGCTATTTGCTTTGAGGCATGTTGAGTCCATGGAATGTTTTATATTTTGACACAAGTTGCGGGAAAGTGACAAATTTTTTTTTTTTTTTTTTTTTTTTTTTTTTTGCACAAAGTTGTCACTAAATGATATATTGCTCACACAGGCCATGGGCATATGTGGAATTGCACCCCAAAATACATTTAGCTGCTTCTCCTGAGTACGGGGATACCACATGTGTGGGACTTTTTAGGAGCCTAGCCGCGTACGGGACCCCGAAAACCAAGCACCGCCTTCAGGATTTCTAAGGGCGTACATTTTTGATTTTACTCCTCACTGCCTATCACAGTTTCGGAGGCCATGGAATGCCCAGGTGGCACAAACCCCCCCCAAATGACCCCATTTTGGAAAGTAGACACCCCAAGCTATTTGCTGAGAGGCATGGTGAGTATTTTGCAGCTCTCATTTGTTTTTGAAAATAAAGAAAGACGAGAAAAAAATTTTTTTTTTTTCTTTTTTCAATTTTCAAAACTTTGTGACAAAAAGTGAGGTCTGCAAAATACTCACTATACCTCTCATCAAAAAGCTTGGGGTGTCTACTTTCCAAAATGGGGTCATTTGGGGGGGTTTTGTGCCACCTGGGCATTCCATGGCCTCCGAAACTGTGATAGGCAGTGAAGAGTGAAATCAAAAATTTACGGCCTTAGAAAGCCTGAAGGCGGTGCTTGGTTTTCGGGGTCCCGTACGTGGCTAGGCTCCCAAAAAGTCCCACACATGTGGTATCCCCGTACTCAGGAGAAGCAACAGAATGTATTTTGGGGTGTAATTTCACATATTCCCATGGCATGTTTGAGCAATATATCATTTAGTGACAACTTTGCGCAAAAAAAAATAAAAAAAATAAAAAATTGTCTCTTTCCCGCAACTTGTGTCACAATATAAATTATTCCATGGACTCAACATGACTCTCAGCAAATAGCTTGGGGTGTCTACTTTCCAAAATGGGGTCATTTGGGGGGGGTTTGAACTGTCCTGGCATTTTATGCACAACATCTAGAAGCTTATGTCACACATCACCCACTCTTCTAACCACTTGAAGACAAAGCCCTTTCTGACACTTATTGTTTACATAAAAAAATAATTTTTTTTTGCAAGAAAATTACTTTGAACCCCCAAACATTATATATTTTTTTTAAAGCAAATGCCCTACAGATTAAAATGGTGGGTGTTTCATTTTTTTTTTTCACACAGTATTTGCGCAGCGATTTTTCAAACGCATTTTTTGGGGAAAAAACACACTTTTTTACATTTTAATGCACTAAAACACACTATATTGCCAAAATGTTTGATGAGATAAAAAAGATGATCTTAGGCCGAGTACATGGATACCAAACATGACATGCTTTAAAATTGCGCACAAACGTGCAGTGGCGACAAACTAAATACATTTTTAAAAGCCTTTAAAAGCCTTTACAGGTTACCACTTTAGATTTACAGAGGAGGTCTACTGCTAAACTTACTGCCCTCAATCTGACCTTCGCGGCGATACCTCACATGCATGGTGCAATTGCTGTTTACATTTGACGCCAGACCAACGCTTGCGTTCACCTTAGCGCGAGAGCAGGGGGGACAGGGGTGCTTTTTTTTTTTTTTTTTTTTTTTTCTTTATTATTATTATTTTTTTATCTTATTTTTAAACTGTTCCTTTCATTTTTTTTTTTTTAAATCATTTTTATTGTTATCTCAGGGAATATAAATATCCCCTATGATAGCAATAGGTAGTGACAGGTACTCTTTTTTGCAAAAATTGGGGTCTATTAGACCCTAGATTTCTCCTCTGCCCTCAAAGCATCTGATCACACCAAGATCGGTGTGATAAAATGCTTTCCCAATTTCCCAATGGCGCTGTTTACATCCGGCGAAATCTACGTCATAAAATGCTCGTAGCTTCCGGTTTCTTAGGTCATAGAGATGTTTGGAGCCACTCTGGTCTCTGATCAGCTCTATGGTCAGCTGGCTGAATCACCGGCTGCATTTTCAGGTTCCCTGTTGAGACAGGAGAGCCAGAGAAAAACACGGAAGATGTTGGGGGGGGGGGGGCATTCCCTCCCACTGCTTGTAAAAACAGTCTAGAGGCTAATTAGCCACTAGGATTGCTTTTACATGAAAGCTGACCGCTGGCTGAAAAGAATGATACCAAGATGATACCTAAAGCTGCAGGCATCATTCTGGTATAACCACTCAAAGTCGTGAATGGCGTACCTGAAGACAAAAAAATGGTTAACAATGGTTAACAATAAAGCACAGTAAAGTGTAAATAATTACACACCTGAAAAACAAACATGATAAAACATAATAACAATAACAATAACAATAACAATCAATAACAATAACAATAACAATAAAACATTGCAGAATAGAATACAGTAAAAAAGAGCAGAACAATAGAGAGAGAGAATAGAGAGAGAGAGAACAATAAAACAACAACTATTTTTTTTATTTCATATATTTTTTTTTTTTTTACACTTTTTTTGTAACTAACTTTTATAACGGTAACCGGTTCCAGGTTCGGGTCTCTCAAAATGCGATGGCATCTTGGGAGACCCTGTGAAAGTGCGCCTAGTCTGTGCAATGCTGTACCCTACGCTAATAGTCAACTAGTGCATGGTAGCGTTCAAAACATTCACCAATGCAAAGACCAGGATTGTCAGGACAGGAGGGACAATAATAGCGGGTGTCACGTCTATATCCGCGCTTGCTGCAGACACAACATCTTTTTTTGGGGGGTTCGCTGGGTAGGGGTACTCGGGAGGACATAAAAATGCCTCTCATGCAGCCGACTGCATTTGGTTGGGGATGTGAATGGGGGAAGTACGGGCGCTGCAGAAGCGGTGGGTTCCCAATTAGGATTGGCGAATGCAGCAGGAAGGGCACTATGGGCACGACGGGCCTGTGTTTGTCTTTTTGGTGGCAGCGGGACACTACTTGTGCTTGCCACCTCACCAGCTTGAACTGCACTTATGGGACTCGCCACGTCACCACGTGTTACTGCAGTGCTGGTTTGACTACGACCGGGGTGTACTAGGCCGCTGGCGCTTGCCAGTTCACCAAAACGCTACCAAAAAAACTGTTAGCGATCGCAGGGATCAGGCCTGACTCTGCGAACGCTGCAGTTATGCGTTTAGTATTTTGTAAGTGACAGTGATCGATCGATACTGCACTTGGGTGGGCTGGGCCGGGCTGGGCGGAGGGGCAAAACGCAGGTGCTAGCAGGTATCTGGGCTGATCCCGCTAACACTGCGTTTTTGGGAACCCTAAACTGCTGGGGACACTAGTATAGATCTAATCGGATCAGATATTGATCCGATCAGATACTATACCACTAAGGGTGGTGTACAGTGCGTGCGTGGGTGTTAGCGGTACTGGCGCTAATCTGACGCTGCCTGGGGCTGGTGCTTGCCAGTTCACCAAAACGCTACCAAAAAAACTGTTAGCGATCGCAGGGATCAGGCCTGACTCTGCGAACGCTGCAGTTATGCGTTTAGTGTTTTGTAAGTGACAGTGATCGATCGATACTGCACTTGGGTGGGCTGGGCTGGGCCGGGCGGAGGGGCAAAACGCAGGTGCTAGCAGGTATCTGGGCTGATCCCGCTAACACTGCGTTTTTGGGAACCCTAAACTGCTGGGGACGCTAGTATAGATTTGATCGGATCAGATATTGATCCGATCAGATACTATACCACTAAGGGAGGTATACGGTGCGTGCGTGGGTGTTAGCGGTACTGGCGCTAACCTGACGCTGCCTGGGGCTGGTGCTTGCCAGTTCACCAAAACGCTACCAAAAAAACTGTTAGCGATCGCAGGGATCAGGCCTGACTCTGCGAACGCTGCAGTTATGCGTTTAGTGTTTTGTAAGTGACAGTGATCGATCGATACTGCACTTGGGTGGGCTGGGCTGGGCGGAGGGGCAAAACGCAGGTGCTAGCGGGTATCTGGGCTGATCCTGCTAACACTGCGTTTTCGGGAACCCTAAACTGCTGGGGACGCTAGTATAGATTTGATCGGATCAGATATTGATCCGATCAGATACTATACCACTAAGGGAGGCATATGCTGCGTGCGTGGGTGTTCACGGTACTGGCGCTAATTTGACGCTGCCTGGGGCGACGCATATCACCGCCGGGCGATCAGGGGGCTAAACCTTTATTCGGTAATAAACGGCGGGTGTCCTGACACTATAAAAAATAAACGAACTAACCAGCGTCAACCGTAACGGTTATACAGTGATCAGTGGTGAAAGGGTTAACTAGGGGGCAATCAAGGGGTTAAAACATTTATTAGGTAGTATAGGGGGGTCCCTGACGCTATAAAACACTGACGGCGAACCTAAATATTTACGTTCCTAACTACCGTCACCAGCGACACTAATACAGCGATCAGAAAAATGATCGCTTAGCGACACTGGTGACAGGGGGTGATCAAGGGGTTAAAACTTTATTAGGGGGGGTTAGGGGGGTATCCTAGACCTAAAGGGGGGTAATACTATCTGCCCTAACACTAACTGTCACAAACTGACACTATGCAGTAATCAGAAAAAAAAAAAAAAAAAAAATACTGCTAATGTCAGTTTGTGACAGGGGGGGGGGGTGATTGGGGGGGGATCGGGGGGGGATCGGGGGTGTAAAGTATGCCTGGCATGTTCTACTGTGTGTGTGTGTGTGTTGTGCACTTACATGTCATCTCCCCTCGGCGCTGGAACGGAAACTGCCAGACCGAGGAGAGATGACATCACATCCTCTGCCTGTGTGAAACGACACACAGGCAGAGGAGCATTTCCATTGGCTGGGAGCGATCGCGAGGGGGGGGCCACGATCGGATGGTCTCCCCCTCGCCTCCCGACGCTCCCAGTCAGATGCCGACCGCCGATGGCACCGGGGGGGGGTCCGATCGGACCCCCCGCCCGCGGGAGGCAGATCACGTATGGGTACGTGATTTTGCCTGCCCGTGCCATTCTGCCGCAGTATATCTGCGTTAGGCGGTCGGCAAGTGGTTAATGAAAGAAAAATAGAGCTTTGATCAGTTTAAAAAAAACGGATGATTGCGGATGTAAGGCCCCTTCCACATGAGGCGGATCCGCTCAGAGGAGTCCGCCAGCTCAGCAGGAAATCGCTCCGTTGATCTCCGTTGAGTTGGCAGATGACAGGTCCATTTCTGCTCACTGAGTGGGGAGGGGCCTGTCAGAGCGCCGCTGATTCCTATGGGGAGATCGGATGAAAATGGACAGCATGTCTGTTTTCATCAGATCTCATCCTATCCGCCAAGATGGATGGAGAACGTAACGCCATACGTCTGTCTCGAGGGCATCGGATGGCAGACGGGTATCAGTGGACACATCTCCGCTGACATCCATCTCCTTGTAGGAGTCAATGGATGGCCTACTCAGATCTGCCTGAAAAACGGACAGGCGGCTTGTTGTGTGAAAGGGGCCTTAAAGTGGAGTTCCACCCACTTTTACAACTCTTCAGCATCCCTCACTAAACTGCTCACTGTAAACAAATTGGATATTTTAAATTTTTTTTTCTCAGCACCTACTGTATATCTGCTGTATTCATTTTTCACTTCCTCCTCCCTGGCCGCGGCCCATCGCATCATTTCCTGTTTGCAATGCCTTCTGGGAAGGGGCGTCAACTTCCTCTGAAACTGCCGTTGCTATGGAAACCTGACCTGAAACCTATTACACTGCTTGTGCTGCACTGAGCATGTGCGAGATCTGCAAGTATGAGATCCAGGAAGAAATACAGTCTGGCTTCAGATGCCCAGACTTAAGATGGCCACGGCCTGCTGTAAGTTTATAAAATAACACAATACTGTTATAAACTAACAAAACAGACCTTAGTTTACAGATTAACTTTACTAGAATACAATTAGCTTGTGTATTATAGGGGTATTTTTATTTAAAAAGTATCATTTCGGCCGGAACACCACTTTAATAAATGATCATCTATTTAGATCAGTTTTTTCATAGAGATGCATTTATGTCCGTTTTTTTCGCCTGTCAACGGATGGATGAAAAATGGACAAATGGACAGCCTGTGTGAAAGGGGCAGTTTTGTCCAGAACTGATGAAGAAGTCGCGTGGAAGAACATTAATATTGTTAATAAATTGATGAAATGCCGGCATCTATTAGTAGACCCTTAAAGAAGGCTATCTCTTCCTTGCCCCCTATAATCCTGACCCTTGCACTACATAGGTAATGGTAGATCTAAAGAAGATTGTATAGTGTATGGTGACGTTAGATCCATCTAGCTGCGTCTCGCACAGAACTGTCATTTTTGTTCTATCTTGTGTGTTAGTTTTGTCTACTACATCTCTTCTATTTCTAGAGAACTTTTATTGATTTCTGTGTCAGCATGGTGTACATGAACGGGGTTCAGTTAGAGACACATCAACTTCATCTAATAGCGGAAGTTGTCCCGCATGGCGGTGTCAGAAAGCTGTCCTGTCTGTGTTGCCCATGGTGAGCAATTGCATTTTCCTCATATAGGGTTTGCCGTGAATGAAAAGATCAGAGCTGCTTTCTTTAGTTCTGTGCAGGAATGCACGTTTCATGCTTTCACACATTGTGTCATTTTTCATTTTCAATAGCAACCCCCGTAACGCACTAAGGCAGTGCATATGTGCTCATACATGCTGCAATGCACCTAGTATACCGAAGCAAATGTTTTGATGACAAAAGCCCATTGGTTTCAATGACTGCCTTACGTTTCGTGTACTCCTTCATCGGTCTGTGAAAAGTGATCTGCGGTGGAGCGTTTTTCACAGAGAGGTGGAGGCGCGATTGACATTGCTGCCTCCTGAATGACAGACAGATGGCCTTTTTTCAGTGGGAATACCTCACTGTAGGCCTAGCGATTGGCACACGATCGCAGCGCCTCAATGTAACGCATGCACAAGTGTAAAAGGGCTCCTAGGTAACACAGACGTTTCTTTTTACATGATGGGTGGGCTGCATTTGTGTGACATTAGATAGCCCTAATAAATGGAAGGCATCCTTCACAAGATTGGCCAAGTTCCTGATAGCTGTGTGTGTGACCCCGCATTGTGTCCTTTCACTGCCAGCGATGAGAGGATGTGTAATGACCTTCACATACAGCAGTTGTGGTAAACCTGTCTAGAAACTGGGCTTTGATGAAGGGAGTAAGATATGAATGATAAGAAAGCTGTACTGAGAAATATATAGGCATAGAGTAAGAACAAGCATGCAGCCAGTGAAGTCAGATTTCATCATCTGCTTACTTGTCACCAGTAGTTGCTGTTTTTAGTACAGGTTTACTTTTTATGAGCTGCCCGCTGTCACAAGATGGGCATTGCCAGTGATTGTATCCTTGTACACTCTCTTTACCGGCCGTGTCCATCCACTTGCTTACCGGACACCTATAACACCTTTCAGTTTTCAATGCTGTCGCACTTTGAAGGACGATTGCGCGGTCGTGCAACACTGTACCCATATTCCATTTTTATCATTTTATTGAGACTGATTGAGCTTTCTTTTGGTGGTATTTAATTACCACTGAGGTTTTATTTTTTGCTAAACAAACTAAAAAAAAATTATTTTTTTTCCTTCTGTCAGTAAATTTGGTAAATAAGTGATTTTTCTCCTTCACTGGTGTGCACTGATGAGGCGGCACTGATGGGCAATGATGAGGAGGCACTAATATGCAGCAGTGATGAGGCACTAATATGCAGCACTGATATGCAGCACTGATGGGCACTGAAAGTCAGCACTGATTGGTGTTGCTGATGGGCATTAAAAGTCAGCACTGATTGGTGTCGCTAATGGGCACTGAAAGTCAGCACTGATTGGTGTCGCTGATGGGCACAGAAAGTCAGCACTGATTGGTGTCGCTAATGGGCACTGAAAGTCAGCACTGATTGGTGTCGCTAATGGGCACTGAAAGTCAGCACTGATTGGTGTCGCTGATGGGCAAAGAAAGTCAGCACTGATTGGTGTCGCTGATGGGCAAAGAAAGTCAGCACTGATTGGTGTCGCTGATGGGCAAAGAAAGTCAGCACTGATTGGTGTCGCTGATGGGCAAAGAAAGTCAGCACTGATTGCTGTCGCTGATGGGCACTGTTGGGGCTGTACTGTAATCAGTGCCCTAATTACCTGTACAGTCTCCCCTGCGAGGAACTGCTGCTGATTGGCTCTCCTGTCCTCACACTCTGTCAGTGTGAGCCAGGGAGAGCTGATAAACTTCACTTCCTTGTTTACATGTCACTGGCTGTGGTTGGGCACAGCTGGTCCCCTTGGGTAAAGAGCCACGTCATTGGCTCTTTACCAAAATCGGGGGGCGCCCCGTGGGCTGCATTGGGTGCGTGAGGTCGACGGTTTTGGGGTGCTGCCATATTATGTCCCAGAACAAGAGCGCATCCCGCCCGCCTTTATTTTACTATACAATGGGCAGGAAATGGTTTAACCCTTGTAGTCAGTGGGACCTGGTTCTGTGATCGGTATTGGTGACATTGGGGTCGATTTTGCTGGGGTAGGGGGTGGGGTGCAGTGAGCGTGCTCCCGGCTCAAACAATGGACGCCGGATGTATGCATATAGATGGCAGCCCAGCATTAAGGTTTACTGCTTGCTACCACTTGTATGTGTACGGCTGGCATTAAGGGGTTAAACAACTGTTTTAAATATACTGTTGGAGCCGCCTGCCCTCCTCATTAAATATACAAATGAGCATGCAGACTTCAGACGTGACCCGCTTTTCACTGCGCAGAAGCCGCGTTTCCAGCCTTCCAGTGTGATGCTTCGTCTGCTACACAGTCTGTCTGATAGACGCCACATTTATGTGTCTTAGTAATGTTTATTTCCATTGTTTTTCTATAGCTGAGGTTTAGTCTGCTTACACTTTATCCTTTACTAGTTCTTCCTTTTCCCAATCAGTATGCTTATTCCATTGTTAAATAAAACCTGTTTTCATTACATACCTTATTTTAGATCTAATGATATCATCACTGGGTCTTTGTGCATCTCTATGCAATGTAGGTAGATCGTGAGTGGTGGGAGGGGCCAGCAGGGTTCTGTACATTGGTCCTGATGCAAGCTTTGGGCTGGGAGGATATCCCAAAATGCCTTGATGGGTGATATCAGTCTGGAGGAAGGGTGCATGTACATGCAGACAGCCCCAGGTCCGTGATGGCGAACTTTGGCACCTAAGATGTTTTGGAACTACATTTCCCATGATGCTCATGCACTCTGCAGTGTAGTGGAGCATCATGGGAAATGTAGTTCCAAAACATCTGGGGTGCCAAGGTTTGCCATCACTGCCCTAGGTAATGCCTGCATATGATGCTGAGATTGAAAGAACTGAAATCCAATGAGTGAAAAGGGTTAGGCTAGGGATAGTCAGGCTGAGGAGGAAAGGGCCAGGCGATGCTGGATGCTTTGTCTGCCTTGCTGCAGTTTTTAATGCAAACTGAGAGGAGTTCACAGTGTGCAGTGAAATCAGAATATGCAAGTTCAGTACAGGAGAGGAACCTGTGTGATTGTGCAAGGCTGAAGGGAAGGCAGGAGTTTAGCTTTAACACCATCACACACAACAATACCCTCCGGGTCCACCCCCGCCCCCCCCCCCCCCCCAAGGGGCTCACAATGCATCCAACCCCTTTTCATAAGGCAGGTTTTTGTGTTGTGCGGCATCAACTAACATGATAGTATGCATTTTGGTTTATGGAGGAAACCAGAGAACCTGGAGGATACCCACACAATCATAGGAAAGGCATACAAACTCCATGCAGCTAGTGTCCTTGGTGCTGTTGCATTGTGATAACATGGACAATAACATGTAAAATACATGTTTTGTGTTGCTGTGCCATCCCGCCTACTCTGTATGGGGGGGGGGAGATCTGTATACTCACCTTTTTTTAAGTCTCTTTTGGTCCAGTCACATGATCCTGAGGCTCCAGATCCCCTGTGTCAGTGAGTGGCTGCTGCAGGGGAGAGGAGGGAGCTCAAACAACGGCTAGGCCATGGGAGCTTATAAGCGATGGCTCCATGACGGGAACCAGAGCCGCAGGATCATGTGACCAGAGTAGACTAAAAGAAGGTAAGTATTCAGATCTATTTTCACGGGGTAGTCAACATAGGTAGGAGGAGGAAAGGAACATTTTAATAATAGACAGTGTTGTGCTTAAATCTTTTAACTCGGGGGTTATAGACTCCTATATGATCGCCTATTGCTAGCGACATGTCCTCCTTAAGGAGACATTAGGGCACTATTAGAACCGTAATGTCACTTCTGGACCCCATAGAAGCTAATTAAGCACAGATTGTGCTTGTTCAGTCACTTCCCAGGCCGGTGCAGTCAGGGAATGACAGCGCTGCACCAGGAATTGTTGAACTGCTCGTTGCTATAAGGCTCATTCAGTGGAATGGAGATCAGTGGACCCACAGGAGGGGTAGTGGGGGGGAGTCAATATTTTTGGGAGTGTGGTGGAATATACATTTACCGGTCACTTTTATTAGGTACACCTGTTCAATTGCTTGGTAACACAAATTGCTAATCAGCCAATCATATGGCAGCAGCTTAATGCATTTAGGCATCTAGATGTGGTGAAGACCACTTGCTGAAGTTCAAACCGAGCATCAGAATGGTTAAGAATGGGGATTTAAGTAACTTTGAACGTGGCATGGTTGTTGGTGCCAGACGGGCTTTTAAAAAACTGCTGATCTACTGGGACTTTCACACACAACAATCTCTCGGGTTTACAGAGAATGGACCGAAAAAGAGAAAATATCCAGTGAGAGGCAGTTGTGTGTACAAAATGCCTTGTTGAGGCCAGTGGAGAATGGGCAGACTGATTTGAGATGATAGAAGAGCAACAGTAACTCAAATAACTACTCGTTACAGCCAAGGAATGCAGAATACCATCTCTGAACGCACAACACATCGAACCTTGAAGCAGATGGGCTACAGCAGTTGAAGGCCACACCGGGTGCCACTCCTGTCAGCTAAGAACAGGAAACTGAGGCTTCACTTCGCACAGGCTCACCAAAATTGGACAATAGAAGATTGGTAAAATGTTGCCTGGTCTGAAGAGTCTCGATTTCAGCTGTGACATTCAGATGGAAGGGTCAGAATTTGGTGTAAACAACATGAAATCATGGATCCATCCCGTCTTGTATCAATGGTTCAGACTGGAGGTGATGTAATGGTGTGGGGGATATTTTCTTGGCACACTTTGGACCCCTTAGTACCATTAAAGCATCATTTAAACCAGTGTTGATCAATCTGTCCTTGGGGCCCACTAACAGGCCAGGTTTGCAAGATAACTGAAATACATCACAGGTGATATCATTTGTTGCTCGATGATTGCAGTATTCTAGTCTGCATCTCCCCAAGGTAATACATAAAACCTGGCCTGTTAGTGGGCCCTGAGGACAGGGTTGATGACCACTGCTTTAAACGACCTACCTGAGTATTGTTGGTGACCATGTCCATCCCTTTATGACTACAACGTACTCATCTTCTGATGGCTCCTTCCAGCAGGATAATGCACCATGTCACAAAGATCAAATCCTCTCACCACTGGTTTCTTGAACATGACAATGAGGTCACTGGACTCCGATGACCTCCACAGTCACCAGATCTCCATCCAATAGAGCACCTTTGAGATGTGGTGGAACGGGAGATTCGCATCATGAATGTGCAGCTGACAAATCTGCAGCTGTGTGATGTTATCATGTCAATATGGAGCAAAATCTCTGATGAATGTTTCCAACACCTTGTATCTATGCCATGAAGAATGAAGGCAGTTCAGTAAAGGGTTAAAGCCATGTTTACTGATGACATGTCATGTGTGGTGGTGTGCTGTGCCTGGATACAGACTCCATGTGTATAATCAGGCTGTATCTGGTGAATAAATGAGAGGCGGCCCCCGGTGTGCTCCTGTCTCTGATTGAGGGCTGGTGATGATCTGAGTTCTCTTGGGAACAAACAGCCAACCGCCCGGCTGGTCATCTTGGGAACAAACAGCCAACCGCCCGGCTGGTCAGCTTTTGTCTCTGAGCACCGACCTCCATTAGTCACTGTGTGTCTTTGTGGTTAAACTTTTAGTGACATTGTGCCTCGCTTTATACTGGGGCCAGGGGACATTGAAGTATGTCGCACACACTAATCACTTTCATGGTGGTGTGGTTTGTCCTTGTGTTCTTCTCCAGCTTCCGTGGAATGAGGGAATGCACCTGAAACAGCTGATGGATTGAGAAGAGTGCGGGAGGCCGGAACTTGGTTCAGACGTTCCAAGCTGGTCATACACTAAAGACCGCAGAGGACCTTATGGGTGAAGGGGGCGACTTTCCACCTGAATTCTGATACTCGTGTGTACATGGACCTTCCTAATGTCTGTGTGATCAGAATACTGGTGAATAATGAAGATGTTGCACCACTGAAAGCAAAGATCTCATTTACAAAGCTAACACACCAGAATGAGAAGACTTATTTTCAAAATTGCCGTTTATTTTCAGTCCAATGAGATTAGAAAATTACAGTCACATGGCTAAAATGTGGATACCTTGTTCCCAGTTCACACTGAAACGTGGGAAGGGAAACCTGCAATCCGTGCGCTTTTCCAGCACGTTCAAAACGCACCGCCCTTGCAGTCTGCAGAAGATGTCAGTGCAATGTATGACGCCCCAAAACGCAGTGCTTTTGCCTGCATCGGATGGCATGGTACAAAACTACCATGCAATCCAGGTGCTGTGCGTTTCCAAAAGTAGTGCATGCACTACTTGCACTACTGCATGCACTACTTTTGGAAACGCACTGCAACTGGATTGCATGGTAGTGTAGCCATGGCGTTGCAGCTAGTGACAAACAATACGCCAAATCACCCCACTGCCAGACTCCGTACATCCTTTCCATCCAGAGACAATGAACAGTCTTTTGCAAGCTTTGTTTTTTTTTTTTTTTTTTTTTTCTTTTTTTTTTATTGGGGGGTACAACTTGGATAGGAATATGGGATGCCCATAGGATAAGTCTTTGCCATCATATTTAAAGTGGTGTTCCAACGAAAAAAAAAAGCGTGAATATTCCTAAAAAACAAAAAACAAAAAATTAATTAAAATTTGGAAAATTTTTTTTTTTTACTCACCTCTAAATGGCTGTTGCTAGGGGGTCCCTCGTAGTCTGCCTCCTTCAGTGCCTGGGCTGGTGACATCACTTCCCCTTGGCGCAGGAAGAGCTCAGCTCTTCCCCCTCCCTCTTGTCAATGATCTGGGACACATTACAGGTCAGGTCCCAGTTGACCAAGCGGCCAATCGCGGCGCGTGGCGCTGCACACGCATGCGCAGTGGGTGCCCGGCTGTGAAGCCACAGCCGGTGCCCACAGTTGCAATTCCGGAGCCGCCAAACAAAGAGGGAGACAAGCGGAGCTTCGATCCCCCGCATCGCTGGACCCTGGGACAGGTAAGTAGAGGTCGACCAATATGGGTTTTTTTCTGGCCGATGCCGATATTTAGAAATCGCGGTGGCCGATGGCCGATATATGATGCCAATTTTTTTGGGCCGATATATTAGGCCGATTTTCTTTTTTTTTTCCCCTTCCTCTAACAGTTAGACCCCTTTTACACTGGGGCCTTTTTCAGTCGCTTTTGGGCTAAAAATAGCGCCTGTAAAGTGCCTGTAAAACGGCTCCCCACAAAAGCAGGTAATCAAAACTTTTGGACGAAAAAAAAATGGGCTAACTTTTACTGCTTATTTTTTTTTTTTTATTTCATTCATGTATTTTTTAAAAAAAATTGCGTTTGAAAGACCGCTGCGCAAATACCGTGTGACATAAAATATTGCAACAACCGCTATTTTATTCCCTAGGGTCTCTGCTAAAAAAAATAAATATAATGTTTCGGGGGTTCTAAGTGATTTTCTAGCAGAAAAAACAGGATTTTTACTTGTAAGCAACAAGTGCCAGAAAAGATTTAGTCTTTAAATGGTTAAACTGAGAGCTTCTACACACTGAGTTCAGTCTATTGATAAAAGAACCTGAAGAGATACAATGTATCTTCTTATCAGATTTGGCAGGCTGCCCAGGGAGGAGAGAAGAAAACTTCAGACAACTTGCATTGACTTCTATTACAGAAGTCATTTGCAAGTCCCGCTGAAGTTATAATTGGCTTTTTTTTATCAGCACAATCGGCTGATGCCGATTAAGTAAAAAAAGCCAAATATTGGCCGATATATCGGTCGACCTCTACAGGTAAGTGTCCGATTATTAAAAGTCAGCAGCTGCAGTATTTGTAGCTGCTGAATTTTAATTTTGCTTTTAAAATGTGAGCTCCTCTTTAAGGATTTGAATACACTTTGAATAAAGTTAGAACAAGAAGATTAAATGTACATAGTACATTAGATGCAAATCTCCTTCTGCATCTCCATGCAGACTGTTGCTCCTCCTGTGGCTCAACCTCCGCAGACTATTCCATCTGCGAGTTCTCCATCCATCACCGTGTGTTAGAGACATCACTGATGACCATGTAAAAGTAATGTTCTTAGATCTCTTTCACCTCCCGCACATAACTTGTTTCCTCCTGTACACTTAGTTCCTTCTGCACAAACTTAAAGTTACTAATTGAAATATGACATATCCTCTTCTATTGAATAGTAGGGGCCCACTCTGAATAAGCCTCACTCCTATCCCTCTGGTTGCTCACTGCCACTAGGCCAGAGGCCTGCAGAACCTCTCCCCGGAGGTCCAGTGGGTTAAAAGCGTATCTTCTAGGAAATATGGACTACTGTTCCCAGCCAACCCAGCTTGCAAATCATGTGCCCGCAGGCAGCATCGACTTGACACAGATCCCCACAGTCTCTTTCCTGATCCAGGACTCTCCATCATCCACTGTGTGTTTGATGCAGACTCCACTAGTGACCGTGTACTAGCAGAGTTCCCTTCACAGACTCCTTGGTGCCTCCAGCCCCACTGTGGTAACACTCAATGAATTTCCAACAGCCCTGAATCATTGATGAGGAACTTTGACTGGACCATGCGTACCGCCAGTTTCACCTGCCCCTCTGCTCCAGGAGTTCCCTGCCATCCAACAGTGTGGTGGCAGAGACATTGCCAATGACCATGTAGAGGCAATGTACCCTCACAGCTCTCCCCGGGCCTTCTCCTGCGATCGGCGCATCCCCCCCCAGACGGGGAATGCCTTCTGCGACTGTCTAACATGCCATTCCTCACTTCACCAAGCCGACTCTCTACCCCAGAGGGATATCACCTAATCTCGATTGGGGATTGGTCAGGGCTCACACACAAGCTGCCTGCCACTCCAGTTCCAGGCCCAACCCCTTTTCTAGAACATTCTCCTCAGAAGCAGGGGAGACGCCTCAGAACTGGAGCACAGGTGGTCACACCCACTGCTGCTCTGACCACTCCCTGCCCCTGGATCAAAACAGACAGGCCTAGCGCGCAGCATAAGCCTGCCTACATTTGCCTGTGCTGGAATAACCTAGTAAAAATACCTCACTAGCACCTACCTACTGGTAGAGGGTGCTACAGTAGTTTTGTGGGTGTGGAGCATGGTAGGAATGTGGGTGTGCAATTCATAGTGTGAACCTTGGCTAAAGAATTAAACCTAAAAAAAAAAAAAAAAAACCCTGACTGCCATGATGTGACTTGCATTTGCTGAAATGCTATCATTGTCTTCTGGCTAGCTATTGGCTAAAAAGTCGGGACCTGGGAGGAAGACCAGTAGAAGAAAACAACACCAGCGACTGGCAGGAGCTCTGACAGTACAGCTGTGGGACGGGTGGCGGGTCAGGCAGCGGCTCCTGTGTCCTCCATGCTTCTGCCGTGCATCTCTTCTTTCCTTCCTTCTTTGCATCCAATAGCATCTCCTGTCCTTTCAGCCAATCAGGTGACGGGTATCAGACCCTGATTGGCAGAGAGGCTACACAGTGTTAGAAAAGCTTTTCTAACACACCTGGGTGGGCTCCGAGCACAATGCTCTGCGCCACGAATCCACCCTATTTTGAAGCCTATTAGAGCCTATGGCTCTAATCAGGTGCTTCAAAAAACCACCCCTGCTTCTGTAATTCATGTGCCTGGCATCCTGAAAGGGGCCGGACTCCTGAATATGGGCTGGCCACGGCGGCCGTGGATAGATTCAGGCTGTGCCTGAATCTTACCATTATTCATATAGGGGGTGGCATGGATAAAAGGGGCGGCGCGCGTGCGCCCTTAATGGTTGGGCGGCCTTGAGGAGAAAAAAAAAAAAGGCGATTACCATCTGGAGTAAACAGGACATCAGTCCTGCACACTCCAGACCCATTGCTGCCCACCAGTGCCACCTACCAGTGCCCACTAGTGCCATTTATTAGTGCCTATCTGCGCCACCTATCAGTGCTGCCCATCAGTGTCCCCTACTAGTGCCACCTATTGTGCCCCTTGGTGCCATTTATCAGAGCCTCCTGATCGGTGCCCATTAGTGCAGCCTCATCAGTGCACATCAGTGAAGGAGAAAAATGACCTGTTTTGCAAAATTTTATACCAAACTATGAACAATTTTAGTTCTAGTTAGTTTTTTCTACATTTTTTGGGCTTTTTTGGTTTGTTTAGCAAGAAATAACCCCAGTACCACCAAAAGAAAGCTCTATTTGTGTGAAAAAAAAGATAAAAATGTCATTTGGGTACAGTGTAGCATGACCGCACAATTGTCATTCAATGAGTGACAGCTCTGAAAATTGGCCTGGGCAGGAAGGTGGTGAAGGTACCCAGTAAGCAAGTGGTTAATGACTATGAGAAGTAGGAATGGGCTCGGGCGTGTTTTGGATCTCATCTGCCCGATCCTGCCAGGAAGCCATTGGCATGTTTGGGATCTCATCTGCCCGATCCTGCCAGGAAGCCATTGGCGTGTTTTGGATCTCATCTGCCCGATCCTGCCAGGAAGCCATTGGCGTGTTTTGGATCCCACCTGCCCGATCCCGCCAGGAAGCCAACACTGCACAGCGCTAATCACAGGCAGTGAGATACTTCCCGACCTGCGCAGCTACAGACTAGGAAATATCTCACTGCCTGTGATTAGCGGTGTGCAGTGTCGGCTTCCTGGCGGGATCCGGAACACACCCGAGCCCAACTCTAATGAGAAGCAATCACTGTGTTAATAAAGCACAAATAGTTACAATCCTGAAATAAAAGACAGCAGCTTGCCTTGTAATAGACACATCAGCATGACTAATGGGCTAGCTCACCATATATGCAACAATTGGAACATATGTATTGAAGATTATCAGTGCATTCAAGGCAAAACATTCAAAAGAATTCAATATGTTACTGTTGGCGCTATAGAAATCCTGTATAATAAAATGTTGAAAGATTCAAGTTCACATTGTGAAGTTTGAAGGAGCAGGATGGAAAAAAGTTTCAAACTTATGAAATCAAATGTTAAAAGCAAACTGAATGTTGTTCTATCAAACGACGTTCGCCCCGTCATCACATGTACAAAGAATTTTTGTACGAACGTCTGACAATCTACTAGTGTATGGCCAGCTTGAATTTTTTTTCCTTTCTTTTGTTTTATGTAGGACACTGCCAGTTTCTTTTACTCTGGTGCTGTGTACGGTAGTCCCCCAGATTATAGATTTCAGGATGTAGCAGATTAGATCCAGTTTTCTGTTTTTAGATAAATAAATAAAGAGTGTGCTCATTAGATGAACTGCTGATATTCAGGATCTGACAATGGAGCACAGCAGGGAGGGTTTTATATTAAAAGCCAGTGTTTCCATTGTTTTCTTAAGCAAATTTTATGATAACAATTATACAGCGATCAGACATTGTTATTGTTGGACTGTCTGGCTGTGATTTATCCATTTGTGCCGTGTGTTGGCAGGCTGTGCTGGGAGTGGAGAGCGCTAATCGCTCCAATGATTTGCTTCTTGCAGGTCATGTCAGTGTTGTGGGTGCCCTTCAGTAACTACTGAATGTGATTGAATGACTGCTGAGGGCAAAGTGAGCAGAGATCTTTTCACCCCGGGAAATAAAAATCATTGGTGCCATACCTTTTATATTATACTTTATATGATTTTATTTCAGTCTTTAATTTTTCTTATTTATTAAAGCAGAATTGACCCACCGACTTTAGAAGTTTCAAAAAACAGTTGCATTGAATGATCTTTTAAGCAAACTGGTGGTCCACCGAAATTAAAATTCTAGACCGAAACGGAAAATTCAGGATGTATATGTATATAAAAATAATTATATATATATATATATATATATATATATATATATATATATATATATATATATATATATATAATATACATACATACATACATACATACATACATACATACATACATACATATGTGTGTGTGTATATATGTGTGTGTGTGTGTATATATATATATATATATATATATATATCTCACAAAAGTGAGTACACCCCTCACATTTTTATGAATATTTTATTATATCTTTTCATGTGACAACACTGTAGAAATGACACTTTGCTACAATGTAAAGTAGTGAGTTTACAGCTTGTATAACAGTGTAAATTTGCTGTCCCCTCCAATAACTCAGCACACAGCCATTAATGTCTAAACTGCTGGCAACAAAAGTGAGTACACCCCTAAGTGAAAATCTACAAATTGGGCCCAATTTGCCATTTTCCCTCCCCGGTGTCATGTGACTCATTAGTGTAACAAGGTCTCAGGTGTGAATGGGGAGCAGGTGTGTTAAATTTGGTGTTATTGCTCTCACTCTCTCATACTGGTCACTGGAAGTTCAGCATGGCACCACAAGGCAAAGAACTCTGTGAGGATCTGAAAAAAAGAATTTTTGCTCTACATAAAGATGGCCTAGGCTGTAGGAAGATTGCCAAGACCCTGAAACTGAGCTGTAACACGGTCGTCAAGACCATACAGAGGTTTAATAGGACAGGTTCCACTCAGAACAGGCCTCGCCATGGTCGACCAAAGAGGTTGAGTGCACGTGCTCAGCATAATATCCAGAGGTTGTCTTTGGGAAATAGACGTATGAGTGCTGCCAGCATTTCCTGCAGAGGTTAAAGGGGTAGGGGGTCAGCCTGTCAGTGCTCAGACCATACGCCGCACACTGCATTATATTGGTCTGCATGGCTGTCGTCCCAGAAGGAAGCCTCTTCTAAAGCTGATGCACAAGAAAGCCCGCAAACAGTTTGCTGAAGACAAGCAGACAAAGGTCATGGATTACTGGAACCATGTCCTGTGGTCTGATAAGACCAAGATAAACTTATTTGGTTCAGATGGTGTCAAGTGTGTGTGGCGGCAACCAGGTGAGGAGTACAAAGACAAGTGTGTCCTGCCTACAGTTAAGCATGGTGGTGGGAGTGTTATGGTCTGGGGCTGCATGAGTGCTGCTGGCACTGGGGAGCTACAGTTCATTGAGGGAACCATGAATGCCAACATGTACTGTGACATACTGAAGCAGAGCATGATCCCTTCTCTTCGGGGACTGGGCCACAGGGCAGTATTCCAACATAACAAACCCAAACACACCCCCAAGATGACCATTGCCTTGCCAAAGAAGCTGAGGGTAAAGGTGATGGACTGGCCAAGCATGTCTCCAGACCTAAACCCTATTGAGCATCTGTGGGGCATCCTCAAATGGAAGGTGGAGGAGCGCAAAGTCTCTAACATCCACCAGCTCTGTGATATCATCATGGAGGAGTGGAAGAGGACTGCAGTGGCAACCTGTGTAGCTCCGGTGAACTCCATACAATACAACAGTTTTTTTGTATTTTAAAGAATGAAACAGAACTGCTGATATTTGGTAGCACAGCAGGGAAGGTTTTTTATTAAAAGCTGGCATTTCCATTCCGGTTTTTATTACGGTTGCACCGATATCGGTGCCGATACTAAGCATTTGCACGAGTATCCGTACCCGTGCAAATGCTCCAATACCTGAAACCAATACTCGGTTCTTTCAGCTGTCATTAGGATTCCGCACTGACAGGTGAAAAAAGCCAGAAAATACCGGTGGTTAAGAAGCCGGGCCGCCGCGTTCTTAACAACTGATGACACATTTAGCTGTCATTGGGGTTCTCTTTTGACAGCTGTCAAACAAAGTACCAGTGAATGGAGCTGTCAAAAAAAAAAAAAAAAAAAAAGCAGCCTAGGAATGTTTATCAACAACACAGAAAGATAAAAAGCAACATTATTTTTGAATCTTTCTGTTTATTTATCTGCAGATCAAAGGGATGAACTTCGATCTGCAGATGGAGTCAGTTTAAAGCAACCTGTCAAGTAAAAAAAAAAAATATTTTTTTTGTTTTTTTAAATTGTGTTCCTCTGTTTAACCCCTTATTAACCCTTAATTTACTTGAATCAGCCTTAATTAACTCCTTATTTTCCTCCTCCATTTAAATATTATTTTCCTGGTGATTTTTTTTTTTGTTCGCTTCTATTTTATAAACTATTAATAATTACATTTTTTTTATTTGCTTTGTTCGTCAATATTTTTATACCTTTAAAATATATTTACACGTTTCACATTGAAAAAGGTGCAAGATTTAAAAAAAAAAAAACCTGTTATTTAATTTGTAAATAACTTTTCAGTGCTTTGTACTATTGCTGACAGCTGAAGTGTAAACAGAGCAGTTGCCAGTAGGTATCAGTAATTGGTATCAATGAGTACTAAAAAAAAAAAAAAAAAAAAAGTATTGGTACTCGCTGTAAATAATGATATCTGTGCATCCCTATGTGTTTTGTGATAATTATACGGTGATCAGACATTGCACCAATGATTTCCTTCTTATTAAAAGGGATATTGGTGAGGCTTATCCTTGCTTAAGGCCCGTACACACGATATGAATGTCGGAAGTAAAATTTCGTCCAACGAACGATCTGCCAATTTTTGGATCGTTGGTATGGTGCTTTCGACAGCCAACAAAAGCTGGATGTGCAGACTATAAAATTTTTGTCCTACGTGAGCATAACGTCCTATTTTGATTTAATTAGTATGTTTTTCGTCTGAAAAAAATCGTAAGAGCAAGACTCTTCACTTCTTAACCGCTTCACTTTCGACATGAGCTTAGCATGCAACAAAAAACGGACGATCAGGTGTTTGAAAATCTAATTATGTGTACGAGGCTTTAGGCTGCATTCACACTTCAGGGCAGATTTGCAGTGAATCGGCCTGCGATTTAAAAGCGCCGATGTGTAAATGACAAATCGCGGGACTCGCATTTGAGATGTCATTCATTTGAATGACACCTCAAATCGCGGTGCGGGTCTGCTGCGATTGTTGCACGATATATAGCCGCAATTGCAGCGCGATTTGCATCGCGGGAGACATGTCACCCAAACAAAGTTCAGAAGCTACTTTTGGGCGACATGCTTCCCGCGATGCGTCTTGCCGCAACTGCAGTGCGATTTATCACGCCAGACCCACGCTGGGATTTAAGGTGTCATTCAAATGAATGGCATCTCAAATGCGAGTCCCACGATTTGCCATTCACACTTACGAATCGCAGGCAGATTCGCGGCAAATCTGCCCACGATTAAAAACGCTGAAGTGTGAATGCAGCCTTAGGCAAAGCTGGCAGGGTCTAAGGGGTAAGTGTTGTAATAGCGTTTTGTTTTATTTTTGTGTTTTGGAGACGGGAGCAAGTTCCTGTCCTCTATTATAACAGCAATAATAAAATTCGCATCTCCTGAGATGCACTCTACTTACTGACGTTGTAATTTTCATGCCCGATTTGTTCTTTTGCAGCTGACTGTTATGCCTAGGAAATCCTTGTGGCAATTCGTACGCTCATTTTCAGAAAAGCCCTGCATTCGAGCTTGTGAAAATGCACAGGGCAGAGTGTTGGCTGCTTCCCACTATAGTCCTAAAAGAGGAAGGTGGACCACGGAGTCATGTGATGAGAGGCTGCATAGCTCTTTGGAAGGAATGTGAAATGCTTGTTGATCTGACTGCGAAAGAATATATACAACTCGCTGGAATATACTGTTTAGGAGGATTTGGTGCACACAGAATCTGGTGCAGCTTTAGGCCGGGTTTACACAGGTGCGACACGACACTCGTCCTACTTTTGATCCGACTTTGCCTTGCGATTTGAAGCCGACATACGTCCGACTTTCAATGAACAGGGATCCGACTTGGATCCCCGCCAATACCAGGCACTGTGTTTGGTATAAATTTTGAGGGGGAACTCTGCGCCAAATTTTATATAAAAAACCGGCATGGGTTCCCTCTCCAAGAGCATACCAGGCCCTTCGGTCTGATTATGGATTTTAAAGGGAACCCCCTACAACGAATAAAAACGGAGTGTGGTTCCCCCCAAGAACCATACCGGACCCTTATCCGAGCACGCAGCCCAGCTGGTCAGAAAAAGCGGTGGGGACGAGCGAGCGGGCCCCCCCCTTGTGAACTGTACCAGGCTGCATGCCCTCAACATGGGGGGTGGGTGCTTTGGGGCAGGGGGGTGCCCTGCGGCCCCCGCCCCAAAACACCTTGTCCCCATGTTGATGAGGACAAGGGCCTCTTCCCGACAACCTGGCCGTTGGTTGTCGGGGTCTGCGGGCGGGGGGCTTATCGGAATCCGGGAGCCCCCTTTAATAAAGAGGTCCCCAGATCCCGGCCCCCCACCCTATGTGAATGAGTATGGGGTACATTGTACCCCTACCCATTCACCCGGGAAAAAAAAAGTGTCAGTAAAAAAAAAAAAAAAAAAACACGCTAGACCCGTTTTTAAAGTAATATTTTTGGCAGCTCCAGGGGTCTTCTTCTGACTTCGGGGGTCTCTTCCGACTTCTCCGCGCTCTCCGGCCTCTTCTCCGGTTCTTCTCTTGCTCTCCGGTATCTTCTGCCGGGCTCCTGCGCTATCTTCTACTCTTTTGCCCGCTCTTTTGCTAGCGTTGGCCTGGTCTTCTCCGTTGTCTTCTTCTGATGTTGACACGACACTCTCTCCTGCTGCAATGCTGTGTGGGCGGTGCGCAACGACTTATATAGGCATGGGGCGTGGTCACCGGGTGATGTCACCCGGGGACCCCACCCCTTATGACGTCACCGCCCGGGGCATGATGGGGGGGTGACATCACCTGGTGACCACGCCCCATGCCTATATAAGTCGTTGCGCACCTTGCACACGGCATTACAGTGTGAGAGAGCGTTGTGTCAACATCGGAAGAAGACGACAGAGAAGACCGGGCCAACGCAAGCAAATAGTGGGCAAAAGAGCAGAAGATATTGGAGGAGCCCGGGAGAAGACACCGGAGAGCGGGAGAAGAGGCCGGACAGCGCGGAGAAGTCGGAAGAGACCCCCCCCCAAGTCGGAAGAAGACCCCCGGAGCTGCCTAATAAATTACTTTAAAAACCTGTCTAGTGTGTTTTTTTTTTTTTTTTTTAATTGACACTTTTTTTCCCAGGTAAATGGCCCCATACCCCATACTCATTCACATAGCGTGGGGGGCCATAATCTGGGGGTCCCCTCATTAAAGGGGGCTCCAGGATTCCGATAAGCCCCTGCCGCAGACCCCGACAACCAACGGCCAGGTTGTTGGGAAGAGGCCCTTGTCCGCATCAACATGGGGACAAGGTGCTTTGTGGTGGGGGGGCCGCAGGGCACCCCCCCTGCCCCAAAGCACCCACCCCCCATGTTGAGGGCATGCAGCCTGGTAGGGTTCAGGAGGGGGGGCTGCTCGCTCGTACCCACCCCTTTTCCTGATCGGCCGGGCTGCGTGCTTGGATAAGAAGTCTGGTATGGATTTTGGGGGGACCCCCACGCCGTTTTTTCGGCGTAGGGGGTTCCCCTTAAAATCCATATCAGCCCGAAGGGCCTGGCATGCTCTTGGAGGGGGAACCTATGCCGGTTTTTTATTTCAAATTTGGCGTGGAGTTCCCCCTCAAGGTTCATACCAAACACAGTGCCTGGTATTGGCGGGGATCCAAGTCGGATTCCTGTTTATTGAAAGTCGGACGTATGTCGGTTTCAAGTCGCAGGGCAAAGTGGGATCCGAAGTAGGACGGCTGTTGTAAACCCGGCCTTAAGGTTTTATTGGCAAAGCTTAATTGAACAAGCTGAAGTTAGAAGCTGATTGGTTACTATGCACAGCTGCACCATATTCTGCCCTCTCCAGTTATAGTAAATCTGGGGTACAACTTGTCATGCGACTTTGAAGTCGCACAAGTGTGAATAGGGTGTTAAGCTAAACGCTTTGATAATAACCTAAAATGTGTACACTCTGAAAATACACTCTATTTTCCCTTTAATATTTCCCCTTTAATTGAGTGGGCTTACTAACCTTAGAACCTTTGTAATCTTGATTTATTGATTCTACTTTTGCTAGAATTGCTCTTTAACCCCTTTTATTACCAAATTCTCCTTAGAGATGTTTGGATCGGAGATTTCCCAAGAGAATATCATATAATGTAACGTATGTCCTGTCTATCACGATCTTTGGGGTCAGCCACCTGCGGCTGTCGGTTCCCATAGCTGTCACTGATTTCCTGTTGTGTATGGAATGTCAGGATTTTCTAATATCATTCCACATTCCTCTCGCTCTTTTATTATTTCTTCTATGATTGTTTTTCCTTGGAAAGTTGCCTTGGGCACAGTCTGTCTCTCACATGCCAGTGCTGAGCCTAAACCGATTTCCTTCACGTTTGGAGCGCCCCGCTCAGGCAGATATTGATCTGTTGCCATCTAACGTGAAGAGATAACTCCGCATGAGAAGGTAATTAGTGCCGCGTATCGGAAATATGGCTTGTAGCACATTTTTGAAACTTGAGTGTCTAAATTTGTGTTTAACCACTTAAATACCGGGCACATATACACCTTCCTGCCCAGACCGATTTTCACATTTTGAATGACAGTTGTGCGGTCGTGTGACGCTGTACCCAAATGACATTTTTATCATTTTTTTCCCACAAATAAAGCTTTCTTTTGGTGGTAATTCATCACCTCTGGGGTTTTTTTTTTTTTTTTTTTTGTGCTACAAATAAAAAAAAGACCAAAAATTGTGAAAAAAATATAAATATAATTTTTTGTTTCTGTTGAAACTTTGTAATCACGTTTTCTCCTTCACTGATGGGCACTAATGAGGCAGTACTGATTGGCACTGATAAGCAGCACTGATAGGTTGCACTGATGGGTACTCATAGGTGGCACTGATGGGCACTCATTGGCAGCACTGATGGGCACTGATAGGCAGCACTGATCATTGGTGCTGGCAAGCATCACTGATGGGCACAGAGTGCCATCCCTAATGGGCAATGATTGCTGTCCCTGGTGGGCTTACCTGGTGGTCGTGGGTGGGCATCCCAGGTGGTCCTGGGTGGGCTTCCTCTGGGGGGAGGGCACCCCCCTGTCAGGAGATGCGGTGTGTCAAACTGAAACACACACAGCGAGTTTGGGGTGGAGGAACTTGACTGGCCCGCACAGAGTCCTTACCTCAACCCAATAGAACACCTTTGGGATGAATTAGAGTGGAGACTGTGAGTCAGGCCTTCTCGTCTAACATCAGTGCCTGACCTTTACAAATGCGCTTCTGGAAGAATGGTCAAACATTCCCATAGACACACTCCTAAACCTTGTGGACAGCCTTCCCAGAAAAGTTAAAACTGTTATAGCTGCAAAGGGTGGGCCAACTTAATATTGTACCCTCTGGACTAAGACTGGGATGCCATTACAGTTCATGTGTGTGTAAAGGCAGACGTACCGAATACTTTTAGTAATATAATGTATTTAAAATCAAATCTTTATTATTTTGTGGAAATAACATGGTGTGGGCAGATTTCTGCCAATCACAGGCTGTGTCACACTCCTCCAGCCTGTGTATTCGAATAAGAGGGAGGTGAAGCCTCCATTAGTCTACATGTAATATCCTGCCCTCATTGTGTTTAGTTTAGCAGGCATGGAGGATGAGGAGGGAGGGAGTGGGCTGTCTTTTACCACAGTGTATACACCCACATGTGTGACTTTATAGTCACATGGACTGCTCCATGTGAAACTCACTGAAAACTGAGCATGTGCAGAGTTGCCACCACAGCTGCAAAATCCCTAGCTGGATTGGGGACATGAACAGAAGGTGGAGATAGAGAACAGCAGGATCAACCAGGTTATTTTTGCAGAATACAGAAAATGAGTCTCATAGTGAGTGAGTATGAACAGCATGTAATACATAATTTATTGGTAGTGTATTTCTATTTTTTTCTCTTTTTTTTATATGATGTGGGTTTAGTGAGGCTTTAAAGAGGAGCTCCAGGCTTCTTCAGAAAAAAAAACAAACATTTAGGAGCTACAAATACTCTAGCTTCTTACTTTTAATATTAGGGCAATTGCATGTCTAGGAATCCAGCTGTGTCCGGCTATCGTGTGCCGCCGCCATTTCAGCTAAGGGAAAGCGACCGTTTTGTGAATGGTCCGGCTGTTGGGGAAGCCGGGGGGGGGGGGCAAACTTCTGGCTCCATTTGCCTCGGCGAGCAGAGCCGGAGGTGGGAGTAAGTACCTGTCAAAACCAGGTACCCCCCCAAAAAGAGGTGCCAAATGTGGCAGCAGAAGGGTGCAGGAGGCTTACAAGCGGAGTTTCCCCTTTCGGGTGGAGCTCCACTTTAACAAAAAAATTACGAGGAAGCAGCTGTTTATTTAGAAGAGACACGCTACATCTCTTCTGCAATAACAAACAGTCACTGCCTACTCACAGTCCTCCATTGAATGCACACTGAGCTGCGCATGCACAGCTCAGCGTGCTTTCCCGGCATACTTGGGCTGTGCTGGAACGACAGACTCCCATGCATATATATATATACACAGGATGACATCATTCCCCCTCCGGCCAATCAAGAGGCTGAAATCCCAGCTATTGGAAGTAGCCAGGGAGAAGATTACAGCTGCCAGTAAAGGACTATTTAGAGAGTTTAGTTCTGCTTTAATGCGGAGCATGAAAATTTGGTCTTGTGATCTCTCCTAAAGCAGAAGATCATCCAGTCTGTGCTCTGATCTTCCTGTTCCTTCCAGGTTCTTGGTCATGTGACCAGTTTCAGCACTTTTACTACTCCTCATTTATTATCACCGAGATGACTGTCAGCGTATGTCTGGAGGCCTCCTTTAGGAGAAATTGGGACCACTCTCTGGGTTTAGCTTTGTTCTACCATTTTCTGCGTTGCATCAGCAGATGCTCGGAGTTCCAATTTAATTTGGCTTTTTATGTGACTTCTCCCTCTCGGGAACTCAGGAAATTATGGACATCACTTTGTGTCATCTTTATATGTTTCGGACGGGGAGAATAGATTGAAAATAATTCAGTCCTCCTCTGTAGTTTATTAAATCATCATGCGGTAAATCACATTAAGTATGCAGGATCTGTCACTTGACGAATCAGTGCCGTGATTTCTGCTTAGTCCTGTTATTCAGCTCCCTCTTTATTAGCCTTTGAGGAGGAGACCCTACTCTTAGGGAGAACGAGACCCATCAATAACCTGTGTGCCTTACCCAGAAATGTCTGAAGGTGCCTACAGATTAGATGAGACCGGGCGGGTGAATGGGGCATATACACCGATCAGCCACAACTTTATAACCTCTGACAGGTAAAGTGAATAGATTTGATTATCTTGTTACAATGGCATCTGAAAGTCAGTGGGATATATTAGGCAGAACATGAACATGTTGTCCCTGAAGTTGATGTGGTAAAAGCAGAAATGGGTATCGCAGTTTGTTGTGTATGGGTCTGTGTAGCCACAGAGCTGCCAGGGTTCCCACACTGACCTGTGCCCACAGCCAGAAGTGCCTACAAAGGGCATGTGAGTATCAGAACTGGACTCTGGAGCAATAGAAGAAGGCCGCCTAATCTGATGAATCACTTTTTTTTTTGCATGTGCTCTGCTTACCTGGGGAAGAGATGACAACAAGATGCAGTATGGGAATTGGGCAAGCCGGTGAAGGCAATGTGATGCTTTGGGCAAAGTTCTGCTGGGAAACCTTGGGTCCTAAATGGAATGAGGGCCTCTTAATCCAAAAGGGCTCAAACCATAGGAAAGTACTTTCTATTCGATACGTGTTACATCATGTCTGATACACGTATATGTGGGCGTTTAGTTGTCCTTATTTTTTGATATGACATTTTGTATATATTAATAAAAATCTTTTTATCTTCAAAGAAATGTATATGTACTTATGTGATTTACTTTCAAACACCTATGGGAATCACCACCTAAAAAGCCCATCTTCCACATAATATTCTTTTTGTCTTTTTAAACCTTGGGTCCTGCCATTCATGTGGAGGTTACTTGACACATACCACCTACCTAAACACTGTTGCTGACCAAATTTACCCCCTCATGGAAATGGAATTCCCTGATGGATAGTGTGCTCTGCCATACTGCAAAAATGGTTCAAGAATGGTTTGGTTTGAGGAGCACAAGAGTTTGAGGTATTGACTTGGCCTCCAATTACTCCAGATCTCATTCCAATCTAGCATCTGTGGAATGTGCTGGGGAAACAAGTCTGATCCATGGAGGGCTAACCTCACACCTTAAAGGATCTGCTACTGTCTTGGTGCCAGATACCACAGCATATCTTCACAGGTCTAGTGGTATCCATGTCTGGGTTGGTCAAGGCTTTTTTGCTGGTAATAGGGGGACCTATTGAATATTAGGTGGGTGGTCATAACGTTTATGGCTGATCGGTGTATGTTCCTATAGGAAACGAAGGGGGAGTTCTGCAGGCACTGGTTGAGGGGAGTACATTAGTGATTGGATGGGAATGTTCCAGTCAGTTGAATCTTTCCATGGCAGGAGCAACCTTGGGATTTCAGGTTGGATTACAGACATGACCATAAACCGCCAGATTCACATTTAAAGTTGATGTAACCCTGTTAACTGAAATTTCATATAAGCTTAAAAATGTAAAAGGACTTTCAAAAGTCGTTTTCAAGCTTTTAAAAATGACAGCCTTCTTTAAAATGATACCTGGTGATCCTGCCATGGGTATTCTTGTGCAGGCACTTCTTGTTATAGGGTGACAACACTAACAATTTCCCAGTTCCCAATGGAGCCAGAAGTTTGCCGCCCCGCCTCCCCCACCCCGCTTCCCACCTGCATTATCACTAGGGCCGAAACAACTAATCGATTAATCGACAACTAATCGATTATGAAATTAATCGATTACTGTTTTCATAATCGATTAATCGGCCAGTAACATAATGGGGGTTAAAAAAGCTAAAATTAGCCCTACATAGTACAAAAAGAGCAAATAATCACTACTGTAAATATTACTTTCACTGTTGCACAGTAAAAAAAGGAAGGGCTAATTATTTTTTTTTTTAACTCCATTATGTTACTAAATGTCTTAGGCCTGGTTCCCACCCATGTGTTTTTTGGTGCTTTTGCAGAAATGCACTACAGTTCATTTAACGTTCACATCTATGCTTTTTTCAGCTGCTGTGTATTTGGAAAGGGTCAAGGACCTTTTTCAATGCAAAACGGTGCTTTTTTGGTTCAATATACTTCAATGGAGAAGCTGCAGAAAAGCATGTAATATTACAGTTCTGTTTGAAAATCTGCAAAATACAGTCTAGAATTTTTTTTTCTTTAAATAAAAAAATTTGATCTGAGTCTGATGATATTTACAAGATTCAACCTCTAATAGTATATAGAGTATATCTCCTCTAATAGTATATAGAGTATATCTCCTCTAATAGTATATAGAGTATATCTCTTCTGTCTGTTATTCTCAGAGAGGATTAAAGATTTTACTCCATAACCATATAGTTGGTTATTTATATTTACCCCTGCATATAAAGATATTTAGGAATAAATTGCCTTTTTTAAACTTTTACATATTAACTAAATTGTACACCACACTTCTGTTTAAGGTTATTAATCGATTAATCGAAACAATGATCGGCCAACTAATCGATTATGAAAATAATCGTTAGTTGCAGCCCTAATTATCACCCTGTCACGTGCATTTCCGGTGAAGACTTACGTGGCTGTACCAACACTAGTTACAAAGGCATGTTCTGTTTTTGTCACCATTGTCAAAATCAGGAAGCCAGGTCTGAGCAAAGACATACAGTTTATGCTGGAGTAAGTGCAAGTAGGTAGGAAGTAGCTGCACAGAGGCTGGAGGAGTTCGGGAGCACTGAGATGCAAAGAAGTAAAAACATCAAAAAGCAAATGTTTAATACACAGCAAACTAAATATCATTCATTCAAGGTTTACATCTAGCTTAATCACTTGAGTACCAGCCTGTATTACTGTTAATACATTAATAGCCCCTTCATTACCAGGCAGTTTTTCAGTTTTTAGTGCTGTGATAGTTTGACTGACGATTACTTGTGCAGCATTGTACCCAAATTCATTCTAGATCAGTTTTTGAGAACGCTAGAGCTTTCTTTGGTTATATTGAAAAATTGCTTGGATTTGGATTTTTTAACTAGGAAAAAAAAATCAAAAATTAAAAGGAAAAAACTGTTTTTCTTACTCGGTTAAAATGAAAATGACAAGACAGTGTGAACACCCCCAAAATGACCCTATTTAAATAATTTCCTTTTTTGCCAACAATTTATTATTATTTTTTTTTTTTGGAAGAATCCTGCTGTTAAATTTGTAAGAGGAAGAGGAGGGATCAACCATGTACAGTGCCTTGAAAAAGTATTCATACACCTTGAAATCTGCCACATTTTTTAATTTTACAACCAAAAACATAAATGTATTTATTAGGATTTTATGTTATAGACCAACACAAAGTGGAACATAATTTTGTGAAGTGGAAGAAAAATGATAAATAGTTTTCAATTTGTTTTACAAATAAATATGTGACATGCATTTGTATTCGGTCACCTTTAATCTGATACCCCTAACTAAAATCTAGTGGAACCAATTGCCTTCAGAAGTCACCTAATTAGTAAATGGTGTAATTTAATCTCAGTATAAATACAGCTGTTCTGTGACACCCTCAGAGGTTTGCTAGAGAACCTTAGTGAACAAACAGCATCATGAAGGCCAAGGAACACACCAGACAGTACAGGGATAAAGTTGTGGAGAAGTTTAAAACATGGTTAGGTCATAATGAAAACATCCCAAGCTTTGAACATCTCATGGAGCACTGTTCAGCCCATCATCCGAGAATGGAAAGAGTACAACTGCAAACCTACCAAGACACCTGAGCTGCAGAGATCCACAGCTCAGGTGGGAGAATCTGTCCACAGGACACCTATTAGTTGTGCACTCCACAAATCTGGGCTTTATGAAAGAGTGGCAAAAGGAAAGTGATTGTTGAAATAAAGCCATAAGAAGTCCCTTTTGCAGTTTGTGAGAAGCGATGCGGGGGACACAGCAAACATGTGGAATAAGGTGCTCTAGTCAGATGAGATCAAAATGGAACTTTTTGGCCTAAAAGCAAAACGCTATGTGTGGTGGAAAACTAACACTGCACATCACACTGAACACACCATCCCCACTGTGAAACATGGTGGTGACAGCATGTTGTGGGGATGCTTTTCTTAAGCAGGGACAGGGAAGCTGGTCATAGTTGATGTGAAGATGGATGGAGCCAAATACAGGGCAATTTTAGTCTACAAAAGACTTGAGACTGGAGTGGAGGTTCACCTTCATGCAGGACAACGACCCTAATCATACAGCCAGAGCCACTATAGAAGGGTTTAGATCAAAACATATTCATGTGTTAGAATGGCCCAGTGAAAGTCCAGACCTAAATCCAATTGAGAATATGTGGCAAGACTTGAAAATTGCCTTTCACAGACACTCTCCATCCCATCTGACAGAGCTTGAGCTATTTTTCAAAAAAAGAACGGGTAAAAATGTCACTCTCTAGATGTGCAAAGCTGGTAGAGACATCCCCAAATAGACTTGCAGCTGTAATTGTAGTGAAAGGGGGTTCTACAAAGTATTGACTCAGGGGGGCTGAATACAAATGTACACCACACTTTTCACATATTTATTTGTAGAAGTTTTTGAAAACCATTTATCATTTTATTTCCACTTTACAATTATGTGCCACTTTGTTTTGGTCTATTACATAAAATCCCAATAAAATACATTTACGTTTTTGGTTTTAACATGACCAAATGTGGAAAATTTTAATGGGTATGAATACTTTTTTAAGGCGCTGTATGTGATCGCTGCCAACCTCCACACTCGCATGGTATTCAGCCCCTCAGACTGGCTTGGTCCATTGGCTCATTGGGTGTAAAAGCCATCCAATGGCTGTTTATTCTGGGGTGTTTGTAAATGGCATTTGGTAAATAATATTCAAAATGCGGTTCTTCTTTAAAAGTCCACCGCAGGTGAGTCTTTGTAGGGTTTTTCCTGTTGCATATACCCTGTTTCCCCGAAAATAAGACCTAACGTGATTGTCGGTGATGGCTGCAATATAAGCCCTACCCCCCAAATAAGCCCTACCCTGTTTCGCCGAAAACAAGCCCTACCCTGAAAATAAGACCTACAAGGACTTTGACTAGGGCTTTTTTGGGGGATAGGGCTTATATTGCAGCCATCACCATCAATCACGCTAGGTCTCATTTTCGGGGAAACAGGGTATAATGGGCGTGTTCTTAGATGGGTGTCGGTCTCCAGTTTGCAGCGGGATGCTTTTCAGAGGTTGGCAGAGAATCTGCTGCATGTTATCTTTTATGTGGGGGAGGGCAGTAAAACTATTTTTAACCCCCCCTCCCCCTTGACGTTCATGTAAATGAGGCCTAAGGCTTAGTTCTCATCGGCAACTGGGAAAGGGTGGTAAAGAGCAGCAGATTTACCTTGGCTGGTCAAGTTTGATGGGCGGCATTGCCAGTCAGTTTTTCTCATTGGAGTTAATGGGACCATATTGCAACTGCGGAACTAAACAGTCTTTGAATTTACAGACAAGGAAGCTGCCAACTTGGCCTCTGTTTGATCCAAGTTCGCCATGGTGCTACACATGGTGATCCACCAACTGTAACAGTTGTCATTCATGTCATGCCTGTTGCAGGAAACTGTTAAATCAATGTGGTTTAGTTCCACTTTCAATGTAAAATCCCTACAGAATAAAAACAAAAAAAATACGAAATTTTGGAGGTAGGAATATCGTTTCCTGAACACCTAAAAGGTGATCCACCATGGATACCTTTTCAGAAGGCAGTAACACCTACCACTAGAGCTGCACGATTAATCGTTAAGAATCGAAATTGCGCTTTTTCCTTTCCCGATCTTCAAAACAGTATGTCATGATTCTTTCTAACAAGTGCAGAGAGTTCTCACAGCTGGAAGAAAAAAATAAATAAATTCAGACAGCCTGCCAAGTTTTATCACAACAGGCAAATAAGTAGAAAAAAAGTATCTTTTCCTTCTTTCATCAAAGGAAAGAACTCTGGCGTGTAAATGAAGGAAGTTTAACCATTTAAAGACCAAACCTTTTTCTGACATTTGTTGCTTACAAGTAAAAATCATCATTTTATGCTAGGAAATTACTTGGAACACCCAAACATTATATATTTTACAATATTTTTTTTTTTTTAGCAGAGACCTGAGAGAATAAAATGGTGGTTGTTGCACTATTTTATGTCACACCGTATTTGTGCAGCAGTCTTTCAAACGCAATTTATTTTTTGTAAAAATACACTTTAATGAATTTAACCTCCCTGGCGGTATGATTATGTCGGATTTTAGGTGCTGAAAGCGGTAAAATAATTTTGCATGGAAATTTGGCCTTTTATATTGTAGGCCTGTAATTCTTAGCAATAACACACTTAAATCTGTCCAAACAAGAGTCTAGTAGATATCCCGGGTATGATATAGTTTGAAACACAAAATCATAAATTATAATTTAATAAATATAAAAAAATATATAATAATAATAAAATAAATTTCCCCACGATTCACTATCGCTCAATTCTGCAAGTGTTCTAATTTACTATCGCTCTTTTTCTAGCTGGTCTAAAGCCACTTTTGACGTAAAGGGTCACTTTTTGGCGGCTATTGTAATGGAAATTTGTAGTTCTGTATATAATTGTATTCTATTTTGTATGTATTGCACACTGCCCTCACTGTGCACACGGCACCAATAATGTTTTCAGTACATGTTTACATTTTTTCGAGTCCTGATTAGAATTAGCCTGCCTATGTTACGCCCCTTGTTACCATAAACGTACAATTGTAAAATTAATGTGATACCTGCGTAATCATGGGTATAAGAACCTTCAATTGCGTCATAATAAAGCAGAACAGTTATCTGGAAAAATGCTGAGCGTATCTTTTGTGTCTGTTCCCTACTGCAGTAGTTTTTAATTTGGAACCACTAATCAATATAAAGATAGGAGTTGCCTATCATTAAAATGTCCTGGTCACTATGGACAATCTCCAGTTCCCAGGTAGAAAGAACAGTATATATAATATAAAACTGCATGCAGGGAATTGGACAGAGCATTGGGGACGAAAGGGATGTGAAATGATTTCATACAGTACTGTAATCTAAAGATTACAGTACTGTATGTGTTATGATTTTTACATTTTTTGAATTTGCCGCCAGGCCCCGCCCCGTGCGTTGTGACACTCGCAGGGAACTGAGCCTGGCACAGAGAGGCTTCGGGAGGAGGACAGAACCTGCAGACAGCGCGGGGGGGGGGGGGGGGGGACATCGCAGGATCCTGGGGACAAGGTAAGTATACCACACCAGGATCCTGCAATGCAATCCTGAGTGTTGCTCGGGTTTACCGCTAATGGTGCTGAAATTTAATCCTGAGCCACACTCGGGAATACCGTCAGGGAGGCTAAAAAGGTACTAAACAGTAAAGTTAGCCCTATTTTTATTTTTTTTTTTTTAATGTGAAAGATGATGTTACACTGCAAGAATCCTGAGAGAATCGTGATCTTTATTCTAAGCAAAAAAATCGTGATTCTCATTTTAGCCACAATCGTGCAGCTCTATCTACCACCTGTGTGAACGAAAACGTACCCAACTATGCTGTCTGCCTGGGGGCCTGGATTACAAGACTACAAAGAATTACAAAGCCTTTAGTAGATAAAATAGTTTATGAATTTCTACTGTGTATTTGTCTGTTTGCCTGGAGTTCAGCTTTCAATGTATTGCCTGACGCATAGCAAATCCTGTAAAAAAAAAAAAAAAAAAGAAAAAAAAGGCATTTGGAATGTAGATTACACTCCTTACATTCAGGGGTTGCTCTTAGGGCTCCAGTGATCAGAGCCATTCCCGAGTGATTCTCTGCAGAGAACATCTCCATTTCCATTAGCCGGCTGTCACTAAATGTAGAATGTGCTGGCTGGTATATTTGATATTATCCAGATTCCAGCAGGCTCCTCTGCTAATGTATATGATAGGAGACACCTGAAGGGAAATAGACTGGAAGAGATTGTGCCGAGTACACCACTTTTCTCTGGAAAGTCCAGGAGGTAGTGACAGATCTTACTGCAATTCGAAATGTATCAGCAACAAAAAGAAAAAAAAATGATATGATCATTAATTTTATATATATATATGTGTGTGTGTATATGTGTGTGTGTATATATATATATATATATATATATATATATATATATATATATATGTATATATGTATGTATATATTCTAACAATTTTTTTTTTTTATTTACATACATGGACAATTCATATTCTATTTTATTACAAGCAATTTGAAATTTTCAAACAGCAATGTAACTTCCAGGATACAGTCGGGGTTGATTTACTAAAACCGGAGCACGCAAATCTGGTGCAGCTCAATGAACTGTAAGGGCGCTGATGAACACCCTCGTAGTTCACTGATACTTCCTCCAACTTTGGAACTGTCTGCTATTATGGACAGGCAAGTTGGAGGCAGTGTCCCGCTAGCTGAATGAAAAACAAAAAAAGTATCTCTATGGCTAGCCTAAAGTGTCATTACAGTGGAGTTCCACCCATAAAAAAATGTCATTACTGTGCAGCAAATAATATAATAAATGACATTTAGAGAATTTTTTATTTTTTTTTTAACTAACTTTTTCATGCTTGTTGCTATTTGGTCCCTTCAAATCTTTCCATTCCTCACCGCGGCTCCTTACATCACTTCCCTCGGCGCCTCCGCTCGCTACTGCTCCTGGGAGATGTGTGTCATTTCCCAGGAGTCAGTGGGCAGCCCCGAGGACTTTGTTGCCATCACAACGGGACGGGGACTTCCGCCGCCCGTTGTGATGGCAACCTGAGAAGTTGACGGCGCTGCGATACTGTGAAAATGCGCGAGAACGGGCGGTGCATGCTGGTCGTTCAGCTGCACCGTATCCTGGAACATTATGCTTGTGGGCTTCACATGCCCACAAGCAATATGGGAATGGCCTGGAAGCAATTTTATAAGTTGATTTTTTGTTTATATTAAACCGGACACCAGGGATGAATTTTTCTAAAGACGTGAGTGTTAAATGTCTATGTTATGACCTTAAATGTTTAAAAAAAAATATATTACATGTTGTTGGAACTCCGCTTTAAACCCAGACTAAGAAAAGCTGTCATTACATGCTATACAACAAAGTATGCTATGCATACTCGGAGCCACTAAAGCATTTGTTTTGTGTAGCATGAAATATACCTGGTTGAGCCTGACTTCAGCTGTCCCTCCCATACTGTGTGTCCGCAGTGCAGGCTGAGATTGTGTAGACCAGTCGGTGTCCTCTACGGAGCATGGTTGATTTCAGTTCCCTTCTAAGCTCTTCATTTCCTCCTTTTTCTTATCTGTAAAGCCCACATAATTATAGAGTCACGTATGTGGGTGGTAAATTACACTCCTTTTATTGTATTGGCAGGGTATGGCAGAGTATTGGCAGAGTATTGGCAGAGTATTGGCAGAGTATTGGCAGAGTATTGGCAGAGTATTGGCAGAGAATTGGCAGAGTATTGGCAGAGTATTGGCAGAGTATTGGCAGAGTATTGGCAGGGTATGGCAGAGTATTGGCAGGGTATGGCAGAGTATTGGCAGGTTATGGCAGAGTATTGGCAGGGTATGGCAGAGTATTGGCAGGGTATGGCAGAGTATTGGCAGGGTATGGCAGAGTATTGGCAGGGTATGGCAGAGTATTGGCAGGGTATGGCAGAGTATTGGCAGGGTATGGCAGAGTATTGGCAGGGTATGGCAGAGTATTGACAGGGTATGGCAGAGTATTGGCAGGGTATGGCAGAGTATCGGCAGGGTATGGCAGAGTATCGGCAGGGTATGGCAGAGTATCGGCAGGGTATGGCAGAGTATCGGCAGGGTATGGCAGAGTATCGGCAGGGTATGGCAGAGTATCGGCAGGGTATGGCAGAGTATCGGCAGGGTATGGCAGAGTATCGGCAGGGTATGGCAGAGTATCGGCAGGGTATGGCAGAGTATCGGCAGGGTATGGCAGAGTATCGGCAGGGTATGGCAGAGTATCGGCAGGGTATGGCAGAGTATCGGCAGGGTATGGCAGAGTATCGGCAGGGTATGGCAGAGTATCGGCAGGGTATTGGCAGGGTATCGGCAGGGTACTGTCGGGGCATGGCAGAGTACTGTCGGGGCATGGCAGAGTATTGTCGGGGCATGGCAGAGTATTGTCGGGGCATGGCAGAGTACTGTCGGGGCATTGCAGAGTACTGTCGGGGCATTGCAGAGTACTGTCGGGGCATTGCAGAGTACTGTCGGGGCATTGCAGAGTACTGTCGGGGCATTGCAGAGTACTGTCGGGGCATTGCAGAGTACTGTCGGGGCATTGCAGAGTATTCTCAGGGGGGGGAGAGAGGAACCGGCGTCATGACATGACGCCGGTTTGTTACAAGTGATCGCTCCGTCATTTGACGGAGCGATCACGTGGTAAACGGTTGCTGGGTGTACCAAGATGGCCGCTGCTCCGGAGCTAGGCCGAAGCCGCGGCCTTTCCTATGGCCGAGGCCACAGAGCGCTCCGCGGAACGCGGGTGTCCCGATCCGCGGAGGTTGATCCGTACGGATCACGGATCAATGACGATCCGTTGCACCCCTAGTATACTGATTTATTACATTAACTAAAACTTTTTTTTTTAAAAAAGCTTAGATTTAATAAAAATCAGTATTAAATATTTCAAATGTAATTGCTAATATATGTAAAGTAAAAAAAAAAAAAAGAGCCCTGGATGTAGATGCCGCCTGAACAAAATAAAAGCAAGTGCCAATTATCTTTGACTCTGCCTACACCGTATTAATGCATAAAAATACACATCTGATATTCAATAAAGATTAATAGGGAGTTGTAAAATAGTTATTTGATGTTTATTAATCAATTTTTAATTGCTCTTCTGAAACAGTTTTTTTAGTCATGTGACTGGCACAGCACCAATCGGCTCTGGCCAGACACAGACTCACACTGTAGAGAGCATACATCAGCAGAGTATTAGAATCTCCTTCCAAAGATATTTCCCTTCAGGTGCCAAAGAACAGCGAGAGATCATGTGAGCACACAACAGTACTGCAGGAATAAGTAGTTAGAGGATTTAAAAAAAAAATAAAAAATACGGTGGCATGACATATATTAGGAATACACTGATACCGGTATCGGTGTTGAAACCAAGTATTTTCACAAGTAGTCAGGAAAATGCTCCTGATACTGAAACCGATACTTTGCAGTGCGATTTACATCCATACAAAATGAATGGGCGCAAATTACACTGCAAAGAATCGCATGCTATTTTCCCCCCACCTCTCCTGTGTGTGTGAACCCAGTAACAGAAAGGGAAGCGCCATCTAGTGCAGCAATGGGCAGTTTATTAAAAATGTTATAACAAATCACATTAAAGTACATAGCTAGTCAAATCCAAATCTGCATGTGTCCTGCCAATGATAGAAAGCCACAGCCGCTGAAGGAGATGTAGAGGCGGTCTGCCCCGAAGCTGACATCACTTCCACGCTATACCCACGGGGGTCACAGAACTTCCCCTCCAGCGGTCGTGGTTTTCTATGATAGGTAGGGCGGGGATACCTATGCAGATTTGGATTTGATGAGATCTGTACTTTTTAACTGCTTCCGGATCGCCCCACATACATTTACTGCAGCGGGCGGCCTCTTCCTGGATTGGGGTGTGCATGATCGTTCCCGAGGCAGACATAACGGAGGTCTGCCTATGTAAACAAGGCAGATCACAGTTCTGTGACAGGAGAAGACAGAGATCCTGTGTTTCTGCTAAGCAGGAACACGGTTCTCTGTCTTCTTAACGTGCAAGCACCCCCCACCCCCCCACACACACAGTTAGAAAGCCCTTCCTAGGGCATTTAACCCTTTGATTGCCCCTGATGTTAACCCCTTCCCTGCCAGTGTCATTAGTACAGTTACAGTGCATATTATTTAGCACTGATCACTGTATTGGTGTCACTGGTCCCCAATAAAGTGGCACTTGGTGTCCACTGCTATGTAGCAGTCCCTCTAAGTCATTACTAGCCAAAAAAATAAAACATTCCATAAAAATATCCCATAGTTTGTAGACGCTACAAATTTTGTGCAAACCAATATACTCTTATTGGGATTTTTTCAACCAAAAATATGTAGGAGAATACATATTGGCCTAAATTAAAACAGAAATTTAGATTTTTTTTTTTTTTAAATATGTATTGTAGCAAAAAGTAAAAAATATAGTTTTCTTTTCAAAATTGTCGGTCTTCTTTTTTTGTTTATAGTGCAAAAAATAAAAACTGCAGAGGTGATCAAATACCACCAAAAAAAAAAAAAAGCTCTATTTGTGGGGAAAAAAAAAGGACATCAATTTTATTTGTGTACAGCGTTGCAGGACCGCGCAATTGTCAGTTAAAGTAATGCAGTGCTGCATCGCAAAAAATGGCCTGGTCGTGAAGGGGGTAAACCTTCCGGAGCTGAAGTGGTTAATGTGAGCTGTTATAACATTTTTAATAAACTGCCCATTGCTGCACTAGATGGCGCTTCTGTTTCTATACTGAGTTCTCACACACAGGCGCAGTGGGGGAAATCGCATGTGATTTGGACAGGAATTGCACCGCATTCCTGTTCAAATCGCATGCGATTCTTTGCAGTGTGATTTAAGCCTATTCATTTTGTATGGGAACAAATCGCACCGCAAGGGTATCTGTACTCGGTATTGGCGAGTGCTTGACTGAAAGTATTGTTATGCCGCGTACACACGAGCGGACTTTACGGCAGACTTTGCCCGGCGGACGGGATTTCGTCAGACAATTCGATCGTGTGTGGGCTCCAGCGGACTTTGTTTTCTCAAAAGTTGGGCGGACTTAGATTTGAAACATGTTTTAAATCTATCCGTCAAACTCGAATCCGGTTGAAAAGTCCGCTCGTCTCTATGCTAGTTCGACGGACAAAAAGCCACGCTAGGGCAGCTATTGGCTACTGGCTATGAACTTCCTTGTTTTAGTCCGGTCGTACGTCATCACGTACGAATTCAACGGACTTTGGTGGATTGTGTGTAGGCAAGTCCGTTCATTCGGAAAGTCCGTCGAAAAGTCCGCCGGGCAAAGTCTGCCGTAAAGTCCGCTCGTGTGTACGCGGCATAACTCGCTGAAAAAAAACAAAACGTAATGGTGCATCCCTAATATATATTATTCATGTGAATGAGTTATGGCAATTTACACTTCTCTGTTAAGTGGTCTTGGGAAACTGGTCTGTTATTGTGGTGGATCCCAAGGCAGATATCTCAAGGGGGATACCTGACCATCTATGGTCTGCCATACTTTTCTCTCTCCCAGCCCTTCTAATTTTCCGTATTTCAGTCCTTTCTGATTCTCGCTCCCTCCCACTCACTCATACATCTCTGTAGATGTAACTTTCTCTCCCTCTTGCTCCATATCTCCAGAATCACATAATAATAAACTGTCAAGCAGCTTTATTGTAACCATTTTCTGCAGTGACTTACTAACATTGTGAAAATAATTCAGCAAAATACGGATCCTTTTAACAAGAAGCCGCGTGTTATGGTGGGCGCCTAGGTCACGTTTTTTCCAGTAAATTATATTACTTTACATGGCTTGGGATGATGTTTTTCTTTTTTCCCACTCACACGTCGGCTTTCTTTGAAGTGGCTCATTAAAGACCAAAAACAAGGTCATTTTTGGAATATTCAGGCTTGTATGTCTTAAGCCCGCTGTGTTGCTTGCCTGTCGTGCCAGCTGAGAATGACACAGAAATTGCATTTCCTACACAGCAGACAACAGTTTGCTACTGTTTGAGATTAGTGTCAATCTGAAGACAATAGGAAGTTCTTTGATTTTTATGCCGGAGCATTTGTGCCATCTGCCTTGGTGATCTGCAGAGAGGAAGGAATACAATCAGAACTAATGAGGGTGGGATGTTGTGAATGGCAGAACATCTGTCTGGGATTAGACTCCTTGATTAGAGCGATTTACGTTTGGGTTGTTCTAACCTTTCTCTATATCTGTCATAAATTATGCAGATATCACAAGGAAAGTACCTGATCAGAGCATGGCTATTGGTAACCTGCTAATATATAAGATCAAAGAGAGCCTGTCACCTTACTAATGCTGGGTTCAGTGACAGTACCTGTGTAAAGCACCCCCTACCTCAAAGATCCATTTAATCTGGTCATAAACCCAAAGATTTCTCCATTCACACTAAACACTATGGATGGACTGATCTCCCACAGTGGCACCAGCTGTTAAAATGCCTGAATGGTGCCGACATGTATGCAGCATCTGTTCCACCAACAATCTTCTGCCTGGCACCTTTGATGGTTCATAGGATGTTGGGCAAGAGGGGCCAACAGGGCCACCCACCGAAAAAGTTTGCTCAGTGTATGACCAGCCTTGTACTCATTCCTTCCCCCACCACTCCTTTGGTTGTTACCGGTGGAAAATGCCTGTTTTTTCCCATGTGTGGGGAAACATGTGACCTCCTATGATGCAATCACATGATGGAGGGGGGGGGTAACATCATCGCTCCCTCTGAGATCTGATACCAAACGCTATGTATGTTCCCACATTTATGAGTCTCTCCAGCAACAGAATCTGCCACTGTCCTTGCTAACAAGAGCACATTTATGGTACTACTTCTTGCTACAGAGAACATGGGTCTCCAAACTGCAACCCGTGGATGGGTGTGGCTCTTTGCTTACCTTTTATCCAGCCCTTGGGGCACTATTCCTTTCACTAGATCTAATTGGTAAACCTCGCGCTCAAAGAAAAAGCAGACGGCCGCACTTCTAAAAAAAATTCCAAATCCAAGATACAAATTAATGAATGGGAAAAGATTAAAAGATTGCACTGTCTGTTGCCTATGAACCATCCACAAGCATTGTGTATAGTATCAAAAGTTAAAAAGTTGGGTGATTGAGAAAAAAATTGATATAATGTAAAGAAAAAATGTGATACAAATGTATCAACCTGACAACAAGTGCCATAAAACTTGAAACAAAACACAGTCAATTAAGAAACAGTGTCCAACGTAGGTAAATAGAAGGTGCACTTCTACCAATGGTAAGTGATACACAATCAACTGCTTCTATATTCCGCAAGTGCTAAATAGAAAATTGGCCTCTTACTAGAAATTCATGATCTCAAATTTACAGGAGATCATGAAAAGCACAGAACACAGAGGTCTCCTTCCTTTCACTAACTTCAAAGACAGGACACTATTCCTCCCACTGATACCAACAATGGGGTAATATTCCACCCACTGATATCCGAAATGGGGAACTTTATTCTCCCACTGACACCAATGATGGGGCACTAGTCCTTCCACTGACACCAATGATGGGGCACTAGTCCTTCCACTGACACCAATGATGGGGCACTAGTCCTTCCACTGACACCAATGATGGGGCACTAGTCCTTCCACTGACACCAATGATGGGGGCATTAGTCCTTCCACTGACACCAATGATGTAAATTTTTTTACCCCCACGAACCACCAAACCTATGGCATTGTTTACTCCCACTGATGTCGGGGCATTTTCCACTCCCATTGGCCATAGTCTGGCCCCCCTAAAGTTTGAAGGGCAGTAAACTGGCCCTTTTTGTTTTGAAAGTTTGGAAACACCTGACATAGAACAGGAAACAATTGGATGTCCTTGCAGCAAGGTTTTCCAGCATCCTCTCTGCATCTTTATTGAAGCAAACCTGTTGTTAAAAATTAATTCTATCCATCTGTGGACATGTAGGTCAATAATAAGAAGTGAAATTGCCATTCACTTTGATAAAAAAAAAAAAAACCTAGAGGGGCCTTAACATCACATTTCTTTTTTTGTGTAGATCATGTGGAACATCCTTCCTCAACTAGAGTCACCCCAGAAGTTGCTAGAAGTTCCTTAAACAGGAAGCAAGGTTGATTTGATCTCCCACTTACATTGACCGCCAATGCAAGGGGACAGTTTTACCTTAAAGCGAAGTTCTACCCAAAAGTGGAACTTCTGCTTTAAGTACTCCTTGCCCCCCTGACATGCCGCCTTTGGCATGTTATTTTTTTAAGTGTGTACCTAGTTTAGAGTGGGACTTCCTGTCCTCCTTCCTGCTCTTGGCCGATTAGGCGACTCTTCCTCTCCCCCTAGGCGGTCCCTCCCTCTCTGCAATCTTCTGGTACACGTCACAGGTCCCAGAAGATTGCCTGGCCGCTAGCAGAGCACAGCACGTGCGCGCCCAGCCATGAAGCCGAAAGCTGTCACGGCTGGGTGCCAATAGTTGCTATGACAACATCGGCAAGGAGTAGGGGGAGAGGAGCGAAGCTCCGGGCGCCCGATCGCTGGACCGTGGGACAGGGGAGTGTTTGTTTATTAATAGTCAGCAGCTACACTTTTTGTATCTGCTGGCTTTTATTATACAAAAAAAAAAAACGTGTGGAACTCCGCTTTAACCACTAATGCAAAATTACACTTTTTCAGTGACCACTAGGGGACAGTACTGTTTTTTTTGTTTTTTTTTACTGTCTGTATTTCTTTTCTGTTTTTTATTTTATATAATTTCATTTCAGGATTATTACTGAAAATCATTTTGCTCTATGACCTAAGGGTGTAAAAACCATTGTGCACCCTAAGTGTCAAATATCCTAGTTATGCCACTTTACTCTTTTATTTATCCTTTATGCAACTTATAGTTTACACTGATAGCATAAGCTGTTTGTATTTTTTAGCCATGGTTGTGAAGGACCCGACGGCTATCTGCTCCTTAAAAACCAGCTATTTATTATTGGTTGTTAGGGATACCGGCAGGTGCTGAATCCTTGACAACAAACTAAAATAAAATACATTCTTTAACTTTTGCATACCTGGATCACTTCTTTATCTCATGCATTTATTTATTTATTTCCTTTAGTGAATTGACTTTAACTCCATTTAAAGTGGATGTAAACCCAATGTCATCCTTTCTAAACTACTGCCATAGGTGTTATCTATAAGGATATAGATGCCTCCTGCATATATCCTTACATGTCAAATGTCTCCCCTCTGTCTGTTATGAGACCCAAAAAACTGCAGATTCTGTGGGTGGGTCTTTTGTCTGGAGCTCGGTGGGTGGAGTCATGATGTCAGTAGACTCCCCGCCCACCTCTACACTCCCCTTGTCAATATGCATTTTCTCCTGTGTATTTCTTACACTGAACTTCTGCTATGATCTCTAACATCCAGTGAAAAGACAGGAAAGTAACCACATGACTTCAGCATGCCAAATCATGGAGAGGTGTGGAACAGCCAATCCTTGCAGAGCTGCTGAAGAAAGGAGTGGGGGTGGGAATTTAAAAATAATGCATGTCTTAGGCTGGTGCACGAGATGTAAATCACCTGTCACTCACAGCAAGGGGGAGGATTTGACAAAGTTTTTCTCTGTTTGTCAAGATTTATCTCACTAAACAATAAAAGAGGATTGCGCAGAGATGGATTAACTCTTTGTGGCAAGACTGGACTCAAATGATAGGAAATCTTATACTCTACAGTATGATATAAAAAAGAAACATTTTTTTTTCGGGTTTACATCCACTATAATGCAGTATTTACTGAGTGTTTTTTCTTTTTGAGGTAAAATACCGCATAAAGGGATATTGATATTTTCAGCATCGCATGCAGTATTTGGGAAAAATGTGTCAGATCACCTAAATACCGCATGTGATCTGTTTTAGTAAATTGAGCCCCTTCTGAGTTAAAAATATTCAGAAGCATTAATTTGGAGTGCCGTGATGTGTAAATAACAATCAGCTTCCATGCCTGTAAGGTCTGGCTCATCCCTTCTTGTGTCACTGATCTGTTTATTCCGATAATGGCAGGTGCCCTGGCGGAATAGATTCCTGCATTCACATCATTTGTGTGAGTTCGGTAATCTTCAGCCCTTTGCTTGCCTTTATCTGGCCCTTGTGGCACTGTTCCTCTCATTGATAGGGCTTAGATTAAAAAAAATCATTGTTGCTGCCTATACAACTAAAGCTGGCATCCTGCCATTCAGAAACCTTGATCCAATATAACCACTCATGGGAATTGTTCCAACCAAATAGTACACAGCAACAGCCCAGAAGAAGGGGGAGTCTATTCCCTGAAATGCGTTAGTATGATGCACATGTTGCTAATTTTGTAATAAAGGTTTATGAACCATGTTTTAGAAGTCACATTTCTCTGGACACCGGGTGCTTCTTCTTTTTTATCTAAGTCATGCTGAAATGACCTTAAGGTCACACAGAAAAGGCAGCAGTCCAATCCCCAAGAGCGCCCATCGCCACCATGTTTTACTGGGCACTATCCACCGGGAGACATTTCTTCTTTTTTTTTTTTTCTCACACGAACAGCCACTCGGGACCAGTGACCAATCCGGTCAGTCCAGCGTGGTCTCCAACACGATCTAGATACTCTCATTGAAAGGGACACCCTTCCTCCCAATGATGGACCACTATTCTTCCTACTGATACCAAAGATGGGGCACTATTCCTTCCACTCCCACCAACATCTGGCCTCCTAATCTTTGAGGGACAGTAAACTGGCCCTTTGTTTAGACTTTAGAGGGTTTGAAAGCCCCCCGTTTTATTACAACAGGATGGTCAGAGATGTCATAACAGTAATATCCGTATGGAGGATGAGTGGGTGTAGGGGGGAGTTATTGTGTTTTCCACTTTAGGCGATATTCGGAAAAGTGGGAGTCAAGAAGGTCAGAGGCTTTATGGAAATTATAAGAAAGACCGATGTAGACCAAACATGTAGTAGGGTGTGAAAAACTAAAATCAGGAGACTTTCAGTAAGTTAGAGGGTTAGGCCAATTGTAAAAAGAGGTCATTCTCAAATTAGCCATTTGTAGAAATAAAAGTATATTAGAAATGTCAAAACTTACATAAACTTGATCAAGGAGATTTTTTCTAGTGACACCCTCCTGGCCAGGAATGTTATTTAGCTGACATTTGTGAATGGAGATGACACAAACAAAACTGGCTTATGATGAAACATGACTGAATGGCCAGATGACTGGTAAGGGCAGCAATAAAACTGCAGGATGAGGATAAACACTGGTCTGATGACAGCTATACAGCCTGAGTCAGGATACAAGTAGTGACCTCATCCCCTAATGACACCATACATCCAGGCAAAGATTTGTCTAGTAACTATCTGTTTAAAATATCTGATTTTAAAGCACCCCATTAACAAAATTAGAAATATTAAAGGGGGGTTGTAAAGGTTTTTTTTTTTTTTTAAATAATAAACATGTTATACTTCCCTCCTCTGTACATAAATATATATAACAAGATGTGGCGCTAAAAAATGATGTTCTTTATTGGGCAGGACAAACCAGAATGGTCATCTGAGTGTCAAATATGCACAATAAAGTTTTAATGAAACGTATAAAAGTGGGGAAAAAAAACACAATGGAAGTGTATATAAGGACACAGATGTGTCTGTGAATCCAAGCAAACCTAGATAGTGCACAAAAGAGCCCCTACAAGTCCAAAGACTGAAAAGGAGTTTACAAATATTCACAGAAAAAAATATGTGCAACAAACATTAATAAGTGCAAGAATTATTAAGTGTAAATGGAGTTAGGAATATAGCTCCAAAGAAATATATTATGCGTTCAAATAAATAGTGTATATATCAACAGATACACTGCAACCAAAACAAATGTGTATAAAGTTCATAAAATGTTCACAAAACATGCATCAAAGGTTGGTTAAAGTGGGGTTCCACCCAAAAAAACAAAACTACCTGGAAAATTCTAAAAAACAAAAGAAAAAAACATTTGGTTATTTTTTTTTTTACTTACCTCTAAATGCCTGTTGCTAGGTGGTCCCTCGTAGTCTGCCTCTTCCTTTGCCTGGGCTGGTGACATCACTTCCCCCTCGGCACAGGAAGGGCTCGGCTCTGCTCCCTCCCTCCTGTCAATCATCTGGGACCCATTACAGGTCCCAGGTGATTGAGCGGCCAGTCACGGCATGCGGCGCCGCTCACGCATGCGCAGTGGGTGCCAGGCTGTGAAGCCACAGCCTGGCGCCCACAGTTGAAATGCCGACGAGCGGAGGGGGGGGAAGAGCGGGGCTTCGATCCCCCGCATCGCTGGACCCAGGGACAGGTAAGTGTCCAATTAAAAGTCAGCAGCTGTAGTATTTGTAGCTGCTGACTTTTAATTTTTTTTTTTTAATGGACCCCCTGGGTGGAACTCCTCTTTAAGAGTTTGGCTTATGGAGCCTTTAGCGGAGTGTACCACCAGGCTGGTGGTACACATATAAAACCTTTTTTTGTTACTAGTGAGCACATATTCTCAGCTGCATAAGGGGTTCGGAAAGGCGGGGGAGGAGAAAAAGCGGTACACTGATCTTCTCAGTGAATGACTGTGCAGAAAGAGCGTGTCTGCACAAGTCTGATTGGGCAGGCTGTTCACCCACTACAACCAGAAAACTGACCACGCTGGGAAGGATGTGCTCTTATGCCTAGTGCGGTCAGTTTGAAATAATAAAGCAGGGGAACTGGTAGGATCAGCAGGTATTTCACACAAAGGATATACAATGCAAAGTAAACAGGATGCTTTTTCATACAAGTATAAGGTACAGCAGACACATATCAGGATTCAGGAATATGGAATGTTGAGGTAACATATTCATTCTTCTTTTTTTTATTTATTTATTTTTTCAAATCAGATTTTATTAAAGAAAAAAATGTTTAGCACACATTACATACAGACTTAAACATATCATATCAGCCAGACCCCCCCCCCCCCCCAAAAAATTAAAAATATTATTTAATAATTTGATTCTGATGGACAAAGATCTGCTCACTTATTCCTCTACATAATGATGACTGATAGCATAGTATACGGCAAGCTGGCATTACATCACGAGAGCACAGAGAGTGCTTAGCAGGAGTTTATTTTTGGTTGAATCCCCTTCACTGTGGGTTGTATGGAACTCCGTAGACGTCTGTTGTTGAATCTTATGGGAACTGTATTTGAGACTGTCAAAAGGAGTTCATAACATTTTTAATGCGGGCAATCAAATATGCCCCGCGCTCTCAGCTGGTACTCCTTTTGTGTCCTCAACAAACCCGACAAGTCATACAATGTGATTTCTGTTTAGACTGTGATGATCAGCACTGTGTTAATAGAACACGGAAGTTGAGAAAACATATGCCAAATCTGGTGATCATCTGTTGTTTAAGTTGTGCAAACATATTATTTATTCAGCGTATATTTATATTGTACTAACATTCCTTGGCGTGAATACATGTTTAGCGTGCTCATAAATGCCTACACTTCTAGAACGGTGTAATGCCCCTACCATAGTCATACAATGGCCAATTTCAGTACAAGTCACCTAATCAAGCATGTTTTTGGGGAAAATTGGAGTCTGCAAATGAAACCCACAAAACGCAGGCAGAACATGCGTACACCATGCAGATAGCACCCCTAGTGAGGCTTAAAACCCAGGGCCCCAGTTAATCTAGGCCACAACAGTAATGCCGCGTACACACGAACGGTTTTCCTGTCGGAATAAACTCTGAAGGTTTTTCCGATGGAATTCCGCTGAAACTGTCTTACGTACACACGATCACACCAAGGTCCGACTGTCTAGAACGCGATGTACTAGAAAAAGGAAGTTCAATAGCCAGTAGCCAATAGCTTCCGTCTCGTACTTGCTTCAGAGCATGCGTCATTTTTGGTCCGTCGAAACAGCATACAGACGAGCAGTTTTCCCGATAGGAATTGGTTCCGTCGGAAATATTTTGAACATGTTCTATTTCTAGGTCCGTCAGAATTTTCAGAAATAAAAAGTCTGATAAGGCCTACACCCGTTTGGAATATACGATGAAAAGCTTCCGTCTATCTTTTTCTGTCAGACATTCCGCTCGTGTGTACACGGCATAAGAGGATGGAGGGCGTCTGCACAGTGTGGGAAAATAGTTTGTTTGCTGCTTCCGTGTTTAATCATAATTGTTATGGAATTTTCTTACTAAACATTCTAGGTTCATCATAAGCAGGACTTTGCCTGTCTGAATATACAGTTTTGTTTTTGCAAATGCATCTGAAATTTAGTGTGACATTTTCATCCTGAAGTGCACCAAAGTAGAAACCTCAGAATGAATTGGCTGTATGTTATTTTATTAAAGAGATGCTTACTTCTGCTCTCTTTTGTGCTTCAGTACTCTCCACTGATTACAGTGTCCTACCTGCCGCTTCCTCTTCTCTCCCTTACACCGGATTGTTGGCAGGGCAAGTGTAACAAGATAAAATTGTAATTTTATATGTGACTACTCTAAGTACACAATCTATCTTTATATCAGCCTCCATGACCAACTTTGCACAGTAGGACACAAACCTGAGGAGAAAAGACTGATCTTCGAACCAATAAGTCTCCTTTGCTTTACGAAGTTGTGGGCTGGTAACTATGTTGTATTGCTTAAAGCATATATGTCAAACACAAGGCCCGCGGGCCGAATCTGGCTCGCCAGGTCTTGTCATGTGGCCCTGCTATGCAGTTTTGCAGCAAGAATGTGCCAGAACTCCGTTCTGCCACCTCCATCTCTCACCCTCCGCTCCCGGTTGTCACAGCTATGGGAAAGCTTTGTTCTCAGCGGCTTCCACATCTAACGGACCCCTGGATGCACTCGGGGTGGGACACAGCGCGAACAGATCTCCAGAGTCTGAGAGAGAGAAAAATCTCACTTCAAGGCGAGGCAGAGCTATCTACACAAGGAGGTACTAGATTTGAATACATTGGTAGTAGAAGCACCTACACAGGGAGGTACTAGATGCGGGCCAGGTAGGAGAAAGTAGAGATGTAAGGAAGCTCTGTGGGGGGTTGCGGGGAGGTGGTTGGGATTGCACTCTGTGCATAGCTCATCCCTGAACTCTGCACTCTATACATAGCACACCCCTAAACTTTGCACTGTGTATGTAGTGCCCTCCTCAACCCTGCACATAGTGCACTCCTGAGTTCTCCTCTGCATCTGAGTAGGTACATAGTCTTACAGATACACCCAGTCCTAACCACTTCAATACCAGGCACTTAGACACCTTCCTGCCCAGGCCAATTTTCAGCTTTCGGCGCTGTCGCAATTTGAATGACAATTGCGCGGTCATACGACACTGTACCCAAACAAATTTTTTTATTATTTTGTTCCCACAAATAGAGCTTTCTTTTGGTGGTATTTGATCACCTCTGTGGTTTTTATTTTTTGCGCAACAAATTTTTCTGTTAAAAATTTTTGTAAATAAGTACGTTTTCTTCTTCAATGACGGGCACTGATATGGCTGCACTGACGGGCACTGATAAGGCGGCACTGATGGGCACCGATGAGGTGGCACTGATGGGCACTTATAGGTAGCACTGGTATGCAGCACTGATGGGCACTCATAGGCGGCACTGGGCACTCGTGGCATTAATGGGTAGTTATGGGTGTCACTGATAGGTGGGCACTGATGGGTGGCACTGATGACACTGGTTGGTGGCACTGATGACACTGATGGGTGGCATTGCTGGGCATAACTGATATATTATAATGCCAATCAGTGCCCATTTGTGGGCACTGCTTGGCACAGATTGGGCATAATTTGCACATGTGGATGGCCATGGGGTACATACCTGGCCATCCACATATTGCCCTCTTCCCTGGTGGTCCTAGCGGCTTCCCTGGTGGTCAAGTGTGGGCATCTGTGGGGGGGCTGCGCTGATAAACAATCAGCGCAGACCCCCGTCAGGAGAGCCGCAGATCGGCTCTCCTCTACTCGCATCTGTCAGACGTGAGTGAGGAAAAGCCGACCAACGGCTTTTCCTATTGACATTGTGATGAGCCGTGATTGGACACGACTGATCACGTGGTAAAGAGCCTCCGCCATGGCCACGGTTGAAAAAGCTCAATCCTGTGATGGTGGAGGTGAGCAGTAACACTAGGCCTCTCTTAACAATATACTTAGCAATGTACTAGAAGTTTTCCAGGTTTCATGAAGTATATAAATGGCCTATACCTATAGGATGCACGGTTTTTATCTACAAACGTCTCTTATCTACATAGGTATTTATTTGTAAAGGTGAATTATGCCTTTAAATGCGAAGAATAAATAAGGTCACTGACCTAGCTGTACTGTCTGGCAGAAGGACATGGATCACAAAACTGGCATATACAAATGCAGTCAGGTCCATAAATATTGGGACATCGACACAATTCTAATCTTTTTGGCTCTATACACCACCACAATGGATTTGAAATGAAACAAACAAAATGTGCTTTAACTGCAGACTTTCAGCTTTAATTTGAAGGTATTTACATCCAAATCAGGTGAACGGTGTAGGAATTGCAACGGTTTGTATATGTGCTTCCCACTTTTTAAGGGACCAAAAGTAATGGGACAGATTAACAATCATCTATCAAATTTTCACTTTTTAATACTTGGTTGCAAATCCTTTGCAGTCAATTACAGCCTAAAGTCTGGAAGGCATAGACATCTCCAGATGCTGGGTTTCATCCCTGGTGATGCTTTGCCAGGCCTCTACTGCAACTGTCTTCAGTTCCTGCTTGTTCTTGGGGCATTTTCCCTTCAGTTTTGTCTTCAGCAAGTGAAATGCATGCTCAATCGGATTCAGGTCAGGTGCTTGACTTGGCCATTGCATAACATTCCACTTCTTTCCCTTAAAAAACTCTTTGGTTGCTTTCTCAGTATGCTTCGGGTCATTGTCCATCTGCACTGTGAAGCGCCGTTCAATGAGTTCTGAAGCATTTTGCTGAATATGAGCAGATAATATTGCCCGAAACACTTCAGAATTCATCCTGCTGCTTTTGTCAGCAGTCACATCATCAATTAATACAAGAGAACCAGTTCCATTGGCAGCCATACATGCCCACGCCATGACGCTACCACCACCATGCTTCACTGATGAGGTGGTATGCTTTGGATCATGAGCAGTTCCTTTCCTTCTCCATACTCTTCTCTTCCCATCACTCTGCTGCAAGTTGATCTTGATCTCATCTGTCCATAGGATGTTGTTCCAGAACTGTGAAGGCTTTTTTAGATGTTGGGCAAACTCTAATCTGGCCTTCCTGTTTTTAAGGCTCACCAATGGTTTACAACTTGTGGTGAACCCTCTGTAATCACTCTGGTGAAGTCTTCTCTTGCTTGTTGACTTTGACACACATACACCTACCTCCTGGAGAGTGTTCTTGATCTGGCCAACTGTTGTGAAGGGTATTTTCTTCACCAGGGAAAGAATTCCGTGGTCTTCCAGGTCTTTTGGTTTTGCTGAGCTCACCGGTGCATTCTTTCTTTTTTAAGGATGTTCCAAACAGTTGATTTGGCCACACCTAATGTTTTTGCTATCTCTCTGATGGATTTGTTTTGTTTTTTCAGCCTAATGATGGCTTGCTTCACTGATAGTGACAGCTCTTTGGATCTCATATTGAGAGTTGACAGCAACAGATTCCAAATGCAAATAGCACGCTTGAAATGAACTCTTGATCTTTTATCTGCTCCTTCACTATATGCCGCAACAGTGTGCAGAAGGGCATCATTTTCTTGTAGTTCCCGATGTGTCTGACAAGCAGTATTCAACCCGACCAGTACCTGCAAGTATTCGTGGCCAGTCGGCTGGGATAACAGAATAGGACTTGGGTTGGTATCAATTTTTTTTGGTTTTTGGTCAACTAAGAAAAAAATTAAAGCCCACAAATTTTTTACCATTCCCTTCTATATGAAAAATAAAGTTTGGGTTTTAGATATACTTTAACTCTGTCCTAGAGACATTGCAAGACCAGGTCGGACAAAGTGATTCAATTAAATTTAATCAAATGGATTGAATCAACCTGTCCACCAACCATGTAATTCCCTGTCAATCAGACACCCAAAAGTTCAGACATAGTGATTCAATCGGGTGTAATTCAATTACCTTCCCATTCCATTCTTTATACTCTTTTGTCATGTAGCCACTCAAAGTGCCAGACGAGACAAAAGAACCAGGTTGAATGGCTCGGCCCTTTTGCTGCCAGAGCTATTTTATTTTTTTGCACACATACTGCACATTTTAGGCTTTAGATCTCCTATAACCCTCAATTCATGACATATTATCTGAAAGCGGAGACCCTACAGAAGCAAATGATGGCAGTTGCAGTTTCTCACATGAAAGAGTGCAATTGTTTACCAAATCTACAATGGCGTACTAAGGGGGGTGCAGTCTTCCATGTTTTTCTTTTTTTTGGGGGGGGGGGGTGTCAGTCTGTGATCAGGAGTAATAGATATTGTGACCTAAATTGGACCTTCACACAATATCTATTTTATTTGTGTCCCCCCCCATCCATACTTACAGTAATTGGATATTTTTTCCCCATTATTAGAAAGACTTCTTACCATTCTTGGTGCTATACCACATCTCTTCCTTCTTTTTCTCCTAGGCAGGAAAGACATCTGACCCCACTGCCTACACATCCCAGGAGGCAGTGATTTGCTGAGAGGCATGTGCACGCATCAAGACTTTGTGCATGCGCACACACACTGCAGGTCATTTAGGCCTGTGGCACATCATGTGCAGCGTTATTCCCTTATATGTGCAAGTACTTATACCAGGAACTAGTGCACGTGTGTGCACATTCATGGTGGTACCCCCTCATATGTGCAGATGTGCAACGGGTATCAGCTAGGCCTTTGAGAGCTAACAGATTCCTGCGGCACATGTGTACACATGCGGGATAACCAAAGATTGTGGTGCAGAAGAGGAGCTGGGGGACAATGATACTCTCTGGCTAAAGTTGTTCTCGGAATTGTCAGATTAGATCCATTCTCATTTGCAGCTACAACTAGGCTGACCGATTTACAGTCCCATAGATTGTAATTGTCGGTTCACACTGTAGCGATGTCAGACATCGCATGTGATTCTTACCGAACTTCAATTCAGCCATACAGATTGGGAATTCAGCCATACAGATTGGGAATTCAGCCATACAGATTGAGAATTCAGCCATACAGATTGAGAATTCAGCCATACAGATTGAGAATTCAGCCATACAGATTGAGAATTCAGCCATACAGATTGAGAATTCAGCCATACAGATTGGGAATTCAGCCATACAGATTGGGAATTCAGCCATACAGATTGGGAATTCAGCCATACAGATTGGGAATTCAGCCATACAGATTGGGAATTCAGCCATACAGATTGGCTGAATTTGCATCGCATTCGGACCAAGATTGTGCAGGACCCTTTTTTTTTGTCCGCACCAGAATCGGTTTGCATGGGGGTTCACCCCCATGCGATCCGATTTCTGTCAAAATTCACAGTTCGCACTGTGATCTGCGAACCGATCTGGGGGTGTCATTAACTTTTGTAGTGACACCCGCAGCTGTTCGCATAGGGAAGTGTGAACCGCGGGCAATTCAGTTGCGTTGCGGGAACACTCACTGGATTCGCAGGGTTTCCCGCATCACACCAGTGTGAACCCAGCCTAATCTTACTAGAGCCTTGTACACATGATGAGAATATCAGAGGAATGATTGTCCGTTTTTTTTTTTTTTTTGCGTGCTAATCTCATATTGAAAATATAGAAATTTCTCACAGAAAATTCTCATAAGGCAGAATATAACTTCGGAAGTGATGTATAGTATTGTAATATATTCTTTCCTTTCCGAGCATGCGTAGTCTTGCTCTTTGATTTTATCCAGAGGAAAACTCTACTTATCAAACGAAAATTGTACAATCTGATAATGTACGAGAAAAAATGTTGTGTTTCGTACTGAGGATAATATAGGATGAGCTGTTGTGAACGTCTATAGAAAGCTGTGTACTAATGATTAGATTATTGTACGATCGCTTGGAAAGCGGTATTTTTTATCAGATTTTATGATCATGTGTATTAGGTTTAACTGTAGTCATATTAACATGAACCTCATTGGAGATGGTTTGTAACCTTTACCTGTACCACAATGTTCTGTTATCTTACTCAGACAGCGCTCTTATTTCTTCTTTTCTTCAGGCTCGCTGTGTTGCACACAATGACACAAAATGCCCAAGTGAGCCCTTTTCTCCTTATAAATTGGTGGAGTCACTGATTACTAGATTGGAGAAACATGTGACGCTAATTAAAGTGAATAGTCTGAAAGATCACTTGACACTCGTTTACATGGGGGGCCAGGAATAAGGCAGTAAAAGCTTTTGAACCATGGTTTAACCACCCTCTGACTATCCATATAAAGGACATGCAGCCAGTCAGGGCTGTACACATGCTGTGGCCATGATGCTTTTACCACATCTGATTACAACCCATTTTAGTGTTTAGGGCTGTCTGTTTATATACAGTATCTCACAAAAGTGAGTACACCTTTCACATTTTTGTATATATCTTATTATATCTTTTCATGTGACAACACTGAAGAAATGACACTTTGCTACAATGTAAAGTAGTGAGTGTACAGCTTGTATAACAGTGTAAATTTGTTGTCCCCTTAAAATAACTCAACACACAGCCATTAATGTCTAGACTGCTGGCAACAAAAGTGAGTACACCCCTAATTTCCAAATTGGGCCCAATAAGCCATTTTCCCTCCCTGGTGTAATGTAACTCGTTAGTTTTACAAGGTCTCAGGTGTGAATGGGAAGCAGGTGTGTTAAATTTGGTGTTATCGCTCTCACTCTTTCATACTGGTCACTGGAAGTTCAACATGGTACCTCATGCCAAAGAACTTTCTGTGGATCTAAAAAAAAAAAAGAATTTTTGCTCTACATACTGATGGTCTAGGCTATAAGAAGATTGCCAAAAACTGAGCTGCAGCACGGTGGCCAAGACCGTACAGGGGTTTAACAGGACAGGTTCCACTCAGAACAGGCCTCGCCACGGTCGACTAAAGAGGTTGAGTGCTCAGCGTTCTATCCAGAGGTTGTCTTGGTTGAAGGGGTGTGGGCCCAGCTTGTCAGTGCTCAGACCATACACAGCACACGGCATCAAATTGGTCTGCATGGCTGTTGTCCCAGAAGGAAGCCTCTTGTAAAGACTATGCACAAGAAAGACTGCAAACAGTTTGCTGAAGACAAGCAGACTAAGGACATGGATTACTGGAACCGTGTCCTGTGGTCTGATGAGACCAAAGTAAACTTTTTTGGTTCAGATAGTGTCCAGCTGTGTGGCGGCAACCAGGTGAGGAGCACAAAGACAAGTGTGTCCTGCCTACAGTCCAGTATGGTGGTGGGAGTGTCATGGTCTGAGGCTGCATGAGTGATGCCGCCACTGGGGAGCTACAGTTCATTGAGGGAACCATGAATGCCAACATGTACTGTGACATACTGAAGCAGAGTATGATCTCAGGGCAGTATTCCAACATAATGACCCCAAACACACATCCAAGATGACCACTGCCTTGCTAAAGAAGATGAGGGTAAGGGTGATGGACCGGCCATAAGGTTTAGGTCTCCAGACCTAAACCTTATTGAGCATCTGTGAGGAATCCTCAGATTGAAGGTGGAGGAGTGCAACGTCTTTAACATCCACCAGCTCTGTGATGTCGTCATGGAGGAGTGGAAGAGGACTCCAGTGGCAACCTGTGAAGCTCTGGTGAACTCCATGCCCAAGAGGATTAAGGCAGTGCTGGAAAATAATGGTGGCCACACAAAATATTGACACTTTGGGCCCAACTTGGACATTTTCAGTTAGGGGTGTACTCACTTTTGTTGCCAGTGGTTTAGACATTAATGGCTATGTGTTGTTATTTTGGGGGGACAACAAATTTACACTCCTATACAAGCTGTACACTCACTATTTTATATTGCAGCAAAGTGTCATTTCTTCAGTGTTGTCACATGAAAAGATATAATAAAATATTTACAAAAATGTGAGGGGTGTACTCACTTTTATTAGATACTTATGTGTGTTGTGTGTGTTTGTGAGATACTGTACATATATAACCACTGAATATTTAGCTGTTTACCTGGAGTTCAGGTTGAAAGCAGAACTAAACTCTTCCTTCTTTAACAGCCAAGGAAGCTGCAATCTTAAGAAGGGTAGACATGCACAGTGGTTTTCTCATTCAAACAGCAGGTTGAACGAAAATAAAACCTGACAGATCCCCACATCCACACATGTGATGTGGATGCATGGATCTCCCTCTGCTGCACTACTGTATTTTGACAGCTGGGTCCTCCCACTGCTATCAAAATACGCAGATCGGTGCTGCAGTGGCTGATTGTATGGTGGTTTTCCAGCAGGACTGTTCCAACAGAGAGGGGAACAGAGAGGGGAACGCACACACCAAAAATCAACTTTAGGCCGGTTTCTGCTGAACAGGTTGAATTTCGGTGCATGTATACCCAGCTTTAGCCACTGTTTGCCCTGTATCTGCCATGATCCTGCACATGTAATCAGTTATGACACCAGCCATTTGATGGGTTGACTAAATCAATAGGTTTAGTTCCACATTCAGTATACTGCTGTCCTCAAAGGCAAGTAAAAAACAATTTGCTTTTCCCTTCTTACTTTCCTCCACGTGAAATCATTATCTAAGTCTGCCGCATAGATTGGGCTGGTTTCAGTGCCAGTTCCAGGCTTTCTGCCAAGGAACGCCTCTTGGGTGAGCAGCTCAGGTAATTTCCAGAGCTGGCAAGTCTCTTAACCCCATGTCTGCTAGAGGGCTCTTAATTATTTAACAGAATGATGCCTAACATAAGATGGATCCATTTCACGGTCATTTTCTAGAGAAGCAATAAGTCACACAATAAAATGCCGTTGCTGTACACAGGTAATAATCAGTGCAGCCATCCCTAAGCACACAGATGGGTTAAATGCATCTGTGCAATCATGAATTTTCTGTGTACTCATTCAATGTTTATAGCTGGAAAAGGTGGCTGTTATATGCAGGGAACACAGGTCCCAGTGTGTCTCATCTGACCATGAGAGCCCAGGTTATTATATTCTGTGGAATCTGTATTCAGTGCGTACTACAGCCTTTACTTATTGCTACAGTAAATGCTGGCAGTAGACACACGGGAACCACATTTGTCTGTGCTTGGCATTGGGCAGATGTATGGATCTGCAGAAAATAATCAAATCCTCCCGCAATTTCAGAATTCTCTTTGGGATGATTCTCCTAAAACAATAAAATCTAGTCTCCTGGTCTACAATCAATCTTATCAAAATGAGTCATATTAGGCAACAATTGTCTTGTGTTTCTATTTGTCTTTTCTGTTTAAAAAAGTGTTCTGGAAGAATTAAAAATTTAATAAATTAACATGTTCCAGTTAATGAAACATTGATTGAAGATTGGACCAGTTGATAATTTTCCTTGTTTCAGATGGTTTTTGCTTCATTCTCAGAGGATAATCCTTGCTTCATTCTCTGAGGATAGTCCTTGTTTCATTTTCTCTGAGGATAGTCCTTGTTTCATTTTCTCTGAGGATAGTCCTTGCTTCATTCTCTGAGGATAGTCCTTGTTTCATTTTCTCTGAGGATAGTCCTTGCTTCATTCTCTGAGGATAGTCCTTGTTTCATTTTCATTTTCTCTGAGGATAGTCCTTGTTTCATTTTCTCTGAGGATAGTCCTTGCTTCATTCTCCGAGGATAGTCCTTGCTTCATTCTCCGAGGATAGTCCTTGCTTCATTCTCCGAGGATAGTCCTTGCTTCATTCTCCGAGGATAGTCCTTGCTTCATTCTCTGAGGATAGTCCTTGCTTCATTCTCTGAGGATAGTCCTTGTTTCATTTTCATTTTCTCTGAGGATAGTCCTTGTTTCATTTTCATTTTCTCTGAGGATAGTCCTTGCTTCATTCTCCGAGGATAGTCCTTGCTTCATTCTCCGAGGATAGTCCTTGCTTCATTCTCCGAGGATAGTCCTTGCTTCATTCTCCGAGGATAGTCCTTGCTTCATTCTCCGAGGATAGTCCTTGTTTCATTCTCCGAGGAATGTCCTTGTTTCATTTTCTCTGAGGATAGTCCTTGTTTCATTTTCTCTGAGGATAGTCCTTGCTTCATTCTCTGAGGATAGTCCTTGTTTCATTTTCATTTTCATTTTCTCTGAGGATAGTCCTTGTTTCATTTTCTCAGAGGATAACACTTGCTTCATTCTCCGAGGATAGTCCTTGCTTCATTCTCCGAGGATAGTCCTTGCTTCATTCTCTGAGGATAGTCCTTGCTTCATTTTCTCTGAGGATAGTCCTTGTTTCATTTTCTCTGAGGATAGTCCTTGTTTCATTTTCATTTTCTCTGAGGATAGTCCTTGTTTCATTTTCTCTGAGGATAGTCCTTGTTTCATTTTCTCTGAGGATAGTCCTTGTTTCATTTTCTCTGTGGATAGTCCTTGTTTCATTTTCTCTGAGGATAGTCCTTGTTTCATTTTCTCTGTGGATAGTCCTTGTTTCATTTTCTCTGTGGATAGTCCTTGTTTTTTTCATTTAGGAAAGTCTTTTTCATTTTATCAGAGAATGGTCCTTTTGTTTTTTATTTTTTTTGGGGACCTCCCCAAAAAATTTTTTCCTTGGGGACCCCCAGGTCACCAGAACTAGTGTCCCCACACTTTTGTTTTTTATTTTTTTTGAGTATCATTCTAGTTTCATTCTCTCAGAGGATAGTGCTTGTTTCATTCTCTCAAAGGATAGCAAACAAACCAGATAGTAGGGTTACACCGATAACGATATCGGTGCCAATCAGTGGTGTCCATAAGGTCACCCCCCAATCAATGTGCCAGGTCCTTAATCTGTATGCAGGGCGCCGGACGTATGGATTTCAATGGGGTTTTTTTTTTTTTTTTTGAAGCACATGATTAGAGCCTGAGGCCCCTCGTGACTGAAGAACTATGCATTTATGTTTTTGTTTTACTGATAGTTTTATCTCGGGTAACAACATGAATGACTAGAACATCATGTTTTTTATGACATTACATTATCTCTTCTATATTTTGAATTTTACAAAGCACTATTCATATTTAATGCCTAAATTTATTTAATTCTTTTTTTTCTATTTTTTATTTTAAAAAATCAGCACAAGGGATGGTACTTGCAGTCAGTGAGAAATGTCTCTTGTGCTGGTGGCGCCAGTCTTAGTTATACATCCACAGTGGTAATCTTCCAATGCTGCAGGGGTTAATACAGCCACCATACACCATGATTTATCTTCACTTGCTGTCCCATAGCCAAACTGGAAGTGAGAGGAAATCCCTGCAAATTAAGGGAATTCCTTGGGGACCCCCAGGTCACCAGAACTAGTGTCCCCATTAGAAGATTTCTCCTCTATTACATCTCTGGAGACAACCCAAAATTTGGGATTTTCTTTTACATTCACTTTCAATGATAATGGTAAACAGGACAAATAGAGAGAGTGAATCTCCTTAATGGGGGCACAGACAGAAATAAAATGCTGGCAGGTGTTCTAATGCCTCTCCACTCTATCCAAATCTAAAAATAAAGGTTTTGCCTTTTTTAGTTATACCTTAACAAAAAAAAAAATAGAAGGTTGAATGTGTCTTCCACTGTAAATATGCAAGGCACGGTGCCCTGAATCTGACACCAGCCTACTCAGGAAAATGGATCATTTTTCTGTGCAGGTAGTGCAAATGAGCCGTTAAAGTTGGACACGACTTTTTTGAATGATTAAAAAAGCCTTTTTTTCCCTTTTATCTGTACGCGCTGTTTGAATAAAGATTTAATGTTTACCAATATGTTGCAAATCAATCAGCAATTTCCATGGGGTGTACTTACTGTTTCACATGACTTTTTGTGTATTAGGTTCATTTAAAAAAACTGGCCTTATATTTCTGCATATTGAAGAGTTAATAAATGACTATGCTAATGCATTACCGTTTGTGCAACAAACAAAATCAAGTGAAGACAAGTCATTAAACCGGCATCAACAAAAAAAAAATCCATGCGGACCACACCTTAGAGATATGTTGATATTAATTTCAGGGCTGCAGAAAAAGCATTCTGATATGTATCTTAATCATACAGTTCTAACACGATAAATGATGTCTTCAAGCCCAACTCCGGGCAAAAAAAGAAAAAGATCCATTGCAGTGGGGCTGCTCCAACACTGCAAGGGTTTATAGCTTGTTTTGTCTAGGGGAGAGAAGAAACCGTCTTACTTGCCTGATCTCCCCGGCAGGCGGCGCTCGTCCATGATCCGGCGGTGGAGTGTCCCCCGGCCCCCTCACATACAGAACAGGGCTATGGTCTTGATGCCGTCAGGACCCTAGACAGGTGGAGCATAGGGGTGCAGATGCTGTGGGAAGTGGTCTATCTACAGGGTGAAGTGGAGGATCGGGTAAGTAAATCTCCTTTTTTATTGTTCCCCTAGGTGTAAACGAGCTATTAACCCTTGCAGTGATTTTTTTTTTATTTGCCCGGAGTTGGGCTTTAATAAAACCCACTCTGGACAAACCCTTTTCTTTGGGGTGAAAGAAGGGGTTGAAGCTTCTATCCGGTCAGATTCATTGGGAGATTTCCCTTCATTCTTTTTTCGGTAACACCGTATGGCACCCTGACACTCAAGGTGTCACTAATCTGGAGAGGAGATCTCCGTGGGGACATGGACATCAATAAGAACTTCAGAGTATCTGATTCTTCCCCATTGGGGAAATTGTTCGTTGCTTCTTGTCTTGGCAACAGGGAAATGAGTAAAATCAACATTAAGGCCTCAAGCACATGGACGTTTTTACAGCCGCTTTTTTGAGCGTTTTTTGCAGCTTAAAAACGCCTGTCTATGTTAGTCTATGGCTTCAAGCCCACCTAGGCATTTTTGAGCTGCAAATGGCATAGGCGTTTTTAAGCTGTAAAAAAAAAAACCCAGGACCAGTGTGTTCTGAGAGACGTTTTTCAGCTGTAAAAACGCTCTAACGCTGATAAACGCTCAAAAACGTCGCTCACGAACATTTTTTAACGTTTTTGATCCATTGTAAAAAAAAAAAAAAAAATGTGAAAAAAAATAAAAACGCTAAAAAACCCTAATAAACGCTAAAAAAAGCTATTGCAAAAACGATAAAAAAAGGTGAAAAAAATCACTGCTACTGGCGTTTTCATAACGTTATTTTAACATCCCGTGTGCATGAGGCCTTAAGCATTAAAAAGCTGAGCCTCTAACCTTTCCCTATTATATACAAAAATAAGCCCAATGGTGTGTATTTTCATGGAATTGTTCACTTTAAAAAAAGAGGGAGAGAGAAATCAATTTTTACAGTATTTCTGGGAATAGAATGTATTTTTTTTTTTTATTTCAACTTTAATTATTTCCATGGGGGGAAAAATGTACTTTAGCACTGACCGCCCTCCGCAGCCCTTGACAGGTGCACCTGTACCGCACGCAGGGATGCAGTGTCCCAAACCTGACAACTTCTGCTTAATAGGTCCTGCAGGGATTTGTAGCTAGGCACACTGTAATATATATTCACTGTTGACATGGATGTCTCTTGATCTACGTTTGTTTTATTTTTACACAGTACGTGCATTATTTATGTTATTGGCCAGATTGTGCAACCTTCACCTCCTCCCTTTTTAAATTTTTTTGTAAATAAAGCGTGCCTTCTACTTAGTCATCGGTTGCCCATCTTACTCTGCACAGTTTTATGCTTTTGCACAAATTTAGTTTAGTTTACCTAATAATGGGCTTTATAAATAAAAACTGGAGAAAGTGAGTAGAGGTCTTGCCAGAAACGGCCAATCAGCTTTCAGCTGTCATCTTTTCATTTATAAGTAATAACAACATGAATTGTTAATCCCGGGAAATATCAGATTTCCTCCTGGGGAATCAGGAAGGATTCCCCCCTCCCCCCCCACTTGGAGCAAACGTGTTATTGGGTTTATTTTTTTTATTTTTTTTTGCTTTGCTCCAGATCAACTCTGGGTATAGGATTGTGTATAACAGGGGTAGGCAACCTCGGCCCTCCAGCTGTTTTGAAACTACAAGTTCCATAAGACATAGCAAGACCCTAACAATCACAGGTATGACTCTTATGCCCCGTACACACGGTCGGATTTTCCGATGGAAAATGTCCGATCGGAGGGTGTTGTCGGAAATTCCGACCGTGTGTGGGCTCCATCGGACATTTTCCATCGGATTTTCCGACACACAAAGTTGGAGAGCAGGAGATAAAATTTTCCGACAACAAAATCCGTTGTCGGAAATTCCGATCGTGTGTACACAAATCCGACGGACAAAGTGCCACGCATGCTCAGAATAAATAAAGAGATGAAAGCTATTGGCCACTGCCCCGTTTATAGTCCCGACGTACGTGTTTTACGTCACCGCGTTTAGAACGATTGGATTTTCCGACAGCTTTGTGCGACCGTGTGTAGACAAAACAAGTTTGAGCCAACATCCGTCGGAAAAAATCCTAGTATTTTGTTGTCGGAATGTCCGAACAAAGTCCGACCGTGTGTACGCTCTATTAGAGGCAGAGGTATAATGGGATTTGTAGTTTCACCATAGCTGGAGGGCTGAGGTTGCCTACTCCTGGTGTATATGGAAGTTTTCTGTTTGAGTAATCACTAGCACCGATACCACTTTAAGACTTTGAAGAGTACAAGTACCGATACTTTTTTTCAAGTACTCGCCGATACAGATTACTGATACTTAATTTTTTTAATGTCATGTGACAGTGGCACTAATATGCAGCACTGATAGGTGGCACCGATGAGGCGTGGACTGTGTCAGTAGGTTTTTATTCATTTATTTATTTTTCACAATGTCTTCTTTTGGGGGTGGGGGGTTGGTGTCAGTGTTTTTTTTTATTTTTACAATTTAACCTTTTCAATTTTTTTTATTTGTTATTATTTTTTTTATCAACCCCGTTGGGGGGCTTTGAGATATCAGGGGTCTAAACAGACCCCTGACATCTCCCCTTTTGAGACAGGGAAAGGGACTATGGACACAGATTCCCCAGTCCTTTTCTCAGCAGCCTCAGCTGCACTGAAGATGAATGGATAAGAGACAGAGGCTCCTGTTCATTCATAAACAGACATCGTAAACAAATGGTATCGGCACTAATGCTAGTATCGGTGCAATCCTAGTAGTCACCTTTTTTTCACATTTGCTTTCAGTAACATATTGGTTGTGTTTTTAATCTTCACAATAAAGAGATGTCAACCTAGGGCAAAAATTTTTTATCATCTCTGTCTAGTGACTATTCTGATCATCGGCTTCGGGTCCTTACCTTGAAAACCTGCTTAGCTGAAGTGGTTTGGCATGGCGGGGAGTGAGGACATGGTGGAAACAGACACCTTTTGGTTCAAGCTGCAACTTTGTTAATGCAGAGCTACTTTAAAAAGTAAATCCACCTTTGTTAGAAAAAAAAATCCCCTCTGAATGACCAATATACTGTATACATTGCAGGGAGTTTAACAAACTTTGTTGCAGATTCCTACCTGTTTCTGCTTTGAAGAAATTGCTTTTTTTTTCACTATGTCCTTTGCAGAATGATCCAGGATGGGAGGGACTAGTTCATTATAACCACCTGGTGCACTCTGTGTTCTAATGAGAAGTGATGCAGTGTCTACATCCCTTTTAGAAGTATTTAACCCTAGGGAGGAAGCGGATCCCACCACTGCCGCCAAATGTGAAAGACGGCTTGGCACCCCTCTTGGGTGCTTTCGTCAGTGTACAGCTTCCTCCAGTCTGGAACCAGGTATTATAGCTGAATATTGCACCCAAGAACTAGATGACAATAGCTTAGGTGCAAACTGGAACTGACTTTATTGTAAATTCACACAGAATATATACCACACAAAATCAGGTAAGAGCCTGATCACATTATCCTAAACAACGCAAAGTGTAAACCGTAGTCCCATTAGCACATTTAAGAACAGACAACAGCTAATGCCCCGTACACACGGTCGGTCTTTGTTCGGACATTCCGACAACAAAATCCTAGGATTTTTTCCGACGGATGTTGGCTCAAACTTGTCTTGCATACACACGGTCACACAAAGTTGTCGGAAAATCCGATCATTCTGAACGCGGTGACGTAAAACATGTACGTCGAGACTATAAACGGGGCAGTGGCCAATAGTTTTCATCTCTTTATTTATTCTGAGCATGCGTGGCACTTTGTCCGTCGGATTTGTGTACACACGATCGGAATTTCCGACAACGGATTTTGTTGTCGGAAAATTTTATATCCTGCTCTCAAACTTTGTGTGTCGGAAAATCCGATGGAAAATGTGATGGAGCCCACACACGGTCGGAATTTACGAAAACAAGGTCCTATCACACATTTTCCGTTGGAAAATCCGACCGTGTGTACGGGGCATAACAGTGATCTAAATAAACAGTAGGCTATTTAACAACTAATCACCTAGACAAGCTTAGGTCACTCAGGTCACTGCCCACCCAGACAATGCTTTGATTAATCAGGGATCCCACCCCACCTTAGACTGGCTCCAGTCTACAACAGTCTATAAGACAAAACTCATACAATGTTCCAGCAGTCTGAAAAAGTGGAATTAAATTATCTTCATAGACTTCTTGAGGGATATTTGATTCTGATTTCTTTCTTGATTTCTTGAGGGATATTGTTGATAACTATTTCTGTCCCAAGTGGAGAAGTTTCTCCAACCCAGTCTGTAGGAGGGCCACCATATTTCCTCTGACTATGAACCTGTACAAGATTAATATTCCATCTTTCCATCCACTCCAGAAAGGAAGCTTTATTTTCTTAAGAGAATTAATCAAAGCCTCGTCTCAGCGTTCATCACGTTGTTGTCCATCATTAGAGAATGATCTGCTCTCTCCATGGGATCAGAGGCTGAACTGAGCTCTTTACCATGCTCTCACTCGAAGAATCCGCGTACACACGGTCGGATTTTCCGACGGAAAATGTTCGGAATCAATCGGAAGAGCCGCACTGGCTATTGAACTTAATTTTTCTCGGCTCGTCGAACATGTGTGGTACATCACCACGTTCTCCACGTTCGGAATTTCAATTTCAAGATTTGTGTGACCGTGTGTATGCAAGACAAGTTTGAGCCAACATCGGTCAGAAAAAATGCATGGCTTTTGTTGTCGGAATGTCCGATCGTGTGTACGCGGCAGAAGCAGACAAAATATCCAGTCTCCACCATAGGCCATAATCAGTGGATGGGAGGCTTGCCCCTAGTCCCCTCCAAAAGCCTCTGTCCCAGTTGGGTCTGTCACAGGGAATATCTCACCAAAACCAAAATTCTTATTACATGGGATTCCTAAAACTTTACTTTAGTGCAGAGTTCTGCGAAAATCGGAGAGCCAATCACACTAGCAAGACATGACATTTCTTGGGGCTTTTGCACACCAATGGTGTACAGAACACATCCAGGTTGCCATATTGCTTTTCATTTTTACAGAAAATTACAGCGGCTGCAGACGAATTTTCTTGTATAGCAGTGGTATATGGTATATTATTTATTATTATTATTTTTTTTTTTATTATTTGCTTTTTTTTTTACCACAAAAGTAGAGTTACCCTTGGGTTTGGGCTTCTTTTAGTAAATTAGGTGATATCTGTTAGCTGCACTATGTTCCCTTTACCTTTCATTATTATATTTATTATTCATATTTATATTCAGTACATGTTGTAGTTTGGCAACACGCATCTGTCACAGATTACCGGGTTCTTTCTCTAAGTGTAGTCATTGTGAATCCAGTTCTCTGACAGTGCTATATATAGTGAGGTGCCATGGTTACAATATGCAGTCGTGCCAAACTGGCTTCACTGTAAGAATTAATAAAACCATCCACCTTCGCAGTCCATCAACTAGAATGATAGTTTTCCTTCAGAGCTCCTGGAAATGCCTGAAGGAACAGCCATCGTCTTATCGTAGGCCAATCAGATTATCTCCTGCATTGTGCATTGCTGCTCTGCATGGCATGGCATGGCATGAGGAATTTGATTGGCTGTCATGGCCAGTAACAACTATTTTTAATACTAGAGGAGAGGACCAATGTTTGTGTTGCTCTTAGCTACTCATTTGCTTGCAAAGTTATTACATTGTAAAAAAATATGCATCATCTTGCCTTCCAGTCAATTTTGTGAATGCTTCCTCTGTCCTGAGCCACCATTTTCTTGAAGGCCATCTTGAGGTCCAGCTGCTTTCCTATTTTCTAAGCTGGCCTCATTGATGATATGCTGCCAATCCCACACATGCGCACCGAGCACTCTAACCAGGGAATCACATTGTTTACACATTGACATTGACACCCCCTTAACATTTTCCACATTTTGTCATGCTACAATTAAAAATGCAAGTGTATTTTATTGGGATTTTATATGATAGACCTACACAAAGTGGCACATAATTGTGAAGTGAAAGGAAAATGATCAATGGTTTTCAAAATGTTTTACAAATAAATATCTGAAAATTGTGGCCTGCATTTGTATTCATCCCCCTTTACTTTGATGCCCCTAATTAAAATCTAGTGGAACCAATTGCCTTCAGAAGTCACCTAATTAGTAAATAGAGTCCACCTGTGTGTAATTTAGTCTCTATATAAATACAGCTGTTCTGTGAAGCCCTCAGAGGTTTGTTAGAGAACCTTGGTAAACAAAAAACATCATGAAGGCCAAGGAACACACCAAACAGGTCAGGGATAAAGTCGTGGAGACGTTTAAAGCAGGGTTAGGTTATATAAAAATATCCCAAGCTTTGAACATCTCACAGAGCACTGTTCAATCCATCATCCGAAAATGGAAAGAGCATGGCACAACTGCAAACCTACCGAGACATGGCCGTCCACCTAAACTGACAGGCCGGGCAAGGAGAGCATTAATCAGAGAAGCAGCCAAGTGGCCCATGGTAAGTCTGGAGGAGCTGCAGAGATCCACAGCTCAGGTGGGAGAATCTGTTCACAGGACAACTATTAGTTTTGCTCTCCACAAATCTGGTCTTTATGGATGAGTGGCAAGAAGAAAGCCATTGCTAAAAGAAAGCCATAAGAACTCTTGTTTGGGAGAAGCCATGTGGGGGACACAGCAAACGTGTAAGAAGGTGCTCTGGTCAAATGAGACCAAAATTTACCTTTTTGGCCTAAAAGCAAAATGCTATGTGTGGCGGAAAGCTAACACTGCACATCACCCTAAACACACCATCCCCACCGTGAAACATGGTGGTGGCAGCATCATGTCATGCATGGAGATTCTTTTCTTCAGCAGGGATTAAGGAAGAAAGGACCAGCAAGGAAGCTGATCAGACTTGATGGGAAGATGGATGGAGCCAAATACAGGGCAATCTTAGAAGAAAACCTGTTAGAATCTGCAAAAGACTAGGGATTGGGGTGGAGGTTCTCCTTCCAGCAGGACAACGACCCTAAACATACAGCCAGAGGTACAATGGAATGGTTTAGATCAAAGCATATTCGATGTTAGAATGGCCCAGTTAAAGTCCAGACCTAAATCCAATTGGGAATCTGTGGCAAGACTTGAAAATCGCTGTTCACAGATGCTTTCCATCCAATCTGACAGAGCTTGAGCTTTTTTGCAAAGAAGAATGGGCACATTTTTCACTCTCTAGATGTGCAAAGCTGGTAGAGACATCCCCAAAGAGACTTGGAGCTCTAATTGCAGCGAAAGGTTGTTCTACAAAGTATTGACTCAGGGGAGCTGAATAAAAATGCACGCCACACTTTTCACATATTTACTGTATTTGTAAAAAAGTTTGAAAACCATTTATCATTTTCTTCCACGTCACAATTATGTGCCACTTTGTGTTGGTCTATCACATAAAACTCCAATAAAATACATTGACGTTTTTGGTTGTAACATGACCAAATGTGGAATATTTTAATGCGTATGAATACTTTTTCAAGGCACTGTACTATGATTCCCTGATTAAAGCGCTGGGTGCACATGCACAGGAATGGAGGTGTGCTAGCCAAGCAATGATAATATGTACGTGTTGCCATAGCACTGGCAATGTCATCATATCAAGAAAAGTGCTAGGAGTTGGGAATTAAGGGATATGTGATGTTCATATCCCAGGAGTATGCAGGCAGTGCAGCCTACGTCATTATCACCTAGGTGAGAAATGTGGAAGTAAACAAAAAAAAAATGCATTTCCTAAACTAATAATAATAAAAAAAAAAAAAGTCATTTTGTAAACTCCGGAGATAAACTGTCATATTAGCTCAAGTGGAAAAAAGGTGAGAGGTCTGTTTTTAGGCCTTGTGCACACTGGACGTTATTTGACGCTGCTCCTAGGGGTGACTGGCGTTTTTTTTTTTTTCTGCTTCTAAACGCTCTTGCATGTTAGCCTATGTGTCCATGCACACATACGCGTTTAGAGGCTGGGGCAGGAGCAGCGACGTTTGGTAGAAAAAAAGTTGATGCCTGTAAACGCGCTTAAGCGCTAGGTTCATTTAGCGCTGGCACGTTAATTCATGGCCGGAGGCCATTATTATTCTGGCCAATGAAATGAATTCACACCCAAGCGCTTGGCGCTCCTAAATGCGCTACATGTGATTTTGCAAGTGTCAAGCATTTTTTTTTTCACAAAACACCGCTGCTGAGAGGAAAGACATCTCGGAGAGTTATCAAAAATATCCAGTGTGCATGAGGCCAGTGTAACCCCAGTTATGTTAAAGTGGTTGTATACCCACTTTTTTAATTTTTACATATAGGTAAGCCTATAATAAGGCTTATTTGTAGGTAAAATGAATACCTTCTAAACTTGTACGGTTTAGGAGATATTCACTTTGAATGCAGCCGCTGACGTCAGCGGTGCATGCTCTGTGAATGGCCTGCTGAAGGTCCGGCAGACGCTGCCAGACCTTGCCGAGAAGAAGACCCCCGCACGGAATGCACAGGAGTGACGTCATCGCGGCTCCGGCCACTCGCAGCGCCAGAGCCGCGAACGTAAAAGACACGCCCGAGGGCAAAATGTCAGCTCCCTTGGCGTGGACCAGCCTGTGATACGGGGACCTTGTTGTAAGGTAAGTATTTCATAATGAGCTAGTATGTGGTGCATACTAGCTCATTATGCCTTTGCTTTACAGGGTTTTTTTTTTTTTTTTTAACATCTTTTTTTTTTTTCTGAGGGTATACAACCGCCTTAAAGTGAAAATGATCCCCCATAGGGAAACTTTACACTGTTCAAAGATTTTGGCATAGGATATACAGTGGAACCTCGGTTTGCGAGTAACGCGGTTAACGGCGTGGTTTGGCAAACCGAGCACTGTATTTCTAAAATTCCTAACTCGGATTGCGAGTCTTGTCTTGCAAAACGAGCAGGATTCAGACCAAAAGCGGTGTGCAGTACCGCTTTTGGCCTGTGGTGGGGGGCGCCAGAGCCGAAAGTCGCCGTTCGGATATACACAGAAAGGCCCGAGGACAGTTCGGCTGACCTCGACAAATCTCGGAAAGGCTCGTGAACGGAGTCTTTCCGAGGTTTGCCGAGGTCTGCCAAAGTGTCCCTCGGGCCTTTTCGGCTTTTTCGAGGCTCTCTGGCCGCATGCGGTATTGCATCCCATTGAAGTCAATGCGGAACAAATTATTTTCGCTTCCATTGACTTCAATGGGAAAACTCGCTTTGATATGCGAGTACTTTGGATTACGAGCATACCCCTGGAACGGATTATGCTCGTAATCCGAGGTTCCACTGTAATTATAAAACGGTGAATGTGACATTCACCAAAAATTTTCTACAGGTGAAACTTCCTAGTGCATGTGTTTTTTGAATTACAGAGAATGATTAGCTACATGTTGATGTTGGGTGCTTTGTAAGGATGCGTCTTCTCAAATTCATTTCTAAATGGAAAGGTCAGCGTTCATTTATAACAAGTGAGCATTCTCTGTATTGCAGTGAGAGAAGCTGCAGTGTCTGCATTTTTCAGAAATACCCAAATCTCACCAAAGCTGAGGATGCCTGAAATATGATTTCCTTCTCAGTGCAGACTTCTGAGAATAGCAGGGAGACATCCAGAAAAGCAAGAAATTAGATTTCTGAAGAATTCCATATATTGAGGGTTACCTTATTGCAAGGAAGCAACATTAAACATTTTTGACAATAAAAGGATTGCAGATTGAAATACAAAGATATGTTTAAAAACATAAAATAATTAAATTGCCTCTCTAATTATATGTGTGATTTTCCTTTTTTTATTTAAAGTAAAGGCAACATTTTTCATTTTGTATATAGTAGTTTTTTTTTTTTTGCCATCTGGTCCCCTTTAGAGGAGATTTCCCTTCACTTCCTGCCCTATAGCCAAAACAGATAAGTACAGGTACTTATATAGCGCCATCAATTTATGCAGTACTTTACATAAATATTGCACATTCAGTCCCTGCCTTCAAGAAGCTTATAATCCAAGGGCCCTAACTCACATTCATACACATACTAGGGCAAATTTAGACCAGATCCAATTAACATACCAGCATGTCTTTGGATAATCGGAGTACCCGGAGGAAACCCACACAGGCACAGGGAGAACATGCAAACTCCAGGCAGGTAGTGTAATTGTTGGGATTTGAACCAACGACCCTAGTGCTGCTAGGTGGAAGTGCTAGCCACTTAGCCACTCTTGGTGGTCACCAGAGCTGCTGTCTCCATTGGGAGATTTCCCCTCTGTTCCTGTTTTGGTGACAACTCAAAATTTGAGATTTTCTTCCCTTTTTTTATCCTTGGTTACATAACAGGCGAGGTTGAAAAAAAGACACAAGTCCTTCAAGTTCAACCTGTGTGTGTGTATTTATGTCAGTATTACATTGTATATTCCTGTATGTTGTGGTCATTCAGGTGCTTATCTAATAGTTTTTTGAAATTATCGATGCTCCCCGCTGAAACCACCGCCTGTGGAAGGGAATTCCACATCCTTACGGTTAAACCGCTTTTCTTCTCATTTTAATGAGTGGCCACGTGTCTTGTTAAAGCGTGTCTTGGTGAAAACGTTATATAGGACAAATAGAGGTGGTGAATCGCCCTAAAGCTGCTTTCACACTGGGGCGGGCGTTGGCGGTTAAACACCACTAGTTTTAGCGGCGCTTTGCCGGCCAAATAAAGGGTTAAATGCGCCTGTGTAACGCCACTGCCAAATCGGTTTGCTTCGGCAGCTGTGCCCATTCATTTCAATGGGCAGGAGCAGTGGAGGAGCCGTGTATACACCTCTCCAGCACTGCCCCAAAGATGCTGTTTGCAGGACTTATTTTTTAACGTCCCACCAGCGCAGCGCCCCAATGTGAAAGCACTCGGGCTTTCACACTGGGACTGCAGGAGAGGCGTTTTTCAGGTGCTATTTTAAGCCCAAAAGCGCCTGAAAAAAGCCTCAGTGTGAAATGGAAGTAAGCAGGGATCTCAAACTGGTGGCTCTCCGGCTGCAAGTCCCATGAGGCATTGCAAGGCTGACAGTTACAAGCCTGACTTTCACAGGCAGAGGCATGATGGGACTTGTAGTTTTGCAACAGCTGGAGAGCTGCCAGTTTGAGACTCCTGCCCTAAAGCCTGGTACACACGATGAGGCTATCAGATGAATGACCGTTCGTTTTTTTTGGTTTTTTTTTTGCAAAGGGATATTTTTGTATGATTTTCTGATCGTGTGTACGGGCTTTAAGACAGGCACAGACAGCCATAAAAACCTGACAGATGTTCTTAACTCTCTCCATCTAAAATTAAAAAAGGTTTGCTTTTAGTTATACTCTGTTCGGGGCGTTTCTGCAAGTATGCAATGTGATCTACAGTAATTATAACATTAGATAATTAGTTACCTTACGTTATGTAGCACACCCAAGCTCCAAAAGAACCCAGGTCCTCTGGTGATAGGGAAACACCTTGTTGAAGATACTTGTGGGTGTCACCTGGACAAGAAGTTCCCCGCTGGGTACTGATTCCATTTTCTGACAACTACATTACTACTGTGCTATGTAGTGATGTAGTTGTCAGCAAGAGGAACCAAAGAGTGCAGTGGGAGACCATATATTCAACATACTTAGAAGTGTTCCCGATGTAAAGAGACCATTGCTTTACAAGAGAGCAGATTTGAGGAATAGCGGCAGGACACTGGGACAGGTGAGCATTTTTTTTCCTATACTTACCTGTAGGGGTGAATAGGGAAATACGGCTGTGCTATACATCAGGCCTCGGCAACTTTCCTGTATGGCTCTGCTGTGGTGGAACATCTGCCATCGCCTTTCTGCCTGGATCCTCCTCGGGGAACTGATCTCACTTGTTACTTCTCTGACCCCTGTTCCTACAGCACCGCATCCAGAGCAAGTCCAGAACCAAGAAATCTTCCTTGTTAAAAGAACCAAGATATCTTATGTTCTGTCCATGTCTATCTGCCCTCTGCTTCTAACCCTATTGTTACAGACGTCTGGGGCCAGGGTTGCATGTAGCTACAAGCTGGTGTAAATAGGAGACGACGGCCTCCTGTGTAGGTTGATCTGGGGCACTCCAAGTAATTAGTCATTGGCATTCTTAAAAACCTGTACAGCAACATATGAGCCCTCTGACAGTTTTCATCAAGAGGGCTCACATCTTGTTAGTAGTAATTACTGGACGGTTTTGTTTTCCTTACACCACTGCACAGATACCAATCTAAGCGTGGTATGAGAAATATGCCACTGCATTATGAGTATCTCGTGTGTCAACCTTTGTGTGTTTGTATAGTCTGTGTTGTAATAAGACCTTCCTATGTAGTAAGAGAACTGTATGAGCCTCTCCCTGAGGTCTTCATTAAAAAAGGGCGCAGAAAGCCTGTCTATTAATACAACAGTTATGTAAAATATTCATACCACAAAGCTTACATAAAATAGCTTTTTCAAGGACCGTGAAATCCAAGGTAAAAAAGTTACTATATGTGAAAGCAAATAACATTTACAATAAAAGCTACTCTAAGGCACATAAGTCAAGGCCACGCCTTTTCATATCGTCTTTGCAGCCGGAACGTGGTGGAACTCTAATCGGCCACTTTTGGCACTCGCCTCCCGCTCACCGCTCACTGCTATCACTTGTATACACAGAAACCTTCTGTTTTTACTAGGGACACCTTTGCTCTCAGCGGCTCCCAGATCTAACTGATCCCTGCACACACTCAATGTGGGGACAGATCTTCAGTATCTGAGAGAGAGAACGATCTCCCTGCAATGAGAGGCAGAGCCACACACACAGGAAAGTACTGAAGCTGGGCCAGATAGGAGAGACTGGAGATATAAGTAAGTTTGGGGGGGTTGGGTTTGCACACTGTGCATAGCGCACCCCTAAACCCTACACTTTGTACATAGCACATCCCTTAACTCTGTACGTAGCATGCTCCTGAAGTCTGCACCCTGTACATAGCATACTTCTGAGTTCTGCAGACTGTACGTAGTGTACTCCTAAAATCTGCACTCTGTACGTAGCATACTCTTGAATGCTTCACTCAGTACTTCACACTTTCCTGAACACTGCACTCTGTATGTAGTGCACTTCCGATCTTTGCACTCTGTATGTTGTGCACTCCTGAACTCTGTACGTATGGTACTCTTGAACTCTGCACTCTGTACGTATTGTACTCCTGAACTCTGCACTTTGTAGGTAGTGTACCCCTGAACTCTGTACATGGTGTACTCTTGAACGCTGCACATAGTGTACTCTTGAACGTTGCACATAGTGTACTCTTGAACGCTGCACATAGTGTACTCTTGAACGCTGCACATAGTGTACTCTTGAACGCTGCACATAGTGTACTCTTGAACGCTGCACATAGTGTACTCTTGAACGCTGCACATAGTGTACGCTTGTACGCTGCACATAGTGTACTCCTGAACTCTGCACTCTGTACGTATGGTACTCCTGAACTCTGCACTCTGTACGTATGGTACTCCTGAACTCTGCACTCTGTACGTATGGTACTCCTGAACTCTGCACTCTGTACGTATGGTACTCCTGAACTCTGCACTCTGTACGTATGGTACTCCTGAACTCTGCACTCTGTACGTATGGTACTCCTGAACTCTGCACTCTGTACGTATGGTACTCCCGAACTCTGCACTCTGTACGTATGGTACTCCCGAACTCTGCACTCTGTACGTATGGTACTCCTGAACTCTGCACTCTGTACGTATGGTACTCCTGAACTCTGCACTCTGTACTCTTGAACGCTGCACATAGTGTACTCCTGAACTCTGCACTCTGCACGTATGGTACTCCTGAACTCTGCACTCTGTACGTATGGTACTTCTGCACTCTGTACGTATGGTACTCCTGAACTCTGCACTCTGTACGTATGGTACTTCTGCACTCTGTACCTATGGTACTCCTGAACTCTGCACTTTTTGGGTAGTGTACTCCTGAACGCTGCACTCTTGTAAGTAGCCCACTCCTGAACTCTGAACTCTTGTACATAGCATACTCCTAAACTCTGAACTCTGTATGTAACATACTCCTGAACTCTGCACGTAGTATACTCCTGAACTGTGCACTCTGTATGTAGCATACTTCTGAACTTTGTACGTAGTGTACTCCTGAACTCTGCACTCTGTACATAGCATACTCCTAAAATCTGCACTCTGTAAGTAGCGCACTCCTGAACTCTGCACTCTGTAAATTGCGCACTCCTGAACGCTGCACTTTGTACGTAGCTTAAAGTGCTTGTAAAGGCTCAATGTAAAAAGCCTTCTCTGTGCAGCAGCCCCCCACCCCTAATACTTACCTGAGCCCCATCTTGATCCAGCAATGTGCATAAGAGCCTTGGCTCTCCAGGGAATCTCACTCCCAATTGGTTGAGACAGCAGCGGGAGACAATCACAGCCAGTGAGCCAATCAGGAGAGGTAGGGGCTGGGGCCGAATCGCAATTGTGTGTATGAATGGCTCTGGGTGCACTTGGCAGGAGGAGAGGGGCAAGGAGCTCCAGCAGGGGGACCTGAGAAGAGGAGGATTGGGGCTGCTCTTTGCAAAGCCACTGCACAGACCAAGGTAAGTATAACGTTTGTTATTCAAACAAAAAAAAAAACAAGACTTTAATATCACTTTTTAATCCTGAGCTCTGTACTCTATATGTATTATACTCCTGAACCTTGCACTCTGTACGTAGCATAATCTCAATTTCTTCCAATTGGAAGTTCAAACCCTGCTTGTCTGAGCTAGGGCCCCAATAAAGTGAACCTAATGTTATAATGTAAGCATAATATAATCTGTCCAGAGGAAAGTAGAACATGATTCACAGAATAGTAAAGTAACTTATTTTTTCAGATTTCTGATGATCAAATATCTTTATTAACACATTTTGCCTTTTTTGGGGAGTTCACACATGATGCTAAAATTCCCAATTTCAGTTAACATTAAAATCCAGGGTATAAGAAGAAAAATAAATAGATCACCAGCCATGCTTTTGGGGGCGTACCGCCTTTTTCTAAGGACCTTAGAAGGAGTGAACAGACCTAAAGCTTGTCCTGAAAATGTTAATGTTGCAAGAAAAAAAAAGTATCTGGCACAATACTCATTATTTTCGTTACCTAGACATTGTACAGAGCACAGGCCTCTTGTCCGTTTTGCATGCAGAAACCACCATTTGTATTTTTGTATATATATAATAATATTCCCCCATTCACAGCTCTCTGCTTCTGCTGTCATGCATTTTTCCTTGTGTTTTGTTTGTCCTTTAGTGCGTGTTTTTAGGGAATTTTTTAATGTTTTTTCATGCGTTTCCATAGACTGTAATGGGTCCGATAACACAGGTAAATGCATGTAAAATCGGACATGCCTTATTTTTTTTCACCGCAGTGTGTAGCTGTGGCTGGCCTCATTGGAATCTATGTATTTTCATGATACGTGTTTATATGACCTGCAAAACGCACAAGGGTCTAGGGAGCCTAATACTTGATCCGGGAGCTTGGAAGGTGCAGTTTTGTTTGTGTGGGAATCAAAGGTTACAGTTTAATTCTGATTGTAATGTGTATTGACCTTACTGATGTGCCCTTTTGGTTCAGATGAAGTGTGAATTTTAAATCCATTTTAAACGTAAGCATGTTTTTTTTTTTTTTTTTTTTTTTAAGGCTAATTGACCTGCGACCATGTGCGATGAAAACCGGTATATGCATTTGTTGTTTTTTTTTGTTAAGCTGGATGGCTCAGGGTAGGATGTTCAGTAGTATAACGTACATAATATCTATTGATCCGCGTCTTTGTATTACATGTGCAGATCAATGTCTTTAGCTGGAGGCGTAAATGTTGCAGTCATCTTTTCCTTTTAACTTTTATTGGTGGAGGGGACTGGGAAGGTTAATATCAATATATTGTACAGTTCTGCTTGTAGCAGCTCTCAGTCTTCATGTACTTGCTGAAGGAGTATTCTATAAAGCAGAGATGGACAAATCCCCAGAGCAAGGTAGCCAATACTCCATAAAAATGACAGCTGGTCCCTAACGTTTGAAGTTTTTTTTTCTAGTTGTCAATAGAGCTGACTATCAATTTAATTGCTTTGAAGTCTTCCCAGAGCACTTGGTGACTAATGGGATACATTAATAAGTCTACAGTTCCAATGGGAACAGGCTTCCATTGCAGGGTCTCCCGGTGCTGAAGGGGGTCATCTAAATGTATATGCTGGCTCTGCTTGGGGGTGCATTGTACTGCCACAGCCTGTCAACACCTTTTGTGGTGCTTAGATCACACTGTCACTTATGACTGTCTCACTTCAAGCTGTCACTATCAGAGGCACAGAAAGCAAGTCTCGTTGCATAATGAAAATCTTAAAGGGTAAGTAAACCCCCTTTTTTATTTTTCCTTCTAAATTCCAGCTCCCCTATGTACCAATATAGCATTAATGTACTTTTGCAAAAATAAAACCGCTTTCCATTAATTCTACACAAGCTTACCTCACTTCTTCATAGCTGTTTAACAACTTCTGGACCACCCCCACGTACACTTACTGCAGCTGGGTGGCCTCTCTGCACGGAATCGCATACCTGTATGTGATTTCGCTCTTCCTGGTCTGGGGCGCGCCAGCGGAAGCCAATCAGTGGGTCCGGGAGGACCCGGTGTCCACCGGGACCCGCCAGTCGTTCCAGAGGCAGACAGAACGGCGGTCAAGGCAGATCACCGTTCTGTGACAGAAGACAGATACCGTATATACTCGAGTATAAGTCGTTCCGAGTATAAGTCGAGGCCCTAATTTACCACAAAAAAATGGGAAAAACGTATTGACCCGAGTATAAGACGAGGGTGAGAAATGCACAGCTACTGTAAGTGGAAAAGAGGGTCAACAATGCCCATTTGCAGCATCACTGTGCCCATTTGCATGCCTCACTGTGCCCATTTGCAGCCATAGGTCCCCTGAACTTCAAACTCGGTAGTTAAGGTTCCTAGATGCCCCCTAGCTGCAGCCAAAATTTGGGGTCTCTGAACCCAAAGGGTCCCGAAATGACATTGCTGCAGATAGACACAGTTGACCGAATTTGGGGCCCTGTATCTCAGGGCCACTTAGTGCTAAGAACCCCAAATTTTGTGTGCAAACCCAGTGGAACTAGCACCATAAAATTTCCAAAGCTGGGGTTTCTAGCACCAAGTGGCTCTGAGATACAGGGCCCCAAAAATCAGTTCAGAAAATGTCAAGCACTTTTCTGCAGCAGAGAATGACATTTTCTGAACCATATTCTCAGGGCCACTTGGTGCTAGGAACCCCAGCTTTGGATATGTTATGGTACCAGTTCCACTGGGTTTGCACACCAAATTTGGGGTTCCTAACACCAAGTGGCCCTGAGATATGGGGCCCCAAAGTCGGTTCAGAAAATGTCAAGCACTTTTCTGCAGCAGAGAATGACATTTTCCGAACCGATTTTGGGGCCCCGTATCTTGGGGCCACTTAGTGCTAGGAGCTTCAGCTTTGGATATGTTGTGGTATCAGGTCCACTGGGTTTGCATACCAAATTTGGGGTTTCTAGCACCAAGTGGCCCTGAGATATGGGGCCCCAAAGTCGGTTCGGAAAATGACATTTTTTGCTGCAGAAAAGTGCTTGACTCGAGTATAAGTCGAGGGGGGCACTTTCAGCACAAAAAAATGTGCTGAAAAATTCAACTTATACTCGAGTATATACGGTATCTTGTGTTTCTGCTAAGCAGGAACATGGATCGTCTTATAGTTAAAGCACTCCCTAGAGACGCATTTAAACCTTTGATCGCCCCTGATGTTAACCTCTTCCCTGTCAGTGTCATTAGTACAGTGACAGCACATATTATTTAGCACTGATCACTGTATTAGTGTCACTTGTCCCCAAAAAAGTGTCACTTAGTGTACGATTTGTCCGCTGCAATGTCGTAGTCACGCTATAACTCGTTGATCGATGCCATTACTAATAAAAAAAAATTCCATAAGAATATCTTGTAGTTTGTAGACGCTATAAATTTTGTGTAAACTAATCAATATACGCTTATTGGGATTTTTTTTACCAAAAATATGTAGCAGAATACATATTGGCCTAAATTGAAGAAGAAATTAGATTTTTTACATTTTTCTATTGGATATGTTTTATAACAGAAAGTAAAAAATATTGTTTGTTTGTTTTTTTTCAAAATTGTCTGTCCTTTTTTTTGTTTTGTTTATAGCACAAAAAATAAATACTACAGAGGTGATCAAATGCCACCAAAAGAAAGTTCTATTTGTGGGGAAAAAAAGACATCCATTTTATTTGTGTACAGCGTTGCATGACCATGCAATTGTCAGTTAAAATAACAAAGTGCTGTATCGCAAATAATGGCCTGGTCATAAAGGGGGTAAACCTTACGGGGCTGAAGTGGTTAAACACACTGCTCGATTACTTCTGCCTTACTTCCTGGACAGACTTTAGGTCACGACACAGGAAGGAGTTGACCAGCTGAAGGGTAGATGAGGCAGGATGTGTGCGTATGAGATAAGCTCCTTCCTGTGTCATGACTTGTCTGACCAGGAAGTAAGGCAGAAGTAATCTAGCAGTGTGTTTAAACAGCTATGAAGAGAGTGAGGTAAGCCTGTGTAGAATTAATGAAAAGCTGTTTTATTTTTTCAAAATAAGTATATTAAAGTGGTGTTCCGGCCAAAATTATACTTTTTAAATAAAAATACCCCTATAATACACAAGCTTAATGTATTCTAGTGAAGTTAGTCTGTAAACTAAGGTCTGTTTTGTTAGTTTATAGCAGTAGTTTGTTATTTTATAAACTTATAGCAGGCCGTGGCCATCTTAAGTGTGGGCATCTGAAGCCAGACTGTATTTCTTCCTGGATCTCATCCTTGCAGATCTCGCACATGCTCAGTGCAGCACAAGCAGTGTAATAGGTTTCAGGTCAGGTTTCCATAGCAACGGCAGTTTCAGAGGCAGTTGCCGCCCCTTCCCAGAAGGCATTGCAAACAGGAAATGATGCGATGGGCCGCGGCCAGGGAGGAGGAAGTGAAAAATGAATACAGCAGATATACAGTAGGTGCTGAGAAAAAAAATTTAAAAATATCCAATTTGTTTACAGTGCACAGTTTAGTGAGGGATGCTGAAGAGTTGTAAAAGTGGGTGGAACTCCACTTTAATGATATATTGGTACATAGGGGAGCTGGAATTTTAGAAAAAAAAAGTAAGGATTTGAAAATCAAACAAACATTTTTTTAACACAGCTCTACTAGTGTATGGCCAGCTTAGGACAGGTTTTTTCTCATTCAGCCTGCTAAACAGTATAGATGGACAGATCTCCTGCCGACAGCTTTTGTATGCTGAGACTTGCATAGATGTAAGTGCTTAACGGTGTTCCTTTTAATGATTTAAAAAAAACGTGTTTTTCCAGTTATGTAAATATGTGCTATCACGTCCGGTTTAGCGTGAATGCTGTGTCATAGAATATTTAACAGGTCAAGCTTTGTTGGGTTCCATGCATACAGTTTTTGTTCAGTGACAGTCTCTTCTAAACCTGCATTGTGATAAAAGCTCTTTCTATGTGGAGCACGCTTTTCAATTAAGTCTGTCTGCAGTAACCTGGGCGCTGTAGTCTGACAGTGTTTAAATGGAGAACAAATTATGCTTAATGAAGCACTTCAGTTCATTTCATGGCCTCTCTTATATCTTTGTCAGGATTCATTAATGGCCATGTTGTAATGTTACACAAGCTATTGAGTGCATTAAATTGACTCAGAGCTGCGGGTTATTTAAGGTGATCCATTGTTGTGGGATAGAGTCCAGATGATGAAGTGGATTGAAGTCTGCAGATCGTAGAGTGATGTACAGATATATACCCAGTATAGGGACTGCTGTTTAAAGTACAACTCTGCCTTTACTTCATTTTGCTCCAACTGCTCTCCTTGCCCTCCCCATTCAATACATACCCACTTCTAGTTAGCCTCACATTGATTGGTGACCACCGCCACTGACTAAGGGGTCTCTTGTCCTCTTCAATGAGCTGCTGGGCATGCGACCTACTAGGCATGCAAGATGGTTTCTTTATAGGACTAAAGCTTAGTACACACTATGAGAAAACCGGACGAGCGATTGTCCGATTTTCCCCAAAGGTGCATACCATGATAACCAAAAATTATATTAACTTGTAAGAAAATTCTTAAATGGCAAAGGTAAACTTAGCTGCATGCTGGTGTAGCAGAGCAAGTGACGTAATGTTTGTGACCTTTCCAGCTGCTTCCACCAAATACGTTTTGGAGTGTTCTGGAAGTTTCATCCTTTGTGAAATTGATTATTTCCGTATGAATATTGCACAAATTGAATAAAGATCGGACGATATGTTGGCAAACGAGAAAAATTTTCAAGCTTGCACCTTGTTGTGTTTTTTTTTTTTATGCCCGCATAATCAAGATTGGCTGTCAAAAGCACTATACTAATGAACAGATAATCAACTGATCAATCCTCTAACATGAATGTTTGTATGATTTCCTTATAGTGTGTACCGGCCATTAGTAGAGGATAATTCTGCTTTCAAGCTTTCTGGATGTCTGCTTTTCCAGTAGGTCCCGTGAGGATATACACGCTGAAGGTCAGTAAATTGCATCTTGGTGGTTCGGTGTAAAGGACAGGAGATAGAGACGGTGGTGTGTAGAAGTGGTCATCAGCTAATGTATTTACAATGTCATAAACATTAAACTGGCAGTTCAAAATACAGCTGACAAAGAAGAGTCTTCCTGAGGGATAAGACGGAAAATCTTCAGGAGCTAGACACTTCAAATTCATACATCATCTGGAGTGAAAATATACACAGCACCACCAAAAGTGAAGAGGCTTACCGGATTGAATGGACCCGCCAGGGCATACGCCGAGAGGGGTCAGATAGGCTTAGGTGGTGAGTGTCTGCAGACGGCCCGGAGGAGCGATGAGGTGGCTCTCACGTTGCTGCAGGACCGAACGATGTCAGAAGCACCCCCTTACGGAATTCGCCCCAGCCAGGTTCTAGCCTCTCCTGGGTGGAAGTCCTTGCCTGTACAGCCTCTAAACGAGCTAGATGGAAGGAACCCCACTCTGGTGAGATCAGACACTCACCACCTAAGCCTATCTGACCCCTCTCGGCGTATGCCCTGGCGGGTCCATTCAATCCGGTAAGCCTCTTCACTTTTGGTAGTGCTGTGTATATTTTCACTCCAGATGATGTATGAATTTGAAGTGTCTAGCTCCTGAAGATTTTCCGTCTTATCCCTCAGGAAGACTCTTCTTTGTCAGCTCTATTTTGAACTGCCACTTTAATGTTTAGGACTTTTTCATATTTTCATAGCGCTACACTTATTTTGTATCTTATTGTTATCACCCTTGTTGGTTGTGTTAGCTGCTTATTTTTGCTTTTGCTTTGGCAGCGCAGAATTATTTTGTCTACATCCTTAATGTATTTACAGTAACAAGACCAGGAAGATGAGGCAGTTGGGATATATTCATGTAACGGTAGAGCAGGGGTAATTTCCGATAACCGATAATTAGATTCCATCTTTATTGATGGGTTTAAAGTGATATTAAAGTGGTTGTAAACCCACATCGAAAAAAAAAAAAGACCTGCAAGACAAAGGCATAATAAGCTAGTATGCATAGCATACTAGCTCATTATGAAATATTCACCTGAGATCAAAGCCTCCTTTGCATGTGCCCGTACACAGCACTGGTCGGCGACATCGCTCCCGGAGCTACTTCCGGGTATTGCAGGTCCGGCGATGTGATTGGCCGGAGCCACGATGACATTCTGCGTGTGTGAGCCGCTGGTAACAGCACACTCACTGAAGCAAATAGCACGTACATGCCATTGCTTCAGTGCGCATGTGCCGATCACGTCGGCACATGCAGATACAGGGTGTGATGGGAGGGCCCTTGGAACCCAGAATCCCTTGGAAAGGTTAGGAAACCCTTGTTTCAGCTCCCCATGCACCTCTTATGTCTAAGTGGCACAGGGTGACTGAGAAAATATATCTTGGATTATTTAAAATGGGACAGTAATATTTATCCACAATATCTCCGTGGATATATGTAAAGATTATTCTTGGTTTGTTTGATTCTGAATTCAACATGTTAGTTGAGAGAGAGAGCTGATCACATTGGCCTCTGTATGGCCCGACTCCTGCTGGAGCTCCTGCTATTGTAAGAAGGTGTCCCGTGTTTATACTTATGATAATGTATAATCTCCTGTGTGAAGCTCGGTGACAACAAGTCTGACCTGTAGTGAAATCCTGATTATAACAATGCTCAGGAGGGCACTGAGTCACATCGGCTGCTTTAAAGGAGTCGTTAATTAGCTCATGTTATTAGGTTTCTGGTTACAGGTGTATTGTTACAGTAATATGAGCAGGAGGTAGGAACCTCCTCTTCTACTGTATATAAGATTTGTATTTTGGTTCTAATAAAACAGTCCATGTTCAGCAACTAAACAAGTATCGTCTTGTTTTGTGCTTGTGAGCAGTTGGAATATCTGATATCTATATTCAGACTGGGAGGAAGTGGTATATGATGAAAGCACTCAAGTGGAGTGGAGTGTGGGACGTTTTGTTACATTACAGGGGATATCTCCTAAACCGTGCAGGTTTAGGAGATATCCGGGGTAGCTACAGGTAAGCCTTATTATACACACAATAAAAAGCAAAATAGCGCAGGTTTCTCGGTTTGCAGTATATAAATGTTGCTGAAATAATGTCCTTTAGAGCAATGTGCTCTCCGTGAGAAGTAAACAGTCTGTGAACAGGGCAGCCTTTTGATGGGAGGTGAAGCCGCTCCAAATATGCAAAGAGAAAACAACAAGAAAGGCGCCTCTTAATAAACTGTACATTTAATAGCATATAGGTATTAAAAACACTCACATATAAAACTTAGATAGTCCGGTATAGGGAATCCAGTAAAGGCATACGAGATGGCGTTCTCCTCTGTCCCACAGTCTAATTTCCTCTCTTTCTGACGGCTGATTGTTGTGACGAGAGCTTCCGGAAACAGCGACTGTCCAGAACGAGGCTTGGCTCCCGCCGAGTAGCCGATTGGGAGGCAGGGACAATGGAACGCACATCCGAGGTATGTGCTGTACTGCCGTAAGGCGACGCGTTTCAGAGCATGCGCACTCGGGCGCGCTCCTTTCTCAAGGAGCGCGCCCGAGTGCGCATGCTCTGAAACGCGTCGCCTTACGGCAGTACAGCACATACCTCGGATGTGCGTTCCATTGTCCCTGCCTCCCAATCGGCTACTCGGCGGGAGCCAAGCCTCGTTCTGGACAGTCGCTGTTTCCGGAAGCTCTCGTCACAACAATCAGCCGTCAGAAAGAGAGGAAATTAGACTGTGGGACAGAGGAGAACGCCATCTCGTATGCCTTTACTGGATTCCCTATACCGGACTATCTAAGTTTTATATGTGAGTGTTTTTAATACCTATATGCTATTAAATGTACAGTTTATTAAGAGGCGCCTTTCTTGTTGTTTTCTCTTTAAGCCTTATTATAGGCTTACCTGTAGCAAAAAGTGTGTTGTAAGGGTTTACAACCACTTTTAAAGGCAATTTTTTTTTTGTTTTTTTAAAAATAACAAACATGTCATACTTCCCCCGCCGCTGCTCCTTTCCCCTCCCTCTTGCCCCCAGAGCAAGCAGCTTGTTGTGGGGGCACCCGAGCAGGTTTGCTCCCGAGCTGCTGCTCTGTGTATATCTATTCAGTCAGAGGGCCGTGGCTCAGCCCCTCCCTGTCTCTCCTCTCCTTGGTCTACTGTCTGTGATTGACAGCAGTGGGAGCCAATGAGGAGGGAGAGTTACTGGAAAGCCAAGGCTCTCGTGCACATAGCTTGATCACGATGGAGCTCGGGTAAGTTTTAGTTGGTGCTCGGGGGGCTGCTGCACACAGGTTTTTTACCTTCATACATATATAATGCATGAAGGTAATAAACCCTGAGCCTTTGGAATCACTTTAATATAGCTACTTTCCAGGTGGCCAAGCTCTGTATTCTTTGTCTGGCTATCCTTGGACAGCAGTGGGAAAAATCAGCAGCAAATTGGAAGAATGATGTTCTACAGTCTGTTTAGAGAAGTTGCAAGACTCTGTTGCGAAAGCAACCCCCTACACCACCCCCACCCCCCAGCCCCCCCGTGGCAAAAATATTTTTTAAATCAGTTTTTCAATATTTTATCACAGTGCTTCTGGGAAAGGGGGTGGGAAGGTGGGTGGCAGTGGACGGTGTCAGTAGTTTTTTATTTTAAGAGCCCTTGCACACTGGGGCGGGGGCGGCGTCGGCGGTAAAACGCCGCTAGCGGCCGAGAAAGGGTTAAATACCACCGCAAAGCGCCTCTGCAGAGGCGCTTTGCCGGCGGTATAGCCGCGCCGTCCCATTGATTTCAATGAGCAGGAGCGGTAAAGGAGCGGTATACACTCCGCTCCTTCACCATTTCGAAGATGCTGCTGGCAGGACTTTTTTTACCGTCCTGCCAGCGCACCGCTCCAGTGTGAAAGCCCTCGGGGCTTTCACACTGGATACACAGCAGCGACACTTTCAGGTCGGTTTGCAGGCGCTATTATTAGCGCAATAGCGCCTGCAAACCGCCCCAGTGTGCAAGGGCTCTTAATAATTTATTTTTTTACAATTTAATTTTTACATTTTTTTAATATATATATATATTTTTTTTCACAATGCTTTTTGGGGGGAGGGCGTTGGGGTGGTGGAGAGTGTTGGTAGGGCAGGGGAGAGTGGTGTCAGTAGTTTTTTTATTTTATTTTTTACACTTAATACATTTTTTTGAATTTTTTTACAATAATTTTTTTAAAATATTTTTTTGGGGACTTTGGGATGTCAGGGACTGAGGACACAGATTCCCCATTCCCTTTCTCAGCACTAAGGAATGAATGAACAGGAGACAGCGGCTCTTGTTCATTCATAAACTGAGCAGAGTAACACAGTTTACTCTGCTCAGTTATCACAGGACAAAGGAGCGATCTCGCTCACTGTGTTCAATTCCTGACATTTCCCCCCCACAGCCGGCGGTAGGGGAGAGGGGAGCCGGCTGCGGGGGCCGAGGGGGGGCAGAGGTGGAGGTGGAGGACAGGAGCGACAGAGGATAATACGGGGGCTGGAGGAGAACAGGGGGGCAGAGAAGGACACAGAGGGGGCTGGGGGAGGAGCACACAGGAAACAGCTGGGAATGATCAGTGCAGCAGGAGGGACAGCTGTGAACACCGATCTCCCTGTATAGCTTTTTAGCTGACAGCAACGGGAGGGAGAGAAGGAGAAGCGGCTGTCAGCTAAAAATCTATACAAAGGAGGTCGGTGTTCACAGCTGTTCCCCACCGCCCCGATCATTCCCGGGAGATCGGGAGGCGCTTGCGGGTGTGTGGGAGACTACCGCACCTAGCGGGAGAATTGGGATGTCTGGGATACACTTCTCATGTTGTGATGTGTTATGCTTCAGCTTGGCGTATCTTTTTTTTTTTTTTTATGTATCCTTAGGAACATTACATCTGTGTTCTGGAATGACAACAACTCCTCATTTTTGGGGTTCCATATAGGGATTGATGCTTCATATTGAAACTCTGAATTCTTATATAGTGGTTATTGCAGACATGTACATCTCCTACATATCGTATCAGTTTGGAATCGTCACTGACTGCGTTCGATTGATGTCCTTTTTTTCCCTACAAATAAAGCTTCCTTTTGGTGTTATTTGATCAGCTTTGTGGTTTTTATTTTTTGCGCTAAAAAACAAAAAAAGTTGACAATTTTGAAATAAAAAAACAATATTTTTTACAAAATTTTTATTTTTTTTTTTAAATGTAAACAAATGAATTCATCAACTTGGGCCGCTATGTATTCTGCTACATATTTTTGGTAAAAAATATCCCAATAAGCGTATATTGACTGGTTTGCACAAAAGTTATAGCATCCACAAACTATGGGAGAGATTTAGGGACTTTTATTATTTGGCAACGATCTGCGATTTTTAGTGGGACTGCGACATTGGGGCAGACAAATCTGACCCTAAGTGACACTTTTTGGGGACCAGTGACACCAATACAGTGATCAGAGCTAAAAAAAATATGCACTGATCCCTGTATAAAAGACACTGGCAGGGAAGGGGTTAACACTAGGGGGCGATCAAGCTGTTAAATGTGTTCCCTGGGAGGTGTTTCTAACTGTGGGGGGGGATTGTTAGACTGGAGGAACAGAGTGATCGTGATTCAGCTTAACTGAAACACGATCTCTCACTTTTCTTCACTGACAGATCAGCGGTGTGCTTTGATTACATCAGCACACCGCAGCTCTGTCTCTCCTTTAAACGATTGGCGGGTTGCGGTGGCCATTGCGGCTCCTGGAGCCAGTGATTAGCTCCCGCTGTGTCCAATCACAACGGGAGCGGCGTGCCCCCTAAACTGCGTGAACGAAATCACATACAGGTACATGATTTTGCGCACCCAGGCCGCTTTGCCGCAGTAAAGGTACATGGGCGGTCTGGAAGTGGTTAACCACTTCTGGACCGCCGCACGACGATATACATCTTAACTTTGAAGAGGAATATTGTTGTTATGGAAGCAGCTAGCTGCCATAACCCTGGTATCCTCTTCTTCGGCCGGCAGTCCGCTTTCCGATAAGAGAGGTCTCTGCTGCTGATTCGCCACAATATCACTTTTATCGACGGCGGTAGGGGTCCCCCCTCCCGCTGTGCTCCGGTACCCTCCGCAGCTTACCAGATCCGTCAGGAGCGGCGGAGGCGATTGGATGTTTTCCCTTGCTGGTTATGGAGACGAGTGAGGGGAAGATGACCCCCACCTGTCTCCATAACATTGCAGAGCGGAAGCGACGTCAAAGCGTCACTTCCGCCCATAGGGCCATTTTTTTTTTAGTTATTTCTTTTTAATAGACAAAAATTATTTTTATTTTTTAAATTGCATTTTAGTGTAAATATGAGATCTGAGGTCTTTTTGACCCCAGATCTCATATTTAAGAGGTCATGTCATGCTTTTTTTCCATTACAAGGGATGTTTACATTCCTTGTAATAGGAATAAATGTGAAACTATTTTTTTTTTTTAACAACAGTGTAAAAATAAAAAACAAAAGTTAAAATAAATAAGGAAAAAAAAATATTTTTTTTAAACGCGCCCCGTCCCGCTGAGGTATCGCCGCAATCGCTAGAGCGAGAGAAATAATTCTAGCTCTAGACCTCCTCTGTAACTGAAAACATGCAACCTGTAGAATTTTTTAAACGTGGCCTATGGAGATTTTTAAGAGTAAAAGTTTGTCGCCATTCCACGAGCGGGCGCAATTTTGAAGCGTGACATGTTGGGTATCAATTTACTCGGCGTAACATTATCTTTCACATTATAAAAAAGAATTGGGTTAACTTTACTGTTGTCTTATTTTTTAATTAAATTCCAAAAAAAGTGTGTTTGTAGGAATGCTGCGCAAATACGGTGTGACAAAGTATTGCAACGACCGCCATTTTATTCTCTAGGGTGTTAGAAAAAAATGTATAATGTTTGGAGGTTCTTCTAAGTAATTTTTTAGCAAAGAAAAACTGTTTTTAACTTGTAAACAACAAATCTCAGAAAGAGGCTCGGTCCTTCAAGCGGAAGTAAACCCATCCATAAAACAGCTACCTTTCCGGCACGTGCTGGAAATGTAACACTCCCATTGGTTGGGCTCTCAACCACACTGTCAAACCATCCAATGGCCGGTGTCATAACTGATCACATGTGCAGCATCATGGCAGTTCTAGACTAAACAGAGGCCAAGATGGCGGCTTCCTTGGCTGAAAACGATAGGAGGGTTTACTTTCACTTTAAGTGGTGTGAGTGAACGACAAAGTGGATCCTGAGGAAGCTTTTTTTAAGGCAAACATATCAATCTATTTACCTTTCTTCATGTCTTGATGCATATTCCTTATACCAGACCATAGCTGATGATGATACAGGTTTTTAGGTTTTGCTAATTTTAATGTGGAATTAAAAACTTAATTTTAGGGACTGTCGTTTTTTAATATTCATTTTGGCACATAAATCCCTTTTTTTTTTTCCTTTCCATTGCCCCTTGTTGGGAATATATGGAAAGTTACTATTTGTAACTGTAAACTGTACAATTAGGTTTGCAGTTAAAGTAGAAGTGATTGAAGAACTTGCTTTTTTTCATTTTGCATAGAGTAAGGGAGGGTTATAACCTCTAGAATTGTTTTTTTTTTTTTTTTTTGGTCATCTGTGTCCCATTGGGGGGATTTCTCTTCCCCTTCCTGTCCCATAGCCAAAACTAGTGAGTAGAAATTCCTCCAAAGTGATTGAACCCCTGCTTGTCGCTAGCACTTGTCTCTCTATTGGAAGATTTCCCCCTCTATTCCTGTTCTGGTGACAACCCAAAATATGGATTTATCTTTCACTTTCAGAAATAAAAGGACAAATAGAGCGAGTAAATGGCCCTATCGGGGACACAGACAGCAATACAAACTGAAAGGTGATCTAATCCCACAACCCTCTATCCAAAACTAAAAAAAGATTTTGTCTTTAGTTATACTTTAACTGAGTTTAAACTAGGCATGTGATAAGAACATTGCATCAGCAGAAGTTGCCCTCCTTGAAAACCACGTTAAAACAATCATTAGACTAATGCCCCGTACACACGAGCGCATTTTCCGTCGGAAAAAACTTGGATGGTTTTTCAGACGGAATTCCGCTCAAGCTTGGCTTGCATACACACGGTCACACAAAAGTTCTCTGAACTTTCGACCGTCAAGAACACGGTGACGTACAACACTACGACGAGCCGAGAAAATGAAGTTCAATGCTTCAGAGCATGCGTCGAATTGTTTCCGAGCATGCGTAGGAATTTTGCGCGTCGGGATTGGTACAGACGATCAGAATTTCCGATCGGAACTTTTTCCGACTGAAAAATTGAGAACCTGCTCTCAATCTTTTGCTGGTGGGAATTCCGCCAGAAAAAGTCAGATGGAGCATACACACGGTCGGAATTTCCGATTAAAAGCTCACGTCGGACTTTTGCTGGTGGATTTTCTGATCGTGTGTACGGGGCATAGGGGATACAGAGCTGAATTTAAATGGAATATGTCCCTTTTCCCTTCTTGACCCCTCAGTCCTTGCCGGAGATGGTTGGCCTTACTGATCTGAAGAGGGTGGTGGTGGGTTACGCATATTTTCATCATCTGCTCTGTTTGAATTCCCCAGGTTTGTGACAAGTTAGCTTTAAAGCTGCCACTGGTATATTTTATACGTTGGCAGTGGCAGGGGGTTTTACATACACTACTGGCTGCTAGAGCAGTCGGGAATGTTTGTAAATTTGACAAGTTCACTGTCGCCTGTCAGAGGAAAGCGATTGGACGCCTGTACGCCCTGTATGTTTGCCCGCCCCTCCCCTTATACATCCTCCTGCCATGTTTCCTGAGCTCCACCAGGTAGAGGGGAGAGAGATCAGTGAACACGTGCTTGCTGATCTCCCCCTACTAAGAATTATGTGTAAGAATTCACTTCGGGTCCAATTGCCACTTTCCAAAGCTTCTGTGGCTGGGGAAGAAGCTATAATTTCAGAAATAGAAATCTTAATAGTTTATCAATTAACAAAATGGAACGTAAAATGAACAGAAGAGAAATCCGAATCAATTCAATATTTGGTGTGACCTCCCTCTGCCTTCAAAACACAATCAATGTTTCTAGGTAGACTTGCACACAGTTTTTGAAGGAACTCAGCAGGTAAGTTGTTCCATACGTCTTGGAGAACTAACCACAAATCTGTGGATGTAGCCTGCCTCAAATCCTTCTGTCGCTTAATTTAATCACAGACTCCATTAAAATTGAGATCAGGGCTCTGTGGGGGCCAAACCATCACTTCCAGGACTTCTTCTTTACTCTGAAGATAGTTCCTAATGACATAAATTTGGGGCCAATCACACGCCTCCCTGATCGTATGGCATGATGGATAAGTATCTGCCTGTATTTCCCTTTATGTGTACTTCAAATGTATATTTATCTTAATTCCTGCAATTTGGCTTGAGGTATTTTAAATAAAGGGAAGCCTTTGGGACTTTTGCCCATCAGAGGTGTTTCAGAAGGTCAGATAAATGACATACGTGCGAAGAGGAAAGGTGATAAAAATGTGCAGTATTAAAATGGGGGAATATAACCTTTTGTCCTCCTGCTAAAATTAAAGCACCAGAAATGACTCACCCGCGCCCCCGGTGATCCCCAGCCATCTGGTATCCTGAAGATAAAAGATGTGGAAAAATAATTACTTTTCTCAAGAGCGAGGACCATAACAGCATTGCAATGTCAGATCTAATTCACAGAGTAATAATTAGTTTAACATGATCTTTCATTGCTATATTATTGGTGCACTTAAACAGTTAGTCGCTTTTAGAGAAAACTATTTACAATTGGACCTATGCGAGAATGGGAAAATGAAAGCCCAACTCCAGGATCACCACCTCCCTGAGTACTTCTGGGTTTAGTGCTGTAAATCTCCAGCTAGACAGAAGAAGCTGATCAAGCACAGTCTATTATCAGTCTGCAATAAAAGGGTGCAGAGGTGACATTAGGGATCTAATAAACCCCTGATGTCTCCTTAAAGAGAACAAGTCATCTGCACTACATGGGAGGGTTCAGCTCCTTGTGATGGCAAAAAAAAGAAAGTATAATTAAAGGCAAACCTGTCATGGTTATGCAATAGAGTTTTGTCTGTCAGCTTACCTGTCTCCATGTGTTCATCTCTAGAGACCAGCTGACTCTCACCTGACTGCTTTTATAATCTCTCCCCTAGCATGGCTCCACCCCAGCTCCTATCAGAGAACTCTATATTAACCTCTGCACTGCAGGCAAGCCCTGCTGATCAACCTTTGTGTGTTCTGGCTTCCTAATTTCTGCCTGCCGTGTGCTCTGCGTTTGTTTCTGTTACCGACCTTGGCGTGTTCTCTACTATTCCTGTCTGCTCGTAACCCTGATCTTTGGCATGTCCCCGACTATCCCTGTTTGCCTGTGACCCTGAACCTTGGCGTGAACTCTGTTGTCCTTGTCTGCTTGTGGCCCCGACCTTGGCTTATTCCCTTACTATCCCTATCCTCCTGTTGCCTACTGTGGGTGTGAGCTGGGGGACCCTGGGGGCCGCGACCTGGAGCCAGTTTCAGCCCAGTCCATCCTCACCACTAGAGGCTCTGGTGAACACCTGCTGGCTCTTAGACTCCGCGCCCCAGGGAATCCTACGTTCTAACCCCGGTGGGATCCGTGTTGGCATTCCAGCGGCCCTTCCTTCCTTACTACCCTGACTCCCATCTGCAGCAGTCAGCCGTAGTGTCCACTACCTTGCGGTGCACTCCTGATCCCAACGGTGTGCATCTGTCACCTAGCCTCAAGGTGACCTGACAAAACCTTTTTTAGTTTTGTATGGAGTGCAGAAGCATTGGAACACCTGTCAGTTTCTATTGCTGTCTGTGCCCCCCTTAGAGAGATTCACCCTCTCTATTTGTACTGTTTACCATTATCTATCATTAAAAGTGAAAGTGAAAGAAAATCCCCTATTTTGGGTTGTCTCCAGAAAAGTAATAGAGGGGAATTTGTCCAATGGGACACTAGGTCTGGTGATCCGGGGGTCCCTAGTGAATTCCCTTAAAGCGGAGTTCCACCCACTTTTACAACTTAGTCTTAAAAGGAAAGACCACCCCTCCACCCCTCGTTTTTGGATAACTATTTTTTTTCTTACCTTTTCTGAAGTACATAGTGTACTTCCATCCTAGCTCGGCTGCGGCCCAGTGCGTCATTTCCTCCTTCTCCCCCGCTGCCTTCTGGGACCTGTGTGTCCCCCAAAAGATGACAGGGCCATTCAGAAAGAGCCACGCGACTCACGCATGTGCAGTAGAAAACCAGCTGGGAAGCTTGAAAGCTCCACTGCCCGTTTCACTTAGTTACAGTGGCGGCGCCTGCACATGATCCGATGTTTCCTGGACAGGTAAGTCTCCAGTGTTTGTAGCTGCTGACTTTTTTAAAAAATTATTTTTGCGGCTGGAACACTGCTTTCATTCGCAGGGATTCCTTCTCACTTCCTGTTTGGCTATGGGACAGAAAGTGCAAGGAAATCTCTGCAGTGGGACACAGATGGTGACAAAAAATGTAACAGGGGTTATACAGTATTGGATCCCCTGCTGATTTTGTACGTTTGCCCACTGACAAAGAAATGATCAGTCTATAATTTTAATGGTAGGTTTATTTTAACAGCTAGAGAAAAGCGCATTTCAAAAAAAGTTATAAATTGATTTGCATTTTAATGAGTGAAATAAGTATTTAATCCCCTATAAATCAGCAAGATTTTTGACTTCCAGGTGTCTTCTATACAGGTAATGAGTTGAGATTAGGAGCACTCTTAAAGGGAGTGCTCCTAATCTCAGCTTGTTACCTGTATAAAAGACACCTGTTCACAGAAACATTCAATCATATTCCAATGTCTCCACCATGGCCAAGACCAAAGCGCTGTCCAAGGATTTTCGGTACAAGATTGTAGACCTATACATGGCTGGAATGGGCTACAAAACCATCACCAGGCAGCTTTGTGAGAGGGTGACAACAGTTGGCGCGATTATTTGCAAATGGAAGAAACACAAAATAACTGTCAATCTCCCTCGGTCTGGGGCTCCATGCAAGATCTCACCTTGTGGAGTTTCAATGATCATGAGAATGGCTAGGAATCAGCCCAGAACTATACGGGAGAATCTTGTTAATGATCTCAAGGCAGCTGAGACCATAGTCACCAAGAAAACAATTGGTAACACATCACGCCGTGAAGGACTGAAATCCTGCAGCGCCCGCAAAGTCCCCCTGCTCAAGAAAGCACATGTGCAGGCCCATCTGAAGTTTGCTAATAAACATCTGAATGATTAAAAGGCGATCTGGGGGAAAGTGTTGTGGTCAGATGAGACCAAAATCGTGCTTTTTGGCATCAACTCCTTGTGTTTGGAGGAGGAGGAATGCTGCCTATGACCTCGAACAACATCCCCACCATCAAACATGGAGGTGGAAACATTATGCTTTGGGGGAGGGGGGGGGGGGGGTTTCTGCTAAGGGGACAGGGAAACTTCACCACATCAAAGGGACGATGGACAGGCTTTGAAAATGGGTCATGGATGGGTATTCCAGCATGACAGTGACCCAAAATACATGGCCAAGGCAAGGAGTGGCTCAAGAAGAAGCCCATTAAGGTCCTGGAGTGGTCTCATCCCCTAGAAAATACGTGGAGGAAGCTGAAGGCTTCGAGTTACCAAACATCAGCTTCGAAACCTTAATTACTTGGAGAGGATCTGCAAAGAGGAGTGGGACAGAATCCCTCCTGAGATGTGTGCAAACCTGGTGGCCAACTACAATTAACATCTGACCTCTGTGATTGCCAACAAGGGTTTTACCACCAAGTACTAAGTCATGTTTTGCGAAGGGGTCAAATACTTATTTCTCTCATTAAAATGCAAATCAATTTATAACTTTTTTGAAATGCGTTTTTCTGGATATTTTTGTTATTCTGTCTTTCACTGTTAAAATAAACCTTGGCAGACTAGTTGGTGAGTTGAGCTATGGAATGTTCTGTTTTTGTCTTTCATGTGATAGCCCTTCCATGTGCTCTTTGCTGTGAAGGCCAGTTATAGGTCGGGGCAGGGGCCATTTGTTTGTTTCTTGTGTGTCCATTCAGACACAGAGCTGTGGCTCAGCCCCGCCCCATCCCTTCCGTCTCCTGATTGGCTCACTGGCTGTGATTGACAGCAGCAGGAGCCAATGGCTCCCGCTGCTACCAAAAGCCAACCAGGAGTGAGAGCCCCCGGAGAGGAAAGGCTCTCCTGGACATCGCTGGATCCAGAGGGGGCTCAGGTAATTATTATGGGGGGCTGGGGGGGAGATGCTGCACACAGGAGGTTTTTTTTACCTTCATGCATATAATTCATGAAAGTAAAAAAACTTGTGCCTTTACAACCATTTTAAGGTCTAAAATGTGCGTTTTAACAAGTGCAAAAAATGAAAAAAAAAAAAATGGTTTCGGTGGTGAAAAGGTTAAGGGGCTGACATATATATTTAGTGTGCTTCTTACAGCCGTGAAGCTTCCTTTAGTAAAGTATTGCATTATACAAATTGAATTTTGCCATTAGATTTATTTAGGCTGAGATATTAGGCTGATTTATGATTTGTCTTCAGGTTATGCGTATCAGAGTTAGTCAGAGTTAAATTGGAGCATTATATCATACTTGCTCCCCCTCCCATCCAGCTTTAGGGCTCATGCACACGGGTGCTGAGATTTATGCAGGATGCTGCTGGCAGAAAAATCCTGTGTAAAAATGATCTTTAGTGCATCTCTGCTTATACATACCTACATGCATAAGTCTGTATAAGTTGAAAGGCAGATATATGGGGCTCTTACACTTTATTTATGTTTACTTCTCTCCCATGGCCTCACGTCTCGTGTCATTCACTTGGCAGTGGTGGCGAAGACACAGAATGACTGAAGGCCGCGATCGTTCTGCACTGCCTAATGAACTGACTCATTCGTAATCAGGGGGAGATATAAGGATCAATAATGTGTCAGTGATGGTGGAAGCACAGAATGACATCGGCAGTCAGTCGTTCAGAATGAAAGAAAGCAGAGATCATTCTGTGCCTGTATGGCCGCCGCTGCCCACACATTGTTTGTGTTTACATCTCCACCCTGGCTCTAAATGAGGCATTCACTAGGCAGTGGCACATATGGCCATGTCCGTTTACAGTGCCTTGAATGAGTATTAATACCCCTTAAAATTTTCCACATTTTGTCATGTTACAACCAAAAACGTAAATGTATTTTATTGGGATTTTATGTGACCAACACAAAGTGGCACATACCGTATTTATCGGCGTATAACGCACACTTTTAACCCCTGAAAATCAGGGGGAAATCGTGTGTGCGTGTTCTATGCCGATCCCTGCTGCCTCAGAGTGGAAGGAAGGGATGAGCGCCGCTGCATTACACACAGCCGCGATCTCCTGTGTATCTGGCGCTGTCACACACAGTCCTGCCCCCCTGGCCTGGCATTGGACCACTGCTCTGTCCATCACATGAGCTGGGCGGGACTGAGAGTGACTGAGCGCTGGATACACAAGAGATCGCAGTTCTGTGTCATCCAGCACTGGCTCGGCTGCAATCATCGGCAAAGGCGAATCTGCAGATGTGTACTAAACAGGCTGTAATCATGGGCATGCTAGAGGCTGCAGATGTGCATGCTAGAGGCTGCAGATGGGCATGCTAGAGGCTGCAGATGGGCATGCTAGAGGCTGCAGATGAGCATGTTAGAAGCTGCAATAATGGGCATGTTAGAGGCTGCAGATGGGCACTAAACAGGCTGCAATAATGGGCATATTAGAGGCTGCAGATGGGCACGTTAGAGGCTGCAGATGGGCACGTTAGAGGCTGCAGATGGGCACGTTAGAGGCTGCAGATGGGCACGTTAGAGGCTGCAGATGGGCACGTTAGAGGCTGCAGATGGGCATGTTAGAAGCTGCAATAATGGGCATATTAGAGGTTGCCGATGGACATAGATCAGGCTGCACTGATGGGCACCGGTGGGGCTGCAAGGCACTGACCCTTATTTTAAAATTTAAGTTTTTTTCTGAAACTTCCCTCTTAAAGTTAAGGTGCGTGTTATACACCGATAAATTGTGAAGTGGAAGAAAAAGGTAAATTGAAAACAAAGCTCACATTAAAGTAGTCTGTCACAGGGGTTCTCACCATCAATGTGATAACCAAACAGTGCTTAGCCTCGTGGATCCTATTTGCAGTATCTCTGCTTAGTCCTCCAGCCTTGGTCCTCCAGACCATCAAACACACAGTCCCAGTGCTCAGGCACTAAACGCTGAACTGTCCACAGATTTGATTTTCTCCTACAGCTCCCTGCTGCAACATCCTTACAGGCTCAGCCCTTTCACTGTCCCAGCGTGGACAGTACAGAGCAACGTGCTCCTAACGGCTCCCTTTCACAGACTTACCCCCTCGGGAGGGTGGGGCCACTCATCTCTAAGGGTCCTTTCACACGTGTGGTCCGCCCCGGCGGACTCCACTTTACTCAGCAGGGGATTGCTCCGCTGATCCCCGCTGAACAGGTGGATGATAGATCTGTCTCCACTCCCTATTATGGTTGCCACCTCATCCCTTTAAACCCGAACACATATTAATTACACAGGTTCTGTGGCTGATTAAGGTGGTAATTAAACTCACTTGGTGCCTTATGTGCAATTAATTAGCCTCAAAACCTGTGTAATTCAAAGGTGTTCGGGTTTAAAGGGATGAGGTGGCAACTCTACTCCCTATGCAGAGACGGACCTGTCAGAGCCCCACTTTCCTCTATGGGGATAAAAACGGACCGCCTGTCCATTTTCATCTGATCCCATCCGATCTGCCAGACAGATGGAAAATAGGGTCAATATCCATCTGGATTTCACGGACAGGATCAGATCGGATAGCAGTGGGTGTCGGGAGATATGTCACCGCTCCATAGGAGTGAATGGAGGCTCCGATCAGGTCTGCCTGAAAAACTGACAGGCGAACCTGATCGAAAAGCCAGTGTGAAGGGGGCCTAATTCTGGCTCTAACATAAGCCCAGCACACGCCAGTATCATTAGTGTGCCAGTTGTTTGCAAAACCTGACCCAAACCCGCCAAAATATACAGTGGAAGGGCTCGCCTCTCTACAATACGTATTGCGGTTGGCAAGTGATTAAATGTGGTTGCTGCATCAGTCCCCCCCCCCCATCTTTTTTACCAATTAAGCTTAATCCTGGATAAAGAAGCACAGGGGGCACCTACCTTTGGACAGCAGCATTGTCCGCCTGGGGGGGAGGGGGGTGTTAGTGTTTTAAAATATAAATTTGCTAGTCCATCTATCAAATTGAAGCCAAACTTTAGCTAACGCTTTATAAGCTGTTACAGCAACAGTTTTTTCCCCTTTTAGGATAAAGCTTTTACTTGAGTAAATAAAAGCTGATCATTTAACCACCAGACAATGGTTTGTCTTATCCATGTAAACTGATACATTCTGCTGGAGAGCTTGTGCTTTTGAAAAACAGACATACTGGCCAGATCACGAGATGACAATAGAAGAAAGAAAGCCTAAAATAGAAAACAAATGCAGCCTTCACTTCTAAAAATTGGTAAGCTGCAATATAAAAAATGTTTACTTTTGGGTTTAATACCGCTATAAAGAGAATTGTGGGTACAAGGACCGTGGAATATGTTACAATATACACAGTGTGTAGGCTCAAGTTTTAAGTTCCTCCCCACTGTTTTCACAAATTGCCGCACATTATTGTCTACATGCCGAAGATTGAAGCCATTCCCAATCCCCCCCCCAATGCACCTGCTTCAGCTGCACTCTCCTGATGCTGATAACAGTGTTCAATGTGTTGTGTGTCATCTCAGCAGCTAATAGTTTCCCTGTAAGTTCGAGTGACTGGGTGGCAATACAGAAGCACAACTGGGAGACAGGGACTAAGACCCCATACACACTATTTTATTTTCTGCAGATTTTCCTCTTCAGATTTACCAAAACCATTTACTGCAAGGGCCTGCCTGATTGCATACAAATTGAAACTCTTAAGGGTTGACGCGGATGTTGTCCCCGCACTAGGGTGAATCTGTCCAGGTATGAACTGGCTGTTGGTCTCCAGGAACAAAGAGCCCCAGGTGCTGGCTAATGCTAGTAAAGGCTGTGTGCAAATGGGAAAATTCGGACAGCCACACTCCAGGAAATTATAATCCAAACTTCTTTATTTGAAAATCAGGAACATGTCATACAGTACATCAAAGGCAGAGTGTACAGACAGGCAGCTTACGCGTTTCGCACTATATCAAGTGCTTACTCATTACTCATCAAGTGCTTACTGAGCTATGAGTAAGCACTTGATATAGTGCGAAACGCGTAAGCTGCCTGTCTGTACACTCTGCCTTTGATGTACTGTATGACATGTTCCTGATTTTAAAATAAAGAAGTTGGGATTATAATTTCCTGGAGTGCGGCTGTCCGGATTTTCCCATTTGCATACAGTCTTAAGGGTTGACCTCATATTATATGGTTTTGGTAAATCTAATAGTGTGAACAAGAGCCTGTTTGGCAAGATCACCTGGAAACGGTGGCAGCTGGTGATAAACTTTTTTTTTTTTTGGGGGGGGTGCTGAGTGCCCCCCTAGTTTGTATGGCACCCTGCATGCAAACTAGGGGGGGGGGCAGCGTCCCTTCTGGACCAGCCGCTCTCTATGGATTGTGACCGACTCTCTATGGAGCTAGTTCACACATCCCCGGAGCGGCTCCGGTGCGAGTTGCACAGTCCTGTGCATCTTTTGATCCATTTCAGGTCCGAATTCAGCCAAAAATTTGACCTGAAATCAGACCTGAACCGATGAATGGAGATGTACTGGACACCCTGCTGTGACCCGCTCCGTGTTCTAGTGTGAATCCAGCCTAATAGACGACATAACCAAAGATAACATTGTCCTTCAGGATTCCCTTGGGGTTCATAGAAATAAATGAAGGGTCAGAAATTGGAGTCTCACAACTTTGAGTGAAGCATCCACATGGAATGTGGTATACTAGTAGAAACTAGGACTGTGTATAAAAGAAGAGTTTAGAACTAGTCCATGTTCATTAAAGCGACATGAAAAGAGACTTTTTGGCAGTGGTTCCTCTGGCACTTTTATGGAGTTCAGAAGGAACTGTCTCAGTAGTTATTATAGTATTTCGGTATGAACTATGTTCTTGTGTTTACTCGTTACGAGATCCATCCTCCCACAGTGATGGGCATGAAGGTTATTTACTGCTTGACACAAGAGTCCGATTAGACCAATTAGCACCATAGATTGTTTCCTGCCATGTAACTGAACACCCTCATTTGAAGTTCTTTCTATTCAGTCTACAGAAGTGGTGAGGTTCTCGCTGACTGATGAGCAGTAAGTGGCTGTCAGTTTGCTCAGCAGCTGTATGACTGAAGAACCCTTATATGTGAGGAGTGGAGAGCTTTTATTAGAGGAGTAATAACAATGACTCCCGTAATCCAAGGCCGCTCCTGTCATTTCTCTGGCAGCTGGAATGTGCAGCATTTCATTGTAAAATCTGTAATTCTAGAAATAAATTAAAGGCCAGGTCCTCACATTTTGCTCGCCCTTACCCCATGGAGCATATGCATTTTTTTTCAATGGGCATTCAGTCTGGTCACTTGATGTCACAGATTCTTTTCCTCTTCTTCTGTACTTGGTGATGAGCAGGTCCTAAATTAGGGCACCGTCAGTATGTGAAATAATTACTGGAGCATTGATTGGTGATCTCAGGGTACGCTCCAGGGGGCGGAACTTTGACACCCCGTGGTCACAGGTGGGAGGATCTTTGACACCCTGTGGTCACAGGGAGGGTGGATCATTGATGCTCTGATGTCACAGGAAATGGGTTGACTGATGTTGGGCATTGTTTAACCCAGTTTCTCCAAACTTTGGGACCACATGGTATATTTTATAAATGTTTGCAGACCAAAAACTAAATCGGTTATAAATTAATGTAAATTGTAATGAATGAATAAGTTCCCTCTATTAGTGCTTAACAGAGTTCCCCCTTACATCCAGGAGTGCCCAGAAGATGCCCCCCTTCATCCAGTAGTGCTGAGCAGATTCCCCCTTACATCCAGGAGTGCCTAGTAGATGCCCCCTTACACCCTTGAGTGCCCAGCAGATGCCCTCTTACATCCAATAGCGCCTAGCAAATGCCCCCTTACATCCAAGAGTGCCTAGTAGATACCCCCTTACACCCAGGAGTGCCCAGCAGATGCCCTCTTACATCCAATAGCGCCTAGCAAATGCCCCCTTACATCCAGGAGTGCCCAGCAGATGCCCCCCTTACATCCAGGAGTCCCCCATTACATGCAGAAGTACTTATCCAAGACCCCCTTACATCCAGGAGTATACATCAGAGTCCCCTTACCCTTCAGGAGACAGTACAGCATTGTGGAAGCCGGGAGGTGGAACAGGTCTGGTCAGATGAAATCTGAAATCTTCCTGTAAATTCTTGGGACAAGGCAATCGAGTCATTGGTTGCTAGGACGGTCCTAGCAACCAACCACAAAGGAGGAGGTCCTAGCAACCAATCACAGCGGAGGAGGAGGGGGGGTCTGCACTGAGGACTTGGGGTGGAGGGTTTGGTGGCAGCTGACTTGGTTTGCAGTAGATGCACTAGTCTCCATATTACAGAGACAAGGTTGTTGTGGGCCAGATAGTATCTTGTAGCTGGCTGAATGTGGCCCGTGGGGAGACCCCCAGACTGTGACTGTGTGGGCAAACTGCGCCCCAAATAGGGTGAGCGTTGTTGCAAGAGCTTTTTTTTTTTTTTTTTTTTTTTTCAATGCCGTCGGGAAATACATTCTTTACCTGTTTTTTTTTTTTTTTCTTGTACACTACTAAAGTCGGGCTTTAAGGGAAGCTTCTGTCTTCTGGATATGACTTGATGGATATGTGCCCTGGATGTTATCAGAGCAGAGGTGGTCACACTCCTCAGTGACATTTTATAAAAGAAGGATGATATTGATCTTATGATTTGAGACATCATCTATCACACTTCTCCTCTTTCATATTCTTCTCCTCCTCCCTAGTGTCCCCTACATGCTCTGTTCATGAACTCCCAGAACTGTACTGGGGATATGTGCAGAGAGAAGAGTCAGTGTGGATGACAGATGGTCACATCTGAGAGAATGTTTGTGACTTCTATCCAGCTTGTGCCCTTAGACTTTAATGGAAGTCACCTCTAAGTCGGATCCTCATCTATATGATTTGGATCCGACATTACACGTAGATTACCCAGGCAATCCCGAAAGTTGCTTCTAAAGTCACATCAAAGTAGTACTCAAGTCGCCAGCAAGTCACCAGGAAGTCGCCTGGCAAAGTCGCACCGAAAGTTACGCGACTTTCGGGTCACAGTAGTGTGAACCAAGCCTTAACCACTTAAAGACCAGCCTCGTTTTGGATTTTAGGTGTTTACAAGTTTAAAACAGGTTTTTTTGCTAGAAAATTACTTAGAACCCCCAAACATTATATATTGTTTTTTTTCTAACATCCTAGAGAATACAGTCATTGCAATACTTTTTTTTGCACCGTATTTGCGCAGCAGTCTTCTAAGCGCACTTTTTTTTGGAAAAAATTCACTTTTTTGAAAAAAAAAATAAGACAACAGTAAAGATAGCCCAATTTTTTTTTATATTGTGAAATATAATGTTACGCCAAGTAAAATGATACCCAACATGTCACGCTTCAAAATTGCGCCCGCTCGTGGAATAGCGTCAAACTTTTACCCTTAAAAATCTCCATAGGCGACGTTTAAAAAATTCTACAGATTGCATGTTTTGCGTTACAGAGGAGGTCTAGGGCTAGAATTATTGCTCTCACTCTACCGGTCGCGGCGATACCTCACATGTGTGGTTTGACCACCGTTTTCATATGCGGGCGCTACTCACGTATGCGTTCGCTTCTGCGTGCGAGCTCGTCGGGACAGGGCGCTTTAAAAAAATTTTTTTTTTTTTTATTATTTATTTTATTTTATTTTATTTATTTTTTCACTGTTTTAAAAAAAAAAAATTTGGATCACTTTTATTCCTATTACAAGGAATGTAAACATCCCTTGTAATAGAAAAAAGCATGACAGGTCCTCTTAAATATGAGATCTGGGGTCAAAAAGTCCTCAGATCTCATATTTAGACTAAAATGCAAAAAAAAAAAAAAAAAAAAAAAAAGTCGTTTAAAAAAATGACACTTAAAAAATTTGTGCCTTTAAGAGAGTGGGCGGAGCCATCGTAATGACGCCGCTCCGGCCGTCACATGGTATGGAGACGGGTGGGCGCCATCTTGGCCTCACTTGTCTCCATACCTCAGCAGGGAAAGGACCCGATCGCCTCCGCCGCTACCGACGGCTCCGGTAAGCGGCGGAGGGTGCGGGAGAGCGGCGGGAGGGGGGGTGGCACCTCTCCCGCCGCCGATAACGGTGATCTCGCGGCGAACCCGCCGCTGAGACCACCATTATCTTGTACAGAATCGCTCACTGTAAAGATGGATATCTCGGTTGTGGCAGCAGCTGCTGCCGTTACCGAGATATCCATCTTCAAAAAAATGACGTATATATACAGTGAGCGGGGCTGAAGTTACGCGACTTTCGGGTCACAGTAGTGTGAACCAAGCCTTAAAGAATAACTGCAGTCTGCTCACATAATTTGTAATAAGAACTTCTTTGCCATTCTGAAGCTTCCCTCCAACAACTTTGCATATTATTTTATATGTGCTGTGATTCTGTACTTGCCAAATATGCTGCAGAAATTTCCTTCTACTGAGTCTGGCTGCAACCATTTTAACTGTGGGCAGCCGCAGCTGCTGCCTGTTCACTTCCTATATTTACACAGAGGCACACCTCCAGCTCTGCAACTCTCATTGGCCCTCTTTTGATTCATCCCCCTTCGCTCCCTGGTAAACTCAAAGGAGAGTGAAAGAGAGAGCTGTGCATGATGTCATAAGCATAGGATAATGACCAGACAAGAAACAGGAAGTGGGCTATATAAAGTATTTACTGGCAGAAAAAAAATGTTTTACTATCCAAAGTTAAAACAAGGGCAGAGGGTTTAATAAATGGAAAGTTGAAAAGATGACTGAAGGTCTGCTTTAAATTAAATTGTAAAGGCAGAAGGTTTTTTATCCTAATGAATTCTATTTGCAGCAGCCCCCCTAATGCTTACCTGAGCCCATCTCTATCAAACCATGTTGTAAGAATTGGCTCCCGCTGCTGTCATTCAAAGTCAGTCAGCCAATGAAATGAGAAAGGGGGTGGGGCCAGGGAGCAGCTCTTCGTCTGAATGGACAGAGGGAGCTGTGACTTGGCTCGGATGCCTCTATAGCAAGCTGCTTGCTGTGGAGGCACTCAACAGGAGGGAGGAGCCAGGAGCACCGAAGAGGGACCTGAGAAGAGGAGGATTGGGGCTGCTCTGTGCAAATCCACTGCGACAGAGCAGGTAAGTATAACATGGTTGTTATTTTTACGTAAAAAAATGAAAAACAAGACTTTACGATCACTTTAGCTCTACTGAAGTCGCTGTGACTTTAGAAAAGGTTCCTGTACTACTTCAAGGCGACTTCTATCTGACTTGTACCCATAGACTTTAGTAGAAGTCGTCTCCAAGTCGGATCCTCATATGTATTGATGTGATTTGGATCGGACATAACAGGAAGATTACCCAGGCATTCCCTGTGGTGTAGCCCCTCGCTTCAAAGTCACATCAAAGTAGTACTCAAGTCGCCAGCAAATCGCACAGTGAGTCATGTGACTTTCAAGTTGCAGTAGTGTGAACCGAATGTGTTAAAAATTTATGTTTTTGTAACATTTATCACTTAAATTTAGCTTTATTTTTGTTGTGTTTTTTTTTTTTTAATTTTTTTTTAAACTGCACCAGAGGAAGACGCACACATAAATATTATGAAACTGAAAACTTTCTAGCATGTTTTTATTCTCGCAATGATCTCCCTCTGGTGAAATGTTGTAATTTATTTTCATTCCTGAGCTCAGGGCTGAACATTTCCACTGATACATTGTATACTTGCCAGCGCAGAGTTCACCTCATTGTTATTTTGTACTTTGCTAAAATAGAGACTGCCTATCGGCAGGTGACAAATGACAAATGTGTGTGTGTTCTTTAGTGAATTGGATCTAATATTATTTTTTTGCGGTATTTACTTCGCAGTTGATATTTTACTTTGATGAATTGACTCTCTTTTTATCTCATGCGATATTTATATATATATATAGTCAGGTGACCTTAATTTCACATGCAGAATCCTTTAGTGAATTGACCCCTATGCGATGAAGTATCTTGATGTGTTAAAATGTGCAACACACATCCCCCTGCTGGGAACTGCAGGCTGGCGTGAACCCTGGCCTTATACATAAAGAGCAGCCACAAGCAGATCCTGTGGGAGATGTTTACAAGACTTAAAGTGGTTGTAAAGTCAGAAGGTTTTTTTTTATCTTAATGCATAATGCATTAAGATTAAAAACCTTTAGTGTGCAGCAGCCCCCCTCAGCCCCCTTAATACTTGCCTGAGCCTCATCTCGATCCAGCGATGCGCACGAGTGCCTCGGCTGTCTGGGACTCTCCCTCCTGATTGGCTGAGACACAGCAGCGGGCACCATTAGCTCCCGCTGCTGTCAATCAACATCAGCCAATGAAGGCAGAGAGGGGGTGGGACCTAACTGTGGCTCCATGTCTGATTGGGCACACAGAGGTGCGGCTCGGCTCTGGTGCCCCCATAGAAAGCTGCTTGCTGTGGGGGCACATCGACAGGAGGGAGGGGCCAGGAGCACCGGCGAGAAACCCAAGAAGAAGCAGATCGGGGCTGCTCTGGGCAAAACCACTACACAGAGCAGGTACTATAAGTATGACATGTTTGTTATTTTTAAACAAAAAAAAAATAGACTTTAGTATCACTTCAAGAAAGCTGTAGATGATATTTTCTTTCCTGCAACCTATGGTCAGTCACTCTATTTCTCCAACACATTTAGTGCTGATGTGGGAATCCCTCCTATTGTGTTCTGAGGAAGTTTGAGGAATAGTGGCCCCTAATTGGTATCAGTTTGAGGAATAGTGGCCCCTCATTGGTATCAGTTTGAGGAATAGTGGCCCCTCATTGGTATCAGTTTGAGGAATAGTGGCCCCTCATTGGTATCAGTTTGAGGAATAGTGGCCCCTCATTGGTATAGGTTTGAGGAATAGTGGCCCCTCATTGGTATCAGTTTGAGGAATAGTGGCCCCTCATTGGTATCAGTTTGAGGAATAGTGGCCCCTCATTGGTATCAGTTTGAGGAATAGTGGCCCCTCATTGGTGTAAGTGGGATTATTAGTGCCCCCATCGTTGGCGTCAGTGAGAAAAATAGTGCCCCATTGTAGATGTTAATTTGAGGAACAGGGCCCCCATCGTTGGTGTCAGTGGGAATCATAGTGCCTCATTGTAGGTGTCAGTTTGAGGAATAGTGCCTCATCGTTGGCGTCAATGGGAGAAACAGTGCCCCATCATTGGTGTCAATAGCATAAATATTGCCCCATTGTTGGTGTCAGTGGGAGGAAAGTGCCCCAAGGGCCAGATAGAGGCAAGCAAAGGGCCGCAGTTTTAGGCATCAAACTGTTCCATGAGGCCAAAAAATGTCTTTGGGTTTACCTGCAATAAGACGGCACAAATGTAAACAAGCCCCAAAGGGAATTTCCCCGGAAGAGGGGCTTATGAATGGAACCTTGTGATGTAGTCATGTACTGGTTTCCCAGACGGTGTATTTCCTCATAGACGTTTAGCAGGCTGGCACATTGAGCATTTCACATTCCAGACGGATTGGAATGTAAGGGGGGGGGGCAGGATGGCACTTATTAATTAATGACTGTCACAACACCTCCCTTCTTCCTGTGGTGTCAGTCTTTGGAGAGGGCCGGGGTCATGTCATGGCACGACTTGACATTTTTTCATATAGTGTCAGCCTAGTCCTCTGTAGTATTTGCAGCAACACTGTGACGGTAAACCCATCATGGAAATACAAGAGGAAATAAACTGCTGGGGGATATAAATATACTGAAGTGAAATTCTAAGGAAGGAAATAAAAGTTTTTTTTTTTTAGTAGTTATAATGGCCTATGTGTGAATGGTTTCCTTAGCATATTTCTTGTAGTGCCTCTCCTGTTTTGTGGCTTTTGAGCCTTTATGTTTGCTTTTGTACATGTGGGTTTGCCCATAAAGTACATTACAGGAATTACAAAGTGCAGCGCTAAGAATGAATAAAAAGTCCCAATGTTTAGAAATGATGACATCTCAATAAAAACAGTCCAATAGATGTAGGTCCACACAAAGGAAAGTGCCGGGAAAAATCTGTCACCAAGAAGGAAAGGTTCACACTGATGTCCCATACACACAATCAGACTTTCTGACAACAAAACCGTGGAATTTTGTCTGAAGCGTGTTGGCTTCAACTTGTCTTGCATACACACGGTCACACAAATGTTGGCCAACAATTACGAACGTAGTGACGTACAAGACGTACTACGTGGGTTTTCAGCTCTTTAGCGCCACCCTTTGGGCTCCTTCTGCTAATTTTGTGTTAGTAGAAGTTTGGTGAGTGTTGATTCGCACTTTTCTTTTTGCGTTTTTCATTGAGCGCTATTATTATTATTATTATTCTTGATATCCCTAGAAAAAAAAGCCTTTGAAAATTAGTTTTTTTTAACATTCAGCCCTGCTGTCAGGAAGCAGTAGGGTTTACAATATTTTTAGTCAGTGATTCTCTTTTCACTAAAAGCAATCCAAGCAGCTGATTAGCTGCTGGATCGCTTTTATAAGCAGCAGGAGGGGTCACCCCCCACTCCTGCCACTCGCCGGGATCGACTGGCAAGGGAAACAATCCAGCGGTTCGCACAGCTGGCCATAGAGGTGAGGGGAGACCAGATCGTCTCTCCTCACCTCTATGATCTAGGATATGGGTGTTCAACCTGTGACCCTCAAGCTGTTGCAGAACTACAAGTCCTATGGGGCATTGCAAGGCTAAAAGTTACAAGCATGACTCCCAAAGACTGAGGCATGATGGGATCTGTAGTTGTGCAGCAGCTGGAGGGCCATAGGTGGAGCATCCATGATCTAGGAGGTCGGAAGTGACGTTATGACCTCACTTCTGGTTTAGGGCAGATGTAAACCATTTATTTATTTTTTTGGAAAGCATCAGTTCAGTGTTTTTTTTTTTTTTTTTTTTGATCTGATGCTTAAGGGAAGAGCAGAAATCTGGGGTCTTATAAATGCCAGATGTCTCCATAAAGTGGACCTGTCATGCTTTATTGTTATCACATTATTAATATTATTACATATCTTGTGATAGCAATAAAAGCGATCATAAATAAAATAAAATAATTAAAACTTAAAAATTAATACGTACATTATATACAATGTATAATGTTTGGAGGTTCTTGGTAATTCATTTTTATTGAAACGTTTTAAGGAATACAGTGTGTAACTGCGATCAGATATACAGGTAAAAGTATAATATCAATGACTTGCAAGTCCATAGCAGTTGTTCATCAAGTAAATCAATTCTAGCGAATGATAAAATGTTTAGCATGTCAAAGAGCACACTATTCATGCCATAACAGAAGAACAATGTAGATAAAAAGGAATGGAATCTGTGCGCCTATACCAGAGAACTAGGCGCTGGGGGGTGAGATGCTTATATATTGGATTCACTACGCAAGAAAGAAAAGGGATGCATAAGTAGAGAGCATCCCTGCGGAAGAGCCTAAGTAAATAGGAGAAGAGCCGGGGGGGAAAGATGAACGTGGGAAAGAACACCAGGAGCATCCCACCCGGAGGTTCTAAGTCATTTTCTACCAACAAATATTGATTTTAACAAAAAGTGTCAGAAGAAGGCCTGGGTCTTAAAGTGGTGTTCCGGCCGAAATGATACTTTTTCAATAAAAATACCCCTATAATACACAAGCTTAGTGTATTCTAGTAAAGTTAGTCTGTAAACTAAGGTCTGTTTTGTTAGGTTATAGCAGTAGTTTGTTATTTTATAAACCTACAGCAGGCCGTGGCCATCTTAAGTGTGGGCATCTGAAGCCAGACTGTATTTCTTCCTGGATCTCATCCTTGCAGATCTCGCACATGCTCAGTGCAGCACAAGCAGTGTAATAGGTTTTAGGTCAGGTTTCCATAGCAACGGCAGTGTCAGAGGAAGTTGCCACCCCTTCCCAGAAGGCATTGCAAACAGGAAATGATGCGATGGGCCACGGCCAGGGAGGAGGAAGTGAAAAATGAATACAGCAGATATACAGTAGGTGCTGAGAAAATGTTTTTTTAAAATATCCAATTCGTGTACAGTGCACAGTTTAGTGAGGGATGCTGAAGAGTTGTAAAAGTGGGTGGAACTCCACTTTAAAGTGGTTATTGGAGCGGACACCGGAACTTGATGTGGCTGCTCAGCATTTGCTTGTATTGAGCACCCAAGTGCTTCTGTGTGTGAGGGTAACCTGGACTCCTGGAGGAATAAAGTGTTTCCACCCAATCAGTACTCGTCACACTTCAAGGTCTTTCCCATCCCTGCTAGTCCCCGAGTGCTGTGCTGGAGATAGCCAGGGAGGGAGCATTTTTAAAAGCCCTAGACATTACTAAAAGGACCTCTGCCTAAAAAAAATACATCCACCTTTCACCTTATTTAACCACTTAAGCCCCGGACTATTTGGCTGGCCAAAGATCAGAGCACTTTTTGCGATTCGGCACTGCGTCGCTTTAACTGACAATTGCGCGGTCGTGCGACATTGCTCCCAAACAAAATTGACGTCCTTTTTCCCCCACAAATAAAGCTTTCTTTTGGTGGTATTTGATCACCTCTGCAGTTTTTATTTTTTGCGCTATAAACAAAAAAAATAGCGACAATTTTGACAAAAAACGCATTATTTTTTACTTTTTGGTATAATTAAAAATCCCCAAAAAATATAAAAAAAAAATTTTTTTTTCCTCACTTTAGGCCGATACGTATTCTTCTACATATTTTTGGTAAAAACGCAATAAGCATTTTTTGATTGGTTTGCGCAAAAGTTATAGCGTCTACAAAATAGGGGATAGTTTTATGACATTTTTATTGATTATTTTTTTCATTTTTTAATTTTTTTAAGTAATGGCTGCGATCAGCGATTTTTATCGTGACTGCGACATTATGGCGGACACATCGGACAATTTTGACACATTTTTGGGACCATTGGCATTAATAGGAAATAATATGGAACTTTAATACCCAGAACTTTATTTCCCATAGGCCATCTGTATACGAGCAACCAATCTTTGATACGGCCTGACCCGTTTGACTTGATCCACGAGTATAGCTTTCGGAACTCTATAATAACCACTAGACCAATCTTGCATTTCAATACACATAGGATCAGTTTTCCTGGACGAATAAGCATTTAGTGACTCTAGAAATCTTTACAAGCCCTATTAGGTCTAGCATCCATTGCTACTCACTGCATTCCTAACAGTCCTCTGACCTATGGCTCCATACTTACGGTGGTATCAATCTAGTTAGTTCTAGCCTACCAGCACCCCCGGGGACCACACTTGCATAGTTCGCCCTATATTATTCTCTACTATTGTTAATTACTATCACTGGCGCTTAGCCATCGGGGTTGCTATGCAAATGTGGATCACTATTGGCGCCTGCACTGCATGTGTAATTTGTCATTGTGTGTGTATTGTCAGTCCCCGTTTGTTATCTGTTTCACTGATACACCATCTGTAAACCCATACATTTGGAGTACCATTTTATGGTCGGTCTCAGAGGACCCATGCTCTACAACTTCCATTGGAAAGTAACATATATATTTTATATATCTGTGTGTGTTTGTCTAAACTATTAATAAAATTTGATATTTAATTTTATATACCGTTCTCTTG